>OU963919.1:939481-3339481 GCA_902850365.2 Chilo suppressalis
AGTATCGACAGCAAATATTCGTGTTTCACACAAGGTAAGGTAAGGTAAGGTGTACCCCTTTAGTGGGTGAGTTTTTGAAAAATCTTAGCGCACGCCTATATATATATTTCTGGAAAGTTGCATGTAGATCATCTTTCGAAAAAAATAAGGCCATAAAGAAGTTTCACTTCTTACGTGTGTACACTAGTACACGCACACATTTTTTTTTATTCTAGAATCAGCAGAGTGCTAAAAAGTGTTCCGAGTTTTTTTTTGCAAACCGTATTTTTCAAGCGACATTTGACAGATGGAGGTCATTGGCTTTCCTATTCTTATTTGAATCGCATTATAATATCGTTTGCTGGTTCATACAAAATTCGTCTTAAATATCTGATAAAAGAAATTGGTTGTCTGTAGTCGGTTAACGGACGATAATTTTACGTGTTATAACGTGACGTTCGCCGTTTACCTCTTCAGTTTTGGGGGCTTTTAATTCTGGTTTTGTTTGAGCCCAAGCACGCCCCTTCTCTACGTGGACCCGAGTTAGGCTCCGCTTCCGCGGAAATGAGGTATTCTTCGAAGGGGGCCGAAGAAAAAGGCCTCGGGATCTATCCCATAACGTGCTTCATCATCATCATCAGCCTATTAATGTCCTCACTGCTGGAGTACAGGCCTTCCCCTCGGATGGAATAGGGAGATTGGGCCATGACCCACTACGCGGGCCCAGTGCGGATTGACGAGCGGGCGCTAACGACTGCAGATGCAGCCGGAACCAACGGCTTAAGGTGCCTTCCGAAGCATGGAGGAACTCGAAATAGAAGATTTTTGGTTACCCATCCAATGACCGACAACTGCGAAAGTTGCTTAACTTCAACGATCGCAGCCGAACGCGCTAACCACCCGCGGCCATCGAGCTCCTCCTACCTAAACTGTTCAAAAGCGGCATAATATTTAACATGCAATATGGTTATAGGCTACAATATGAGTCTTTTTATGACTTGACATGTCGCACCCTTTTCTGGCTGCGTCGTCAGAATTCTGACGCATTACTGCTCAACTCGGTAATGGTATTTTTCGCAACCTTTTCGAAACGTCAAAAAGTAATTAAAGGTGAATGCAGACTTAGCCGCACCGCAGTCTTCGCATTAGAATTCGTTATATGAAGTTGTATGCAATCTCGCACACCAACCCGCGTCGCAGTAGCCGCAGTCCCTGAAACGACCGAACTCTCCAAGCCGCAGCTGATGACGTCACCAGCGCCGGCCCGCACGCAGCGGACGCTGTGGCTAGCGCGGCGCGGATGACGTCATTCGTCAAACTGAATGAAAGAAACCAAGTGATATGCGTGCGGCGACGGGAACGACTGCAGTGACTGCGGTGCGGATACATGTGCGAGGCCATTAACACAAAGCGATGACTGCGGGGACTGCGGAGACTGCGGTGCGGCCAAGTCTGCGTTCAATTTAAAGGCGCATTTCGAAGCTGTTTAAGCGTTTCATTTAATGAGCGGTGTGCGTGAAAAGCACAGGTGAAAAGTCAAGATACGAGTACAAATATGAGTTTCTGAATTCGTTCAATACGAAGCTGATGTATACTGTACTGAGGAGACCAAATAACTGAACAGTATTCTAGGGTGCTTCTAACAAAGCAGTTATAAATCAAGACCTTCGTTGAGGGATTTCTGAATACTTTGGCATTTCTCATAATGAATCCTAGAGTTTTTGAGGCTCGAGCAATAATGTTATCTATATGTGGAGTAAATGTTAATTTAGAATCTATTATTACACCCAGATCTCGAATAGTATTTACCTCCTCTAATACAGTAACACTTACTTTATATTGTGACTCAAAATTGTGAGACTTGCGGGATAACTTTATATGATAACATTTATTAATATTGAGAGACATTTCATTTATCTTGCACCATTCCACTAAGCTATCAATGTCCGATTGTAGGAGTTTAGCGTCCTCATCACAGTGAATAACTTTTATAAGTTTAAGATCATCTGCATATAGAAAAACATCACTGTGCTTAATTACATCTACAATGTCATTAATGAAAACATTGAAGAACAATGGTCCTATATGAGAACCCTGAGGTATACCTGATGTGGATAAATATTGATCTGAACGGAAACCCTTCACAACCACGTATTGAGATCGATTAGTTAAATATGTATGCAACCACATCAATAAAGAACCGGTGAATCCATATTTTGAGAGCTTGTTTACTAATATTTAGTGACAAACTTTGTCAAATGCCTTGGAAAAGTCAGCATAGACAGCATCGCTTTGCAACTGGGAGTCCATATTGTTAACAATGAGATTGGTGGTGTTGTCAGGACATTTAAGATTTATAAATAGTAACCCTAATTGCGAGTGATATTTTTGGAATCGCAAGCGTCTATGGGCTATCGTGGCCGCTTAACTTCATGCAGTCCATATCCATACGTTTGTTTTTTACCCTTTTAACATTACAAAACGAAGAGACAATATTATGTGTTATGCATTAAATCATGTACGTACAATGGTGTCGATTCTGACGTTGTTCTCTATACTCAAAACTAAATTTAACATCAGTCTCTCCTTTTAATGCTGTAAAGAGAATGACAAGGATACACTGTTGTCATGTTTAAGTATCATGCCAGAATCGACACCAATATATTCAAGTTGAACAGTACTTTAATGGTACTTTTTATCAGAACAAATCTGGCAACACTGGGTACTTGTGATGACACACGACAAAATAAAAACACAGCGTTATCTAACATCCTCTTTTATTACATCAAATAAATTATAAAGGTCATAGACAATAATTATTATTTATAATTATTATTATTAATAAGAAGCGCATGCTTTGCCGTCGTCGGGCAGTTTCGTCTCGACAGCGTCACATTCAGCTAGGTACGTAAATTAAAGCTTATACAATTATGGTGTTTATGTTCACGAAAACTAAGTTTTTAACTATTTACTAATGAACAATTATCTTTTTTTTGTTTGATATAAAGTAACGTGACAACGGAAAACCAACAAGAGTTCGATTATGTTTCCAACCTTTTTTTGGCCGTCTTTGCCACTTTTTAACACTTATAAATAACAAAGAATAGCACTGAATTTCGGACAGCTGAAACAAACAAAAAGAGTTTTCTTATGTTGCAATGTATAACTGTAGGGGCGACAGTCTAACAAAAAACATATTTTTGAACAGTTCAGTGCAAATGTAGATGTGGTTTTAAGATAAGAATAACATAAACCAAATTCGATACATTTGATGATACTAAACACGTGTAAATGTAACTTAGATCTACTTCATAATACTGTGAGATAGGTAATTGTTTATTAGTAATTAGAAAAATGTGACACCTCTTTCTCTTAACCTATGAAGAAAAATCTGCCAAAGAACTAAACTTTTTTGCACTAGCAATAAAACACAATAGTTAAAAAATGGCAGTGTTCAAGGTAAATTCTCGATAGATTTTTCTTTAACAAAAGTTGGGCAAATCTTTAATACTGACAATAATTAGGTCGTTATATGCGTTGTTTACAGTGTTGCCATGTTATAAAACTGTTTCTACCGGAAACGGTAGTAATTCAAATAAATAAGGAATGCATTAAAATGTAAAATATAGTTTTTTTTGTATAATAATCTAGTGTGTAATTAATTAATATTCTTAAAATCTAAAATTTACAATGTAGGCTAAAGCATATTTAGTAATAAAAGAGCAATAAATATTAGTAATTACTTATACTGTTTATACAAAAGCGGTTTCTTCTTGACGTAATACTATTAAAAGTGACATTCGTAAAATAATATTTAAATAAAATTAACTGCAAACATTTTTCCAGTTCAATTTAGTGAATAAATTTACACCGTGCAAGACAGGAATTTTGCCAAACCGTATAAAATGAGTGTAACGAACTGTCATATAATGCAGCAAATTTTATTTAACTATGCAATTGAAAGATATTAAGCAGTTACAAATACATTGTGCAAGTAGAATAGTTTTATTACAAATAACGCAAGAAAATTAAATTAATAATTAATACGAAAATAAAAATGGCAAGAAGTCGATGAATCTACTTTAAAATGATATTTTGTACAATGTTATCTAAAAGAGATAAAATAAACATGTCAAGTACAAATAAGCATCTGTATCATAAATATAGCCTCACAAATCAAATTCTCAACGTTTAAATTTAAATACAAATGTATTACAAATTAAAATAATACTTATATCTATCAGTATCCTATGTTAATAATACTAAGAGACTAAAAATAATATAAATACTTTATATAATTACAAATGAACACATATTTTAGTGATTAAATAAAAGGTAATTAAATAAATGCATTTTAATTTCAAATAACCTCGCGTACGTCGAAAGCATAGCTTACCTTACCCTAAAAGGACAGTTAAGTCTTAACAGTATAGGTACTGTGTTTTTACAAAAGATTAAAAAATCGAGGACATTGTATCATGGCTTTATAGGCAATGTTTCTATGAATCCTTCAGACATTACTTAAAATCTGTCTTATTTTAAATTTGAACAATAATATAGTATTTTTGTACGTATGACCAAGTGGTTAATAAAATGACAAGCAACAGGCAGCTCATTAGAATTAATTAAAATTCTAACAGTACCAAAAATGGGTACACTTGGATATTTCACTTTACCAAAGAAAACACCATCAAACAGACTTCCAGTAATATCTGACAAGTTACAATAGCTATCAACTACTCTATTTAAGTAAAAATGTTTATACAAACAACTAGGGTTTAGGCCGAGACTACACGCGTGTAAATACTTACTTCCCAAAGGTTAAATTCGTTATATTTGTCTACTTTATATTTAATAAATATGTAAGGTACCTTAAAAACACGTTGTTTTCCCTAAAAATGTTATTAAAAGCGGTGAAAGGCGTCGTCCTAATAGAACGCAAGATCTCAAAAACATAACGAACTCTAAACATAGTTTTTTTAGAATAGAACAAGAAGAATTTATTCTAGATTAATAAGGTTTGCAGCCGTGTTCGTACGAACAGAATTCGAGCGATTCGCGTTCAATTAGGACGAAGCCTAAGGTTATCAAAATTATTGTCTATTGCGGTCTCGTTGGTGTTGCCCCTGTTTTGATAAAACTACTAATTTGGTAGTTTTTACTGTTTCAACGAAAGATATAAAACTCAGTATATTATTATGTTATCTCTGTAATTTAATGGTCCGTAGTCAAATACAGTATTACTTGATAGTTTTACTGTAAAGCGAGTAAAAATCCACCGCTAAATTCCGAATTCGAAGGTTCGTTCATAGAACGCGACGCGTTGATTTTTTACTCGCCTTAGAGTGTTACTATATAGTAATACTGTATCCCCTTAATTAATAAACGAAGAATAAGCTTGGATATGTTACTCTATATTATGTACCTGGGGGCCAATCGCCTAACGGAATTGTTTTGGAAAACGCTAACGCTTACGATTTTATTTTGTTATTTCTAGCAGCCTGAGGTATTCAAATGCCTCGCGCTCTTTCTTTTGCATTGGTAATAACAATATTAAAAAAAATGAACGGTATTCGAAAACCTCAGGCGGCTAGAAATAACAATATAAAATCGTAAGCGTTAGCGTTTCCCAAAGCATTTCCGTTAGGCGATTGGCCCCCTGTTCATTGAATTACAAATGGCATTTGAGTGATATGAACCAGGGATGTTACGGAGCTTCGACTCAGATTCCGATAAGGCGGAACTTCCGATTATTATTACGCCATCGGTTCCGAATTCGGCTCCGAAACTTTTAAATCTGAGGTTTTAATCGGAAGTCGAAGCATAGCAGCGACAGCGGCCTGCGTCGCTCGTTACAAACTGGTTCATACCCGTTGCGTTGGGAGTCTGTGTTAATACTTTAAGTAAATTTAAATGAATAAAAGGTTATTTTATAATTGAAATATACAAAGGTTGACTGAATGATGTTTTTATTTGTCCTTAAATGAAAAATATATTTTTGTGCTGACTGTGCCGCTGACCCCGACTCCGGTTCCGACTCCGATAAATCAAATTTTAAAAACTTCGACTCCGACTTCGGTTCCGATAAATTTACCTCCGTTACATCCCTGATATGAACAAATCACGTTGTTGTTGTAACAAGTCTAAGCTTATTTCTTGTTTATTTTAAAGGGGGTTAGTGAACGGACCTTAAGGAATTAAAAAAATGCTGCGCATTGGTGGGAACCATGGAGGTTAGAGAAAAGGAGAACGATCGCTACGTATTGAAGCACTAGCCCGCCTGTCCCTGAAAATTTATAGAATTTATAGTTCATTTTTCAGCCACCAGCCGCGCTGCCGTCGGTAAGTAGTATATGTGAAGTTAGCTGTTTATGAGTACAAGTAGATGAAGTTAGTTGAATATTGTACAAATTTTCTTAGCGGCATTGGTCGTTTCAAATTAGCCAGCTTTTATTGAGACAACTTAGCGATCGCAGCGCCTCACTTATTGTGTCCATGTTTCTGGGACACTATTTTCTACAGCGATGGTTCTCCTTATCTCTAACCTCTATGGCAAGGGCGGATCCAGCTTTAGCGCCAGGGGGGGGGTCATATAGTTGTGGTGGTCACAGTGGGTACAGATTGTGAAGTGGGTACAGGTGGACCCAGCAGGGGGTCATGACCTTCATGACCCCCCCCCCCTCCCCTTGGATCCGCCCTTGCTCTATGGTGGGAACATTATGTCAATGTCATTAGTCAACTGCAGTTTAAGCGGGACAGAGATAGGGTGCGGCCAGAGTGCACTCAGATTCAGATTCTGAAAACAAGCGCGAGAAATAAACAGTGTAGTCGAAGGGTACGGCCAGAGTGCACTCCTGATTCATGATTCAGATTCAGACTCAGAAAACAAAGCGCGAGAAAAAGCAGGCAACCTGCTTAGACTACACTGTTTATTTCTCGCGCTTGTTTTCAGAATCTGAATCTGAATCTGAGTGCACTCTGGCCGCACCCATACGCGTTTTGAATAGCGTTGTCCTACTCTAAATAAACTGATTTGGTGGCCGCTCAAATTGTGTAATCATGATAAAGATTTGAATTCGAAATGGCGGATGGTTCTTACAAACTTACTACTTTTATTACTATGGCTTGGACTTTCACTAAATCGCTGCGACGTTGATGTTACATTTATACTGATATATTTTAAATTCCAGGTTTGATCTTAAAAAGCAAAAATATTTTATTTTTTTATTAATATGGAGTACATTTCCATAATAAAACAACAAATAATTTTATAAAAAATAAAAAAAACATGTGAATTCCGTAGCAAATTTACAGATGATTTACCATAATAAATTATTATTGGTGTCGATTCTAGCATGATTCTCTAAACCTAAACTTAAATTTGACAGCAGTATATCCTTGTCATTCTCTATACAGAATGAAAAGGAGAGACTGATGTCAAATTTAGTTTTAAGTTTAGAGAATCACGCCAGAATTGGCACCATTATCGGTGTTGCCATTAATTTGATGTTTGAACTACATTTTTATGAGGTACAAGTGGCAAACGAACTCCATATATATATTTTTTTTAAATTCAGCGTTTCTTTACACTGAAACGCATGATAATACTAATACTATGAGGGAAAACTAAAATAAGAACAGAGTTGTTACATTTTTTACACATAATGCATGAAAAATTGGTGTCGATTCTGGCATCATTCTCTAAACCTAAACTTGGATTTGACAATAGTGTATCCTTGTCATTCTTTATACAATTAAAAGGAGAGATTGATGTTAAATTTTATTTTATATTAATTTAATTTTCTGATTGATGAGGAGTTCGATGGGGCAGGTGGTTAGCGCGTTCGGCTGCCATCCTTGAAGTTAAGCAACTTTCGCAGTGGTCGGTCATTGGATGGGTGACCAAAAATCTTCTATTTCAAGTTCCTCCGTGCTTCGGAAGGCACCTTAAGGTTCCGGCTGCATCTGCAGTCGTTAGCACCCGCAAACCCGCACTGAGCCCGCGTCATCAAGATGGGTCATGGCCCAATCTCCCTATTCCATCCATAGGGAAGGCCTGTGCCCCAGCAGTGGGGATATTAATAGGCTGATGGTGATGTTAAATTTAGTTTTAAGTTTAGATATGATTCTTTAAACTTAAAGCTATGCTATGCTATGATCATGCCAGAATCGACACCTCAATTTGTGGTACAAAATTAGGCAGGATTGTATTCAGTTACTGTCGCAGCGTGATCGCGAGTGGGTGTTAAGGGTCTCCTTCAGTGCAATAGGGGAGCGGTGCGCGCGCATTTCTTACCGCAAGCGCATTTACGGACTATCTCTATCTCTTTCGTGTAACGCGTTCCATCCGGGCACACGAGGCGGATCTGAAACGGAGATATTTGTTTTAGATATTTTTTTTAATACTACCGGTGACCGCCTATCGCTTCGCTTTGCATATCACGCAGATTGTTTTTACTGGCAATAGGAATTGGGATCAAAGATTATGGCTTCATAAATACGTAGTGGTAATAGTAGTATTAGTGTTAGTGTCAAATGTTAGTTGTGTTTATGATAATGGAGTAGGTGGTCAGTGTTGGTAGTGTAATTTGTAAGTGTTACTGTGTCGTCTATGAGTGTAGTGTAGTGTTAGTGTCCATCTCAAACGTTATGACAAACGTTAGTTGTGTAAGTGTTATTGGAGTAGGTTGTCAGTGTTTTTGGAGTAATTTGTAAGTGTTAGTGTCTCGTCAATTAGTGTAGTGTTAGTGTCAGTGTCAAATGTTAGTTGTGTTAATGTTATTGGAGTAGGCTGATAGTGTTTTCGGTGTAATTTGTAAGTGTAAGTGTCTCGTCACTGACTGTAGTGTAGTGTTAGTGTCAGTATCAAATGTTAGGTGCGTTAGTGTTATTGGAGAAGGTTGTCAGTGTTTTGGTGTAATTTGTTAGTGTCTCGTCACTGAGTGTAGTGTAGTGTTAGTGTCAGTGTCAATTCTAACCTTCCTCTTCTTAGTCTTCCTGGGTGCGCAGCAGTGGTTGCGGGTACAAGGAGTTAGTGCCCTACATCTGGCGCCGCGTACGGCCCGACAGCTTTATGTTAATTGTGCTAGTGTTATGGAGTATGTTATCAGTATTATTGGTGTAATTTGTAAGTGTTAGTGTCTCGTCAATAAGTGTAGTGTAGAATGTTAACTGTGTTAGAGTTATTGGAGTAGGTTTATAGTGTTTTGGTGTAATTTGTAAGTGATAGTGTCTCGTCAATGAGTGTAGTGTAGTGTTAGTGTCAGTATCAAATGTTAGGTGCTGTTAGTGTTATTGGAGTAGGCTGTCAGTGTTTTCGGAGTAATTTGTAAGTGTTAGTGTCTAATCAATGAGTGTTGTGTTAGTGTCATTGTCAAACGTTAGTTGTGTTAGTGTTTTTGGAGTGAATGAATGAATGATTTATTTATTTTCTCTCACAAAGTCACAAAGTAACATTATAATTACAAAAGGGTATTGAATTACAATAACGGTTAAACAATGCAGTTCTTTGAGAGAGCTGGTGATTGTACTAGATTTGCTTGCTAATAGATTCTTTTGCATAATACATTTTTTATTGTGATCTACCCTAGATTATAAGCGAGTGTACAATATGTAAATGTTACATTGAATGTTACAGAACCATAGGAGGTTGTTAGTGTTTTTGGAGTTGGTTGTCAGTGTTTTCGGAGTAATTTGTAAGTGTTAGTGTCTCGTCAATTAGTGTATTGTTAGTGTCATTGTCAAATGTTAATTGTGTTAATGTTATTGGAGTAGGTTGTCAGTATTGTTAGTGTAATTTGTAAGTGTTAGTGTCTCGTCAATGAGTGTAGTGTAGTGTTAGTGTAAGTGTCAATTCTCACCATCCTCTTCTTTGTCTTCCTGGGCGCGCAGCAGTGGTTGCGGGTACAGGGAGTTAGTGCCCTACATCTGGCGCCGCGTACGACCCGTCGTCTTTATGTTAATTGTGCTAGTGTTATGGAGTATGTTATCAGTATTACTGTAAGTATTACTGGTGTAATTTGTAAGTGTTAGTGTCTCGTCAATAAGTATAGTGTAGTGTAGAATGTTGTGTAAGTGTGATTAGAGTAGGTTGATAGTTTTCGGTGTATTTTGTAAGTGTTAGTGTCTCGTCAATAAGTATAGTGTAGTGTAGAATGTTGTGAGTGTGATTAGAGTAGGTTGATAGTGTTTTCGGTGTATTTTCTAAGTGTAAGTGTCTCGTCACTGAGTGTGTAGTGTAGTGTTAGTGTCAGTGTCAAATGTAAGTTGTATTAGTGTTATTGGAGTAGGTTGTCAGTGTTTTGGTGTAATTTGTTAGTGTCTCGTCACTGAGTGTAGTGTAGTGTTAGTGTAAGTGTCAATTCTCACCTTCCTCTTCTTTGTCTTTCTGGGCGCGTAGCAGTGGACGCGGGTACAAGGAGTTAGTGCCCTACATCTTGCACAGCGTACAGCCCGTTGGCTTTATTTTAATTGAACTAATGTTATGGAGTATGTTATCAGTATTACTGGTGTAATTTGTAAGTGTTAGTGTCCCGTCAATAAGTGTAGTGTAGTGTAGAATGGTAGTTGTGTTAGTGTTATTGGAGTAGGCTGATAGTGTTTTCAGTGTAATTTGTAAGTGTTAGTGTCTCGTTACTGAGTGTAGTGTAGTGTTAGTGTCAGTATCAAATGTTAGGTGTGTTAGTGTTATTGGAGTAGGCTGCCAGTGTTTTGGTGTAATTTGTAAGTGTTAGTGTCTCGTCACTGAGTGTAGTGTAGTGTTAGTGTCAGTGTCAATTCTCACCTTCCTCTTCTTAGTCTTCCTAGGCGCGCAGCAGTGGTTGCGGGTACAGGGAGTTAGTGCCCTACATCTGGCGCCGCGGACGGCCCGACGGCTTCGGCACGCTCCTTCTGTTATGAATTCGCGCGTCGCCTCCTGAAGGGGTGGTCCAATGTAGTGCCTTATATTAAACTAGTTGTGCCCCGCGGTGTTTCCCGCGGTTTATTAGGGATATTTTCCCGCAGTAAAACGTAGCATATGCGTTAATCCAGGTTGTAAGCTAACTCCATACAAAATTTTATTAAAATCGTTCCAGCTGTTTAGGCATGAAGAAGTAACAAACATACACACTCGCACACTCGCACACTCACAAACTTTGGCCGTTATAATATTAGTGTGATGTTTTCCCCATTTGTCACATAGATGGAGCTGTATTAATTTGTATTCACGGTATGGTTTGGTTCACTTGAGATATATAGGGTTTTAATGATTTATCGAAGTAACGCCTCGAGGCGGGCCCGACTGATGGTGGTCGGGCATCGTATATATGGAGTGTTTGGCTCCGAATTTCTCTTGCGCGATGTAGGCTTCCATACGTTGTGAACGCAGCGCCAGTAGCGCCATCTCTTAAGGAGGCGAGTGACTATTTCCTCTACGTTCATTATATGTGGGGCATGTAGATGTCGCCGCCACAACGTTCCGGTATCTAGTTTTGGTACTACAACGTTCCTGCCTTGGGGGACGGGGCTAGGGGAGGAATATAATGACGAACGCTCAAAACATGTACCTACGCAGCTGAGACTGATTTCAATACAGTGCGACAACGACACGGTAATATGTATTATCTATACAGTATTCTATCATCAAACAAACGGTCGGAAAGCGTCAATACCTACGCCACTTGAGTTTGCGCGGCACCCGGTGGGCATCCAGTCGCGAATGCGCCGTAGCGACGACCGAACGGTGTCAATTGTTTTTATGCAGTTAGCCGTGCTTAAACGTGCGATTTGTATTGTGAATGTTTGCCTGAATTAAGTAGATACCTACCTACACTATAGTATGATAATTTACAAACTTTATTAATAGTACCTAGTAATGATTTCTTGGAGTATGTAGAAAAATGGAGGAAATATTTCGAACATAATTTAAAAAAAAAACATATCAATCGTAAAGTAGCTGCAAGTATACAAGTTAAAGATATTCCCTTTTCTGCTCCTTGCCAATGTTTCCCTAAAGTATTTTTAATTAAACTTTTAATACGAATTATTTACGTATTTAATATACTATTAAATTTAATAAAGCTTTTCGTACGTCTCAGTCGAGGCGTTGTCATTTTATCAGCGGCGTCTGTCTGAATAGTTTTCTGTCTCAAATCTATATATATTTTTTATTAAAAATTACCTAAAAATAACATGTTTTTATTGAACACTTCCTAATTAATTCACATTTTTTTTTTATATATAAAATAGAATATTTACAATCACAAAACTAGAAAGAAACTCAATAAAGTAGATGAAATTAAAATACTGTATGCGGGCAGCCCTACCGCGTGTCCACGCCCCGCTCGGCCGTAGGCAGTTATTTCAAGGACAGGGCCGAGTCACAATACTGTATAGATAATATTACCGTGACAACGATGATCATCTTTATCACCATTGAACATTTGCCTCGGTCCAAACATCACAAAAGACTCGAACATTTATAAATCTAAATAGAATTTACTAGATAATATTTGCCGCGGTCCACATATCAAAATGATGGCGCAACTGGTTAGCGCGTTCGGCTGCGATCGTTGAAGTTAAGCAACTTTCGCAGTGGTCCGTCATTGGATGGGTGACCAAAAATTTACTATCTCGAGCTCCTCCGTGCTTCGGAGGGCACGTTAAGCCATTGGTCCCGGTTGCATCCGCAGTCGTTAGCACCCACCAATCCGCACTGGGCCCGCGCGGTTGGTCATGACCCAAAATCCCTATTCCATCCATAGGGAAGGCCTGTGCTCCAGCAGTGGGGACATTAATAGGCTGATGATGATGACATATTAAAAAAGACACTTGATTTCGCTATCCAGGCGTATAAAAAAAGTATCTTTACAAGGATTTCGTTAAAAATACAAAATATGTAATTAATGGTTTCATCAAAACATGCGGAAAATTTACTTTAAAGTTATAATGTCAAAATTAAATTTCTAAAAATGTTGGAAAATAAAGGTCCATTCATGAAAAACCGTGCTTTTAAGTAAAAAAAGTTTTCATAGTTTTACTAATGAAAAGTGTTGCTGTGTCATTTGTTATTTGATGTTGAACTACACACATCAAAAGTGTCTAGGGATCAACATATATTTTTGCAATAACTTTTCTCCTGATTGATATTAATTAAAATTTTCTTTAAGGATTCATCAAATAAAGTGTTTTCGTTTGTCACAGTAACGATAAACCAAGTCACCTTTGCATTAATAAAGAAATTTGCCATTTTCCTAATAAAGGGATTTTTGACATTTGAACCACTAACACAAAAGTTCGAAAAAAAGACTGAAATAACAGTTTTCTCTAAAATTTTATTGGGTAACTTAAACAATTAATAATCCGTATTTCTACCGCGAACACTAACAACACAAGAACATCGGTTTGGCATACTCAAAATGAGTTCATCCAAATCACGCTGTGGAATGGCCGCCCATGTTCGTTGCAACAACAAAAAAAGGTCTTCTTGCGACTGGATACCCTCCATATTCGGCAGAGCTCTTCTCTGTAGCATATCCCATGCATGCTCAATCGGGTTCAAGTCTGGCGACTGAGCAGGCCAGGGCAGGACATTGATGTTAGCTGCGGCGAGAGTCTGTCTTACAACTCTTGCGGTGTGCGGTCGTGCATTATCATGCATTAACTGAAATAAGGGACCGATTTGCACTTGTAGAGGAACGATGACGTCTGATACAATCGTCTCAGCATAAATTTGAGCGTTGAGGTTGCCTCTGATCCAAATCAACTCAGTTCTTCCGCCGATCCAAATACCCGCCCATACCATGATGGTTCCACCACTATAAGGATGGACTTCCTGGCAGGATTTTAATCGCTGTTGGCGTCCAGGGGTTCTCCAGTGTCGTATACGTCTTGTATCCGGTCTCATACCAAAACGAGACTCATCAGAAAAGCAAACGAAACGCCATTGTTCTTCTGCCCAATTTCTGTGTTCAAGAGCCCATTGATATCGAATCCTACGATTGTGCATTGCTATAGGTGGTACCCGTAGCGGTCTTCGGGAATGAAGGTTCACTTCATGCAAGCGGTTTCTGACTGTTTGGTCGCTAATTAAGTTCCCTGAAGAGTGATGAAGCCTCACGGCTAACATCATGGCGGTTATTGTTGGAGCTCTTCGAGTTAAGATTTGAATGTATCGGTCTTGTCTCCGTGTGGTGCAGCGATACCGTCCTCCATGGCGCTCAGCCACGGTACCAGTGCTTCGGTATCGTGTCCAAAGTCGACTGATAACACTCTGACTTGTATTCAGAGCTAAAGCCACAGTACGTTGCCGGGAACCAGCTTCTATCATTCCCACGGCTCTGAGCATTTCTTCCCTGCTTAAATGACGTCGCCGCTCCATAATAACGTTGGTTTTAATCAGTAGTAGGGAAACAGTAGCACTAATAATGTCTTCAATGCGTTGTATGTTTTTATAGGGAAAATATTGATCTTTTACTCGAATTTGATTCACAGTTCCTGATTCAAATTATGAAATGCACCAAAAAGGATCCATATAAATTTATAAAATCATAAATTTATTACAAAGCCACATCTCAATCTCAAGAAATCCGCATAAAAATGCTTGATCCCTAGACACTTTTGATGTGTGTATTTGTGTCCTTTATAAAAGCATCGAAGGCATTGTTTTATCTTTATAACACAGAATATACGCAATATTGTTATATTGAGTGCACATGCAGCGTGTTCGAATGCCCAATTGTGACTAAAGCGAATTGTGGTCATGCACCACAATTTAAGAGGTACATTTTTGAGCCGCGAGTGCCGTATCTTTCCTTTTTGTTTTAATAGTAATATCAAAATGATCTTACCTTCCTGCAGCCATTGGGAGGCGACGATGATGGTGGCTCTGCCGCTATTTGTTGCTGCTTATGCGACGGCGCCGCTGATAAAATGACAATGCAATGTACAATCATAAAAAAAAATGGGTGCGTGTACTTATGTAGGCGCGTGAGAAGTTATCCTTCTTTGGCATCGTTTAAAATTAGTTTTTAATTGCATGCAAATAATTAATTACAATAAATTAATAAAAAGTCTCGAAAAGGACACAGTCAATAAAGTTCAGTTTTAATTTGAAAAAATAAATAAATAATCAAAATATTCAATTAAAATCGCTACTGAATATAATTTATTAGAACATATGTGATTTGCACTTGTATGAAACTCAAACACGTATTCCGAATATACAAACTAGAAACATGTGGATAAATATTATAAATATGAATACCTATAACTGTTACTTTATTACAAAAAATAAAGATGTGGTTTTTGGTTCTACTACACCAATGGTCAAGAGATGGCGCTGTAGTCTCCTGAATCGAGCTTTGGTTCCGTTGTTCCAGATTAATAAATACTTTTGATAGGTCTTCACAATGCAGTCGTTAGCACCCACTAAATAGAGATTCTATTTCTATTTTGTTGGTAGATTTTCTTAATGTGCGATAAACACAAAAGTAATGCAACGCTAAAGCGACCAACTTCATTATGTTAAATTTTTGTATTACAGTGATGCGCGCGCATCTTAAAATTTCACTCTCATCATTTTTTCATAACGCGCCTAAAGAAGTATAACTTCAAAAATTTAAAGTTTAGCACTTTTCCAAAATAATTAGACTTTGTATTGCCAAATCAGAAGCATGTCGGACGTATCTATAACTGTTGTACGAAGTTGAGCTCACGAAAACTATCATAGTTTTCGTAATTGCAAATTATGTTTTTATTATTGATATTAACGGGATGGTTACCATGTACCTTGTTTTTTATGAGTCTCCGATATTTCGGCACTGTTGCAAGCGCCATGATCACGGAGTAACTGAAGTAATTGCGGGTAGATGTTATTGGCACACATATCGGTCTACCCTCTGACGTCGTCTTTTACTGCGTTCGATACTACCACTACCACTGGTCAAATTCTCACTATTCTCACTCTCAACAATCCCGTTAATATCAATAATGTTAGTGACCATGAAAGTTTAAAACATTATGTTTTTATGTCCATTTTGGTGAAAACAACCTAATATTCTTAAAATTTCAGAAGACGCAAACGATTTAATGATAGAATTTAAACACTGTTTATTTGTATTGAAACGGAAACAATAAAATCAGTACCCTTAGTACGAGTGCGAGCTTACGAAAACTATCATAGTTTTCGTAATTGTAAAACTCGTACTAAGGGTACAGTACATTCAACTCGCATCATAGCGCGCAGTCATAAAATTACTTATTGGCCCAGTTTATATTGTGCAATAATTTAATTTATTTTTGTTCACATTTGAACACAATTCAAACCGAGTGTGCTCATACCATTACAATAGGGTTGATGACGGGGTACAGTAAACGAAATTCTATTTAGTCCGTCAGTTAGATGATCAAAAAATAATGGACACGTATTTTTTCTTTGGGAAATCAACCAAAAAATGACAAAGTTATAGCGCGTCAAAGTTTGGGAGTAGGGGCTCGTGACGTCACTTTTGAGTGAATTTGCACTTATAAGTGTACTCAAATGTGACGTCATGCGACTTTTCAAATCAATATATCTCTGCAACGTTTATATTGTATGAAAAAAGAAAAAAAATACGTGTCCAATACTTTTTGATAATCTACCTGATAAACGAAGAAAAAAAAATTAGTCATCATCCCTATTTACCATTTTAAATACATTGCGAAATTTATAACTAATTTGTGGGACTTACACCCTACAACATAGTTTAACTTCATTTATTTCGATCAAACACAAATCAACGCTCGGAATGCGTGCGGTAAAAAATGACATAGGTCCTGCCTCGAACTGCGCTGGCGCTGATCGGCGATAGTGTTGCCGATCGATAGTCGACTATCGATGATTAATCTATAGTCTATCGATAGCCAACCAATCGTATGACAATCGATCGACTTATATCGATATTATCGATACTATTGATAGCACAGAAAAAGCCAATACTATCGGATGAGTTAAATACTATCGATAGCATTGTAGTTCGTTATTAAAAAACTACTATCGCAACCATACTATCGAGAGTTTAACAATTTGCAATAGTATTGTTTACAATTTTTAGGTATCATAGTCAATAACAAACTTTTGTCTAAAACAATCGCTAGTATCGATACTATCGATAGTATTGTTGCAGATAAAATCAACAATATCGATAGTACTAGCGATAATTTGTTATTAACGAACTACAATGGTATCGATAGTATCTATAGTATTGCACTCATTCGATAGTATTGCCTTGTACGGAGCTATCAATAGTTTCGATACTATCGGTTGTGTCGATTCTATCGATAGGCCTATCGATAGGGTACATGATTTTTGATGTAAACTGTCGATAGTTTTAATATCGATAGTTCGGCAACACTAATCGGCGAGTAGTTGAGCACTGGTATATATTGCATTGTACGGGCGAGCGTCGCCGCGACTAATATCGGTTTTACGTGCGCCAAATGATGATTCACATCAAATTATTTTAATAAAGTATATAGTCTCACCTGGCGATGCTTGCACGTTGCTGATGAGGACGGGCTTGCGTGGGGGCAGCTTACTTTGCGAGATGACTGGAGCTCCACCTGTATATATAAAAATGGGTGCGTGTACTTATGTAGGCGTGTGAGAAGTTATCCTTCTTTGGCATCGGTTAAAATTAGTTTTTAATTGCATGCAAATAATTAATTACAATAAATTAATAAAAAGTCTCGAAAAGGACACAGTCAATAAAGTTCAGTTTTAATTTGAAAAAAAAAAAATCAAAATATTCAATTAAAATCGCTACTGAATATAATTTATTAGAACATATGTGATTTGCACTTGTATGAAACTCAAACACGTATTTCGAATATACAAACTAGAAACATGTGGATAAATATTATAAATATGAATACCTATAACTGTTACTTTATTACAAAAAATAAAGATGTGGTTTTTGGTTCTACTACACCAATGGTCAAGAGATGGCGCTGTAGTCTCCTGAATCGAGCTTTGGTTCCGTTGTTCCAGATTAATAAATACTTTTGATAGGCCTTGACAATGCAGTCGTTAGCACCCACTAAATAAAGATTCTGTGTCTATTTTGTTGGTAGATTTTCTTAATGTGCGGTAAACACAAAAGTAACAGCATGAAGTTGGTTAAAATTTTGTGTTACAGTGTTGCGCGCGCATCTTAAAATTTCATTCTCATCATTTTTTCATAACGCGCTTAAAGAAGTATAACTTCAATAAAATTATGATAGAATCAAATAAGACCACACGCCCTGATCGGGGCGCGCTACCCACGGGACTATAAGCCGATTTTTGTGATAGTTAGAGCTTACTTTTGCATGAAGAAGTTTACCCATAGATTAACTGGGCGAAATGACGTATCTCTAGAGCCGTAAATTTTAAATAGCCCGCATAAATACTGCTTATGCGGACCCCAAGCAGTTAACTCGTTTATTTTCAGTTATGAAAAGATTAGATAGGTACAGCGTCATCAGGGTATATAATGATATTGTGTTAATAACATATTGTATTATATTTGTATATATGTATATATTTTTTTATCTATTTATGATCAGGCTTCACAGGCCCATAGAAAACAACCTTATAGTCGAACCATATACACAGAATATAAAACATTGTTGTTAGTAAATAAAATTGGTAACTACGTAAGTGCCCTGTGAATTATGGCTTGATTTTTAGCGTTGCTATCAGGGTGTCAATCGTACGAGAATTCTCGTACAAATAAGAGATTACTTTCTTGTACGAACATTCGGTGCATCTTTAATTTAGTGAGTGGTGAGCGTGAAAACTTAAGAATCAAATATTGATATTTCTGTTATGAAATCAATAAAAAAAACGTGTGCGCCGGCAGCGGCACGTGTAGTCGGAGGGGGAGCCCTATATATATACGCACCGACGGAGGCCCGCAGCTCGCATTGTGCGCCGGCAGTGCCGGGCCGGCAGCGGCACGTGTAGTCGGAGGGGGAGCCCTATATATATACGCACCGACGGAGGCCCGCAGCTCGCATTGTGCGCCGGCAGTGCCGGGCCGGCAGCGGCACGTGTAGTCGGAGGGGGAGCCCTATATATATACGCACCGACGGAGGCCCGCAGCTCGCATTGTGCGCCGGCAGTGCCGGGCCGGCAGCGGCACGTGTAGTCGGAGGGGGAGCCCTATATATATACGCACCGACGGAGGCCCGCAGCTCGCATTGTGCGCCGGCAGTGCCGGGCCGGCAGCGGCACGTGTAGTCGGAGGGGGAGCCCTATATATATACGCACCGACGGAGGCCCGCAGCTCGCATTGTGCGCCGGCAGTGCCGGGCCGGCAGCGGCACGTGTAGTCGGAGGGGGAGCCCTATATATATACGCACCGACGGAGGCCCGCAGCTCGCATTGTGCGCCGGCAGTGCCGGGCCGGCAGCGGCACGTGTAGTCGGAGGGGGAGCCCTATATATATACGCACCGACGGAGGCCCGCAGCTCGCATTGTGCGCCGGCAGTGCCGGGCCGGCAGCGGCACGTGTAGTCGGAGGGGGAGCCCTATATATATACGCACCGACGGAGGCCCGCAGCTCGCATTGTGCGCCGGCAGTGCCGGGCCGGCAGCGGCACGTGTAGTCGGAGGGGGAGCCCTATATATATACGCACCGACGGAGGCCCGCAGCTCGCATTGTGCGCCGGCAGTGCCGGGCCGGCAGCGGCACGTGTAGTCGGAGGGGGAGCCCTCCTCCCTCACGCACCTCCCCCCGCGCGCGCACGGGTTCGGGACGCACGGGTCCTAAAGTCAAACAAGAAATGTACAACCCATTTTAATTATGTTTTATTAAGTTTCCATTCCGAGTCGATGCACTCTAAACAGCTGACACAGTTGAACCACTAACTGTTTAAAGAGCAATATTGTACATTATATGATAGTGCAATAAAGGCATTCACATCATATTGACGTATTTTAATAATTATCTCCCGACTATCGCGTGACGTCATTGACATATTGGCAGTCGTTAGGGTCCTAATAACGGTCCCAACAACGAATCATAGTCAGATGATACTACTTCATGCTAGTGTCGTCGACCAGTCTTACGCACGGGAGGATCTGCCCCCACCGGGATTCGAACCCGGGACCTCTCGAGTCGGCGACCTCATGAAATCCGGCGTACAAACCACTCGGCCACGGAGGTCGTCGTATTCTAGTCTTTGCCCAAGACTAGCTGTCGCTGACCAGTCATACGTGACGTGTGGGAGGAGAGACCACGACCAAGGGGACGAGGCGGACACTTTCTTACGCTCCACGTTCAGAATTTAACACCACGTCGCTGTTTAAGATCTGATATTGTTAAAAACCAGTTTTTACCTATGTTTACAGACCACGTCATTGAAAATCTCTTATCATTGACCCAGCTCGAAGGACCAATCATAAGGGTCTTTGATTGACGTGGACTATTTAATAACAGATTAATATAATATAATATAATAACATAATCCACAAACGCCATGCACAGGGGCTGGTTATACTCATTGGTCTTCTGCATAACCTGCCTCACTGTGTGAATGTGGTCTATGGTGCCATAACCCCGTCGGAACCCGGCCTGCTCTGTAGGTTCATCTTCGTCAAGTCTTCGTGCAAGGCGATTCGAGATGACTCTTGAAAACAACTTATAGACATGGCTCAGGAGTAGACTTGCAACGAATAGTATATTCGGCGAGGCCTCTGACCGAATATTAGGCAAAAGTATTCGGCTAGATTTTAGCGCCAAAAACTTGTACAGACGTGATTGTTTCGCGCTCCTTTGTTTTGTTCTAATCTGCCGTCCTCAAGCTAAAATGCAGCTAAATGATAAAACCAACTTTTGAGATATGGCCAAAAACGGCACGTAAACTTTAAATTATTGCTATTATGTAACCATTCATCACATGACTGAATGAATTAAAAACTGTTAACTTGTTTAACACAGAAAATGATTAAATTATGTACCTGTTTTATGTACAAATGACTACTTAATAAATTATTATAAAAGAAATGAGAACCTTACCCTTCTAAATTTTGATTACCACAATAATTCAAATACATAGAATTCTCCATTTTTCCAATTCAGAAGATGATTATGTACCTGTGCAATGTACCAATGACTACTTAAATGATTATATAACAGAAATGAAAATATGAATAATACGTAATAGTACAGTCATTTGGTGAGAAATATAGTGGTTATCTGGAAAGTTTTCCGGGAGTTGGTAATTTTATAAATTTTGAGGTGCTCTTTCCGAATTTTGACTTTGCCACCTCGTATTTTTGCCGCTCGCGTCGCTATATTAGAAAAATGGCGCCTAAAAGCAGTTTTTTGACAATATCTCCTTTCCAACTCATTTTACGATAAAAACAGTTATGTACAAAATAAAACTAGAGACAATTGCCTACAATTTATGTAACTACCTTTTTTTCATAAAGTCAATAGTTTTGGTGTACTCCAACGCACATTTTGGCCAAAAACTCATTTCCACACCACCTTGAGTTAAAGTGGCACGTTTTTTTTTTAATGTGGTATCCCCAATAGACCTAATCCACATGCAATTCAATGTGCTAAAATTTAGTGTACTCTCCTTTGCTTTGTTATTCTCCATGGACCAGGTGTTGAAATTCATCGTCCTACCAATCGAAACGTCACAGACCGGTATTTCATCTACATCATGGGTCTATTATAGAATAAAATAATATCTATAGTCAGTATAGTTTAGATTTACATTAATTTTATAACTCGCAAATCTAATGAGTTGAAATTAAAAGCCACAGGTTGCATGAATAGTGAGTAATGACCAAAGCGCGCGTTGGAGTACACTATGTGGCGCTGGTACGCCTAAACTATTGACTTAATGAAAAAAAAGGTTGATATAAATTGTAGGCAAATGTCTGTAGTTTCATTTGGTATACAATTGTTTTTATCGTAAAATGAGTTGGAAAGGAGATATTGTCATAAAACGGCTTTTAGGCGCCATTTTTCCCATATGGCGCGCGAGCGGCAAAAATCAAATTCAAATTCAAATTCAAATATTTTTTATTGCGAATACAGGTAATATTGTGTTGTGTTCAAGTATACAAATTATATTATGTTCAGCCATATTCTGTCTTGTTGACATGCAAAAAATACGAGGTGGCAAAGTCTAAATTCGGAAAGACCACCTCAAAATCTACAAAATTACCAATTTTTAAAACTCCCGGAAAACTTTCCAGGTAAAATTACCAAATGACTGTATTATAATCAATAGATTTTAATTTTTCAATTTACCAATTATTTCTCTATGACAAAATATATTATTTAAGTATTCGGTATTTGGCCGAATAATATGTAGATATTCGGTATTCGGCCGAATATAATAAAAGCAGCCGAATAGGCCGAATACCGAATAGTAACCGAATATTCGTTGCAAGTCTACTCAGGGGCCCAATTCTCGCGGCGTAGATATTATATCGTCTTCGAGATAATATCGAAAGTAGGGATATCTATTGAAAATATCTACTGATGGTAAAAAATGCTATTCTCGTGGATTTTCGATATTCCAATGATATTATATCTATCGTAGATATTCTTTCACTGCCGAATGCGTTCCGTTTTTCTCGATTAAGTTAACATCATAGTCTATATAAAATAATAATAAATTAGAGCAGAATTTTACAAGCAACAAAATGATATTTTATGAATTCCATTCATATTAAATATGAGTATACATTTTTTGAGTATAAGAAATCTCAACTTTACCTAAATTGTATGCGTTTATAATTTCAACGTTATGTATAATGAAACGTCAATATTATTTAAGATTCTCCCTTTTCAGGGAAGGCAAAGGGAACAATGCCCATAAAGCCTAGTCTTTAGTTATATTAATCTTCTTTTTTTTACATTCGAATGTCGGTGTGACGCATTCTAATGTTTTTTGGAGTGTTTGGCACGAAATTTATGGAGTTGGCTTTTTCTCTAAGCTTCTGTGAGGTATTCAACACTACAATAAAGTTCTCGAGTCCACTTAACCGGAATAGCGTATATTTTAAAGATTCCACTAATTCTTCAGTTGCGCAGACGGTTGTAACACCAAATCACACCAATTTTATTTCACAATATCCACTATGAACGAATTTTAGAATAATTAAAATAAGATGCCAACCGCACTCGCAGAAATCCCGCCAAAACTCCGTATCGTCAATAAGAAAATGGTGTCGATTCTGGCATGATTCTCTAAACCTAAACGTAAATTTGACAGCAGTGTATCCTTGTCATTCTCCATACAGAATGAAAAGGAGAGACTGATGTTAAATTTAGTTCTAAGTTTAGAGAATTGTGTCAGAATCGATACCAATGTCATTCATAACTTTAAAGATTTCTAACCAAATTTTTGTTTAAACGTAATTTTTTTATGAAGTCGGCGTCCCTCATTTCAAATGGGCCCTCTTGCTCTCACAACGGCGGCGCCTTAGCACAGCAGCAGCAATCACGTCATTTATTAAATCATTGACGAAAACATGAATCAACTCATCCATCGTTAATATAAACTGGTGTCGATTCTCTAAATCTAAACATAAACTTGACAACAGTGTTTCCTTGTCATTCTCTATACAGAATGAAAAAGAGAGACTGATGTTAAATTTAGTTTTAAGTTTAGAGAATCACGCCAGAATCGACACCATTGTTTACCTACTTCTTTATTTACTAATTATTTATGAAGGCAGTTAACAACATCTTGAGGTAACAATAATTGCCAAAGACACACGACAACACAATAAATAATAGGTAAAAAAAGTGGAAATAACAAGATTGACATGCCAAGATCCATAGATATTTATTTATCGAAGGCTCTTTACCAGTCGATGTATGTCTACTGATCATCCGTAGATAAATATCTATTGCGACATGGTGAGAATAGGGCAAAAAAGTTTTCCTTCGATAAAAGCCAGATCATTCGATATATATCGAAGGTGATATAATATCTATGCCGCGAGAATTGGGCCCCAGGAGTGAAAGTGGTCGATAGTTATTCAGTAAGGCCTTGTCGCCTTTCTTGAAGAACAATACGACCAAGCTCCGGTGCCACGCCCTTGGAGTTCTCCCGGAGTCTTCGCCGGAGGAGCTCCGGCGTATATTTAACTATGTTCTCTTGAACATAGTTAAATATACGCCGGAGCTCCTTCAGCACCGGCTTGCCGGCAGCTTTCAGAAGCTCGGTTATGACTCCGTCCTCCCTCGGGGCTTTTCCATTTTTAAGTTGCCCAAGAGCCGCCTCGATCTCTTCTAGGTCGATGTCGGGGAGATCCTCCGTCACATGGCGGGTTAATGCGGCTCTTGAATCTCTCTCATCCGACGTAGGGTGGGGCGAGTGCGACGTGTATAACTGGCTATAGTAGGTACAGTGGCGGACTAACAGGGGGGCGGAAGGGGCGGCCCGCCCCGGGCCTCCGATATTGGGGGCCCCCAAATGCCTCCGCGTGCCCCTGATCGCATCCTAAACTAGACTTTAAAAATGTGCTTAGTACCTACATAATTTCATCAAGATCAAAACACTACAGCCATCTAGACTTTTTACGCGGAACTAATATACTTTTGACTTCGCTGAACGCGTCCAATACGCTGGGGGAATTCCCGTCTCTGTAGCGCTTATACGCCTACATTTAATAACATTCACTATATTTACGTCGAAAAATAAACATTGGCCTCATTTAAAATCCGTTCAAAGTAACCTCATTAAAAAGTGTAATAGTGCTTTTGATTTTTGTTGCGGTATAAAAGTAAATGTCTTTAATAATCAATAATAATCAATCACCGACGTTTCTAGTCAATATGTACCATATTGTAGGTATGTATGTTTACTTAGCTTAAATAATTTAACTGGAATATAAATTTCACTCGCCAGATTTTAACGAAACAAACTAAGAAATTACATTTTTAAAGAAAATATAACTAGAAAAAATTCCACGCGGACCAGGCAGCAGACGGGACTCGAACCCGCACCCTTCGCAATCCGGGCGAATGCACTGACCAATTATGCTACCGCGGCCCTTACGGACCGCGTCGAAATTCTTTCTAGCTATTCTTAAGCTGCAAGGCAGCGCCATCTCTTCGCATTATAGGTAAACCCACAATGTCAAATGAATACTTTTACAAGTATTAAACATTTGAAAGAAGAAATAGCAATTAAAGTTATAATTTTTATTATTTTTAAAGCATGTAACTGCTTGATGTTTAAATCTAAAGAAAATATAACTAGAAAAAATTCCACGCGGACCAGGCAGCAGACGGGACTCGAACCCGCACCCTTCGCAATCCGGGCGAATGCACTGACCAATTATGCTACCGCGGCCCTTACGGACCGCGTCGAAATTCTTTCTAGCTATTCTTAAGCTGCAAGGCAGCGCCATCTCTTCGCATTATAGGTAAACCCACAATTTTTTCTAGTTATATTTTCTTTAGATTTAAACATCAAGCAGTTACATGCTTTAAAAATAATAAAAATTATAAATTACATTTTTTCTTTAAAACTGGGGGGCCTCGTTTTGCCGCCCCGGGCCTCTGACGAGCTTAGTCCGCCACTGAGTAGGTATAACCTTCCGAAAGAATCTCCGGTTTCGACGTGACGACTTCGCCATTTGTTTTGGTCAACTTCGTCAAGTGGCTCCTTCCAAGCTGTTGTACGAAGACTTTGGACCCCCGGTTCTGCACAATTGCTCTCTGTATCAATCATAATGATAATCATAATCAAAATTATTTATTCAGTTTAGGCTGCTACAAGCACTCATGAATGTCTGGAAGCTACGCCATCGGTTCGTAAATCTACGGCGGGAGACCTTGTACTGAGAAGAACCGACAAGAAACTCAGCAAGGGCTGTTTTTTTCTCCATGTTTTATCATTTACAGAGTCGTCAAATTGAAAAGTGACTTCAGAGATGATTCATGAAGTCACCTTTCATTACACAATTATTAAATATACATTAATTGTTTACCTGCATTTTGATTGCTGTGCCATACAGTATAAATACAAATAGTGTTATTTATATTAAGTGTGACTAAACATTAACTTCAATATTAAGGAAGTTGGGGCAGACTCATCTCCGCTGGCAGCACCCGTTCACGAGCATGACGCATGAACCAGCCATCGCTTCGCTCAACCATATTGTAGGGAACGTAACGACCCGCCTCACACGACACCGCCGAAGAGACTATTATGAGAGCATGACTACCCATAACTACCCATACTAACTACAACATATTTACTTAAATTAAGGTCATTTACCTGTAGGGGCAATATAATAGGTAAGGAAGTCAATTGCTCGCATTTTGGTCGTTTTGCAGCTAGCTACATTTGTTCTCTAGAGTGGGGCAACTGCCTCCCCCTGTCCCCCCTTGGCGACGCCCTTGACTACGCCGTTTTGTCAATCAAATATTCTTAAAATTATCAAGAGTGTATTGGATTTCGGAGGTCACGGCTTATCAGTTAGGAGAAGGACTTATTCAGAGCCCGTTGTTCTGATGAAGTGACTAGTGGATCATTTCGCCGCTTGTCCATTAGACCTAGAGTCTCTTTTCGAAAGTTTAGACCGCTTGCTCGTACGTCGTAGCTTTTCGTTCACAGAATTTCGCACCCTCGTCCCGAAGGATTTCTACCACTTGGTTTTGTTCCCCGTCGATGTCAACGTCAATTGTGGTTTTCAATGCAGCGAATCGATCGCTGCCTTGAAATTGCATCGATCCCATAACACAAGCCTCACAGTGCTTACTTTGGGGCTAGGCTAATTGGTGTGTGTGTTGCAAATATTTATTTTATTTATTTACAGTAGACTTGCAACGAATATTCGGTTACTATTCGGTATTCGGCCTATTCGGCTGCTTTTATTATATTCGGCCGAATACCGAATATCTACATATTATTCGGCCGAATACCGAATACCTACTTAAATAATATATTTTGTCATAGAGAAATAATAGGGAAGATGCAATATTTTTATTTTTGTTTTCATTTTAAAGAATTCCATGTAGAATAAACCACAGATATATTAAAAAATTAAAACATTGTGATTTATCGGAAAAAATGCGGTTTTAAATTGACAATTTAAATTTTCGCGCGAAAACGAACCTATGGTTGCGATGACGTCACTCCTGTCTGTCACTGGTCGTACTTGTTCGTCGCTGGCTTTAAATTTTCATACTTTTGCATATTTTTTCGACTTTCGAAATATTTTTTTGAAAAAATTTATATATTATTTATCATAACAATACCACTAATATTCCGAAAAAAAGCCGTGTTGACTCATGTTTTGTGCCAATCTACTTCAACAAAGTTTATAAATAAATTGTTTTTGACTTGAACTTCTGACCCAAAACTGAAAAAAAAAGTGGTTTCAAGCTGCGAAGTGAAATGACAATGTTTCTCCAAAGACCATTATTCGATGATCACTTTGACGTAAGTCGGCGAATATACTTGTTATATGCTTAATTAATCTGCTTGTACGTAAAAACGCATTAGTAACCTACCTAATACTTACAAAACCTGTCTATAACATATTTTTAATTTTACAGTTGGAGAATGAAGTCGAAAATTAGATAAACTTTAAAATGTGTGGCACAATCTTCACATTGGCAGGACTGAACCAAGCTTTGCGTTTCATTTAAAATAACTGTAACACGATAACCTTCTTTACGTACTTTATGCTCCGGAGAACTCGACCTTTTACTGTACATAATTCTCCATCTCTTTTAATTTGGCTATAGCCGATTGCATTATCGCCGTAAGATTTGTAGAAGCCGCTGAATAAAATACGAAGTTTACCAACTACGATTTTTACATACCGTAGTAATTTAGTCCCTTTCATTTCTACACTCAAAAACTCTGCACTTTGGACAAAAAAAGTTATAACCATGTCAACACTAACTCATGGTAAATTCCTGGAGTCTGCTTTGATAAACGCAACTTCCATTTTTATTAAATGTAAAAAACGCAATTAATATTCCCATAAAATAATATTTACTTTAACAACCATAACCTCAAAGAAGTTGTCATAACAGGAGTGACGTCACTAAACGCTGATTGGTGTTTTAAAATACGTTCTGTTTCAAGTATTTTTAATTCGTAATAATTGTTAAAAAAATAACATTATGTAAAATAAAAATGTTGCAGTGGCATTTCTTTTATATTTTTTTAACATTTTAATCATAAAATTTTCATAAATATTATATATGCATCTTCCCTATTGGTAAAATGAAAAATTAAAATCGATTGATTACGTTTGTATTCATATTTTTATTTCTGTTATATAAATAATCATTTAAGTAGTCATTGGTACATACCACAGGTACATAATCATCATCTGAATTGGAAAAATGGAGGATTCTATTGTATTTGAATTAATGTGGTAATCAAAATTTAGAAGAGTAAGGTTCTCATTTCTTTTACAATCATTTATTAAGTAGTCATTGGTACATAAAACAGGTACATAATTTAATCATTTTCTGTCCTAAACAAGTTAACGGATTTTAATTCATTCAGTCATGCGATGAATGGTTATATAATAGCAATAATTTGGTTTAGTCATTTAGCCGCATTTTAGCTTGAGGACGGCAGATTAGAACAAAACAAAGGAGCGCGAAACAATCACGTCTGTACAAGTTTTTGGCGCTAAAATCCAGCCGAATACTTTAGCCTAATATTCGGCTATTCGGTCAGGGGCCTTGCCGAATATTCGGTATACTGCCGAATATACTATTCGTTGCAAGTCTAATTTACAGTACTAAGAACTGGTGTATATATGACGACCTCCGTGGCCGAGTGGTTTATACGCCGGGTTTCATGGCGTCGCCGACTCGAGAGGTCCCGGGTTCGAATCCCGGTGGGGGCAGATGTTTGTGTGATGAATACGAGCATTTGTACTCCAGTCATGGATGTTTAATATGTATTTCATATAAATATACTTATATATGTACAATATATGTATTCTATCCGTTACCCTAGTATCCCATAACACAAGCCTTTACAGTGCTTACTTTGGGGCTAGGCTAATTGGTGTGAGTGTTGGAAATAAATATTTATTTATTTATACATATATACCTGCGAGTGTTAGCATCAGATTGGGCTGCGAATGGACCGGGAGCATATATACAGTAAATATATACCTGTGAGTGTTTAGCATCAGCTTGTGCTGCAACTGGACCGGGAGCAGGCAAGGTTTCCTCTTCCCCGCATCCGGGCGCGTGTCGTTGCATCCGCACAGCATTCCCGTAGTCCACACGCTTGTGGTTTATCCAAGCTTCTTTCAAGCAACCTGTTGCCAAAAAAAATCATTTTACCAATTATGTTTTCATTTATTTTTAAGCATTTAACTGCTAGATGTTTAAACGTAAAGAAAAGTTTACTAGAAAAAAATCCACGCGGACCAGGCAGCGGACGGGACTCGAACCCGCACCCTTCGCAATCCGGGCGAATGTACTGACCATTATGCTACCACGGCCCTATTGGCCGCGTCGAAATTTTCTTAGCCTTAAGCTGCAAGGCAACTCCATCTCTTCACATTGTAGGTAACCCACAATGTCAAATAAATACTTTTTCAAGTATTAAACATTTGAAAGAAGAAATAGCAATTATAGTTATGTTTTTATTAATTCGTAATTAAAATTATATTTGGAAACCGGCTCGAAGGACCATTATTTATTTTTTAGGGCGAGAAACGAAGTGTTATTAAAATTATGTCGCTATTAATGGAGAGCGGCTGCCAATGGTATTGTTATTACAGAAATCAGAAATCAATATATCTTTAAATCAAAAGAAAAGTTTACTAGAAAAAAATCCACGCGGACCAGGCAGCGGACGGGACTCGAACCCGCACTCTTCGCAATCCGGGCGAATGCAGGCCATCAGGGCCGTGGTAGCATAATTGGTCAGTGCATTCGCCCGAACGGGACACAAACCCGGGTCGGTGTCTGCTGCCTGGTCCGTGTGGAATTTATACTAGTAATATTTTCTTTAGACTTTTGAGTAAGTTCCCTCCCTCTTACAACCTGGGATCCTTTAAAAGAGGCGTGAAGAAGCAACATGCAGGCCGGCAAGGTGAGGATGGCTGGTGTGGCAGGTGGAACTGCTGTATCAGCTATCTTCACGTCTGGACTTCACCGTCACTTAACATCAGGTGGGTGGAGTCATTTGTCGGATTTATCTATAAAAGTCTTCCTTGCAAGGATAGCATTGGTCTTTTATGTTTTAATGCCACAAGGATATTGTATGGATAATCTAAAACAGTGGAGAGGAGCTCGATGGCGCAGGTGGCTAGCGCGTTCGGCTGCGATCGTTGAAGTTTCGAAGCAACTTTCGCAGTGGTCGGTCATTGGATGGGTGACCAAAAATTTACTATCTCGAGCTCCTCCGTGCTTCGGAAGGCACGTTAATCCGTTGGTCCCGGCTGCATTTGCAGTCGTTAGCACCCACCAATCCGCACTGGGCCCGCGTGGTGGGTCATGGCCCAATCTCCCTATTCCATCCATAGGGAAGGCCTGTGCCCCAGCAGTGGGGACATTAATAGGCTGATGATGATGATGATGATGATGATGATGATGATGATGATATGATTAATATGTCCAATAACGAGTGGTAGGGAAAAAAAATGTTTGGACGATTTAAAAGTGTTGTACTGTACATCCAATTTGAATGAAGATATATTGATGTTTTTATTTATTTTAAAGCATTTAACTGCTAGATAATATAATATAAAGAAAATTAAATATAAAGAATAATAGAAGTTTAAATATAAAGAAAAGTTTATTAGAAAAAAGTTAAATGCCTAAAAGTAAATAAAAACATAACTATAATTGCTATTTCTTCTTTCAAATGTTTAATACTTGAAAAAGTATTTATTTGACATTGTGGGTTACCTACAATGCGAAAGGATGGCGCTGCCTTGCAGCTTAAGGCTAGGAAAATTTCGACGCGGCTAATAGGGCCGTGGTAGCATAATGGTCAGAGCATTTGCCCGGGCTGCGAAAGGTGCGGGTTCGAGTCCCGAACGCTGCCTGGTCCGCGTGGATTTTTTTCTAGTAAACTTTTCTTTTGATTTAAAGATATATTGATTTCTGATTTCTGTAATAAAAATACCATTGGCAGCCGCTCTCCATCAATAGGGACATAATTTTAATTACACTCCGTTTTTCACCCTAATAAATAAATAATGGTCCTTCGAGCCGGTTTCCAAATATAATTTTAATTACGAATTTGCCGTATGATCACTTTATGAGGTGTATGTGAGTGCTTATAATTTTTAGGCTTAGTAACTGAAAACTAAAAAGTTGGTCCTTCGAGCCGGATTTTAATTTCAGCACTTACCTCTGAAGCTGGTTACGTTGCGCAGGTGCCATCTCCCGAAGGCAGTCTTGGCTATATCTTCGGGCACTCCTCCCAGGTACATGGGGCTCTCCAGCCGAAGATATTCCTTGTTGCCTGCGAGGTTAGACTAGGTTATTTTTCATCGTATAATCAATAAATGTTTTGATGATAACGCGTTGTCCTTAATTAAGCTCAGTTTACATGTAAAAATGCGAATATTCCTATAGGGATGATGACTAATATATTGATTTGAAAAGTCGCATGACGTCACGTTTGAGTACACTTATAAGTGAAAATTCACTCAAAAGTGACGTCACGAGCCCCTACTCCCAAACTTTGACGCGCTATAACTTTGTCATTTTTTGGTTGTGTTGAGAAATAATAATAATAATAACTAACAGAAACTCACGTGCATGTTTTACATTGAGATATTTATTTTTATTAATTGCAAATACAGAAAAAATCTTTTGACAACTGACGTAAAAAACAAATTAAAAAGATCACCATAACCTATTGTGATCAAAGGAGTTTTCAACATTCTCTACACCCAAAAGCTGGGCGTTGATGACTAACAGAAAAGGGCATCTAATATATGCCAAGACGGCTTGGCATCTTGACTATCCGACCACTACTAGTTTTCCGTTGAATTATATTGCTAGAACAGGCTTCGGACGACACCTCTAATGTATAAAGTTTTTGTACAGGCCTTACCTTGATACCTAAGCCGGTTTTCAATTTTGCTAGTCTTTGATGTCCATCCCTACCCTTACAAACTTCAATAACTAGCCCGAGTGGCCATTTCACTCTCTTTTCTGTGGTTTCTAAGATTACAACATCTCCTGTTTTGAGTTCTTCACTTTTCTGGTTACCCTTTTGTAACAAGCATGTTAAATGTTCCGTAAGAAATCTGTGTCTAAAATCATCGCGTAATTTTTGTAAGTATCGTAAACGACAATTCAAATTGGTACGGTCTACATAATCTATATCGGATACCTCCGAATTAGGCAAAGGATGTAGAAAACACATCGGTGTTAATGGTTCCAATGAAGAAGTCGCATCATCCTCTACATACGTCAGAGGACGCCCATTCATAGTGGCTTCACAATCGCAAAGTATTGTTAACAGTTCATCGTAGCTTAATACACTTCTACCCAATATTCTCCGCAGAAGGTCTTTTAAAATCTTGATAAGCCTCTCCCAGTATCCACTGTATACGTATGATGTTAGAATATCTTTGCACCTTATTCCAATCAATTTCTTTAAATAAATTGTTGGCTCCAACAAAGTTGGTGCCGTTATCTGACATCATCACTCTCACTCTTCCACGACGCGCGATAAATCTACGAAGTGTCATCAGAAACTCTTCAGTGGATAAATTTCTAGCTATTTCCAGGTGTACTGCCCTGTATACCGCACACGTGTACAAAACAATCCAACATTTTCCACCTCCTCGTAAGTATAGAGGCCCAGCTAGGTCTACACCGGTAACCTCAAATGTAGCACCACAAGTAACACGCTCCAACGGCAACGGAGCCACCGGTGCTTTAATGTTTTTTGCGTTAAATCTCCTGCAAACAACGCACTTTGATATTATTGTCTTGATTTTAAGTCTTATGCCATAACCCAAAATCTTTGTCGCACTTCTGCAATTACTATGTCACTCCCCGCATGTTCAAGTCTTCGATGGCATTCTTCAATCATTCGTACTACAATAAAGTTATTTGCTGGTAATATAAAACGTTTCTTAATACTTTCTGGAAAGTCTCCTAAGGTAAGTTTAGTTTCTATTCTCAATAAACCTAATGAATCACGAAATATTTTGTAGTTTGAACATCTTTTTTCGATAAATGCCTGATTTTCTTTTTGTATTAATCCAACCATTTTTCTTTCAGCTTCTTCAAATTCTTCGTAGTTTAATTCACCATGTTTCCTCTTATTACTTTGTTTTATATTATTAATAAATCTCATTACCCATCCTAATGTGCGTATTATTTTTGTATAGTTAGAAAAGTAAGAAAATCTATTTAAGAAATTTTCCTCTGAACATATATTAACTACTATATCTGACCTTTTCTTTAATTCTTTTATTGCTTCTGAATCTTCTATATTTACTACTGACTTTGGCCATTTTTCTACGCTGTCTCGTAACCATCGTGGTCCCTCAAACCAACGTATATCATAAAGTTGTTTCGCGTCGCATTTGTTGAGAAATAATAATAATAATAACTAACAGAAACTCACGTGCATGTTTTACATTGAGATATTTATTTTTATTAATTGCAAATACAGAAAAAATCTTTTGACAACTGACGTAAAAAACAAATTAAAAAGATCACCATAACCTATTGTGATCAAAGGAGTTTTCAACAGGTTGATTGCCCAAGGAAAAAATACGTGTCCATTATTTTTTGATCATCTAACTGACGGACTAAATATTATTTCATTTACTGTACTCCGTCATCACCCCTATTGTCATTACACAACTAACATATAAATCAAACTGTTGTGTAATTCAGTAATAATTAATTATTATTAAGCTAATTGTTAAATCATCTTGTCAATAGAATAAGTTAAATTGTTTATCACCTTGTCTCACATCATTCACTATCAGCTTTCTATTATCTCTTTCCTCACATCTCAGGCCGGGGAACATGTACGAGCCGACTCGTACAGTTTTGTCTAGTTTGCACTTTACGCCACATTCGATAATTTAGGTCACGATCACATCAGTCTGCCATGGGTATTCATTCTAGCCGCGCATACTCATATCAATTATCATAATAATATCATTCTTATAAGTATAAATAGTTTAATATATCATTTATTTTATTTCAGGAGTTTCACTTTATCAACTCTATCATAAATAGGTGTGCAAACCGTACAGTCAGTAAAGCCTAGTTCGCATTAGGCTAGTATTTTAGTCGAGTGGCGAGTAATTTAGTAACTAAACGTGTCTGGACAGTGAAAATTTAGTCGAGCAGTTTAACAAGCAATTTAGTCGAGTCGATCCATTTTGTTCTATTTTGAACGGGCGAGTAGCACGCGTCTGTGCTCAGTGGCTCACCGACTAAACAAGTCCGAACCTGTAGGATTTGTAGAGTTCATTAGTGGTCGCAAAATGTCGTTTCGCTGGAGCGAAGAAACAACTTTAAAATTTGTTTCTAAATATGCGGAACACGAATGTTTGTGGAATATCAAGTCCCCGCATTATAAAAACAAACAAATGAAACAATCCGCATACTTGGACATAGAAAATTCAATGAGTATACTAATATGGATTTGGTGAAAACGAAATAGCCGTTACTAAAATAGTAAAATAGCCGTTACTATTAACTTAATCAGTTTATTTACTTTATTGCGTTGTAGGCTGTTCATCTTGCAAAACACCACTCACTTGTAATAATAATAATAAATAAATATGTCCAACACTCACACCAATTAGCCTAGCCCCAAAGTAAGCACTGTAAGGCTTGTGTTATGGGATGCTAGGGTAACGGATAGAATACATATACTGTACATATATAAGTATATTTATATAGAAATACATATTAAACATCCATGACTGGAGTACAAATGCTCGTATTCATCACACAAACATCTGCCCCCACCGGGATTCGAACCTGGGACCTCTCGAGTCGGCGACACCATGAAGCGTACAAACCACTCGACCACGGAGGTCGTCGATGTGTAAACTGTACTCGAGCAAAGTGCGAACGATTTTTGGACAGAAGCGAGTATTTTAGCTACTAAATTACTCGCTTCTGGACTAAAATACTAGCATAATGCGAACTAGGCTTAAGAGTCTGACAAAACCATACTATACAGCCTACACTAAATTAAAAATAAAAATTTCAAGTTGCCGCGAAAATGTTTCTATGGACATTATGGCGTCTCACTAGTATGTGACGTCACACGACTGTCATTAAGAGGTCAAACTATACAATGTAATGTCACTTTGGCCGGAACTAAGAAAGCGTGTGACGTTATTTTAGTCCTGGCCAATCCTAGGCGTTTTCGGTCACCTGACCATGGAGCAAAAAAACAAATTTCTATTTAATGATTTTATAGAAAAGTTATTAATTATTTGTTCTTTCAGAATGGTAAAATCGCTGTTAATATCCATATTAAATACAGATGCCATCAATTGCTACATTATTTTTCATGATGTGAACTAGCCTATTAACTACAATCGAAACCCAATATAACGACACCGTTTATAACGACTCGTCGGTTATTACGACCAATTGGCAAGGCCCCGAGCCGAAACCCTATATAAATCCTTAAGTAAACAAACCGCCTTTAATAACACCGGATATAGCGAAATACCGCTTAAAACGGCTTATAGTCAATGAATATCGATAAAATGAATATCGATATTCATCGGTTATAACGACCAACCGTTTTACTAGTTCCAGCAAAACAAAATACCTATAAGCATGTAACTGCTTGATGTTTAAATCTAAAGAAAATATAACTAGAAAAAATGCCACGTCCGTCCGTCTGCTGCCTGGTCCGCGTGGATTTTTTCTAGTTTCTTTAGATTTATATTGTATGCACCTAATTTATTTTTATGGAAATCTATTTTCTTCTCTTTTCGATATTTTATTTGAAAACAAGCTTATATTCATTATCTATAACCATACTAAATACATACATATGACAAAATTATGACTACTTGTGTATATTGCTTATAACAACTATCGGACATAATGTCCGAAGTTATATGGTCCCTTCAGGGTCGTTATATCCGGTTTCGACTTTTCCATTTCATTTGCGCCTACCTTCATTGATGATCGACCTCGCGGGCCCGTCGTCTACACGCAGTGTGAAGTTCTTCTTGACCGCTAGAAGTTCCGCCTTGTGGTATTTGCCGTCCGAAACCATTTCGAAACTGGAAGAATACCACACTTTAGCTATATGAAGTTTAGTTGAATCGAGATTTAGCAAAATTGCTGCAAGCTGGCCTTAGTATAAAATATGTTAGATTTTTCTATGTAAAACTAGTGGCTCGCCCTCGGTTCGCTTCGGTGTAGAGCTGTAGTATAGACTATAGTTTTTGTTCTCAGACTTGTATTATAAACAATGACTTTATTTATATAATTGTGAGTCAACCATAAAAGATAGACATATGCTGTTGCGGGATATTTTTTAGACAATTTTATGTAGAATATTTCCGTCATACATGATTTCTATGTAACTTTAACCATTAAGGCTGCACACGCGACGGAAGCTTAAAAAATGGAGTAACTTCTCCCGTTTTCCCAACATTTCCCTTCACTACTCTGCTGCTATTGATTGTAGCGTGATGAAAATAAACTATAACCTGCCCAGGAGTATAAAGAATAATTGTACCAAATTGTAACAAATCCGCCGAATAGTTTTTGAACATACATACAGACAGACAGACAGACAAAAATTTTACTGATTGCATTTTTGGCATCAGTATCGTTCACTAATCACCCCCTGATAGTTATTTTGAACATATATTTCATGTACAGAATTGATCTCTCTACAGATTTATTATAAGTATAGATCAGTCATCAGTCAGCAGAAAAAGGTAGTGTCACTGTAGTGTGCCTTCTGGAAGTTGGAGGTAACTTTCTCTGATATGCGCTGAAATAGTCGTAAACTTATGACTTAACGATACTCATCGTCAGTCTATTAAGAGCGGACGCGAGCTGAGAGACATTTAAGGAATAGGTATTTGAAAAAAAAAACTATGGCTGTCCCGCATTGGTAAATGCCGTGCGATAGGGACAACAGTAAGTAACGCTGGAAATTGCGAATAAAAATTGCAAAATTCAGGGTTTGGCTCTCGACAATTTCCTCTTCGAAAATTGAATAAATGTAAAATAAATTTTACCCATAATATTATTAGTAGTTATACCAGGCCTATAATGTTTTGCTTTTTTTTGTAAATGCTAATTGAATCTAAACACGAATTCTTTTGTGGTTATATAAAAAACGAGTGTCCTTATGACTACACGACTGATGTGAAACTTCTTTAGCTCCATCTGTATATATATATATGTTACCGGACAAACCCGATTTCAGGACAAACTAGTTTTGCCTAGTCTAAACTAGTTCTTCCTATACGCGATAGGATTAACTAGTATAGCCTAGTCCAAATTAATTTGTCCTAAGCCCGATAGGGATAAACCTCTTTCTGTGTTCTGTGGATAAACCAGTTTAACCTAGGCCAAACTAGTTGATCCTGATATAAATAGGCATACTCTAGGATACACTAGTATGGCCTAGTCTAAACATTATAGTATATCTAGAAAGTCAAAATAAATAGATAAACTGAATAAAATACTCCGTAATTGGAAAAATAATAAGTTTTTATTAAAACGATAATGATTCGTCGTTAAAAGTTATGGATAATTACTAATACAAACAATCATACTAAAACAAATAATATGTGTTTTTATTAATACAAGCAATAATCATATCTCAATTATTAAATTGTTATTTATTTTTACATGGTGTGCTTTGTGCTTTGGTGGCACTTAGAATTGCAGAGTATCATTGCCATCATTGGCATCTGTTTGTGGAACAGTTTTTGTTGCAGCTGCATCTCACAATCTAACAACCTCCACTCAATTCGGGTGTCCGAATTCGAGTAATGTTATAGTGGCAATATTCTTCTAGCTGCGAAGAAGACATCATAGAACTGTATGATCGCCAGTGACGTAATTGACATATTGGAGGCCCTGGGCACATTAGGATAATGGGGCCCCTATGAGCCCATTTGGTGATCTAACAGGGACTAGGGACTTTGGATTTGATCTGAGGGGGGCCTCTACGATCGCGGGGCCCTGGGCACTAGCCCAAAGTGCCCATTGGGAAAGACGGGTCTGATGATCGCTCTCTCGAACCAAAACCGCGAATATTCTGGAAACAGAGTTAACCAAAACTCGCGACGTGAATGACCTCGATGAAGGCCGAGTGGTGCAGTTCATTTTAATATGAGCCTTATACAATGCGGCGTAAGGGTGAAAGTGCAGCGACATCTGCACTTGTTAACAACTCAAGCGCGTTACCTACGTATAACTAGGTACTACGTATTCTTCAGTGCTTAATTGAACTGGACTGTTCTGGAATGTAACGATTGGCGTATAAAAGTCTTAGATTAAAACAAAAAGGGAAGATAAGGTACGCTCATACGAGCATCGAATAAAATATGATCCGACTCACCTACATAAGCAACTCTCACACACGCACATGTCTGTATATAAACATTCAATCGAGCGAGCGAGACGGAACTGTACGCTTCAACGCAGCGCCAGCGAAACGGCGAGTCCGCTACGGAGTCCGCATGGCTAAGCTGTATTTTTGCCTTTTCTTGATAACAAAATGGCAATTACGTAAATAATATTTTTGAGAAAATAATGTTTTATACAGTGTGTTACGAATGAAAAGTGTTGCTGAGTCATTTGTGATAAATCACATATATATTATTACCACAAAAATATTCATTGCTGACAAAAAAACTAAAGGACATTGTTTAGCGTCCATACATAGTTAACCTAAGAACCAACAATCATGAAATATTATTTTCTAGGTTCGAAATCCTAAGTAAATTACTGTAAAAACAAAGATTATTGACGGACACTTCTGAGAACTTAAATTATTAGAAAAACTAAATGTTTTTTGAGGTTATGTTTAGTATTCAATGAAACATAGGTCAACCTATGAACTTAGTATGAAGTGAATTAATATTACAACTAATTCATTTTATTCGGTGTGATTTTAAATAATAACTATTAGGAAAACCTTGGATAGGTAGGAATCATGAATAAAATAAAAACTGTAGTTTTGCTTCTTATTTATTGACTATTTTTAACAATATTGTATATGGTATTTATTTGTATATCACATGTATATTGTGTAAATATGCAGCGTGAATGTGTATCAGGTGTTCTTGAATAATTTGGCAGTATGATCCTCTCAGGATGTTGTGGCACAGGTTCACTAGCACTTGGTAATAAGGTCTCTGCTCTTTGGTAACATCCTAACATCGATGGCATATTAGATAGTCGAAATAGTTAAATTAAAGGAAAAACAATCGCAAATAAACACACACAACAGGTAATCCGAAACGAGAATACACTTTCCTGTATATTATACTACTCTTTGGAATGCACGAATGCCACAGATGCAAAACTGCCTGCTTGCACAACAACCACAGAGTATCGAGTTTTATGCCGGCCCTTCACTTGACAACAGTTTGTCCTTGTCATGCTTAATAAGGAATGAAAAGAACAGACTGATGTCATGTTTTCAAAATAGCAAATACGAATAGCCAAGTAAAGTGCCGGCATAAGGAAGACAGAGTGTTTTGTTTGCAGCGCTGTCATAGACTATACACATAAAATGATATTTATTGACTCAGATTATTTTTTAACTTTTTAATTTAGCTTACTTAACTGGAAGTGTCCGTCACAATCTAAATACTGATAATTATCCCAAAAAATGTATTTAGAATTATCATAAATGCCAAATTGGTGTTGGTTCTTAGGCCAATTTTAACATTGTCCTTTATAATATAAATTAAATCATTAAGTTTTTAAAATACTATATTATTCATAGAAACAAAATAGATTAAAACTACTAAATAAACTATATACTTATACCAAACTAAAAATAAAACTAGGTATATTATGTAAAAAATTGACCCCAAATCGCTGCGCTCGGAGGGTAGGGTGCCCAAGAGGCTGGTGGCATTTCCCCGTTGAATTCAATTCCCGTCATTTGTTATTTGATTTTGAATTATTTGTGTTCTTTATGAAAGCATCGAAGGCATTTATTTTATTTTTATAACACAGAATATTGTGTATTGTTACATACGTAATATTGTTATATTGAGTTCACATGCGCGTGTTTGAATGTCCAATTGACTAAAGCGAATTGTGGTCATGCACCACAATTTAAGCGGATCACTTTTGAGCCGTGAGTGCCGTATCTTCCCTTTTTGTTTTAATCTAAGATATAAACGCGTGTGGCGTCGCGCAGTAAACAGTTTTACCTTCAAAGCGATAACAGTTGAGTTTCTACAGCGATTTCGGAACGAATACAAAGGCGATCAAAGTGCATGTGAAGTGTTCAAGTACTATTGTTTAAAGAGTTCTATAGTGTACAGTGAGTGTAGTATTGTTTGTTTAAGAAATAACTGTAGCCCTAGCACGAACCAATATCGAATTCGTATCGTTTGCGAGTACGAAATGTCATTGTCAAATGTATATTGATTTTTAGTTCTTGTTATGTACGTAAGGAATGCCGCTAATGTTCAAGTTTTCATACAAAATTTAAGTTTGACTCGCAAACTATTCGAATTCGATAATGGTTCGTGCTAAGGGTACAGTGTGGTGAATGAAGAACTATCAAGCGTGAACTGGCATAAAATTTCGAACCCCATACCGACGCGTAACAGAACATTAGAGGATTTGGGGCGGTCGCTTTATTTTTATACTATTTTAATATATATTTTTTTTTCTATATAGGTCCGACAAATGCCTCCACATCTGATGTTAAGTGGTGGTGAAGTCCAGACGTGAAGATAGCTGGTAAAGCAGTTCTACCTGCCACCCCAGCCATCCTTACCTTGCCGGCCTGCATGTTGCTTCTTTACGCCTCTTTTAAAGGATCCCAGGTTGTAAGAGGGAGGGAACACGTGAGCGGGCAGAGCATTCCATTTACGGATAGTGCGACAAAGAAATGAGTCACCTAATTTCTTTGTACGCGTTGGAATTGTGGCCACAATTAGGCGGTGACAACGTAGGCCAGCGCGCGTGGTCCTCTAAAGGAAAGGGGAAGGTGGAATAAGAGAGAGTTTTAAATGGTTTAGTAACCTATATAAATATATCAAACAGGCAAACAAGAGACTTGCCCGCACCCTTACCAGACTTAATAGGGACAAACTCCGCATAATCATGGGAACCCTGACTGGTCATTGTTCCCTGAACAAGCACCTATACACATTAGGAGTAACAGACAGCCCCCTATGCAGAGGATGTATGGAGGCAGAGGAAACGCCACAACATGTCATTATGGAATGCAGGAGTGTGGCCGACCAACGGGCACGACTTCTCCAGTCACCCGCATCGCTTCCGGAAGCTTGCAGCAGTCTGTCAAGACTGCTTTCCTTCTGGACTAACCTAGGCTGGCTGGAGTAAACGGGAATGTTTGAAGACACGCACAATGGTCCAATGATTAGGACTAAGTGCGGAAACCGCCCTGAAAAACTAAACTAAACTAAACTATATAAATATATATACCTGTACATAGTAGAAGTGGGATGGTTCCCGACGTCGTAGCTGATGCGTATACGTCCGTTGAAGAGTTCCACGGCGAGGTGCTCGTGATCGCCGAAGTACATCAATACCCCGTGGTGCTGGGTGGTGCTGAATACTGCACACAAACGATAGTGCTTGATTGGCGACTCGTTTATATTTTTACTAGCTGACCCAGCGAATTTCGTACCTCCATAAAAAAATAAGGGTTGGTGGTAGAAGAGTGAAAATTTAGGGTTGTATGTATTTTTGTTTAATGTATCATAAAAAAAAATATCTAAAATTGAAAAAAAAAAAATTAGGGGTGGATTGCCCTTAACATGTAGGGGGATGAAAAATAGATGTTGTCCGATTATCAGTCCTACCCAATATGCACACAAAATTTCATGAGAATCGGGAAAGCCGTTTCGGAGGAGTTTAACCACAAACACCGCGACACGAGAATTTTATATATTAGATTTATTTAATAGGTGTACTTACAGCTAAACATATAAAAACCGTAAAAAAAACTTATTCTCAGACATATATGCAAGCCTTTATAAGCACACACAACATTCAATTGAGTAAAGTACAATGTAATTAATAATCAATAATCAATAAAATAGTACAATTAATAATCAATGTTTGATTTAAAATTAATAATGCCAAGTGAAATTGTTGCAAAAAATAATAATGTAATGTCAAATTGATACAAAAAATAATAATAATGCGGAATTAATGAGAATCGAGCAGCTCAAACAATGTTGCTTTAAAGATTTTCTGCGAAATGTAAAAATGTCCAAGTTGGGTGATTTTGTGATAATATCATTATAGGTATTGCAGATTCTGGCCAGAGGGTAATGAAGACCGAGGTTAGTTCTGTGTAAAGGCAAAATAAAAGACTCGTTGCATCAAAGCATCTCTTCATCATCATCAGCCTATTAATGTCCCCACTGCTGGGGCACAGGCCTTCCCTAGGGAAGGAATAGGGAGATTGAGCCATGACCCACCACGCGGGCCCAGTGCGGATTGGCGGGTGCTAACGACTGCAGATGCAGCCGAGACCAACGGCTTAACGTGCCTTCCGAAGCCATTGACATAATCATTAACTTTATAATAGAGGTTACACGTAAGCTTAGATCTGAGATTTAAATTTGGTTAGAGGAAGCTCATTGAAAAAACGTATGCCGCAGCAGTTGGACATTAATAGGCTGATGAAGACGTTGATAATGTTAAGAACCTTGTAAACATCAAATTTAATTGTTTCTCAAACAAACATCGGTTAAGGCAACGTTTGAAACGTTTGACAAAAAATTAGTACGTAATATGTGAAGTTTGTCAAACTTTGTCAAACATGATTGTCAAACAAGTTTATAGAACAAGTTTGTCAATGACAAATAAGTTTGTCAAACAAAGGAGATTGGTCAAATTGGCCTAAATGCAAATAAAATATTGACATATACAGTAATTCTTGGCGTAATTTATACTTTATTTTACAGTCATTAGATTTTAACGGCCACCTTTAAATAATATATTAATTTTAAAAAAGGACTTCTATTTTACCGGTTTGGAAAACATACGAATCATTTTTATTGGCTATGGGTGTAGTAACATTCACAAAGACTGATCGAGGTTGTTTATATAACATCAAAACAAATCTATTTTGTAAAGATTGATAAAATATATTTTTTTTTTATTACACGGGTGGTATTAATATCCACAACTTTATTATCATTTTTACTACATGCAAATGTGCTAAGACAATTAATATAGATGGTAGGCGACATCATAAAGTCTATTGCCGTACATTTTTTGCCAAACACCTAAATAAACACATTATAAGGTGTGATACACTAAAAATCTAAAATATGGTTATAATAAAAACATAACAAAAATAATGAAGCTGCTGAAGATATGGCTGTATAACCTACAGCTTAGCTTTCTTTGATTAACGAGAGTTTAAAAATTCTCTCTAATCTGTGGCTCATTCACAATCATCACACAGTTTCTGTTCGTGTTTTTAAAAACATGCACATATCTGTTATTTTACATGCTCTATATACCTGAATCTAATACATAATATCGGTAGGTACTTGGCTTGATTGCCCTATTTTCCTATATAAGTTATTTGGTTTTTATTATTCTAATACCTATGTGCCTATTTGCAAACATAACCTCAAAATCATTCAGTGTATATGGTTTATAGAAGTTCTCAGGAGTGGCCGTCGATAATATTCGTTTCTACGGTAATTTATATATAATTTCGAATGTAGGAAACAATTTTTCATGGTTATTGGTTTTTGGGCCAAACATGTATGGAAGCTGAGCAATCTCCTTTGATCGTTTAATACCTAGACCTTTTATGTTTTAAGTTGACGTACCTAGTGTAACGTTGGCCTGTGGCAGCGTGCGCAGTGGTTCAAGCTCCACCCACGAGTCGTTGTGGTTGAACGTGAGGGAAGTCAGGTACTCGCAGAAGCGGCCTGATAACATAAATATCCATATGAATACCTACAAACATAAAAATAAATTACACTTATGCCCAGGGCACGATCTAGAAATTTTGCCGCTCCGGGCGAAACTTGTTTTATTTAGTAACTAGCGGCCCGCCCTCGCTTCGCTTCGGTGTAGAGCTGAAGTGTAGCCTACAGTTTTTGTTCTCAGGCTTGTATTATACACAATGGCATTCATCTATGATTCTTCTTATAGCATGCAAAGTTTCAGTCCGATCGATTTAAAATTGACAAAATTTCATACAAACTTTCATTCCCTATTTTATCCCCTTGGGGGTAGAATTGATCAAAATCCTTCCTTAGCGAATGTCTACGTCATAACATCTACCTGCATTTCAAATTTCAGCCCGATCCGTCCAGTGGTTTGGGCTGTGCGTTGATAGATCACTATGTCAGTCAGTCAGTCAGTCACCTTTGAGTTTTATATACAGGGTGGAAATTTTGAATGCCACCCCCAGGGGAAGTACTCTAAATACTGGAGATAGATAATTTTATTCAAAGGAAACATTCCTTTATTTTTAAAAAGAAACACAAATGTATTCACAGTTTTTCGAAAATTTGCTTGCCACACCCGGGAATCGAACTAGCGAAAATTAGAAAAAATTACACCTGTATTTTAATGGCATCGTCAATCATAGGGATCATATCTTACTAACAAACTTAGTACATTAAATGGAAGGAAAAGCGTGAAATCTTAACTTAACTGAATGGAACAAGACTAAAAGCAGTTTTATCCCACCAGATTACACGAGTTAGTATTTTTATTATAGATGTCATTTATTCATTCAAATAATGAATAAAGAATTTTTTGCACATGTCTAAAATGCAGACTAAATACTGTATATAGATAGATTGAATGTTAAACTTACCGGAGTACCCCGGCGCACACTTGCACAGGTAGTCGCCGGCGCCCGCGTGCCCCCCGCGCTCCATCATAATGTCGTCCTGCGGATCGACCACTGACAATCACTCATATTATAGTCATTGTCTGGACAGTCGACGTGAACGTGTTAAGCAACTTTTACATTAGCTGGCTGGGAATAGGCGACTGGAATTTAGCGTCATCGTCATCAGCCTATCAATGTCCCCACTGCTGAGGCACAGGCCTTCCCTATGGATGGAATAGGGAGATTGGGCCATGACCCACCACGCGGGCCCAGTGGCGATTGGTGGGTGCTAACGACTGCAGATGCAGCCGGGACCAACGGCTTAACGTGCCTTCCGAAGCACGGAGGAACTCGACATAGTAATTTTTAGTCACCCATCCAATGACCGACCACTGCGAAAGTTGCCTAAGTTCAACGATCGCAGCCGAACGCGCTAACCACTTGCGCCATCGAGCTCCTCGGAATTTAGCAATCACTCTTAATATAGTAATAGGGATGATGACAATTTTTTTTCTTCGTTTATCAGGTAGATTATCAAAAAGTATTGGACACGTATTTTTTCTTTTTTCACATAATATAAACATTGCAGAGATATATTGATTTGAAAAGTCGAATGACGTCACGTTTTGGGACAAATTTCACTTAAAAGTGACGTCACGAGCCCCTACTCCCAAACTTTGACGCGCTATAACTTTGTCATTTTTTGGTTGATTGCCCAAAGAAAAAATACGTGTCCATTATTTTTTGATCATCTAACTGACGGACTAAATAGAATTTCGTTTACTATACCCCGTCATCACTCCTATTGTCCCGACAATTGAAATGAAATGATACTTTATTCAATAATAAGATGTGAGGGAAGGGGGGAGGAGTGACAAGGGGAGTGAGCAGTGCCTAGGGGGAGTGAATAAGGGGGAGGGGGAACTAGTGACAAGGGGTGTGGGGGGAGGAGTGACAAGGGAGGGGGGAGGAGTGACAAGGGAGGGTGGAGAGTGACTAGGGGGAGGGAGGGTTCAGGAGTTACAAGGGTATGTGACTAAGAGGGGGCTGAGGAGTGACTGGGGATCACGCATATGTGTGGCGCAGTCAGCGCGGCGGGCAGATGCCACATGTTGTGCAGACAGTCGTGGTGCGCGTGAGCTACCTAACTAGGTAGTTACTAAAAAGTTTTCAGAGCGAATATCTCTAGAACTACTAGTCCAATTTGGAACTTTTTTCTGTTTGTCCATTTATCTAGAAAAGTTAGTGACAGACATGCATATAGGGTGGATGAAGGAATAGCAAGGGATGGGGGGAGGGAGGATTGACAAAGAACGAGGGAGAGAGGACTGAAAAAGGGGGTGTACTAAGAAGGGGGGGTGAACAGTGATTTATGGACGGCAGGTAGGATTGACTAAGGAGAAAGAGGGAGTGACAAGGGGGAGCGGGTAATACAAGGGGAGCGGGAAAAACAAGGGGAGGGGGAGTGACAAGGGGAGGTGAAGAGTGACTACCCGTAGTCTCTCTTCACCCCTCTAGTAGAGGGAAGCAAGGAAGAAGTGATTAGGAGGGAGGGCGAAGGGTGACTAAAGGGAGGGCGGGGAGGAATGAGTAGGAAGGGGGGCCATCCCCCCAGGGGGGGAGTGAAGAGGGACCGGGGGTCATACATACGTGCAGCGCGGCCAGCGCGGCGGGCAGCCGACGCGGGAGGGGGGACCGGGGGGAGGGACCGGGGGAGGGACCGGGGGTCATACATACGTGCAGCGCGGCCAGCGCGGCGGGCAGGTGGCAGACGCCGTGCAGGCAGTCGTGGTGCGCGCAGGGGGAGGTGCCCAGAGCGGCGTGCGGCGCCGCCTCGCAGTACCGCCCCGCGTACCCGACGCGGGAGGGGGGACCGGGGGGAGGGACCGGGGGAGGGACCGGGGGTCATACATACGTGCAGCGCGGCCAGCGCGGCGGGCAGGTGGCACACGCCGTGCAGGCAGTCGTGGTGCGCGCAGGGGGAGGTGCCCAGAGCGGCGTGCGGCGCCGCCTCGCAGTACCGCCCCGCGTACCCGACGCGGGAGGGGGGACCGGGGGGAGGGACCGGGGGAGGGACCGGGGGTCATACATACGTGCAGCGCGGCCAGCGCGGCGGGCAGGTGGCACACGCCGTGCAGGCAGTCGTGGTGCGCGCAGGGGGAGGTGCCCAGAGCGGCGTGCGGCGCCGCCTCGCAGTACCGCCCCGCGTACCCGACGCGGGAGGGGGGACCGGGGGGAGGGACCGGGGGAGGGACCGGGGGTCATACATACGTGCAGCGCGGCCAGCGCGGCGGGCAGGTGGCACACGCCGTGCAGGCAGTCGTGGTGCGCGCAGGGGGAGGTGCCCAGAGCGGCGTGCGGCGCCGCCTCGCAGTACCGCCCCGCGTACCCGACGCGGGAGGGGGGACCGGGGGGAGGGACCGGGGGAGGGACCGGGGTCATACATACGTGCAGCGCGGCCAGCGCGGCGGGCAGGTGGCACACGCCGTGCAGGCAGTCGTGGTGCGCGCAGGGGGAGGTGCCCAGAGCGGCGTGCGGCGCCGCCTCGCAGTACCGCCCCGCGTACCCGACGCGGGAGGGGGGACCGGGGGGAGGGACCGGGGGAGGGACCGGGGGTCATACATACGTGCAGCGCGGCCAGCGCGGCGGGCAGGTGGCACACGCCGTGCAGGCAGTCGTGGTGCGCGCAGGGGGAGGTGCCCAGAGCGGCGTGCGGCGCCGCCTCGCAGTACCGCCCCGCGTACCCGACGCGGGAGGGGGGACCGGGGGGAGGGACCGGGGGAGGGACCGGGGTCATACATACGTGCAGCGCGGCCAGCGCGGCGGGCAGGTGGCACACGCCGTGCAGGCAGTCGTGGTGCGCGCAGGGGGAGGTGCCCAGAGCGGCGTGCGGCGCCGCCTCGCAGTACCGCCCCGCGTACCCGACGCGGGAGGGGGGACCGGGGGGAGGGACCGGGGGAGGGACCGGGGTCATACATACGTGCAGCGCGGCCAGCGCGGCGGGCAGGTGGCACACGCCGTGCAGGCAGTCGTGGTGCGCGCAGGGGGAGGTGCCCAGAGCGGCGTGCGGCGCCGCCTCGCAGTACCGCCCCGCGTACCCGACGCGGGAGGGGGGACCGGGGGGAGGGACCGGGGGAGGGACCGGGGTCATACATACGTGCAGCGCGGCCAGCGCGGCGGGCAGGTGGCACACGCCGTGCAGGCAGTCGTGGTGCGCGCAGGGGGAGGTGCCCAGAGCGGCGTGCGGCGCCGCCTCGCAGTACCGCCCCGCGTACCCGACGCGGGAGGGGGGACCGGGGGGAGGGACCGGGGGAGGGACCGGGGTCATACATACGTGCAGCGCGGCCAGCGCGGCGGGCAGGTGGCACACGCCGTGCAGGCAGTCGTGGTGCGCGCAGGGGGAGGTGCCCAGAGCGGCGTGCGGCGCCGCCTCGCAGTACCGCCCCGCGTACCCGACGCGGGAGGGGGGACCGGGGGGAGGGACCGGGGGAGGGACCGGGGTCATACATACGTGCAGCGCGGCCAGCGCGGCGGGCAGGTGGCACACGCCGTGCAGGCAGTCGTGGTGCGCGCAGGGGGAGGTGCCCAGAGCGGCGTGCGGCGCCGCCTCGCAGTACCGCCCCGCGTACCCGACGCGGGAGGGGGGACCGGGGGGAGGGACCGGGGGAGGGACCGGGGTCATACATACGTGCAGCGCGGCCAGCGCGGCGGGCAGGTGGCACACGCCGTGCAGGCAGTCGTGGTGCGCGCAGGGGGAGGTGCCCAGAGCGGCGTGCGGCGCCGCCTCGCAGTACCGCCCCGCGTACCCGACGCGGGAGGGGGGACCGGGGGGAGGGACCGGGGGAGGGACCGGGGGTCATACATACGTGCAGCGCGGCCAGCGCGGCGGGCAGGTGGCACACGCCGTGCAGGCAGTCGTGGTGCGCGCAGGGGGAGGTGCCCAGAGCGGCGTGCGGCGCCGCCTCGCAGTACCGCCCCGCGTACCCGACGCGGGAGGGGGGACCGGGGGGAGGGACCGGGGGAGGGACCGGGGGTCATACATACGTGCAGCGCGGCCAGCGCGGCGGGCAGGTGGCACACGCCGTGCAGGCAGTCGTGGTGCGCGCAGGGGGAGGTGCCCAGAGCGGCGTGCGGCGCCGCCTCGCAGTACCGCCCCGCGTACCCGACGCGGGAGGGGGGACCGGGGGGAGGGACCGGGGGAGGGACCGGGGGTCATACATACGTGCAGCGCGGCCAGCGCGGCGGGCAGGTGGCACACGCCGTGCAGGCAGTCGTGGTGCGCGCAGGGGGAGGTGCCCAGAGCGGCGTGCGGCGCCGCCTCGCAGTACCGCCCCGCGTACCCGACGCGGGAGGGGGGACCCGGGGGGAGGGACCGGGGGAGGGACCGGGGTCATACATACGTGCAGCGCGGCCAGCGCGGCGGGCAGGTGGCACACGCCGTGCAGGCAGTCGTGGTGCGCGCAGGGGGAGGTGCCCAGAGCGGCGTGCGGCGCCGCCTCGCAGTACCGCCCCGCGTACCCGACGCGGGAGGGGGGACCGGGGGGAGGGACCGGGGGAGGGACCGGGGTCATACATACGTGCAGCGCGGCCAGCGCGGCGGGCAGGTGGCACACGCCGTGCAGGCAGTCGTGGTGCGCGCAGGGGGAGGTGCCCAGAGCGGCGTGCGGCGCCGCCTCGCAGTACCGCCCCGCGTACCCGACGCGGGAGGGGGGACCGGGGGGAGGGACCGGGGGAGGGACCGGGGTCATACATACGTGCAGCGCGGCCAGCGCGGCGGGCAGGTGGCACACGCCGTGCAGGCAGTCGTGGTGCGCGCAGGGGGAGGTGCCCAGAGCGGCGTGCGGCGCCGCCTCGCAGTACCGCCCCGCGTACCCGACGCGGGAGGGGGGACCCGGGGGGAGGGACCGGGGGAGGGACCGGGGTCATACATACGTGCAGCGCGGCCAGCGCGGCGGGCAGGTGGCACACGCCGTGCAGGCAGTCGTGGTGCGCGCAGGGGGAGGTGCCCAGAGCGGCGTGCGGCGCCGCCTCGCAGTACCGCCCCGCGTACCCGACGCGGGAGGGGGGACCCGGGGGGAGGGACCGGGGGAGGGACCGGGGTCATACATACGTGCAGCGCGGCCAGCGCGGCGGGCAGGTGGCACACGCCGTGCAGGCAGTCGTGGTGCGCGCAGGGGGAGGTGCCCAGAGCGGCGTGCGGCGCCGCCTCGCAGTACCGCCCCGCGTACCCGACGCGGGAGGGGGGACCGGGGGGAGGGACCGGGGGAGGGACCGGGGTCATACATACGTGCAGCGCGGCCAGCGCGGCGGGCAGGTGGCACACGCCGTGCAGGCAGTCGTGGTGCGCGCAGGGGGAGGTGCCCAGAGCGGCGTGCGGCGCCGCCTCGCAGTACCGCCCCGCGTACCCGACGCGGGAGGGGGGACCGGGGGGAGGGACCGGGGGAGGGACCGGGGTCATACATACGTGCAGCGCGGCCAGCGCGGCGGGCAGGTGGCACACGCCGTGCAGGCAGTCGTGGTGCGCGCAGGGGGAGGTGCCCAGAGCGGCGTGCGGCGCCGCCTCGCAGTACCGCCCCGCGTACCCGACGCGGGAGGGGGGACCCCGGGGGGAGGGACCGGGGGAGGGACCGGGGTCATACATACGTGCAGCGCGGCCAGCGCGGCGGGCAGGTGGCACACGCCGTGCAGGCAGTCGTGGTGCGCGCAGGGGGAGGTGCCCAGAGCGGCGTGCGGCGCCGCCTCGCAGTACCGCCCCGCGTACCCGACGCGGGAGGGGGGACCGGGGGGAGGGACCGGGGGAGGGACCGGGGTCATACATACGTGCAGCGCGGCCAGCGCGGCGGGCAGGTGGCACACGCCGTGCAGGCAGTCGTGGTGCGCGCAGGGGGAGGTGCCCAGAGCGGCGTGCGGCGCCGCCTCGCAGTACCGCCCCGCGTACCCGACGCGGGAGGGGGGACCGGGGGGAGGGACCGGGGGAGGGACCGGGGTCATACATACGTGCAGCGCGGCCAGCGCGGCGGGCAGGTGGCACACGCCGTGCAGGCAGTCGTGGTGCGCGCAGGGGGAGGTGCCCAGAGCGGCGTGCGGCGCCGCCTCGCAGTACCGCCCCGCGTACCCGACGCGGGAGGGGGGACCGGGGGGAGGGACCGGGGGAGGGACCGGGGGTCATACATACGTGCAGCGCGGCCAGCGCGGCGGGCAGGTGGCACACGCCGTGCAGGCAGTCGTGGTGCGCGCAGGGGGAGGTGCCCAGAGCGGCGTGCGGCGCCGCCTCGCAGTACCGCCCCGCGTACCCGACGCGGGAGGGGGGACCGGGGGGGAGGGACCGGGGGAGGGACCGGGGTCATACATACGTGCAGCGCGGCCAGCGCGGCGGGCAGGTGGCACACGCCGTGCAGGCAGTCGTGGTGCGCGCAGGGGGAGGTGCCCAGAGCGGCGTGCGGCGCCGCCTCGCAGTACCGCCCCGCGTACCCGACGCGGGAGGGGGGACCGGGGGGAGGGACCGGGGGAGGGACCGGGGGTCATACATACGTGCAGCGCGGCCAGCGCGGCGGGCAGGTGGCACACGCCGTGCAGGCAGTCGTGGTGCGCGCAGGGGGAGGTGCCCAGAGCGGCGTGCGGCGCCGCCTCGCAGTACCGCCCCGCGTACCCGACGCGGGAGGGGGGGACCCGGGGGGAGGGACCGGGGGAGGGACCGGGGGTCATACATACGTGCAGCGCGGCCAGCGCGGCGGGCAGGTGGCACACGCCGTGCAGGCAGTCGTGGTGCGCGCAGGGGGAGGTGCCCAGAGCGGCGTGCGGCGCCGCCTCGCAGTACCGCCCCGCGTACCCCGCCGCGCATGCGCACTTGTACTCGTCCAAGCCGTCCACGCAGCTCGCGCCGTTCTGCATGAGGGAGGGACAGTGACGTATTATATCTAAGATTAAAACAAAAAGGGAAGATACGGCACTCGCGGCTCAAAAGTGTACCGCTTAAATTGTGGCGCATGACCGCAATTCGCTTTAGTCACAATTGGACATTCAAATATGCTGCATGTGCATTGAATATAACAATTTTGCATGTTTTGTGTTATAAAGTTAAAATAATGCCTTCGATGCTTTTATAAAGAACACAAATAGTTCAAAATCAAATAACAAATGACACAGCAACACTTTTCATTCGTAAAACTGTAAAATCTTTTTTTTTTAAACACAGTTTTTCGCGCAATTTATTTACGTAATCACCATTTTGTTATCAAGAAAAGGACAACAATACAGCTCAGCCGTGCGGACTCCGTAGCGGACTCGCTGTTTCGCTCGCGCTGCGTTGAAGCGTACAGTTCTGTCTCGCTCGCTCGATTGAATGTTTATTTACAAAAGTGTGCGTGTATGAGAGTTGCTTATGTAGTTAAATCGGAGCATATTTTATGGACATTCGATCTGCTTAAGACATAAAGATTATATTGCTTATATATCAAGGTCTAAGGGAAAAAACAAGCCAAGTCACATATTTTTTTTCAGTACAAGCAATAAAAGTTACGACAGCATTTTATGAGTGACTCAGAAAACCTGCTCATATACAAGCGGTGGATTTTAAAAGTAAATTTAATAGTATACTACAAGTACATGTAATAATTTTCTGAATAAAAATTGCACAATAACAAAAACTAACTGATATTTCATTAAAACACCCTTACAGTCTAATAATAAGACCCAACGAGCCAGTAACGTAGCGTGCCTTGACGGGGCCCCGTATAAAAAAATGTTTGGGGGCCCTTAGGAAGGGTAAAGATTTCTCACAAAAGAAAAAAATACGCTTGCATAAAATGAAAAGAAATATTTATACATCATCATTATCTATCTGTCACATTTTCCAATATTCTTTCAAACTATTCAAATTAAATATACATTCTCCTTGCCTTTTTTCAAACTATTCAAATTAAATATACACTCTACTTGCCTTTTTTAAAACTATTCAAATTAAATATACACTTGCCTTGCCTTTTTTCGCCAAACTGATTTATTAAATCATTTAAAGCTGATGATGACTTTAGTTTTTCTAAAGTTTCTGCCTCAACGGTCAATTGTGACTCCGTGGTTTATCATCGTATCGCATGTACATACATCGATTATTGTGGGATTCCCCCGTTCAAGTAAATAACTTAAACGGGGAAATCCCGCAGTCCGCGATAACTGATGTAGGGTGTTACCAACGCACGCTTTACGTAGGGAAATTTACGTGGGGAAAAAAGATTTTTTATTTTTTTACTTTTAGCATTTCAAAAAAAGAATTTGGGAAGTTTTTATTAATTTTTGCATACGCCCGTTGGGGGCCCCCGTGGCTAAGGGCCCCCGTATAATTGATACGGCAAGTACGGTGGTAACTACGCCACTGCAACGAGCTTTAACCTATTTTTGTGATAGCCATAAGATGAAAAGAGTATTTTTGTGGCCATAGATTCCAAAAAATTTAAGAGAAAATGGACTAAGCCTGTTTTTCCCTTTAGCCTTTCATATGCTGTCATATAGAGTTATAGTTTGAGTCCCGGGAAACGTCATATGATAGTTTTTATCCCAGAAATCATCCTTTAAAGGGATGAAAAAGGGACTGGAAAAGAAAACAAATTTTCCACATACGGTGTTGGAAGGCCAAAGGGGAAGATCTTCCTCCGAGCTGGATGATGGTAGCTGGGGGCCGCGGCCTGACTGTTTTTTTTTTTGAGTGTGTATGCTGTTGATCGCAGCTGATCTTTACAGCGTCACCGGGTTTGGGGACGGCGAGATCCTAAGGGGACCTCAAGCCAAGAATAGGCAAGTGCCTCCAGAGGTATTTCAGGCGGATGGCATCTTCCCACCTGGAGTCTCCTCTCCGTCTGGGGCCCACGAGCACCTGAGGGGGTCGGCTCAACTGGAGGGCGTCTCTAAGACTCGGACCTCGGCTCTAGTAAGCCCGACAGGCACGACAACCGTGGGGGAAAGACTGATGTTGGTTGGGCATTGCATATATTGTTTGTCTCCGAATTTCCCTTGCGCGGTGTAGGCCATACTTATTGATCGCTGCACCGGTAGCGCCATCTCTTGAGGTGGCAAGTGATTATTTCCTCCATGTCGGTTATGTGTGGGGCGTGTTGATGTTGCTGCCACAACGGCACCTATAGTATATACATATATATGTCGGATGGGCGAGCGGGATAGGCAGTTGTCCACGAGGTTCGTCTTGATCCGCCATCTTGGGTATTCAATGTTATTTCCCGAAAATAAAACTGTATTCTACTGACCAAGCTTACGTTTAATTGGAAGCTTCTTATTACTTTACAAAATCAGTTATGATTGCCAAGGTACAAACGGATTGCTTTGCGAAGCGCGGAGAGTTCTCTGCTAACGTCCGTTCACTATCGCGGCTCACGTCTGAATGCCGAATGCCCCTTCCAATGAAGCATACCCCCTTAAATACTACCCTTAGCATAGACCACTCCCAAGTGATGACAGCTGTCACTGTCATTACTTGACGTTTCACAAAGCAATGGTACACTGACTGATGACATTTTTGTCGGTTTAACGTTTCGAAGGAGCGAGTGAGACGACATCCGCCGACATATATATACAGGATGTGACAAAAGTCCGAAATAAAACTTTAGGGTTTGGTTGTGTTCCTTATATAGAATTACCTACGAAAGTTTGACGCCTTTCAGACCACTTTTATTTTCTAATTAAATTAATAAAAATAACGTTTTACACCTGCCTATGACAACCCTGTAAATGCGTACGATTACTACTACCTAAACAGACCCCCCTCTCTCCCCGAGGCGCCCCTGCGCCCCGCTCAGATACCTACAAATTTTTATTTCGGAATACATACCTACAAATTTTATTTCGGAATTCTGTAACACCCTGTATATAACATTACTTGGATGAAAATTTCCTCACCTGGCACATATGATTCACGCAGTCGTCGGCGTTGATGGTGCAATTGTGGCCGGAATAGCCCCTCGGACACGAACAAGTGTAGTGGGAAGTGTGGTCAGTGCATATACCGCCGTTAGCGCAGGGGTTAAACTCCGCCGTACAGAATGGTATCTTCTTCTCGCAAAATTCGCCTGTATGACAACGATACTACCAATAAATAATAGTTTTTTAAGTGAATCTTCATGAAAGTTGAAAACGCTACGAGCGTCACACGCGGCCAATATACAGGGTGTCCCACGGGTTTGTCACACGGTAGTGAAGTAGAAATCTACTTTTACATACATGTACTATATACATGTATGTATATATATATTTGACGACCTCCTTGGCCGAGTGGTTTGCACGCCGGGTTTCATGGTGTCGCCGACTCGAGAGGTCCCGGTTTCGAATCCCGGTGGGGGCAGATGTTTGTGTGATGAATACGAGCATTTGTACTCCAGTCATGGATGTTTAATATGTATTTCTATATATATGTACAGTATATGTATTCTATCCGTTACCCTAGTATCCCATAACACAAGCCTTATAGTGCTTAGCTTGGGGCTAGGCTAATAGGCTAGTTTACTCATGTCAAATTGTATTAAATAAATGTTTATTTCTTAAAGTATTTAGTCTAAGGAACCTTAATATATCGATTTCACTTCATAAAAGCAGAAGATTGCTGTAGAAATTTAATTTTAAAAAATATTTTTTAGTCTATATTTTTTAAACACTAAAAACGCTGTTCGCCACATCCGCCATGATTTTGACGTCTCTTCTGGTAAACAACTAAATGTCATTCGCGTGTTACTGTAGGTGGATTCTTTCGTCTGACTAAATTTATCATAAAACACTTTTAACTTTAGGAAAGAAAAAAACAGTAAACTTAGTTTTTTTTTGACAAAACTAATTATGGATGCCGGCTTTGTGAAAGCAGAAAGCACAAATCTGCCAAGAATTGACGCATTGATGGTTGGTGAATTTGTTGCACTAAACCCCGATTTCTGATCTGCGGAGCAGAGAAACGACAAGGCATCTATGTAAGTACAGTGCATTTAGTATTACAATGTAGTAATAAACATAAAACTGATACAACATATGAATAAGTGTAATAAAGTTGCGTAGGTTAATTTCTTTCGGCACTTTAATCGACAACTTTCCTGGAGTCTTCAAGGATGTGTTTTTATATTCTCGTACAATACAGTAATGATAATTACTTTATTTTTCGTGGTATTTATTAGAAATCATGTTTTTGTTTATTATAAACTCAGTTAAAAGTAATTTTCTACGTGTTTACGAGTTTTTGTTTACGACAGTTCACGTCATAGCATAGATAATCTATAGACTAAAATGGCCGACAGCGTTTTTGTATGTCCATGAAAAGTCTATTTTAAAATTAAAGATTTGTAGCTTTCTAGGTTTAAAAAAATACAATACATTTTTTTTCGGTCTAATAGAACATTAATTAACCATTTAAAACCTTTTTCCAAAAAAGGGTCAACTAGCCTATTGGTGTGAGTGTGGTAAATATTTATTTATTTATTATACAATGGTGTCAATTCTGGCGTGATTCTCTAAACTTAAAACTAAATTTAACATCAGTCTCTCCTTTTCATTCTGTATAGAGAATGACAAGGATATTTACTGTTGTTGTTTGTTGTTTATTTTTCTTAAATTTGTTGAATTGGAATGAATGAATGTTGTTATGATATGTATGACCTGCCAGCGTTTTGGATGTTTCTGTAAGCCGGCATGTGTTACTGAATAAATTAATAAATAAATATACTGCTTAACATATTAATTGTTTCTTAGGTTTTCACGCACATCACTCATTAAATAAAACTACTTTTTACGGGTTAATGCACGAAACCTTATTTATTTATTGACGTTTCGTAGCCTTTACAGGCTACGTCGTCAGAATCAAACTTTTATTTAATATGTCGAGCTACCTTCGAAAGACTTTTATTGAGCGTTCGGTTATTTCATTGTTCGATTTTTAAAGTTTTATTGTCTATGTATGAATTTATTATTAAAGTATTTTATTTAAAATTCCTTTTTGTAATTTTGAGTTTATTTATTTGACCCTTACTACCGTAAACTACTGTAAAGGCTACGAAACGTCAATAAATAAATAAAGTTTCGTGCATTAACCCGTAAAAACTAGTTTTAAATATACTGCTGTCAAATTTAAGTTTAGGTTTAGAGAATCATGCTAGAATCGACACCAATATACATATATATGAATGATGCGTGCCTTGCTCCATTCCCCTATGCCTTATGTTCCGCCTAATGTTAGGTAATTTATGAAGAGAAGTTTCACTTCAGATGTGTGCACTGTGTACACAATTTTTTTATCAGAAAAAAAAGGGACGGAATGTGACGTCCCTGAACCAAAATACCCTATTTGAACGGCAAAATTATACAACAAATATCGATTTTGAGGTAATCAAAAAGAAGTATAATATAGAATTGAGTTACACTTTTGAGGAGCTCAATGGCGAAAGTGATTAGCGGCTGCAATCGTTGAAGTTTAGCAACTTTCGCAGTGGTCGGTCATTGGATGCGTGACCAAAAATCTTCCATCACGAGCAAAAATTTACTATCTCGAGCTCCTCCATGCTTCGGAAGGCACGTTAAGCCGTCGGTACCGGCTGCATCTGCAGTCGTTAACACCCACCAATCCGCATTGGGCTCGCGTAGTGGGTCACGGCTCAATCTCCCTCTTAAAATAGTCTGAATACACGGCATTTTTTTTTACACAGATAACAGTATAAATATTTCATATGGCTGTTGACTTAATCAATGGCTAGATAGCTAGCCCGTTCTTTCCTCTAAAAATTGATATATAATAATAATAATAAATTTATTTATTTCTTCTTACAACTACTAAGGCACATAAAATACAGGTTAAGAAACACTTAAATAATATTATTAGGCGTTGTAAGAAGCTGGTGTCCGAAATAGGCGTTAACCTGTACTACGGATCACCAGGTCCTTACCCCTGGCAAATAATATCTCTATACATTATTCTTCATAACCATAATGGCCCTGTATTTCCTAATATTTATTCATGGTAAATACAAAAAAAAACAAGAATTAAAGGTTGAGAGATAAAAAACAAAACTTAATCGTTTATAAATGCATGGTAGTTAATTATTATTATTTTTTATAAGCAAAAATTTGGTCACATATCAGAATTTATTTTAGATGGCTAAGTAGATTTTCTGTGTCTGTATATATGAATGTATGTAGGATAGCAAAACGAATGAAGGCCGAATGTCGGTCGCGTACCACATAGGGTAAATGGCCGACAGTCGGCCCTTTGCCGCTCATCTTGGTAATAAAAATTGCTGACGGTAGTCCTTTTACCGATCAAGAGGATAGGGAAGGCCTGTGCCCCAGTGGGGACATTAATAGGCTGATGATGATGATGATTTGAAATATTTATTTATTTATCTTACCCATATACCCTGGGGCACATTTGCACGAGTATCCTTCCAGTCGATCGAGGCAGGTAGCGTTGTTCTGGCATCGATGATTCACGCAGTCGTCGATGTTCACCTCGCAACGGACACCGGTGTAACCAGCCTCGCATGAACAACTAGTAGGAGGAGATTAAATAAATAAATTGTCAGGGCATCATTGTACTCAGAATCAATACTAATATTATAAAGAAAGTGTCTGTCTGTCTGTTACCCCTTGACGCTTAAACCGCTGAACCGTTTACATGAAATTTAGTATAGACATTGAGTGCCGAGAAAGGATATAGGATATCAATAAGAATAGGATAACAATGAAAATAGGATAACAATGAGAATAGGATAACAATGCGAATAGGATAACAATGAGAATAGGATAACAATGCGAATAGGATAACAATGCGAATAGGATAACAATGCGAATAGGATAACAATGAGAATAGGATAACAATGAGAATAGGATAACAATGAGAATAGGATAGATTTTCCCCAGAAATCATCCAATAAGAGGAGTGAAAATGGGGGTAGAAATATATATGGGGAACCAATTAAACCACGTCGAGAATGTCGCGGGAACCCAGAAGATTTGGGCAGGTATAAACCAATTTTCATTAGTTTTTACATTATTCTTGACGTCGTTGTAGTTGGTGACTTTCCCTCTATTTTGTCCATAGGTAATAACTAAACGTCATAGAGCAATACGGCTGACAGGGCCAGGAAGGGAGTAGTCATACATAGCTTTCCCCTCTGTCGGATTGGGCATAAAAATTGGGCATAATCACGTTTTACTTGTACACGATATGGCGGTGTATTGTGTCATTGTTTATGTGTGAGTGTTGTAGCTACAGTTTTTTTTCATAGGCGTGTACGTTAAACAAAAGGGGGGGGTGTCATCGCGTCCGCAGGTAACACCTTTAACAGCCCTGTACGTGCCCCCTGGGTGGTGCTAAACGTTGACAACGCCGAGTATCGGGCGGCGGTAAATAACCCGACCCCCCTGTGAAAACAGGGTGGCTACAGTGGCCATGGGAGCTAAATAACCCCAAAAAGACTGGTGCGGAAAGGAAGGGGAATCTACCGCAACTACACTCCCAAGAAAACTATGAAGGACAAACACACAAAGAAGGATATGTCATGCCATCCGGCTGACGACCGGCGCCAGGCTGAGTCCGGGTCTCCTGGTGTGAAATTGGCTACCGGCTACGTTGCAGTGAGACAACAGGCTGCAGGTAGAAAATGGACTACTGTTGGTCAATCGACATCAGGACATATCCGTAGAAACCAGCTACTCAACATAGGCACGTGGAATGTTCGTACTTTGATTCAACCAGGGAAAGTGGAGATCCTAGAGCGAGAGATGGACAGATACGGTCTGGATGTGTTAGGTATCAGTGAAACTCACCTTAAGGACAGTGGACACACCCTAACTGCTAGCGGCAAACTGAGGATTAATTCTGGTAGCACTGACAACAGATTTAGCGGGGTAGGGTTTCTGGTCTCTAAGAAAATTAAAGACAAAATCTTAGGCTACGATGCGGTCAACGACAGGATAGTTAGATTAAAACTTGCGGCACATCCATATCCTCTCAATCTTATTCAGGTTTACGCGCCAACATCCAAATCTTCGGACGATGAAATTTGCAACTTTTACGCGGATCTATCAACTGTATATAATTCTATTCCCAGTAAGGAACCCACTGTTCTCATGGGTGACCTAAATGCAAAGGTTGGCGATACATCGATGGATGATCACCTAAGGGATGTTGTGGGCCGATACGGCATGGGGCAAAAGAACGAACGTGGGCAGCTATTACTGGATTTCTGCGCTGAGAACGGTTATACGATAATGAATACTTGGTTCCAACAACATGTCAGACGATTATATACTTGGACATCACCAGACGGTAACTACAAGAACCAGATTGATTATGTACTAATGGGTAAAAGGTGGAGATCTTCTGTCCAAAGCGTTAAAACACGACCTGGAGCTGACTGTGGTAGCGACCATCAACTGCTACATGCAAAGGTTAAAATTCGCCTGAAGTCGTTTAAGAATTTCCCTACCCAAAAGCCAATTAAGCTTGATCACACTGCCTTAGCGAAATTCCAGGAACTTGTAGAAAGCAGACCTCCTTGTTCTAAGAATAACCCTTTTATTTCGGCTAATGATGCATGGGGTGATTTTAAAAACACAGTCTTGGAGATAGCTAAAGAAGCAGTTTTAGCTTCCAGTCGTGATCGACCAAAAGCTGAATGGATGACTGATACGACTTGGGAAGCGGTGATGGAAAGAAGGTCAGTAAAAGAATCAGGCTTAACAAATGATGCCACACGTGAACAATACTTAATGCTCCATGCAAAGGTTCAAAAACTGTGCAGAAAGGATAAAGATGCGTTTTTAAACCGATTGTGCGACGAGATTGAGAAGGAATCTAACACATTGCACGCGGGTGACATGTTTCGCAAGATCAAGTTGCTTACAAAGGAATCCAAACCTCAATCTTGGACTATTGAAGATGCTGAAGGAGCCCCACTAATAGACAGACAAGCAATGCTTGAAAGATGGAGGAGCTACTGCCAAACGTTGTACAGCGACGATTCCAAAGATCAAGACGAGGTGGTCTATAACGATGCTGACAGGGAACCCAATATAATGTTGCGCGAAGTGGAAAATGCAATTGACAAGCTGAAACTGAAAGCGTGTGGTGGCGACGGAATCACCGCGCAAATGATCAAGCGCCTAGGTACAGATGGCATCAAAACATTACACACGATATGCCAAAAAGTGTGGGATACCGGACATTGGCCTGAGGATTGGACAGAATCTATAGTTATTCCGCTGCACAAGAAAGGATCCACCCGCAAATGTACAAATTACCGGACCATTTCACTGATTCCCCACGCCAGTAAAGTGTTGCTACATATCCTCAACAAACGGCTGGAACGTTATATCGGTAGGCAAATAGCAAGAGAACAGGCTGGATTCGTCAAGGGCAAGGGTACTCGCGAACAAATATTAAATATCAGACAGCTAATCGAAAAAAGCCGTGAATTCAACGTTCCAATGGTGTTATGCTTCATTGATTACGCAAAAGCCTTTGATTGTGTAAATTGGGCCAAAATGTTTGCGGTGATGGTGGAGATGGGTGTGCCTAGGCATCTGGTCTCCTTGGTGCAGAATTTATACCTTACTGGCAGGAGCAGGGTGAGAATGGATGGTTATGTCTCCGACTCCTTTAAGCCAGCTCGTGGTGTACGTCAGGGATGCATACTATCACCCCAGTTGTTCAACCTAGTTGGTGAGCACATAATGCGCAGAGTACTCGAGGACTGGAAGGGTGGTATTCGAATAGGGGGCCAACTTATCAATAACTTACGTTTCGCCGATGACACGACCATAATAGGAGCCGATGAACGAGAACTGGCTTTCCTACTGCGCAAGGTTCAAGACGTCAGCGTGGAATATGGCCTTTGTATAAACCGTGACAAAACCAAGCTTATGTTTGTCGATAGAGCTGACAAGTTGGTAAGAACATTTGAGCTGAGTGATTTAGACACAGTTACCAGTTTTGTATACCTGGGATCACTTATACGCAATGACGGGGACTGCGAGGCGGAGGTGGTCAGACGCGGACAGATGGCAAAGGCGGCCGTGAAGCGATTGGAGAGGATCTGGAAGAACAGAGGAATTACTAAATCCACTAAAGTGCGGCTGATGCGAGCCCTGGTCTTCTCGATTTTCTTGTACGCTTCCGAAACCTGGACGTTGAAAGCACGCGTCCGTTCCAGGATTGATGCATTTGAAATGTGGTGTTGGCGCAGAATGCTACACATACCTTGGACCGCACGAAGAACTAATGCATCTATCTTGAAGGAGCTGGGTATCAAGACGCGTCTCTCTTCTGTCTGCATGCAGCGCCTCCTAAAATACTTCGGTCACGTAGCAAGGAGAAGCCCGGATAATTTTGAAAAGCTTTTGGTCGTTGGAAACGTGGAAGGCAAGAGGAGTAGGGGCAGGTCTCCATCCCGGTGGTTGGACATAGTTAAAGAAACCACGAATGGCAACTTGCAGGCGTCCATCCGCCTTGCAGAACACAGAACGGTCTGGAGATCGTTGGTGAAATGTGCTGTCCTGAAAGGTCACGACCCTCAGCCATGAGGAAACGACGATGAAGAAGAAAGAAGAAGTACGTTAAACTGAATTTGTGTGCATACTTGCCCCCCTCTTAAAAATGCCAGAATGATTTGGATAGTATTATGTCGCTATGGCTACTCCCTCCCGTGTTGCTTTATGTTAAACATGTCAAAAGTCAAAAATTATTTATTCATATTGATTGTACAATACCTATCTTTAAATCGTCCATATTTTTCCCCTACCACCAGTTAAGGACCAAAAAACCATCGAAAAAAACTTCACGGTGTTAAATAATTATGTAACAATATTTGCTAAATATTTTATTGTTACGCTGTCAATACAAAATCATATAATCTATAACATAATACAGAAAATCCTGCCGGAACGTGTGGAACAGTTTAAAACCAAGTATTTTTGTCTGAAATATAATCAGACACCTTATAATACGCCACGAACTTAGCAGGCCGAACACTCGTGCTATCATAAAAGCCTTAACTGGTCACTACAAACTTAACAGACACCAATTTCATATGAAATTGAGTGACACTGATGTTTGCAGATACTGCATATAATAAAATAGGCCGTGTATTTAAGTAAATGATAACACACTGAAACATATCCAGTCGCCAGCATCGCTTTCGGAAGCTTGCAGCAGTCTACCAAGGTCGCTTTCCTTCTAGACTAACCTTGGCTGGCTGGAGTAAACGGGAATGTTTCGAGACTCGCGCACAATGGTCCAATAATTGAGCCTCTTCAATTACGCCATGACGTGGCGTCACTAAGCGCGTTCTATCGTCTGTACCACGGCGAGTGTTCTGAGGAGTTATTCTCTCTTATCCCACCTTCTCCTTTCCTTCAGAGGACCACGCGCGCTGGCCTACGTTGTCATCGTCTAACTGTGGCCACAATTCCAACGCGTACAAAGAAATTAGGTGACTCATTTCTTTGTCGCACTATCCGTAAATGGAATGCTCTGCCCGCTCACGTGTTCCCTCTCTCTTACAACCTGGGATCCTTTAAAAGAGGCGTGAAGAAGCAACATGCAGGCCGGCAGGGTGAAGATGGCTGGTGTGGCAGGTAAAACTGCTGTATCAGCTATCGTCACGTCTGGACTTCACCTTCACTTAACATCAGGTGGGGTGGAGTCATTTGTCGGACCTATCTATAAAAAAAAAAAAAAATAGGACTAAGTACGGAAACCGCTCTGAAAATCTAAACTAAACTAAAACTCACTGAAATCTGCCTTCTTCGAGGAGTTGGCATTGCCCGTTGGCGCACGGTGAGCCGTAACACGCGTCTATCTGGTGCTGACATGTCTCGCCATGGAAACCCCTGGATGAATTTATTTAGTTTTTTAATATTGTTTTGTGCATTAAACTGTTACTTTTCTTAATCTAAATATTTATATCCATTTTCTAAAGTAAAGTGGATTTTATTCTAGTTAATTTTTTTATTGAATTTAAGAACAAAGTCTACACCAAATTTCTCATCTTTATACAGGTGTTACAACAATTCATGTCCAAATGCCAATTACAGATTTTCACTGGTTATCGGTAACTACCTACCTACCGGCAGTTACTGGTATTGATATTGTGATGCAGTTAATCATCAAATAACTCTGCCAAGTTATAATTATTAAGATTATAATAACAATTACTGTTGCTTAGAAACGGAACCAGGTTATCCTTACCTTTTACTGAAGGTCGATTATTGAAACTGGTCGTTATTGTATAGGAACTACAGTACAGGCACAGTGTACGTACCTTGCGCAAGCACATTCGAATCCTCCAGATGCCGTGGCGGAGCAGGACCCTCCGTTGAGGCAGGGGCGCGTGTAGCAGCGGTCGCATTTGGAAACTATCTCGGCTGGAGGATTGGCTGTACGGACAAAAATATAACATTATATTATAATAACTTCTTTATATATAAATGACTTCCTAATGAGTGCTACCGTTTTCTGCCTCACCAGATGGCGCCACTGTCGAGTGAGGACCTAAATTGCAACTTTTAAAGTTTATTAATACGCACATGAAATCAAAGGTTACATTTAGATCGTATTTTAACACAAAAGAACCATATCCTAAACATAATAGGCCATGCCACAGTGACGCGCAGTTCCGTTTTATTCGGAAAAAATGGGAACATAATCATTTTTCTAAGCTCAAATTTTTAATAACTGACATTCATTGCCACATAACTCATATTTGCCATAATTAAGCCGAATCGTTACCAATTATTCACAACATTATTTTAATTAGAATAAACCCACGTAGTCAACCAACAAGCAATAACATTTGACATTTCGGAGACCTCACGCTACACTAGCGCCTCTAGCGGCGGATTCATACGCGATAGCCTTCATTAAGGGATAAACAGTCGGTCAGTTCTTAGCATTTTTCACGTGGTGTGTCCCTATTACATCTATAGGGAAGGCGTGTGTCCCAGCTGTGGGGATATTGATAGGCTGATGATGATAAACTCACAGGGACAGCTGAAGGCGCAGGCCTAAATGGTCAATATCAGTTTGTCACACATACTCCCACTATTTATGATGATGATGATGATGACGATCCATGTTAACATTTTTAGCACGTTAGTGGTCCATGTGATCGTTATCTTACGTCTTGTCTGGGCTCGGCAATTTCATTAAATTATCAAATTTCAACGCCACTAGGGATAATATTTAGCACTACACCAAGATTTATTCCTTATCCACATGCTATAACCTGCGGCTCAGCATCTGGTTCAGGCTCGGCCATTTCATTAAATTATCAAATTTCATAGCGATCTAGAGATATTTTTTAGCGACACACCAAGATTTATTCCTTATCCAAAATGTTTTATCTTGCGGTTCAGCATCTTGTTCGGGCTCGGCCATTTCATAAAATTATCTAATTTCAACGCCACTAGAGATATTTTTGTTACTCTACACCAAGATTTAAAAACGCTATCAAATACTTGAGTTCTTTCACATTTTTTGCGAAAAAGCGTAATTTTTGAGCGCCTCGTTTACCCCCTTAGAAAAGATTTTGACTATTTCCAATAGAAGTAAACAGTAGATTTATTCTTCCTATTGTAGGTTAATGTAGAATATTTGCAAATACTATTTTCTTTTTTTTGTACTGATCGCTCTACTTTACTCTATAGTTTACGGAAAAAACGATAATATGCGCAACTTCAAGCACCTCAATCTCACAATAATGTTCAATAAATTATATCAAATTAATTACTACGACATCACAAATATGTTTTTGTTGTAACATAATGTATTAGAATTTTGATTTTCCATCTCATTAATTATCAAAAAAACATCTAACCTCCGTGAGTTTTCCCAAAAAATAATGCAGGTTTACCTCGTATTTTGAAATTGAATGAAATAGAATTACTATCAAAACCTTTCATAAATCTAATCTACCATCATTGAACTACTGAAATATGTATATCTATATTTTTATAATTAGTTCATAATAATTATTTTATAAGACTCGAAACATCACCCGTAAAATGCAATATATACTAGTGCAAATCTACCTACGCGCCGCAGCGGGGCAATTTTGAAAAGGGCGCTTAAATCTTTCTTAAAGGAAAACGGGTGGGACGGAACCAATCATGTTGGGTGGTATATAGAGGCTATTAGAAAACAAACACAGAGAATGGTCATTTGTTTGGTAAACACGGTTTCAAGTGGTTGTGTTCTGGTAATAGTGTAAAATGAAGACCTTCATTTGTTAAGTGTTAAGTATGTGGTTCACGAAATGCTTGATTTGTGGACAAGGCGGCAATACTCACAAGAACAGCTGAAGGCGGAGGCCTGAGTGCTGAGCACCAGTTTGTCCCTCATCCTCGCCGGCTCGGAGCACCGTGCTATCCCGGGCTCCACGTATTCTCCCGCGCTTCGGACCCACTCCGCCAGCCAGCGGAGATTGCAGTCGCAGTATAAGGGATTGGAGCCTAGAGCCCTGGACAAGAAGTAGGGAAAAGCAAGTTAATAGGTATAAGCAAATAGTATTAAAAACCCTAGATGCACCACCAGCTTAGATTAAAACAAAAAACGACACTCGCGACTCAAAAGTGTACAGCTTAAATTGTGGTGCATGACCACAATTCGCTTTAGTCACAATTGGACTTTCAAACACGCTGCATGTGCACTCAATATAAGAATATTGCGTATATTCTGAGTTATAAAGATAAAACAATGTTTTCGATGTTTTAATAAAACACACAAATAGTTCAAGATCAAACAACAAATGCCACGGCAATACTTATCATTCGTAATACTGTAAAAACATTCTTTTCTCTATAATCACGGTTTGTCGTGAATATTATTTACGTAATCGCCATTTTGTAAGCAAGAAAAGGACAACAATATGCTGCGTTGAAGCGTGTAGTTCTGTCTCGCTCGCTCGATTGAATGTGAATACAGAAGTGTGCGTGTGTAAGAGTTGCTTATGTAGTTGAGTCGGAGCATATTTTATTTGATGCTAGTATGACCGTACCTTCCCTTTTTGTTTTAATCTAAGACCACCAGAGCTAATTTAACGCATCTGTAGCACATTCCTTACAAAAATTTGCTAAAACCTTTTTGTAGAAAATATTGAAGTAATACGGAACACGACTATAATTTTTTCTCAGTCCATCAGGTGGGTTATTAAAAAGTATTAGAGTCTGTGCGGGAAGAGAATGGGCGTGGTGAAAAACGGAACTAATATTAAGATTTTTATTTGGCAATCAAACCCAGCAATCTGTAAAACGTCAAAGTGTTGTATTGATACGGATTTGTTTGTTGTTGTGATTTCTTGCGGTTTTTTGTATTTAATCATGTCTGAAAGGGGTAAAATCTTACAAATACGGTAGAAAAGCACTACAGCGCCCTCCAATCTAAATCCCATTCTCTTTCCGCACAGACTTTAGACACGTATATTTTCATTATTCACACAATCAAAACGTAACAGACGCATATTGATTTGAAATGTCGCGCGACGTTACGTTTAAGTACCATTTCACTTTAAGGTTATGACGTCAGGAGCCCCAACTATCTTGTAATTTTTTGGTTGCTTTAAAAATGAAAAAATACGTGTCCATTATTTTTTTGATAATCTAACTGACAGAATAAATAAAATTTGCGGAAGGAAAAACCTCTGTAAACTGGAGCACGTGATTTATTTGGTTTTGAGGTGTTAATCTAGACATCTATACATACATATAAATAAAATTGGAGTGCCTGTTTGTAATATTGAAATAACCGCTTTTTACTACATGCATATAAATATATATACGGTACATACACCTATAACATATTTTTGCAATTTTTGTGTCTGTCTGTCTTTTTGTTCCGGCTAATCTCTGAAATGGCTGGACCGATTTTGACGGGACCTTTATTGGTAGGTTGCTGATGTAATAAGGAGAAACTTAGGCTACTTTTATGTTAGAAAATATATTTTTTTTTAGAAGAAAAAACTTACAAGTATGTATTATATATGTATGTAGTACTTATTGTTTCTGTAGATATACTTTAATTATATTAAATATTTTGATGAATTCTTTTTGCACTACCATCTTTAAATATTTGCTATAATTCTTCGGTTGATTGGTAGAGAATGCCTAATGGCATTAAGTCCGCCACTTGTACACTCATTTGTGCAATAAAGTATAAATAAATAAAATTAAAGCTAACGCGGATAAAGTCACGGGCGGCCGCTAGTAGATAAATATACTTACACATGTGATATAGACTCCAGGTCTCGGAACACCCCGTCAGCCAACATGCTTATGTTGTTGCCGTGCAGCGACAACACACGCAACTGAGTCAAACCTTTCAGCGCGTCCCTCTGTTGATTAATAAAAAAACAATTTGATCTTTCTAACCATAGAGGTATAAGAATAGAGTAGGGGAGATATAGACTCTACTACAAGTGGAATTGACCCTCTAATAGAAAGAGACAGAAGATAATAATAATAAGATTTATTGACCAAAAAAATCTAAAACTTAGCACTAGTTATACAGAAAGTATAATTTATTAGCCTCTGCTGCTGAACTAGGCAATGCCTGTATTTCAGCATTCAGCGCCATAAACAGTGCCGTCTTTGACCTATTGGAGGCCCTGGGCATATTAGGATAATGGGGATCCTATGACTTCCGTTTGGTGATTTAACAGGCACTAGGGACTTTGTATTTGACCTGAGGCCCCCTTTCGATCGCGGGACCCTGGGCACTTGCCCAAAGTGCCCAATGGGAAAGACGGGTCTGGCTTTAAACCCCCACAGACATGAGAATACTAAACTATACTAAATACATATCTCATAAATGAAAAGATCAATAGGTAGCAATTCATTTTAAAAGCAAGGCATCTATGAGTATAATATTTAAATTAATATGTAATGTATGAAAAGATGTGTGTGTGTATGTATGTTTTTTTTTATTTATTTAAACTTCATTGCCATACATATGCAAACGGCGGACTTAATGTGTGTGTGTGTGTGTGTGTGTGTGTGTGTGTGTGTGTGTGTGTGTATATGTGTTCAAGTGTGGATGTATTTAGCTATTAGTATTTGTAGCATACGTGTATGTATCAGTTTGAATTATTCAAGTTAGTATATTTATAAAATTTTCGGTTTCTTCATAAGACATTGCTTGAAGTCACTTATAGATCACTTCTTTACATAACTAACCTGGGTAATGGGTAAATATTCAACCGTTGTTTTGTATAAATAGGGACCTAAAGCTTTAAAAAACCTGTGACTGAATTTCGTACGTGTCCTCTGTGCACGACATATTGCATATATATAGAGATAAATAGATAAGAGACCGCTAGCTTTCTCCCTCTAATCGCGCATGTGCGTTGGCAACCGTAAGCATTTTACTATTTCGATGTGATGCTTGGACCAATTATTGGACAGAAGACTGCGCATGCGGCACAAGTGAGAGAGATAGCTAGCAGTCTCTCATCTTCTTTCTCTTTCTAGTAGACGGACACCACTCTCCTATGTTTGTAACAATCACACCAATGAGGGCTACCGTTTTTTGTCTGGCAATGCAATAAAGGCATTCACATCATATTGACGTATTTTAATAATTATCTCCTGACAATCGTCCCGTGACTAATTGACATATTGACAGTCATTAGGGTCCTAGTAACGGCCCCTACATCTATCTATACTTATAATAAATCTGTAGAGATGTCAATTCTGTACATGAAATATATATTAAAAATAACTATCAGGGGGTGATTAGTGATCGATACTGATGCCAAAAATGCAATCAGTAAAATTTTTGTCTGTCTGTCTGTCTGTCTGTCTGTGTGTATGTTCCTTATAGAAACAAAAACTACTCAACGGATTTTAACGAAACTTGGTACAATTATTCTTCATACTCCTGGGCAGGTTATAGTATACTTTTCATCACGCTACAATTAATAGCAGCAGAGTAGTGAAGGCAAATGTTGGGAAAACGGGAGAAGTTACTCCATTTTTTAAGCTTCCGTCGCGGGTGCAGCCTTAATGGTTAAAGTTACATAGAAATCATGTATGACGGAAATATTCTACATAAAATTGTCTAAAAAATATCCTGCAACAGCATATGTCTATCTTTTATGGTTGACTCACAATAACACGTGTAATTATATAAATAAAGTCATTCTTTATAGCACAAGCCTGAGAACAAAAACTATAGTTTACACTACAGCTCTACACCGAAGCGAAGCGAGGGCGGGCCACTAGTAATAAATAAATAAAAAAAAAACAAAACGGAGACTTCACACAAGCGCCTCTAGCGGCGGATTTATAAGCGATAGCCCTCATTCAGTAAACCTAGGGCTGCCATCCGTCCGGGTTTCCCCGGATTTGTCCTAGTTTACGGGGCGTCCGGGGAGCGTCCGGGCGGGGTTTTATTTGTAGTCCGGGTTTAAAAATTTACGGCAACGCATGAGTGGCCCTTGGTGCTGCAAGTGTCCATGGGCAGCAGTGACCACTTATTATGAGGTAGACAAGCTCTTTTGCTTAGATCAACATAAAAAAGTTGATTTGTGACATTTTTAACTGTTCTTTTATTGGTCTGTCCGGGTTCTGGGCTTCAAAATCCGGGGTTATCACGCATCTTATCCTGGTTGCCACATTTTAGAGATGGCAGCCCTAAGTAAACCCCATTTTTATTTGATTGTTAGTAAAAATTAAAGTTATAGTTAGCAGTTGTTCTCTCACCTGAACACATCTCAGTCGGTTATAGCTGACGATAAGAGTGGACAGCTTCGACAGTCCTTCGAAGGTGCCGTTGGCTAACACGCTGATCCTGTTATTAGACAAGTCCAGGCGAGTCAGCTGGGTGAGGTGACGGAGCTGGTCCGGTGATATGCTGGTGATTTCGTTGGATTCCAAGTACCTGGGAGATGATGATGATGAGATGATGAAATGAATCGCTATTGAGGTGTTTGTAAGTAGGTATAGTCTGTCCATTCTATTATTATCTTTTTGACAGATTGACGCCCATGAAATTTTGTATTGTTTACGTTAAAATAACATACAATTTACAAATAATATTGTACTTCATGGACGGGTACCGCCCACTTAGTGATGTACCACACATAATGATTACTAAGATTGTGCCACAGATTACAAGTAATCGGTAGAAATAAATGAGTACAACCGAATTGTAAGATAGAGACCAAGTAATTAAAATATTAACATTATATAAAGTTCATTTTATAAATGTCCTCTTAGTTGTTTTTAATTTATTCAGACGTATCAGATTCTTCATACAAACTAGGTAAAATAATTAATCTAATTAGATTTTGTAATAATTTATTAAACAAGAGTATTTTTGATAACTAAAATAATTTCGATACTTATAATCGATAAAACAATGTTCTAGCATAAAATCGATTATAGCTTTAAATCGATCGACTTATGTGATAGGGTGTCACTATTTTTACTTCGATCGATCTGTCAAAAAGATAATAATAGAATGGACAGACTATAGTGGCTTTGGTCTGCGATGGAGGTGTGACCATAGCATGGAGCACCCCCACTAGAGTCCGCATCACACAAATTTTGTTTGGAATCAAAATCGCCAAAGTCGGTGGGGTGCAGGGAGGTCAGCCCCGCTGTGATTGGACGCGTCAAGGTCAGATCATATACTCAGTGCAGCGAAGTGATGAGAGTAAGATCGATTTTAGAAAATATCGATATTTTCTATCGATAAACAATTTAGAATAGAGGCCTAGTACTTTGGTGCGCAAATGCGTAATCATACCCTCTCCACTTTCTTCCAGCGTTCTAATTACATGACGCGACTAGTAACTACATACTAAATTATATATAAGCAACACAAAAAAAAACACGTCCAGGACAAGAAGTATTAATGCAACGATAATAACTACCCTAAATACAACAATATGAACAAAATCGTGGCCGAAACGTGTCCAAAAGGTACATTGGACGATCCACGGAGGTCCGTAAGATGATCGCGTGGTCAAAAACAATATAATGCCTTATTTAAACATTGAAAGTCACCTTTAATGCATATGGCATAAGGTCTTAATTAAAATGCATGCGTCAAGTTCGTAAAATTTTACGATTTATTGTTATATGTGAAAGAATATAGACCTTATTTTTTTTGACTTTTCACTCGCAATTCTGAATGCGCTGTTGGCAATACAGCAAGTACAGACCGCGAAGAAAAGAGATGGCTAAGGGCGACGTATAACCGACCATGCATTTGAATATCACAAATATTTTAAATTAAATCAGTTTATAGTAAGTATTACAACAATAAAATTTGCTTTAGAGGCGTTAATTAAAAAACATTAATTAGATACCTGTCGAAAGAACGACACTTTACGTGCTATTAGTATTTTTCTGCATTTTTTCACGGAACTCTTTGGCATCTTGACTTTTCAACGGTCCGCGTGTGACTGTGTACTAAGAAGTGCTTGAGTGGAGTTCAAGCACTTCTTGATTGGGACCACAGACTATTTAGATATTGGGACACATTTTGAGCGGTCGTGGTGTATCTAGGGTATTTAATATCGTTAATTCTATGTCTTTATCTAGGTCATAAACTATGCGCACTTAATTTCATACAAATCCGTTTAACCGTTTTAGCGTGAAAGAGTAACAAATATGCATACAAATTTTCGCGTTTTTAAAATTTTATTAGGATATGTTTGACTTCAATCAAAATAAAAACTGTTGGTTGTATACTTATGACATCTATTATTGTATACGATGAAATAAATAGTTTTTATTTATTTTTTCCATTTCCATAGCTGACAAACTTATCGACAAACTTACGCGTTGAGACATGAGCTGCGTCTGAGTCACTAGCAATACACGTGCCGGTGTGAGAGCGAGATAGCATATATGATGTAGCCCATGCGAGAAAGGGATAGTGTAAAAAGACATCAACGCGTTCACCAAAAAATAAATACATTAACAGCAATTTAATATAACAGTATTTTTGTCTTTTTGTAATGCATTTAAACTAACCAGTGAAAAGTAATACCATTTTTTTGAAGACTGGAAGTTGTACTCGACTTTCCACACAATTTAATTGCACAGTACGGCATTTTTTACAGTTTTTTAACACGAAAACGAGAGAAGCAGTTCGACCAACGCTCGGTTACCGAATGAAACGATGTATGGCGACGTTTGTAGGCGTGCCTCACGCATAGGTAATATACTACTTAAGCTTGGCGTAAGCGCTTGCCCTTGTATGCGGACTCTAGTGGGGGTGCTCCGTGGACCATAGTCATAATATTTATTGCTTCCTGTTGGTTACATTTAGTTCTTAAATCTAATAACAGCTTTCAAACATGAGCCCTGCAAAAGCATTGCAAATTATAATAAAAGTACACAAAATTTAATTTAAAATGTGATACAATTACAATAGGATAAAAGTACTTTAATCAATTATAAAATACATTTAGCGTTAGGTCACGGAATGAAAGTCAACAAATTTACGTCAGAAAAATCAAATCAATTAGTGTTAACGCCATCTATCGTAAGCTTGTGAAAACACATATTCCTTATCCCTTCCCCTAAATTCACCTGTTGTCAACTTCGTCCGCGGCGCTGTCATCGCTGCAATTCGAACGAACGGACGAGAGAAAAAGGCAACGGTCGTTGTGTGCTCTGATCGCCGCGAGAGGAGATATAATGCGATTCAAATAAAAATAGGAAAGCCAATGACTTCCATCTGTCAAATGACGCTTGAAAAGTACGGTTTGCAAAAAATCTTGGAACTCTTTTTTAGCACTCGGCTAATTCTAGAATAAAAAAACCAAACATTTGTAAACAAACATGACGACGATGACAACTCCGGTAGTTATGCAGAGCTGAGTGGAATTGAAGAGCTAGATTCCGATTAATATTTTTACTCACACAGTCATAATTTTTATTAAAAATCGGTGGTTTTTTTTCTCAATCTTAGTAAATAAATTTTATTAATAAAATCTGATGATTTTTCTCACTTAATCTTAGTAAATAAGTTTTATTTTAAAAAAAAACTGATACATATAATATATCAATATAATAATGATCAGTGCATTCGCCCGGATTGCGAAGTTAGTAGTAAGTTTCTAGTAAACTTTTCTTTAGTTTAACGTCATTAATTATAACGTCATGTACAAATATGTATTAAAATGTCATACGATAAGTACAGCTTCATTATGCCATCACAAAGTGTACGAGATTTCTATTTACCTCCTATCGTTTTTTGGCAACCATGCGCGGCGACTCTTCGCCCGCGACAACACACATCGTGGGATAGCACCTTAAGAAAGCTCTCTAGAATCGTCCAATATTTTCCTTCCGAAGAGCACTTCTTAGCTTATAAGAAGAATGAAAGAATCTCATTATTTATATTGTTTTAAACTTTCGTAGTCACTAACATTATAGTAATATAAGTTATTTACGAGATTGTTGCCATGTACCATGTCTTGTCTGGATCCCGTGGTTCGTATGTGTAAAAACCGAAATAATCAAAAAAGTGTCGTGTCGTGATCCGATACTGTAAATGTTGTGTGTCGAGAACAGTTGCGAGTGAGTAGTGAGAATGTGAACAGTGGTACGGGTATCGAACGCAATAAAAGACTTCGTCGAGGGTAGACCGATATGTCTGCCAATAACAGCCTACCCGCAATTACTTCAGTTACTCCGTGATCATGGCGCTTGCAACAGTGCCGAAATATCGGAAACTCGCTATAAACAAGTTACATGGTATCAATCCCGTAAATAACTTATATTACTATAACTCATCATTTAGTCCCAAGCTGTGATTTAGCCAACGAAAGTTACAGAATACTAGCAAACCAGTGAACCAAATGTTCACCAATTAAAAATGTATTTAATTAATTGAGAACTTCGGAGATTTTGTGTGGTTTCGTTTGAAATTCGTGATTTCTCGAAAACAGGAAGTGCTACGTTACTCAGATCCGGTTTGTAGTCTTATCAGACTATTCTTAACCTATAACTTAAACATTCTCTTTATCTATCTCTTACGGTTTGGCCGCTGAAACAGCACCACAGACGGACGGACTTGTCTAATAGATAAGAGATAATGTATGTACTCACAGCTCGGTGGTCTGCCTGGGTATGTTGGGCGGTAGGGCTGTCAGTTGCGCGCGCGAGCATCGAACTACAGTCCCCGTGCATGAGCATTGAGCTGGACAGTAGTCTGGGGCGAGGCAGCCCTGGTCCTCGGCTAGAAGGTCAGAACAAAACAAACACTAGTTCAGTAATAAATTCATCATCGTAACCGCAAAAATGCTAGAGATCGAATTTGCCAGATCACCGCGGGTCGCGATAGAGGTCGAGTAAGGTGGCTCATTCTAAAATGAGCCTTATGCAGTGCGGCGTAAGGGTGAAAGTGCAACGACATCTGCACTTGTTCACAAGTTATGAGTGCTACCCGCGTAGGTATAAGTAGGTATTTCGTACTCGCGGGTGCTAGCTAATTCTCAATTTAACAGGTACTTTCTAGAATGCGTCGATCGGCGTATATAAGCGCGATTGGCGTCGCGCAGAGACAGTTGAGTTTCAACAGCGATTTCGGAGCGAATCCAAAGGCGATCAAAGTACAACAAAAGTATTTCAGTGCGATAGTTTAGAGACTTGTATAGTGAAATACAGTGTTTAGTGAGTGTTTTGTAATTAACATTGTGTTTTAATTGTGTGAACTGAGTGGTGAATAAAGAACTGTCAAGCGTGAACTGGCATATAATTTCGAACCCCATCCCGACACGTAACAATATTAATGTCCACACTGCTGGGGCACAAGCTTTCCCTATAGATGGAATAAGGAGTTTGGGCTATGATGTCACACAGTAGACGTGATCAAACCGAGCGTTTCGGCGGTAAATTCAAAACCATTAAAAATAAATTCAACTTTAACAGGGTATTTTACAAGTTTTAGAAAACGATCTCACGTTATTGACTAATGTTGATAGAGTCCGTAAAAAGTGGATATTCATCATTCTGTTGTGTATTTCAGTAAAAATAACCAAATCAAAAACTCCATTTTCAAGTTGCCGCGAAAACGCTTATCTGGACAATATGGCGTCTTACTAGTGTGTGACGTCACACGACTGTTATTAAAACGTCAAACGATACAATGTAATGTCACTTTAACCGGAAGTTTATTTGCGTGTGACGTCATTTTAGGCTCCGCCAATCCCAAGCGTTTTGGGAACGTGACAATAGATAAGAAAACTGTAATCTTTTTCGTGGGTTTTTAGTGAAATTATGAATATTTTTTATGTAAAAATAATAAAAACCCCTGCCAATATTCCTTCTAAAGACAGATGCTAACAATTGGCATTTTATTTTTAATACTATCAAATACCCTATTAGTTTAATGGAGAAGAAAAGAGATTAAATAATTTATTTTTAATTTTCTCCTAAATAATTTGTCCCAATATTTTAATACACTATACTGTGGCCACTATTCCTACACGAACAAACAAATTTGGTGACTCATTTCTTTGTCGTACTATTCGTAAGTGGAATTCTTTGCCCGCGCACGTGTTCCCTCCTTCCTATAATCTGGGGTCCTTTAAGAGACGTGAGGAAGCATTTTTGCAGGCCGGCAAGGTGAGGATGATTGGTGTAGCAGTTTATAACTGCTGTACCAGCTATCTTCGCGTTTGGACTTTATTACCACTTAACATCAGGTGGGATAGAGTCATTTGCCTACCTTTATATATAAAAAAAATACAAGCAGTTTGGGGTCGTTCATAAAATACGTCACGCTAAAATCAGCTTTTTCCGACCCTCTCCCCCCCTATTGTCACGCTGTGTCACACTTTCTGTGACCCCTCTTGAAATATTCCGTCACAAAAACGGAGACCCCCCCCCTCCCCAAGTATGATTAATTTCAATTGATAGTACACAAATTTTAAGAATTTAAATATTTATTTAGTTTTTATAGTAAAATTTAAATATATAAATATGCGCTAATGTCGAAAAATAAACATGAGTAAATATATCAAGTTACAATTTATTGTATAATAAAACTATAATTATACCTTTGAATGTCTATATGTTTACTAAATACGAAATAAATGATTTTCTATCTTGATGAAAATTGAGAAAGAAAAATAGTTGAAAGAAATACTAATTTAAATTTTTTTAATGAATGACGAACGTCACGTTGCCGTAGACCCCCCGTCCCCCCTTGTCACATCTTGTCACACTTAGCATGACCCCTCCCCCCCCCCTTGTATGCGAAAGTATTTTATGAACGGGCCCTTTTCGAAAATTTGGAAAATACCCTATTGTCTTACCAGTGCACTTAAAGTCAGCAGCCTCCAAGTGAAGCAAGGCGGCGCGTCGCAGCGCGGGCGGCGCGGCGCAGGCGGCGGCCGGAGCTAGGTGCCTCGCTCGGAGCCACGCGCCGAGCCACGATATATGGCATGTGCATTCCAGGGGATTGTTCTCCAGACGTCTGGGAAGAAAGGCATTGTTTGAGTCTATATACAGGGTGTTGAAGTTAAGCAACTTTCGCAGGGGTCGGTCATTGGATGGGTGACCAAAAGTTCTCATCTCGAGCTCTTCCGTGCTTCGGAAGGCACATTAAGCCGTTGGCTCCGGCTGCATCTGCAGTCGTTAGCACCCACCAATCCGCACTGGGCCCGCGTGGTGGGTCATGGCCCAATTTCCCTATTCCATCCATAGGGAAGGCCTGTGCCCCAGCAGTGGGGACATTAATAGGCTGATAATGATGATGATGCAGGGTGTTACAAAAATATAGCTCCTCTATCTCTGAGCGTGTTGGGAATGTTTATTCTTTATTATAATTTTCTTATACAGGGTGTTACAAAAATACAAATAAAGCTTGAAGGGCGTTGAAATACATCATATAAGGAATTTTCTATAATTTTCTTTATTACAGCAGATTTATTACTACTCCTGGTAAGGTGCATTACCCCGAACTAGTGGCATGTCTTAAAATGATCGATATTTTTATTAATCATTAAAAATAACTGTCTATATAAAAAGTTCAAACTTCTTGCAAATATTTTAAGAAAATTAGAGAAGACTCCTTATATGATGTACTTCAACGCCCTTCAAGCTTTATTTGTATTTTTGTAACACCCTGTATAATAGATTTTTTTAAAATAAATAAATATTTCCAACACTCACACCAATTAGCCTAGCCCCAAAGTAAGCAAAGCACTATAAGGCTTGTGTTATAGGATACTAGGGTAACGGATAGAATACATATACTGTACATATATAAGTATATTTATGTAGAAATACATATTAAACATCCATGATTGGAGTACAAACGATCGTATTCATCACACAAACATCTGCCCCCAGCGGGATTCGAACCCGGGACCTCTCGTGTCGGCGACACCATGAAACCCAGCGTACGACCACTCGACCACGGAGGTTGTCAAAATATGGGAATCAATATTCCCAACACGCTCGGAGATAAACCAGCTCGATGGTGCAGGTGGTTAGCGCGTTCGGCTGCGATCGTTGAAGTTAAGCAAACTTTCGCAGTGGTCGGTCATTGGATGGGTGACCAAAAATCTCCTATGACGAGTTCCTCTGTGCTTCGGAAGGCACGTTAAGCGGTTGGTTCCATCTGCTGCCTGGTCCGCGTGCATTTTTTTTCTAGTAATATTTTCTTTAGATTTAAACACCGAGCAGTTACATGGTTAAAAAACGGCCAAGTGCGAATCGGACTCACGCACCTAGGGTTCCGTACAAACTCAATTTAATACCTCTACGCGTTCATGAGAAAAGACGTAGTAACTTTAAAATTATGAAAAATATTTTTTATTATATTTTATGTAACTAAAAATTTACGGTTTTCGCAATTTTTCCTTTATCTGTACTATGAGACGTTACTTCGTACCAAATTTCAAGATTCTAAGTTCACGGGAAGTACCCTGTACGTTTTGATTCCCGTACGAGTATCGAAAATTTTCGGCATAAACGACTGTATCTTTTGATGCTTTGGCTTAGAAGTTTGAATGTTTCACAGCTCTAAGGGACAGTAGACTTGAGTATTAGATATGAATTTCAGTTTGATACCTCCACGCGTTCCTGAGAAAAACGGTCTTGACAGACGGACGGACGGACAACAAAGTGATCCTATAAGGGTTCCGTTTTTTTCTTTTGAGGTAAAAAGAATTTAAATTAATGTACATTGGTAAGATACAATCACGGTTCATATTTTGATATATTTAATCCCACCAAAAACATTCTGTAAAAAACTAGCCAAGTCTCGATGGAGCTGCTTGTTTATCTCTAAAAAGTAATGAAATCTAGACAAAGTCGTGCCAAGTCTAAGGTTCCTTACTGCGATTTCTTTATTATTATAGTTCATGTTGTGTGACTTGGCCGTTGAGGGGTACACAGGGGTACAAAACCTGAGTATTATGTCGATTATTTATATTTGAGAACCTCTTCTCAAATAGGGGCCTGAAAATGCGGCGAAATGGTTCCATTAAAGGATGGTACGGCAGTGTTTGCTTCGCGCTTGACTTAGTGGGGGCACTACCGTGCCCAACGATGACCAATTATCTACTATATAAAAATAAGTCGGGTTTTCCTTCCTGACGCTATAACTCCAGAACGCACGAACCGATTTCCACGGTTTTGCATTCGTTGGAAAGGTCTCGGGCTCCGTGAGGTTTATAGCAAAGAAAATTCAGGAAAAATTTCAAAAAAAAAATCTTCTTTTAATCACCAAACGAAATGTTACATAAAACGAAGCCATCTGGTGGCGAAACGGAGTTCGCGGGGTTTGCTAGTTTTTTTATGGAAATATAAATGGGATCTTTTACTTACAAAGTTGTCAGCATAGTGAGATGGTCAAACGCTCCTGGCGTGATGCACCTTATTTTGTTGTCAGCCAAAGATCTGTATTAAATAAAACCATTCACATTTGCATAAGAATGTAATGTAAAGTATAATTCAATACATTTATTATTATAGGCCTATACTTGCAGCAAATTCGCTTAATATCGATGTAGCTAAAACCAGGTTTAGCCAACACAAAGATGTCGAAGTGACATTGACGTTTTGTCATTTTTCAATGGGTTAAATCTAGTTTTAGTTGAATCGAGATTTAGCAAAATAGGGATGATGACTAATTGTTTTTTCTTCGTTTATCAGGTAGATTATCAAAAAGTATTGGACACGTACTTTTTCTTTTTTCACATAATATAAACATTGCAGAGATATATTGATTTGAAAAGTCGCATGACGTCACGTTTTGGTACAGTGAAAATTCACAAAAAAGTGACGTCACGAGCCCCTACTCCCAAACTTTGACGCGCTATAACTTTGTCATTTTGCCCAAAGAAAAAAATACGTGTCCATTATTTTTTGATCATCCAACTGATGGACTAAATAGAATTTCGTTTACTGTACCCCGTCATCACCCCTATTGCAGCAAACGGACCTTAGTATAAAATCTATTAGATTTTTATTTATTAATTTATACATTTTGTATACACAAATAGAAATAGAAAGTGATAACAAATTAAGATAATAGTACAAGGACACAGCTTATTTCAATCTGAAATTTCTTCCAGCAGGACCATTGTAGGAAAGCACATTGAAAGGGCAGTCAGTGTGTATACCTAATTGTGATTAAATATGTATGTGCATTACATACACGCACTCACCACATGCAAGCTTACAAACACACACACACACACACACACACACACACACACACGAACACGCACAAACACACATTAATAGACACCCACGCACAAACATAACATAACAACAAACACACATTCAAACACCCGCGTAGATACACACAACTTGAATATTATTAGCTTTAAATTAGTCATTAATTTAAGTATATTATACATCATATCGTTTATTCTCTCGTGAAAATGAGTTTATTGAATACTATAGTGTAGTATGAAAGTGATGACCGGCGCAGTGGGAGCCTGGTGATCTGTATGACAGGTTTCACAACCTAGTGCAGACACCAGTCTCGGGAAAGGTTAAAATTATTTGCTAATTATACTTTGTATTTTATAACATAAGACTTTGTAACCATTCTTGAGAGAAATAAATAGATTATTATTATTATTATTATTAAAAATATACGTTAAATACTTAAGAATAGGGGACATACACAATTATACGTAGGTACTAATATATTGTTTCAAACTATCATGTGTTAGGGTTAGTGATATTCGTAGAAAATCGGTATGAATTTATTTTTATATTGGCAACATTTGAATTTTCTATGATGGCAACTCAATGCCTTGCCGCGTAATCTAGCTCGAACGCTATTGGTCAACGGGTATTTGTCGTTGGCTAATCAGAACGCTTTATCTTCTCGCGGCATTAATAAACGACCAATCACAGGCGAGAAGTTTTTAGTGGGAATGGAGAGAGAAATTACGGGGGAATGACTCACGGTGTCGTTAAGTGAAGACGTTTGTAAAGTGTTATAAAGTGTGTAATTAAAACTATTAAGAATAAGTTATATACTTTCATTTAACGGAGCCTTAGAAGCATTAGTGGCTAGATCGACTACGTTTAAACATGGTCACCAACATTATAGCTATTAACGTTATGTTACCATATACCTTGTTTTTTATGAGTCTCCGATATTTCGGCACTGTTGCAAGCGCCATGATCACGGAGTAACTGAAGTAATTGCGGGTAGATGTTATTGGCACACATATCGGTCTACCCTCTGACGTCGTCTTTTACTGCGCTCGATACCCGTATCACTGGTCACATTCTCATAATTCACTCGCACTTTTTCCCGACACACAATACTCACAGTATCAGATCGCTAAACGACACTTTTTTGATTTTTGCCGTTTTTACACTCTCCTCCGCTTCGTCGGAGGGTAGACCGATATGTCTGCCAATAACAGCCTACCCGCAATTACTTTAGTTACTCCGTGATCGTGGCGCTTGCAACAGTGCCGAAATATCGGAAACTCGCTAAAAATAAGGTACATGCTAACAATCCCGTAAATAACTTATCTATATATATAAAACTCAAAGGTGACTGACTGACATAGTGATCTATCAACGCACAGCCCAAACCACTGGACGGATCGGGCTGAAATTTGGCATGCAGGTAGATATTATGACGTAGGCATCCGCTAAGAGAGGATTTTGATATATTCTACCCCCAAGGGGATAAAATAGGGAATGAAAATTTGTATGAAACTTTGTCAATTTTAAACCGATCGGGCTGAGACTTTGCATGCAGGTATAAGAAGAATCATAGATGAATGTCATTGTGTATAATACAAGCCGGAGAACAAAAACTGTAGTCTACACTTCAACTCTACACCGAAGCGAAGCGAAGGAGGGCCGGTAGTATTACTATAAGGCTATTAATATCCCCAAAGAGATGGCACATGCTTTCCTTGCGGATGAAATAGCGAAAATGAGAGATGACCCACAACGCGGGCCACTGCGTGATTTGTGGGTGATACTCACAGTACGGTCAAGCTGTGTAGTCCCAGGAACATCTTGTCGGTGAGTGTCTGCAACAGGTTTCCGTCCAGTAACAACTCTTGAATATTGGCGGCGCCATCGAAGGCATTGTCTTCTATTGTCGTGATACCTGTAGGCAAAAGAATAGGCTAGTTGACCCTTTTTGGAAAAACGTTTTAAATGGTTAATAAATGTTCTATTAGACCGAAAAAAAATGTATTGTATTTTTTTGAGACCTGGAAAGCTACAAATCTTTAATTTTAAAATAGACTTTCCATGGACATACAAAAAAGCTGTCGGCCATTTTAGTCTATAGATTATCTATGCTATGACGTTGACGGTAGTAAACAAAAACTCATAAGCACGAAGAAAATAACCTATCTGAGTTTATAATAAAAAAAAAACATGATTTCTAATAAATACCACGAAAAATATAGTAATTATCATTATTGTATTTGTACGAGAATGTAAAAACACATCCTTGAAGACTCCAGGAAAGTTGTGGATTAAAGTGCCGAAATATAATTCAATACATTTAATAATTCAATACGTTGGGCGCCATCTCTTCGCATTAGGTAACCCACAATGTCATGCCATGTCATGTCATGGCGCTGCCTTGCAGCTTAAGAATGGCTAGAAGAATTTCGACGCGGTCCGTGAGGGCTGCGGTAGCATAATTGGTCAGTGCATTCGCCCGGATTGCGAAGGGTGCGGGTTCGAGTCCCGTCTGCTGCCTGGTCCGCGTGGATTTTTTTCTAGTTACATTTTCTTTTGAATTACAATAACATTATCCCTGAGTAGTAAATATACAACTCCATGTTTTATTGTGGAACTCGATGCCGTAAGTTGTTATCGCGTTCGGCTGCGATCGTTGAAGTTAAGCAACTTTCGCATTGGTCGGTCATTGGATGGGTGACCAAAAATTTACTACTTCGATCTCCTCCGTGCTTTGGAAGACATATAATAGTTTATTTTTCCATAAAGATAATGATTTTGAAACAGCTACATTTGCCCCATGGCAATATATATATCTTTATATATATAATTCTTCTGTGAGTGTGTATGTCACTGAACTTCTCTTAAACGACTGGACCGATTTTGATGAATTTTTTTGTGTGTGTTCAAGGGGATCGTTAGATATTGTCATAACATTTGAATAATAATTTTCATCAAAATGGTCCAGAATGTTTTAGCTTATTAAAAAAAGTTTGAAATTTTCAAATTAAAGACGTGTAGACAGGACAACGTCTGTCGGGTCCGCTAGTATATTATATATCTTTATATATATAATTCTTCTGTGAGTGTGTATGTCACTGAACTTCTCTTAAACGACTGGACCGATTTTGATGAAATTTTTTGTGTGTGTTCAAGGGGATCTGAGAATGGTTTAGATTCACAATTTTGTCCGCTGGACAACCCCTATTTTTTTAGGGCGGTACGAAGTTCGCTGGGTCAGCTAGTATATATATATATATACAGATGGAGCTAAAAAAGTTTCGCTTCAGTCGTGTGGTTATAAGCACACTGGTTTTTATTTATTTTCCAAGTTCATTGATTTTAAAATCCTTGGAGGAAACGATATGAAAGACCTCCTTGGCCGAGTGGTTTGTACGCCGGGTTTCATGGTGTCGCCGACTCGAGAGGTCCCTGGTTCGAATCCCGGTGGGGGCAGATGTTTGTGTGATGAATACGAGCATTTTGTACTCCAGTCATGGATGTTTAATATGTATTTCTATATAAATATACTTATATACGAGTATGTACAGTATATGTATTCTATCCGTTACCCTAGTATCCCATAACACAAACCTTATAGTGCTTACTTTGGGGCTAGGCTAATTGGTGTGAGTGTTGGAAATATTTATTTATTTAAAATCCCCTCATACTTATTTACCGTTATTTCTAAAGTCCAGCTTCGTCAAGTCTGGCAGCCGACCAAAAGTCCCGTCTGACTTAATCTGCGCCAGATTGTTGTCTGGCATCAATCTGTAACAAAAACCAACTATGTAAGTATGGGTAATAGGGTATTTGACAAGTTTTACAAAACGATCTCACGTTATTTACTAATGTTTATAGAGTCCATAAAAATATGGATATTCATCATTATGTTGTTTATTTCGGTAAAAAAAACTAAATCAAAAACTCTATTTTCGACAACGTATCTCTGGACAATATGGCGTCTCACTGGTGTGTGACGTCACACGACTGTTATTAAAACGTCAAACGATACACAATGTAATGTCAGTTTAACCGGAAGTTTACTTGCGTGTGACGTCATTTTAGGTTCCACCAATCCCAAGCGTTTTGGGTCACGTGACAATAGACAAGAAAACTATTATCTTTATCGTGGGTTTTTAGTAAAATTATGAATATTTTTTTTTATTTTTAATACTGTCAAATACCCTATTGAAAATCTAAATAATATTTTAGTTCATTACGAGTCATGTGTTCATTATGAGGAGCTCGAGGTCGCAGGTGGTTAGCGCGTTCGGCTGCGATCGTTGAAGTTAAGCAACTTTTCCAGTGGTCGGTCATTGGATGGGTGACCAAAAATTTATTATCTCGAGCTCCTCCGTGCTTCGGAAGACACGTTAAGCCGTTGGTCCCGGCTGCATCTGCATTCGTTAGCACCCACCAAACCACACTGGGCCCACGTGGTGGGTCATGGCCCAATCTCCCTATTCCATCCATAGGGAAGGCCTGTGCCCCAACAGTGGGGACATTAACAGGCTGACGATGATGATAATTTACGTGGGTGTGTGAACATAGCTGAATAGTATTGTGGTGCTTTAAGCAAAAAAATAATTTTCAAAGTTTGGTCCTTCGAGCCGGATAAATAATAAAGCGAAATTGCTCCACTTGTCTTGTATGTCACTTAGCCGCACTTTAGTTGGAGAACGGCAGTATAGGGTCACGAGTGTATACACTATAGAGTACGTACAGCGCGTCCGTGTGCAGCGGCAGGTCTCGCGGCAGGTCGCGCAGGGCGGCGCGGCAGGTCACGGCGAGGGCGCGGGTCCGAGCCGTGCAGGTACAAGGTGCGGGGCAGGAGGGCACTTCGCCGCACGCATCTGGGGTTTCTTCGCCAGCTGTTAGACAAAACATTAATCTATACTTATAATAAATCTGTAGAGATGTCAATTCTGTACATGAAATATGTTTTTAAAATAACTATCAGGGGGTGATTAGTGATCGATACTGATGCCAAAAATGCAATCAGTAAAATTTTTGTGTCTGTCTTTCTGTCTGTCTGTGTGTATCTTCCTTATAGAAACAAAAACTACTCAACGGATTTTAACGAAACTTAGTACAATTATTCTTCATACTCCTGGGCAGGTTATAGTATACTTTTCATCACGCTACAATCAATAGCAGCAGAGTAGTGAAGGGAAATGTTGGGAAAACGGGAGAAGTTACTCCATTTTTTAAGCTTCCGTCGCGGGTGCAGCCTTAATGGTTAAAGTTACATAGAAATCATGCATGACGGAAATATTCTACATAAAATTGTCTAAAAAATATCCCGCAACAGCATATGTCTATCTTATATGGTTGACTCACAATAACACGTGTAATTATATAAATAAAGTCATTCTTTATAGCACAAGCCTGAGAACAAAAACTATAGTTTACACTACAGCTCTACACCGAAGCGAAGCGAGGGCGGGCCACTAGTTTAACATATTTTTTTACCACGTACGACAAAACTGTGGAATATATTGTCGCCAGCAGTGTTTCCGGACCAATACGACCCAAGAACCTTCAAAAAAAGAGCGTACTCCTTCCTTAAAGGCCGGCATCGCATTTGTGATACTCCTGGTGTTGCAAGTGTCCATGGGCGACGGTGATCACTTACCATCAGGTGAGTCGTCTGCTCGTATGACACTTATAACATAAAAAAATAATAATAATAAAAAAAGAAAAACTATTTTTTAACGAGTTTAAAATGCGTTTTTTATATTTTTATACAAATCTGTACGTTTCGCAAGAGTACTCTTGATAACGCAGCTTGAAAAGGATGCGAAACATAGATATATGTGTAATTAATGACTGGTGTGCATGAAAACATATAAATAAATATGTCAAAAGATACGTTTATATTAACCAGATTAACATGCGATCTGATGTAATTATCTGTGGATATAAATCAGATTCTGTACTGGTGGTTTCAGGACTTTCCCAGGGATCGCATTTGGGGCCTGACTTTTTTCTTGTACTCATAACTAAACTGGTTCTAGTCATTCGATTGCTACACAAGTTGTTGCTCTCTTTTTCCAAATAAAAATTTAATTATGTAATAATCTCACACACCTCGAAGAGCACAACATGGTCAAAAGAGGTACGAAAGGTGCCTTTAATTATATTCATTAACTAGGTACAATGCTAAAGTATGGTTGCCGAGCAGAAAGAATTTCGTACACTGACCCCACACTACCCATCATCACTCACGCGCAATTATATTGCTGTCACGCTTGCACACAGTACTACACACGGTACGTGTGCGAGAGAGATAGCAACATAAGTGCTCGCGAGCGATAAGGATGGGTAGCGTGGGGTCAATGTACGAAATTCTTTCTGCTCGGCGACCGTACTATACTCACGTTTGCATTTAAAGTTGTCCTCTCTTAATGCATCTATCCTTTTTCTGCTCATACGTTTAGGCGCATCGCATTTAGCGCCTGAGGTCTCTATAGGGTTCTTGCGGAGGTAAGCGGCGAGCCAGCGCAGCGAGCAGTCGCACGAGAATGGGTTGCGACCTAAATGTCTGTGGGATAAGGTTGGAAATTGATTGTCATATACTCCACAAGAAATTTAACACCCACAACAGATTGAGCAGAGTCATTATGTCTATCTTATTAGAAATGAAAAAGCTTGAAATAAGGATGTTTTGGTTATCGAGGAACAATTGTAGGTAGCCCACAAAGAGAAGGCCCTGCCTTGCAGCTTAAGGCTAGGAAAATTTCGACGCGGCCATCAGGGCCGTGGTAGCATAATTGGTCAGTGCATTCGCCCGGATAGCGAAGGGTGCGGGTTCGAGTCCCGTCCGCTGCCTGGTCCGCGTGGATTTTTTTCTAGTAAAACGGGTAGTATTAAATTGTTGACATGAATGACTTTTCTCAGGTCCATTAATGAAATATTGTTCATCGGTATTAAAATAAACTGTTTAAATTTAATGTTTACTCACTCAAATAATTAAATAGAAAAAAAACTGGCCATTTCGTTATCGTTTTATCATGACTTATTTGAATCAATATTGCTTTAACAGAAAGCGATCGTTGAAGTTAAGCAACTTTAGCAATGGTCGGTCATTAGATGGACGACCAAAAATCTTCTATCTCGAGTTCCTCCGTGCTTCGGAAGGCACGTTAAGCTTTGGTTCCGATTGCATCTGCAGTCGTTAGCACCCGTCAATGCGCACTGCGCCCGCGTGGTGGGTCATGGCCTAATCTCCCTATTCCATCCATAGGGAAGGCCTGTGGCCCAGCAGTGGGGACATTAATAGGCTGATGATGAAAAATAAAGTAGATATTTAACCACATACTATATTTTTTTCCATCTTTTTGTCATCGACTATATTTTTAGAGGCAACAGCTTCAAAAACACTAAGATATTTCATAGAAATAACCCTATCTGTGATTGAACTGTCCGTTAGTTATTTAAACGTTCGTTAGTAAGTTAAATTCATTTACACTTACAGTGTTTGTATGCCTGTCAAAGCGTCAAAGGTCCCGTTCGACAGAGATCTAATGTTGTTATCGTAGAGAGATCTGAAAGAAAAATATAGACAATAGTTTAATAAATACATAACATATTTGTTTCTTAGGTCGTCACTAGTGTTGCCAGGTCGGATTTGTTTAAATCGTTACATGAGGTCAAAAAATCGGAATTTTAAAAATTCAAAAATTCAATATCGTTTATTCAGTCTAGGCTGTTACAAGCACTTGTGAATGTCGAAAAGCTACGCCATCGGTTCGCAAATCTACGGTGGGAGACCTTGTACTGAGAAGAACCGGCAAGAAACTCAGCAAGGGCTGTTTTTTTCTCCCTGTATTGTATACAGAGTCGTCAAATTGAAAAATGACTTCAATATGAGGTAACTCATAAAGTCACTTTCCATTACAAATGCTAATATAATAAAAATTATGACTATATAAAAAACTGGTTTAACAAAGTTTAGGAATGCCGTGTCCTGCTGTTTAGGCAAAAAAAAAAAATGAACGATTAAAGTTTAGTACAACGATTAATAGTATCCAATGAAGCAAGAGCAGACTCATCTCCCCTGGCAGCACCCGTTCACGAGCATGACGCATGAACCAGCCATCTTTAACCCAATTTAGGGTTGCATATCGGGACAGTAAACAAAAAACAAGGGGTTTTTAAGTCTGGGTTTAATTTATTGCGTTTTAAACTACTAGTGCAAGTATAGTATTATATTATTTACCTAAATTATTTTTATTTTATTTTTTTAATTAATCGGGGCATTTAGCGTCCCGATTAGGTACAAATCGGGACGCTCAATACACACCTGGCAACACTAGTTGTCACGCACATCACTCATTAAATAAAACTAGCTTCAACGGGTAAGATGCAGGCCTGAAAAGGCTCGAAACGTCAATAAATGAATAAAATCAGTGCATCTTAACCCTTGAAACTTGTTTTATTTAAATACTAGCGGACCCAACAGACGTTGTCCTGTCTACACGTCTTTAATTTGAAAATTTCAAACTTTTTTTAATAAGCTAAAACATTCTGGACCATTTTGATGAAAATTATTATTCAAATGTTATGACAATATCTAACGATCCCCTTGAACACACACAAAAAAATTCATCAAAATCGGTCCAGTCGGACAAAATTGTGAATCTAAACCATTCTCAGATCCCCTTGAACACACACAAAAAATTTCATCAAAATCGGTCCAGTCGTTTAAGAGAAGTTCAGTGACATACACACTCACAGAAGAATTATATATATAAAGATATTACATTTTCTGCTAAAAACGAATCACTTGGGCTACACAAGTACTTACAAAAGTTTGAGATTCTGCAAGTCTTTGAATGTATCTTTTCTGACGCACGTAATTTCGTTGGAGTTCAGCAGTCTAAAACAAATATAAAAACACAAATCAAACTTTGGAAAATGGGGTATTTGACAGTATTAAAAATAAATTGCCAACTATTAGCATCTGTATTTGGAATGAATTTTGGCAGGGGTTTATACTATTTTAACAAAAAAAATATTCATAATAATATTACTAAAAACCAACGAAAAAGATAATAGTTTTCTTATCTATTGTCACGTGACCCAAAACGCTTGGGATTGGCGGAGCCTAAAATGACGTCACACGCAAGTAAACTTCCGGTTAAAGTGACATTACATTGTATCGTTTGACGTTTTAATAACAGTCGTGTGACGTCACACACTAGTAAGACGCCATATTGTCCAGAGAAACGTTTTTGGGGCAAATTGAAAATGGAGTTTTTGAATTGGTTATTTTTACTGAAATACGCTAAATTAATTTTTAATTAATTAGCTAAATTAGTCAGTGCATTCGCCCGGATAGCGAAGGCTGCGGGTTCGAGCCCCATCTGCTGCCTGGTCCGCGTGGAATTTTTTCTAGTTATGTTTTCTTTAGATTTAAACATCGAGCAGTTACATGCTTAAAAAAATAAAAATTAAAACTATTAATACATAAAGGAGCTCAATGGCGCAAGTGGTTAGTGTGTTCGGCTGCGATCGTTGAACTTAAGCAACTTTCGCAGTGGTCGGTCATTGGATGGGTCACCAAAAATTACTATCTCCAGTTCCTCCGTGCTTCGGAAGGCACGTTAAGCCGTTGGTCCCGGCTGCATCTGCAGTCATTAGTGGGTCATGGCTCAATCTCCCTATTCCATCCATAGGGAAGGCCTGTGCCCCAGCAGTGGGGACATTAATAGGCTGATGATAATTACATAAAGAAGTCACACAAAAAGTGTTATACTCACAATAGTTGTAGTGAAGTCAGTCCATGGAATATTCCTGGAGGGAGATCTTTTATCTTGTTACCGTACAAAACTCTGCAATTGAAAAAAATAGTCTGTGAGTCCTTAATTAGCTATAAGTTTTCTTAAATAGCTATAAGTTTTCTTTATTTTTTTTTATTTATTTAATATTTAAAATAACAATTTCAGAGCTTAAAAGCACACCAATAGCAAGTATTTGTCGGGTGTGCTAAGTACAAATAAATAAATAAATAAATATTTCCGACACTCACACCAATTAGCCTAGCCCCAAAGTAAGCACTATAAGGCTTGTGTTATGGGATGCTAGGGTAACGGATAGAATACATATACTGTACGTATATAAGTATATTTATATAAATACATATTAAACATCCATGACTGGAGTACAAATGCTCGTATTCATCACACAAACATTTGCCCCCACCGGGATTCGAACCCGGGACCTCTCGAGTCGGCGACAGCCATGAAACCCGGCGTACAAACCACTCGGCCACGGAGGTCGTCATATACAAATACTATTCAATATCATATTAACACTAGCTGACCCAGCGAACTGCGTACCGCCATAAGAATAGGGACAGGCGGTAGAAGAGAAAATTTAGGGTTGTATGTATATTTTAATACCAAATTATAAAAAAATAAATATTGTCCAAAAAAATTGTGTGTGTCAGCTCCGACGCACGACTGGAGTTTACTCCTTAAGTTCGAAAGTCTAACCAGACGCAAAAAGAGTTTATTTAACTTAAAAAAGATTGATACTGTATGAAAGGGTAAATTAACAAATTAATGAAAATAATATACATATATAAATATATATTTATTCATTTCATATACATTTATTATAACTAATCGACGAAATATTTTACATTAAACTTTTTACAATAGTCAATTTCAGATGTGCATAAATATATCATTAGGAATGTTGATAATTTATGTAATTATTATTATCAGACTATTATCATTTTTTTAAATATTAATTAAATCAACATTGTCTGCATTATTAATTACAGTGACAAGTGGTTTATAGTAACTGAAATAAGACACATGGACGTTCGTAGATACGTAGTTCACGAATCTTGAAAATACCGCATCAATGGTTGTACCATACCTCGTTGTCCCCATTGCTCTATCAGAAACAATATCTAAATTCAGTTCAGACTTTAAATTTTTTATTAAGGTCAATCCGTCATCTTTGTTTGTCAAAGTTGCACGACATAGGATGCGCACCAAAAACGTAACGAGGTCATTCATCGATAGATTTTACTCCTCACATTTTTCTCATACCGGGCCCCTTATATATGCAAATCGATTATTAAGGAGTAAACTCCAAAAAATTGTAGGGGTTTGTAACGTAGTGTTCTATCAATTTTCTGGGATAACATTCCTCCTAACCCATATGAGAACACTACGTTACAATACCCAATAGTTTGAATTTTGGCGCGAAGGCGCATTGTAGGTTTCAGAACACTACGTTACAGGTGGACAACCATTATCACTTAAAGATATGAAAAATAGATAGTAGCCCATTCTCAGACCCACGGAATATGCATATAAAATTTCATAAAAATCGGTCAGGCCGTTTCGGAAGAGTATGGTTACTAACATTGTTACACGAAAATTTTATATCTCTTATCTATTAGACAAGTCCGTCCGTCCGTCCGTCTGTCTGTGGTGCTGTTTCAGCGGCCAAACCGTAAGAGATAGATAAAGAGAATGTTTAAGTAATAAGTTAAGAATAGTCTGATAAGACTACAAACCGGATTTGAGTAACGTAGCACTTCCGGTTTTCGAGAAATCACGAATTTCAAACAAAACCACACAAAATCTCCGAAATTCTCAATTAATTAAATACATTTTTTTTGTTTTTTTTTTAATTGGTGAACATTTGATGCTCTGGTTTGCTAGTATAAGATAATATTATAATAAACATAATTATACAGGATTATTTTAAAACACCAACAATATCTTAGGGGGTGATTCTACCCATCAGCAGGAACCACTTTTATTATAAGAACAACTCTGAAATTGCGAAAAAAAATCAGCTGTTTCATACATTTCGGTTAATAGGGTATTTGACAGTATTAAAAATAAAGTTCCAATTGTTAGCATCTATGTGTAGAATGAATATTGGCAGGGGTTTTGACTATTTTTACAAAAAAAATATTCATAATTTTCCTAAAAACTAACGAAAAAGATAATAATTTTCTTATCTATTGTCACGTGACCCAAAACGCTTGGGATTGGCGGAGCCTAAAATGACGTCACACGCAAGTAAACTTCCGGTTAAGGTGACATTACATTGTATCGTTTGACGTTTTAATATCAGCCGTGTGACGTAACATATTGTCCAGAGAAACGTTTTCGCGGCAAATTGAAAATGGAGTTTTTGATTTGGTTATTTTTACTGAAATACACAACAGAATGATGAATATCCACTTTTTACGGACTCCATAAACATTAGTCAATAACGTGATATCGTTTTATAAAACTTGTCAAATACCCTATTAGCTGATGCACTTCTGTATGAAACAGCTGTTTTTATTTCGCGATTTGAGCGTTGGTCCCATAATAAAAGTTGTTCCTGTTGATGGGTAGAATCACCCCCTAAGAGGTTGTTGGTGTTTTAAAATTAACCCTGTATATAATATTGTTACGTGTCGGGATGGGGTTCGAAATTATATGCCAGTTCACGCTTAACACACAATGTTAATTACAAAACACTCACTAAACACTGTATTTCACTACACAAGTCTCTAAACTATCGCACTTGAACACTTTTGTTGCACTTTGATCGCCTTTGGATTCGCACCGAAATCGCTGTTGAAACTCAACTGTCTCTGCGCGGCGCCAATCGTGCTTATATACGCCGATCGACGCATTCTAGAAAGTACCTGTTAAATTGAGAATTAGCTAGCACCCGCGAGTACAAAGTACCTACTTATACCTACGCAGGTACCGCGCATAACTTGTGAACAAGTGCAGATGTCGTTGCACTTTCTCCCTTACGACGCACTGCATAAAGCTCATTTCAGAATGAGCCGCATTACTCGACCTCTATCGCGACCCGCGGTGATCTGGCACATTCGATCTCTAGCACTTTCGCGGTTCCGTTTCGACAGCGTTTGTGACAATATATACGTTAAATAAAACTAGTTTTTACGGGTTAATGCACGAAAACTTTATTTATTTATTGACGTTTCGTAGTCTTTACAGGAGAAAGAAAGCCTCTCTTGAGTTTGTTTCGCCGGTTCTTCTCAGGAAGGTCTCCCAATTTTGGAACCGGTGGTAGTTTACGGTAGTTAGGGTCAAATAAATAAACTCAAAATTACAAACAAGAATTTTAAATAAAATACTTTATTAAGTAAATTAAAAAATGGGTGCGTGTACTTATGTAGGCGCGTGAGAAGTTATCCTTCTTTGGCATCGTTTAAAATTAGTTTTTAATTGCATGCAAATAATTAATTACAATAAATTAATAATAAATGACATTTCATTTCATTTCGTTTCATTTCGTTTCGTTTCGTTTCGTTTCGTTTCGTTTCGTTTCGTTTCGTTTCGTTTCATTTCATTTCGTTTCATTTCATTTCATTTCATTTCATTTCATTTCATTTCATTTCATTTCATTTCATTTCATTTCATTTCATTTCATTTCATTTCATTTCATTTCATTTCATTTCATTTCATTTCATTTCATTTCATTTCAATGTCCCGTTCAAATCTGCCCTGTTTGCTTTGTTCAAATCTGCCCCACGGTCACTTGGAAAATAAAATATTACAAATAACGCGCCCGCGGCTAACTTCATTATGTTAAAATTTTGTGTTACAGTGATGAAAATTTCACTCTCATAATTTTTTCATAACGCGGCTAAAGAAGTATAACTTCAATAATAAATTCATACATAGACAATAAAACTTAAAAATCAAACAATGAAATAACCAAACGCTCAATAAAAGTCTTTCGAAGGTAGCTCGACAAATTAAATAAAAGTTTTATTCTGACGACGTAGCCTGTAAAGACTACGAAACGTCAATAAATAAATAAAGTTTTCGTGCATTAACCCGTAAAAACTAGTTTTATTTAATGAGTGATGTGCGTGAAAACCTAAGAAACAAATATAATATATACGTTTTTGTTTATACTTACAAGGAAGTTAGATGCGTGAGTCCCGTGAAGGCGTCCGCGGCTATCTTCGTGATCTTGTTGTTGGATAGGTCGATGCGTGTGACCCGCTTCACCTGGGCGAAGGCACCCGCTCCAACTTCAGTTATCTCGTTCTGTTCTAGGCGACTGTGGAGAACAGAACGGAAATTAAAGAGAGTAAGTATTTGTACTTCGAGCAGCTTGAGCAGTGATACAATTGACATAAAGAGTGAGCGATACTCGCATGAAATTGACTAGAAAGAGTGTGGCTAAATAATATCCCAATAATATCGTCATTGGGATATTGGGTTATCGACGTTATGGACAAATTGACAATCATTAGGCTCCTCATAACACTCCCTAAAATTTGGTCCTTCGAGCCGGATTCAAATGCTCATAACTTCGTCGATTTTAGTCTTATAACAAAACAAAAATAGCGCCATATTCCGCAAATTAATTAGCTTTATAAATCAGCATACTCACATCTCGGTGACAGTGTGTGGTATGGGCGATGGTAAAGCTGGCAGCATTTTCTCCCTGCAGTCGACGGCGCCGTCAGCGAGGAAGTGGCATAATAATATCCCAATAATATCCCGTGACGTCATGGATATATTGACTGTCATTAGGGTCCCCATAACGCTCCATAAAATTTGGTCCTTCGATCCGGATTCATTCAAACGCTCGTAACTTCGTCGATAATGGGTTTACTCGGAAAGGTCTGACGATTCCATCAATAGCGACTGTTTTGTATCTGTCTGCCGCATACGGGCCACACGCCACAGCTACAAACGCCGCCACCAGAAGCTAGAAGCGGCTACTAAAGTGGCTGAAGCGCGCGACAGCGGCCGACTAAGGTAAGGGAGATAGGGGTGGGGAATCGCGCGAGTGACGTGTGGCGGCGTTTTGTATCGGCGCATTAAGTGGCTGGTGCGGGCCACAAGAAGCGAGCAACGACGATTTGTAGCGTGTGGCGGCCACCGGCGTACCGTGTGTGGCGAGTCCATATAAAATGTATGAATTTACAAGGAATATGCCGGTGGCGGCGTTTTGTGGTTGTGGTCGATGGCCCGTGTGTGGCGACACTTATAAATCTACTCACATCTCGGTGGCAGTGTGTGGTATAAGCGACGGCAGAGCTGGCAACATCTTCTCCATGCAGTTGACGGCGCCGAACGTAAAGTGGCGATCATCCCATGAAGTGATTAATACATTGTCAGTCGTTACAGTCCTCGTTAAGCTCCTTAAAGTTTGGTCCTTCGAGCCGGATTCATTAAAATGCTCCTAACTTTGTCCATTATGGTCTTCTAACGAAAGAAATTTCGCCATATTCCGCTAAATATATAGCTTTATAAATCTGTAAACTCACATCTCGGTGGCAGTGTGTGGTATAGGCGATGGTAAGGCTGGCAACATCTTTTCCCTGCAGTCGACGGCGCCGTCAGCGGGGCAGCGACAGGCGGCCGGACAACGCGCCTCTGAAGAGCATTCACCGCCAGATAACGCCGATACGGATGATATTGCGTTACCGCCTGCCAAACACAAAATAAATAAATAAATATTTCAGTTAGCCTAGCCTCAAAGTAAGCACTGCAAGGCTTGTGTTATTACTAGGGTAATGGATAGAATACATATATAAGTATACTAGCGGCCCGCCCTCGCTTCGCTTCGGTGTAGAGCTGAAGTGTACACTATAGTTTTTTTTCTCAGGCTTGTATTATACACAATGACATTCATCTATGATTCTTCTTATACCTGCATGCAAAGTCTCAGCCCGATTGGTTTAAAATTGACAAAGTTTCATACAAACTTTCATTCCCTATTTTATCCCCTTGGGGGTAGAATTGATCAAAATCCTTTCTTAGCGGATGCCTACGTCATAACATCTACCTGCATGCCAAATTTCAGCCCGATCCGTCCAGTGGTTTGGGCTGTGCTTTGATAGATTACTATGTCAGTCAGTCCCCTTTGACTTTTATATACATACTAGCTGACCCAGCGAACTTCGTACCGCCATAAAAAAATAGGGGTTGATTTTAAAGGGTTGAAAATTCAGGGTTGTATGTATTTACTAATGCTGTATCATAAAAAAATTAAAAAAATATATATATCTAAAATTAAAATAAAAAATTAGGGGTGGATTACCCTTAACATTTAGGGGGATGAAAAATAGATTACATCCGATTCTCAAACCTACTGAATATGCATATAAAATTTCACGAAAATCGGTCGAGCCGTTTCGGAGGAGTTTAACCACAAACACCGCGACACGAGAATTTAATATATTAGATTTATAAAGAAATACATATTAAACATACATGACTGATGATGATGCTTTTTTTTTGATTTAAACATCTAGCAGTTAAATGCTTAATATATACATATATAAATATATATAGTTAGTCATCATTACTATTATTAAATTACAAACATAGTAATGACCTAATCGTGAATGTACAAAAAATAATAATACATACCATTGCAAATGAGTTCATGGGCTTCTAAATCTGAGAGCAAAGCCCCTCTCAAGGCGGCGGGCGCTTGACATCTGAAAAAAGAAAAAACATATTTAGCTTAGATTTAAGATCTTCAAAAGAGGAAGGGCATAACGGATTCCCCGCTCAAATTGGAGCGCCCGTTCTGGGAGGTTGGCATAGGCTTGTTGAAAATATATCGATGTATCGATATTTTTTGTTCGATATATCGATATTTTTTGCCGATATATTGTGATTCGATATATCGATACATCGATACAAAATAACCAATATCGAAATTCGTATCAAAAACGATATTTTTTTAATTATTAGCGGCATATCACGATCTAACTAAATTCGTATCTGGAAAAATCGTAACTGGATCTCAGATTAATGATATTCAACATATCTATGATCTGTGCGGTATTTAGTATTGTCTATGTCATCATTCGAAAATAGGGTCTATTTTTAGGGAGATAATTTTCGTTCCATTATTATTCCGCGTGTCATATTTCGTGAGCGATATTTTTGGGAAAATTGGTCCGATATATCGATGTTTTTTTCGCGATATATCGAAGCCGATATTGATATTTTTTAAAATATCGATGTATCGATATATCGATATTTTTTTCAACTTTCGACATCCCTAGGTTGGCAGCTTTGATGGCGGTAGCGAGTCTAGTGAGCCGGCAGTCGCAGACAAGCGGCTTTTCCGTATAATAATGCACTGAAAATGTGGAAATCCTTAGAAGAAACCTGTGCCCAGTAGAACTAGTCAATAGCCTAGTGATTATGATGTTAATAAAAAAAATAAAAGTAAAAAAAAGTAAAAAAAAAATAAAAAAAAACATTTTTTTGGTACTTTTTAGAGTTCATTATTATTAAAATATTAAGGTGATCAATAATTCAATGTATCATGTCTTTTAGCACGGAGAGCGGGAATTTCTAATACAAGTATTAGAAATATTAATCTTTATATATATAATTCTTCTGTGAGTGTGTATGTCACTGAACTTCTCTTAAACGACTGGACCGATTTTGATGAAATTTTTTGTGTGTGTTCAAGGGGATCTGAGAATGGTTTAGATTCACAATTTTGTCCGCTGGACAACCCCTATTTTTTTAGGGCGGTACGAAGTTCGCTGGGTCAGCTAGTAATATATAATAATTAATTATTAATATTATTATATTTTATTACTTAAAAGAAATTCCCTATCGCAATACTGTATCGGAAATTATTGTATCAAATAAAGAATTTGTATTGTATTGTATAATGAATTGGAAATCTGTAGAAGACGCTTGTGTCTTACAGTGGACGTCCATCGGCTGATGAAATGAAATTATACTTTTTCCAAATTGACTTATAGAAAGCGCTTTTGAATCGACCAATATTTTTCCTACCACTCATTCAGGACATCTTTTAGCTGATAAGAAGAATTTTTTAGCTTTTAGCAGTACATTTGAATTTTCGAACAATGTATACGAGCTCCATAAACGCATTTTTTGAGCAACTGTGTTGATAGAGAATAGTTGAGAGAGCATCATCATTATCATTAATGAAAATATAATTTCAACACAGCTGCTCAAAAAATGCATTTATGGAGAATGTAGACATTGTTCGAAAGTTCAAAAGTACGGCTGCATCATCATTATCATTAATGAAATTATAATCATAATAATATTTATTGCTTCATGTTGGTTACATTTAGTTCTTAAATTTAATAACAGCTCGCAAACATGAGCCTTGCAAGGGCATTGCAAATTATATTTAAAGTATACAAATATTAATTTAAAATTTGATAAAGTTACAATAGTTATTAGTTAGTAAAAAAAGAAATATAACTTTAAAATTAATTCATATAATACTTTTAGCAATTATAAAATTCATTTAGGGTTAGGTCAAGAAATTTATGTCAAAACAAAAAATAAATAAACAAGTAACAATAACATTCAAAGTAATAATCCATTCAAAATTCATTCACATAATATTTATTATAGTTAGTTTAATAATTTCGGTTTAGGTAGTTAAAATTGGCCTAAGAACCAACACCAATTTGGCATTTATGATAATTCTTAGTATATTTTTTGCGATAATTATCAGTATTTAGATTGTGACGGACACTTCCAGTTAAGTAAGCTAAATTAAAAAGTTAAAAAATAATCTGAGACAATAAATACTATTTTATGTGTATAATCTATGGCAGCGCTGCAAACAAAACACTCTTTCTACCTAATGCCGGCACTTCACTTGGCTATTCGTATTTGCTATTTTAAAACATGACATCAGTCTGTCCTTTTCATTCCTTATTAAGCATGACAAGGACAAACTGGTGTCAAGTGAAGTGCCGGCATAAAACTCGTTACTTTGTGGTTGTGGTGCATGCAGTTTGCATTCGTAGTAATCTGTGGCATTCGTGCATTCCAAAGAGTAGTTTAATAAACCGGAAAGTGCATTCTCGTTTCGGATTACCTGTTGTGTGTGTTTATTTGCGATTGTTTTTCCTTTAATTTAACTATTTCGGTTATCTAATATGCCATCGATGTTACCAAAGAGCAGAACCCTTATTACCAAGTGCTAGTGAACCTGTGCCACAACATCCTGAGAGGATCATACTGCCAAATTATTCAAGAACACCTGATACACATTCACGCTGCATATTTACACAATATACATGTGATATACAAATAAATACAATAAACAATATGATAGAATTATGTGAAAATTAGTCAATAAACAAGAAGCAAAACTAGTTTTAATTTTATTCATTTTTCCTACCTAACCAAGTTTTTCCTAATAGTTATTCTTTGAAATCGCACCGAATAAAATGAATTAGTTGTATTATCAATTCACTTCAAACTGAGTTCATACTAAATTCGTAGGTTGACCTATGTTTCATTGAATATTAAACATAACCTCAAAAAAATTCTACTTTCCCTAATAATTTAAGTTCTCAGAAGTGTCCGTCAATAATCTTTCTTTTTACAGTCACTTACTTACGATTTTGAACCTAGAAAATAATATTTCATGATTGTTGATTCTTAGGCTAACTATGTATGGACGCTGAACAATGTCCTTTACGTCAGAATATATATTTTCACTTATGATATTGATGATGGATATGAATGGTTACCTAGCTCCGACGCCCGGTATGTTGGCAGCTTTGATCGCGGTGGCGAGTCTGGTGAGCCGGCAGTCGCACACGAGAGGATTCTCCGTCAGCCGGAGCGTGTGGAGGCGGGTGATGGCGGCCGGCTCCACCGCTAGGTACGTAAGATTATTGTTGTTCAGGGTTCTGTGGAGAATAAAACGAGTTAGTGAAGGTAAGGATTTTTGCAGTAGAACTTCTTTAGGCACGCTTTACTTCGCTGATGAGCACGACGGAGCTTGTGCTCATAGAAGCGACCTGGGAGGGAGGACATCCCTGCATGGCCATTTTTTTTTTCAAGTATGTATGCTGTTGGTCGCAGATGACCTTTACAGCGTCACCGGGTTTGGGGACGGCGAGATCCTAAGGGGACCTCAAGCCGAGAATTAGCGAGTGCCTCTGGTGGTATTCCAGTTGGATGGCGTCTCCCAACGGGGGGGGGGTCTCCTCTCCGTCTGGAGCCTCCAGACCACTCGATGAAGATAATTATTTCTTTTTTATTACTTGAAAGGATGTATGGACTTAGCATCCTTTGCTTACAAGTAACAAAAACTAAAAATAAATAAAAGAAGGAAGGAATAAAATATATGTGTATGGGTTGCTGGCGTAGCTCTTTCCGACGAGTATGAAAGTTTGAGGGTAACTCGGCGAAGGCTGAAACGCTACGAGCGTCACGAGCGGCACACGCGACAATATATATATATATATATATAGTGATGCGTGCGCTGCTCCATTCCCCTATGCCTTATGCACAGGCGCGGTCGCAGCCTGAAATTTTGGAGGGGGTCACTCACTACACTAATAAAAAATAGGTACCACTTATGGGAAGAGTTGCCAGATTTTGAGAAATGTCTTTATATTTGGGTATAAATCATCATTACAAACTTCTATGATGTATAACATAGTAGTACTAGATGTCATTTCCAAGTTATTTTGGCCATCGTACGTAGTTCAAAAAACACCACTAAATGTCAGCAAAATATAAATTTATCGCTGTAAGGGGATAGCTAGAAATTTCCTTTTATAATTTGGCAATTTTTTGAGATTTTTCAATTTGACCTTAAATTTTGGGGGGGGGGGTCATGTCCCCTGTGACCCCCCCCTTCGGACCGCGCCTGCTTATGCACCGCCTAATGTTAGGTGATTTAAAAAAAGAAGTTTCACTTCAGATGTGTGCTTCGTGCACACAATTTTTTTTTTGGGCAGGATTTTGTTGGCCACTACCGCTAATACAAAATAAAGACAACTTACAATAGCTCCAAGCTCTTCAAGTTCTCGAAGGCTTTCTCGTCGATGCACTTGAGCTGGTTTCCGTCCAGGTGGAGGCTCTTCAGGGCCGTCAGACCTCGGAAGGTGCGTCTGCTGATTGCGGTCAGCTCATTCCTGCTCAAGTCTCTGAAATTTTACGTGGTTCATTTAGTTGACATCGAATCAGCTGGACAACCTCTGTTTTAAGAACTTTTTTGATAATATATTAAGATGTTTTTCTTTTCTTCCTATAAGTACATTCTCTGTAAGTCTCTCTATAAGTACAATGTGCATTCTCCAGGGGAGGGAAAGTCCTGGTGCTCTGAGATACAGGCGTTTTGCCTAGTTCAGGCACCAGTCTCTCACAATCTATTTTACTGTTCTAGTATAATAAGTTGTCATGGGATTTGTAGATTGTGGAAGAAGAAATAAAGATTATTATTATTATTATATTCAAAGTAATTCTTTTAGTTATAAAAAGTTGCTGTTTGCATTAAATTGAAATATTGATTAAACAGATTTTTTTATATCAGATTTCAATTAAAATTTTAATAGTTAATCGACAGACAGAATGTTGGCTTGATTGATTAGTTTCACTTCGTAATTTGCTCAGAGGCACATCATCATTATATCGTCTTCAATTTTTTAATAAAGAATAAGCAGCGCCATCTATCGGACGTAAGAAAAAACTAGCCTTTTCCATACAAAATTTGTAGCTGACGATACGATTGCGGACAGTCTTGCCAGTAACGATTTTTAAAAATCGGGAGGTGTTATTTAAAAAAACACAGTAGATTCATGGAAAGAGTTTCCGAGTTTTACTCCCCCCCTCTAGAATTGGTAAATCAAATTAGTAACGATTGTGTGATTTTATGTTACAACCGTCTGCGCAACAGAAGAATTAGTGGACTCGATACATTTCGTGCCAAACACTCCAAGAAGCATTAGAATGCGTCACACCCACATTCTAATGTAAAAAAAAGGAAGATTAATACAAAAATAAGACGATGGCTGCATGGCTTTGCCTTTGCCTTCCTCAATAGAGAAGAAAAGAAATAAAAGAAAATACACAACGGAATTCGCGGGTTCATTTGTTTTTTTTTTGAAATTTGTGTTCAATTTTTAAATCACACGGCAGATTCAGAGATGAAATGTGACTTTGTTCTTACAGAACACCACTGCTGATAGATGCTTTTAATGCGGTGAAGTTGATCGCTAGTTTTTCTCCACAGCTAAAACTGTCTTTAACTGGTAGAGAAATGAATATGGACAATTCAAAAGCGTGGTATTGTGCATCCATAATAAAGATTGTGTGATTTGACTAGACTTGAGTTGTGAAAAATTGATAGGTTTCCGAGCTTATAGTACGGTATGGTACGTTGTACATTATTACCACAAAATCAATAATTCATTTAAAGGTCTCTTTGTGTTCGCTTATACAATAAAGTCCCAAGCAATATTCTAGAGTTAAGCATAAATAAATTCAAAGATAGTATAAAAAAAGCACTTATTAAAAAAGCTTATTACAAAGTGTCTGATTATATTACAGACCAAAATGCTTGGGTTTGAACTGTTCCAATCATTCTAACAGGTTTTCTATATTAAATAAATCATGATTGTATTGACGTTGTAACAACATAATGATTTGTAAATGTTGTTACATTATGCTTTTAATGTTGTGGAGTTTTTTTCGCTCGTTTTTCTCCGCAGCTAAAAAATATGTCCAATAACGAGTGGTAGGGGAAAAAAATGTTTGGACGATTCAAAAGTGTTGTACTAGACATCCAATTTGAATAAAGATATATTGATTTCTGATTTCTTGATTACGATTGTTCATCACGTATATGGTTAAAATTATGATTGTATGAAACTTCTGCAACTTTGAAGATAAAAATGTCATTTTTTTTTATATAGAGGTAGGCAAATGACTCTACCCCACCTGATTTTAAGTGGTAATAAAGTCCAAACGCGAAGATAGCTGGTACAGCAGTTATAAACTGCCACACCAATCATCCTCACCTTGCCGGCCTGCAAAAATGCTTCTTCACGCCTCTCTTGAAGGACCCCAGATTACAGGAAGGAGGGAACACTTGCGCGGGTAAAGAATTCCACTGAAGATATTTAGAATATAGAATTACAAAAAAGAATAAGTATATAGATGAGTTTATTTGTGAATATTTATTAAGTTTCCTATTAAGTACCTAATTCTGGATTGAGAAGTATGAAAATGGGTATGCAGGTGCCATGCAAGATATCTGAGTTCCCATTCACTACTTGGGTTGACCTGACACTGGCACCGACTCCAAATATTAATATGACTAAAGACAAAAAAGGTTTTAATATTATACTAGTGGCCTGCCCTCGCTTCGCTTCGGTGTAGAGACTATGTATACTACATATAGACTAAAATAACTCTTCATATAATTATAAAAAAAAAAACTGAAAATGGTATATTTGCCTTTTCCAAACATCTATTGACATCACGTCACTCAATTGTTTTGCCTTCCCGGAACCTCTCCACTGACATTTGAAATTTATGGTATGGTATTAAAGTTCAAATTGACTTTTAAGTATTATTACGAATCGTTTGTCCCATACAAACGATTACGTGTATAGAAAAGTGTATTTTTCAGGCATTTTTTTTTGAAGATTAACTTCTTTAGCTGCGTTATGAAAAAAATATGAGAGTGAAATTTTAAGATGCGCGCGCATCACTGTAACACAAAAGTAACATAATGAAGTTAGCCGCGGGCGCGTTATGAAAAAATCATGTGAGTTTCACTCAGATGCGCACTTCGAGATGCGCGCGCATCACTGTAACACAATAGTAACACCATGAAGTTGGCCGCAGGCGCGTTATGAATGTTAGTGTCTAATAATGGTGGATTATTAACCACTTAGTGGTTAATAATCCACCATTATTAGACGTCTGTTCGAAAGGTACTTTGAACGATCCACGGAGCTCCATAAGATGATCGCGTTGTCAAAAACAATGTTGGCACGCTCGTCGCCTCTGATCACTGTTTTCATATTTATAATATTTATCCACATGTTTCTAGTTTCTATATAGACACAACGTGTTTTACTTACTTACAAGTGCTAATTACATATGGACTAATAACTTAAATTCAGTAGTGATTTTAATTGAATATTTTGAATATTTATTTAATTTTTCAAATGAAAACTGAACTTAATTGACTGTGTTAACTATCCTTTTCCAGTCCTTTTATTACTTTATTGTAATTATTAATTATTTGCATGCAATTAAAAATATTTTTAATGATGCTAAAGTAGTATAACTTCTCACGCGCGTACATAAGTTACACGCATTTGTACTCCAGTCATGGATGTTTAATATGTATTTCTATATAAATATACTTAAATATGTACAGTATATGTATTCTATCCGTTACCCTAGCATCCCATAACACAAGCCTTACAGTGCTTACTTTGGGGCTAGGCTAATTGGTGTGTGTGTATAAATAATAATAATTTATTGCATAAAAATATGGTATAAAAGGTGTTTGATTGTTCTCATGTCTCACATATTTTACTGTTAAACAGCATGCAACAGTTTTTAAATCAAATTAAAATTAAAGTGTAATCCTTGTCAGCTTATCAGTATCATGCCAAGATCATTTTATAGTCAATATTATACAATGTCAAATAAATATAAAATTATCCATCAAAATGTAAAAAATAAATGTCCAATGTTAAAAATCTGTTTTCTCACAAGATTCCAATAATCAATAATAATCATACAATGGTGTAAAAAAAAAATGGGTGCGTGTACTTATGTAGGCGCGTGAGAAGTTATCCTTCTTTGGCATCGTTTAAAATTAGTTTTTAATTGCATCCAAATAATTAATTACAATAAATTAATAAAAAGTCTGGAAAAGGACACAGTCAATAAAGTTCAGTTTTAATTTGAAAAAATAAATAAATAATCAAAATATTCAATTAAAATCGCTACTGAATATAATTTATTAGAACATATGTGATTTGCACTTGTATGAAACTCAAACACGTATTCCGAATATACAAACTAGAAACATGTGGATAAATATTATAAATATGAATACCTATAACTGTAACTTTATTACAAAAAATAAAGATGTGGTTTTTGGTTCTACTACACCAATGGTCAAGAGATGGCGCTGTAGTCTCCTGAATCGCGCTTTGGTTCCGTTGTTTCAGATTAATAAATACTTTTGATAGGTAGGCCTTCACAATGCAGTCGTTAGCACTCACTTAATAGAGATTCTATTTCTATTTTGTTGGTAGATTTTCTTAATGTGCGGTAAACACAAAAGTAACGCAAGAAGTTGGTCGCTAAAGCGACCAACTTCATGCTGTTAAAATTTTGTGTTACAGTGATGCGCGCGCATCTTAAAATTTCACTCTCATCATTTTTTCATAACGCGCCTAAAGAAGTATAACTTCAAAAAAACTATACCTCACGCATGATGCTGTGCCAAGCCCGCCATTTATTACTGTAGCATTCGTTTATAGGCTTTTAATATTTCTTTATTGGGGTCCAGTTAAGGTCCTGAATACCGGATCATTCGGCATTGTGTTATGGTGTTCGTTTCGCACGCGATACGGCACTTCATGGTAGTTATTAAATATTAATGGTCCAGCCCTCGCTTTATGGTGGAACGAATAGTGTGGATAAGACGATGAGAAAGAGTATATTTATTTATTCAAGTTAAACATGCAGGCTGATATAAGAGAATAATCCAAAACGCCGGAAAGTCATACATAATAAATATTAACAATCATAGAAGGTAATAGGGGTGATGAAGGGGTACAGTAAACGGAATTCTATTTAGTCCGTCAGTAAGATGATCAAAAAATAATGGACACGTATTTTTTCTTTGGGCAATCAACCAAAAGATGACAAAGTTATAGCGCGTCAAAGTTTGGGAGTAGGGGCTCGTGACTTCACTTTTGAGTGAATTTTCACTTATAAGTGTACTCAAACGTGACGTCATGCGACTTTTCAAATCAATATATCTCTGCAATGTTTATATTATGTGAAAAAAGAAAAAATACGTGTCCAATATTTTTTCATAATCTACCTGATAAACGAAGAAAAATAAATTAGTCATCATCCCTATTATTAAATTCAATAAAATTAAGAAAAAGAGAAAAACAAATAATAATAATAATAACAACAAAAAAAAAACAGTAATGCCAAATATATAGGTAATGTCAAATAGCAATGTCAAATAGTACTTAATAGAAACAAAGTCAAATCACACATAATAATAATAACCATATGAGGCTCTTAAAGATGATACAGTATCTTATGACTTAGACACCTTGTACAGCTATAACAAATAATAGATAATAATGCAACGAGGAGATGAGTCTGCCTTAAATACTTTGAGATTTATGTAAGATGTAAATGTCTAGTTACACCTAATATAAATAACACTATTTGTATTTATACTGTATGACACAGCAATCAAAATGCAGGTGAACAATTAATGTATGATTTCACATTATGTAGTGAATGATGACTTCATGAATCATCTCTGAAGTCAATTTTCAACTTCGCGACTCTGTAAATAATAAAACAGGGTGAAAAAAACAGCCCTTGCTGAGATTCTTGCCGGTTCTTCTCAGTATCAGGTCGCCCGCCGTAGATTTATTTATGATTTTGATTATGATTATAAAGTGTAGTTTAGGGGGCGGCTGCACTATATTAAAATATTTCCAAGGGAATATATCGGACCCATACGTTTCGAGTACACATCTGAGTGCACCCGTCCTTTAGCGCATTATGTGTCTCATCAACCTCTCAGGGGATATTCGCATCAGATGAAGCTTGTAAGGATCTTTTGGCCATAAGCATGAACTACGGATGTGTTTTAGTCAGTAGGAGTCTGGTATAACCTTGCAGCCAGCTGTAGGGTATCCATGACGATTTCACACCCGCTCCCCCTCCTGAGAGGAAACAAAAAAAACTATATCGGTAATATTGGAAAGAGCCTCGGAAAAAAAATCTAATATTGCCAAAACCGGCATTAGACTGAGTTATATACTTAGATTGACTGAAAGTACCTGTATACCTTGGATAATGTGAAAAGTGTATGCCACCAAACAGGGTAAAAAAAACGAGTGTGCTTATGACCACATGACTGAGGTGACACTTCTTTAGTTCCATCTGTATGTATATATATATATACATAAGTGTGTACAATATATACATGTATGTAGATATACATATTTCATTTACTAGTTACAAGAGAAAGAAAATGTGCGCGCATACAGCTTTTTCTTGCTTATATTATATCCCCCACTCAACTCCCGTTCGCCTTACCCCAACACACTTTTCGTAACGCGTAACGCATTCGCCCCCCAAGTCAAGCGTGCGTAAAGAAGTTTCACTTCAAAAATGGAACAAATAAACAGTCTTATCCACAATAATCTTTCGGTAGGGCTGTCGAAAATGCGGCTATCCATTTCAAATGAATAATTAACTCCGGATTCTTCCGGAAAACTTGGAATAGTTAAAGAAGCATTAGTTCTATCCATGCGATTGATCGAATTCATCGCACCTGAAAACTATTCACTTTTTGAGTACTTTTTATTTAAATCTAAAGAAAATATAACTAGAAAAAATTCCACGCGGACCAGACAGCAGACGGACATTATTATGACATATTCATTTGACATTGTGGGTTACCTATAATGCAAAGAGATGGCGCTGCCTTGCAGCTTAAGAATGGCTAGAAGAATTTCGACGCGGTCCGTGAGGGCCGCGGTAGCATAATTGGTCAGCGCATTCTGCCTGGCCCGCGTGGAATTTTTTCTAGTTATATTTTCTTTAGATTTAAACATCAAGCAATTACATGCTTTAAAATAATAAAAATTATAACTACTTTTTATTTATTTATTTAATATTAGTTTTCAATTACTATTAAAGCTTTTGGAGTTGTCGGGCACAGTAAATGAGAAAGAGATATTTTTTATTTAAAATAGTATGCCAATTAAAATATTCCTATAATTTAAAAAAAATACTCTTTTGTCCGAATGGCACGAAAAGTTCTAAAAGAAGATTAATACGAACGCATTAGTCGGGTTGACGCAGCAGACGAACTGTCTAAGAGGGGAGCAGACACAGAAGCGTATGGTCCGGAACCTTTGCTGCCCATACCTCAGGCCCAAAATAAAACGTGCTCCTAAACGAGGCAGCCGAGAGGGAGCGGGAGGATGATCCCCTGGCCGTTCCCTCCCGCCGAAGAAGAGCGGGCAGGAGAGGACGAGTGCATGCCCTGGCTACGCCCGTCCCATGACCCTGCCCGCGGGGATCCCTAGTTGGCCGGTACGGTGCATTGTGCCGTGCCGGCCACCGAGGGATCCCGAGACGGCAGCCCCCATCTTGTAGTTCTGTCCTGCAAAGAGTGGGGCGGCGGAAGGAGCTACACGGGCACGCCCAAGTAGTCCTCCGCAGCGAACGGGGGGCGGTACGGTGGCCGCGTATTCTGCCCCCACGCGCGGGCCATCCTGCGCACGTCTGCGGGGTCCCCGCAATACCTCGGGAGACCCCTGCCGTGGAGCCCCGGCTAGGCCGGGAGGCTGCTGGGTGCGGAGACGCGGAAGAATCCCTAAACGGTGATCCCGCGGTTTCGCACTAAGCAGCTTAGAGGGTAATCGCAGGGTTTTTTAGCGGATATTATGTAAACGTGGCTGCGTAAAATAACTCAGAAATCACACTTGACGGAGTGGAAAACAGGTGAAGAATGCCGGCAAACGAAAAACGCGATTCCGGCGGCAAATAAAAGTTTTGCCCGCACCCTTACCAGACTAAATAGGGACAAACTTCGCAGGATTATAGGATCCCTGACTGGTCATTGCCCTCTAAACAAACACCTATATACAATAGGAGTTACAGACAGCCCCCTATGCAGAGGTTGCATGGAGGCAGAGGAAACGCCACAGCATGTCATCATGGAATGCAGGAGTGTGGCCGACCAACGGGCACGACTTCTCCAGTCACCAGAATCGTTTCCGGAAGCTGCAGCAGTCTACCAAGGCTGCTTTCCTTCTGGACCGATAAAGGCTGGCTGGAGTAAACGGGAATGTTTTTGAGTCACGCACAGTGGTCCAATAATTAGGACTAAGTGCGGAAACCGCCCTGAAGAACTAACTAACTTTATTAGTCGGGTTTTACCATAGAACACAGAAACAGGTTCTTCCTAGTCGTGCACTCTTGACTGAGTGGTCGTGGTCATGTCTCGGTCGATTCCTGTGTCACTGATGCAATTGCGATGCGTCGCTATGCAACTTGATGTTTTGCAGAGCGAGAACAATCATTTACGCTAGAGTGCGTCGCCGATTTAATAAGGTCTGTCCACCTTGTTGGAGAGCGCCCGCGAGACCTTTTGCCCTCAACTTTCCCTTGCACCACCAACCGTTCCATGGAGTTCTCATTGCGAGTAATATGCCCGAAGAATTTGAGGATTCGTATCTGCACAGTTGACGACGATTATCTCTCTTTGATGTTGAGTTCCCTCAGGATTGAAACGTTGGTACGGTGCGCGGTCCACGGAATGCGTAGCAAACGTCTCCAAGACCTCTCCAATTTGCTCTATGGTAAAGCCCTCAGATCACAGAAACAGTTTAGAAGCTTGTTTATAGACCGTTTGTACGGGAACCGATGTCGCCGGTTCGCACCCACTACACAGCCACCTAATAGATAATAGCCAATCAAACGACGCGACGTCAAACAATCGACCCAATCAGGACGCATAACCGCGAGCAATGATGCAATTAGAAACAATTTTTGGTAAAGTTATGAGTATTTGATGAAACATAACTGTGGCGCGCTTGCCCCGCCCACAAGGCCCTAACTTGTTTCTGTGTTCTGTGGGCTTTACCATAGAGCAAATTCTGGGCAATAGGGATGATGGCTATTTTTTTTTCTTAGTTTATCAGGTAGATTATTAAAAAGTATTGGACACGTATTTTTTCACATAATAAAAACATTGCACAGATATATTGATTTGAAAAGTCGCATGACGTCACGTTTGAGTACACTTATAAGTGAAAATTCACTAAAAAGTGACGTCACGAGCCCCTACTCTCAAACTTTGACGCGCTATAACTGTCATATTTTGGTTGATTGCCCAAAGAAAAAATACGTGTCCATTATTTTTTGATCATCTAACTGACGGACTAAATAGAATTTCGTTTACTGCACCCCGTCATCACCCCTATTATCGATCAGCTTTCAAAAAGAATTGAAGCCTAATCTTTTAATGTATTGGGGTTTTAAAGTGCGATCAGTCAGCGAAATCCCACAGCTAAAAGTCGTCACCAAACCGTTACTGTACTTAAGTATAAAAGAAGGAAAGCTGTCGCTTTGTTTTAAATAGTTTCTCAGTCAAAAGGTCCATTAGTGGCATGGCGTGCCGCCATCTTGAGCGCATGGGAAACTGCAAATGGCGGATTAGGGGTCAGGGTAGGGTTGCCGCCAAATCTACAAAAATTATGTGTGCTTAATAACGAGAGACGATCGAACTGTTCGATTCAAATACGTAAATTCTGGTTTCCTCAAACTATTTTTTATGTTGAAACAATATATTTAAAACCGACTTCAAAATAAAAAATATCACACACTAGTCATCATTTTGTAAATATGTATTATAATTCCATCTGTACTGAAAATCACTATTCTAGAGTGCTGGACACTTACCGGCATTTCTCTATATTCTGTTATTTATTTGTTTTCATTAATTTTGCTCCGATTTTATCTATTTTTAGTTTATTTATTTTATTGACATTTGTGACAACTTAATGTTTTTTATCCGTTGCCATGGCTAAAAGTGAAAGGTGCGCAGATGAGGTTGCGCACAAAAACGTAACGAGGTCATTAATGTCATTCATCGACAGATTTTCCTCCTCACTTTTTTCTCATACCGGGCCCCTTATATATGCAAATCGATTCTTAAGGAGTAAACTCCAAAAAAATGGAACTAAAAATAATATGTTGTTCAAGATTTGGCAGTCGAGTACTTTTTAGTCAAATTTTTGATTTTGTATTCGGTTTAATTTTTTGTTTAAATACTTTTCATTTCATCCATTTTAGTGAAAATTATATCGTCCATGTAAACAATAAATGAAACAGGCAGTGAAGGATCGTTTCTTCTGGAGACTGACAAAAATACTGAATAGTCTTTTGTCGGGAGGCAATAAGGTGCGCGCCTTTAATGCCTGGGTGATGCCCTTATTCACATACTCCTTTGGCATTCTGAGATGGACTCAGACTGAGTTACACACTCTGGATAGGAAGGTCCGTCAGCTGCTTGCAATGCACCGTATGCTTCATAAGCGCTCATCTGTTATGAGACTGTATATCCCAGGTAAGTGTGGAGGTGACGCGGAAGAATCCCTAAACGGGGATCGATTAGAGGGTATTCGCAGGGTTTTTAGCGGATATTATGCCGTAAAGCGTCCGTAAGAGTTACGGGGTCCTCAGTGGACTACCACTGTGGGGGCTCGTAAGGTTTGCGGGAGTCAGGTGTGAGGTCCGTTCGGGAGATATATCCTTATGGAGATATATCCTGAGAGATGGAACGGCCGATATTTGTCGAGCATGTCGTCGGCCTGGTGAATTCATCAGACATATTGTCTCTGTTGTTCTCATCTGGCCAACAGCGAGTAGCAGCACAGACATAATCTCTTAGCCAGAATTATTCACCAGCAACTTGCTATTCAATACGACCTTGTAGAATCCGAGGTGCTGTATTATAAGTACACACCGGCGCCAGTTCTCAAAAATGGTTGTGCAACACTCTGTTGGGATCGGCCTGTCATTACGGACAGGACTATTGTTGCCAATAGGCCTGATTTCGTATTGACAGAACGATTGAAACGCCAGGCAGTGCTCATCGATATCACCATCCCGCATGACGAGAACCTCATGAAGGACAAGCTCAGCATGTACCTGGACTTGGCCCACGAGGTAACCGCTTTGTGGGATGTGGATTCGACGATCATTGTCCCTATAGTCGTTTATATGAGCGGCCTCATAGCGAAGAGTCTCGACCAACATCTAAAGAGCCTCTTGCTAGATGGTTGGGTCAAGAGGCAGATGCAAAAGGTTGTACTCCTGGACACGGCGCGCGTCGTCAGGCGGTTTCTTTCTCTGCGGCCCTAACCACCGGTAGCTTGGACCTAGCTCCGCTGCTGGTGGCCTTCTAGGTTAGGTTTTTTAAACTATATTTTTGTATTTTACTTTTATATCTATTTTATAAAAAACCTAACTGTGAAATAAAATAAGTAGTAATTATAAATATCTCTTATCTATTAGACAAGTCCGTCCGTCCGTCCGTGGTGCTGTTTCAGCGGCCAAACCGTAAGAGATAGATATAGAGAACTAGCAAACCCGGCGAACTCCGTTTCGCCACCAGATAGCTTCGTTTTATGTAACATTTCGTTTGGTGATTAAAAGAAGTTTTTTTTTTGTAATTTTTCCTGAATTTTCTTTGCTATAAACCTCACGGAGCCCGAGACCTTTCCAACGAATGCAAAACCGTGGAAATCGGTTCGTGCGTTCTGGAGTTATAGCGTCAGGAAGGAAAAACCCGACTTATTTTTATATAGTAGATGTTTAAGTTATAAGTTAAGAATAGTCTGATAAGACTAAAAACCGGATGTGAGTAACGTAGCACTTCCGGTTTTCGAGAAATCACGTGATTTCTATTTCAAAGGAAACCACACAAAATCTACGATGTTCTCAATTTTTTTTTTTTTTGTGAACATTTGGTTCACTGGTTTGCTAGTATATATTAATATAATAACATCATTTAAAAAACCTAAAAACTGAACAACTTTAATCTGATATTTCGTTAGAATAGGTACGAACATGGCGTGTAAGTTTTTTAACAGATGGCGCTGTTCATACATCTACATCGCGGTATGGTTTGGTATAACGGTCTTGATATATACGTACAAGGAGGAACTATAAAATAATTATATTGCACCACGAAGAGGTAGTGTAATTTTATTGTGGTCTTTAGTAAGGTGGAGATTCCTTCTCCAGATGGGCGCTCCCTCCAATTCGAGTGGGAAAACTCGGAACTTGCAGTCGTTAGCACACACACATCAATCCGCACTGGGCCCGCGTGGTGGGTCACGGCCCAGTAGACATGGACGTTTTTGGTTTTGAACGCAAACGGATATATATCGGATTTCAGATTTCAAAATCGATTTCAAAATCCGTTTTTAGATATCCGATTTCAGATGTGCCTAACTTAGCCAATTCACTAGTTTGCGTTAAGATTTGGTTTTATTAGCTAAAAAAACGGGCAATGACTTCTTTTTACAAATTTTTTTTAGTATTTTTTTTTGATGAATTTTATTTTTCTGTTTGTTTTTATTATTTTTCAAACCATTTACAAAATCAAACCTAATTCCTTCAGATTAGGGTTCATAAATGTAAGTTGCTCGACTTTTGATGTTTTTAGACGACACCTCTTTTCAGTGATACATAATCCCTCTTTAGAGAAGAGCAACAGATTTCCTTAAACAACAAACCGAAATCGGACTTCCGAAATTTGCACCATCTTTTTTACTCCGCTTTGTTACGATTGGTAAGAAAGAGACAAAGAAATTCACTTTCTCTCTTTCTAACCAATCGCTACATAGCTGAGTAAAAAAGATAGCATGAATTTCGAATCCGATTTACGTTTGGATACTTGTGGTGGTATTAGATCGCTGGCGTTTTGGTTCGGTTAGATTTCTGAAATCGGATTTTCTTGTTGAGAAATCGTTCGGTATCGATTTGTGTTTGAAATCGGATTTTGGATTCGTTTTGATATATCGGACGCATGCCTACGGCCCAGTCTCCCTATTCGATCCACATGGAAGGCATGTGCCCCACTAGAGGGGACATTAATACTCTGTTATGATGATGATGAAGATATTCGACGACCTCCGTAGTCGAGTGGTTTGTACGGCGGGTTTCATGGTGTCGCCGACTCGAGAGGTCTTGGGTTCGAATCCCTATGGGGGCAGATGTTTGTGAGATGAATACGAGCATTTGTACTCCAGTCACGGATGTTTAATATGTATTTCTATATAAATATACCTATATGTATTCTATCCGTTACCCTAGTATCCCATAACACAAGCCTTACAGTGCTTACTCGGGGGCTAGGCTAATTGGTGTGAGTGTTGGAAATATTTATTGACGCCAACGAATATAAAACATAATCTTAAACAATATTTTCTAACGCAATGAGGGCTATCGCGTATGTGCCGCCGCTAGAGGCGCTAGTGTAGTGTGAGGTCTCCGAAATGTCAAATGTTATTGCTTGTTGGTTGACTACGCGGGTTTATTTCTGATTAAAATAATGTTGTGAATAATCGGTAACAATTCGGCTTAATTATGGCAAATATGAGTTATGTGGCAATGAATGTCAGTTATTAAAAATTTGAGCTTAGAAAAATGATTATGTTCCCATTTTTTCCGAATAAAACGGAACTGCGCGTCACTGTGGCATGGCCTATTATGTTTAGGATATGGTTCTTTTGTATTAAAATACGATCTAAATGTAACCTTTCATTTCATGTGCGTATTAATAAACTTTAAAAGTTACAATTTAGGACCTCACTCAACAGTGGCGCCATCTGGTGAGGCAGAAAACGGTAGCCCTCATTGTAACACGCTGTATAAACCATGTCTTATCTTTGCAGTTGCACTGTATTTGTTGAGTTGTCTTTAACCGTGCTGTGACGCGCTTTACCTGTGTGTGTTATCGGACTGCAATTTGTTCGCTTCTTATCTGTTATTCATAATAAGTAGTTGAATGGTGTTTGAAGGTTTGTTTAAACCAGTTCCCAAACAATGTAAATTAATGTGAATGTCCGAACAACGCATTCCTAGTTTAAACCCTATGTGGGTTTTTGTGAATGTTTTAATTAATGTTTGTGTTATATGTTTAAATGGTAATGAAATAAAAAAAAAAATCGAAATTCAATGCAATGAAAAATATTGATTGTAAACTTAACATATTCGATTTAACCGAACTTTTGCCAACCCTCGCCGTTCAAACTTTACGAATCCGATTGTTTCATTTATCTATTTGAGAAAAGGAACCACAGGGATCCCATGAAAAATTTGGGGAGTGTTTAAAAAATACAGAACAGAAAACCGTTTTGAGATTAAAAGTAATAGAGAATAATATCACCTTCCAAGTACTCAAATTCAAACTCTTTATTTTCAAACTAAGTGTTACTCTTAAACATGATACAGCTTATGTTTTTATTTATTGAAGTATACTTCTTTAGGCGAGTTATGAAAAAATGATGAGAGTGAAATTTTAAGATGCGCGCGCATCCATCACTGTAACACAAAATTTTAACAGCACGATCGCTTTAGCGACCAACTTCATGCGTTACTTTTGTGTTTACCGCACTTTAAGAAAATCTACCAACAAAATAGAAATAGAATCTCTATTTAGTGGGTGCTAACGACTGCATTGTGAATGCCTATCAAAAGTATTTATTAATCTGGAACAACGGAACCAAAGCGCGATTCAGGAGACTACAGCACCATCTCTTGACCATTGGTGTTTTAGAACCAAAAACCACATCTTTATTTTTTGTAATAAAGTAACAGTTATAGGTATTCATATTTATAATATTTATCCACATGTTTCTAGTTTGTATATTCGGAATACGTGTTTGAGTTTCATACAAGTGCAAATCACATAATATGTTCTAATAAATTATATTCAGTAGCGATTTTAATTGAATATTTTGATTATTTATTTATTTTTTCAAATTAAAACTAAACTTTATTGACTGTGTCCTTTTCCAGACTTTTTATTAATTTATTGTAATTAATTATTTGCATGCAATTAAAAACTAATTTTAAACGATGCCAAAGAAGGATAACTTCTCACGCGCCTACATAAGTACACGCACCCATTTTTTTTTAAGCATTTAACTGCTAGATGTTTAAATCTAAAGAAAAGTTTACTAGAAAAAAAAAACCACGCGGACCAGGCAGCGGACGGGACTCGAACCCGCAACCTTCGCAATCCGGGCGAATGCACTGACCATTATGCTACCACGGCCCTGATAGCCACGTCGAAATTTTCCTAGCCTTAAGCTGCAAGGCAGCGCCATCTCTTCGCATTGTAGGTAACCCATAATGTCAAATGAATACTTTTTCAAGTATTAAACATTTGAAAGAAGAAATAGCAATTATAGTTATGTTTTTATTTATTTTTTAAACATTTAACTGCTAGATGTTTAAATCTAAAGAAAAATGATACAGCTTCTTATGGCTTAGTCACCTTGTACAAGTATAACAAATAATGGACAATGAACATTTATTATTATGAAATTATAAAATATCTAATTTGGTTTGGAAGATTCAATCATTTAATTAACATAAAGAAAAGACTAAATCATTAAATTTATTAAGGTACCTCTTTCTGTTTTCTGTGATAGGATCCTTAAAAGTATCGAATATCAAAGAAAGTTCTCTAAATCAACGAAAAACCTAATTTCGATTGAAAGCTCGCACTTTCCTACCATGTTTCTTATTCATTTATAATTATAATAAGTGTCGCCGCACACGGGCCACCGACCACAACCACAAAACGCCGCCACCGGCATATTTCTTGTAGTTTTCATACATTTTATATGGACTCGCCACACATGGTACGCCGGTGGCCGCCACACGCTACAAATCATCGTTGCTCGCTTCTTGTGGCTCGCACCGGCCACTTCATGCGCCGATACAAAACGCCGCCACACGTCACTCTCGCGATACCTCACCCCTCTCTCCCTTACCTTAGTCGGCCGCTGTCGCGCGCTTCAGCCACTTTAGTGTCTGCTTCTAGCTTCTCGTGGCGGCGTTTGTGACTGTGGCACGTGGCCCGTGTGCGGCGACACTTATATTCGTTCGCCCGAAAATATATTGAGGTTAAAAGCCTGTTCAGAGAAATTTTTAATTTGATTTGATTTTGAGTTTATCAGTAGACGGGATTCGAAGCCGCGCCTCCCACCATCCGGGTGCACTCACAAACCAATTATGCTGCCGTGACCTTAATGGCAGTGGCGAATTTCTTCTAGTATAAATCTAGCAGTTAAATGCTTAAAAATAAAAAAATAGTGCGCATCCCAACATACACACACACGCACACACATATATATATATATGTCGGCGGATGGCGTCTCACTCGCCTTCGCCTTCGAAACGTTAAATTGACAACAAATGTCATCAGTCAGTGTACCATTGCTTTGTGAAACGTCAAGTAATGACAGTGACAGCTGTCATCACTTGGGAGTGGTCTATGCTAAGGGTAGTATTTAAGGGGCTATGCTTCATTGGAAGTAGGGATGTTCGATCCAGGTGCTTTGTATCGATATTCTGGATCGCAATGGATCGTAATACACTGTATCGATCCAAAAAATCGTATCGATCCTATTGATTCGATACGATTTTTTGGATCGATCCAGTATCGTATCAATTATTTAAAAAATAAAACACATTGTGTTTATAACAACAGAGTTTATTTTATTCTCTAGTAGTAAGTAAAAGTGAAAGATTAGCCAATGTAAAACATGATTTGTTTCTCTAAAGAAATTTTTTTTTTAACATTGGTCAATCTTTGAATGGTATGATACGTAGAAATAATAATTTTGATAGCCTGTCTGGATCTGGGCGATTGCGGCTTTCGTTTAAAGTGTGGTTGGCCAACGAGAAAAGACGTTCGGAGGGGACAGATGTTCCTACCACTGACAAATAACGTAGGGCTATATCGCTCAGTGTCCCGTTTTAACCCTTTAGGTACGGAACCCTAAAAAACAAAGTGCATTTATTCCATTACGGAGCAAAACTAGCCACCTCATTCATACTTCCTCAAATATCCTCCATAAATGAATAAAAAAATGTCCTTAGTAGTCTAATGTTATTTTGCAAAAAGCTATTTAACCTAAATTAATCTTGATAATATAAAAAAAATATAGAAATCATAAGATTACGCAGGTGAAGCCGCGGGAAAAGTTAGGTATCCTCCAAAAAGGAGAATGAATGGTACTTACAATTTCTGAAGTATCACTCTCGGGTACAATTTCTGTATTTTTGTGGTGTCTCTTTATATGTTTGGCCAAATTTGTTGTGTTTCCTTTTGTTTTTACATGTAGGAAACATAATTTGCAGTTTCCTCCATACGCCGTTTTTGTGAAAAACGACCAAACATTAGATTTCTTTGGTGGAGCCATAGATAAAATCACAATTAGTAGTTAAAAGGTGTTGGCGGTCCAAGAGAGCAAAACGTAATACACAAAAATGAAATGATCTGACATCACAAGTAATCATGCCGAAATTGAAGGTATTATGAAATATTAGATGCAATAACAACTGGTGTAACAAAATTAAACCGCCGGATAAATATTTATAGTAGAGAAATATGAACCTGTTCATTGTAGTAGGTAAGGAATGCGGTATTAATGTTACGTATTAACTTAAATATTATGGTTAAAGTTTGTTTATCTTTTTTAGGATTTAATACATTTTGATCAGATTTTTCGATCCGATCCTCATTGTTTATACATGTATCGATCCACGGATCGAAAGCCGTTGTATCGATACAAAAATCGGGTGGATCGCATCCCTTTGTATCGATCCACACAAGTATCGGATCGGATCGCACATCCCTAATTGGAAGGGGCATTCAGCATTCAGACGTGAGCCGCGATAGTGAACGGACGTTAGCACAGAACTCTCCACGCTTCGCAAAGCAATCCGTTTATGCCTTTGCAATCATTGCTGATTTTGTAAAATGATTAGAAGATTCAAATTAAACGTTAGCTTAGTCACTAGACTACAGTTTTATTTTCGGGAAATATCATTGAATAACCAAGATGGCGGATCAAGATGAACCACGTGGCCAACCGCCTATATCCCGCTCGCCCATCCGACACACATATATATATATATATACAGTCGTGTGACGCTCGTGACGCATTTCCGTTTCATTTTTTCCATAGGATTTTTCCAATTACACCCCGTCGGAAAAGAAGTTGCTCTTCAATCAATTGATCATTTATCGTTCTAATAGGGTATTTGACAACAGTATTAAAAATAAAGTGCCAATTGTTAGCATATGTGATTAGAATGAATATTGGTAGGGGTTTTTACTATTTTTACAAAAAAAATATTCATAATTTTACTAAAAATCCACGGAATAGATAATAGTTTTCTTATCTATTGTCACGTGACCCAAAACGCTTGGGATTGGCGGAGCCTAAAATGACGTCACACGCAAGTAAACTTCCGGTTAAAGTGACATTACAGTGTATCGTTTGACGTTTTAATAACAGCCGTGTGACGTCACACACTAGTAAGACGCCATATTGTCCACAGAACCGTTTTCGCGGCAACTTGAAATTGGAGTTTTTGATTTGGTTATTTTTACTGAAATACACAACAGAATGATGAATATCCACTTTTTACGGACTCCATAAACGTTAGTCAATAACGTGAGATCGTTTTCTAAAACTTGTCAAATACCCTATTAAGTATAAAATAACCTAAAATTTACGTAATGAAATTACGTTTAAACTTCGGTACAGGAAATTTGTTACGGAGACAGATAGTAGACCCCCCCGGGTGCGGTTGCCAAATTAATTAATTTATACATTATTAACCTATTTCTGAGACAGACGTCTTCTTCCTTGCTCTCTGTGTAATTAAAATCCGTTCAACATAAGCATAATTAAGTTGAGTAATTAGCGAGCTCCCTAATGGCTGATGCCACCGGAAGCAGGGCCATTTTAGAGTGTAAGTGACGTAGCTATGAAATTATTTTTCATAAAAAAAATATGATTTTATTTATCACTAGCGGCCCGCCCTCGCTTCGCTTCGGTGTAGAGCTGAAGTGTAGACTACAGTTTTTGTTCTCAGGCTTGTATTATACACAATGACATTCATCTATGATTCTTCTTATGCAAAGCATGCAAAGTCTCAGCCCGATCGGTTTAAAATTGACAAAGTTTCACACAAACTATCATTCCCTATTTTATCCTCTTGGGGGTAGAATATCAAAATCCTTTCTTAGCGGATGCCTACGTCATAACATCTACCTGCATGCCAAATGTCAGCCCGATCCGTCTAGTGGTTTGGGCTATGCATTGATAGATCACTATGTCAGTCAGTCACCTTTGAGTTTTATATATATAGATTAATCATGAAATGTTGTCAACTAAATAATAATAAATATTTCCAACACTCACACCAATTAGCCTAGCCCCAAAGTAAGCACTGTAGGCTTGTGTTTTGGGATACTAGGGTAACGGATAGAATACATATATAAGTATATTTATTGCTTTAAACTTTCATGGTCACTAACATTATAGTAATATAAGTTACTAGCAAACCAGACGAACTCCGTTTCGCTATCAGATGGCTTCGTTTTATGTAATATTTCGTTTGGTGATTAAAAGAAGTTTTTTTTTTTTGAAATTTTTCCTGAATTTTCTTTGCTATAAACCTCACGGAGCCCGAGACCTTTCCAACGAATGCAAAACCGTGGAAATCGGTTCGTGCGTTCTGGAGTTATAGCGTCAGGAAGGAAAACCCGACTTATTTTTATATAGTAGATTTACGGGATTGTTACCATGTACTATGTTTTTAGCGAGTTTCCAACTGGAAATGTTCCAACTTTCCAGTTGGAAAATCGCTAAAAACAAGGTACAAGGTAACAATCCCGTAAATAACTTATATTACTATAAGTATATTGATATAGAAAAACATATTAAATATCCATGACTAGAGTTCAAAGGCTCGTATTCATCACACAAACATCAACCCCCACCGGGATTCGAACCCGGGACCTCTCGAGTCGACGACACCATGAAACCTAGCGTACTAACCACTCGGCCACGGAGGTCTTCAAATATAAACCTCGAAAGGTGAAATAGATTAAAATTATATTAATGGATATAACATTAATAACATAAGATTTGATACTTCTCTTTAAATGGTAAACATTAAATTAACAAGACTTAAGATTTCAATTCAGATCAACTTTGCATTGTTCCACAATTCCGGATGGCGTGGAGACGGTGTGAGTGATGTAGACGGTGTCGATGAATCTAATGTATCGTAGCATTTATTCTCATAATTCATTTATCCATTTGAACAAATGCGGTAAAAACATAAAGGTGTAATATCAGATAAGTTCAGCACATTTACCATTTCTGGCATACAATTTTTTTACTTACAATCTAAAATTTAAAATACATGCCCCATCGAGCTTTACTAATAAACACAAATAATGTTTGAACGACGAGGTAAGAAGGACGTCTTTAAAAGACGCTGATGCAGTTTATTATATGCTAGTGACCCAGTAAAAACATTTTTAGGACTTTTCTCTAGTATTTCCTAGGCTGCAAGGCAGCGCCATCTCTTGGCATTGTAGGTAACCTACAATGTCAGATGAATACCTTTACAAGTATTAAACATTTGAAAGAAGAAATAGCAATTCTAGTTACTAACATTTTTAAGACCGTAATGAAATCACCGAGACGAACAGAGAGACAAAGCTCCAAAAGTTAGTGGTATTACATTTGATCTTTCCTAAAGTACAGTTAATCTCCACAGATAAGAGCTAAAATCCGCCATGTCGGGGCTATAACCTCATTCTATTGTTTGTTTTTTTATAATAGCAGATAATGTTTAGTACCAAACCAAAAAGAGCATGCAAAACCTGATTTCTCGAAAACCGGAAGTGCTACGTTACTCAAATCCGGTTTGTAGTGTTATCAGACTATTCTTAACTTATAACTTAAATATTCTCTTTATCTATCTCTTACGGTTTGGCCGCTGAGCACCACAGACGGACGGACTTGTCTAATAGATAAGAGATTAGTAGGATTATTATTTTAGTTATTATATTTTATTTTTTAAGGTTTTTAGTTTTAGGTTCGTTGTTTTAAGTTGTTGTTATTGTATTTCTACATATTGTAATCCTGTTGATATTTTATATTATGGCTATGAAATGTATAATTAATTTGTTCAAAGATTTTTTTGGTTGAGTCACTAATTTTATTTATTTATTTATTTTAACGTTCGAATAAGGACAACCAATACTTGATAGAATGTGTTTGTAGGTTCTTATATAATGATAGTACTTAATTTCTAATAGAATCAAATTGGTTATTATAAAGAAAATTAGTAGGATTCATCGATGTTCCTGTAGCCGGAAGCGGCACATCACTAGCGGAAGAATTGCCGCCATGTTGCCGCCGCCACCGGAACCGCAAGTTCCTAATGAGCCCTTGTGTAAAACAAAGTGTTTTTAGAATTTTCTCCTTTGATGTTAGGTAGGCTTATTTAATATTCATACTTAGGTACTTAGGGTAGCCTTTATTTTGTTTAACTGACAATAAGTATATTTTTATATTCTCGTACTTAGATTGAAATAAAAAGGGTAGATACGGTACGCTCATACTAGCATCAAATAAAATATGATCCAACTCAACTACATTAGCAATTTCTGGGCACTTCCAATCAACGTGATCTTCGATCGTGCAGAAATCTCACACTACAAATTCTCGTTAATCATTTTGGATTTGAATCCAAATCGTTCACTATTATTGCCATAGGGTACGGCCAGAGTGCACTGAGATTCAGATTCAGATTCAGACTCAGAAAACAAGCGCGAGAAATATACAGTGTAGTTTAAGCAGGTTGCCTGCTGTCACTATGGCCACCTTGCTTTAACTTCACTGTTTATTTCTCGCGATTTCAGATTCAGATTCAGATTCTGAAAACAAGCGCGAGAAATAAACAGTGTAGTCGAAGGGTACGGCCAGAGTGCACTCCTGATTCAGATTTAGATTCAGACTCAGAAAACAAAGCGCGAGAAAAAACAGGCAACCTGCTTAGACTACACTGTTTATTTCTCGCGCTTGTTTTCTGAGTCTGAATCTGAATCTGAATCTGAGTGCACTCTGGCTTTACCCATACGCCTGTGGAAGTGGAATACTCTACCACTAAGCATACGTAGTACTGACAAGAAGTTTCAGTTCAAAAAACTTGTCCGTGAACACTACCTGACTACGTGATTTTTCCCTATAGTTTGCATCGATATATATAATAATTTATTGTATTTTATGTATGGTTATATGAGTATTTTATATATGTGCATAATTTGTATTTAAGTATTATTATTTTATTGCTGTTTTATTGTGTTGATATTGTGTATTTTATTAAATTTTTAGCAACTTTGCTGTATCGCCATACTATTTTGTCTCCAACAATCATACTGGTTGACTGGTAGAGAATGCCTATGGCATTAAGTCCGCCGTTTGCTTATGTTTGGCAATAAAGTTTAAATAAATAAATAAGCAGGGTTTAGAATAAGAGATTCGTTGTCAACATTTTTAAGCAACCCCGACAGAAAGATAACATACAGAAGTCTCGCAGACGACGGATTCAATATTGCGCAAGATACAACGTCGTGGAGTCATTTGGCAAAGAGCATTATGCTGTCTCAGAGGACATAAAACGTGCAGTCCGTAACATAGTGATTCTTAAGCATTATGTACCTACTTTCTTTTATTGAAGTAAACTATAGGGACGCATGACTTGGGGGGCAAAATAATAAATAATAAATATTTCCAACACTCACACCAATTAGCCTAGCCCAAAGTAAGCACTGTAAGGCTTGTGTTATGGGATGCTAGGGTAACGGATGGAATACATATACTGTTACATATATAAGAATATTTATAGAGAAATACATTTTAAACATCCATGACTGGAGTACAAACGCTCGTGTTCATCACACAAACATATCTGCCCCCACCGGGATTTGAACCCGGGACCTCTCGAGTCGGCGACACCATGAAACCCGGCGTACAAACCACTCGGCCACGGAGGTTGTCGTAAACTGGCGAATGCTTTACGAACAATGAACAATACCCGTCACAAAATACATGAATCTAGTGCTTGGTGGGTGATGACGGACCCAGCGCGGATTGGTGGGTGATAACGGACCCAGCACGGATTGGTGAGTGATAACGGACCCAGTGCGGATTGGTGGGTGATAACGGACCCAGCGCGGATTGGTGGGTGATAACGGACCCAGTCCGGATTGGTGGGTGAAAACGGACCCAGTGCGGATTGGTGGGTGATGACGGTCCCAGAGCGGATTGGTGAGTGATAACGGACCCAGTGCGGATTGGTGGGTGATAACGGACCCAGCACGGATTGGTGAGTGATAACGGACCCAGTGCGGATTGGTGGGTGATAACGGACCCAGCGCGGATTGGTGGGTGATAACGGACCCAGTCCGGATTGGTGAGTGAAAACGGACCCAGTGCGGATTGGTGGGTGATGACGGTCCCAGAGCGGATTGGTGAGTGATAACGGACCCAGTGCGGATTTACCAATAACGGACCCAGTCCGGATTGGTGGGTGAAAACGGACCCAGTGCGGATTGGTGGGAGATAACGAACCCAGTGCGGATTGGTGGGTGATAACGGGCCCAGTGCGGATTGGTGGGTGATAACGGAACCAGTGCGGATTGATGGGTGATAACGGACCCAGTCCGGATTGGTGCATGGTAACGGACTCAGCGCGGATTGGTAGGTGATAACGAGCCCAGTGCGGATTGGTGGATGATAACGGACCCAGCGCGGATTGGTAAGTGATAATGGACCCAGTGCGGATTGGTGTTTTCTTTTTCTATCAACAAATCTTCAGGTTAAGTTTATGATTTTCAGATCATTGGAGCTAAAGAAGTTTCACTTCAGTCGTGTGGACATAAGCACACTCTCTTTTTACACTTACAAGCGACCCCCGACTTCGTCGACGCGGAACAATTCATTTATCATTAAAATATTCACCCATCTTTCCATCACTTAAATGATGATTTCTTTAATAAAGACTATACTCAGCATAAGTATTCTGTAAGATGCAATCTCACTAAGTGTCGCCGCACACGGGCCACACGCCACAGCCACAAACGCCGCCACGAGAAGCTAGAAGCGGCTACTAAAGTGGCTGAAGCGCGCGACAGCGGCCGACTAAGGTAAGGGAGTGAGGGGTGGGGAATCGCGCGAGTGACGTGTGGCGGCGTTTTGTATCGGCGCATACAGTGGCCGGTGCGGGCCACAAGAAGCGAACAACGACGATTTGTAGCGTGTGGCGGCCACCGGCGTACCGTGTGTGGCGAGTCCATATAAAATGTATGAAAACTACAAGAAATATGTCGGTGGCGCTGGCGGCCCGTGTGCGGCGACATTAACGCTCTCATTTATTCGGATTTCTGACAAATATCAAATATCTAATACTGGCTGTTTCTACAGACATAGCGACATTTTGCCGTGTAATGTCGTATGCATATCAATCTAATGTCTTAAATGGCAGCTACCGAAATCGGAAGTGAGATTTTATTTAACAGAATCGGCCTTCTGCACTCAAACTTTCTCTTAAATCGGTTTAGCGGTTGTAACGTTAAGAGGTTGAGGACTTGAGAAACACAGGTTTTAACCTGATGTTGTAGTTTAATATTTGCTTATTGAAAAGGACACAAAAATGTCAAATCTATTTTTTTACATTTTCACCACCCTCGGACACAGTTTTTGTATTTTGTGTCAAAAAATTCTGGCTTTTCGTACTAACTGCAAAGTTCGGAATTTGACTTCAAACTCAAACTCTTTTCATACGGTTCTTAAACGTGATACATAGCATCTTATGACTTAGTCACCTTGTACAGGTATAACAAATTATAGATAATTAAACATTTATTATTATGAAATTATAAAATTGTATTATATTTAATTTGGTTTGGGAGATACTATCATTATAACATAATTTAACAAAACAAAAACAATTGAAAAAAAAATGGGTGCGTGTACTTATGTAGACGCGTGAGAAGTTATCCTTCTTTGGCATCGTTTAAAATTAGTTTTTAATTGCATGCAAATAATTAATTACAATAAATTAATAAAAAGTCTGGAAAAGGACACAGTCAATAAAGTTCAGTTTTAATTTGAAAAAATAAATAAATAATCTAAATATTCAATTAAAATCGCTACTGAATATAATTTATTAGAACATATGTGATTTGCACTTGTATGAAACTCAAACACGTATTCCGAATATACAAACTAGAAACATGTGGATAAATATTATAAATATGAATACCTATAACTGTTACTTTATTACAAAAAATAAAGATGTGGTTTTTGGTTCTACTACACCAATGGTCAAGAGATGGCGCTGTAGTCTCCTGAATCGCGCTTTGGTTCCGTTGTTCCAGATTAATAAATACTTTTGATAGGCCTTCACAATGCAGTCGTTAGCACCCACTAAATAGAGATTCTATATCTATTTTGTTGGTACATTTTCTTAATGTGCGGTAAACACAAAAGTAACGCATGAAGTTTATTATGTTAAAATTTTGTGTTACAGTGATGCGCGCGCATCTTAAAATTTCACTCTCATCATTTTTTCATAACACGCCTAAAGAAGTATAACTTCAAAAAAATACAAATAAGTTAAATTTATTAAAGTATTCTTCGATAGAATAGAAGCATTCATCGGTTAAATATTTTTTTATTTTTTTTTGAAATATAGGGAGTTCCTGTTCATCCCGTATATAATTAAATATTTTTATAGCCATGTGATAGGGGCTGGTGTTTAGCATCTTTATGCGTGAAGGAGGTGTATACAGCCTGTTTTTGTTGCGAGTGCTAATATTATGTGTGTCTTGAACACGGATAAACTTATTGCGATGTTTAAAAATGAACAAGCAATTATTCAGTATGTAAATCGATGGTAAAGTTAGTAATTTGTATTTTAAAAAATAAGGTCTGCAACTCTGCATATTGTTAATTTGAGCAAGGATTCGCACAAATTTCTTTTGGAGTATAAACAGCTGCCCTGCATTAACGCTGTTGCCCCAAAGCATGACTCCATATTTAAACCAGGAGTATGTATATGCGTAGTATGCTGCTAGAGCAGTATCTACGTTTCTACGTTTTTTACTTTCCCAATTTCTTAATGTATCACGTGTTATGTTTCTTTCCTTTCAATGGACACAACCTTCTGAATAGATAATACGTCTCATAAGCTTTCCCAGATGTTACTTTTGACATCGTAAAACATTGGAGAAATATTTTCTTTAGCGCACCTCACTCCGAGATACCTAAAAAAGCAATACAAGTGAAAATTGCGAAGGTACAGGCTCCCACGGGATGCATAGGAGAAACGACGGACGTGCCGACGTTATTAGGGTGGAGTTATTCTGTAGTATCCGCTAAAATATCCGTAGATTAGGAAATCCGTAGGTTATTTATTTCACAACTTTAGTCGAACTAACTCGATGTGTAACTTACTAAACTGAAGAGAGATGGAGTGGGGCACAGCAGATTTTACAACACGATTTATTTATGAGAAGTTTCATATTTTTTAAACAGTTCTTACAGTTTCTTACTTAAAAAATGGGTGCGTGTACTTATGTAGGCGCGTGAGAAGTTATCCTTCTTTGGCATCGTTTAAAATTAGTTTTTGCTAATAATTAATTACAATAAATTAATAAAAAGTCTGGAAAAGGACGAAGTCAATAAAGTTCACTTTTAATTTGATAAATAAATAAATAATCAAAATATTCAATTAAAATCGCTACTGAATATAATTTATTAGAACATATGTGATTTGCACTTGTATGAAACTCAAACACGTATTCCGAATATACAAACTAGAAACATGTGGATAAATATTATAAACCTATAACTGTTACTTTATTACAAAAAATAAAGATGTGGTTTTTGGTTCTACTACACCAATGGTCAAGAGATGGCGCTGTAGTCTCCTGCATCGCGCTTTGGTTCCGTTGTTCCAGATTAATAAATACTTTTGATAGGCCTTCACAATGCAGTCGTTAGCACCCACTAAATAGAGATTCTATTTCTATTTTGTTGGTAGATTTTCTTAATGTGCGGTAAACACAAAAGTAACGCATGAAGTTGGTCGCTTTAGCGACCAACTTCATGCTGTTAAAATTTTGTGTTACAGTGATGCGCGCGCATCTTAAAATTTCACTCTCATCATTTTTTCATAACGCGCCTAAAGAAGTATAACTTCAAAAAATAAAATGTTTTAACAACTATACTTCCACACACAATTGACCCACATAGTGTTATAAAATGTAACAGTCTATACCACAAATATATGAAAGGTTAAGTATTAATAATATGTTTTAAAAACACACGAAGAAGATGGTTAAAACCACTGTAAATCAGCTTCAAAACTGCTTAAAAACTTTTTGCTCAATGTAACATTTATTTTTAGCTAGGGATGATCAAAACTAACTAACTAACTAAATAAGCTTGGTGGGCCGATAGATGTGTTCGGAAGTGTACCTGACAGGATAACAGGAGGTCGACTTCATTGACATCTACGTGGTATGATACTACGTGGCTGTACAGTTTCAAGGTGTCAGTCGCCTTCTCAGAGATCCTGGGTTACAAGCCCGGTAGGGAAAATGTTTGCATGATTATACGTATTCCTATCCATTTCTATTGTTTAACATAATACAAGTCTTACCGTGCTTACTTTGAGGTAAGGCTAATAGGGATGATGACTTTTTTTTTCTTCGTTAATCAGGTAGATTATCAAAAAGTATTGGACATGTATTTTTTCTTTTTTCACATAATATAAACATTGCAGAGATATATTAATTTGAAAAGTCGCATGACGTCACGTTTTGGTACAATTTTCACTTAAAAGTGACGCCACGAGCCCCTACTCCAAACTTTGACGGGCTATAACTTTGTCATTTTTGGTTGATTGCCCAAAAAAACGTGTCCATTATTTTTTGATTATCTAACTGACGGACTAAATAGAATTTCATTTACTGTATCCCCCGTCATCACCCCTATTGGCAAGAGTGTTAAAAAAACAGTTTAATATTAATATTCTACGCACTGTTGTAAACTTATAATTCTGTAAAGAGTGCTGTCTTTAAAGAGTGGTTGATTATTATCATAAAATTACTGAGAAATAAATAGGTACATGTTACTCACACGCACAATGGTCCAATAATTAGGACTAAATGCGGAGACCGCCCTGAAAAACTAAAGTTCATTTTTCTAGCCGTTTCGTTTATTTGCCTCAGTATCATTACAGGATCAATACGACCCGAAGCGTACTCCTTTCTTAAAGGCTGGTATCGCATTTGTGATACACCTGGTGTTGCATGTGTCTATGGGCAACGGTGAACACTTACCGTCAGGCGAGCCGTCAGCTACAATGTAAAAAAATCACAACTAAAAATGCGTATGGACTTCACCGTCATTTAACATCAGATGGGGTAGAGTCATATGTCGGACCTTCCTATAAAAAGAAATCTTATCATTTACATGATGAATGTGCCTATTCGCAAATTATCTGTTTTGAGAATGAGCTTTTGATCACCAAGGCGACCTTCATTGACCCAAGATACAAAAATATGTTGGGGTAGTCATTTGTCGGATCAATCTATAAAAAATATGATAAATAAATCTATTGTGGGGAAGAATGAATATGCGTTACGTTTTTCGGATATCAATGTATCCGTCCGAAGTGCGGCGCATCACTAGCGCCGATATATAATTCATGGATGACATTTAATTTTCCGAGGGGAGAGTTACGGTGCATTTTCGCTGTTATTCGGTATCAATGATATGGAAAGTTCTTTCTATGAACCTATTTTAGGGGTTCATTTTATATAAGGACTGATATCTTCAACTAAAATTTGTTCACAGAAGAGAGTCAGTGACGCACTTTCCTTAATACAAAACAAAGGATGGATTGGATCGTATAACGCAGTTATACGAGAAAGGAGGCTCCTATTTATTTTATTTATTTATTTATTTATTTATTCAGTAACACATGCCGGCTTACAGAAATATCCAAAACGCCGGCAAGTCATACATAAAAACATTAACATACATTCCAAATCAACAAAATTAAGAAAAAAAGAAAAGAAAAACAAAAAATAGTAAAATAAATAATCATGTCAAATTAATAAACAATTAATAATGTCATATCATTCCAAGAAATTAAAGAGATTAATGTCAACTAAGTACAATTAATGTCAAATATAATCTTATCTAATTTATAAATAATGTCATTCCAATTTAATAAATAAATTGTCAAATACAGAATTAGTCAATGAGTTATCTTCTCGAGAAACTCATGTGCAGCCGCCACTAGTTTTGTTAAACCATCAGCGAACAAGTCCATATTATCCTATTGGCCGGAGCAAAGGGAAATAATAATACATTCCGCCCAATGACAGAAAAGCTTAGCATAACATACAAAAAGTGTATAATGTCGCAATTTCTACGTACTGTAAGTATTTTTTTGGATTTTTTCAGGGTATTTTTTGGAGCTCTGCAGCATATTGACTTTTCAGCGGATTGCGAGAGATTCTTATATTAATAGTTAATCACTGTTCACCACACTGCCGGCGTGAATTCTCTGTACTATTTTGTCGCTGAGCGATAAGAGCTATCCAAGATAATATCCAGCGATGCTCGCTTGCCCCTCGACGCGTGCGAGCGTGCATGTTTGCTCAAAATTGTCTCCGCGACCGAGTGGAGCGAGTAGTCGCTCGTCGTACTCACACCAGTCTAACAATAAACCGCTCGCCGGGTCATTTCTAGTTTCTAGCTCCACTAGCTTTCATCGTCGCCGGTAGAGCAAAGTGCCATAAGCATTACAAATATAAAAGACTAGATTTATAAATTCATTTATCGCATCAAAAAAGAACTAACAGTACCTACCCAATATCTTTTATAAGAAAGAAATTTTATTGACCTTAACAAAAACAGAACACAGCTAGACAGGCCAACTAGGTCCCTGCCTCAGCTTAATACTACAGCAACACCAGGGGGCCATTCGCCTAACGGAAATGCTATGAAAACGCTAACGCTTACGATTTCATTATGTTATTTCTAGCCGCCTGAGGTTTTCAAATGCCTCGCGCTCTTTTTTTTTCTTTTGCATTGGTAATAACAATATTAAAAAAAAGAGCGCGAGACATTGAAAACCTTCGGCGGTCATAAATAACAAAATAAAATCGAAAGCGTTTTCCAAAGCATTTCTGTTAGGCGAATGGCCCCGGGCTGCTGCGGCACTGTTAATTCTGGCAGGGCTAAGGTTGGGTTATAAGATCAATTAAGTAATTCAATATCATTGAATTAATACGTCAAAAGCCATCCAACACAACTATTATATTAAATTACACGTTCCCACACGAAATTCTATTAGAAGCGATGTCAACCCATTTGACCCCAGCATTAAGTCTAGTGAGGCGTCCGAAGACACTTTTGCATATAAAATGCGGCTTATTTATGCGAGAGCACGTCCGACGTGCTCGGGAGCTCGACGCAGACTGATAAAGATAAAATATTGTAGAAGCCGGAAGCGCGGACATTTTGTCGCGCGCACCGGATGCGAGTAGGTAATTAAATTATGACTGTACGCTGTGTGAATAAAATTTGGCAAGCAACGCAGTGTTGGTATGGAACAATTCCTACGTATTGAAGAACTTGTTTTAAGACATATTCTTCATGGAGTTGGTAAAGTATTAAAGATGTGTTGTACAGTGACAGAGATCCTACTAGTTACCATTTGTAGTGCCATTGATGGCACGCGACACAATATTTTGGGCACGTCGCCAATCATAAAACATGTGTAAAAAATGTTTTAAGTAGGTATTTTATGACGATCGAACGCGAGTGATCCTACGCTACGAAGTAACTGTTTGAAGAAGTTAGCACATGCTATTTTAACAATGTTTTCATCTACCTATGCCTGCGAGTCATTGTTTTCAGAGATGAATAACATTAAAAACTCGTTTAGAAACCGTTTGACAGATGAATCCAGTTCAGCATGCATTTTGCTAAAAGTAGCATCTTACAACCCTAACATAAATTATTTGTTATCAAACCTGCAGCAACAGAAGTCACACTAATTTTACAGTAATTTAATTTATGCGTGTAATTAAAACATACCAGAATGTGCCTCTTTGGTTTACTTTATTTCATAAAGAGTTCTCATAGTATTTATATTATTATCTTCTAAATAATCATAAAGTCAAAATTATTTGATGGCATGCCAATGACCCAATTAAAGATTTTTTAGAAAAAATGGCACGTTGATTCATAAAGGTTCGCCTACTCTGTACTAGTATAATATTATAAATGTGAAAGTTTGTATGTTTGTAATCCAATCACGCAAAAAGTCTGAGCTGATTTGGATGAAATTTGGCACCCATATACTCCCTCATTAATAAATAAGATGACACTCGAACGCCATATGTCATTCAATAGACAGCGACAAAACATGAAGTAACTAATCCAAGCGTAGTCTTAGTTTATTAAAAAGGATTTTGATTTACCGGGATTGAGACATAGAATAGGCATGACGACGGGGTAAAGTAAAAGAAATTCAATTTAGTCCGTCAGTTAGATGATCAAAAAATAATGGACACGTATTTTTTCTTTGGGCAATCAACCAAAAAATGACAGAGTTATAGCGCGTCAAAGTTTGGGAGTAGGGGCTCGTGACGTCACTTTTAAGTGAAAATTGTACCAAAACGTGATGTCATGCGACTTTTCAAATCAATATATCTCTGCAATGTTTATATTATGTGAAGAAAGAAAAAATACGTGTCCAATACTTTTTGATATTCAAAAAAAAATTAGTCATCATCCCTAATAGGAAAATAATATTTTCATCCCGGAAAAATCTAGGTTCCAGTTGGGTTTTCGGCCGCTTCATTTTCTTAAGACATAAAAAACAAGCAAAAATTGCTTCCGGGATGAAAAAAATATTATTTCCCTATTAGGGATGATGACTAATTTTTTTTTTGAAAAAAAAAAAAAAAAAAAAATTAGTTATCATCCCTAATAGGGAAAATAATATTTTCATCCCGGAAAAATCTAGGTTCCAGTTGGGTTTCGGCCGCTTCATTTCTTAAGACATAAAAAACAAGCAATTTTTGTATTGCTTTCAATAAAAATAGAAATTAAATAAATATATGTAACTATATATCAAAACTAAACTTAATAAAACTTTATTAAACGTGATTTGTGATGAACGTTGCGTCAGCGTGATTTAAAACTCTCTAAATCGTTCAGTTCAACAGTACACAAAACAGTTCATAATTTTTTTTTTATTTATTTAATCTTTTTTGCCAAAGGCAATGCAGTGCAGTGCTGCCATTTGCAGTGTGTCACTTCACGTGACATTCAATACCAATGGACCCTAAAGAACAAACAGAGTTAAAAAAGCGGCAGAGAAAGGTACTAGGTCCACCCCGACTGATAAGGTAAGGTTCATCGTCATCGTCATCGTGATAGTCATAGTCATAGTCATAGTCATAGTCATAGTCATAGTCATAGTCATAGTCATAGTCATAGTCATAGTCATAGTCATAGTCATAGTCATAGTCATAGTCATAGTCATAGTCATAGTCATAGTCATAGTCATAGTCATAGTCATAGTCATAGTCATAGTCATAGTCATAGTCATAGTCATAGTCATAGTCATAGTCATAGTCATAGTCATAGTCATAGTCATAGTCATAGTCATAGTCATAGTCATAGTCATAGTCATAGTCATAGTCATAGTCATAGTCATAGTCATAGTCATAGTCATAGTCATAGTCATAGTCATAGTCATAGTCATAGTCATAGTCATAGTCATAGTCATAGTCATAGTCATAGTCATAGTCATAGTCATAGTCATAGTCATAGTCATAGTCATAGTCATAGTCATAGTCATAGTCATAGTCATAGTCATAGTCATAGTCATAGTCATAGTCATAGTCATAGTCATAGTCAAAGTCATAGTCATAGTCATAGTCATAGTCATAGTCATAGTCGCAAAACGTTTTAATAAAGTAAAACTTTATTAAACGTGATTTGTGATGAACGTTGCGTCAGCGTGATTTAAAACTCTCTAAAGCGTTCAGTTCAACAGTACACAAAACAGTTCATAATTTTTTATTTTTATTTATTTAATCTTTTTTGCCTTTACACTGCCATTTGCAGTGTGTCACTTCACGTGACGTTCACTACCAATTCACGACCCTAAAGAACAGAGTTAAAAAAGCGGCAGAGAAAGGTACTAGGTCCACCCCGACTATCATCATCATCGTCGTCGTCATCGTCATCGTCATCGTCATCGATAGTGATAGTGATAGAGATAGTGATAGTGATAGTGATAGTGATAGTGATAGTGATAGTGATAGTGATAGTGATAGTGATAGTGATAGTGATAGTGATAGTCACAGTCACAGTCACAGTCACAGGTCACAGTCACAGTCACAGTCACACAGTCACACAGTCACAGTCACAGTCACAGTCACAGTCACAGTCACAGTCACAGTCACAGTCACAGTCACAGTCACAGTCACAGTCACAGTCACAGTCACAGTCACAGTCACAGTCACAGTCACAGTCATCGTCATCGTCATCGTCATCGTCATCGTCATCGTCATCGTCATCGTCATCGTCATCGTCATCGTCATCGTCATCGTCATCGTCATCGTCATCGTCATCGTCATCGTCATCGTCATCGTCATCGTCATCGTCATCGTCATCGTCATCGTCATCGTCATCGTCAACGTCATCGTCTTCGTCATCGCCATCATCCATAGGGATAGAATAGGGAGATTAGGCCCACCTATGGCGGGTCATCCCACCACGCGGGCCCAGTGTGGATTGGTGGGTGCTAACGACTGCAGATGCAGCCGGGACCAACGGCTTAACGTGCCTTCCGAAGCACGGAGGAGCTCGAGATATTTATTTATTTTTGGTCACCCATCCCATTGGATGACCCGATGTCATTACCGACCACTGCGAAAGTTGCTTAATTTGAACGATCGCTGTCGAACGCGCTAACCACTTGCGCCATCGAGCTTAAGTAAGGTTGCTGTGAAAAAATTTGCTCACATTCTAAAAACAATGTACCTATTCTAAATGTAATAATTATGATACAACAAATCCAATAATAACCTTCTTTTAACGAACTCCATCAAATTTGTGTGAAACAGGTATAGGGAAAGGATACAAATTTGGAATACTACTTTTAAATAAAATCGTATTAAACATCGATGAAGAGATAAATAAGTGAACACTGCATTTAATGTTAGAAGAACTTATTTTTTATTCAAGTTAAACTAATTAACAATCTTGGATTACAAGTAGGATAAATTGTGGTTTAATTAAGAAATCACAGATTGGCATAGTTTTAACTCAAGTGAATATAATTTGGAATAGGGTATTTCCAAATTACAATCACCTAATGGTTAACCTGAAATACCTATTTATTCAACAACTGACATACTAGACTTAAGATTTGTACAAATATAAACACATAAATATAAGTCACACTCAAGATGCAAGCCGATTTATTACTTGGAAAATTTTCTCGTCAGCACTTTCACTCCGATAAAGTTTGTCACTGAACAAGCCACCTCAATTTTGTTACCTAACACATAAACTACGTAAAACTGGTATACGTCAATAGACATAATAGTCATGGCGCTTTAGTATATTTGTATATTGCAGTATTCCAAATTACCAACAGTATTCCAAATTAGCATCCTTTCCTCTACCTAGGGGCACCATAAAAAAAATGGATGCGTGTAACTTATGTACGCGCGTGAGAAGTTATACTTCTTTATTAAAAATATTTTTACAATAAAATAATAAAAGGACTGGAAAAGGATAGTTAACACAGTCAATTAAGTTCAGTTTTAATTTGAAAAATTAAATAAATATTCAAAATATTCAATTAAAATCACTACTGAATTTAAGTTATTAGTCCATATGTAATTAGCACTTGTAAGTAACTAAACACGTTGTGTCTATATAGAAACTAGAAACATGTGGATAAATATTATAAATATGAAAACAGTGATCAGAGGCGACGAGCGTGCCAACATTGTTTTTGACAACGCGATCATCTTATGGAGCTCCGTGGATCGTTCAAAGTACCTTTCGAACAGATGTCTAATAATGGTGGATTATTAGACTAAGTGGTTAATAATCCACCATTATTAGACACTAACATTCATAACGCGCCCGCGGCCAACTTCATGGTGTTACTATTGCGTTACAGTGATGCGCGCGCATCTAAAAATTTCACTCTCATCATTTTTTCATAACGCGCCTAAAGAAGTATAACTTCAAAAACTTCACACTGGCTGGTGAAGTCGATAATCCCAAATCGAAAAAGGATTGAATTGCCATTCGAGAGGAAATAATAACAAGCTAAGGTGTACGATTTCCGGCGCCGCCATTGCATGCTATATTTTCCCGCCAAAACTTTTCCCCGGCAGGCAGCCATAATGGATCGGCGGTTCGGGTATCCGACAAATAACTGCGTATCCGTTTTCACAAAGCACTTCTCTATTATTTATAAATGAAATGATATACTTTTTAAGTTTAAAAGATGCCAATTATTTGTATATCGAAACATTGTGCACACCATACAGGCCCTGTCAAAATACCTGCGTTGTCGGGTGATGCCACCACAATGGATAAAAAAAGTATATGGGAAGCAGACAAGTGCAATTTGCAAACGAAACTTTATGGTTTAAAAAATAACCACAATCATTTAAAAAAAAATCCGCTCATATCGGACTGAAATCGTAGTAAAATCCTTTGCCTTCAACTTTGATAATAGCGGCCGACGCGGCCAGGATTCAACATGAAGTTTGGTAAGACGGAGACGTCCATGATAAATGATATTAATTAAATAAATAAATATTTCCAACACTCACACCAATTTGCCTAGCCCCAAAGTAAGCTTTATAGCTTACACAAGCCTCATGGCTTGTGTTATTACCAGGGTAACGGATAGAATACATAAAATATATGTATTCTCTCTCTATGTATAAGTATATTTATATAGATAAACTAGCTGACCCAGCGAACTTCGTACCGCCCTAAAAAAAATAGGGGTTGTCCATCGGACAAAATTGTGAATCTAAACCATTCTCAGATCCCCTTGAACACACACAACAAATTTCATCAAAATCGGTCCAGTCGTTTAAGAGAAGTTCAGTGACATACACACTCACAGAAGAATTATATATATAAAGATATATAAACATCTATGACTTAAGTACACATGCTTGTATTCATCATAACTAACATTTGCCCCCATCGGGATTCCAACCTGGGACCTCTCCAGTAAGCGACACCTTGAAACCAGGCGTACCTTTGGTATATGTATAACACTCGGCCACGGAGGTCATTAAAAAATAATCTATTTCTTTGATACTTGTACTTGTTGTTTACAATTCGTTTAGTCTTTTTACTTAGCTTGTGAGTATATGTTTTATAGGTATGTGCGTGTATGTCTATGTATGTATATATTTTTATATATATAATTCTTCTGTGAGTGTGTATGTCACTGAACTTCTCTTAAACGACTGGACCGATTTTGATGAAATTTGTTGTGTGTGTTCAAGGGGATCTGAGAATGGTTTAGATTCACAATTTTGTCCGCTGGACAACCCCTATTTTTTTAGGGCGGTACGAAGTTCGCTGGGTCAGCTAGTATATATATATATATTTACATATATTATGTTGTTGTCCAGCGGACAAAATTGTGAATCTAAACCATTCTCAGATCCCCTTGAACACACACAAAAAATTTCATCAAAATCGGTCCAGTCGTTTAAGAGAAGTTCAGTGACATACACACTCACAGAAGAATTATATATATAAAGATTTATAGTGTCTATGTGTATATTTATATAAGTATGGATGTATGTATAGTTAAGTGTCAGTATATTTGCTCATTGTTTGATTTTAATGTCTCTTCTTTGATTCTGCCGTTTTTATAGCTCTGTATGTTCTTTCCGGTTGACTGGTAGAGAATGCCATATTGGCATTAAGTCCGCCTTTTGCAGTGTAAAGGCAATAAAGATTATATAAATAAATAAATAAAATAAAAGCTGAATAATTTAAAAATTAAGCTTAGTTGGCTAATAATTTTTATTATTCTAAAGCATGTAACTGCTTGATGTTTAAATCTAAAGAAAATATAACTAGAAAAAATTCCACGCGGACCAGGCAGCAGACGGGACTCGAACCCGCACCCTTCGCAATCCGGGCGAAAGCACTGACCAATTATGCTACCGCGGCCCTCACGGACCGCGTCGAAATTCTTCTAGCCATTCTTAAGCTGCAAGGCAGCGCCATCTCTTAGCATTATACTTGTAAAAGTATTCATTTGACATTGTGGGTTACCTGTAATGCTAAGAGATGGCGCTGCCTTGCAGCTTAAGAATTTCGATGTGATTTTCCGTGAGGGCCGCGGTAGCATAATTGGTCAGTGCATTCGCCCGGATAGCGAAGGGTACGGGTTCGAGTCCCGTCTGCTGCCTGGTCCGCGTGGAATTGTTTCTAGTTATATTTTCTTTAGGTTAGTTGGCTAACTTATACCATATACTATCTTATACCCAGTGCGGATTGGTGAGTGCTAACGACTGCTAACGCAGCCCTGACCAACGGCTTAACGTGTCTTCCAAAGCACGGAGGAGCTCGGATAGTACATTTTTGGTCACCCATCCCATGACCGACCACTACGAAAGGAGCTTAACTTCAACGATCGCAGCCGATCCAAAACGTATACCACGTGCGCCATGGAGCTCCTCAAGGAACCTTTTCACCTGCAATTGGAATTAACCGAGATTGTTTATCCGATATCAAGGAACAGAGATGCCGGCAGCAAATTCTACAACTAGGCTGTTTGGAATAAAAAGGTTTGATACGGACCCATGCACAATATGTATAAATGTGTACTAAATATATACAGGGCGTGCCACGGGTTTGCCACAAGAAGGGAAAGTATCTTTTATCTAATAGACAAGTCCGTCCGTCCGTCCGTGGTGCTGTTTCAGCGGTCAAACCGTAAGAGATAGATATAGAGAATGTTTAAGTTATAAGTTAAGAATAGTCTGATAAGACTACAAACCGGATGTGAGTAACGTAGCACTTCCGGTTTTCGAGAAATCACGTGATTTCTATTTCAAACGAAACCACACAAAATCTCCGAAGTTCTCAATTAATTAAATACATTTTTTTTTTTTGGTGAACATTTGGTTCACTGGTTTGTTAGTATTAAATATTGAAAATAGAACCACTGCCAGAAAACTTGAAATACTTTCTAAGGTCAGGCGATATTTTACATCTGAGCAGCTCCTTAACCTTTACTGAGCCCAAGTTCGCTCCGGCTTGGAGTACTGTTGTCACCTTTGGGACGGATCTGCTCGGTATCAGCTGGATGCACTGGACTCGGTGGAACACCGTGCAAAGAGACTCATAGGCAATGACGCTCTCGTTGAGGCTAATCTCCAGAGCCTTGACCACCGAAGACGTGTAGCTTGCCTCTCGGTGTTTTATCGGTTACATTTCGAAGAGTGTGCGGAGGTATTACATAATTTGATCCCCCCTTCCCCTTTCCACCACCGGACGACCAGGCGCGGGCTTCCACCCTTATGTTGTCGAAGTTTCTCCCATTCGCACGAAGCGATTTGCTTCGGCCTTCATTATGCGAACGGCTAGGGAGTGGAACTCCTTGCCGAGGTCTGTTTTCCCGGACCAATATAATCTGGACATCTTCAAGGCCAGAGTGAACAGGCATCTTCTAGGCGGGCGTGTACCATCCTAGGCCTCATCATCGCTTTCCATCAGGTGAGATTGTGGTCAAACGCATTGCCTATTTTGCATAAAAAAAGGATATTTTGCTGAAAGAAGATATCATTTTATTTTTAATAATAAGTAGAACTGCATTCACATCTTATTAAAAAATATCCTGCCACAACCTGTAATCAAACTCGTGAATTGTGAAACGCTAACAATGTCCCCGACTAGCAAAGATTAAGCATAGATATTTTATCGCGATAAAATAAAGTGGCTCATGTTTAAATGCACCTTATAAAATTAGTAAATGATCTTTAAAAAAATACAACTGTCAACCTAAACTAGGTCTGCAATCTATCTATCTATATATATAAAACTCAAAGGTGATTGACTGACGGACATAGTGATCTCTCAATGCACAGCCCAAACCACTGGACGGATCGGGCTGAAATTTGGCATGCAGGTAGATGTTATGACGTAGGCATCCGCTAAGAAAGGATTTTGATCAATTCTACCCCCAAGGGGATAAAATAGGGAATGAAAGTTTGAATGAAATTTTGTCAATATTAAACCGATCGGGCTGAGACTTAACATGCAGGTATAAGAAGAATCATAGATAAATATCATTGTGTATAATACAAGCCTGAGAACAAAAACTGTAGTCTACACTTCAGCTCTACACCGAAGCGAAGCGAGGTCGGGCGGCTAGACATACATGTTTTTGGTGTTCATTTACAATTTGTTGAGGTTTGTTTAAATATTTTTCAAGTAAAGTGCAACCGTACAAAGCCGGAATCGATCGCTACTCTACAAAATCCCTTTGATTCCGTCATCCTAGGCACGTCTTGGAGTACCCCGACGACGAAATCACTCGCGCCAACGCGCCTCCGACTCCTCCCACACAGGCCACAAACACCAACACTACACAGCTAGCATACTTGCACACTAGCTTAGCATTAGGCAGACACCGCACTCGTAGGATAAGAGTGCGAAGACCCGGTCTACACACGACACGCTATACCAGGTACAGGTACGTACCTGGGCGTTTTTCCCCGCCACCCTACGACAACGGCTAACTAGAGCCGAGGTCTGAGTCTCAGCGACGCCCTCTAGTTGAGCATGTCCCCTCAGGTTCGAGTGGTCTAGAGGCTCCAGACGGAGAGGAGACTCACCCCGTGGGAAGTTGCCATCCACCTGGAATACCTCTAGAGGCACTCGCCAATTCTCGGCTTGAGGTCTCTTAAGGATCTCGCCGTCCCTAAACCCGGTGACGCTGTAAAGGTCATCTGCGACCAACAGCATACACACTAAAAAACATCTACTAAATAACAGTGGCGTTTTGCTGCACCTCTACTCACCTGATGATTCGAGCGTAAGCAGTTAAAACAAAATATCTATAAACAACAAAAACTCTAACTTTAAGAAAAAGGAAGTTACTAAGTAGATTTATAAGACTTTGGCCAGATAATCTTGGTACTCCCTTCGTTAATGGATAGTCAAATCATATCCGTTCTATATATCGTGGCTGTTCACATGCGCATAGATCATGCCTGTCATCGTATTAGGATACAGCCAAGATTCGGCGCGTACGCATCGTAAATAGTGATGGGCTGGAATAGGAGTATCGATATCGATGAAAGATTAACATTGTGAATTTTGAAATGTCGCGTAGGGATAAAGAATTTATAGAAGGCCGTGTTGAACCCGTTATATAGTTATTTTAATGTATACAATAATATCGTAAAAAATTGCAGAGAAAGGTCTCCTATCATAGTTTTTGAAAAGATGTTGTAGTTATTCGACTTTAAGGAAATAATAGCCTACACTGAACAAATTATTATTTTATAGTATTCCAAACGTTGCGTAGGGATAAAAAAAGTACGTAGATCTTTATCAATTTACTAACCATTTAAGAAACATTGTTACTGATAATTATCACGGACTTGCATTGTCTGAAAATTGTTTATTACATGGTGAATCCGATATATAGGGTGAAATTGAATGTTTCTATGAAACTTCGTGAGATTGTTGGGTTATGTGTATAGAGTATGCCTGTTTTTTTTCGGATTTTTTTGAAGTATATTTTTTTCATGTATTTATTTATAATTTGTGTATTTTTATGTCCTTTCCTCCTTTTGAGTAGTTATTCGTCTTAAACAAACAAACTTACATATCCAGTGAAAAACAACTAATAAATAAGCACTTTAAAAAACGGAAAAACATTAAATTCCACCGCGGGTCAACGACCGACCGCGCCCGCCAGCCGTTGAGTGAGGAGGTACCTCCACACAGAGCTCAGCTGACTCGTTTGATTCCACACAATACAATAAAATCGTCTTAGATGCCTTTATTGAAATTGAAATAATAAGCACAAATGTCATCTTCTCTTAAGCAGAGAAAAACTTTAAAAGTTAATAATAATTTTGTCACGATTGGAAATAGGCAAATGTTAAACAAAAAGAAATACTTATTGCAGTTCAATACTTGGGTCAGAATGAAATTTATAACCCGGTATTCAAAAGTACTTACGAGACTGGCGATGTAGGTAGGTACAACGAGGAACGAGGAACATATTCATTTTTTTCACTAGAACGTTTTATCAAATCAATCACACTGGTAGTACACAATTAGTTGTTTCTAATCAAAAAGTATTTACACTAGCAATAAAAAGAGACTTAAATTATTATCTGCAAAATTGTTGCTCTAAACCACCATTTTGCTGCAAACAAAGGTAGGCATGTTTGCGGACGTGTCTTTTCACCTTTTTTAAACTGTCCCTATCACTACTCACTGCACAAAATGCAACTTCTATGGTTTGGGGACTCATTCGTAAACCAAACCTACTTCGTCACACTCGCGATAGCAGTACACCATCTCTAAATAGGTATTCTTGGTTCGTATACCGAGGCATAATGAAATTATCACAGTGTATGTCACTAAGTCAAAAGATGCGCACGCGCACGCGCGATTGATATACTTGCGACTGCGTTTTGCATGCAATCAAAGCAAACCACCGCGTGCGGGGTAGAGGGGAGGTGGGCGGAATTCACATCATCAAAGACGCCGCAACCGGCGCTAGTTGCCAGCGAGGGGGCGCGCCTCCTGCCCGTGCTTGCCGCAAAACAACATATTATTACGTGTGTGTGTGTGTGACTGTGGCTGTGATTAAATGTGTTGGGAATTTCATGACGTGGGCAAATCAGACACGAAGAATTCCTTCCTTCACTAAGCTCGTAAGTTATACCGATTGGCTCTGTATGATTTTTGCCAATTTAATAAGCCGTTTGTGCTTAAGTTTTAATTAAACGAGGCAACTAACATTAACAATAAAAAAGAAGTTCTTACACTAACAGACAGGCTTTAATGATTTAAAATCGTGACAGTCATATTAACTTTATAGGATTTTTAATTGCTCTAACAGAAGATTTATTTTATTGATTAATTACCTGTGCTATGTGAAACAATATTCAAAGGTATTGTGTATCAGTGAATAAATAATTATAATATAGCCTCTACGACTATTTTATTGTAATTTTTTTAAATAGTGTGGATCAAAGCGGAGAGCAGGTAAGCGCCGAGTCATCTGCGCGTGTAGTAGGTACCTAAACAGGCGGCCGCGGTCGTCGCCCCGACCGGCGCTGATCTCGACTGGAGGCATAATGAAGGCATTCATTAAGTTTCCGTTTTTTTAGTAGTGCTTATTTTAAATTGCTTTATAACTTCTATGTAGACGTGTTTAAAATGAATAATTACTCATAAGGAAGAAATGACAAAAAATAACCAAATAAAAAATTAAAAAACGAAAAATTTTATTTTAAAAAATCCGAAAAAAATCATGCATACTCTATACAAGTAACCCAACAATCTCACGAAGTTTCATAGAAACATTCAATTTCACCCTGTATATGTATTTTGATATCGACAACATTTTTGATAATAGTTGTAGAGTATGGTCTGTTGCTGTTGATAAGCGAACCGATGTCGTCGTTATTTAACATACTTATAATATTAACTAACCTGCATTGAACCAATGAGTTACATGGCGAAGAGCAGTTCAATTGTGCAAGTGGTAAGCGCGATCGGTTGCGATCGTTAAAGTTAAGCAACTTTCGCAGTGGTCAGTCATTGGATAGGTGACCAAAAATGTAAGTGATTCGAAAGGCACGTTAAGCCATTGGTACCGGCTGCATCTTCAGTCGTTAGCACCCATCAATCCATGACATAATGGTCTGATTATGATGACAGAACTAATATTTTTTTATAAAAATATGGCTAGAAATTATTACTCCCATCCTGGTGCTAAGAAGTACAATTAAGTTGCGAAATGAATTAAATTCTGGACTTCATTTATCTACACACTAATCAAACAACAATATAAATCAACTTCGAGTCCTACTAGGGCGTAAGTACCGAAGGAGCATCATCATCAACAGCCTATTAATCTCCCCACTGCTGGGGCACAGGCCTTTCCTATGGATGGAATAGGGAGATAGGGTCACGACCCACCACGCGGGTCCAGCGTGGTTAGCACCCACCGCTAACAACTGTAGATGCAGCCGGAACCAACGACTTAACGTGCCTTCCGAAGCACGGAGGAACTAGAGATCGAAGATTTTTGGTCACCCATCCAATGACCGACCACTGCGAAAGTTACTTAACTTCAACGATCGCAGCCGAACGCGCTAACCACCCGCACCACCGAGCTCATCATATTTCCGATAATACATATTTCCCCAAGCAATATATTTTATTAGATACATTTTTATGATTTATATTGCGAAGCAAAGTGATTTGAGACAGATGAAAACCTAGTAAAATATACTACCTGACACATTTTTACATAGAATTTTATTTTTTTACGGTCGCTAGCTGAAAACAAGTGTTACATTGTGCAAAAAGTAACGTTAGCGTTTACGTATTTTTATTTTATTTATTTATTTATTAGGACCACCAGAGAAAGTTACATTAAGTCTTATTTTTTAATCATTATAGTGATACATACAAAGTGCGAAATTCTATTGAAGGTAGCCACATCATGCTTAAGAGACAGTACGAACGGACCGAATTTTAATTAAACAAAAAAACAGAAAGACAAACTGAAACCATATGTAAATAATGAAATTTATGAACTATAACTATAGACAATAGAATGTATGTTATCTACTCAGTTCTAAAGTTGATTTATTAACCATCATTTGGTGTGTTTTTAAAATTATTGTTCAACGATAGACATATATTTTTGCTACAGACCGTTGAAACTTATAACACTAAGTAGGCCAATAGTTATGTCCGGAAGTACATGTAGGAAGTATATTTCCTGAACTTAAAATTAAGTTCAAGTACTACCGCTGGTCATTAGTTGTTTGAGGAGCTCGATAGCGCAAGTGGTTACCGTGTTCGGCTGCGATCATTGAAGTTAAGCCACTTTCGCAGTGGTTGGTCATTGGATGGGTGTCCGAAAATTTACTATCTCAAGCTCCTCCGTGCTTCGGAAGGCACGTTAAGCCGTTGGTCCTGGCTGCATCTGCAGTCGTTAGCACCCGCCAATCCGCACCGGGCCCGCGTGGTAGGTCATGGCTTAATCTCCCTTTCCCATTCATAGGAAAGGCCTGTACCCTAGTAGTGGGGATATTAATAGGCTGATGATGAAGACTGCCGCTGTGGAAGATAATAAGTAAATGTTGCACACCCCTTATATAGCCTGAAAATTTTACATAATAAATATTTCCGTTTGATACCTATGTGAAAAATGTCTCCGAACCTGAATCGAATTTGGAATTAATACCATTTAAAAACTTTGTAAATATCTTCAATTGTAAGATATAAAGAAAAATTTGAATTTAGACAATGAGGGAGCTGGTCGTCTTAACTGTAATATTTTTCTTAATAATTTTTAACCTTGAAATTCTTGACTTCAGTTTTGTAGCTCCTATATTATTTTGTTATTGTATCATTTCACATAACTAACACGCAACTGAGAAATAAAAAAAACTTAATACTCCAACGCCAGATTTCGTCACGTAGTTACAATCACTATAAATTTCCAATGCAACAAAAAAACGAAACATATCGAAATGTACTTACAAAACTATAAATGGGATTAACTACATCTATCAAACACAAACAGCAAACCGATCGTCATCGCTTTAAATACAACCCAAAAAAAAGACCAAAATACAAACACAATTCATAACGCGCGCCCGTCATTTTCAAATGGAACCGATTCTATTTTTTCGTGCACGCTCCGTTATTCAAACAGCTGAATGGGACGGCCATAACTCATGGTTTTATCGATGTCGAGTACGCGCTGATCCCATCACTAGCGTCGTAGGCACGCACCAATAAAAATGTCCATTGTGGTCCAGTTAATGCCGGCGTATCCTGCCCGAATAAAGGGTCACAGGAATTGTACCCACCTATTTCACTAAATAAGTTTGTTACAATAAAACCTCACTTTTTTCTTTAAGAGCCCTTTTACAAAATTGCGCCGCTGCCGTACTGATCGGCGCGTAGGTAGATTTGCACTAGTATATATTGTTTTTAGGGGTGATGTTTCGAGTCTTATAAAATAATTATTAATGAACTAATTATAAAAATATGTACATATTTCAGTAGTTTAATGATGGTAGATTAGTATTATGAAAGTTTTTGATAGATTCTATTTACTAATTCAATATCAAAATACGAGGTAAACTTGCATTATTTTTTGGGAAAACTCACGGAGGTTAGATGTTTCTTTTTTGATAATTAATGAGATGGAAAATCAAAATTCTAATACATTATGTTACAACAAAACCATATTTTTGATGTCGTAGTAATTAATTTGATCTAATTTATTGAACATTATTGAGAGATTACGGCGTTTGAAGTTGTGCATATTATCGTTTTTTCCGTAAACTAGCTGCAGTAGAACGATCTGTACAAAAAAAGGAAAATAGTATTTGCAAATATTCTACATTAGCTTACAATAAGAAGAATAAATCTACTGTTTACTTCTATTTTAAATAGTCTAAATCTTTTCTGAGGGGGTAAACGAGGCGCTCAAAAATTACGATTTTTTGCAAAAAATGTGTAAGGGCTCTTAAGACCAAATAACTTTGAAATGAGGTGATATAACTTAGGTACTTAGTAGGTTCTTATGTTTAAGTTATTTTTTTATTGTAGTTATAATAAAAGTACAATAGAACGCCGATTATCCGAACGCCAATTACCCGAATCGCCAATTATCCGAATCGGTCCTAAGCGTAATATAAAAATTTAAACCAAGTTATTTTTGTTTTGTTTTGTTGTAACAAGTTGAAACTCACTGGAGTCCAGATATATTTCAACTTGTATGGTTGAAAGCAAGAGGCAAAACACTACTGTGTTTGTTAAACTTAATAAAGTTTATTCTATAGTTACAGTTCGTTTTTCTGTATTACCAGTCTATGTCCGATTATCCGAATTTTCGATTATTCGAATCGACCCCGGTCCCACTTAATTCGGATAATCGGCGTTCTACTGTACTATGTTTTTTTCGTAGCCAGTAATTCATTTTCATTGTTACATTGTACAGATTAATAATGTTAGTATTGGTGTCGATTCTGGCATGAGTCTCTTAACTTAAAACAAATTTAACTTTAGTCTCTCCTTTTCATTCTGTATTGAGAGTGATAAGGATAAACTGTTGCCTTTAAGTTTAGGTTTAAAGAATCGTGCCAGAATCAACACCATAGTATTTCTATAAAATAATGAAGGTTCCAAAAGTATTGAAAATTTTATTTCCTATAAATGGTGTCGATTCTGGCATGATTCTCTAAACCTAAACTTAAATTTGGCAACAGTGTATCCTTGTCATTCTTTATACAGAATGAAAAGGAGAGACTGATGTTAAATTTAGTTTTAAGTTTAGAGAATCACGCTAGAATCGACACCAATATCATTATTTTGCTTTTTTTTATTCCTGAATAGAGTTATAGAAATTAATTGGAACATAAATCATAATTAGATAGTTTTTAGATATTAAAAACTTTTAGATAATAAAACCTTACTTTCTTTTTTATTTAAAACTATAATTTTAAAATTGTAAACGTTTAGTATTTTTTCATAATTTATAAATAGAAAACTTAAAATTTTGATCTAGAAATAAATAAGCTTTATATTTTTACTCAGATAGTAATTGTTAAAAGAAAGAGTTACTAACTTACAATTACTTATTTGCCACTGTAACTGTATTTTTTTTTTGTCTGTAGAGCATTCTTGTGGTGGTCGGTATCATTCATGGAATTCTTGTTTTCTTCTAGTAAATCTTAAAACTAAAACTAGCCAATATACAGTGTTGCCACCACACATAAAGCCTAGATGTGTGTTACCAGGTCGGAAAATTAGCGGGTTATTGTACTGTCACCATGGTGGGTCACGATGAATAGCCATTGCAGGTTTCGTGTAATTAGTTGGAATTCCATTGTAACACCTTGGCAATTCGTTTGATAATTGAGACAAATCAAATAGACATTATATAAATAAAAGGTTTGAAAGTATGTGTCTACACGCGAAAACAGCTGGTAGTTCTTTATTTGCAATATGATTTGCATATACACTAACAAGGCATTTTCAAACAATTCGCCACGCATTTGGTCTGAAAACGAGCTTTAAAATCTTCTCGTAAGAACCCATTTTATTAAATTAGTTAATACTTATTTTTTATTCGTTAATACATATATTCTGTAAATATTTACGAGATTATTTTTAAGATTGTTTTCAGACTAAACTTATGCGAGAGGATATTCTCAAAGGAATTAAAAATCTCTTTTTATGTTTATATGCAAAATAGTTATGCAATAAAATATTGCACCAGGCTGGTACTAGATACCAGTTGTCTTTACTTCATTATCATTGAATACCAAAGACATTACAACGGAATGTAAAATATTAAAAATATACAGGGTTTAACATTGATAGAGAAGAGCCCGCGTAAGGAGGAAGCAGGGACTTAGAGATGCGACTAATCTCGCAGCAGACACGCCACACGTCTGCGACTTGCGACACAAGGCACACTTCTACGACTTGCGACAAAATTGCATCGATAAACATTTAGCCTTGTAGCCATGAAGAGTACCTAATCTATCTATTTTGAATTTCAGTCTCGGTATTTATTCATTATTTATCTTACTACATCAAAATTGGAGTAAGCAATTATCTACATTAGAATCTAAGATCAAAATGATATTACTTATAAAGTCTTTGAGCCGATATATTTAAATAGAGAAGTTGTATCTTTGATTGTAAGATTCACGATTGTAATTGTTAAAGAAATAAATCAGAACAGCTCGCGGCACGTACCTCTAGCGCTGAACAAAACGCGGAGGGGATAGCTGCGCATGGGTACGCGACTGGAGAGCCAATCGGCGCAACGCACGCCCGCCCGCGTACCTCTGTTTCCCCCCAAGACATTTTGATTTTTACTTCTGCGCAATAACGGTCAACGCTAAGGTTTCGTGCCGCGACTTATACCTACTTACGGATTGTCTACTATAAATTTTGCGTTCATTATAAGAGTAATTATGATGTAGATCAAATTAATCCGAAAGTTTATTTATTAAAACCCAAAGCCCTTGCAGTGACTTGAGTCAAGACTAAGTTTGCTAGTTGATATTTTAATCAATTACTATATTCAAAGATTTGAACTATCGAGTAACATTTCAATTAAATATTTTTAAAATAAATCAAAAATATATTTATTCAACAATACAAAATCACTTAGCTGACAATTAAACAGTGGTTTTCGCACTGAGCTGAGCTCGTAACGCAAATACCTAATATTGCAGTTTTACTAAATGGTTCGCATTACAATATGTTGACAAAACCCGGTAAGTGAATTCTTAACCATTTAAATAAACATTGTAATTTTGTTAAAGGTGCCATTCCGAGATGGGCTGCAGACCGCAAACTGCACCGACACCGCTTGTTTGAGATTGATTTCAAACGCGGCGACACTGCGGCTGCGTCCCGTAGCTGCAGCGCAGACTGGAGTGTCTGGGGCTTGGTTCAATCCTGTAGTCGCGGCATGTGGTCGTGCTTTGAAAAGCAATCACGACCGCAACCGGAAAAGCAAATTTTTTTGCGATGACGGGGAGAAAAAATGTATTATATCCACGACAATGACCAACGCCGCGTTGGTTTGCTGTCAACAAACTCGCGTCGCAGGTAATTGCGTGGTGTATTCGCTAAGCGGCGAGTAGCCCGAGGGCCACTAGTCGGTGCGGGTATACTTGGTAACCACCCCGCCTCCGACCAGCAGCCCGGTCCGCTGTCCGCCGATCCTGGATTTCTCCGTTCACAGCTTCACCTGACTAGTCTCACGGACCACAGCCCGAGTGGCTAGCCAGCCGACCAGCTCCCGAACCTACCAGGTAAACCAACTCACAGATCTACCCCTCACCCTCCAAGCGTAACTGCGGGATCCAGTTATGAGTTGCCGCTTGTTACGCCTGGAAGATATTGTCGCCTACGATTGCAGTCTGCTGCCCATCTCGGAATTGTTCCTTTAGTCTTGAATTTCATGAAATTGGCAGAAAGAGGCTGTTCAAGTATTACGTAAGCACTATAGGGGGGCAGGGAGGGTCTCTGCTTGGCTTATTTTTGATGACTTGGGGGGGTGGGGGGTAGAAATGTTGATTACGTCAGCATCATCGATTAAGCCTTTTTAAGTGCTGCTGGTCATGAAGCTCATGAAAGCTCATGAATCAATAAAAAAAAACAGAATGCATTAAAGGAAAAATGCATAAAGGTACCAATGTTTACGTAAGGATGGGGGGGGGGGGGGAGGGGTAAGAGCTTTGCTTACTTTTGCTAACGAGGGGGAGGAGGGGGTAAATAATTGTAATAAATCTGCTTACGTAATATTTGAACGGCCCCAAATAGTTTGTCGCACTATGTCGCCTGTCGCATGTCTGTGGCGTCCATCTAGAAGGGGTCAGTGGCTAAGCATTAAGGTTATTGAGACTAAAGCATCGGGTCGCAGAGGTACCAAGTTCACATCCCACTGTTTGTGTAATAATATTGAAACAGTAAATTATTTTTGACACAATTGTTGGGATTTTGAGCTGTTATGGGCTATAGAGCGCAAATAGTAAAGATAGATTTATAAAATATGCTGTAACACAGATAATACGATACAAATTATATTGTTAAAAAAAATATTAGATACCAACAAATCAATCAATATATTTTTAATTCTTTTTAGACATTTTATATGTATGTGTATGTTCGGTCTAACAATTTATAAACATATGAAACTTTATATATTAATAATGAACGTTGTATATATCACGACAACTAAGCAATTAAAAAAAAAAAAAAATCTTTCGCAATAAATAAATAAATTATAGTTTTACATACATTTCTGCTACATATAAAAAAAATATTTGATGTATTTTTCCCAAACCGTATCATAATATTTAGATTTTTATACATATTTACCTATTTGTAACAGAATAAAAATAATATATGAAAATAGTGTTGTAAAAAACTGAACTTTCAATTTATCGATAAAAAAAAGTTCGCAGCGCATATAACCCATAACAGTCGGAAGGCATTGCGGGGACCACACCATTTGGGGGTTGGGGGGGTGGTTACCCCCTACTCACAGCCGCTGTAGATGCCTCAATCTCATAAATAGGTTCTCGGGCAAGTGCGAGAGACGGTTATTGCTCAGTTTCCTGAAATAACACACAAAATATCTAGTCTCCGCTTATTTTTGCTTTCCTTTTCTTAAGATAACTAAGATTGAAGTGAGTCTACGAAAACAAAAATTAAGAAATGGAAAATAGGTATTGATGCCGATTCTGGCATGATTCTCTAAAGCTAAACTTAAATTTGACAACAGTGCATCCTTGTCGTTCTCTATACAGAATGAAAAGAAGAGACTGGTGTTAAATTTAGTTTTAAGTTTAGAGAATCACGCCAGAATCGACACCACTGTCTTTATTTTGCTTTTGTTAAGAAAGTTTTTTTTATATTGTTAGCTTTAGGAATATCGATATTGATCTTGTAAAATCTTTATATTTATCCCTTTTTTTACTACAGTTACTTTAAATATGTATTTGAAAATTAATTTTATATTTCTCGCTTTGAATTAAATTTTTTTTTTTGAATTAACACAAGGCTTACTCTTCGAATTAAAAATGATATGGTGCAGCCTACGTATTTATTTAAATAATAAACGTATAGATCACATTGTATGTTATTATTTCTGATATATTGTGAATAAGAAAAAGTTGTTGTACTCACAATCTTTCCAAGGCGTTGAGTTCCAGGAAAGCATCTCGCTCAATTGTGTGTATCTGGTTTTCAGCTAACTGTCTGAAATAGAATAAAAAATATATATCTTTATATATATAATTCTTCTGTGAGTGTGTATGTCACTGAACTTCTCTTAAACGACTGGACCGATTTTGATGAAATTTTTTGTGTGTGTTCAAGGGGATCTGAGAATGGTTTAGAATTCACAATTTTGTCCGCTGGACAACCCCTATTTTTTTAGGGCGGTACGAAGTTCGCTGGGTCAGCTAGTATATATATATATTTTAAAGCATGTAACTGCTTGATGTTCTAATCTAAAGAAAATATAACTAGAAAAAATTCTACGCGGATCAGGCAGCAGACGGGACTCGAACCCGCACCCTTCGCAATCCGGGCGAATGCACTGACCAATTATACTACCGCGGCCCTCACGGACCGCGTCGAAATTCCTCTAGCCATTCTTAAGCTGCAAGGCAGCGCCATCTCTTCGCATTATAGGTAACCCACAATGTCAAATGAATACTTTTACAAGTATTAAACATTTGAAAGAAGAAATAGCAATTATAGTTATATTTTTTATTTTTTTAAAGCATGTAACTGCTTGATGTTTATATCTAAAGAAAATATAACTGGAAAAAATTCCACGCGGACCAGGCAGCAGACGGGACTATACACACTGAGCATAATTGGTTAGTGCATTCGCCCGGATTGCGAAGGGTGCTGGTTCGAGTCCCGTCTGCTGCCTGGTCCGCGTGGATTTTTTTCTAGTTATATTTTCTTTAGAATAAAAATATTAAAAAAAGATCGTATTTTGAAAAAGAAATCACTGGGGGGCAGGTTTCAGGCAGGATTCGAACCCGCATACTCTACGCATCTGCTGTATGTCTAAAAATGCTTCTGGCTTACAATTATACGTTTGAAAGTCAAGTCAGCTAAAAGAGTGAATACCAAATGATTTACTGCAAATGCAATTCTAAATTCAATATCGTTTATTCAGTCTAGGCTGTTACAAGCACTTGTGAATGTCGAAAAGCTACGCCATCGGTTCGTAAATCTACGGCGGGAGACCTTGTACTGAGAAGAACCGGCAAGAAACTCAGCAAAGGCTGTTTTTTCTCCCTGTAATATATACAGAGTCGTCAAATTTAAAAATGACTTCAATATGAGATAATTCGTGAAGTCACCCAGTGAAGTTGATGCCATCCGCTGATATGCATAATTATTAAGACATCAATTAAGTACAATACTTTGAGTCTGTGGAAACTTAACTGGTTTATGGACAAGTAATAAATGTTACTTGAGGGCTATCGCGTATGAATCCGCCGCTAGAGGCGCTAGTGTAGCGTGAGGTCTCCGAAATGTCAAATGTTATTGCTTGTTGGTTGACTACGCGGGTTTATTTCTAATTAAAATAATGTTGTGAATAATTGGTAACAGTTCGGCTAAATTATTGCAAATATGAGTTATGTGGCAATGAATGTCAGTTATTAAAAAATTGAGCTTAGAAAAATGATTAAGTTCCCATTTTTTCCGAATAAAACGGAACTGCGCGTCACTGTGGCATGGCCTATTATGTTTAGGATATGGTTCTTTTGTGTCAAAATACGATCTAAATGTAACCTTTGATTTCATGTGCGTATTAATAAACTTTAAAAGTTACAATTTAGGACCTCACTCAACAGTGGCGCCATCTGGTGAGGCAGAAAACGGTAGCCCTCTAATTAAGCCGAATTGTTACCAATTATTCACAACATTATTTTAATAAGAAATAAACCCGCGTAGTCAACCAACAAGCAATAACATTTGACATTTCGGAGACCTCACGCTACACTAGCGCCTCTAGCGGCGGATTCATACGCGATAGCCCTCATTAACTCATATTTTTAGCCTATTATAGCACAATTTATTATTATTATTATATATTTTTAGTTTGACATAAAAATATTGCTTAGTAATTTTGACATAAACATATTTTGACATTTATTTCTAACTATGACTTGTTTGATTGTAATTGTAATATAATAATTTTGTTTTTATATAATTGTAAATTTGATTATTATTTAAAAAATATTGTATACCTTATAATAAGGTCGAAATGTAGGGACACTAAACTTCTTACCTAACACCAAATTGTTGTACTAACCTACATTTCACAATAAATCATTTGAATTTGAATTTGAATGAATATACGAATATATTTATGATTTTATTTATTTTTTAAGCATTTAACTGCTAGATGTTTAAATCTAAAGAAAAGTTTACTTTTTTTCTCTTTTTTGAAGTGAAACTTCTTTATCGGCGTTGGAAAAAAATTTACCGTCACATTTTTTTCGGTTACGCGTCACATTTTTCCGTTACGCGCATTCTTTTTTTATATTAATAGTTGATAGCTGAATGATCACACTGTCGCCGGCGAGAACTCTCTCTACTCGTTTGTAGCTGAGTGACAATAGTTATTAAAGATAAGACTCGCTCAGCCAAACTCGCATAGCGATACTCGCTCAGCGATACTCGCTCAGCGATACTCACTCAGCGATACTCGCTCAGCGGTACTCGCTCAGCGATACTCGCTCAGCGATACTCGCTCAGCTATACTCGCTCGGTTAAGCTGGCTTTCAAAAGCCGTGCGCGTGCATTTTAACTCAGGACTGCCAATTCGTTTCTAGTTTCTACTCGCTTATCGTTCATCGTCGGAGGTGGAACATGTGCCTTAGATTACTGAGCCGTGTAATCATAACAGTTTCATAGGCAGTAATTTGTATTCATGTCTATGATAATAAAATGCTTTTGTTTAAACTTTATCTAATTTAACTTTATTTAACCAATTTCTGGAAAGTTGCATGTAGATCATTTTTCGAAAAATAAGGCCATAAAGAAATTTCACTTCTTACGTGTGTACACTAGTACACGCACACATTTTTTTTTCTAGTAAACTTTTCTTTAGATTTATACGAATATATTTACGGTCAATACTTACAAAATTTTGAGTTCTTTTAGCCTCTGGAAGTCGCTTTGAAACACGACTGTAATGTTGTTGCCTTGAAGGTCTCTGTAACAATAGAAAATTAACAAAATTAATATCACAATTGTTTTCATTAATAAGCCTATCTATACTAATATTATTGTCTTGGAACCTTTTTTTGAAGATGCAGGCAGCATAATTTAATTTGAATTTAGTTTGACATGTTAGATAGATAGAAAAAAAAAAAATGTTGTGTGTCATGTTTTTTCCACTGAAGTAAGTTTTGAAGTTATACTTCTTTAGGCGCGTTATGAAAAAATGATGAGAGTGAAATTTTAAGATGCGCGCGCATCACTCTAACACAAAATTTTAACAGAATGAAGTTGGTCGCTTTAACGACCAACTTCATGCTGTTACTTTTGTGTTTACCGCACATTAATAAAATCTACCAACAAAATAGAAATAGAATCTCTATTTAGTGGGTGCTAACGACTGCATTGTGAAGGCCTATCAAAAGTATTTATTAATCTGGAACAACGGAACCAAAGCGCGATTCAGGAGACTACAGCGCCATCTCTTGACCATTGGTGTAGTAGAACCAAAAACCACATCTTTATTTTCTGTAATAAAGTAACAGTTATAGGTATTCATATTTGTGATATCAAAAGTATTTATTAATCTGGAACAACGAAACCAAAGCGCGATTCAGGAGACTACAGCGCCATCTCTTGACCATTGGTGTAGTAAAACCAAAAACCACATCTTTATTTTTTGTAATAAAGTAACAGTTATAGGTATTCATATTTATCCACATGTTTCTAGTTTGTATATTCGGATTACGTGTTTGAGTTTCATACAAGTGCAAATCACATATGTTCTAATAAATTATATTCAGTAGCGATTTTAATTGAATATTTTGATTATTTATTTATTTTTTCAAATTAAAACTGAATTTTATTGACTGTGTCCATTTCCAGACTTTTTATTAATTTATTGTAATTAATTATTTGCATGCAATTAAAAACTAATTTTAAACGATGCCAAAGAAGGATAACTTCTCACGCGCCTACATAAGTACACAAGCGTTTCCTAAACAAAATAAAGAAGTTCGGGGTAAGGCATAGCGCCGTTTAATATTCACGAACAATTATAAAGAGGAAAGATTTCTATGTAAGTATGTTTGTTACGAATGGGCTCAAAAAGTACTGGACCGATTTTAAAAATTCTTTCACCATTTGAATGCTACATTATCACTGATTAATATAAGCTATAGCTTTTTTTTCAAAAAGTTAGGGTGCCGTAAGAAAACTTCGATTATGTGAACCCAACGTGTGTAAAAAATACCAAAAAAATGCCTTATATCGCGTACGCTACGGAAGTCATCGACAATAGAGCAAAGTGATGTACCAGAGTTTTATAGAAGATACCAATATCTATCTCTACACCGATGCAAAGCGAGGGCGGTCCACTAGTTAATAATAAACAAATAAATATTTCCAACACTCACACCAATTAGCCTTGTACTCCAGTCATGGATGTTTGATATGTATTTCTATATAAAATATTTTTATATATGTACAGTATATGTATTCTATCCGTTACCCTAGTATCCCACAACACAAGCCTTACAGTGCTTTCTTTGGGGCTAGGCTAATTGGTGTGAGTGTTGGAAATATTTATTCATTATTTATTGTTATTCACTTTTCAACGCCATATATTCATCTAGAGATTTCGACCTTATTTAATGTGAATATTCAATCTATATTTCAATAAAATTGATCCCAAATTATAGCAACTGACTTTGCAAACATACAAGCTCATCTTCGGTACAGTTGTATGTGTTACACGTGCGTAACTTAACCAATGTTAAGTTAGCACAGCCGCAGTTAAGTGCAACTAAGTGACGCGTAAGTGGCAGTTAAGTGACGCCCGCCCCGCTAATGTTCTGAGTGGTTGCTTTTAGTTGGGAATTGCTAATATTATATTCTCGAGTTCTGCATTAAATATCTACATATTGTGAATATGTTTAACCTGATTAAAAATATTCCTGCTTATTTCTTGATAATCTCAGTGTGGCATTTGCTTTTTATAAGAAACTAGTGGCCCGCCCTCGCTTCGCTTCGGTATTTTATCCCCTTGGGGGTAGAATTGATCAAAATCCTTCCTTCCTTCTAATCCTTTTCTTAGCGGATGCCTACGTCATAACATCTGCATGCCAAATTTCAGCCCGATCCGTCCAGTGGTTTGGGCTGTGCGTTGTTAGATCACTATGTCAGTCAGTCAGTCAGTCACCTTTGAGTTTTAAATATATATATAGATTCAGGGAGAGAGAGTTCGCCCTATTTCATCCATAGCAAAGGCTTGTGCCCCAGGAGTGCTTACATTAATAGGCTGATGTTGATGAAGAAATTCAGGACACTCCGAAATTTCACACAACGGAAAGAATTTCATACATTTAAACATGTTTAGAATGTCTGTAATTATTCTGGAAGTACCGAATTTGACAAAAATTATAAACCTACTAGCGGCCCGCCCTCGCTTCGTTTCGGTGTAGAGCTGAAGTGTAGACTACAGTTTTTGTTCTCATGCTTGTATTATACACAATGACATTCATTTATGATTCTTCTTATACCTGCATGCAAAGTCTCAGCCCGATCGGTTTAAAATTGACAAAGTTTCATACAAACTTTCATTCCCTATTTTATCCCCTTGGGGGTAGAATTGATCAAAATCCTTACATACTGCGAAATTGAACATTAATTGTTCGCCTGCATTTTGATTCCTGTGTCATACAGTATAAATACAAATGCCATTTGTTATTCAATAAACGGAGACAAAGCATGGCGTAACTAATCCAAGGGTAGTCTTCGTTTATTAATTAGAGGGTTAGAGTAAGACTAATCATAAGAAAAAAAATGGGTGCGGGTACTTATGTAGGCGCGTGAGAAGTTATCCTTCTTTGGCATCGTTTAAAATTACTTTTTAATTGCATGCAAATAATTAATTACAATAAATTAATAAAAAGTCTGGAAAAGGACACAGTCATTAAAGTTCAGTTTTAATTTGAAAAAATAAATAAATAATCAAAATATTCAATTAAAATCGCTACTGAATATAATTTATTAGAACATATGTGATTTGCACTTGTATGAAACTCAAACACGTATTCCGAATATACAAACTAGAAACATGTGGATAAATATTATAAATATGAATACCTATAACTGTTACTTTATTACAAAAAATAAAGATGTGGTTTTTGGTTCTACTACACCAATGGTCAAGAGATGGCGCTGTAGTCTCCTGAATCGCGCTTTGGTTCCGTTGTTCCAGATTAATAAATACTTTTGATAGGCCTTCACAATGCAGTCGACCTCACTTGCGTTTTATACAACAAACATATACGTATATAATATATATATATATACTAGCTGACCCAGCGAACTTCGTACCGCCATAAAAAAATTTAATTAAAAAAACATTGTCCAGCGGACAAAATTGTGAATCTAAACCATTCTCAGATCCCCTTGAACACACACAAAAAATTTCATCAAAATCGGTTCAGTCGTTTAAGAGAAGTTCAGTGACATACACACTCACAGAAGAATTATATATATAAAGATATTATATACATACATACACATAATATTAGTGTGTTTTGTTTGTATGTATTATATTATTTTTACAGTATGTATTTATATATGTATCTTTGTTAATTTGTATATATATTCGTATTTAGCTTTATACCGCCGTTCGTGTTTTTCATTTTTCCCAAGGTTGACTGGGAGAGAATGCTTTTAGCATTAAGTCCACCTTTTGCACCAATGTTATATATTTATATTTTGGTCAATAAAGTTTAAAAATAAATAAAAATAAAATAAAATCCAGAAATGTTAGTAACTACCAACTCGGTCGATAATATCAAACCCAGATTTTGTAACGTAAGTACCAATCAAGAAAAGCAAGAACACAATCCCAGCGGACATTCATTATGAGCAATCAAATCGAATTAAACTCGATTGCTCCAGCGATTGTGAGGCCTCTCGGAAATCGATCGTAGTGATGTGCGGTGACGATGCACACAGTTTATCGATTAATTCACAATCAAGAGCATTAGTCTTATTAGAGCTCGAAACATAAATTTAGTTTTTTGACGATATAGCATACTTTTTATGCCGGAAAATGTTAGTTTACTGTGAACCTAACATTTTCCGGGTTATAAAGTATCCTATGTCTCAATCCAGGTCATTTATTTAAAACTTACAATACAATGAGCTAATGAGGAGAGTTATATTAAAGTGGAACTAAGAGCAATGTTTTTTGTAGCCACAGCATGCTCAAAATTAGGTATGAAAAAAGAAAATGGGGACATCATACCAAACAACAATTCATGAACACAAACTTAAAATCAAAGTCAAATAAAAAATAAAATAAAAACTAAATATACTGAGACATGATTAAATTGAGATGTTTAATGTTCTTAAAAGTTTCTAAGCAATTTTTGACTTGTATGATCCAATGCTATCGTTGTAAATATCGATACTCTGGCTCAAAGCATTATAATTTTTCAAAAGTCTGGACACTGTAGAGCTAGATTTTAAGTTAGTTATTGAGACGGGAGGACAAAGTCATAAACTATATATGTTTGCCAATTTCATCCATATCCATTCAGTAGTTTTTGCGTGACCGAATAACAAACTCAGTCAGCAGGAAAAGAAAGTCTTTTCTTCTTCCCGCACCCCGTCTAACCGAGAGTGTAAGCAAAACATCGCATAATAACTTCTGACACGAAACGAAAAACGCGGTTCCGGCGGCAAATAAAAGTTTTGCCCGCACCCTTACCAGACTAAATAGGGACAAACTTCGCAGGATTATAGGAACCCTGGCTGGTCATTGTCCCCTAAACAAACACCTATATACAATAGGAGTAACAGACAGCCCCCTATGCAGAGGATGCATGGAGACAGAAGAAACGCTTCAGAATGTCATCATGGAATGCAGGAGCGTGGACGACCAACGGGCACGACTTCTCCAGTCGCCAGAATCGTTTCCGGAAGCTTGCAGCAGTCTACCAAGGCTGCTTTCCTTCTGGACCGATATAGGCTGGCTGGAGTAAACGGGAATGTTTTTGAGACACGCACAATGATCCAATAATTAGGACTAAGTGCGGAAACATCTCTGAAAAGCTAAACTAAACTAAAGTTCTGATAGAATTTCCATCCGTTTCATCGTTGTTTAATTGTATGCACTTATATTAATAAAAATACTCTTTTATCATTATTTTAGTGTAATGTCAAGCACATCACAACCAGATACCATACTTCCGCCTTAATTAAAAAACGCAAAACTGATTTTTTATGATTAAGCACTACCTAACTAGGTAGAGCTATTTAAGGTGCGACATAAATAGCATTATATCGTCTCGTTATTATTACTAATGAATAAATGTTTTATCTTATTGAAGTTAATAATGTTGTCGATTCTAGCATGATTCGACACCACTCGACTCTAAACTTAAAGCTAAATTTATCGATAGGATACACTGTTGTCAAATGTAAGTTTAGCTTTACAGAATCATGCCAGCATCGACACCACTAAATTGCATTGAAATATTCGTTAATTTAAAAAAAATATACTACTGCCTCTAATAGGGGTGATGACGCGGTACAGTAAACGAAATTCTATTTAGTCCGTCAGTTAGATGATCAAAAAATAATGGACACGTATTTTTTCTTTGGAAGATACCACAGATTACTTTCAAAACCCAAAATTCACAAAAAAAAACACACGAAAACACTTCGTAAGGACAATTATGTTTAATTATATACGTACAGAAAATCAATAATATTTAAATAAAAATTTCCTTAACCTACTTATAACATCTTATTTACAAAATAAAAAATAAGTCACCCCCAGCGCCGCCGTCAGGGATGGTGCCCAATAGGCTGGCAGCATAGCCCCGTTGAATGGCAAGGCTGGTCCGTTGACCGAGATAGCTGCCAGCCTTATGATCACCAGTAACTTCGGTGAGTCTTCACCGGGCATGGAGGTTTCTCCGCCTACCTCCATAGGTTTAAAAAGAAGGACACCCCGAGATGCGTATGTGACCCAGACACCGAAGAGGACATTTTTCATGTCCTCTTAGAATGCCCCCTTTACAACAGAGAAAGACAAGACGCACAAACAGCACTAGACACACAACTTAGAAAGGATAACCTAAAGGAAATTATAACAAACAAAAGAGATAGGGAGATCTTTCTTAAATATAGCAAAGGCATAGTAACAAAAGTCATAGAAAGAAATAAGGATGATTAGTATAGGTATTAACCTATGTATTATACAATTGTAAATTTTAGATTTAGGCAAAGAGCCATATGGGCAGATAATGTAAAATCGGATTAAGAAATGTGTACAATAGAGAAATGGTAGTAAATAAGAAATATAGATAGTAAGGAAACAAGTGTGTGTAAATAAAAGGAAATGTAAAATGTAAATAGAGAAAATAGAAATTATAAGAAATGTAATAGGAATTAAGATAATTGTAAAAGATGAAAAGAAAAAGAAAGCTGTGCAAAAGAAAAAGCACAACAAAATATGCAAAAGAACAGGCATGATTAAAAACAACATAATAGTAACAAACAAAAAAAACAAAAGAAAGAAAAAGATCTGATACAAATTGGGACAAAATGAACCAGCTCTTGGACCCCATTGGACCTTCGTGTGTAAATTTTGAACATATCGATAAATTCAGCATTTCTAAGGCTCATCCCTAGTGGATGCACAAGCCCTGTGTTGCTGTTTGTAAATCCGGTAATTATGTGCGAGACCAATTAATATGACGATTAAATAAAAATGGCCGCCGTGGACGTGAGAACGGCAGGTAGTTAAATCAGTGATCAATGTTTTACAGATGTTAATTAAGATTTAATAATTCTCAAATATGTACTATTATTATTAAGTAATTTAAAGAAACATAAAAAAAATACATAATCTAATTACATAATTACTATAAATATATAAATACTAGAACAATAAAACTAAAACTAAAAACCTTAAAAATAAAATTAATAACTAAAATATATTATTAAAAAGAGTCCCTTTAGGCAAGGATCCGAAGATACTGGCAGCGTTACCCCTTTGAATGGCTAGACCAGCTATACTCTAAGTGTGTTCCGCGGAACCCTAGGGTTCCGTGATACCTCTGTCGGGGTTCCGCAAGAATTTAGAAATAAAAAAATCAAAACACCTCTCTCTGGTCGCTCCGCGGCTGTGCGGACTCCGCGGCCGCGCGGAGACAAAACGCTATGAATGTTATTTATTTATTTATTTGTATTTGTATAAGCTTGTGTTACATTAGCTGGTACAATATCTCATAAGTTTGGTCTCAACAATTTTATACTTGTACAACGCGTTCGCTCTAAGTTTGCCGGTCTGTGGAATGCGCGTACCCTCCCCCACGTGACAACAAAACTTATAATGTGTCATAGTTTTACCCAAATATCTAACGTACACAATTTTTATTGTTACAATTAAATAAAAAATTTCGAACGTCATACACTCATACCTATCGCCAGCGGCAAACTTAAAACGAGCGGGTAGTATACTTGTAAGCGCTCAGTCTCTTTGATAAAAGCCGCCTCTGAATTAGACGCTATAGTTGTCAACTAGCGACTTTCGTCTCTAACTTCAAAGGATAAAGTCGATATTGTTTACAACGCTATTTTTAAATTTCTGTTTTTATTTTTGCTTTTTGTTTATCAAAGGTGCCGACTCGAGTATTTTCGAGAATATTTGAGATCGAGTCTAGGACTAAGTATAAAAGCGGCGATCGCGCGTTGGCGTCGTCAGTTGATGATTAGCGTTCGGAGCGATAAGTTACTACCTACTTACAAGCTCGCTAGCGAGAAACTGGTGTTCATTGTTTTACTGCCTGCTGTATTCTGTTGTCTCAGTTTTATACATTTCTTCCCTGTAGGTTCTAAATTTAGTCTCTTATACGCAGTAACGATTGTGCATTATTTAAACCCCACTATCCTGACTTGTAACATTATAAATAAAGAAGAATGGAACGTTGGCTTAAAGGTGTTAAACGTGTTCCAACAACATCTTCTAATGACGCTGAATGTTCAAAAGCAATGCGCGCGGAGAATTTAGCAATCACCGATCCAGAAGATGATGCCACGAGTGCCACGACGTCAAGCTCGACGGTTTCAAAGACGAAAAAAAGGAAGTATGATGAATCTTATATCAGTTTCGGATTTGTTGATTCCAACGGCTCACCTCTCTGCATGCTCTGTAGTAAACTGCTTCCTAATAGTTCCATGGCACCTGCCAAATTGCGTCGACATTTAGAAACCGTACACCCCGAGACTAAAGACAAGAATAAAGAATTTTTTGTTCGCAAAAAAGATCAGTTATTAGAAAGTCAAAAAAATATGATGCATGTAACACAAACTACCAACGAAAAGGCCACGGAGGCATCATACTTAGTTAGCTATCGCATTGCACAAGCAGGTGAAGCGCACACTATCGCTGAGAAATTAATAAAACCATGTGTATTAGACATAACAAAATGTATGCTTGATGAAAAATCTGCAAAGCATCTTTCTACTGTTCCGCTATCAAACGATACTGTTTCACGACGAATCCATGATCTGGCAAGCTACGTCAAACAAGAACTAGTTACACGTCTACAAAATACACGATTCGCTTTGCAAATGGACGAGTCGACTGATGTCGCTGGTTTGGCTATCCTGCTGGTTATTGTGAGATATCCATATAAAAGTTCTTTTGAAGAAGACATGCTTATGTGTTCATCGCTGCTTACAAACACTACCGGGGAAGAAATTTTTAATAAAATAAATATATTTTTTGAAGAACATAATCTCAGTTGGAACAATTGCATTGACATTTGTACAGATGGGGCCAAGGCGATGACAGGTAAAACAGCAGGAGCAGTGTCACGAATGAAAAATAAAGCGCCTAATTGTAGTTCCAGTCATTGTATTCTGCATAGACAAGCACTTGCGATGAAGCAAATGCCGTCTAATCTAAAATTAGTTATGGATGAAGCGGTAAAAATAATTAATTTTATCAAATCACGACCACTACAATCCCGATTGTTCTCATTATTGTGTGAAGATTATGGCAGCAAACATAAAACACTGCTGCTCCATACAGAAGTGCGATGGCTGTCTCGGGGAAAAACTTTAACAAGGCTATTTGAACTTAGAGCCGAGTTACAAATGTTTCTTTCAGCAGATACTTCTTTTAATTTGAAGGACCGTTTGTATGATAAAACTTGGTTGTTCCGATTGTCTTTTATGGCGGATATCTTTCAAAAACTTAACGAATTAAATTTATCATTGCAAGGTAAACAGACAACAGTGTTTCAGGCCTATAATAAAATAACTACTTTTAAAAGAAAATTAGATTTTTGGATCATTTGCATTGGTAAGAAAGAAATAGAAAGTTTTACGTTACTCACTGAGTTTGTTAGCGAAAACGACTCAGAAATGTTTGAAGATAATGTGTTTGAAGAATTGGTCCAATATCTCAGTTCGATGCGCGCATCTTTTGAAAAGTATTTTCCCGAAGAACACAATACAAAAATTAAAGTGAACTCCTGGATTCATAATCCTTTTTTACCCAACTTGGAAAAGCCTGAAAACATGTCAAATGAGATATATGAATCTCTTTTAGAAATGTCATCAGACACAAGTATGGAGTCATTGTTCAAAACGACGCCTCTTAATGATTTTTGGTGCAGAATCCAAGATGAATATGCAATGCTTGGCCAAATGGCTCTGGATATTCTTCTCCCGTTCCCAACTACATATTTGTGCGAAACAGGATTCTCTACCTACGCAGCCACGAAAACAAAATATCGCAATAGACTGGACGCCGAAGCTGATATGAGACTCCAACTTTCTTCCATCAAACCTGATATCAAGCAATTGATGAAAAATAAAAAACAGTTTCATACCTCCCACTAGTTAGATTTTTTCTTTTTTAATGTTTTCTATTATTGTCCTTACCAAGTGGTGAAGTAAATAATAATTAGTAACGGATACATTGTACTTTTATTATGCTGATTAATATAGAATACACTTATAAAAATAATTGTTTTATTGTAGGGTTCCATCAAGTATTTTGCTTCCCAAAAGGGTTCCGTCATTTAAAAAGTTTGAGAACCACTGGGCTAGACTAATTCTTTGTCCGAGGTAGCTGCCAGCTCTTCGGTCTCCTGTGATGTCGACTAACCTTTTTACTATTTCCTTAAATAGCCTTAAAGCGCTAGGACCCCACGGACCAATGGTCTCGACACCGAATGGGACAAAATCATATTCGGAGCCTAGACCCCTGTATTAGCTTGCTTTTGCTTTTTCAGCCGCTTCACAAGCCGCACCAGCTCTGTTGTTGGTTCCATGTAGATGGGAAGGGGCCAGCGTGTCTGAACAGGTTGCATCCCATACCAGATTTAATTATGTTTGGTATAAAGAGGGACAAGAAGAAGCCTGCTACTACACACATCAAAAGTGTCTAGGGATCAACATATCGACACTTGCAAGGAAAAACATCGTAATTAAGTTTTAGACATTTTACAGGAAAGCGCGCCAAAGATTAAAAAATTCGTACCAATTTCGGTTTAGTCCGAATGGCAATCGATGTTGTAAAATTAAGTTACTATAATAAACACCTAAAATATTATATTATTATGATGCCTTAGATATATATATTTAATGACTTTTTAAATATTTTTGTGAGTTACAACCAAATTCGTCTACATTCACTTTTTAAAATGACATCGTAACTCAGACTTACAATCTTATATTGTATCAAATTCTTGTATTCGTTGAATAAAATGATTGTATATCTGAGATACCATTTCTTAATAGTTTAAATATGCGTTTTAGGGTTACAATTGGAAATAAAATTAAGTTTTATTAATTATCAGTCTTTATTATTTTTACTGACAAATCACAACCAATTACACATTTAAGTTACAAATTTTCTGATGAGACTTACCAGAACAAAATCACATATTAAAGCGATATTAAATGAATTTAAGCATTATCTAAGATAATCAGTGTAAGTAATAAATAACACCATTAATGCAACTGAATAATCTTACGTTAGGAAAATAAAAAGCCGACAATAATCATCACTTATGGTGCTAAAATAAGTATTCAGAAAAAAAAAGTATTTTTAACGGAATAGGTAGTCACAATAAATATGAAACCTAGTTTGTTACGTTTAGGCAATCACACTTCCTAAAAAAATACAAACTAATTTAGGCCCGTATTACAGAATGACAACTGAGTGTTGATTTTTACTTGAGTACAGTTAGAAAGGGATGTCGCTATATATAGCACATAGCAACATCCCTTTCTAACTGTACTCAAGTAAACAACACTCAGTTATCATTATGTAATACGGGCCTTAGTATATTATTTGAGCAATCTTTTATTTTTTGTCAATCACACTTTAATCAACCAGTAACCTAAACATTTAAAGAACTTACTACTTAATCAGAATCAAATGAATCATTAATTCGCCTTGTAGCATTCATGTGCGGTAATGCTATGTAATAATTATGGTAAATTGCTGGAATAGCATTACTTTTACAAAGGCTATGTAAGTCTTTGTACTTGGCTGACGATATAGGCAGAGGCGCATTATACGCCTTTGGAATAATGCTCGGTAACTCTTCTCTATCATTGTTTTGAGGTCCCATGGCAGATCGTCGTTTCGCTGCTCGAGAAGGAACTGCTTTTTGCTGCAGCAGATCTATAGCCATTTCACAATCACTGAGTGAATCATATTGATATTTGATAATATTTGGCGAGTTACAGTTAAAATGGATATGCATAATTCTACTCCATGCTACTTTTAAATTATTTATGTCTTGTTCCCAATTGCAATAATAAGGCAGAAGCAGTTTGAAGTCTAATATCATTTCTTGGTTAACTTCTTGTACCACATAAGGTTCACCATTAGCTTTAGCGCATCTGATCAATGTCACCCATTGCTGAGGAACGAAAATAATTTTATTTTTCTTTCTGCGCTCTATAAGTGCATGCATGCTGTCACCCTCTGATTGAGAATGACCGACTTCGAAGAAGTGGTGATAAATATTGATGTTGAAAATTTTGGCGGCATATGAATACATAGCAAAGACTATCCGGTTTTTATTCTGACCACCGCAGCTATCTGAATAAAAATTGAAGTCTTTGTACCCTTCCTGGACTTTATTCTTTATAAAATCAAACACGTAACTACTTATTTCATTGGACCCCTTTTTTCCGATTGTCTCGTCCCATATGTAACAATATACCTTATGTTTGCCCATATCGTATATAGTAAAATTGTAGGTTGCAAGCTTTCTTTTATAGTAAAAAATTGAAACTTTGGACTGTGGGGTGGTTAAGATTTTCTGTAAATCAAAACATGCTGCTACGACAGAATCTGATTGCTCAGCCCGGCGTTTATCGGAATCTTTTAAGGCCCTCACTACATGTTTATTGGCAATATGTAAAGCTTGCTCATACTCTAAATTAGCTTTGTCGGTTCCGGTTGCGTTTTTAAATATGTCGCATCGTGGGCATTGATCTTTTTTTGGTTTATTAAAATCAATGTTGAATTCAGTCTTAAATATCTCTCTGTATTGCCTCAAGGTAGCAACTACTTGATCAGAATAGTACTTATTCATCCATTCCAAATAAAGTTTGTAAAGTATTGGTAAGCTCAGTTGTTCATCAAGATACTTTTTAGATGTCCTGCTCCTAACGTAATGCGAATCTACCAATGGCATTTGTGAAATGTGGTTCCGGACAGATTGTTTCACATGATCTGGGATAGCATTTTTTCTTGAACCATGACGACCTCGCTTATCACTAGAAATAGTGCCTGTGGCAGCCATATCTATTTTTTTAAAAAGAGTCTGCAAGCACATGTCGCTTACAGAAAAAGTATTCAAGAACATAGTTTTACAGGTTCTAATTTCTTTACCATCTATAAATAAAAAATACTGTAAAGACCATTTACGCCTACTTGAGGCAGCTGTACGAACGGTAACTTGCTTTTTTTCAACCCTTTTGACAAATCGACTAATATATTCCATTTGACGATTGTGATGTTACAATGTGATATTGAATATATTGGCCCATTTTATAGGATGAAGGCATTGTATCTAAAGTTGCGATGAAATCCAGTTAAAAACTAAATAATTATTTCTGAAAAAAATATTGTACTTCAAGATAAGATGAACACTTTGTTAATATGAAATAATAATTTCTAAAAACAAGATTGTACCTAGTATTACAATTTTATTTAAGTAAACTAATAATGGCTTGCATAAAAAATAACATGTAACTAAATATACAATTATAGTAACTGCAGTTGACTCCCACTTACGATGTTTTTACGCTATGCAAATTTTAAACTGTAAGGAATTTAGATACGGGGATAAGTGTAAACAATTCCGGATTTTTGGCTAGGAGAGAATATCATTTTAACTCAATACCGCCTAAAACTGAGTTACAATGTTCTTCCTTGCAAGTGTCGATATATTTTTGCAATAACTTTTCTCCTGATTGATATTAATTAAAATTTTCTTTAAGGATTCATCAAATAAAGTGTTTTCGTTTGTCACAGTAATGATAAACCAAGTCACCTTTGCATTAATAAAGAAATTTGCCATTTTCCTAATAAAGGGATTTTTGACATTTGAACCACTAACACAAAAGTTCGAAAAAAAGACTGAAATAACAGTTTTCTCTAAAATTTTATTGGGTAACTTAAACAATTAATAATCCGTATTTCTACCGCGAACACTAACAACACAAGAACATCGGTTTGGCATACTCAAAATGAGTTCATCCAAATCACGCTGTGGAATGGCCGCCCATGTTCGTTGCAACAACAAAAAAAGGTCTTCTTGCGACTGGATACCCTCCATATTCGGCAGAGCTCTTCTCTGTAGCATATCCCATGCATGCTCAATCGGGTTCAAGTCTGGCGACTGAGCAGGCCAGGGCAGGACATTGATGTTAGCTGCGGCGAGAGTCTGTCTTACAACTCTTGCGGTGTGCGGTCGTGCATTATCATGCATTAACTGAAATAAGGGACCGATTTGCACTTGTAGAGGAACGATGACGTCTGATACAATCGTCTCAGCATAAATTTGAGCGTTGAGGTTGCCTCTGATCCAAATCAACTCAGTTCTTCCGCCGATCCAAATACCCGCCCATACCATGATGGTTCCACCACTATAAGGATGGACTTCCTGGCAGGATTTTAATCGCTGTTGGCGTCCAGGGGTTCTCCAGTGTCGTATACGTCTTGTATCCGGTCTCATACCAAAACGAGACTCATCAGAAAAGCACACGAAACGCCATTGTTCTTCTGCCCAATTTCTGTGTTCAAGAGCCCATTGATATCGAATCCTACGATTGTGCATTGCTATAGGTGGTACCCGTAGCGGTCTTCGGGAATGAAGGTTCACTTCATGCAAGCGGTTTCTGACTGTTTGGTCGCTAATTAAGTTCCCTGAAGAGTGATGAAGCCTCACGGCTAACATCATGGCGGTTATTGTTGGAGCTCTTCGAGTTAAGATTTGAATGTATCGGTCTTGTCTCCGTGTGGTGCAGCGATACCGTCCTCCATGGCGCTCAGCCACGGTACCAGTGCTTCGGTATCGTGTCCAAAGTCGACTGATAACACTCTGACTTGTATTCAGAGCTAAAGCCACAGTACGTTGCCGGGAACCAGCTTCTATCATTCCCACGGCTCTGAGCATTTCTTCCCTGCTTAAATAACGTCGCCGCTCCATAATAACGTTGGTTTTAATCAGTAATAGGGAAACAGTAGCACTAATAATGTCTTCAATGCGTTGTATGTTTTTATAGGGAAAATATTGACAGCTGATTTTCATCTTTTACTCGAATTTGATTCACAGTTCCTGATTCAAATTATGAAATGCACCAAAAAGGATCCATATAAATTTATAAAATCATAAATTTATTACAAAGCCACATCTCAATCTCAAGAAATCCGCATAAAAATGCTTGATCCCTAGACACTTTTGATGTGTGTATTATAATTAGGGTTCCCAAATAGAAATCGGAAATCAAAATCTTTATTCAAATTGGATGACAACTCTTTTGAATCGTCCAAACATTTTTGAAGTGAAATCTTCTTTAGCGGCATTGTACACTTTTTTTGTATGGATAAAAAGTGTTAAACTCGCGTCAGGTTAAACACGTGGGCTAATCGCATCATGACACACAATAAAATTGGAAAGGTTGTTGACTTTCAATATATTGGACGAAACATAGTAATATTTTATTTTATCGTATTAAAATAATAAGTTTTTATGTAGGACGTCCACGTGGCAGCTTTATTTTTTTTACAATAGATGTCGCTAGGTGCGCATAAATGTGATTCATGTAAGTTGCTTTCTTTACAATAGATGTCGCTAAGTGCTCTTAAACGTGATTCATGTAAGTTGATTTTTCTGAGAGATAAACTTTTTTAATGTAATATAAATTGTCATGTTTGTTTGTGTACGATAGCGCAATAAATAAATATTGTATTCCACCACATACATGATAGTACTTTTATACTGATAATTAAAGCAATTCGTGCAAAATTATTCCCTAACCATTCCAAAATATCAAAAATGCACAACGTTAATATTCAAGTTTTCACTTCTGCCGGCACTCCCGGAGTGCAACCCGTCGTTGTCTTCGCTACCACTCGTTATTGGACATTATTTTTAGCTGCGGAGAAAAACGAGCGAAAAAAATTCCACAATATTAAAAGTATAATGTGACAACATTTACAAATCATTATGTTGTTACAACGCCAATACCATCATGATTTATTTAATACTAGCGACCCGCCCTCGCTTCGCTTCGGTGTAGAGCTGAAGTGTAGACAGTTTTTGTTCTCAGGCTTGTATTAAACACAATGACATTCATCTATGATTCTTCTTATACCTGCATGCAAAGTCTCAGCCCGATCGGTTTAAAATTGACAAAGTTTCATACAAACTTTCATTCCCTATTTTATCCCTTTGGGGGTAGAATTGATCAAAATCCTTTCTTAGCGGATGCCTACGTCATAACATCTACCTGCATGCCAAATTTCAGCCTGATCCGTCCAGTGGTTTGGGCTGTGCGTTGATAGATCACTATGTCAGTCAGTCACCTTTGAGTTTTATATTATATTACTCATAAAAGATAGATATATATGGTGTCGCAGAATTTTTTGTAGGACTATTTAAGATAAATATTTTCACCATATATTATATACATGTAGCACTAACTGTTTTTGCAGCACACGCCTGAATAGCTCGCAGATTGCAGAATTTTTTCAGACTTAAATGACATTTATCGTTATATTTTGGACAATTCACACAATATCTTTATAAATTATAGCCTATGTGTTATTCTGATCTATAAGCTACATTACTGTAAAGTTTCATTAAAATCCGTTTAGTAGTTTTTGCGTGAAAGAGGAACAAACATCCATCCATCCAAACAAACTTTCGCCTTTATAATATTAGTAAGGATAGGAAACCTATTGGAATGATTGGAACAGTTCAAACCCAAGCATTTATGTCTGTAATATAATCAGACACTTTGTAATAAGCTTTTTTAATAAGTGCTTTTTTATACTATCTTTGAATTTATTTATGGTTAACTCTTGTTTATTGCTTGGGATTTTTTATAATTTGTTCATTAATAATTATTTTATAAGACTCGAAACATCACCCGTAAAATGCAATATATCCTAGTGCAAATCTACCTACGCGCCGATCAGTACGGCAGCGGCGCAATTTTGTAAAAGGGTTTTTAAAAAGTTTTTTTAATTTTCATTTTTACTTGTATCAATATACATTGTTTAAGTAAACTCACTGAAGTCAATACTTCAGTGAGTTTACTTAAATTATGAATTAATATTTTTTAACATCATCATCAGCCTATTAATGTCCCCACTGCTGGGGCACAGGCCTTTCCTATGGATGGAATAGGGAGATTGGGCCAGGACCCACCACGCGGGCCTAGTGCGGATTGGTGGGTGACGTGCCTTCCGAAGCACGGAGGAACTCCAGATAGAAGATTTTTGGTTACCCATCCAATGACCGACCACTGCGAAAGTTGCTTAACTTCAACGATCGCAGCAGAACGCGCTAACCACATTGCGCCATCGAGCTCCTCAACTAAATATACAATGTCTTTATAGGACCCAGCATTTATTATAACATTAACGATGCTATTTCAATCGTGTTAAGGATCAATTTCGTTTGCAAATGTATTTGTATGGCGTGACATGCGCAAGATTGTGTAGAATGTAGCAATAAATTTGCCTGCAGGCATCTTGTGTGGCCATAGAATTGTACGTAGAATTCTCAGTGAGGTGTGTGATCGCGGCAGTTAAGCAACTTTCACAATGGTCGGTCATTGGATGGGTGACCAAAAATTTATGTTATCTTCTTTATGCTTCGGAAGCCATGCTTAGATGAGGATCGCGGATGCCTCTGTAGTCATATCAGAGAGTCACTGGACCATATCTTTTTCTCCTGCAGTTCATTGCAAGCACAGAGAAATATGCTGCTTCACGAGCTTCGAAGTACTTTTGGCGAAGAAACCATACCACGTGACTAGAGAAAACTTTAACAAAATAGCGACACCTACATTCCTTTAAAGAGATTTGAAAAAGCTACAGTCTAAAACACTTTAAGGAAAGAAAACAAAAGTTTACAGGCAAGGCTGTATGGACTCAGTATCCTTTGTCCTTCCCAACAGGGACAAATAGACAAAAAACGGGTTTTTGGAGGGATTTTATCGTGTGTGGTTGGCGTCTTATTTTGATTATTTTTAAATTCGTTCAAAGTGGATATTGTGAAATAAAATTGGTGTGATTTTATGTTACAACCGTCTGCGCAACTGAAGAATTAGTGGAATCTTTAAAATATACGCTATTCCGGTCAATTGGACGTGAGAACTTTATTGTAGCGTTGACTACCTAACAGAAGCTTATCGAGAAAACTGGCTCGATACATTTCGTGCCAAACACTCCAAGAAAATCATAAGAATGCGTCACACCGTAATGTAAACGTATTGTAATGTAAAAAAGAAAGATTTATATAACTAAAGGCTAGGCTGTATGGGCATTGTCCCCTTTTACTTCCCTGGAAAACGTTAAAAAATACCAAAAAAAAAACGCAAAAAAAACAAAACTTGAACAGTTGTTTTTTATTCTGAATTTGTTTCTTTTTTTCAATAAATAAATGGTTTGTTGCCTATGGCCTGTGCTTAGTATTCCATGGGGAAAGCCTGTGCCCCAGCAGTGTTTTTTTAGTTCACGCAGTTTTACTAGTTTTTACATGTTAAGTAAAAATTTGTTTCTAAGTTTTATAGAGAAATAACGATTTTTTGATGTGTAACATCTTTCCTCTCGCTTTCCTGCAATTTGAGGGAGTGATTTCGTGAAATAGGACAGAAGTGTGTAACAAAAAGTCGCGAAAGCGCCCGCTATTTGATTTGATTTGATTTTAGAACATAATTTTTCTTTCTTTCTTTTTTTACTAATATAAGGTGAGGTTTCAAATGTTACACAGCATACGGGACTACTGTAAGGCTCGCTCGCTTTTTTTTCACATCATTTATAGTTAAGTAAGATAAGACAAAAATAAATTTGCAGAATAAAAACCTCTGAACTTTATATCTCAATTTGTTTAAGAATAAAAAAGAAAAGAATTCTCTTTGATTTAAATTCAAATATCGTTCGGTTGCAATTCAAATTCCGCCGCGGCAGTCATTTAAAAAACCTAATTTATCACTGGCCACTTGAGTGCCAGCCAAAAAGCTTTAAACCAAAGTAGACCCTATTCCATGCGGAGCAAAATTGAAGTTCAAAGACTAGTCTTTAGACAAATTGCAACTCAGTATAGGTACTCGGGTTTACTTGCATTAAGGAAATTGCACTTTATTGTTAAGCCCGTAAAGAGTTTTTAACTTTGATGCGTGTAAAACCATTAATCGATCATTCGAAATTTAAAATAATAAATTGCATTGCAGACTCTTTTAAAGGATCCTCCTTGCTAAATAAATTAAGATTTAACTCTCCTCAGATTGAAAGATTGGACAATATGAACTTTATTGTTAAAAGAATAACGCCTTCCATGTCCGCAAAAGAAAGTTGGTACAATTTCAATTTTTAAATTTGTTCGTATTTTGCTCACGCACGTTCATAACATACTATTATTATTATGAATTGGTTTCCGTTTAAACGAAGTTATTTATTTTGATTCTCTTATTATTGTTATTCAACAAACGTTTCTTGATTTGACAAATTTTAATATAAGGTACATATTTAGCATTAAATAATATTTACTTCCAAAGAGCATGCTTCTCTAAACTTTCGGGCAATAAATGTATGCGGACACGCATACCGTGTGCGTTGAGTCCTTGAAAAGTTTTTGGGGGACTTTTTTTTCACGATTGGTGGTAGCATAATGGTCAGTGCATTCGCCCGGACAGCGAAGGATACGGGTTCGAAACCCGTCCGCTGCCTGGGGGCCAATCGCCCAACGGAAATGCTTTGGGAAACGCTAACGCTTACGATTTTATATTGTTATTTCTAGCCGCCTGAGGTTTTCGAATACCTCACGCTCATTTTTTTTTAATATTGTTATTACCAAGCAAAAGAAAAAGAAAGAGCGCGAGGCATTTGAATACCTCAGGCGGCTAGAAATAACAAAATAAAATCGTAAGCGTTAGCGTTTTCCAAAGCATTTCCGTTAGGCGATTGGCCCCCTGGTCCGCGTGGATTTTTTGCTAGTAAACTTTTCTTTAGATTTAAACATCTAGCAGTTAAATGCTTAAAAATAAAATAAAATCATCGCTTCATGTTGTTGTTGTTTTAATTTTACTTACATTAAGAACAATTACATTTTTAATTGAAACGTTAGTATCTGCACTAGTTTAAACTGTATAGCATGTACCATCATCATCAGCCTATTAATGTCCCCACTGCTGGGGCACAGGCTTCCCTATGGATGGAATAGGGAGATTGGGCCATGACCCACCACGCGGGCCCAGTGCGGGTTGGTGGGTGCTAACGACTGCAGATGCAGCCGGGACCAACGGCTTAACGTGCCTTCCGAAGCACGGAGGAGCTCGAGATAGTAAATTATGGTCACCCATCCAATGACCGACCACTGCGAAAGTTGCTTAAATTCAACGATCGCTGCGGAACGCGCTAACCACTTGCGCCATCGAGCTCCTCCATGTACCATCGCCTTCCCAGAAATAAAAAGTACAATTAATAATATAATGCAAGCAGAAATCAATCTTTAAAATAATCATAACGTCAAATAGCAATAGGTTTCTTTTAAAGTAATTATTTCTAATCAATCCCTAATGTTACCTCATCATCATCATCATCAGCCTATTAATGTCCCCACTACTGGGGCACAGGCCTTCCCTATGAATGGAACAGAGAGATTGGGCCATGACCCACCACGCGGGCCCAGTGGGTGTTAACGACTGCAGATGCAGTTCGGACCAATGGCTTAACGCGCCTTCCGAAGCACGGAGGAGCTCGAGTTAGTAAATTTTTGGTCACCCATCCAATGACCGACCACTGCGAAAGTTGCTTAACTTCAACGATCGCAGCCGAACGCGCTAACCTCTTGTGCGATCGAGCTCCTCCAATGTTACCTAATTAGTATCTAATGCTAATCACTACTAAACATCAAAACAAACTTAATCTGTGCTTAAAACCTTACTAAACTAACACTCCAATCATCTTTGTTTTGAGTTGTTCCAATAAACAAAAGTACTCGAGTCGTTAAAACAAATTTGTTTGTTTACATTTCAAAATGGCTACTGCATCGTACGCGTTGCCTCTTAAAAATCTATTTTCGTATTTTACATACATACTTAAAATTCCTTACTTGGCGATTGGCAGAAAGAAAATTGAATAAAACTGTACCTACATTGTATTCTGTGTATTTATATTGATTCGAACAATATTAAATTGTAGATGAATGGCTCTGTTTCGACTTCCACGCTACTGTAGTGCATGTTTGCGGACGCAAGCACTGACGACTTTTATGCTATTAAGCAAGCCATACACGCTAGGGTTTACCTGACAGGTTTACGGAGCGTGTATGTCACATAATTGCGCAGGTTTCCACGCCTGTACAGGCATCTCGAAAACATATGAATTTTGATATTTTCTACCTGTGCAGTTTAACTGTGCAGGTAAAACTGAGCGTGTGTGGCGGTCGTCTGCGCAGGCGTCAGTTGTCCGGTGATTGTTAGAGCGATCGGGATCATGGTTTCAACTGAAAGTTTGTGTAGGTTTACCAGTACGTGTATGGTCTCTACTAAACTCAAGTTTACCTGTGCAGTTGAACTGTACAGGTAAACCTGTCAGGTATACCCTAGCGTGTATGGCTTGCTTTATGGGTAAAAAGTCGCGTCACTGGTGCATTGGCTGCGGGGAGGTTGTAACAGAGTCCTGAGTATGTTAGCAAATAAAATGGACTCCACTCTGCTCGGTCAGTCAATCAAACTTCATGTCTGGTGACCAGGCCGAGGGGAGGGTGCAGTAAAATTAATAAATTTTAATTATTTTAATTTTGATTTTATTTATTTTAATAATATTTATACAGAATGATGATTGAAATTGTAATGAAATACTAACATAGGTTAAGAAAAAATTGTTACTAACATATATGAGACCATGTCTTGAAATAAAAGCATTTTCCTTTATTATTATTTATTTATTTGTTACTTATTGTTTCAGGCAGCTCAACATACTATACCTTAACCTTCCCTTTCTGCTTTCCCCTATTCTTTTTCCCAAATCCTAGGTCCCTGTACTTGCACAAAGCCCTTCCACAGCATAAGCAAAGTTAAAAACAATAAAGAAGCCCTCACCGAACAAACCTAGACAAAGGACATGGCTAAGAAACTGCCCTTAACGTGTATAATTATTTCGCACTACCCTAAAACAAATAATGTCAGGCCGATACAACAAATAATTTGTATTTATTTTTGCTTTAAAAATATTTTTTGGAAAGTGTTAATCAGAGAAATGGGAAGAAAGATTCTGAGAAAATGCGAAATTGATGGTTCCGTGAATAATTAGTACCATCTTTTATCAATGGTAATAACGTAATGGCAATTTCATAGTTTTCAAGATGTGACTTTATCAAAAGTTCCTGAGCCATTTTTCATGGAAATTATAGATTTTCAGCCATTCAGCATTAAATATTACTAAGTACAATATTTATGCATTGCTAGATCAGTGTCTCATACAAAATTTTACCATGTCCTTTTGGACGCAAACACCAGATATTGGCCACATCCTGAGGGAACCATCGCTGAAGAAATCTAATCTAATCAAGGGTACCTACATTGGTCTGTACAGACGCCGGGACAGGGACTTTTGTCCGTCGCGGATAAAAGTCCCTGAATCGTGAAAAAGTATCCGCCATGGACTTGTCACGGACTCAACGCACACTGTGAGCAAACATTAGTTGCTCTGAAATTTAGAGAAGCCAAAATTATTGCATTTAAAAATGGCAGCCTCCACGTATCAACGGTGTCAGCAACTGTCAAAATAAATAATCACTTATGATTTTATTTATTTTGAGGCATTTAACTGCTAGATATTTAAATCTAAAGAAAAGTTTACTAGAAAAACATCCACTCGGACCAGGCAGCGGACGGGACTCGAACCCGCATCCTTCGCTATCCGGGCGAATGCACTGACCATTATGCTACCACGGCCCTATTAGCCGCGTCGAAATTTTCCTAGCCTTTAGCTGCAAGGCAGCGCCATCTCTTCACATTGTAGGTAACCCACAATGTCAAATAATCAAATCAAATAATCACTATTTGTTTCTTAGGTTTTCACGCACATCACTCATTAAATATACCACCAGCTTGGGAACCCATTAAATAAGAGATGAAATCCCAACCCCGAGCACACACTGCAAGACCAACAGATACTATTAGTTCTTTTTGTTTGCATGATTTAACATAAGAAGGAGATAGAAAGCCTCTCTTGAGTTTGTTTCGCCGGTTCTTCCCAGAAAGGTCTCCCAATTTTGGAACCGGTGGTAGTTTACGGTAGTTAGCGTCAAATAAATAAACTCAAAATTACAAAAAAGAATTTTAAATAAAATACATTTTTAACTAAATTAACTAATAAACTCATACATAGACAATAGTTTTAAAAATCTTCCAATGAAATATCCGAACGCTCAATAAAAGTCTTTCGAAGGTAGCTTGACAAAGTAAATAAAAAATCATTATTCTGACGATGCAGATCTGAAAAGGCTGTGAAACGTCAATAAATAAATAAAGTTCGTGCATTAACCTGTTAAAACTAGTTTTATTTAAATAATCACTAATTATTTTTAATTTAATTTCTTTAAAACTGCACTTATGAATGAAGTGACGTGATTTCCTTGTCTCTAATAGTTCTCGTGTAGTTTATGTACTATCTAAAAACACACATAGAGCTTTTTGTCTGGAAAAACGTAAAATATTTACACGTTTTAGCGAAGTGTAGCCGCGGCGAGAGAGCTTGGCCGGCTGAATGCAATTCGGGCAATTACCTGACTTTCTTATTGCCATTTTAGAAGCGTGTATAAGGTATCTATAATTATAAACATCATAATCTATAACAGACCAACTAAAATGATCTAATTCTGGCATTAAAGAGACTACGAGTTAGTAGAAATATGTGTCCGTTTCATTAACGAAAGCTAAGTACTTATTTTAAGCTCCAAAGGCTGGAAATTATTTCCAACCACTTAAACTGCAAGTTAAAGTTGAGCCAACGGCACTCAAACTGTCTACAACTATTTAACTTCAGTTGAGGAACTTTTCCGGTGGTTCTCAACATTTTCTATTAATTCCTGTCTAGATGAGTACAGACGTGCGGGAAAGTTTTAAACGTACTATTTTAATGATTAAATGGCTTTTACGAATAGTTTTAGTTTTAAAAGTTTGAAGCGAAACTTCTTTTCGGATGGGGTGGAAATAGAAAAATACTATGCAAAAGATCACACACACACACACATATATATATATATACACCCACATATATATATACAATACAAAACACTTTATTGCACACCACAGAAAACATTAAAATAAATACCGATAATTCAGAGCCATTTAAATGACGATGCAGACCTGAAAAGGCTGCGAAACGTCAATAAATAAATAAAGTTTCGTGCATTAACCCGTTAAAACTAGTTTTATAAAATGAAAAAAGTTGCTCAAGTCATTACTTAAGCAGAAATAGGTAAAGTCTTTTACTTGTTTATAAATACGAAGGTTAGTCTAAAAACTGGTAAAATGAATTCTAATTATTACTGAACATTTTCGTTTGCGACTGTCCACCACATTCCTGAATGAGATCTTCGGTTCTCAAACTTAAAATGAGTTTTGTTGCCTTGAGACACGTCTATCTATAAAAGACTGCATTTTACAAATTGTATTCCTTCATTTAGATAAGTGAAATGGAGAGCTAGTGGGCTAGAAAAGGAAGTACACTAATTTAAAAGTAATTCACAAACTATATGACACAAGTGTCTTACTCTCCCTATTCCATTCATAAGGAAGGCCTGTGCCCCAGCAGTGGGGACATTAATAGGCTGATGATGATGACACAAGTGGTTAGCGCGTTCGGCTGCGATCGTCTCATTCTATTGTTATGGCAAAGAAAATGCCAGCATCAAGCAAGTCAAAGTTAAAAGTCAATTGTATAGTAATTGAAAATAATAATAATTATAATTGATAAGTAAATTTACTAAGACTCCTCTGTCCCTCTGTCCTTTCAATCTCAATCTCGTCAGTTTCAGAAGTAACTGGGATGCATTCTGCGATTTTGCCCATTCAAAATTTCAAAATTCAAAATTCAAACTCATTTCTTCAGTCTAGGCTGTTACAAGCTCTTGTGAAAGTCAAACGCTACGCCATCGGTTCGTAAATCTACGGCGGGAGACCTTGTACTGAGAAGAACCGGCAAGAAACTCAGCAAGGGCTATTTTTTTTCTCCCTGTTTTGTTTCATACAGTGGCACTTCATATATTCTTGGCACTCCATTCGTATTACTTACAAATAGGACCGTTTACCAGGAGGATGCCTGAACCGAAGTGAAGTGAACCATGATTGGTAGGTAGGACCATGGGTTGGTGGATGGTTTGTCCGTCTGTCTGTCTCATGTCTCATTAGCTGGACAGTTGAAATTTTCACATACAATGTATTTCTATTGCCGCTATAACAACAAACACTGCAAAATTTACCCAAAAACAGAATCAAATAAATATTTAATGGGGGCTCCCATAAAACAGATTTTTTCCGTTTTTTGGTACGGATATTTTCGTGTGTGAGTCTACTTGGCCGGTTTGTTCACTGATACACGTAACAGAATTATAAATAAACCCTTTTTATAGAGTCACTATACACTCAACAGATCTCATTGAGCTTCCACTGACTAAATTTAAATCTCAGATCAAAAATACTCTTATGAATAAGGGCTATTATAAAGTTGATGATTATCTAAATGATCGTAATGCATGGACAAAGTGTTTCTTATAATTTGTTATTTAATGGGTATTAGTCATTTTTCATAACAGTAATATTGTACCTATCTAATGCCGCTTCCTATATACTAAATATAATGTTAACTATAAAATTTATTCTAACTATATATTTATATTCTAAATGATGTAATGGAAGGTGACTTCAGACGTATCTCTGAAATCATTTTTCAAATTGACGACTCTGTATACAACAATACAGGGAGAAAAAAACAGCCATTGCTGAGTTTCTTGCCGGTTCTTCTCAGAACAAGGTCTCCCGCCGTGGTTTTGCGAACCGATGGCGATGGCGTGGCTTCTTGACCTTCACAAGTGCTTGTAACAGCCTAGACTGAATAAATGACTTTTCATTTCATTTCACTAATAAAAAATATTTCCAACACTTACACCAATTAGCCTAGCCCCAAAGTAAGCACTGTAAGGCTTGTGTTATGGGATGCTAGGGTAACGGATAGAATACATATACTGTACATATATTATAAGTATATTTATATAGAAATACATATTAAACATCCATGACTGGAGTACAAATGCTCGTATTCATCACACAAACATCTGCCCCCACCGGGATTCGAACCCGGGACCTTTTGAGTCGGCGACACCATGAAACCCGGCGTACAATCCACTCGGCAACGGAGGTCTAATAAATAAAAAATGGCGTCAGGGATAGCGCATGTCGGGGGGTACGACTGGAGACCCAATCGGCGCAACGCACGCCCACCCGCGCACCTCGTTGCCCCCCAAACACATTTTAATTTTTACTTCTGCGCAATATTGGTCAGCGCTAGAGTTTCTTGCCGCGACTTATAATCTCACTTACCCTGATAAAGCTTCAATTCTAAGTAAGTAGAGAAAAGGTTAACAATATCTATATATATAAAACTCAAAGGTGACTGACTGACATAGTGATCTATCAACGCACAGCCCAAACCACTGGACGGATCGGGCTGAAATTCGGCATGCAGGTAGATGTTATGACGTAGGCATCCGCTAAGAAAGGATTTTGATCAATTCTACCCCCAAGGGGATAAAATAATGAATGAAAGTTTGTATGAAACTTTGTCAATTTTAAACCGATCGAGCTGAGACTTTGCATGCAGGTATAAGAAGAATCATAGATGAATGTCATTGTGTATAATACAAGCCTGAGAACAAAAACTGTAGTCTACACTTCAGCTCTACACCGAAGCGAAGCGAGGGCGGGCCGCTAGTTCTTAGAATAAGTTCCAAGTTTAAGCCAAAGCTTAATGTAAGTTATTCATAATATAGTTTATGAATAGTCGTTAATAACATTCTCGTATCTATGGTAGCTATCGTGTTGAAAATAATGGAATTCCCTCGCTTGCCTACAAGTCATAGGTTTCCAAACTTCAAGCAAATAGACCCTCTGTAGTTTGATTGTTGTAGACGTTTTCAAGATTAAAAAAACTAAAAAAGCAAAACTAAACTAAAGCTTTACTAAAACTGTAACAAATTTTTAGACAATATCTAGTTTTAAGCTTCTGTAATTTAAATATTAATATGTAAATATAATAAAAAAAAACAGAAGAAATAAAATTTAAAAAAACTGGTAACAAATTGAATGGAAAATTTTTGCTAACGTGTTTTAAATATTATTATTATTCTTTGTAGGGATTTGCATCATCATCATCATCAGCCTATTAATGTCCCCACTGCTGGCGCACAGGCCTTCCCTATGGATGGAATAGGGAGATTGGGCCATGACCCACCACGCGAGCCCAGTGCGGATTGGCGGGTGCTAACGACTGCAGATGCAGCCGGGACCAACGGCTTAACGTGCCTTCCGAAGCACTGAGGAACTCGAGATAGTATATTTTTGGTCACCCATCCAATGACCGACCACTGCGAAAGTTGCTTAACTTCAACGATTGCAGCCGAACGCGTTAACCACTTGCGCCATCGAGGTCCTCTCGAGGGATTTGCATATTGAATGAAATTAATCTATATTTCAATTATTATTTAGTCGTTAACAAAATACATTAGTATTTAAGTTGCGATGATAAAATGTACAATAAACACGTAAAAACCTCATACATTCTATGATATTTTTTTTCAGACAGCGACCTGGTTGCATAGCAGATAAAATAAATAAAGTATTGGATGTGGTTTTACGAAACTACAGACGCAAGTGAGACTTTTAAAATAATCACTTTACTTACTACATAGTCACGTGACGCTCGTTACGCATTTCCGTTTCATCTTTTCCATTGGATTTTTCCATTTACACCCCTCCGAAAAGAAGTTTCGCTTCAAAAATTGTAGCATAATCTATATATATATATATATATAAAACTCAAAGGTGACTGACTGACATAGTGATCTATCAACGCACAGCCCAAACCACTGGACGGATCGAGCTGAAATTTGGCATGCAGGTAGATGTTATGACGTAGGCATCCGCTAAGAAAGGATTTTGATCAATTCTACCCCGAAGCGAAGCGAGGGTGGGCCACTAGTATGTTATAAATGTTTCATTTTAAAAACCCTTTCTGATATGAATAAACTCCTCGTTCAATTCAAATGTTCTTCACTGATAGTAACAGTGGACACCGAGGCAGTTCAAAGCTAAGTTTATTGTCTGTCTTTGCGGTGGCGGGGGCGATCGCAATAACTTTGAGAACCAATGGGTACACCGTTTGATAAACGGCTTGCAGCGCTGGCTGGAGGCCAACCAAGTCCGCATTGCATTGGCACAGCCAGTACTGAAAATTAAATGTACAGATTTAATTATGACCGAATTTATTGTTTAAGTATAAACTTTTGCATGTGTTTGTTTTGGCTTTGGGTAGTTTACTATGAATTGTGGATACTTTATTTTTTATTTTTCTGCGCTTTGTCAACTGGTATTGACGATAATAAAAGAAGACTTATTTTCATTTTGTGGGATGCCAAGAAAGCTAGAAACCTTTTTTTTTATTTTTTTTAAACCCTTATTTATTTATTACGTTTTAAGTTGATGATGGGTTATGTTATATTGTGTTGAAGAGGATTGGATAGTTGGAAGAGTAGGCCCATCAGAATCGGTCGCCTCCTTCTGCGAGGACGTTATCTCGCAGAAGGAGGCAGCTGAGAGGGAGCGGGAGGATGATCCTATAGCCCCTGGGTTCCGAACCTGGGGGTTATTACCCCTCCGAGGGTAAATCAGCCATACTTCGGGGGTAACAAAGAACCTAATTATTTGGTCAAATCTAAATAATAAGAAAATACTATACAATAATACTACTAAATCGAGCATGCGCTCCTTCTTGCTAGCGAGCCCGCAGGGTGCTGAGTGTGGGAAGCGGGGCGAGATTTACTCCTGATGATGACATTATTAATGACGAAAATGTAGCGGCCAAATTGGAATTTCTTGGACTGATGATAATATTTTAAAGTCGGGGTAAAATCTGTTTTCCTAATAGGTTACAGGGGTAGCAGTATTGGAAAGGTTAGGAAACATCGCTATAGCCGCTCCCTCCCGCCAAAGGAGGACGGGTAGAAGAGGACGGCGGCGCGCCCTGGCTGCGCCCGTCCCATGATCCTACCCGGGGGATCCCTCGCTGAACGGCATGGCGCCAGCTGTGCGGGCCACCGACGGACCCCGTGATGGCAGCCCCCTCTTGTAGTTCTGTCTTACGAGCTGGAGCGGCGGGAGGACCTGCGATGGGCACGCCCAGGCAGTCCCCCTCAGCGGACGGGGAGAGGTGTGGTGGGCACTAGGCCGCACACCTAACTCCCAGCGCGGGCCTACCCGCGCACGTCTACGGGGTCCCCGCGATACCCCGGGAGCCCCGGCTAGTCCGGGAGGCTGCTAGGTGCGGAAACGCAGAACAATCCCTAAACGGGGATCCCGTGGCTTCACACTAAGCAGCTTAGAGGATATTCGCAGGGTTTTTTAGCGGATATTATGCCGTAAAGCGCCCGTAAGAGTTACGAGGTCCACAGTGGGGAGTCACTGCGGGGGCTCGTAAAGCTTGCGGGAGCCAGGTGTGAGGTCCGTTCGGTGGTGTGCCTCTTAAAGGCGCAGTGTCTGTAGACAGAGGTTTTGTCTGCGTTAACAAAAAAAAGGCCCATCAGAATCCGAGGCCACGTCGAGATGCAGCCAGGGAGGTTGAATGGGAGGGAAAGACAGGGAGAGGAGAGGTCGGTTTATTAAAAGGAAGAGAAGACACGAAACAGAAAATAAAGAAAATGTTTAAAAGATGGGAGTAAGAAGAGTGTAAGAGAAGAGGTTTTGCAATCTTCAAATCTATGCCTATATATAAAACTCAAAGGTGACCGACTGACTGACATAGTGATCTATCAACGCACAGCCCAAACCACTGGACGGATCGGGCTGAAATTTGGTATGCAGGTAGATGTTATGACGTAGGCATCCGCTAAGAAAGGATTTTGATCAATTCTACCCCCAAGGGGATAAAATAGGGATTGAAAGTTTGTATGAAACTTTGTCAATTTTAAACCGATTGGGCTGAGACTTTGCAGGTATAAGAAGAATCATAGATGAATGTCATTGTGTATAATACAAGCCTGAGAACAAAAACTGTAGTCTACACTTCAGCTCTACACCGAAGCGAAGCGAGGGCGGGCCGCTAGTTCAATATAAAGTGTCTCGCAGACAGACGCCGCACGCGCCCGCGGCCGCGGTCCTAGTGGTCATAGAAATGCACACAGGAGAGTTTGGTCTGTTTAATCTCTACTAAATTGCCAAATGTTTAATCTGTCTATCTATCTTTATTAATGGTGCGATTACACTTGCTCGTTAGTCTGAATACGAGTGCCAATGGAATCAGGGTAAGTGACTAAGTGTATAATGCGATTCAAATAAGAATAGGAAAGCCAATGACCTCCATCTGTCAAATGTCGCTTGAAAAGTACGGTTTGCAAAAAAAACTTGGAACCCTTTTTTAGCACTCCGCTAATTCTAGAATAAAAACCAATCATTTTTTAAGGTTTATAAATTTTGATTTAAATAGATGTATGCAAAGTAAAGAAGTTTTTTTAATTAATATTAGTTAGCACAATAAGTTTAGGTAAAAATAATATTTTCATAAGATACACACAGAATGATAACAAGTCAGTAGCTATAGCAAGAACTAAAAAGCAATAGACAATATTGTAGAGATGTGGTCTTTTCACACATTTGTAAAGAAACAATAACAAATATCTACCGAAATATTATTTTTTTCATTTATTGAACTTTGGCCATGAATGGTTGATAACCTAAATCGTCAACCAAATGTCACTTTAAGTTGCGTTCAGAAACTCGATTTCAAACTTTCGTTTACATAAAGGATGCATGTTCGTATGTGAACTAGTAATAGTGCATGATTATTCATAACTACTCCGGCGGTAAAGCAGAAATGAGCGGAATAGAAGAGCTAGATTCTGATTATTGTTTTTTCTCACAGTCTTAATAAATACATATTACTAAAATTCTGTGTTTTCTTTTTCTCAATCTTAGCAAATAAATTTTATTAAAAAAATGTGATGCTTTTTCTCATTAAATCTTAGTAAATATTTTTAAAAAAAAAACTTTTTTTTGCTCACTCTACCTATTTGGTTTGAATTGACAGCTATGACATCATAATATGGCGCCCATTCGGTCCTATTCTTAGTTGAATTGCATTATATATAAACGCAGTCGAGCCTGTGTTCGGGTAGATTTCCTTTTCTTTACCCGACACCGTATTCCAGTGTAAATATTGCTTCGGGTGCCCGAATTCGAGTAATGTCTTTCGTGCGGCTAACGACCAATGTATAATTGCGGCATAACACGGGTGGGGAAGGCAGAGAAAAAAATGACAAGTCAAAAATTTATTATTTTCAGAAAAAAATGTGAGATATTAAGTTACCATTTTTTTCTCAGGCTATAGTAATTTCTCTGAGATTCCATTAAGATTTGGAGGCGGCATCTCCCCTTATACTGAATCAGCAGAATCTTACCCCAAAACGCGATTTATCTTGCGGTGGCGTGGAGATGTAGAGGCGACGTGCGATAAATTCAAGAATTTATCAAATACGCAGCAGACTTCTGCTATTTGCATTTTTAACGCCTCGAAAATGGTTTTTTGTTACAAACCGGTCTTATAGGATGCTCCCTACACTTAATTTGATATTGATATTTATATAAAGGACACGATTAAGAAACTGCCCTTAACGTGTATAAATATTTCGCACTATCAAGTAACTTAACAATATTTTTTTATTAATTAGGTATTACGTGTTTATTATTCTCATACAACTTTCGTGAAATAATCAAATATTTAAAAGTATAAAAATTAACTCCATGTCTGTTTAAAAAGCAAAATGTTCCGTTTTACAAAATAAATGAACAATAAATGTACACAACAAAATATATGTAAGTAAGTATATCGAAATAAACAATATTATTTTTAAACTCCTTCAAACTATGACATATTTGACCATAATTTTTATCAAAACAAATCACTGAAGGCCTAAAATAATAGATTTTATTATTCTGATCAGGCTTGAGACAAGGCTGTATGATAAATTAATCCTTTAATTTTTGCAAATGAACAAAATAAAACTTCACAGATTTCCTGTCAGGCCGACGATAAATTTATTTTTTTGCTTATAAACACTTTTTGTGAAGATTTAATCAGAGAAATGGGAAGAAACTGTAGTAAGGTAATGACATAGTAGGAGTTCTCATAATTTTCAAGATTGTGACTTTATCAAAAGTTCCTGAGCCTTTTTTCATAGAAATTATAATTATGTGTATTCAGCCATTTACCATTAAATATTACTAAGTACAGTACTTATACATTGCCATGGCAGTCGCTCATATAAAACTTCACCATGTACATTAATGATAATAATTAAATGATACGATATTGCTCTATGATAAAAGTTAAATGATACTGATGAATGTGTCTTTCACACTGATTATGTTTCAATAATTAGGTTTACAAAACATAATAATTTATTAAAACTAGTTTTTACGGGTTAATGCACGAAACTTTATTTATTTATTGACGTTTCGTAGCCTTTACAGGCTACGTCGTCAGAATAAAACTTTTATTTAATATGTCGAGCTACCTTCGAAAGACTTTTATTGAGCGTTCGGTTATTTCATTGTTCGATTTTTAAAGTTTTATTGTCTATGTATGAATTTATTATTTAATTTACTTAATAAAGTATTTTATTTAAAATTCTTTTTTGTAATTTTGAGTTTATTTATTTGACCCTAACTACCGTAAACTACCACCGGTTCCGAAATTGGGAGACCTTTCTGAGAAGAACCGGCGAAACAAACTCAAGAGAGGCTTTCTATCTCTTTCTTATGTTAAATTATGCAAACAAAAAGAACTAATAGTATCTGATGTGCGTGAAAACCTAAGAAACAAATATAATAATTTATTGCTACGTTTCTGTTAAAAGTATGTTAGCTAAACTAGTACGATGACACGGACAGGTCTTATAGAATTAATAATGTTTTAATTTCTTAATATAAAAGTCTGTGGATCAAAGCCCGGTCTAAAGTAATAAATAAATATTTCCAACATTCACACTAATTAGCCTAGCCCCAAAGTAAGCACTGTAGTTGTGTTAGGGGTGTGGCGGCGACATCTACATGCCTATATACAACGGATGGAGGAAATCATTACTCACCATCCTCAAGAGATGGCGTTACCTGCACTGCGATCATAATAGTATGGAAGCCTACATCGCGCAAATGAAATTCGGAGGCTAACTCTTCATATATACGATGCCCGACGAACATTACTTGGGCCGCGGCCCCCGAGATACTATCACCCAGTTCGGAGGAAGATCTTCCCCTTTGGCCTTCCTACAGGGGATACTAGAGTAACGGATAGAATACATATACTGATACTTATATAAGTTTAGTTATAAAGAAATACTGATTTAACATCCATGACTGGAGTACAAACGCTCGTATTCATCACACAAACATCTTTCCCCACCGGGATTCGAACGCTTCAGTAGGCGACACCATGAACGGCGTACAAACCACTCGCCCACGGAGGTCAGAAATTATAAAATATATTTAAAAGAGCCGTTCTTAATTAAACTATTTTGCAATTATTTTCATAATAACAAGCCTATTGATGTCCCCACTGCTGGGGCACACGCCTTCCCTATGGATGGAATGGATTGGGCCGTGACCCACTACGCGTGCCCAGTAAGTATTGGTGGTACTAACGGCTACAGATGCACCCAGGACCAAGCTTAACGTGCCTTCCAAAGCACGGAGGTGCTCGAGACACAAAGTTTTCGGTCACCCATCCAATGACCGACCATTGTGAAAGTTGCTTAACTTTCACGATCGCAGACCAAATGAGCTAACCACCTTTGCCATCGAACTCCTCCCAAATCGCAATGCAATTATTTTAAATTTAGAAAATTCTAATTAAATGCGTAAAATTAAAAATAAAAATATCAGCCCCTTGTAAAAAGACTTCTAAAAAGAGGGTGTGATAGAATAACTTCGGGTAAATATCACAAACTCCTTATCGCTTAAATTTCGAATACCATTAAGGATCCTCGCGGGCGAGCGAAGCGAGCACTGCAATTAATATCAATTAGGTATTCCCCTTTCGTATTAGGGTGTGACCACGAGAGCTGCGATAAGCGGCGCTGAGAGCGACGACAGGTAAATATATTTTTCGTACCACTTGCTCAAAAAAGTGACATTCTATGCCACAAAAAGCGAACATAACAATAGTCATTTTTAATCTGTTAAAAACAGGGAAAGAAAATTGTACTGAATTTCATTCATCCTCTAGGGGGAGAATGTGATTTAAATTTGGAATACTAAACTTTAAATTTGGTCCGTATGTCCCTATATCCCTATGTCCCTATGTATGCTTAGATCTTTAAAACTACGCGACGGATTTTGATGCAGTTGCTTTTAATAGATAGAGTGATTCAAGAGGTAGGTTTATATGTATAATACATGCATAATATAGTAGAGAAACACTGATAATTTTCGAGGTTTTTAATGTAAGGTCGTAAATAAACACTTTTTTTTCGCTTCCATTGCAAACGCTGGCTGAACCCTACGAGATAGATTAAAATAATATACTACAGTATTGTACACCTTAAAAAGGTCTACAAAAAAGTCTGCAATGGTATATGCCTATCTCTTAGGGATAACCCATAATAACCATTTTTTAATAACTTATTACTAGAAAATTATGGCTTATTTACGAAAAAGCGATTTTAAGCAATTAATCCTTATCCAATTAAGTACCTTAAATACATTGTGCATATAATATAAATCAATATGGCCCTTTACAGCATGTAATTTAAATGAATATTTTCGAAGATATTACAGATTTAAAATACAGGAACATACCGGTTCGGGTGGTACTGGTCGGGGGGCTGGCGGCGGCGCGCGCCTATAGTAATTAGGTATTTAAAGAAAGTCATTGTGTTTAATACAAGCCTGAGAACAAAAACTATAATCTAAACTACAGCTCTACACCGAAGCGAAACCAGGGCGGGCCACTAGTAAGTAATAAATGAATGAAGCCTTTATATTATATCTCTGCTGACTTTAAATCGCCACTACAAATCGCTCAACGCTGTTAACACAACCGCACCCACACAGCTATTTGTTCGTGGAGCGGAGTTGATGATCCGACTGAACGGTGGCCAGCAAATGGCCCATGAAGGGAAGCTTCTGCTGAAACTTTAACTTGCAGGAATGTTGTATAATTGATTAATTTATTAGGCAAGTAACCTAATTAATACGGGTTTTCTATTCGGCTGATGATTTCAGCAGTTGTAGACATAATTTATTGAAGTTAAACCTTTTTTTCGGATGGGGCGTAAATGGAAAAAACAAAATGAACGACATATATATGACAATTCTTTAGATTTACACATCAAGCCATCACTGTGGGTTACCTACAATGCGAAGAGATGGCGCTGCCTTGCAGCTTAAGGCTAGGAAAATTTCAATGCGGCCATCAGGGCCGCGGTAGCATAATTGGTCAGTGCATTCGCCCGGATTGCGAAGGGTGCGGGTTCGAGTCCCGTCTGCTGCCTGGTCCGCGTGGATTTTTTTTATTAATAACTTTTCTTTAGATTTCAACATCTAGCAGTAAAATGCTTAAAAAAAATAACAAGCATATATATATATATATATATATATATATATATATAATTAAAAGAACCTATTAAATGATACATCATACGATGGGGTAGACGATGAAAAAATAAAATCATTACCAAGTAGGGGACTTACCCTAAAAAAATTTTTTTTCATAATTTTATTCTACCATTTGGTCGGCATGACTATTATACATATCTCCACAAAATTACAGCTTTCTAGTGCTATCAGTCTCCAAGCAAAACCGGGGATGGACAGACAGAGGGACAGGACGAAACTGTAAGTGTTCCTTGTCAGTACTATGGTACCCTTAAAACTGGCCAACTGGCCACTGGCCTCGCGCACCGAGGGTTCCTTACAAATATTTACGGTTTTTGCAACTTATCCTTTATCTATATAATATATAAAACTCAAAGGTGACTGACTGACATAGTGATCTATCAACGCACAGCCCAAACCACTGGACGGATCGGGCTGAACTTTGGCATGCAGGTAGATATTACGACGTAGGCATCCGCTAAGAAAGGATTTTGATCAATTCTACCCCCAAGGGGATAAAATAGGGAATGAAAGTTTGTATGAAACTTTGTCAATTTTAAACCGATCGGGCTGAGACTTTGCATGCAGGTATAAGAAGAATCATAGATGAATGTCATTGTGTATAATACAAGCCTGAGATCAAAAACTGTAGTCTACACTTCAGCTCTACACCGCTAGTCTGTGCTATAAGAAGTGGCTTCGCACCAAATTTTAAGATTAATAGTTCACGGGAACTACTCTGTAGGTTTTGATTACGCTTTCGGAAAGCGGCATAATCGGCTGTATCTTTCGATTGCGTTGGCTTAGAAGTTTTATTTTTTTCACAACTCCAAGGGCCAGTAGACCTGAGTATTTGATATAAATTTCAGCTTGATACCTCCACGCGTTCCTAAGAAAGAAAGAAAGAAAGAAAGAAAGAAAGAAAGAAATAATTTATTGACCAACAAAAACATAAATAAAAACAAAAACAGAATAGGGTCAACTAGGTCCCTGCCTCAGCACAATGCCACAACGACACTAAAGGCCGCTGCGGCGCTGATATTCTGGCAGGGCCTAAGGTTGACGTAAAAAAAAAGTAGTCATAAAAACAAAAAACACAATCACGGAATAACAGTACCACAAAGAATAACAAAAAAAATATGAAAAGGCTGTTGTTTTTTCCTTTGCCTTAGCGCAAAAAAATAATGAAAACCACAATAACACAAAAAAAAAATCTCTAGTCTGTGGTAACAAATAATTGAGTACGAGTTTTTTATAATTTAAAGTAATACTATTAAAATCTCAACAAGTGCAACACTATTCTATGAGTAATTTTGTTTTTCTCAAATATCCAACTACAGCAAATATGGACAGAGGGTAAGATCTATTAAGTATACAAAAAAAGAATCAATATTCGGCAGTAATAGAAATGAATTAAAAAAATGCAATTTTAATATAAATGTGCTCATTCATCTGCAGCTTTACTAAGAAAAAGGGTTTTACAGACGGACGGACGGACGGACTACAAAGTGATCCTATAAGGGTTACGTTTTTGCCTTTCGAGTTACGGAACCCTAAAAAATAGTTATGGTTATGTAGGGACGAGGTATTCTCAATCATCGCCCGGAGACACGAACACAGGCGAGGCCGCCATTCAACGAAATGAGCGGGAAACCGCGAAACGTAGGGTCGCCAAGGTTTAAGAGCTTGACCGGATAAATTGAGACATGTTTTTCATGACAGACGTTTTTCACAGGAGTCTGCGTTCCATTTAAAGTTTTAATAACAAATAATATACATTAAATACATTGAAAGAAGGACTCTATGCAAGAAATTTGGAATTTTTGGAATGCTCTGCCCGCTCACGTGTTCCCTCCCTCTTACAACCTGGGATCCTTTAAAAGAGGCGTGAAGAAGCAACATGCAGGCCGGCAAGGTGAGGATGGCTGGTGTGGCAGGTAGAACTGCTGTATCAGCTATCTTCGCGTCTGGACTTCACCTTCACTTAACATCAGGTGGGGTGGAGTCATTTGTCGGACCTACATATATAAAAAAAACGATGTTTTTTGCTGTATCTTTTGGTACACAGACGACACATCTGAAGTGAAACTTCTTTTCTTAAATAACCTAACATTAGATGGTGCATAAGGCATAGGGGAATGGCACAGCGCACTCATCACTCATATATATGTGTATATAAATTGTCGCATGTAACACTCGTAGCGTTTCAGCCTTCGCTGAGCCGAGTTACTCTCCAACATTCATGCTCGTTGGGAAGAGCTGGAATAGTCAGCGCTAGAGTTTTGTGCCGCGACTCATAGAGTCTGTGCGGAAAGAGAATGGGATTTAGATTGGAGGGCGCTGTAGTGCTTCTCTACCGTATTTGTCAGGTTCTACCCCTTTTAGACATGATTAAATACAAAAAAACACCGCAAAAAATTACAACAACAAACAAATCCGTATCAATACAAAACTTTGACGTTTAACAGATTGATTGCCAAATAAAAATCTTATAATGTTAGTTCCGTTTTTCTCCACGCCCATTCTCTTTCCGCACAGACTCTACAGCAGTTTATAACTGCTGTACCACCAAAAGATCAAATACTGTATGTCTGATTATATTACAGACAAAAATGCTTGGGTTTGAACTGTTCCAATCATTCCAACAGATTTTCTTTATAAAATAAATCATAATAAAATTGAATTGACGTTGTAACAATGATTTGTAAATGTTGTTACATTAGACTTTTAATGTTGTGGAGTTTTTTTCGCTCGTTTTTCTGTTATCATGTTAGTTCCGTTTTTCGCCACGCCCATTATTTTTCCGCACAGACTACAGTCCATTTTGTTCAAGCAGTCATGGCCACCCTAATGTCTATCAGTGAGGCAGCAGTTTACTCTCGCCTCCGCCTGCGGTTAATGCTCGCCTGCTCCTTCATCCTCACACTCTGGACCCGATGCTTTCACTCAAATAAACCCTTAAGGAATCCCATGTGGAGTCCGTAAATAAATAACGTAAGAAGATATCTCTAAAAAAAGGTTCTTATGTTATTACTAGCGGCCCGCCCTCGCTTCGCTTCGGTGTAGAGCTGAAGTGTAGACTACAGTTTTTGTTCTCAGGCTTGTATTATGACATTCATCTATGATTCTTCTTATACCTGCATGCAAAGTCTCAGCCCGATCGGTTTAAAATTGACAAAGTTTCATACAAACTTTCATTCCCTTTTATCCCCTTGGGGGTAGAATTGATCAAAATCCTTTTTTAGCGGATAGCTACGTCATAACATCTACCTGCATGCCAAATTTCAGCCCGATCCGTCCAATGGTTTGGGCTGTGCGTTGATAGATCACTAAGGGTGAGGCCAAACGAGCGTAATTTTGTGAGTGATGAGTCGCAGAATTTCGGTCGCAGAAATTCTGCTGCATTCGGTTTCACACAAAAAGGCAGTTGGTGACACACGACAACGCAAAATGAGTTGTCTGCCGACTCAATGCTCATAAGCTCGTCCGAATTTCGGTCAGGGTGAGGGTAGGAAGGGGAGTGGGGAAGCAACAGTTTGTTACAAGTTGCGTGGTGTAATAATTCTTGAAAAACACGTAATGGCATATGATAGTACTTTTCAAACATATCTGGATTTGCACATAAACGTTCATATAAAGTATGGAACTGTCCACATATCAGCCTCTGTCTATTCAGTGGGTTTACTCAGTTTCTTTTTCTGGCCTCATCTTCTGAATATGCTTCGTAAATACACAATATTTTTAATGGATCCATTGCACTCGACGACACGAACACTCCGTACTAACGCTCAATAGTAACTGAATAAATTACGTTCGTATGGCAGCTCAACAGAAATTCAGTTGAACGTAAAATAAGTGACCGAAAATAAGCGACTCACAACTCACAAAATTACGCTCGTTTGGCTTCACCCTAAGTCAGTCAGTCACCTTTGAGTTTTATATATATAGAAGATAGATTCTCGTGTATAATGTTAGTTACCATACTCCTCCGAAACGGCTCGACCAATTTTTATGAAATTTTATATGCATATTCAGTAGGTCTGAGAATAGGCTACCATCTATTTTTTCATACCCCTAAGATTGATAAGGGTTGTCCACTCCTAACATTTTTTTTATTTTTTTATGGTTCGTCATTAATAAACACATATATATCCCTAAATTTTCACTCTTCTACCAACAGCCTCTATTTTTATGGCGGTACGAAGTTCGCTCTGTCAGCTAGTTTTTATATGTTATTTTGGAGGAGCTCGTTGGCGCGGGTGGTTAGCGCGTTCGGCTGCGATCGTTGAAGTTAAGCAACTTTCGCAGTGGTCGGTCATTGGATGGGTGACCAAAAATTTACTATCTCGAGCTCCCCCGTGCTTCGGAAGGCACGTTAAGCCGTTGGTCCCAGCTGCATTTGCAGTCGTAAGCACCCACCAATCCGCACTGAGCCCGCGTGGTGGGTCTTGGCCCAATCTCCCTATTCCATCCACAGGGAAGGCATGTGCTCCAACAGTGGGGACATTAATTTCGTTTTCGTATAAAAAATGACTTTAATACGGTACCCTTAGCACGAAACATTATCGAATTCGAAAAGTTTGCGAGTTGAAATGTCATTGTCAAATGTGTACTGATTTTTAGTTCTCGTTACGTCCGTTGTGGCGCTGCTGTTCAAGTTTCCATACAGAAATCAGAAATCAATATATCTTTATTCAAATTGGATGTATAGTACAACACTTTTGAATCGTCCTAACATTTTTTTTCTCTACCACTCGTTATGGACATATTTTTTAGCTGCGGAGAAAAACGAGCGAAATAAACTCCACAACATTAAAAGCATAATGTAACAACATTTACAAATCATGATGTTGTTACAATGTCAATACAATTATGATTTATTTAATATAGAAAACCTGTTGGAATGATTGGAACAGTTCAAACCCAAGCATTTTTGTCTGTAATATAATCAGACACTTTGTAATAAGCTTTTTTAATAAGTGCTTTTTTTATACTATCTTTGAATTTATTTATGCTTAACTCTTGGATATTGCTTGGGACTTTATTGTATAAGCGAACACAAAGACCTTTAAATGAATTTGACAATGACATTTCAGACTCGAAAATTATTCGAATTAGATAATGGTTCGTGCTAAGGGTATTTACTGTTCATGAAAAGACGACGTCGGATAGCGGAGAGAATATATCATTTTCCTACAGATAGGACACACGTCTGTAAATATCAATAACTCATCGATCGAATTGGAACTTTTCCTATTAAACGATAAAACACTTTGGAGAGTCCTCAGCTCAACGCCCCTCTCCGAATTCCGTAGTATTCCCGCGCCTACCGTTAATAAACTCAATAAAGAAAATTTTCACTCATTTCGGTGTAGAAGAAATTTTAAATTCACCCCCGTGGGGTCGAGAGGGAGAGAAAAAACCCGTGTTTACCGAATTTGCATATACGAGTCGCGTCCCCGGATGCCAAAGTATTGTGGCACGCCCCTAACGGAAGTTGTTACAAGCGTTTCAACGCTGTCTATTGTATTGTGAGCCAATTGTGGGGACGGGGAAAAAACTAAGTTAATTTTTTTTGAAGATTTTTTTTTTGGGGAAATTTTGAGTTATCGCCTTTTGTGTGTCGGCTGCCATTGTTCGTGGTTTGTTTTCGGATACCGTACTCGAAGGGTGATAATGGAATCTTATTAGTACACCTGCAATGTCTGTCCGTCCATATATCCGTCTTTCAGCTGTCACTCTCTGATGAATTATATTTTCACAGAATGTGTGTTGCAATAAGCCGCAATAAAAAAAACGACGGGTTGCACTCCGGGAGTGCTGGCAGAAGTGAAAACTTGAATATTAACGTTGTGCATTTTTTGCACGATTTGCTTTAATTATCAGTATAAAAGTACTATCCTGTATGTGGTAGAATACAATATTTATTTACTGCGCTATCGTACACAAACATGACAATTTATATTACATTAAAAAAGTTTATAGCCTCAGAAAAATCAACTTACATGAATCACGTTTACGCGCACTTAGCGACATCTATTGTAAAGAAATCAACTCACATGAATCACATTTAAGCGCACCTAGCGACATCTGTTGTAAAAAAATGCATTTTCTTCGCAATAAAGCTGCCACGTGGACGTCCTAGATAGAAACTTATTATTATAATACGATAAAATAAAATATTACTATGTTTCGTCCAATATATTGAAAGTCAACAACCTTTCCAATTTTATTGTGTGTCATGATGCGATCAGTCCACGTGTTTATCTGACGCGAGTTTAACATTTTTTACCCATACAAAAAAAAGTGTAGAACGCCGCTAAAGATGTTTTCACTACAAAATTGTCTGCTCTTTGTGGGTTGTTACGCAGAACGCGCTGTCCACTGTGACATAGAGTTCCTCAGGGTTCTTCTAGTTAAAGAGTTAAAAGAGTTTCCATAGAAAGACGCGGGAGTCATGTAATTAAGAAAAAAAAAAGGTGTGTGTCAGCTCCGACGCACGACCGGAGTTTACACTCTAAAAACGATTGACTTTGAACAGACACAAAACAAAATCAAGTCCGAAGAAGTCGGTAACAAGTAGAGATACCTCAGGAATCGTCCCATGGTTTCGACTATCATAGGTTCCATGTCACACATTTTATCATCTAACATCAGCGATATTCATCATATATTTTATTATGTATTTCTGGAAACACACAATTTCAAAAATATCACACACTAGTCATCATTTTGTAAATATGTATTATAATTCCATCTGTACTGAAAATTACTATTCCAGAGTGCTGGACACTTACCGGCATTTCTCTATATTCTGTTATTTATTTGTTTTCATTAATTTTGCTCCGATTTTATCTATTTTTAGTTTATTTATTTTATTGACATTTGTGACAACTTAATTTTTTTTATCCGTTGCCATGGCTAAAAGTGAAAGGTGCGCAGATGAAGTTGCGCACAAAAACGAAACGAGGTCATTAATGTCATTCATCGATAGATTTTACTCCTCACATTTTTTCATACCGGACCCCTAATATATGCAAATCCATTCTTAAGGAGTAAACTCCAAACAGCTTTTATCACAATAAAAAAAAACATAGAAAATTTAGTTTTGTTCGTTATGGTTACTATTTTTCGTGAGCAAATCGCAACAAGGTTGTGTCAGGAAAATTACGATATTTAACATATTCCAATATATTTGTCTTATTTTTAGACTTATCCAAACATAATATACACATGAACAATCTCGATGACTCAAGTTATTGATAAAGTACTACTACTATGTTTAAGTGACCACGAAAGTTGTTCGCTCTTTAATTTTTTTAAAGAATAACTAACCGATAATTTATTTATGGCACAGCGTCTTTCTTTCTTTGCATACAGCCCCATGTTATTTGTCCTTTCTTGCTGTCAATGTCATACTTGCGCACAGGCATGGATCGGCAGTAGAATTACTTTAAATAAGTTTGCAATTCATTTAATTATTTCTTTTGATATTTAGGTTCCAGTCTGTAGTCTGTCGTCCCACAGATAAAACATTCTTTTCTTTTTTTTTAATTTTTTGTACTTTTTCTGTAAGGCTAAGGATTGTAAAAAACATTCAGCCTACGTTGTTATTATCTTTTTTTTATGTGTATAAAAATGGTCATTTTACAATTGTTTAAAAATAATCATGTGTCATCAACCTTAGGCCCTGCCAGAATCATCAGCGCTGCAGCAGCCCTGGTATTGCTGTAGTATCAAGCTGAGACAGGCACCTAGTTGGCCAAAATTTTTTTTTTATTGTTTTTATTTATGTTTAACGATAAAAAAATTACAGCAGTAAGTTCACCCGTCAGAGATGCAGGGTACGATTGAGTATCCACGCGGCTAAAATTTGTGGCTACATGTCGGCACTATTCAAAGATGTGATCCATTACAGATACGCGTTCACAAAATTGATAAAACGTGTGACAATGACAAAATGCACTGTAACTATTTTAATTTACCCTATATTTATATTATACATTGAATAAATACCATTATTTTGACATACAAAACATACGTAAGGCTTACGTTAAAAGCTTAAGTTATTAAATGTTCATCCAAGCATGGAGTGTGACACCTGAAGAACTCTGTTCTGAGCGAAATCTAATATAATAAATGTCACTCATTTCTAACATAATTGTATACAGATACTAGCTGACCCAGCGAACTTCGTACCGCCATAAAAATAGGGGCAGTTGGTAGAAGAGAAAATTTAAGGTTGTATGTATTTTTATACCACATCATAAAAAAATAAATATTGTCCATAAGAAATATTAGGGATGTGTAACGTAGTGTTCTATTTCCTGGGATAACATTCCTCCTAACCACTGAAAGTTATAAAAAATAGATAGTAGCCGATTCTCAGACCCACGGAATACGCATATAAAATTTCATAAAAATCAGTCAGGTCGTTACGGAGGAGTATGGTAACTAACATTGTGACACGAGAATTTTATATATAAGATAAAGAAACAATAATTTGGTATTGAAATGAAATAAAAAGTCATTTATTCAGTCTAGGCTGTTACAAGCACTCGTGAAGGTCAAGAAGCTACGCCATCGGTTCGCAAAACTACGACGGAAGACCTTGTACTGAGAAGAACCGGCAAGAAACTCAGCAAGGGCTGTTTTTTTCTCCCTGTATTGTTATATACAGGGAGATACATTGATTTCTATTATCTTAAGCCATATAAGTATCTAGATGAAATTTATGCATTTTCATAGTGAATAGTAGGGGCAAAAACATATTCCGCAAGTTGAAAATGTAGCGGCTTTCTTAAAAGTATGTAAAGCTAAGAAATCTAATATTTTTTTCCTACACGTGTACGCCAATCCACATAGGTACATAACATTGTTTCTCTTTCATAGTTCAGCTTGATAATATAGGTGAAAAAAAACATATTCTTTCCCCCGCAGACTATCAATTTGTTTTAGACACGCGCCGTGTGAGCGCCCGCCAATATGATGCTAATATACCGAACCACAGACAATGAGTACAGGCGCGAGCGAAAAGGGTACAGGTTATTTTAATTTTACGGGTTAGCATGTTTGGCGCCGGCATAGTCTTTTTCTGAGGAGCTCGATGGCGCAGGTGGTTAGCGCATTCGGTTGCGATCGTTGAAGTTAAACAACTTTCGTAGTGGTTGATCATTGGATGGGTGCGAAAAATTCATCTATCTCGAGTTCCTCCGTGCTTCGGAAGGCACGTTAAGCCGTTGGTCCCGGCTGCATCTGCAGTCGTTAGCACCCGCCATTCCGCACTGGGCCCGCCTGGGTCATGGCTCAATCTCCCTATTCAATCCATAGGGAAGGCCTGTGCCCCAGCAGTGGGACATTAATAGGCTGATAATGGTGATGATAGTGTTTTTTAAGATTTTTTGCAGATGTTGCTTTTGCCGACCCTACATTCCGAGAGCGACTTTTTAACTGTAACTTTTAAACTTTGCTGTAACCACGTGTATTTTAATTAAAGCATAGAAAGAATTTAAATTCAACTCTTATAGTCGACTCTAATAGGTATATTAGATACCTTGTGCAATGATATTTAATACCCCTAGATACACCACGTGCGCTGAAAATGTGTCCCAATCAAGAAGACTGCAGATGCAGCCGGGTCCAACGGCTTAACGTGCCTTCCGAAGCACGGTGGAACGAGGAACTCGAGATCGAAGATTTTTGGTCACCCATCCAATGACCGACCACTGCGAAAGTTGCTTAACTTCAACGATCGCAGCCGAAGGCGCTAACTACCCGCGCCATCGAGCTCCTCATCAGCTTTTAAAGTGGTAATGTTTTTTTGCACTACTTCTCATAAATAAATAAATAAATAAATAATAAATAAATATTTCCAACACTCACACCAATTAGCCTAGCCCCAAAGTAAGCACTGTAAGGCTTGTGTTATGGGATGCTAGGGTAACGGATAGAATACATATACAGTACATATATAAGTATATTTATATAGAAATACATATTAAACATCCATGACTGGAGTACAAATGCTCGTGTTCATCACACAAACATCTGCCCCCACCGGGATTCGAACCCGGGAGCTTTCGAGTCGGCGACGCCATGAAACCCGGCGTACAAACCACTCGGCCACGGAGTTCGTCTATATATAAATATTTCCGTCTATTTTAAAGTAAAAAGTCCCTTATAAACTAAGCTGTACTCAGGCTATTGACCGCTGTGTTTTGATTAGAATTTTGTGTGCGTCTGTACAAATATCAATATCGCATTCAATATCGCCGGCCCCCGGTAGACGCGGAGCTATGAGTTGCCATAGACAACTGAACAGTCTTAGAATTGATTGTTTATAGGACAAGGACCCTATGTAAATGGAAAAAATAACGGATAATTCAAGGGTCTCTGTATTATTAATTACTAGCTGTGACCCGCAGTGTTACTCAAGGTTTATCTATATATATAAAACTCAAAGGTGACTGACTGACATAGTGATCTATCAACGCACAGCCCAAACCACTGGACGGATCGGGCTGAAATTTGGATTGCAGGTAGATGTTATGACGTAGGCATCCGCTAAGAAAGGATTTTGATCAATTCTACCCCCAAGGGGATAAAATAGGGATAGAATAGTTTGTATGAAACTTTGTCAATTTTAAACCGATCGGGCTGAGACTTTGCATGCATGTATAAAAATGTTACTGCCGTCCTGATGGCCGCATCAAATTCTTTCTAGCCTTTCATAAGCTGTAAGGTAGCGCCATCAAGGCTGGTCGATGCATTCGCCCGGATAGCGCCGGGTTCGGATTCGAGTCCCGTCTGCTGCCTGGTCAGTGTGGTTTTTTTTTCAAGTAATAATTTCTATTGATATTATTATTATTATTAATTCAGGTTTATCAAAATAGTGCATATATTTATTTAAGTTTCAGAATTGACATTGTTCTAGACATTCCTAGTTCTATACAGCCAACCCCTAAATACTATAGAAACACATTTTGGGCCCAGCATCTTGGAAAATACGTGGGCAATATTACGCTCATACAAAATTTACTTAAGGCTGCAAGTCAGTAGATATACCTTCACCGGTATTATATACCGATCGAGAATAGCGAATGCCTTTACATTTTTAGAAGTAAGACCAATTAATTATTAATTAATTTTTAGAAGCAAGAGACCGGACGGTATGAGTTTGTTTCCATGGAAGATGGGTCGGGTGCTGGTATGGGATGCAACCTGTTCAGACACGCTGGCCCCTTCCCATCTACATGGAACCAACAACAGAGCTGGTGCGGCTTGTGAAGCGGCTGAAAAAGCAAAAGCAAGCAAATACAGGGGTCTAGGCTCCGAATATGATTTTGTCCCATTCGGTGTCGAGACCATTGGTCCGTGGGGTCCTAGCGCTTTAAGGCTATTTATGGATATAGCAAAAAGGTTGGTCCACATCACAGGAGACCGAAGAGCTGGCAGCTACCTCGGACAAAGAATTAGTCTAGCCATTCAAAGGGGTAACGCTGCCAGTATCTTCGGATCCTTGCCTAAAGGGACTCCTTTTAATAATATATTTTAGTTGTTAATTTTATTTTTTAAGGTTTTTAGTTTTAGTTTTATATATATATATATATATATATATATATATATATATATATATTTAGAAGTTAATTAAGAGCTTTACATTTTTAGTAGAGGTATATAGGAAGCGGCTTTAGATACCACATTATTGTTATGGAAAAAGTCTAATACCATTACCCGCGATGTATGTTGGTGAGCGCAATATAGTCACTCATTGCAAAATGATATGTAACTTCAAAAAAATCTACAGCTAATAATACAACTAATAAATAATTTAAAATTCATTAAAAATAGTAGTTATTTAATTCAATATAATAATTTTATGGTCAACTTTATGTCACAAAGAAAAACTTTGGGATACGGAGCAAAACTCTCGAAATCCGACTTAATTCCAAATTCATACCGGAATAGTATTCGCAGAGCGAAATCCTTCGTCCATGATTCGCAGTGTTCGTGAAATAGTCGGGAGCACGTCAACCTCGGGCCCACCACTTAAATCCTTAAAAAAACACCTAGAATAATGATTTATTATTCCTTATTTGGTAAAATGATTTACCAATATTAGTGGACCCGAAGTTCACAAACCCATAAACAGTCGTGGCAATTATGTGAACAATGAAGGAGGTTAGAACATTAGCATCCTGAAACAGTCTAAAGATGGTGTAGAGTTTCAGATGAGTGATATGTTGGGTCCTTGAATCCCATGAATCTGATATTTAGTATGGGTAGGTTCAGTTAGGAAGTATCAGATTAAGATATAAGTTAATGTGAGAAAATAAATAAGAATTATATGATTTTTATTAATGTCCGCAAAAGGTAGAACAAAAATGGGTGCGTGTACTTATGTAGGCGCGTGAGAAGTTATCCTTCTTTGGCATCGTTTAAAATTAGTTTTTAATTGCATGCAAATAATTAATTACAATAAATTAATAAAAAGTCTGGAAAAGGACACAGTCAATAAAGTTCAGTTTTAATTTGAAAAAATAAATAAATAATCAAAATATTCAATTAAAATCGCTACTGAATATAATTTATTAGAACATATGTGATTTGCACTTGTATGAAACTCAAACACGTATTCCGAATATACAAACTAGAAACATGTGGATAAATATTATAAATATGAATACCTATAACTGTTACTTTATTACAAAAAATAAAGATGTGGTTTTTGGTTCTACTACACCAATGGTCAAGAGATGGCGCTGTAGTCTCCTGAATCGCGCTTTGGTTCCGTTGTTCCAGATTAATAAATACTTTTGATAGGCCTTCACAATGCAGTCGTTAGCACCCACTAAATAGAGATTCTATTTCTATTTTGTTTTTCGCTAAAGCGACCAACTTCATGCTGTTAAAATTTTGTGTTACAGTGATGCGCGCGCATCTTAAAATTTCACTCTCATAATTTTTTCATAACGCGGTTAAAGAAGTATAACTTCAATAATTACAAGTTAAACATTTCATTGGGCACGGTCCCGCTCAAGACTGGCAGCGTTGCCTCGCTGTATCACCAAACTAATTCGTTGAGCAAAATAGCTACCAGATCTTGGGTACCCCGTAACCTCGCACAGGCGAGCAGTCATATCCTTAAGAAATACTTTTGCAGCAGGACCCCAATTTTTTATTTTTAGGGTTTTTTACAATTCTCCTTAGCAGAGGTAGAATACACGGACCACCGTGGGTCAAACTCAAACTCAAACTCAAAATATCTTTATTTAAATGGACTTTGCTAAGTACTTTTAAATCGTCAATAAATTAATATATTATATAATTTGTTCACTTAAATACCTAATTATTATGCTGCTTTGTCGCGAAAGAAACTCCACAGCTTACAATTTCGTACTGATCTTACAACATCATTACAGGTCAATAGTTACAACAAAAAATAATAATTAAGGTACTAAAAGTACAGTTTTGGATGCGTAAATTTTGGGCAGATTTTACTCCCACGCATTTTTATCATTTAAATAGTCATTAATTTTATAATAAGCTTTTTTATACAATTTAGCTTTTAAAGTTGTTTTAAATTTATTAATAGGCAAATCTCTCATACTATTTGGAAGCTTATTGTAAAAACGTATACATTGGCCCACAAAGGAATTGTTTATTCTGTGGAGACGAGTCTTATGTACAACCAAATCGTGTTTTTTCCTACTATTAACATTATGTGTATCACATTTCTCAGAAAAATGTATAATATTTTTCTTTACATATAGTAAGTTATCCAATATATATTGTGATGCTACAGTTAGAATATTTATCTCCTTGAATCATCCGATCATCCGATGTACATACTTTTAGGACAGCTTTCGGCAACGATTTTGTTCTTGTTATTTATTTATTTATTCAGTTTCACATGCTGGTTTACAGAGCAAGTCCAACACACCAACAAGTCAATGCAATGCAAAAAGACAAAATTAAAATAAATTTATACAGAATCAAAAATGTCAATAACATACAATTGAAAACGTGAAACAAATAAATAAGTTACAAATTAAAATAAACTTTTAAATGCATAAGACCGGCCAAAAACATTATTGTAATTAGGGTTTTAAATATTTTGAGCATTTAGACCTATATTTGTTTCTTTGTAGAGCATTCGAATCATCCGTATTGATTTATCAAAAAATCGAGATTCTCTTTGGAAAACACTGAATTCTGAATACGTAGTTGTAAGTAGGGTTGCCACCCGTAGTTTATTATAAAGTATTGTCCGTTATTTCGGGTAATTGTACTCTATACTTTATGCCAAAAATAAAGTGCGCGAAAATACTTTATTTAATGTGATTTGATAACTTGCGGATTAATTTTACATAAAATATACAAAAAGAGGTTGATAGGAAGAATTTTTGCGCAAAACGGACAGAAAGTATGAATATGTTGCCCTTAGCTTATTCCTGTAACATTTTCATGGCTGTATGCCTTTGTATCATGACCTTTCCCATTGCGGAAAAAAACTACAGTAGCGGCCATTTATTTATTAAAAGTTGCTAGTAGCAACGTAAAATATATTATTAAGCTTACTAATAAAGTGGAATAAAAAGTACTTTATTTTGGACACAATGTACTTTTTTTTCTACCTTTAATACTTAAATGTACTTTATTTCGACATAAAAAAGGTGCCAACACCAGTAGTAAGTGATGGCAACGCAACGACAGCAGACAAAAGCAGCTTTTAATGTCGCTGGGGCACGCAGTCTCTTCAGCTCTCCCGTTAAATAACATTTAGGCTGAGCGCAGATTAGAGTCACGACAGTCTCAAGACAGACTATTGCTTAACAAAAATTATGAAGATGCGCACATTCGAAACGAGACGTCTCATAGACAAAAAAGTCTTATGTACACAAGAACTGCAAAGCGACAAGTCTGACTAACGACTGTCCGCTTCCCTTTGTAATGTATGCGAGGGCGCACACCAACGACAAAATTGTCTAGCAATTAGGGATGATAATCGATACTGAAAGAAAGTATAATACATACGATAAAATAAGTAATATGTGGGGCCATAAATTTTGATAAATTATCAAAGATAGATTGATACATTAATTCGAAATTAAAACTGGTAAAACTTTCTGGGCTGGTGCCTTAATTTCTATATAATAAATAATCGGTGAAATCTAATCTGATACTGATGAAAATGGTGTGTGTCGCATCGAAGACAAAACAGTTTCGTCTTGGTGTGCACCTTGTGGTAGACACAACTGTTTCTTTTTAATTGTAAAGCTGTCTCGTCTATGTAAGACAAGATTGTCTAACATCTGTCGTGACTCTAATCTGCGCTCAGCCTTAGGTGACCGAGACGGAAACAATGAACTTAGTCTTTTCGCGGTGAATAAAGTTGATAGAACAGTAAAGCGTTTCGAAAATAATGTACGGAGAAATTTAATGAAAAAAAACGACGGGTTGCACTCCGGGAGTGCCGGCAGAAGTGAAAACTTGAATATTAACGTTGTGCATTTTTGATATTTTGGAATGGTTAGGGAATAATTTTGCACGAATTTCTTTAATTATTATCAGTATAAAAGTACTATCATGTATGTGGTAGAATACAATATTTATTTATTACGCTATCGTACACAAACATGACAATTTATATTACAGTAAAAAAGTTTATCTCTCAGAAAAATCAACTTACATGAATCACATTTAAGCGCACCTAGCGACATCTATTGTACAAAAATGCATTTTCTTCGCAATAAAGCTGCCACGTGGACGTCCTAGATAGAGACTAATTATAATTATTATAATACGATAAAATAAAATATTACTATGTTTCGTCCAATATATTGAAAGTCAACAACCTTTCCAATTTGATTGTGTGTCATGATGCGATCAGCGCACGTGTTTAACCTGACACGAGTTTAACATTTTTTACCCATACAAAAAAAAGTGTACAACGCCGCTAAAGAAGTTTTCACTCCAAAAAAAGTATCTTCAAAATACTAAGACAGTGGAAAAAAGTATTTAAATACAGGACACAAGATAAGTGGACTCACAGTCGGACGGCGTCGGAGGGCACCTGTCTCGGCACGTGTAGCAGCGCGCGGTGCGCGCAGTCCGCCGCGGCGGGCCGGCAGGCACACGCCCACGGGCACGACCGCACCGGCACCACCAGCGCCAGCAAGGCACCCAGCAAGCTTAGCGCGGCCACGGACACCCGCATGGCGAGACTGGAGAGATTACGTCATAGCTGCACCTGCGGACGAAAGAAAAACAAACTATAAATAACAGCTAACTATCAATGCAGTGCTAGCACGGACACGACCGAGCCGGCACATGCAGCGCCAGCAAGGCACCCAGCAAGCTTAGCGTGGCCACGAAGACCCGCATGGCGAGACTGGAGAGATTACGTCATAGCTGCACCTGCGGACGAAAGAAAAACAAAGTATAAATAACAGCTAACTATCAATGCAGTGCTAGCACGGACACGACCGAGCCGGCACCACCAGCGCCAGCAAGGCACCCAGCAAGCTTAGCGCGGCCACGGACACCCGCATGGCGAGACTGGAGAGATTACGTCATAGCTGCACCTGCGGACGAAAGAAAAGAAACTATGTATAAATAACGTCCACGGATACGACCGAGCTGGCACTAGCAGCGCCAGCAAGGCATCCAGCAAGCTTAGCACGGCCACGGACACCCGCATGGCGAGACTGGAGAGATTACGTCATAGCTGTACCTGCGGACGAAAGAAAAGAAACTATGTATAAATAACGCCCACAGACACGACCGAGCTGGCACCAGCAGCGCCAGCAAGGCACCCAGCAAGCTTAGCGTGGCCACGGAGACCCGCATGGCGAGACTTTAGAGATTACGTCATAGCTACACCTGCGGACGAAAGAAAAGAAACTATGTATAAATAACGCCCAAGGACACGACCGAGCCGGCACCGCCAGCGCCAGCAAGGCACCTAGCAAGCTTAGCGCGGCCACGGAGACCCGCATGGTGAGACTGAAAGGATTACGTCATAGCTGCACTTGCGGACAAAGGAAAACAAACTTTAAATTACAGACAACTATCAATCAAGTGCTAGCACGCCCACGGACACCAGCAGCGCCAGCAAGGCACCCAGCAAGCTAAGCGCGACCACGGAGACCAGCATGGCGAGACTGAAGGGATTACGTCATAGCTGCACCTGCGGGCGGATGAAAACAAACTATAAATAACAGACAACTGTGAATCCAGTGCTAGCACGCCCACGGAGACGAACGAGCTGACACCAGCAGCGCCAGCAAGGCACCTAGCAAGCTTAGCGTGTCCACGGAGACCCCCATGGTAAAGTGAAGGAAGTACGTCATAGATGCTCCTCGGACGAAGGAAAACGAATAATATATAACTGGAGGCACTATATGAAGGTCGAGCTCGCACTTGCAGCGCCAGTGAGGCACCCAGCAAGCCCAGCGCGGCCACGGAAACCCGTATGGCGAAAGTGAAGGGATTACGTCATCGTTTCACCTGTAGACGAGGGAAAGCAGACAATAAACAACGGGAATTACTGAATAAAGAGCTAGGCACATAGTAAAGTACTGGCGCGCTCACGCACACGACCGAGTTGACACCATCAGCGCCAGCAAGGTGCCCAGGCAGCAAGACCCGCACGGCGAGAGTGAAGTGGTTACGTCATCGCTGCACCAGCAGGGAAGGAGAACAAAGAACAAACTAGTTTTACTAAACTAGTAACACTCAATGAAGGACGAGCTCGCACTAGCATCGCCAGCATGGCGCCCAGTACGACCAAGGATACCCGCATGGCAAGCGCGGTAGGATTACGACATTGCTGCACCTGCGGGTGCAGGAAAACAAACTTTATGTAACAGACTGTAAGTGCTAGCAATCAAGGCAGTGCTAGGTCTCCTACGGACACGAGCGAGCCGGCACCGGCAGCACCAGAAAGGCACCCAGCAAGCCCAGCGCAGCCTCAGAGATTCGCATGGCGAGCTCGGCGAGATTATGGCAGCGCAGTACCTGCGAACGACGGATATAAAAACCAAAAATAACAGTCTTCTGCCCACGAAGCTACTAAAGAAGAAACAGTGATGTATTTATATATAAAACTCAAAGGTGACTGACATAGTGATCTATCAACGCACAGCCCAAACCACTGGACGGATCGGGCTGAAATTTGGCATGCAGGTAGATGTTATGACGTACGCGTCCACTAAGAAAGGATTTTGATCAATTCTACCCCCAAGGGGATAAAATAGGGAGTGAAAGTTTGTATGAAACTTTGTCAATTTTAAACCGATCGGGCTGAGACTTTGCATGCAGGTATAATAAGAATCATAGATGAGTGTCATTGTGTATAATACAAGCCTGAGAACAAAAACTGTAGTCTACACTTCAGCTCTACACCGAAGCGAAGCGAGGACCGCTAGTCACTCTATAAAATCAAGCTGGGCAGATAAATGAGAGAGAGTCGGAGCGATCCTGCGTACCATCAGTACCTCTCTTTCTAGAAAGTCTTAATCATGCGAGTGTCGCTCAGATCATTCTGTATTTCTATTGCCCCAAACCTCCTATTGACAACCTCCGTGGCCGAGTGGGTTGTACGCCGGGTTTCATGATATCGCCATCTCGAGAGGTCCCGAGTTCGAATCCCGGTGAGGGCAGATGTTTGTGTGATGAATACGACCATTTATTCTTCAGTCATGGATGTTTAATATGTAATTCTATATAAATATACTTATATATGCACAGTATATGTATTCTATCCGTTACCCTAGTATCCCATAACACAAGGCTTACAGTGCTTACTTTGGGGCTAGGCTAATTGGTGTGAGTGTTGGTAATATTTATTTATAAACTTCCTCAAAGTCTCAAAGAGTTTATAACGCGATTCAAATAAGAATAGGAAAGCCCATCTCCTCCATCTGTCAAATGTAGCTTGAAAAGTACAGTTTGCAAAAAAATCTCGGAACACTTTTTTAGCACTCAGATAATTCTAGAATAAAAATCAAATATTTCTAAACAAACAATAACAAATATTGATAATTAATATTGATTGATATTTTTTTTTCATTTATTGAGCTTTGGCTATGAATGGTTGATAACCTAAATCGTCAACCAAATGTCACTTTATGTTGCGTTCAGAAACTCGATTTAAAACTTTCGTTTACATATAGGATGCATGTTAGTATGTGACCTGCATGACCAGAGGCGGCCTTACCGATTTCGAGGCTCCGGGCGGCAGGTCTTTGCGAGGCCCTTTGTCCTTCGTGAAAAGTATGTGATGCGAAAGTAGGTCTGGTTGTTTGGTTTAGGTATTTGTCATGTTTAAGGAAAAATGCTTAAATTATACAAATAAATCAAATATGAATTTTAAAATATTTTACACAATTAACAAATACAGAGATGATAAATTTTAAAATTGATTTTTGCGGCTTTTCCTAAGACTAAAATCTTTAATTAAAGCACAATAATCTAACGAATAAGCTACGTCATTTTCAATTGAAAGAATAGCGAGGGCTGAAAGCCGATCTTGTGTCATTGAAAAAATTGTTTTTTTTTTATATATTTTTTAAATTTGCTTGGGTTGTTGCGCGAGGCCCTGTAGGAGCGAGGCCCCGGGCGATATCCCTGTTCGCCACCCCCTAAGACCGCCACTGTGCATGACTATCATAACTACTCCGGTGGTAATGCAGAGATGAGCGGAATTGAAGTGTTTGATTCTGATTAATGTTTTTTCTCACACAATCTTAATAAAGAAATATTATTAAAAATCGTTTGTTTTCTCTCTCAATCTTAGTAAATTAATTTTATTAAAAAATCTGATGTTTTTTCTCACTTAATCTTGGTAAATAAGTTTTATTAAATAGAAACTTGTTTTTGCTCACTCTACCTATTTGGTTTGAATTGACAGCTATGACGTCACAATATGGCGCCCAGTCGGTCCTATTCTTAGTTGAATCGCATTATATTAGACTTGACGCCAGAATCACTACCGTTACTTGCGGAGAACAATAAAATGAAGATAGTTTGACCTTCTCGCTCTCGTTTGGATCGGCTGTCATAAATTCACCAATCAATTGTGTACAACGAGTGACACAGTGGTTGGGCACGGACGTTCTGAGACTGCTCAATTGGGAGCATTGGAAACGAATTTACGAGGTCAAAGCTCCCGAGTGCGGATTGGTACTGACACCGGCATACACCTTTGATAAAGCACATATTGATAATTTTCGTATAAAGAAATCAGGGAACATGATTTATAGAGAAATATATTATTTACTAGCGGCCCGCCCTCGCTTCGCTTCGGTGTAGGAACAACGGCTTAACGTGCCTTCCGAAGCACGGACGAACGAGACATAGAAGTATTTTTGGTCACCCATCCAATGACCGACCACTGTGAAAGTTGCTTAACTTCAATGATCGCAGCCGAACGCGCTAACCACTTGCGCCATCGAGCTCCCCCATCAATAGGGAAGGCCTGTGCCCCAGCAGTGGAGACATTAATAGGCGGGTGATGATGATGAAGTACAAACATGGAGCTTTTGGATATAGTAGCTGCCCTAGCTATTTGAAATTTAAAATTATTATGAAACTAGCGGCCCGCCCTCGCTTAGCTTCGGTGTAGAGCTGAAGTGTAGACTACAGTTTTTGTTCTCAGGCTTGTATTATACACAATGACATTCATCTATGATTCTTCTTTAACCTGCATGCAAAGTCTCAGCCCGATCGGTTTAAAATTGACAAAGTTTCATATAAACTTTCATTCCCTATTTTATCCCCTTGGGGTTAGAATTGATCAAAATCCTTTCTAAGCGGACGCCTACGTCATAACATCCACCTGCATGCCAAATTTCAGCCCGATCCGTCCAGTGGTTTGGGCTGTGCGTTGATAGATCACTATGTCAGTCAGTCAGTCACCTTTGAGTTTTATATAATACTAGCTGACCCAGCGAACTTCGTACCGCCCTAAAAAAATAGGGGTTGTCCAGCGGACAAAATTGTGAATCTAAACCATTCTCAGATCCCCTTGAACACACACAAAAAATTTCATCAAAATCGGTCCAGTCGTTTAAGAGAAGTTCAGTGACATACACACTCACAGAAGAATTATATATATAAAGATAGATTTTGGTATAAAGAAATCAGGGAACATGATTGATAGATATATATATATTCTTCATTACTCACACATACACAATTAAAGGTCTTACAAAACAGATAGTAAACTATGGTGGGTAAAGGTGGTCTCATCGCTGAAAGCGATCTCTTCCAGACAATTTCTAAGCCAATGGACAGTTTAACAGAGCTAGAGGAGTGATGTACCAGCAAATATAAAGCAAAATAAAAATAACAATACATATATTATGTAAAATACATACGAAACATAATACCTACATATATATATTTCAATGAGAATATACTATGCATATAGGTATAAATATAACATAAAAATCACTACATAGTATAAAGCAAAGTCGCTTCCCGCTGTCTGTCCCTATGTCCCTATGTATGCTTAGATCTTTAAAACTACGCAACGGATTTTGATGCATTTTGTTTAATAGATAGGGTGATTCAAGAGGAAGGTTTATATGTATAATACATGCATAATATAGTAGAGAAACACTGATAATTTTAGAGGTTTTTTAATGTAAGGTCGTGACTCGTTAGCTCATCTGGTGAGAGCACCGAAATTGAACATATAATGTAAGGTCGTAAATAAACACATTTTTTTTTGCGCTTACATTGCAAACGCTGTCTGAACCCTACGAGATAGATCAAAATAATGTATTACAGTATTGTACACCTTAAAAAGTTCTACAAAAAAGTCCGCGATGGTATATTATGTCTATCTCTTAGGGATAACCCACAATAACCATGTTTTATTCTATACTTTTTACGAGAAATAATAGATTATTTATGAAGCGATTTTCAGCAATATAACATTCATCCTTATCCAATTAAGTACCTTATATATATTGTGCATTTAATATAGACCAATTTGGCCCTTTAACGCATGTAATTTAAATAAATATTTTCGAAGATATATTACAGATTTAAAATGCAGAGATATAGGTCGGTTCCGACGCTATCGGGCGGGGGGCCTGGCGGCGCGTGCCTATTCTAATTAGGTATTAGAAGAATGTCATTGTGTATAATACAAGCCTGAGAACAGAAACAATAGTCTACACTACAGCTCTACACCGAAGCGAAGCGAGGGTGGGCCACTACTAATAGAATAATACTTACGTACATGAGTACATTTTCTGTACTTAAGAAAGTCTAGAAGATGAGTAAATATTTAGGTACAAAAAAAATCAGACCTATTTTTACTGCTATAATAATTCTTACTTCATTGTACTTCTAATACGTAATTTTAATCTTTATTGTCCCACCACTCAACTCCAGTTCGCCTCGCCCGATCACACTTTTCGTAACGCGTTCGCCAGCTTACTCCCCAAGCCAAGCATGCGTAAAGAAGTTTCACTATGTGCATCTGTATTGAGTGATCCTTATTTACTTTTCAATAAAATTAAATTATATTTTATTTATTGTTTTGCAGTTTATAATTTCAATAAATAGGAAAAATGTTTTTGTATGTAGCCTTTAATTTTCAAAAAGTCACCCTACTGGTATTTTATTTTGACAATAAAATAAAAACGAAAATCTCGCGAATGGAATGACGTATTCAAATAAATTATAACTATGCCAAATTTTAGTCAAAATATTGTAGAAAATTTCAACGTATTTTCTGTATACTTTATACCAAGAGGTAGTTAGATTTAGATGTAAAAGTATTTCAACATAATTTTAATTGCCCATACTACCAAAATATTTAAGAGTCAAATGTTGTTTGAAATCCGTACCATTACTTTGATAACGGTAAGTGTGTTCGACTCCCTGGCTTATCTTAATACACTGTGCGTGGTTTATATCAAGAGTACACACAAATAGATTGCTGTTAAATGTTCAGTAAGTAGTTTCATAATAAATTTAAACTTCAAACAGCTAAAGGAAAAAAAAAAATGGTTGCCTGTAAAGTCGGTTTTACGGGCGAAGATATTACGTGACAACGTCTTTTTCTCGGTAGAATATTTATTGATATGAATATAATTAAATTGCACAATAGGAACAAGGAATTGAATGAAAATAAGAATTGCACAAATTTTAACTATAGAAATATATTTTGTTTACTAAAACATTGTACATGTAAACTTAAACTTAACACGAGAGACTCATCGTAACGTTACCGAGCGTTACACTTTTTCATAAGTGACTCCCAGCCGCAACCTAATTTAAGACGTTGTCACGTCAAAAGGAGCCACTAATCCCATAGCTCCATGTTTAAACTTCTTCATCATCAGCCTATTACCCCACTGCTGGGGCACACGCAGAGACGGATCTACCATATGGCTTTTTGGGCTTCAGCCCAGGGCCCCGTGGATTAAAGGGGCCCCCAGCTTAGTCAAGTCAAAGCCTAAAATAGACGATAATACGAAAGAATCCATACTTTTATTAAAGTAAACAGATCGGAAATTCAGACAGGCAAATATCGTTGAATTTCCATAGCAGATATAATATTTTCAAAATAGATGTCTAAAGCTGAACTTGTTATTTTCTTTAAAGCAGTAGATTCAATGATTAGAAGTACATTCAATGTAGAAAAAATACATTGTTGAATGTAACCCCATTTATATTACCCCTAGAATGTGAAGAGCAAATTAAAGAATTTGCCATATCTGCACTTTGAAGAAAGGTTGCTTTGTAATTTGTCAATTTATTAACAGTAGTATATTACTGCAGCATAACATAATATAATATTAATTATTTTTTTTACTGTCTCATTTTTTTCTATACTTTGAGTAATCAGGTGGGCCCCTCAATAGTATTAGCCCAGGGCCCCCTTAACTCACGGTCCGGCTCTGGGCACACGAACGTGCTAACGACTGCAGATCTGCATTCGTCAGCACCCGCCAATCCTCACTGTGCCCGCGTGGTGGGTCACGGCCCAATCTCCCTAGTTTATAATACTTGCATCAAACTACTTGGATATTAAACAGTGATTAATACTTGTAACTAGTGGCCCGCCCTCGCTTCGCTTCGGTGTAGAGCTGTAGTGTTGGCTATAGTGTTTGTTCTTAGGCTTGTATTATACACAATGACATTCTTCTAATATCTAATAACAATAGGCACGCGCCGCCGAGCTCCCTGCCCGGGAGCGTCGAAACCGCTATGTCCCTGCATTTTAAATCTGTAATATCTTCGAAAATATTAATTTAAATTACATGCGTTAAAGGGCCAAATTGGTCTATATTAAATGCACAATGTATTAAAAGTACTTAATTGGATAAGTATGAATGTTTTAATGCTGAAAATCGCTTCGTAAATAATCTATCATTTCTCGTAAAAAGTATAGGATAAAAAATGGTTATTGTGGGTTATCCCTAAGAGATAGACATATACCATCGCGGACTTTTTTGTAGATCTTTTTAAGGTGTACAATACTGTAGTACATTATTTTTATCTATCTCGTAGGGTTCAGCCAACGTTTGCAATGTAACCGCAAAAAATGTGTTTATTTACGACCTTACATTAAAAACCTCTAAAATTATCAGTATTTCTCTACTATATTATGCATGTATTATGCACATAAACCTTTCTCTTGAATCACTCTATCTATTAAAAAAAACCTGATCAAAATCCGTTGCGTAGTTTCAAAGATTTAAGCATACAAAGGTACATAGGGACCGAGAAAGCGACTTTGTTTTATACTATGTAGTGAAGATACTCGTTGTCTATGCGGTGCAAACGAAATAATGTCACAACAAGTATTCCACAAGTTTTGTGTGAAACTAGTATATTACTTGTTTCTTGGTGTAAACTTGGGGTCAGAGGTCCAACGGCTTAACGTGCCTTCCGAAACACGGAGGAGCTCGAAATAGTAAATTTTTAGTCACTCATCCAATGACCGACCACTGAGAAAGTTGCTTAACTTCAACGATCGCAGTTGAACGCGCTAACCACTTGCGACATCGAGCTCCTCCATCCATAGGGAAAGCCTGTGCCCCAGCAGTGGGGACATTAATAGACTAATGATGATGATGATGATTTTATACTACATGTTTTATACTTGTATGTATATACGTGTGAACAGAAACTTAAGACATTGTATAAAATTCGTCATATACCTGTATTACACCTTGGTGTAAACGAGACATAAGATTTATTAAATACAACAACGGTAAAAGAACAAAAGGACAGACAGACAGATAGAAATATATAATTTATTTAAAATGTTTTGGGCAAACTAAATCTAGGCAGACCGAGTGCATTTGGTTCTACTCAGTGGTATCTTGTTATTTTCATTGACGTGGCTTTTGGGATTGGTGACTGCCGGGCTAAGTACTTCGTCTGCATAAAAGATTTGACATTCAAAATTTCATTAATTATAAAACTTTTTAGAATATAATTAGGTATTATCGCGATAAAAAAAAGTATATTTCAGCAAAGTTAATCTGGCAACCTCTAACCACAAGAACGACATTCTGGGAAGTATAATTATAAATAAAATAAATAAATATTAAATAAAACTAGTTTTAACGGGTTAATGCACGAAAAAATTATTTATTTATTGACGTGTATTCTGACGAAGCAGACCTGAAAAGGCTGCGAAACGTCAATAAATAAATAAAGTTTCGTGCATTAACCTGTAAAAACTAGTTTTATTTAATGAGTGATGTGCGTGAAAACCTAAGAAACAAATAAATAAATATTTCCAACACTCACACCAATTAGCCTAGCCCCAAAGTAAGCACTATAAGGCTTGTGTTATGGGATACTAGGGTAACGGATAGAATACATATACTGTACTATATAAATATATATATATAGAAATGCATATTAAACATCCATGACTGGGGTACAAATGCTCATATTCTTCACACAAACATCTGTCCCCGCCGGGATTCGAACCCGGGACGTCTCGAGTCGGCGACACCATGAAACCCGGCGTACAAACCTCTCGGCCACGGAGGTCGTCATTATATATTTCTATGTAAACGATCTTTATTTACGCAGAATTCTTAACCGGAATGTAGCACAACTTTTAATGTCATATTATACTTTTTAAACTATTTGTAGCAAATGGGAATAGAACTTAGCAAAATGGCGCCAAAGACACACTTACTCCATCTTTTATAGGTCACGAAATACTTAAAGATCGATGGATTCACTAATAATGTACGTAATTCTTCTCGTTTCATTAATATTTAGCAGACTTATACACAACGCGAAGAAATCATTAATATTCCCACGTCAATTATGAAAAAAAATATAAAGTATGGTTATATTTAATAAACCGCTCACCGTTTCCCATAAATCATTTCTTTTGATGGACCACAAAAAGAAAGCCGAGTGGGCAGGGTGCCTAAGCCTTTACAAATTAAAAAAAAGAGGTATTGAGCTGTCAAACCGCCATTGTTCGATTTTCAAAGTTTAGTTCACACCTCGCGCGCTCTTGTAACGCAAAATTAGGGTTCGCACAAGCTGTGATTACGTTCCATTCTTTATATGTTGGTTTTTTTGCATCATATATGTGATTTTTTTATTACCGAAAGAAAGAAAGAAAATTTTTATTTGTCACAACATGTGTAAGTAGGATGTTATGATTTGAGTGGTACATAACATGTCGTGCCAATATGGGCATTAAAATTCATCAAGTTAATCAGATTCCAAGTCAAAAATGTTAATATTTAATAATAAAACATGTCGAATTCATATGATAAAATAAAATTTTCGTTTGCATAATTTAACATAAGAAGGAAATAGAAAGCCTCTCTTGAGTTTGTTTCGCCGGTTCTTCTCAGAAAGGTCTCCCAATTTTGGAACCGTTGGTAGTTTACGGTAGTTAGGGTTAAATAAATAAACTCAAAATTACAAAAAAAAAAGGGTGCGTGTACTTATGTAGGCGCGTGAGAAGTTATCCTTCTTTGGCATCGTTTAAAATTAGTTTTTAATTGCATACAAAAATTTAATTACAATAAATTAATAAAAAGTCTGGAAAAGGACACAGTCAATAAAGTTCAGTTTTAATTTGAAAAAATAAATAAATAATCAAAATATTCAATTAAAATCGCTACTGAATATATTTATTAGAACATATGTGATTTGCACTTGTATGAAACTCAAACACGTATTCCGAATATACAAACTAGAAACATGTGGATAAATATTATAAATATGAAACCTATAACTGTTACTTTATTACAAAAAATAAAGATGTGGTTTTTGGTTCTACTACACCAATGGTCAAGAGATGGCGCTGTAGTCTCCTGAATCGCGCTTTGGTTCCGTTGTTCCAGATTAATAAATACTTTTGATAGGCCTTCACAATGCAGTCGTTAGCACCCACAAAATAGAGATTCTATTTCTATGTTGTTGGTAGATTTTCTTAATGTGCGGTAAACACAAAAGTAACAGCATGAAGTTGGTCGCTACAGCGACCAACTTCATGCTGTTATTTTTTTGTGTTACAGTGATGCGCGCGCATCTCAAAATTTCACTCTCATCATTTTTTCATAACGCGCCTAAAGAAGTATAACTTCAAAAATTTAAATAAAATACTTTATTAAGTAAATTAAATAATAAATTCATACATAAACAATAAAACTTTAAAAATCGAACAATGAAATAACCGAACGCTCAATAAAAGTCTTTCGAAGGTAGCTCGACAAATTAAATAAAAGTTTGATTCTGACGACGTAGCTGCGTAGCCTGTAAAGGCTACGAAACGTCAATAAATAAATAAAGTTTTGTGCTTTAACCCGTAAAAACTAGTTTTATTTAATGAGTGATGTGCGTGAAAACCTAAGAAACAAATATCGAATTCTTAAGATTCCAATTCAATAACAAAATGTCAAAATTAATCAAAAGAATAATAAAAACATAATAACAATTCAAAATTTGTCATTTAAACATTCCGATATATCATAATAACATTTCTTCTTATATAAATGTGACAAAGAGACATACAACCTTAGATTAAAACAAAAAGGGTAGATATGGTACGCTCATACTTGCAACAAACAAAAACTGATCCCAAGGCAGCGCGAAAGGGACGGCGAGATCCGCGTCACTGCATTACCGACCCGAACGAAACAGCACGTTAAGTTTCAACTGCAGCGCGAACGAGACGGCGAGATCCGCGTCACTGCACTACCGACCAATCACGCGACCAGTACTCGACGTCACTACCGAATAAGATTCAAAACAAACAGCAATTTTTATGAAAAAATATATTTTATAGTACTTACAAATGAAAAGTGATGCCGTGGGTTTTATTTTTAGTTCTTGAGCAATTTGAGCACTTTTTAAAAACACACTTAGGCATTGTTTTATCATATAAACACAAAATATTTGCAATATTTCTTTTTGGCGTTCACATGTACGTCGTTTGGATGTCAAGTTGTGACTAAAGCGATTAGGGTCGTGGGCCACAATTTATGCGGATCACTTTTGTGAGGCTAGTGCCGTATCTATCCTTTTTGTTTTAATCTAAGCATACAACCCGCCTGTGTCAACATAGACGCTTGCTATACCAAAAATATCACTGTCATCGTTGCCTACCTTGACGTAGTCCCCTACGCCGTGGAACCCTGCACAGGGACCTTACTCAACGATAGAACACACCTCAGGTTCGAGGGGTCTGGAGGCTCCAGACGGAGAGGAGACTCCCCCCGCATGGAATACCTCTGGAGGCACTCATCAATTCTCGGCTTGAGGTCCCCTTAGGATCTCGCCGTCCCCAAACCCGGTGACGCTGTAAAGGTCATCTGCGACTAGGGACTTTTTGCTCTTTGTCCGGACTTTGTCCGGCTTTTAAATTTGTCCGGATTTTTTTATTTAGGTGGAATATGAGTAAAGCTACTTATTAAGTTACATCAAATAAATTAAACTATGTTCATTAAGTTCTCATTAATTTAAAACAAAACATAAATCATCTTTAAAAATCAACAACGAGACCCCTCTCGCGAAGCGAGCGTCTGCTACCACGCGTATAATATCACTGTAACTAAGTGGCTAATGTTTGCATTTTGTGTCTAAAATGTCCGGAATTTTATCGAAATGTCCGGCTTTCTGTCAGGACTTTTCAAAATTTTAAATAGTAACCTTATCTGCGACGAATAGCCACACACTCAAAAACACCACCAAAAGGGGGTAATGTAGGTGCTGGTGCGGCAATTATAGGATGATGGGGGGATAATACAAATAATGCTGTCCTACAGCAACTAATTAGCAACTAAATATGCCGTTTGCAGAACTTCGATATCTTTACGAGAACCGAAGATACAGTATTGTGGTCTGCTAGGTTAAGACTTATTCTAGCAGATCGCTTGCATCTTTTACAGGTATTGAGCAACTAAATCGGGAATAGTGTTTTTTTTTTTAGATAGGTCCGACAAATGACTCCACCCCACCTGATGTTAAGTGTAGGTGAAGTCCAGACGCGAAGATAGCTGATACAGCAGTTCTACCTGCCACACCAGCCATCCTCACCCTGCCGGCCTGCATGTTGCTTCTTCACGCCTCTTTTAAAGGATCCCAGGTTGTAAGAGGGAGGGAACACGTGAGCGGGCAGAGCATTCCATTTACGGATAGTGCGACAAAGAAATAAGTCACCAAATTTCTTTGTACGCGTTGGAATTGTAGCCACAGTTAGACGGTGACAACGTAAGCCAGCGCGCGTGGTCCTCTGAAGGAAAGGGGAAGGTGGAATAAGAGAGAATAACTCCTCAGAACACTCGCCGTGGTACAGACGATAGAACGCGCTTAGTGACGCCACGTCACGTCGTAATTGAAGAGGCTCGAGGTGTTTAGTCACCACCTCATCGCCTATGATGCGTATTGCGCGCCGCTGTAACCTATCCAAAGCATCAAGCGTAACTAATTAGCAACTAAATACCCAGTAGGTTTGATGTGCGCGTTGCGATCATGGTCTGCTAGCTTAATACGTACCAAAAGGTAGTGTTATTTACATTTTCTGTAATGTGGACGTTGCTCTCTTCTGCAAGTTAACAATCTAGCCACGTTTCCAATTAAGTATTTCCCATCCAATCTTCCGACCATCATTGTAAGTCACAATTGAGTTAAGCCCAAAAAAAATCGACTTAGAAAGCGCATCGCCACGAATCCATCCGACATTGTGTGCCGCCCAATTCGATTCCGAAACCTTGTTATTTTCCACCCCGTATTAACACAATACAAAACGACAAATAAGACAATTCAACATCAAAATACAATTTACTATGGAATCCTTTTGTTGTGTAACAATAATCCAGTTTGACGAAAGACCGGTGGCTGCCCGGCGGGGGTTCCTTCGCCCCGTGACGGGCTTTTGACGTTTCAATCAAAATGGCCGCTTTCAAAGAATCAATGAGTAGGTAAATACGAAATGTAGGTCGGTAGGCTCACCAATATTATTGATGTGTGAAAGGAGGCTTTACGAGCATTTTTAATTCATATCTTCAGTCAATAATAATATGTTAGCAAACGTTTGTATTATGTATGTCATAGGACGAATTGATAAATCGAATTTTCGCAGAAGATTTCTAGAATTTCTACTACTAGAATTACACGCGGGTGGTTAGACAAAGATGGCATTTCTCAGTCTTACTGAAAAAAAATAGGATTTTTGTGAAAACGCGAGTCGCCTCAGTAAGATTGCGATAGTAATCGTAGGCTTGTAACAAATATTTTTCCAAAATAGTACATTACGATACGCGTGAACTAAGTCGCCTATTACTGCACGGCGTAAAGTTAGCGCCCGGTGCTAAACGCCGTGCAGTAATAGGCAACTTAGGCCACAAGTATCGTATACTATTTTATAGCAAGTGTGACATAAACTCGCCCCGGACGCGGGCAAGAGGGGAGGGTTCCGAGGGATGCGATTAGTGTTTTGAAAGTAAAATTCATGTATTGCAATCACAAAGAATTGCAATACAGACTGCAAGTCAAACTCTGAAAAGAAAGAATTCCGGTTCAGATTACCATTTTGAAAGTATATTTCAAAAGGAAAAAATCAAATATCATTACAACAAAATAACCTAACCTATTGCTAATTTGTCATTTGTTTGCTGTGAGTTTTTAAGCTCCAAATGACATTTAAATGTGTTTCCTTTTATTTTTTCTACATGAGTGAAGTTGGTCAATTCATTTACACACCGTGCAGAAATAGGCAACTTAGGTCACGGAAAAGCGTGCGTAAAGTGCGGGTTTAGGTCACACTGTGCTATAAAATATATTTGATGGCGACTCATTTCTTTGTCGTACTATTCGTAAGTGGAATTCTTTACCCGCGCACGTGTTCCCTCCTTCCTATAATCTGGGGTCCTTTAAGAGAGGCGTGAAGAAGCATTTTTCGGCCGGCAAGGTGAGAATGGTTGGTGTGACTGTTCATAACTGCTGTACCAGCTATCTTCGCGTTTGGACTTTATCACCACTTAACGTCAGGTGGGATAGAGTTATTTGCCTAACTAGTTATATATAAAAAAAATGGGTGCGTGTACTTATGTAGGCGCGTGAGAAGTTATCCTTCTTTGGCATCGTTTAAAATTAGTTTTTAATTGCATGCAAATAATTACAATAAATTAATAAAAAGTCTGGAAAAGGACACAGTCAATAAAGTTCAGTTTTAATTGGAAAAAATAAATAAATAATCAAAATATTCAATTCAAATCGCTACTGAATATAATTTATTAGAACATATGTGATTTGCACTTATATGAAACTCAAACACGTATTCCGAATATACAAACTAGAAACATGTGGATAAATATTATAAATATGAATACCTATAACTGTAACTTTATTACAATAATAACATAAAAGTAACATTGAAAAATAAAGATGTGGTTTTTGGTTCTACTACACCAATGGTCAAGAGATGGCGCTGTAGTCTCCTGAATCGCGCTTTGGTTCCGTTGTTCCAGATTAATAAATACTTTTGATAGGCCTTCACAATGCAGTCGTTAGCACCCACAAAATAGAGATTCTATTTCTATTTTGTTGGTAGATTTTCTTAATGTGCGGTAAACACAAAAGTAACAGCATGAAGTAAGTCGCTAAAGCGACCAACTTCATGCTGTTAAAATTTTGTGTTACAGTGATGCGCGCGCATCTTAAAATTTCACTCTCATAATTTTTTCATAACGCGCCTAAAGAAGTATAACTTCAAAAACATATTTCTTTCAAAAATTTGGTAATCCTATGTTTTGGTCACTGGACTTTTTGGCGGGATCGGGAAGCGTCAATTTAGCAGTTTTGTTTTTCTTGTTAAAAATTGTGTTGTGGCGGATGTTAGTGTCTAATAATGGTGGATTATTAACCACTAAGTGTTCGGGAACATGCACAAGTGTTGACAAGTGAAACAAAATAGCGGAAAGTGTCTTTCGACGTTTCCTCAAAAAGTCCACGGGGAGGTTCCAGTAAATCCCCACACTTTTACTGAAACATGGGGAAGGAGGGATTGACTTGACTGCCACTTACTTTGACTTGACTTATTATTTTGACCACGAGTGCTATAGTATTTGCATACCTACATTTAACACTTGACATTGGCTAAATGCACAAGCCGTGCGAAGCCATTTAGAAAAAAAAAACCTACGTTAAGCCAATAGCTACTGTATCGGCAGTAGTCCGAGTAACCTGTCTTCATTGTCTCGCAGACACAATTACTTTGTTCAGCTATTGAGCGGAACAAACCTATTTGTACGCGACGACCGAAGCGAAAGAAAATGAACTCACGACGATACGAGAGCAATGTATAAAAATGTATCTATAATTTCACATGAATTAGTTGTATACGCATTAAAAATATCATTCCCTTGTTGTCTTATTAGAATGAGTCGGATATCGTAACAATAGATAGCTCTGCCCATAGTAAACCATTGTAAAATTGATAGTTCAGAGCGATATTCCGCCCCGTTCTCTCCAATAATCTTATAAGACTTTATCTAAACGATCGCCACGACGCCAAGCGGTGGCGCGGGGAAACTAGTCAGAATACTGATAGTTCCGACCTATAGGAGGGACGGAGACAATAGGTTGTCCTTGTCACACGTCTTATAGGATTTTGCCTGAGTTGACAATTTTCGATAATAGTATGTTTTATGTTTTGATTGATTTATTTTATGTCTTATTAGATAGTAGGTAGTTATAGGAATAATATATCGAAGTTTTGTATGAATCGTGTTAGTAGTTTAAGCGTAATTAAGGAAAATATCGGGAATAGTTTTTTATGAATAGTCAATAGGATATAGGTATAATTGTTATAATAATGATGTCATTTTATGTGTTTTTACTTCTTCTTTAAAATGGTGTATGATAGTTAAACATTAAGCGAGTATAAATAGGTTTTTTAAGACTTTTTAATTTGCAAACTTTATAGGGCCGTAGAGCTGTTGTTTATTAATATTCTTGTAAGAAACTTGTTGTATTAGATAGGTAACACGTAGGGCTACGTAAATAAATAGGTATCGCATCAATAAGTGTAAAAATGTACTGTGTAGGAGAAGAAACATGTTTGTATAGAACCGTTTTCTGAGACATGTTGCGCTCCCCACCCGGCGCGCCCGGAGCGCGCGGGTGGGGCAGCGAAGCCCCGTGGCAGGGCGAAGCCCTATGGAGGGGGAAAGTATAAATATTGCGGAGACCTATTTTTTGCGCGCCACACCTAAAATATCGTGTTTACGGACACATAACTATGTTAAAAATATGCCCAAATGTATGCCCGATGTATGTACAATTAGTTTTAAGCTCGCACTATTGTAAATCTTGAGAAAATGAAAAATAAAGTATAGCGTGGGTGAGGTAATGGATCGCTGGCCAGCTCAGTCCTAGCATATAAAATTCGAGTCGGAACATGCCCCGACATGCATTCAGCGACAGGCGCTCCTACCCTAAGGAACAGGAAGAAACAACCAAGCGGTTCACTCTGGACCTGAAGCCTCCTCTCACCGGCCATCCATTATCAGCGCCCACCGATTTCTTCAATACCGAACACCAGGGGTTTTATTCGCCGAAACCACAGTCCACTACAGTCAAGACTCCTGCGTGTAACTTCCTCCACCCCCTCAGTACGAGTCGGTAACTGTCCGCTACTGCGACAGCCCGGCGTCCCGTACATTTTTTGGTCGCATCGAGCCGGATCTACAGCGCCGAGGAAGAATTGAAGAAAAATTATAGAAGATTGAAGAAAGAAGATCGTCGTGGTCAATTATAGAAGATTGAAGACAGAAAATTGAAGAAAAATTATAGAAGATTGAAGAAAGAAAAATGCCACGAACAAGATCTCAAGCTGACAAAATGGACCAGGCCGAAGAGGAGCGCATCGAGAGAAGCATCGAAGAGCCAGAGCGAACCGCTGCAGGAGAGAATCCTGTCCAACCCCCGTCAAGAGCGCCATCGGAAGGGAGCGACACCGTGACGCGGCCACCGTACCCGCTGCGCCACGACCAACCGCCGAAGTCGCCATCAGCTGCAATGACATCACACCGAACAGAATCGAAGATAGCTGCACGAAGAGCAGCAAAGAAGAAGCGCCTGGCGGCGTTATATGAAGAATTAGAGAAGACTATAAGGGCGAAGATACGAATGGAAGAGCAAGATAGCGAAGATGAGGACCAAGAGGACCCGCAAATAGAAGATAGAAGAGAAACCGATAGCACACATGGCACCGAGAATGAAGAACGCGTCATCACCTGGCTGGACACAGCGACAAAGGACACCACCCCCGACGGCGGCACCACCGAACCGTATAGAAGACCGACCGTCGAGGACACCGTACAGATTGGTGGGTCCGTCGCACCACTTGCCGAAGATCCAGTCCCAGGGGCGCTGAAGCCATGCATTAAGAAGAGTCCGCCGTCCCGCATTGATGAAGCTCAAGAACAAGTCGCCCCTACGTTGCCGCCACCGCCACCGCCGGTCCAGCAAGACAGAATGAACGTCTCCGAGCTGGCCGTCGCAATCAACGCCGCCGTCCGTGCCGCCGTACCGCCTGCACCGGGTCCACGCTACGTCGGAGAGCTGCCACCCTTCAGCGGCGCGCACACAGAATGGCTCACCTTCAGGGCGGCGTACCTAGAATCCGCAACCTACCTATCGTCGGCGGAAAACTCATCAAGATTAAGAAGAGCCCTCAAGGGGAAGGCAAGAGAAGCCGTGGGCAGCATGCTAATAAGCAACACTACGCCGGGCGACATTATGAAGCAATTGGAACACAGATTCGGCCGCCCGGACAACATCGCCGCAACCGAAATAGAGAAGCTGCGCCATTTACCCCGACTCACCGATTCGCCGAGGGACATCGTGATTTTTGCAAACAAAATCAAGAATAGCGTCGTCGCACTACAAGTACTGGGGCAAAACGAGTACCTACGTGCGCCGGACATCATGAAGACAATTATAGAAAAGCTGCCGTCGACTATCCGCTTCAGATGGAACGATTACGTCAACAATCACCGAATGCAAGAAAAAATGAAGACGGATCCGGAACTATTGATTTTCGCCGAGTTCATCGAAGTCGAGGCAGAGAATAACGCAAGATACGCCCCACCGGAGTACATTGGAAATGAAGAAAACTCCACAACAAGAAAATTTCGAACACATAACATCGAGGCGACACATAATAGAAGAGCGCCTGAAGATCGATTCCCATGTCCGGTATGCAAGAAATCCGGACATTCGACGGCCACCTGCTTTACGTTCAAGACCGCCGATCAAGATAGAAAATGGGAAATAGCGAAGAAAAGCAACCTTTGTTTCCGTTGCTTACAATACAGAAGCAAGATGCACAGATGCAAGACGCGAGCGTGCGAGAGGGACGGCTGCGAGCGCTCACACCACCCACTTCTTCACTACAAACCGAAGTCGCAACGTGAAGAAGAACCAGCCACGAGCAACACAGAAACCGAGAGGGTGGCCAGCACACACAGCAGCCGCAAGCGAGACGCGTACTTGAAGATAATTCCGGTTCGCATTACGGGACCGAGCGGACATTTTGATACGTACGCGCTACTGGACGACGGCTCTACAGTCACACTTATAGAAGAGAGGGCCGCCGAGAAGATAGGAGCCGAGGGACCTACCGAGCGACTGAAGATAGAAACGATCGACGCCAAGCTGCCAGAGACACAGTCGCGCCGGGTCACCTTCAAGATCGAGGGACAGAACAGAGGCTTCAAGGTGCAAGCGCGCACCATCGACCAAATGAAGATTTCACCGCAAACCATAGAAGAAAGACACTTATGGGGCTGCAAGCACCTGCGGGGAATCGAGAAGCACGTCACCTATGAAGACGCCCGGCCGACCATCCTCATCGGGCAAGACAACTGGCACCTACTCTTGGCCAGCGAAGTCCGCCGGGGGAATAGAAGACAGCTAGTGGCATCGAAGACGGCTCTGGGATGGGTACTCCACGGCACAGACTCGCGCACCATCGGTCATCGGGTTCATTTCGTGAACCACCTCACCGAAGAAACAGAAGATTCGAAAATGGATGAACTACTTCGTCATCACTTCGCATTGGAATCAATCGACATCGAAAAGAAAAAACCGCATTCCGATCCAGAGGAGAAAGCCATCAAGATGCTAGAAGAACACACCCACAGAAAAGAAGATGGAAAATTCGAAACCGCGCTACTCTGGAAGAAAGAAGACATCAAGATGCCCAACAATTATGAAAATGCGTACAGACGGCTGCTCACCACAGAGAAGAAAATCGACCGCGATCCACGCCTAAGGGGAAAATACATAGAACAAATGGACGCGCTCATCGAAAAGGGATACGCCGAGCGAGCACCGCCGACATCAACAGAAGACAGAACTTGGTACCTGCCGCATTTTCCAGTCATCAACCCGTTGAAGCCAAACAAGTTACGCATCGTACACGACGCAGCTGCAAAGACCGGAGGCACCTCACTCAACGACTGCCTTCTCACCGGGCCGGACCTACTTCGATCGTTGATAGGAGTCATGATGCGATTCCGTCAACACCAGTACGCCGTGACAGCCGACATCGCCGAAATGTTCATGCGCGTGGGGATCCGACCGGAAGACAGAGATGCACTGCGGTACCTATGGCGCGGCGAAAGAAGAGAGGGACCACCGGAAGAATACAGAATGAAGTCACTCATCTTCGGCGCTACGTGTTCACCAGCCGCCGCTATTTTCGTCAAGAACAAGAACGCCGAGCGATATCAAGAAACGCAACCGACCGCCGTCAACGCCATAGTACAAGCGCACTACATGGATGACTACCTAGACAGCTTTACAACGGAACAAGAAGCCATAGAAGTGTCGACGCAAGTAAGAAAAATACACGCCGACGGAAATTTCGACTTACGCAACTGGGTGTCGAACTCGCATCGAATAAGGCAAGCACTCACCGAGGGACCGCTACGCGTTCAACAACCAATAACACTCAACGACGGATCAAGAATAGAAAAAGTACTCGGACTCATGTGGAACCCGCAATCGGACGAATTGGGGTTCAATCTCGAGTTGGCGCGCATCCCATCGGACCTACTTGCAAATAAGGCACCCACGAAGAGAGAAGTTTTGAAGATTGTGATGTCAATCTACGATCCAATGGGACTTGCATCACCAGTCACAGTCAGGGGAAAACAGATCATACAAGAAATTTGGCGACGCGGCACAGAATGGGACAAGAAAATCGACACCGACCTCGCAGAGCAGTGGACGACCTGGCTACAACACATGAAGGACCTACGAGGCGTCAAAGTACCACGAGCCTACATAGGATACAGCGAAGCCACTTCACTTCAGCTGCACGTCTTCGTGGACGCCAGCGCCACCACGTACGCCGCCGCACTCTACTGGCGGGCCGAGTCGCCGGGAGGTCAAGTCGACGTGACACTCATCACGGCGAAAGCACGCGTGGCTCCACTCAAAGTCACGTCGATACCGCGCCTCGAGCTACAAGCCGCAGTCCTGGGAGCAAGAATGGCCGCCACCGTGATAGAAGAGCACTCAAGAAAACCAGAATCGAAGACATTTTGGACAGACAGCAAAACAGTATTGTCTTGGGTGCGAACGGGATCGCGCTCATTCAAGCCATTCGTCGCGCATCGCATAGCCGCCATCGAAGAACTCAGCACCATCAACGAGTGGCGATGGGTGCCCACGAAGCTCAACACAGCAGACGACGCCACAAGAATATCACCGCACGACTTCTACGGCCACCACAGATGGTTCACCGGGCCTCCGTTTCTACGAAACAAACAAGAAGAATGGCCCGCCGAAACTGCAACCGCAACCGAAGTCACCGGGGAAGAACGCGTGCACCACATAAGCACGAAGAAAACGCCGTCAATATCCGAAGCTGCACCGGACGCCACTCGATTTTCGCGCTGGGACAAGTTAATTCGGACTACGGCAAGAGTACTACAGTTCATCGACCTCTGCCAAGCGAAAACCGACCGAATTAACTACAGAAGAAAGAAAAACGAAAAGGAACCCGACTGGAAGAAAAATCAAAAATCGGCGCCGACACATAAGAAGAAAACGACGCCAACCGTTCAAGAAAGAAAATTCATCGCAATCGACCGAAGATACATCGAACGCGCAGAGAGAATAATAGTTCGCGTAATACAACACGACGCATTTCAAGACGAGTTGAAACAACTGCGAGGGGGCGCCACCATCGCTACGAACAGTCGACTCCGCCCACTTTCGCTAATAGTCAACGACGGCGTGTTGTACCTACGAAGCCGGGTCAACGCAGCGGCGGGAGTAACCGAAACTCAGAAGACACCGGCGATACTCGACGGGAACCATCGAGCCACCCAACTGTGGATAGAACACACACATAGAAGCCTTCTCCACGCCGGGGTGGAAACTACAGTCAACGAGTGCAGACAACACTATTGGATTCTACGCATTCGACCCGTCACGAAACGAATAATAAGCAGTTGCATAAACTGCCGCATAAGGAGGGCGGCGCCACCGTCGCCACCTACCGGAGATTTGCCGCCGACGCGCCTCGCTCATCACCGACGGCCATTCACGTACACCGGATTGGATTATTTCGGGCCATTGACAGTCACCGTGGGCAGGCGTCAAGAAAAACGCTACGTCGCGCTCTTCACATGTCTTACTACGAGAGCCGTGCACCTCGAGTTGGCCGCCTCACTATCGACGGACTCCGCCATACACGCACTACGGCGCATGATAGCGCGCCGCGGGTGCCCTACCGAAATTTGGTCGGACAACGGGACCAACTTCCACGGCGCAGAAAACGAAATGAAGAAGGCAGTGCAGCAGGCGACGAGCGAAGAAGCAAGCATCCGCAGTATCCGGTGGAGGTACATACCGCCGGGAGCACCATTCATGGGCGGGGCGTGGGAACGCCTCGTGAAGTCCGTCAAAATCGCGCTAAGTGCGGTTTTGCAAGAAAGAAGTCCGCCCGAAGAGGTACTTACGACGCTACTCGCCGAGGCCGAATACACCGTGAACAGCCGGCCTCTCACCCACGTGTCCGTGCACCATGAAGACGACGAAGCCATCACTCCCAACCACTTTCTGCTGGGAGGTTCAGCGCGCGTCCCACTGCCGGGCGAGTTCGACGAGAGCGACCTGATAGGCCGCCCGCACTGGAGAGCAGCACAGCGCCTCGCCGACCACTTCTGGGCGCGCTGGGTACGAGAGTACCTACCCGAGCTGCAACACCGGCGGGAGCCCCACGGGACCGGGAAGACCATCGCCATCGGGGACATCGTGCTCATCGCCGACAGCAACCTGCCACGCAACACGTGGCCCAAGGGAGTCGTCATCGCCACTTTTCCCGGGCGAGACGGCACAGTACGAGTCGTCGATCTGAAGACAGCCGGAGGAGTGCTACGCAGACCAACCAAGCGACTGGTGATATTCGCATCGGCCGCCACTCCCACGGAAGATGGATGCAGCGACGAGTCAACCGACGCTGCACGGCGGGAGTATGTACGCGACGACCGAAGCGAAAGAAAATGAACTCACGACGATACGAGAGCAATGTATAAAAATGTATCTATAATTTCACATGAATTAGTTGTATACGCATTAAAAATATCATTCCCTTGTTGTCTTATTAGAATGAGTCGGATATCGTAACAATAGATAGCTCTGCCCATAGTAAACCATTGTAAAATTGATAGTTCAGAGCGATATTCCGCCCCGTTCTCTCCAATAATCTTATAAGACTTTATCTAAACGATCGCCACGACGCCAAGCGGTGGCGCGGGGAAACTAGTCAGAATACTGATAGTTCCGACCTATAGGAGGGACGGAGACAATAGGTTGTCCTTGTCACACGTCTTATAGGATTTTGCCTGAGTTGACAATTTTCGATAATAGTATGTTTTATGTTTTGATTGATTTATTTTATGTCTTATTAGATAGTAGGTAGTTATAGGAATAATATATCGAAGTTTTGTATGAATCGTGTTAGTAGTTTAAGCGTAATTAAGGAAAATATCGGGAATAGTTTTTTATGAATAGTCAATAGGATATAGGTATAATTGTTATAATAATGATGTCATTTTATGTGTTTTTACTTCTTCTTTAAAATGGTGTATGATAGTTAAACATTAAGCGAGTATAAATAGGTTTTTTAAGACTTTTTAATTTGCAAACTTTATAGGGCCGTAGAGCTGTTGTTTATTAATATTCTTGTAAGAAACTTGTTGTATTAGATAGGTAACACGTAGGGCTACGTAAATAAATAGGTATCGCATCAATAAGTGTAAAAATGTACTGTGTAGGAGAAGAAACATGTTTGTATAGAACCGTTTTCTGAAACATGTTGCGCTCCCCACCCGGCGCGCCCGGAGCGCGCGGGTGGGGCAGCGAAGCCCCGTGGCAGGGCGAAGCCCTATGGAGGGGGAAAGTATAAATATTGCGGAGACCTATTTTTTGCGCGCCACACCTAAAATATCGTGTTTACGGACACATAACTATGTTAAAAATATGCCCAAATGTATGCCCGATGTATGTACAATTAGTTTTAAGCTCGCACTATTGTAAATCTTGAGAAAATGAAAAATAAAGTATAGCGTGGGTGAGGTAATGGATCGCTGGCCAGCTCAGTCCTAGCATATAAAATTCGAGTCGGAACATGCCCCGACATGCATTCAGCGACAGGCGCTCCTACCCTAAGGAACAGGAAGAAACAACCAAGCGGTTCACTCTGGACCTGAAGCCTCCTCTCACCGGCCATCCATTATCAGCGCCCACCGATTTCTTCAATACCGAACACCAGGGGTTTTATTCGCCGAAACTACAGTCCACTACAGTCAAGACTCCTGCGTGTAACTTCCTCCACCCCCTCAGTACGAGTCGGTAACTGTCCGCTACTGCGACAGCCCGGCGTCCCGTACACTATTCTTGTTTCAAAAATATTAGCTTCCATTGTTATTTATGATAATAAAGAAATGTATAGACTTGCACGTTGGTTCTTGATGAGAATTGGAGCGTCACTGGCTGTATTCTTCACCTTGCAAACAACGATATTGAATATAGTTGTTTTCAAAAGACAGAAGCTGTTTAGCTGTGTTCAGTACTAATTTAAACATTGTTATATTACGGAAATGTTACCCTCAATTTAACTATGGTAATATTTCGGTAATATTGCGGTAATATTCTTCAGTACTAATTTAAACATTGTTGTATTACGGAAATGTTACCCTCAATTTAACTATGGTAATATTTCGGTAATATTGCGGTAATATTCTCCCTATACATTTGGTAATATTACCGGGAATGTTACAAGGCATTTACAATTTCTCCCGGGTACGTCACTTCATTATAACTGTGATAGTTGTATACCTGAGGGCCATTCGCCTAACGGAAATGCTTTGGAAAACGCTAACGCTTTCGATTTTTTTTTGTTATTTCTGACCGCCGAAGGTTTTCAAATACCTAACGCTCATTTTTTGAATTGTTATTACCAATGCAAAAGAAAAAATAAGAGCGCGAGGCATTTGAATACCTCAGGCGGCTAGAAATAACAAAATGAAATCGTAAGCGATAGCGTTTTCCAAAGCATTTCCGTTAGGCGAATCGCCCACTGCTGTGAGTTAAGTTGACAGAGCAATGATAAGATTACAATTATGGTAAGCATGACTGGCGTGGCACATTTTCCTGCCGCATCAGCTAATTACGCGGCTGGACTCTACACACACTACATATCAGGGGTTAGAAAAATTTGCTTCTCTTCGTTCACAAATAAACTTCTCCTCTTCCTCCTCTAAAAATTGACGACCTCCGTGGCCGAGTGGTTTGTACGCCGGGTTTCATGGTGTCGCCAACTCGAGAGGTCCCGGGTTCGAATCCCGTTGGGGGCAGATGTCTGTGTGATGAATACAAGCATTTGTACTTCAGTCATGGATGTTTAGTATGTATTTCTATATAAATATACTTATATATGTACAGTATATGTATTCTATTCGTTACCCTAGCATCCCATAACACAAGCCTTATAGTGCTTACTTTGGAGCTAGGCTAATTGGTGTGTTTAAAAAAAAAACTTTTTAATTTTTGCTTAGAATTCAAATCAAGATATGCAGCTTATAAAAATTAAGTAAAATACAAGGTATTTATCAATCTTTTCATAAAATTCCCAAGGTCAACAATTGAAAAATAGCCTTGAGCTTATTTTTTTTAAGCATGTCATTGCTGTTTAAATTGACATTGTGGGTTACATACAATGCGAAGAGATGGCGCTACCTTGCAGCTTAAGAAAGGCAAGAAAGAATTCGACACGGCCATCAGAGCCGCGGTGGAATAATGGGCAGTGCATTCGCCCGGATAGCGGGTGGGGGTCGAGTCCCGTCTGGTGCCTGGTCCGCGTGAATTTTTTACTAGTAATATTTTATTTAGGCTTATGCTATATACTGTAAGCTATATAAGCTATATTTTCCGTTAGTACCCAATCCAGCATAACCCTAATAACGCAAAATTTCCTAACTTGAACAGTTAAAAAAATCTGGGATTTCACGGTAAAACTGTAACGCAAATAGCAATTTAAAAAAAAAGTTGAAAAAAGAATTACTTTGACATTTATTGCGCGCCATTCAAACCATAAACAAGGAGGGCAGACTTTTTAAATCCGCACGAAGGAATTGCACCGTACAGCCACCGCGCTTTTTAATTTCGAGGGACATTTTTTTCCCATTGTGCACTGCCGAATTGGCGGTAAAAGTGGGCTCTCACCACAAAGGAGTTTTTGATTGTGGAATGGGGTGTGAAATTCATATTGTTGCTTTTTTTTTGTTGAAATGGCGTGTGATGGGTTTTTTTTAAACTGTTCGAGAGGGCAAAGGATTTTACCTACCTAACGTTTTTAGATTGGGGTGTATTAAAATTCATTGCATTCTAACCTATTATGTTTGAGAGTTCCGGAGGAAAATTAAACAAGTTTCAACGGGTTAGATGCACTGATTTTATTTATTTATTGACGTTTTGCATCCTATGCAGGATGCGTCGTCTAATTAATGTTTTTTTTTGTCAAACAAACAAACAAACAAACAAAATCGTTTATTCAGTACAGAACACGGATACAGATAAAATTGTTATAGGTAGTTAAATCTTACAGTGACTGAGGCCACTCCGTATCCACGGCTGCGCTGAAAAGGGCCCAGTTCAGCATAATGTCAGTGCAGTATGCACTGGCGCTGGTTTTCAACTGGGTCCTTTATCTGACAAGTGGATGCCAAACACTAACGATTTTTATATGCGTATAATTATAATTATTATTTAAAACAAAAAATAAAAAGGGGCGTATATCTAAATATAAGATAATAAGTTATGGTACATACCTATAAAATATATATAAATATGATAAATATTTGTTTTCTATGATTGTACATATTTTGTGAAGTTTAGGTGTAGGCTTTGTGTTTAGTATATATATTTATTGCCTTTCAGGTCCTGATCTGTTATTGAAGTAATTACTCTGGGCCTACATCACCAACTAAGCAGCAAGAATAGCGCCAAATATAGATGTTGCACTAACACGGGGTCACCAGCAAGCTGTGTTCTGTTTTTATTTTTGTCTATTTTATTATTATTTGATTATTTAAATTGTAAATTAATGTTTTTATTTTTATAATATACCAACACATTATTTATTTATTATATTAGCAATCAATTAAGTTCACATAGTTATATGTATGACATATCCATATTTATATATCCCAATTGTTGCTGTGCATTTGTGAGATATTGACGGAGATGTTTCTTGAATATATAAATAGAGGCACTTTCTCTTAAAGGAGGTGGGATATTGTTCCATATCTTTGCTGCTGCATATCGAAAACTACCTTCGAAAGACTTGCATTGAGCGTTCGGATATTGCATTGGAATATTTTTAAAACTTTATTGTTTAAGTATAAACTTATTAGCTATAAGACCTTTCTGAGAAGAACCGGCGAAACAAACTCGGAGAGGCTTTCTATCTCCCTCTTATGTTAAATCATGCAAACAAAAAGAACTAATAGTATCTGTTGGTCTTGCAGTGTGTGCTCGGGGTTGGGATTTTATCTCCTGTATAATAGGTTCCCAAGCTGGTGGTATATACCAACCATCTTCCCTATTGAAATTTGGATATTTATTAATCTCAATAGCTTCGCGCATCATTCTAGAAATGAATCGTTGCTCAGCTGCAAGGATCTGTGGTTTATCAAATCTAATGTAATGGTTTGGTCCCCCTAATGCATGTTCACACAATTCAAACTTATTTTCGTGCGTATGTTTCATATCTGCTATATGTTCTTCTTTTATCCGAGTCCCTAAGCTGTTCCATAATACCCAAACGATGAAAATATTTCGCGTTTTTTTATCACTATTTGTAATACTTGTAAAAGTATTCATTTGACATTGTGGGTTTACCTATAATGCGAAGAGATGGCGCTGCCTTGCAGCTTAAGAATAGCTAGAAAGAATTTCGACGCGGTCCGTGAGGGCCGCGGTAGCATAATTGGTCAGTGCATTCGCCCGGATTGCGAAGGGTGCGGGTTCGAGTCCCGTCTGCTGCCTGGTCCGCGTGGATTTTTTTCTAGCTATATTTTCTTTAGATTTAAACATCAAGCAGTTACATGCTTTAAAAATAATAAAAAATTATAACTATTTGTAGTTATAAATTTTATGCGCAACTTTCTTTTTTATCTGTTAGTATAAACGAAACTTTGAAAAGATGGATGTGAAACTAGCGTTTGAAATTTTAAATTAGTTCCAAGTTCCATCGTAATGAATTATCGGGATGCGTGGTTATAGACGGAACCCACTAATCCGCACTGGGCCCGCATGGTGGCTCATGGCCCAATCTCTCTATTCCATCCATAGGGAAGGCCTGTGCCCCAGCAGTGGGGACATTAATAAGCTGATCATGATGATGATGATGGTGTGTCTATAGATGCTAGACGATAGCTGAACTGGCGATTTCTGACACTCATAATATTAGAGAGGAGAGCTTAACATGCCTTTATGATTTTATTTATTTTTAAGCATTTAACTGCTAGATGTTTAAATCTAAAGAAAAGTTTACTAGAAAAAAATCCACGCGGACCAGGCAGCGGACGGGACTCGGACTTTAGATTTAAACATCTAGCAGTTAAATGCTTAAAAATAAATAAAATCATAACTATAATTGCTATTTCTTCTTTCAAATGTTTAATACTTGAAAAAGTATTCATTTGACATTGTGGGTTACCTACAATGCGAAGAGATGGCGCTGCCTTGCTGCCTAAGGCTAGGAAAATTTCGACGCGGCTAAGAGGGCCGTGGTAGCATAATGGTCAGTGCATTCGCCCGGATTGCGAAGGATGCGGGTTCGAGTCCCGTCCGCTGCCTGGTCCGCGTGGATTTTTTTCTAGTAAACTTTTCTTTAGATTTAACGTGCCTTTCTAACGGAGGAGCTCGAGAAAGTAAATTTTTGGTCACCCATCCAATGACCGACCACAGCGAAAGTTGCTTAACTTCAACGATCGCAGCCGAACGCGCTAACCACCCGCGCCATCGAGCTCAATACTAAAATGTGCTAAAGAACATTGGGCAAAAATGTATGGACGCTAGTAAATGTCAAAACAGTTAGCTCAGAAGCCAACTGGACTGTACAACATCATTCCTGTAATCCCCTCTCCACGCCACCCAGCACGTTTATAGGATGTAGCCACAAATCAAGCTACAAAGGGTGATCGCAATTGGTCAGTAAGTGACACGGACGGACAGCCAGACGGGTGACACGCGCTGTTCGCTACGTACAATCGGTGACAAAAACTATAAGCAAACGCAATTTTATAAAAAATACTAGCTGACCCAGCGAACTTCGTACCGCCATAAAAAATAGGGGTTGGTGGTAGAAAGTTGAAATTTTAGGGATGTATGTATTTTACGAAAAATACATGATGTATCATAAAAAAGTTAAAAAAAAATATCTAAAACTGAAAAAAAAAATTTAGGTGTGGATTACCCTTAACATTTAGGGGGATGAAAAATAGATGTTGTCCGATTCTCAGACCTACCCAATATGCACACAAAATTTCATGAGAATCGGGAAAGCCGTTTCGGAGGAGTTTAACGTGTCCGTGATGCTAGCGTAGGTACCCACGATCAATATACGGTTTTTCGTTATGCCATTAAATACTGCGTAAATAGTGCCAAATTAGTGTAAAAATAAAAAAAATAGTGCCTCTTTAATTTAAGAAATAAAGACCATTTTTACTGTGTACACTACCATGAATTCAAGCTAGCGTACCCATGGCCGACCTCAAGAACGACATATATTTAAGCAACGAAATTGACACACAAAAATAGTTCGCAAATAGTGCCCTGGCTTTACAAAATTTCATAATCAATACGTTGTGATGCGGATTCACATAAAATACTTTTACTGTTAGAGGCACTATTTGACACACTATTTATACATATAGAATTGATAACGAGAAAAGTTCATTTTCTATGAGAACTATTATGGGTACGCCAGGTTGACGCCAGCTAAGAATGTTTAGTTCAATATCTTTGGTCCTTTAAGAGTATTGATTATGAAATTTTGTAAAGCCAGGGCACTATTTGCGAACTATTTTTGTGTGTCAATTTCGTTGCTTAAATATATGCCGTTCTTGAGGTCGGCCATGGGTACGCTAGCTTGACGTCATGGTAGCGTACACATTAAAAATGGTCTTTATTTCTTAAATTAAAGAGGCACTATTTTTTTATTTTTACACTAATTTGGCACTATTTACGCAGTATTTAATGGCATAACGAAAAACCGTATATTGATCGTGGGTACGCTAGCATCACGGACACGAGTTTAACCACAAACACCGTGACACGAGAATTTTATATATAAGATGATATAACTAGAAAAATTAGTGTGCACGGAGCACACATCGGGAGTGAAACTTGTTTTCTTAAATAACCTTACATTAAGTGGTACATAAGGCATAGGCGAAGGGAGCAGCGCACGCATCACTCATATCTATACATATAATAAAATGGTAGGAAAGTCAAAACTGTACATTGAATATTTTTTAAAAGAATACTTAGGGTGTGATCTTCAATCGATACCGAAGCCAAAAATACAGTTTTTAGAATTTTTGTCAATTTATCTGTATGTATGTCCGGGATAAACTCAAAAAGTACTGCATGGATTTACTTCAAATTTGCACGAATTTTATTAAGAAGTCGGGTCAACATATAGGCTACATATTATCACGCTATCACCTACGGGGAATGAGCAGTGAACCTTTATTTCTTCAAAGCATTCTGTAACAACGTGTAAAGTAACGACGCGTATTTCAATGTTTTTATTATGTTAACCATGCTATAAGCTAGCTTCACAGCTTACATAAGTAACTTAGGCCGATAAACATAAAAGACAATTTTAAAGCAGCGCCATCTATAAGATTTCAAAAACATCAAGCCGAATTACATTTGTGTAAGCACTTTTTGGATATAAATAAATCTATGAGATTTCAAAAATAATGTATCTTTAGAAATAACCTTTTGGGGTCAAAAAGTATGTGCAAATAAGGGGCCGTCCATATATTACGTCATTCTAAATTAGGGGGAGGGGGGTTGGTCTGCGGATGACGGTAAATGATAGATAGGGGGGGGGGGGGGGTGTTTCGAAATTGACGTCATTCTTATTTATTTATTTATAGTTTATTGTTCACGTACAAAAAGATTTTTTCTAAAAAGAAATTTCTTCCAGCACACCCAGTAAGTGAGACTGCAAATGTGAGAGGCGGCTAAGGCGCGTACAATACTAAAATAACTCATAATAAACATACATAATGCAACATAGATGTACACAAATACAGTAATAACAACAGATAAAATACTCTAACAATAATATTACATATAATACTAGCTTTTCTCAAATCTGCAATGTTTTAATTTTGTCAAACTGGTAATGACGTCAATTTTGGGAGAATGGGGGGGGGGGGTCATTAAGAAATGACGATAGGATGATTGTAAGGGGGGGGGGTCTAAAATCTGAAAAAATCGATGACGTAATTTATGGACGGCCCCTAACTAAGTCCACGCGTATGAAGTCGCGGGAGGCCGCCGTTTATATATAAATATATATGTATACTAGCTGACCCAGCGAACTTCGTGCCGCCATAAAAAAAATGGGTGCGTGTACTTATGTAGGCGCGTGAGAAGTTATCCTTCTTTGGCATCGTTTAAAATTAGTTTTTAATTGCATGCAAATAATTAATTACAATTAATTAATAAGAAGTCTGGAAAAGGACACAGTCAATAAAGTTCAGTTTTAATTTGAAAAAATAAATAAATAATCAAAATCTTCAATTAAAATCGCTACTGAATATAATTTATTAGAACATATGTGATTTGCACTTGTATGAAACTCAAACACGTATTCCGAATATACAAACTAGAAACATGTGGATAAATATTATAAATATGAATACCTATAACTGTTACTTTATTACAAAAAATAAAGATGTGGTTTTTGGTTCTACTACACCAATGGTCAAGAGATGGCGCTGTAGTCTCCTGAATCGCGCTTTGGTTCCGTTGTTCCAGATTAATAAATACTTTTGATACGCCTTCACAATGCAGTCGTTAGCACCCACTAAATAGAGATTCTATTTCTATTTTGTTGGTAAATTTTCTTAATGTGCGGTAAACACAAAAGTAACAGCATGAAGTTGGTCGCTAAAGCGATCAACTTCATGCTGTTAATATTTTGTGTTACTGTACGCGACGACCGAAGCGAGAGAAAATGAACTTACGACAATATGAGATTGATGTATAAAAAATGTATCTATAATTTCACATGAATCGGTTGTATACGCATTAAAAATATCATTCCCTTGTTGTCTTATTAGAATGAGTCGGATATCGCAATAATAGATAGCTCTGCCCATAGTAAACCATTGTAAAATTGATAGTTCAGAGCGATATTCCGCCCCGTTCTCTCCAATAATCTTATAAGACTTTGTCTAAACGATCGCCACGACGCCAAGCGGTGGCGCGGGGAAACTAGTCAGAATACTGATAGTTCCGACCTATAGGAGGGACGGAGACAATAGGTTGTCCTTGTCTCACATCTTATAGGATTTTGCCTGAGTTGATAGTTTTCGATAATAGTATGTTTTATGTTTTGATTGATTTATTTTATGTCTTATTAGATAGTAGGTAGTTATAGGAATAATATATCAAAGTTTTGTATGAATCGTGTTAGTAGTTTAAGCGTAATTAAGGAAAATATTGGGAATAGTTTTTTACGAATAGTCAATAGGATATAGGTATAATTGTTATAATAATGATGTTATTTTGTGTGTTTTTACTTCTTCTATAAAATGGTATATAATAGTTAGGCATTAAGTGAATGTAAGTAGGTTTTTTAAGACTTTTTAATTTGTAAACTTTATAGGGCCGTAGAGCTATTATTTATTGATATTCTTATTAGAAACTTGTTGTATTAGGTAGATAACGCGTAGGGCTACGTAAATAAATAGGCATCACAACAATAAAGGTAAAAATGTACCATGCAGGAGACAAAATCTGTTTGTATAGAATCGTTTTTTGAGACATGTTACGCTCCCCACCCGGCGCTCCCGGAGCGCGCGGGTGGGGCAGCGAAGCCCCGTGGCAGGGCGAAGCCCTATGGAGGGGGAAAGTATAAATATTGCGGAGACCTATTTTTTGCGCGCCACACCTAAAATATCATGCTTACGGACACATAACTGTGTTAGAAATATGCCTATATGTATGCCCGATGTATGTACAATTAGTTTTAAGCTCGCACTAATGTAATTTTTGAGAAAATGAAAAATAAAGTATAGCGTGGGTGAGGTAATGGATCGCTGGCCAGCTCAGTCCTAGCATATAAAATTCGAGTCGGAACATGCTCCGACATGCATTCAGCGACAGGCGCTCCTACCATAAGGAACAGGAAGAAACAATCAAGCGGTTCACTCTGGACCTGAAGCCTCCTCTCACCGGCCATCCATTATCAGCGCCCACCGATTTCTTCAATACCGAACACCAGGGGTTTTATTCGCTGAAACTACAGTCCACTACAGTCAAGACTCCTGCGTGTAACTTCCTCCACCCCTCAGTACGAGTCGGTAACTGTCCGCTACTACGACAGCCCGGCGTCCCGTACAGTTACAGTGATGCGCGCGCATCTTAAAATTTCACTCTCATCATTTTTTCATAACGCGCCTAAAGAAGTATAACTTCAAAAAAGGTAAATTTAAAAAATCAAAAAACCCGACTGCATAATTATACTTCAAATAAAAACTGAAAAGAAAAAAACAAGTCCAGTAGTCTATAATTCTGTTAATAAGGAACAAAGCTACTTTAACAGTCGGGACCCATTAGATATTCAAGAATACATAATATTTTTCAATAATGGGTCCCGACTGTTAAAGTAGCTTTGTTCCTTATTAACAGAATTATAGACTACTGGACTTGTTTTTTTCTTTTCAGTTTTTATTTGAAGTATAATTAAGCAGTCGGGTTTTTTGATTTTTTAAATTTACCTTTTTTATTTAACACTTTTTAGTTGGATAGTATTTTAAGACGGTATATACCGTAATCTTGTTACTTCAGTAAGGGAATTAATATCGCGGGAATTATTAAGTATCTTGCGTTGGTCTAAAAGATTGATTTATTAAGACATATACCAGCGGGGTTAAGGCTACAGATGGTCCTCAATTTTTGCAAAAATGTGTGAAGTTTACAGTTAAAGTAGTAAGTTAAATCAAGTCTTTACCTATATATCTAATGTATGTAAATTTTATAGTAAACTGGCACTTATTCAAAATGTCATATTTTGTTTATGTTCTTTTTAGTAGTTTAGCAGTATATATAAAAATCATTCGTCGGCTATTTAAAATTGGCAGTGGCTGCATTGTCATGTCAACGTCCGGCTCTAAGATTGTGATATACACAAATGCAATGTCATATCCTAATCCCATAATTTGATATAGCTTACATAATTCACAGAAACCCAATATGTAGATGCCAGAAGTTAACTTCAAATGTTGTTAATCACCCTATATACAATACCAATCAATGACGTTTATGTCGCAGGGTGAAGAAAGCAGTAATTCCCGTCTGTTGTTTTGAACAATGGTAGCAACTGCTTTAGATCGCTAAATTAAATAATTATGCAATCACCAAAGCAAAGGATATAATATTTGATTAAACTAAAATCGCATAATATTTTATTTCATAAAGTTAGGTAGAGCACCATAGCAATCTCATTTATTATCAATTTATAGTGTAAAGCTCGAATGAAGAGTATAATATTTCCACCTATCAAGCGTGCTGCTACCAGCCTAGTATGTATTGCAAATAGTGCAATCATGGCAATTATTTTCCAATTTTTTTTTGTATAAATAAAATACCGAATAACGTATCACTGATAAGCACAAATGCTAAATAACTTTTATAAATTTAATCAAATAAACCTATTAGTTACTTTATTTTTAAATCTTTTTCATCAATTAAATACTATTAACCTAACTATCTATACTAATACATATTATAAAGAGGCAAGATTTTTATGTTTGTAACAAATAGTCTGTCAACTACTGAACCAATATGGTAGCTGCATTATTAATTATTACATCTTCTTTATTTAAATACATTTTGTCCGAGTAACATAGGCTATATTTTATCCCGATAAAATAAATTTCGCCCGTACAATGCCCGGGTGGATCACTAGTAAGTATAATATTATAGATGCGAAAGTGAGTTTGTTTGTTGCGCTTCCGTGCCCTAATAGCTAAATCGATTATAATGAATTCCCCTATAGAAGTAGATGGGAACTTGGTTCTTAGCTACAACATCGCAATACTTATAGGCGTAGGGTGATGAAAGGGGTGATTTACCTATAAAAATCTATATTATTTACTTTGAATTTTGCCGAATTATCGTTTATAATTACAAAACCAATATAATCGCGAGCTGATTAATAAATACAGGGATTCCAATAAGTATGTACCTACTAGCGAAAAATGGGTTATTTGTCATTATATTAAGTAAACCTTTTTTGTAACATTAAGTAATATCGTTAAAAAAACAAGATAATCCTGAGTTTTTCATTGAAATTCAATAATAATAAATAGCTATTATGATAATTTATTTTTCATCATTTAATAAGAAGGAACTGTATCACAGTTTTATTGTAAGGTAAGTACTTCGTATAGGATCAGATACTGCGAGTAGCCCATTTTTTTCTTATTCGCCTAGGTTTTATCCACGTTTTTAAACACCTAAATTAAATTTCTTCTCTTACTATTCCTCCCGCAGTTTACTACTTCTCTCAGTATTACCGCGCTATCACTTTGTCATCGTTTTAACTTTTTAAATATTTGTCGAAATGACATAGTGTAAAAGGCAAAGTTTATCGTCTTTAAATATCAAAAGCGATAAAAGTATTTGTTTTGATGAAAAATAATTTGTTAATACAAAATGTGCATTTTGGAAATAGATATCAAATAATATTTTAGTTTTGATTCACTATTTTAGCGGTAATGGCTTACACATTAAAAATAGATATATGGTGTTACCGACTTTTTTTAGAACTATTTAAGAGATACATTTTCACTCTACATTATATTCATGTAACTTTTATTGTTTTTGCAGTGCAGGCCAAAATGGCTCGCAGATGGGAGATTTTTTCCGTCTTATGTGACACTTATTGTTATATTTTTGCCAATTCACTCAATAACTACATTAGTTATTTATTATACAAGAGTGGAAAGTTCCTTTTTAACCGCGTGCTCGATTTGGATGACCGAGCAAGCGAAGGATTCTAAAGTTGAATCACGAGCGCAGCGAGTGATTCTAAATTAGAATCCTGAGCGTCAGCGAGGGAAACAAACGAGCACAAGGTGAAAAATCTTTCCACTCGAGTGCAATACGTAACTTTTCATCCCACCTCAGCGAGGAAATGACAAAATGAAAAAGAAAACAATTTATAATGACAAAATATTTTTATTTCAATTAAAACACATTAAGATAATCTATAAATTGAAGAAAATAATAAGAAGTAGAAAATAATTAAGAAATATTAAATGTAACGTTGCTACAGTTACTTATGTTAAGTTTAATATTTTTGTTAGGTAATGTTATGTTGGTGTTTGTGAATTGTGCGCTGTTTTGTGGTAAACTACTCGTATCAGTAATTTTAAATAGTTGTGCCGATTCATTGGATTCTATTGGCGTAAATGTTGGCGAGAGAGGGCTATTGTTTCCAATCTTATGGGGGCTCATTTTAGATGTAGAAGGGCGAGACCAAGAATCTGACAGAGGTTCTTTCAGCGTTATGGCCTCCACGATACTATTACAAATTTTTGATTTACTTTGGATTGAATCCTCTATGTATCCCTCTACAACCGAATTAGACTTCCAGCCTCCATGGCGCTTAAGCGATAGAAGATCAGCCCCTGATTCGGCCAAAAGTGTGGCTGAGGTTCTTCTAAAACAGTGACCGGTGTATAACGGGGGTTCTAAAAGTCCGAGAAAAGTTGCTATTTCTCGTGGAATACTGCCAATTTTATTCTGACCCATAGGTTGTCGGATACACTTTCCGTTGCGATATTGTAGAAAAAATCGTTCAATTGGGGTGTTAGAAGGACGTAAAGCTTGATATTTCTGAACAATGTTTACATATTCCTTGCGAATAACGAAGTTGCGGTCTTTTTTTGTCTTGGTATTTAGTACATTAATTAATAGCAATTCATCAGAATTATGAGAATATTTTGATACGTTATTGACATTAAGTAGTGTAAGTTCATTTGTTCGACATGCTCCGGTTATACCAATAATAAGAACAACCTGTAACAAAAGAAGTATTTATAATCGTAAATAAATTAATCAAATTAAAAATATTGTAAGTACTATGTACAATTTTATCAACAACAAAAAATTACACGTATTGACTTACTTTTGCCGCTAAATATACGGAATCAGGTGCTTCATTAATAAACTTTGCAATTTCAGATGCTGTGAAAACCTTCGATTTTTTTGGTTTATAACCAGATGAGGCTCTTTTTAAAAATGCCACTAATTTATGATAGGTGTCGATATGAACGTCTTTCTTCATCTTAATTGTTAATTTTAGCATTGAATACGTACTCCATAGCGTGCTTGCTTTCTTGGTCTCAGATAATTCTATAAAATATGCCAGCAAAACGTTTTCGGAGAAAGTTTTTGCTCCTTTAGCTAGTCGCCACATGTTAAATATATCGTACTGTTTCAAATACTTCTCTCGTGATTGCTGAGGGAGAAGGCTCATTTGCGCATTATTAACTGTTTCAGTTAACTCAGTTGGCGTTAGATAAACTTCATCGTCGCTAATGTCACTCATTTTAGTTGATTTTTTTGTACAGTTTTTAGGTTATGTTAATTATATTAAGCAATAAAACGTGAAAAACTAGAATGGCGCGAAGCACGCAAATAAAACAAAGAAACCAAGAAGGTTCCAAATTTAAATTTTTTCACAATTTAAAAAGTTCTAATCATAAATTTGGCACCATAGAGGTTACATTAAATAGGTTTAATGACGTTTTGAATTTACAATTATATTGAGTACTCATTATATGTGATGTTCTAAATTCAAATCTACTTTGCCGCTCAAGCGAATAAAATAGAATTTTCCAGCCAGATTTCGAAGCGCAAAATTACACTTTCCGAGGTGGTGGGATGAAAAAATTATTATATATATGTTATTATTATATATGAGCTATATTACTGTTAAGTTTCATTAAAATCCATTAAGTATTTTTTAGGTGAAAGAGTAACAAAGATCCATACAAACGTAAGATTGAAATTAAAAGAGCAAGTGTTTAATATACAACTTTAAAGCGTTCTAGATCCTAAACAATCATATAAAATGAAAAATGGTGTTAGGAACCTCAACATGATTTTCGATTATCTAGACAGTGATACCCCACTCGACATATTTTGTCAACTTTTTTTTTTACTTCGTGACTATATGGCGTCTAATTTTGTCCACATTGAATCTTGATTACTATCATATCTTTAGTAGCACTCCTATGATTGAGACAAATCGATTGATGTATGAATCATCAAAATCGGTCCAGGCGTTTGGTCTCCAGTGTGCCACAAAGGAACAAACATACATATATAGACTGTTAAACACAATACCCTGTCTGCGCGTCGCGCTTCGCGCTCTTGCATTGCGCAGTCGGGTAAAAATAGGGGTTGGTGGTAGAAAGTTGAAAATTTAGGGATGTATATATTTTTGTATGATGTATCATAAAAAAAATAAAAAAAAAATGTTTACCTAAAATTGAAAAAAAAAATTTAGGGATGGATTACCCTTAACATTTAGGGAGATGAAAAATAGATTACATCCGATTCTCAGACCTACTGAATATGCATATAAAATTTCACGAAAATCGGTCGAGCCGTTTCGGAGAAGTTTAACCACAAATACCGCGACACGAGAATTTTATAAATATATTAGATAATATATATATAAATCAAATTTTATATGGACACTTGAACAGCAGCGGCACAAAGGACGTAACGAGAACTAAAAATCAGTACACATTTGACAATGACATTTCGGACTCGCAAACTATTCGAATTCGATATTGGTTCGTGCAAAGTGTACAGTACCCTTAGTACGAGTTTTACAATTACGAAAACTATGATAGTTTTCGTGAGCTCGCACTCGTACTAAGGGTACTGATTTTATTGATTTCGTTTCAATACAAATAAACAGTGTTTAAATTCTATCATTAAATCATATGCGTCTTCTTAAATTTTAATTATATTTGGTTACTTTTCACCAAAATGGACATAGAAACATAATTTACAATAGGGGTGATGACGGGGTACAGTAAACGAAATTCTATTTAGTCCGTCAGTTAGATGATCAAAAAATAATGGACACGTATTTTTTCTTTGGGCAATCAACCAAAAAATGACGAAGTTATAGCGCGTTAAAGTTTGGGAGTAGGGGCTCGTGACGTCACTTTTGAGTGAATTTTCACTTATAAGTGTACTCAAACGTGACATCATGCGACTTTTCAAATCAATATATCTCTGCAATGTCTATGTTATGTGAAAAAAGAAAAAAATACGTGTCCAATACTTTTTGATAATCTACCTGATAAACGAAGAAAAAAAATTAGTCATCATCCCTATTAGGTACGAAAACTATGATAGTTTTCGTGAGCTCGAACTCGTACTAAAAGTTCGTTAATAATATTTTGCTGCGTTTTGACTTAATACTTTTATCTTCAACTATACATTAACTCTAAGCCAATTGCCTCACGCTGATTGGCTGCAGCGTTCGACTAATTGTGTTAAGATTTGTCCGTAACATGGACTTATCATAGACAATGTTTGACGACCTCCGTGGGCGAGTGGTTTATACGCCGGGTTTCATGGTGTCCCCGACTCGAGAGGTCCCGGGTTCGAATCCCGGTGGGGGCAGATGTTTGTGTGATGAATACGAGCATTTGTACTTCAGTCATGGATGTTTAATATGTATTTCCGTTTTAATATACCTATATATGCACAATATATGTATTCTATCCGTTACCCTAGTACCTCATAACATTAGCCTTACAGTACTTACTTTGGGGCTAGGCTTATTAGTGTGTGTGTTGGAAATATTTATTTATTTAATCTTCTTCTTCTTCTATATATATAAAACTCAAAGGTGACTGACTGACTGACACAGTGTTCTATCAACGCACAGCCCAAACCACTGGACGGATCGGGCTGAGAATTTGCATGCAAGGTATAAGAAGAATCATAGATGAATGTCAATGTGTATAATACAAGCCTGAGAACAAAAACTGTAGTCTACATTTCAGCTCTACATCGAAGCGAAGCGAGGGCGGGCCGCTAGTGTTAAATAAAACTAGTTTTAACGGGTTCACGCACGAAACTTTATTTATTTATTGACGTTTCGCAGCCTTTTCAGGTCTGCATCGTCAGAATAATGTTGTCAGCGCATTAGCTATATCTAGCATTATCACCAGCTTTTTAATGTCCACTCTGCTGGGGCACAGGCTTTCTCTATGAATGAAATATTGATGCGTATTGATGGGTGATAATGTCTGCAGATGCAGCAGAAACCGTCAGTTTAACGTGACTTTCAAAGCACGGAGCAGAGGGAGATTGAAATTTTTTTTCGCCTATCCCACGAAAGAGGTTAGAAGTTCTTTGTGGACGGGGCACAGTTATGCATACTCGTTACTTGTTACTTGTTGTGGGCCCCTATTTCCGCACGTAGACCTTAGATTAAAACAAAAAGAGGTAAATACGGCACTAGCCTCACAAAAGTGATCCGCATGAATTGTGGTCCACGACCCTAATCGCTTTAGTCACAACTTGACATGCAAACGACGTACATGTGAACGCCAAAAAGAAATATTGCACATATTTTCTGTTTATATGATAAAACAATGCATAAGTGTGTTTTTAAAAAGTGCTCAAATTGCTCAAGAACTAAAAATAAAACCCACGGCATCACTTTTCATTCGTAAGTACTATAAAATATATTTTTTCATAAAAAATGCTGTTTGTTTTGAACCTTATTCGGTAGTGACGACGTCGAGTACTGGTCGGTAGTGCAGTGACGCGGATCTCGCCGTCTCGTTCGCTCTGCGGTTGAAACTTAACGTGCTGTTTCGTTCGGGTCGGTAATGCAGTGACGCGGATCTCGCCGTCCCGTTCGCGCTGCCGTGGGATCAGTTTTTGTTTGATGCAAGTATGAGCGTACCGTATCTACCCTTTTTGTTTTAATCTAAGACGTAGACTCCGTACTTGGTCCATTGTGCGTGCAGGGTATATTGGGCTAGCTAGCTCAGCCAGCCAAGCTCCTTCCAGAAGCGCAGTAGCCTCCTGGGGCTCTCACAGACTTCTAGGAGCGTCCTCGGCTTCCTGAGGATTGATGCCCGGTGTGCATTCCAGGATTTCATGAGAGAGCTCCGGCAAGGCCGGGAGGCTGCTAGGTGCGGAGACGCGGAAGAATCCCTAAACGGAGATCCCGCGGCTTGGCGCTAAGCAGCTTAGAGGATGTTCGCAGGGTTTTTTAGCGGATATTATGCCGTAAAGCGCCCGTAGGGGTTACGGGGTCCTCAGTGTGTAACCCCTGCTGGGGCTCGTAAGGCTTGCGGGAGCCAGATGTGGGTCCGTTCGGCGGTGTGCCTCTTAAAGGCGCCGTCGTCTGTAAATAGTATTTTTTGCCTGCGTATAAAAAAAAAGGATTACATGAGCGGCCGTTTCATCTGCTTCCAGACACAGTTATGTATGAGCAAATGCTCATAGTTTGACCAAAACAAGGCTCTGATTGCACCGTTGTCTCGGGTGTGAGCGTTGACTGGTTCGATTGTTTGTTGTCGTGTCGTTTGATTGGCTATTATCTATAAGGTGCAAGTGTAGTGGGGTCGAGTCAGCAAACGGTTTATGATCACCCTTCTAACCTCATTCTGTGTTCTGTGACCCATCCTATGACCAGCCATTGCGGAAGTAGCTTTAGAATACAATGGAATAGAATATATTTTATTTAACCTCATATTACAGATAACTGACTTAATTAAATATCATATTACAGACATTTACAGATACAAATTAAAAAATCTCAGGGCTAACCAGGACTTTCATCATCATTATCAGCCTATTAATGTCCCCACTGCTGGGGCACAGGCCTTCTCTATGGATGGAATAGGAAGTTTGGGTCATGACCCACCACGCGGGCCCAGTGCGGATTGGTGGGTGCTAACGACTGCAGATGCAGCCGGGATGCAACGGCTTAACGTGCCTTCCGAAGCACGGAGGAATTCGAGATAGTAAATTTTTGGTCACCCATCCAATGACCGACCACTGCGAAAGTTGCTTAACTTCAACGATCGCAGCCGAACGCGCTAACCACTTGCGCCATCGAGCTCCTCAACCAGGACTTTACTCAGACTTATCTCAGGGCTTTACTAACGAAAAAAGTGATAAAAACGACAATACATTGAAGGCGAGTGCTTTGTAATGAGGGCTATCGCGTATGAATCCGCCGCTAGAGGCGCTAGTGTAGCGTGAGGTCTCCGAAATGTCAAATGTTATTGCTTGTTGGTTGACTACGCGGGTTTATTTCTTATTAAAATAATGTTGTGAATAATTGGTAACAATTCGGCTTAATTATGGCAAATATGAGTCATGTGGCAATGAATGTCAGTTATTAAAAATTTGAGCTTAGAAAAATTATTATGTTCCCATTTTTTCCGAATAAAACGGAACTGGGCGTCACTGTGGCATGGCCTATTATGTTTAGGATATGGTTCTTTTGTGTTAAAATACGATCTAAATGTAACCTTTGATTTCATGTGCGTATTAATAAACTTTAAAAGTTACAATTTAGGACCTCACTCAACAGTGGCGCCATCTGGTGAGACAGAAAACGGTAGCCCTCATTAAATGACAGCCAGTAGATCCTAAGAATCAATTGGAAGGAAACATCTACCACTCGTGCTGTGACTGATAAAGCTATCCGTCACAATCAAGTCACAACTTATTGCAGACGAATGGACACGACGATAGTTTTGCATATGTCGTAGGCAGATTTTGTACCGACGGACGGACGGGTCGTTTTCAAAAAGGCAACTCTCGATGAATCTTATAAAATATGTTTTCATTTAACAATTATTTTATTCATTTCACAATAATTATGTTTTCATTTAGGTATGTGGCAAATTCACGCTTAAATTGTAAAATTTTAAATTTGTAATTAGCTTCTAAGCTTCATATTCAATATAAGAGAAATTAGCCGTAATGAAATCCAGCTTATCGATGACACATTATAACATAACACAAAGCAGATCCATTTTTTAATACCTACAGCTAGGCAGAATGTACTTTGTATGCTCAAATCAACAGTCTGCCGTACAACAGAGTAATATAGATATTTATGATATTAGTGAGGTAAGTTTAGAAAAAAATGGTTGCCTGTAAAGTCGGTTTTACGGGCGAAGATTTTACGTGACAACGTCTTTTTCTCGGTAGAATATTTATTGATATGAATATAATTAAATTGCACAATAGGAACAAGGAATTGAATGAAAATAAGAATTGCACAAATTTTAACTATAGAAATATATTTTGTTTACTAAAACATTGTACATGTAAACTTAAACTTAACACGAGAGACTCATCGTAACGTTACCGAGCGTTACACTTTTTCATAAGTGACTCCCAGCCGCAACCTAATTTAAGACGTTGTCACGTCAAAAATGTTTTCCGCACGAATATCATACAGCGTTTTACAAAACATTTGCAAGAAAACAGTATAATTTTTAAGTATGTACCTAAAATGTTCCTTGGTTTCACTACCGAGGTGCTTTTAAACATCGAATTTGTTTTTTCTTTCGTTCAAGTAAGCCCCCATTTTCGCTGAAAGTGCGACTATCCCGTGATTAGGGCCGATCCGAGGTTTAGGGCTTCGATCACAAGGTTTAGGGCCACCAGGACGTATGAGGACTCAAAAGACGCAGAATTTGAAGGGCTTTAAGATGATATAAAATTTTTTTTTGAAAAAGTCGGTTTTGAAATTATTTTGCGAATAATTCTATAATAGGTAGTAGTGTGTAACTATCGATATTAAATCTATCGATAGTTTTCATCGATAATCATGTACCCTATCGATAGGCCCATCGATACAATCGATACAATCGTCGATAGCTCAGAACAAGGCAATACTATCGAATGAGTGCAATACTATAGACACTATTGTAGTTCATTAATAACAAACTATTGATGGTATCGATACTATCGATATTGTTGATTTTATCTGCAACAATACTATCGATAGTATCGATACTAGCGATTGTTTTAGACTAAAGTTTGTGATTGATTACAATACCTGACAATTGTAAACAATACTATTGCAAATTGTTAAACTATCGATAGCTATGTTTGCAAATAAAATCGACAGTATCTATACTATCGATAGTTTGTTATTAACGAACTACAATGCTATCGATAGTCGATAGTATTTAACTCATCCGATAGTATTGGCTTTTTCTGTGCTATCAATAATTATTTATTTATTTATTTTATTATCAAATACAATCATACACATACAAATTTAAAAAAAACCATACACGAAAACCTGTTAAGGTTTATATGTGTATGGGAGCCACTCATTTACCACTTTATATACCTTCAAGTTGACTATTAATATCGATACTATCTATAAGCCGATCGATTGTCATACGATTGGTTGGCTATCGATAGACTATCGATTAATCATCGATGGTCGACTATCGATTGGCAACACCAATAGGTAGATTCATTTTCAATGCCCTTTCAAGCCGTTCGAGCACGAGATCTGTGTTTTTTTTCTTAAACCAAAACCCATGAGAACAGCAATCGAAATCTTCAACCTTCCCACCATGATCGTATCTCGAAATGATGCAACTTCACAGCAATCGCTGTTCTCCGGAAACACGTGGCTACGTTCAGGATGGAAGTATCATGGTGTGACATGACATGACAAACTGACAAACATTTACCTAAGGAATTGGGTTAAGCCGCAACCAGCGACGCACGCGCAGCCGTCAGCCAAGCAAACATTACTCACTGCCTATATAGGTAGCTACTGTGTATTATTTTAACACATAATGGTGTTATTACAAAATATTGATCCGAAGATTGCGTCAATTAATTTTTATATATGATATGTTAGTGTGATGAATACGAACATTTGTACTCCAGTCATGGATATTCAATACGTATTTAGTATATGTATTCTGTCCGTTACCCTAGTATCCTATAACACAAGCCTACAGTGCTTACTTTGGGGCTATGATAATTGGTGTGAGTGTTGGAAATATTTATTATTATTATTATCTTATTTAATTAAAGAAAAGTTTACTAGAAAAAAATCCACGCGGACCAGGCAGCGGACGGGACTCGAACCCGCACCCTTCGCTATCCGGGCGAATGCACTGACCATTATGCTACCACGGCCCTATTCGCCGCATCGAAATTTTCCTAGCCTTAAGCTGCAAGGCAGCGCCATCTCTTCGCATTGTAGGTAATCCACAATGTCAAATGAATACTTTTTCAAGTATTAAATATTTGAAAGAAGAAATAGCAATTATGGTTATGTTTTTATTTATTTTTAAGCATTTAACTGCTAGATATTTAAATCTAAAGAAAAGTTTAGGTGCGGGTTCGAGTCCCGTCCGCTGCCTGGTCCGCGTGGATTTTTTTTCTAGTAAACTTTTCTTTAAAAACAGCATTTAATTAATTCAATTTAACAGTTGTTCCACGACACGAACACTTAATTTTGTTCCAAAAAAACTGAAAATTTTATGATTATTTGTACCTATTTCTTTTCAAGAGACAGAGCGTGACAGACAGATACCAATACCTAAAACTGTAATTAATTAAAAACAACAAAAAAATATAACTAGAAAAAAATCCACGCGGACCAGGCAGCCGACGGTACTCGAACCCGCACCCTTCGCAATCCGGGCGAATGCACTGACTAATTGCCCTCACGGACCGCGTCAAATTCTTCTAGCCACTCTTAAGCTGCAAGGCAGCGCCATCTCTTCGCATTATAGGTAACCCACAATGTCAAATTAATACTTTTACGAGTATTAAACATTTGAAAGAAGAAATAGCAATTATAGTTATAATTTTTATTATTTTAAAGCATGTAACTGCTTGATGTTTTAAATCTAAAGAAAATATAACTCCGTGAGGGCCGCGGTAGCATAATTGGTCAGTGCATTCGCCCGGATTGCGAAGGGTGCGGGTTTGAGTCCCGTCTGCTGCCTGGTCGGCGTGGATTTTTTTTCTAATTATATTTTCTTTAGATTTATACATCAAGCAGTTACATGCTTTAAAATAATAAAAATGGGTGCGTGTACTTATGTAGGCGCGTGAGAAGTTAGCCTTCTTTGGCATCGTTTAAAATTAGTTTTTAATTGCATGCAAATAATTAATTACAATAAATTAATAAAAAGTCTGGAAAAGGACACAGTCAATAAAGTTCAGTTTTAATTTGAAAAAATAAATCGCTATAATAAATAAATAATCAAAATATTCAATTAAAATCGCTACTGAATATAATTTATTAGAACATATGTGATACGCACTTGTATGAAACTCAAACACGTATTCCGAATATACAAACTAGAAACATGTGGATAAATATTGTAAATATGAATACCTATAACTGTTACTTTATTACAAAAAATAAAGATGTGGATAAATAAATAATCAAAATATTCAATTAAAATCGCTACTGAATATAATTTATTAGAACATATGTGATACGCACTTGTATGAAACTCAAACACGTATTCCGAATATACAAACTAGAAACATGTGGATAAATATTATAAATATGAATACCTATAACTGTTACTTTATTACAAAAAATAAAGATGTGGTTTTTGGTTCTACTAGACCAATGGTCAAGAGATGGCGCTGTAGTCTCCTGAATCGCGCTTTGGTTCCGTTGTTCCAGATTAATAAATACTTTTGATAGGCCTTCACAATGCAGTCGTTAGCACCCACTAAATAGAGATTCTATTTCTATTTTGTTAGTAGATTTTCTTAATGTGCGGTAAACACAAAAGTCGCTTTAGCGACCAACTTCATGCTGTTAAAATTTTGTGTTACAGTGATGCGCGCGCATCTTAAAATTTCACTCTCATCATTTTTTCATAACGCGCCTAAAGAAGTATAACTTCAAAAATTATAACAAAAGATATTTCAAAGCGTTCAAGATAACTTTCATTATGAATATAATAAATCAATATTTAGAAACGGTAGTCGTTTTGACTGCTCATCGGCCACACAATACCGTCAATACGTTGATGATTAATAAAAAAAAGGCAAAGAGTACTCGAATATCGAGTATCATATGCCGAGATGCCGAGATGTTATCTGTCAGACAGGTTCGTTCCACCGGCATGGGTAGGCAACATTTTTGGACGAAGCATTCGAACAATTCATACAGTTACCACAAAAATGTTAGTATATCGTTCAACGCAAGAAGAAAGAATTTGTCTAAACATGTTTAAAGAAAATATAACTAGAAAAAAATCCACGCGGACCAGGCAGCAGACGGGACTCGAACCCGCACCCTTCGCTATCCAGGCGCTTAAGAATGGCTAGAGGAATTTCGACGCGGCCATCAGGACCGGCTTCGGCCGGTGCGGGTTCGAGTCCCGTCTGCTGCCTGGTCCGCGTGGATTTTTTTCTAGTTATATTTTCTTAAGATTTAAACATCAAGCAGTTACATGCTTAAAAATAAAAATTATGTTTAAAGGACAATTTTTGATGTGTAACTTTCCTCTCGCTTTCCTGCAATTTGTGGGAGTGATTTCGTGAAATGGGACGGAAGTGTGTAACAGGAAGTCGCGAAAACGCTCGCTATTTGATTTGATTTTAGAGCATAATGTTCAAATGGCTTACTCCTTTTGTAGTAGGTTTTATTTCTTGTTTTACTAATATAATGTGAGGTTTTCAAATGTTACACAATATCATACGGGACTACTGTAAGGCTCGCTTGTTTTTTTATCTTGGTTAGAAAACTAACTTAATTATTTTAAATACCTAAATAATAAATACCTCTGATCTCATTTTCAGATGCAGGAGAAATTTAATACATTTCGTTATCTTCAGATGTGATTAATTATATAATTTCTATATATTAGAAAGAAGAAAAGCTTTAGTAGCGTGAAGTTGAAACAAGAGAAAAAGATTTTTTTTGATACATATATCGATAAAAATTGATTTTCTTTATATATCGATATATTGGATCCTTAGTCATTTCGTCTAACGTGCGATTCGCCCAACTCAAGTAATCTATTTTAGCTTATACGTGGGATATTCAGAAAGATTTTAGAAACTAAAAAACTAACTTCTATAATATATATATCTCTTATCTATTAGACAAGTCCGTCCGTCCGTCTGTCCGTCTGTGGTGCTGTTTCAGCGGCCAAACCGTAAGAGATAGATAAAGAGAATGTTTAAGTTATAAGTTAAGAATAGTCTGATAAGACTACAAACCGGATTTGAGTAACGTAGCACTTCCCGTTTTCGAGAAATCACGAATTTCAAACGAAACCACACAAAATCTCCGAAGTTCTCAATTAATTAAATACATTCTTTTTTAAATCAGGTTTTGGTGAACATTTGGTTCACTGGTTTGCTAGTTAATGATATAATTTCTATATATTAGAAATAAGAAAAGCTTTAGTAGCGTGAAATTGAAACATCTGAAAAAGATTTTTTTTTTATATATCGATATATTGGATCTGTAGTCATTTCATCTAACGTGCGATTCGACCAGCTCAAGTAACCTATTTTACCTTATACGTTGGATCATCATCATCATCATCATCAGCCTATTAATGTCCCCACTGCTGGGGTACAGGCCTTCCCTATGAATGGAATAGGGAGTTTGGGCTATGAACCACCACGCGGGCCCAGTGCGGAATGGTGGGTGCTAACGACTGTAGATGCAGCCGGGACCAACGGCTTAACGTGCCTTCCGAAGCACGGAGGAGCTCGAGATAGTAATTTTTGGTCACCCATCCAATGACTGACCAATGCGAAAGTTGCTTAAGTTCAACGATCGCAGCCGAACGCGCTAACCACTTGCGCCGTCGAGCTCCTCTCGTGGACGTTGGATATTCAGAAAGTTTTGAGAAGCTAAAAACTAACTTTAATAAAAAAAAATCAAAGAACTCCACCTGCCTTTAAACAAAGTTTCATGAGTCTGAACCAATTTTCAAAACATTGTTTCCAGTCCTCAAAGTTTTCAAAATAATTACAATTGGCAAGTGTCTTAAACATAAAAACTTTTTTTCACAAAAAATTTTGAGTGGAATAAATACCAGGTGTAGCATTGCCGAGGTACACACTTAAATAAAATGCGCGAATCCGGGTTACAGACTGTTTAATGCAAAGCACATGGAAATTATTGAAGTTATACTTCTTTAGGCGCGTTATGAAAAAATGATGAGAGTGAAATTTTTAGACGCGCGCGCATCACTGTAACCCAAAAGTAACAGCATGAAGTTGGCCGCGGGCGCGTTATGAAAAAATCATGTGAGTGAAATTTCGACATGCGCGCGCATCACTGTAACCCAAAAGTAACACCATGAAGTTGGCCGCGGGCGCGTTATGAATGTTAGTGTATTTTAAACATATATTAGACATCTGTTCGAAAGGTACTTTGAACGATCCACGGAGCTCCATAGGATGATCGCGTTGTCAAAAACAATGTTGGCACGCTCGTCGCCTCTGATCACTGTTTTCATATTTATAATATTTATCCTCATGTTTCTAGTTTCTATATAGACACAACGTGTTTTAGTTACTTACAAGTGCTAATTACATATGGACTAATAACTTAAATTCAGTAGTGATTTTAATTGAATATTTTGAATATTTATTTAATTTTTCAAATTAAAACTGAACTCAATTGACTGTGTTAACTATCCTTTTCCAGTCCTTTTATTATTTTATTGTAATTATTAATTATTTGCATGCAATTAAAAAATATTTTTAATGATGCTAAAGAAGTATAACTTCTCACGCGCGTACATAAGTTACACGCATCCATTTTTTGAACACAAGGTGACGTGAGGTGTCGTCGAACATAGATCGCGGACTGGCGGCGGGAAGCCGCTGCGTAGTGCTCGCAGGCACCGTTACAGAAAAATATCAAAATACCTCAAAAATAATAATATAAAAATTACAAATAAAAAAATGTATGAGCGCGTCGCTAACACCAGGGTATTTATTACAAATAGTTAATTCACTAAGGACCAAAGAAGACAAAATCCTAAAATAAATCCTGAAACGCACCAATATTAAGTAAAACCATTCAAACAATTTCTCTTTATTGACATTCACAAGTTAACTACTTACTTACTTAAAAGCTAAGGCAGGCAAATACAGGGGTCTAGGCTCCGAATATGATTTTGTCCCATTCGGTGTCGAGACCCTTGGTCCGTGGGGTCCTAGCGCTATAAGGCTTTTTAAAGAAATAGCGAAAAGATTAGTCGACATCACAGGAGACCGAAGAGCTGGCAGCTACCTCGGACAAAGAATTAGTCTAGCTATCCAATGGGGGAACGCTGCCAGTATCTTCGGAACCTTGCCTAAAGGGACTCCTTTTAATAATGTATTTTAGTTATTATATTTTATTTTTTTAAGGTTTTTAGTTTTAGGTTCATTGTTATAGTATATTTTTTGTTTTAATTATTCTTAAATGTATAAATACAAGCCTCTTTATTTCCATAATGTACAAGTAATAAATATCATTTTTGTTAAGAATACAAAAATTCGCTAGATTATAGAGTCAACCTTATTTTTGCCATGTCAACATTTAAGTCTTATAAGATACTTTAAATTGTCACATAATATACTACTTAAGTAGATGGTGATAAACTATCTTTTACAGTAATGGTGTGCCTGTCATAATTCAAACGGTCGTTAAACTAACAAACTTACTGTCCCAACTTACAAATAAAAAGAACTTGTCAGTAAATATTTATTAAAAATAAAACAAAGATGGTGGATGAGCAATGAATGACGCGTTGATGTTATCGCGCTGTCAGTGGTGCGTAACCTTTACATAAATAATATTAATAAATAAATATTTACAACACACACACCAATTAGCCTATCGCCAAAGTAAGCACTATAAGGCTTGTGTTATGGGATACTAGGGTAACGGATAGAATACATATACTGTACTTATATAAGTATATTTATATAGAAATACATATTAAACATCCATGACTGGAGTACAAATGCACGTATTCATCACACAAACATCTGCCCCCACCGGGATTCGAACCCGGGACCTCTCGAGTCGGCGACACCATGAAACCCGGCGTACAAACCACTCGGCCACGGAGGTCGTCAAAAGATAGATAGATAAATTCTTTATTGCACACACACAAAAGTATATAGATAGAGATAGATAGATAGATAGATAATACTTTATTGAACACACCACATTATAAAGTACAAAGTTTGGACATTATTTTAAATAGGTGGACAATTGGCGGTCTTATGGCTATTTAGCCATTTCTTCCAGACAACCATAGGATGGAGAGTCGAGAGATATAAAAAAAATGAAATAAAACTATTTTTAACGGTTTAATGCACGAACTTTATTTATTTATTGACGTTTCGCAGCCTTTTCAAAATTCAATTCGAAATCTTCCAATGAAATATTCGAACGCTCAATAAAAGTCTTTCGAAGTTTATTACGGATATTTTCCCGCAGTAAAACGTAGCTTATGTGTAAATCCAGGGTGTCAGCTAACTCCATATCAAATTTTATTAAAATCGCTCCAGTCGTGAAGAAATAACAAACATACACACTCACAATCTTTCACCTTTATAATATTAGTGTGATTACAAGTAAAATTTAAAATATGCACGGCAATTGGTGTTGGCTGGTAAAAGGGTAGCGCACCCCTGGCAAGGCAGCGTGCGCGGTTCGTTAGCGGAGCTTTGTATCAACCATTAGGGCGGACGGACTGACCTAACCATATTACGTCTGTGTATACTATAACATGTATATTGTATTATATTATATTATTATATTCTACATATATGTATATATTTATTTTATTTTTGGAGTTTACTCCTTAAGAATCGATTTGCATATATAAGGGGCCCGGTATGAGAAAAATGTGAGGAGTAAAATCTACTGAACAAATGACCTCGTTATGTTTTTGTGCGTAACCTCATCTGCGCACCTTTCACTTTTAGCCATGGCAACGGATAAAAAACATTAAGTTGTCACAAATGTCAATAAAATAAATAAACTAAAAATAGATAAAATCGGAGCAAAATTAATGAAAACAAATAAATAACAGAATATAGAGAAATGCCGGTAAGTGTCCAGCACTCTGGAATAGTGATTTTCAGTACAGATGGAATTATAATACATATTTACAAAATGATGACTAGTGTGTGATATTTTTGAAATTGTGTGTTTCCAGAAATACATAATAAAATATATGATGAATATCGCTGATGTTAGATGATAAAATGTGTGACATGTAAACTATGATAGTCGAAACCATGGGACGATTCCTGAGGTATCTCTACTTATAACCGACTTCTTCGGACTTGATTTTGTTTTGTGTCCGTTCAAAGACAATCGTTTTTAGAGTGTAAACTCCGGTCGTGCGTCGGAGCTGACACACACATTTTTTGTGTGTCAGATTCGTTTTATAATTCTTATTATTATCTAAATAATAATAAGATTGCGTAGCGTAGTCAGTCTGTGCGTGCAATGCAGTGCAACGCTATTATTTTACTATTTCGCTACTGCCATGCCTTCGGTGGAGGCAGTCGGCGACCCACACATAACCGCCGGCGATTTTACGAGCACACATGCTTAAGTGTCGCTTCTTTTCGGGTAGTGTATTTATTCTGTGATATAGGCTAGTTTGAATGAAATGAACGGGACTGGTTAATAAGTAAATGTTTTTATAGTACAAATGAATTTTTATTATGAATTAATAATTGTAATTTTGATGACATAATGAAGAAATGGCTATTGACTTAAAAAAATTGACATGTATTATATGATTATTATGTGTAATATAATGTATAGTTATTATGACATTTGGAATGCAACTATAACTCAATTTAAATTTGAATTTTTAGATATTTTATTAGTATTTTGTATGCTCTTTCAAGGGCGAAACATATGTAACTTTTTAATATTGTTTACCAGCTGTAACAAACTATGTTTCATGCAAATAAACTTTCATTTCATTTCATTTCAATGAATAATCACTTTATTCTACACCATGAAATTTTAAATTACAATTAATTAAGACTTTAACATAATAGCGGAAACGGCGGCTTTAACGCTAAGAAGCGATTTCTTCCAGGCAATCGTATGTTAACTGGACTGTTACAAGGAGAGTGGGAAGTAGATGGTATGGTATGGTTTTCCATAGTTTAACATAAATCAAATCATCATCATCATCATCAGCCTCTTTATGTCCCCACTGCTGGGGCACAGGCCTTCCCTATGGATGGAATAGGGAGATTGGGCCATGACCCACCACGCGGGCCCAGTGCGGATTGGCGGGTGCTAAGGACTGCAGATGCAACCGAGACCAATGGCTTAACGTGCCTTCCGAAGCACGGAGGAACTCGAGATAGAATTTCGGTCACCCATCCAATGACCGACCACTGCGAAAGTTGCTTAACTACAACGATCGCAGCCGAACGCGCTAACCACTTGCGCCATCGAGCTCCTCAGATCAAATCAGTTGCTTAAATTACCAAAATTATTATTGTGATTGTTCGATAGCTTAGCGTCTTCTATATGTGGATTTCTCAATAAAAATCGGATATTCAGATTGTAGAATATTATTCATAGTAAAACACAGATCTTATTGAAATTATGTGCGTACGTTGTCTTTTTTGAATTCGAATTGCAAGAGGTAGAGTGAATGTATATAAATCAAAATGAGTGAATGTAGTAACGAATGTGTACGAAATGAATTTATGAACGGACGATGATAATGGACCCATTGTAGATTCTCTCGCCGAAGGATAGATGGCGTTAACAGTGACAATAATAAATAAATATTTCGAACACTCACGCCAATTAGCCTAGCCCCAAAGTAAGCACTGTAAGGCTAGGGTAACGGATAGAATACATATATTGTACATATATAAGAATATTTATATAGAAATACATATTAAACATTCATGACTGGAGTACAAATGCTCGTATTCATCACACAAACATCTGCCCCCACCGGGATTGGAACCCGGGACCTCTCGAGTAGGCGACACCATAAAACCCGGCGTATAAACCACTCGGCCACGGAGGTCGTCAAATATATAATACAATAGAACTACTTTATCGACAAAAAGCATCGATACTGTCCCATCTCTATCTGGCCAAGTGATTTACTAAGCTCGGTATGCTTACATTACTAAGCTCCTTTTTCTAAACTTATCCTTCCAAGAAAGAATTCGGCTTAGAAAATCTTAAACGTACTTAAACGTTACGTAAACGTGATTGGAGGAGCTCGATGGCGCAAGTGGTTAGCGCGTTCGGCTGCGATCGTTGAAGTTAAACAACTTTCGCAGTGGTCGGTCATTGGATGGGTGACCAAAAATTTACTATCTTGAGCTCCTCCGTGATTCGGAAGGCACGTTAAGCAGTCCCGGCTGCATCTGCAGTCTATAGCACTCGCCAATCCACACTGGGCCCGCGTGGTGGGTCATGGCCCAATCTCCCTATTCCATCCATAGGGAAGGCCTGTGCCCCAGTAGTGGAGAGAATAATAGGCTGATCAGAAATCAGAAATCAGAAATCAATATATCTTTATTCAAATTGGATGTATAGTACAACACTTTTGAAGCGTCCAAAAATTTTTTTCCCTACCACTCGTTATGGACATATTTTTTAGCTGCGGAGAAAAACGAGCGAAAAAAACTCCACAACATTAAAAGTCTAATGTAACAACATTTACAATTCATTATGTTGTTACAACGTCAATACAATTATGATTTATTTAATATAGAAAACCTGTTGGAATGATTGGAACAGTTCAAACCCAAGCATTTTTGTCTGTAATATAATCAGACACTTTGTAATAAGCTTTTTTAATAAGTGTTTTTTTTATAACATCTTTAAATTTATTTATGGCTAACTCTTGGATATTGCTTGGGACTTTATTGTATAAGCGAACACAAAGACCTTTAAATGAATTATTAATTTTGTGAAGCCTAGTAGCAGGTAAAGTTAGTTTATTTTTGTTTCTTGTATTAAGTGTGTGAACATCACTGTTTTTAAGAAACATATTAATATTTTTTCTTACAAGTAATAAATTTTCGTATATGTATTGTGATGCGACCGTCATTATTCCAAATTCCTTAAACTTATCTCTTAATGATTCTTTAACTTTAAGATTATAAATTGATCGAATAGCTCTCTTCTGCAGCACAAAAATAGTTTGAATGTCGGCGGCATTTCCCCACAATAAAATTCCGTACGACATTACACTATGGAAATAACTAAAGTACACTAATCTGGCCGTATCTACATCCGTTAACTGGCGTATCTTCATTACGGCATATGCTGCAGAGCTAAGTCTATTTGACAATTTATCAATATGTGGGCCCCATTGAAGCTTAGAATCTAAAGTTATCCCTAAGAATACTGTGGTGTCTACAAGGCCCACATTCCTATCCTTTACATTCACACTGGTTTTTACCTGTTTTACATTAGGTAATACAAATTTCATACATTTCGTTTTTCCTTCATTAAGTAATAAATTGTTACCATTGAACCAGTGGACTACCTTTGAGATACAATTGTTCACGTCGTCAATAACTTTTTCATTGCGTTTGAGTTTAAATAAAAGTGATGTATCATCCGCAAACAATACTATCTCATGGTTATCTCTTACATAGTAAGGTAAGTCATTAATATAAATTAAAAATAAGAAAGGACCTAGGATTGAGCCCTGCGGAACACCCATCTTAACCGGCGAACCCGGAGACTTATTACCATTAATGTCAACCCTCTGAATCCTATCCCTCAGGTATGATGCAATAAGATCCAGATCAGTATCTCTAAATCCATAGTGGTGGAGTTTCCTGAGTAATGTTTCATGAAAAACGCAATCAAAAGCCTTGGACAAGTCGCAAAACACACCTAGAGCGTCCTGCGAGTTCTCCCAGGCGTCAAAAATTTGTTGTATAAGTTCAACACCGGCATCGGTTGTTGAACGACCCCGTGTAAAACCAAATTGTTTACAGTGAAGTATATTATATTTATTAAAATGTGATTGCATTTGATCTAACATGATTTTTTCAAAAATTTTACTAAAGGTGGGTAGTACAGAAATTGGTCTAAAGTTTGTGGGGTCTGATGTACTTCCCGTTTTATGCAAAGGGGTAATTTTACTGTATTTCATAAGGTCAGGAAAAACACCACAGTCAACACAATCATTAAATATGCAAGCTAGAATAGGAGCTATTGTGATGATAATGATGATGCCATAATAAATGACCGCGTTTCCTGTCCAACTATAAAGTAAATTTCATGATGTCGCCGTCTCGAGAGGTCCCAGGTTCGAATCCCGGTGGGGGCCGATGTTTGTGTGATGAATACGAAAAATGCATTTGTACTCCATTCATGGATGTTTAATGTGTATTTCTGAATATTTATTCTTATATATGTACAGTATATGTATTCTATCCGTTACCCTAGCATCTCATAACACAAGTCTTACAGTGCTTACTTTAGGGCTAGGCTGATTGGTGTGAGTGTTGGAAATATTTTTTCGAATAAAAAAAAAACGACGGGTTGCACTCCGGGAGTGCCGGCAGGAGTGGAAACTTGAATATTAACGTTGTGCATTTTTGATATTTAGGAATGGTTAGGGAATAATTTTGCACGAATTGCTTTAATTATCAGTATAAAAGTGCTATCATGTATGTGGTAGTATACAATATTTATTTATTGCGCTATCGTACACAAACATGACAATTTATATAACATTAAAAAAGTTTATCTTTCAGAAAAATCAACTTACATGAATCACGTTTAAGCGCACTTAGCGACATCCATTGTTTAGAAATCAACTTACATGAATCACATTTAAGCGCACCTAGCGACATCTATTGTAAAAAAAATGCATTTTCTTCTCAATAAAGCTGCCACCTGGACGTCCTAGATACTTATTATTATAATACGATAAAATAAAATATTACTATGTTTCGTCCAATAAATTGAAAGTCAATAACCTTTCCAATTTTATTGTGTGTCATGATGCGATCAGTCCACGTGTTTAACCTGATGAGAGTTACAAAAAAAAGTGCCGCTAAAGAAGTTTAACTTCAAAAAACCTTTGAAATTTTATTTACAAAGCGTGTGTTAAATTTTAATTTTCCATAGTTCTTGACGTTTCGGAACCTTTTTTCTAGATTTAATAGGATTGTATAGTTAAAACTAAATGAAGAATCGACTCAAGAGTCATTCCTTTTCACGCATGCCCTTTGTTAAAGCATTTCCTTTGAAAGCGAACGTGATCTGAGCTCTGCCGAGCCGCGTAGGAACGCACATATTTCAAGTTTCACTGAGCATCAAAAGTCCTTTGTGCGTCTGTCTTTCTGTCTGCTTACATTTCGTTCACACAATAAAAGGGTAAAATACTGTGTTCTTTCATTAATTGTTTTGATTATGTTACTTAAATGATCTTGAGAATTGAATATAAATCATCATCATCATCAGCCTATTAATGTCCCCACTGCTGGGGCACAGGCCTTCCCTATGGATGGAATAGGGAGATTGGGCCATGACCCACCACGCGGGCCCAGTGCGGATTGGTGGGTGCTAACGACTGCAGATGCAGCCGGGACCAACGGCTTAACATGCCTTCCGAAGCACGGAGGAGCTCGGGATAGTAAATTTTTGGTCACCCATCCAATGACCGACCACTGAGAAAGTTGCTTAACTTCAACGATCGTAGCCGAACGCGCTAACCACTTGCGCGCATCGAGCTCCTCGAATAAAAATATTTATTAATAAAAAATCGTTGCAATAAGTTACTTAATTCTAGCAACTTACTTTAGTCAACGGTAACTGTAAGCAACAATTTACAATATAGGTATTATACTTTAATCTAAGTTATTCTATTTCAGGTTGGCGCTGGACTATTTTACAGAAAACCTCTTGGAATGGTGTCTCTTTTTCAACTCATGTTAAATACCATTTTCGAACAGCAGACGGGATTCGAACCCGCACATTTCGCTATCTGAGCGAATGCACTGACCATTATGCTGCCGCGGCACTGATGGCGGTGTCGAATTTTCTCTAGCAATTCTTAGGCTGCAAGGCAGCCATCTCTTCGCATTGTAGGTAACCCACAATGTCAAATGAATACCTTTACAAGTACTAAACATTTGGAAGAAGAAATAGCAATTATATCCTTATTTTTTGAGCTATTAACTGCTAGATGTTTAAATCAAAAGTTTTTTTTTTCTGGTAAAATCTTTAGATTTGAATATCTTACATTGAAATGCTTAAAAAATATATAAGCCCTTTCTTAACTGTTAACTCACAAGAAGCTTAAAAGTTTAATATCAAATCATACCTTTTACCTTATAGTACAGTCAATCTGTAGGTTGAGTGGTGAAAAAAAAACCTAAAGGGTAAGTCTTGTTTTTTCTGTTGCCAAATGACGTCAGTAAGCCACCTTGGCGATGGGCATGTAAAATAAAATTATTTTGTTTGTTTGTTTGTTTGTTTGCATGTTCATCTCGTAGGCGTTTTTTGAAAAACTCAAAAAAACCGTCAAAATTTTTTTAAAACGCATTTTTCTTGTTTTGTATGCATTTTAGAAACTTTTTTTCGACCATAATTGTAGAGGGCGTTGAGTACTACAATTTATGTGATTGTTGCAATCTCGTACAACAAAAAATGCGCATTGTAGGTGGCGCTAAAGTCTCAAAAAAGGGTTTTTTCACTTTTTCACCCTGAACATATCATTTTAATGGAAAACTTTAAATGGCAAAGTTGTTTCGTACATAATTACCAACAACTTTTGTATAAACAATTTTTTTGTATTACTTACCGTTTTCAAGTTATAAATTGCGCAGGTATGAAAAACCAATAGAGCGGTTTTGGGCAGTTCAAATACACATTTGCATTACACATTTCAATGTGGCCGAAAAAAAGTTTCTAAAATGCATACAAAACAAGAAAAATGCATTTCAAAAAGTTTTTGACGGTTTTTTTGAGTTTTTCAAAAAACGCCTACGAGTTGAACATGCAAACAAACAAACAAAATAATTTTATTTTACATGCCCATCGCCAAGGTGGCTTACTGACGTCATTTGGCAACAGAAAAAACAAGACTTACCTTTAGGTTTTTTTTTTCACTGAAACGATATTTTTTTCGACAGATTGACTGTACTATTACGTTGCATTGTTCAATCAATGTTTAAAATGTCACTTAATGAAATAATTTAAAGGTATTTTGAAGATTCAATTATACTTAAATGTTATATATATATATTTCATAGTAGACGAAATTAGACCAAATAACAAAGCTTACTGATGAATCCATTAGAAAAAGCTTTACGATGTCAGACGCTGGTTTCTATTAAGGTCGCTTACCTGAAACAATCCAAATTTAATTTTAAATTAATTACATATATTTTAATCAACCAAAAAATATTATGAATTAGTATCAAAGTTTATTATAATGGTATTTTAAGGAAGATTTCCTATCGGTTTAGATTACAGCAGGTGAATATGCAGACTTAAAAAAAATCGAAAAATTTCAGCTTTTAATAAATTACTCAAATTAATAGGGGTGATGACGGGGTACAGTAAACGAAATTCTATTTACTCCGTCAGTTGGATGATCAAAAAATAATGGACACGTATTTTTTCTTTGGGCAATCAACCAAAAAATGACAAAGTTATAGCGCGTCAAAGTTTGGGAGTAGGGGCTCGTGACGTCACTTTTGAGTGAATTTTCACTTATAAGTGTACTCAAACGTGACGTCATGCGACTTTTCAAATCAATATATCTGTGCAATGTTTATGTTATGTGAAAAAAGATAAAATACGTGTCCAATACTTTTTGATAATCTACCTGATAAACGAAGAAAAAAAATTAGTCATCATCCCTATTGCTTATGTACATTTTAAATTAGTTGCCTTGCCCATAAGATAAACAACCTCCCTAATCTTAGTTTGAATGAGCATATTGCCTACTAGCGTAAATAATACGAAATTAAAACCTACTAACGTATCATCATTTTATTAATGTTCCCACTGCTGGGGCACAAGCCTTGCCTATGGATGGAATAGGGAGATATGACCCACCACGCGGGCCCAGTGCGGATTGGCGGGTGCTAACGACTGCAGATGCAGCCGGGACCAACGGCAAGAGCCCTTTTACAAAATTGCGCCGCTGCCGTACTGATCGGCGCTTAGGTAGGGCACTAGTATACAGGGTGTCCCGTAAGTAATGGTCCAACCGTAAACCCTAGGTAGTTCACTTGATTGCCTACAACTAATATGAACCGTTTTTTGAAATTCATTAGGGTTGCCAAAAAAAATGATAAAATGTTTTTTTTTTTCAATATTTCTGTCTTGAATTGGCTTTTTTAATGGCATTGACGCAAATATTAAAAATTTTCAAATTTTTTTTCGCTAAAATGTAGCTAGATAGATTGACTATCAACTCGTTTATCACATTTGCATAATGACATTGTATTTCTCTCAAAAATATTGAAGTAACTTAACATTTTATTGTATTTTATTTGGATGACCTAAATTGAAAAGCTCCTAATGTAAAAAAAAAGTATGACACCAAAGTGTTCCATTATTTTAAAAACATGTGCATTAAGTAAGGTTTCAAAATTGGTATAAAACTTATGGTTAACTAGTAAAGTTGCAAACATAATACAATGAATCCGAAGAAGAGGCAAATATCTTAAAAAATATAATTAAATTTAATTAGTGTCTAGTTGTGCATTTTTTCATTATTAGGAATGTTTTAACGACACTACGCGCACAGTACACAAGATTAGTACTTTGATCATACTAGCCCTCGAATCGACGCACGCACACAGGCAAATAATGTCATTTACACGGCCGCTAACCAATCTTGGCAAGACAAATCTACGCAGTGCCACGTCGCGCGCCGCCGAGACTGGTGTGAATTTGGACTTTACGAATTACCTATCGAATTTGGACTGTTTGTTTTTTATAGAGTTAACGACTTGGCGAGTCTATTGGACTCCGAAAATCTGTTTGTTTGGGGTTGTTGAATCTCTGAACTTTGCAATGCCTCGCAACGTGTACACACCTCGTGAATATGCTATGATGCATTACACCTATGGAGAAGCAAGAGGTAATGCCAGAGAAGCTTCAAGATTGTACCGAGAAAGGTACCCGAATTTGCGTCACCCTGACCACCGAATTTTTGCTTAGAGTGCATAACTCGCTACTTGATGGAAGGATTCTTGGTACTGGAGTTGGTGTCGGTGAAGGAAGACGACAGCAAGTCAATGACGAAATAATTTTGCAACAAGTACAAGAAGATGCATCAACGTCAGTTCGAACTATAGCACGACGTTCTGGAATACCTAGAGCATCGGTGCACAGGGTTTTAAAAAGATACCGTTTGCACCCGTACCATCTACAACGTGTACAAGGAGGAGCAGAATGTGCATAGCTGTAGGCGGAAGGCAATTTGAGCATTTATTATAAAATTATAACGGTTTTTTGCTTTTATTTCTAAAGACCTTATTTTACCCGTCGTTTACACAAATAAGTGCCATAAAAGCTAATATCAGTATAATCATCATGTTGATTAACGTAAAGACATTCCTAATAATGTGAAATAACACAACTAAATACTAATTTAATTAATTTAGTTTTTTTTAGATATTCGCCTCTTCTTCGGATTCATTGTATTATGTTTGCAACTTTACTAGTTAACCATAAGTTTTATACCAATTTTGAAACCTTACTTAATGCACATGTTTTTAAATTAATGGAACACTTTGGTGTCATACTTTTTTTTACATTAGGAGCTTTTCAATTTAGGTCATCCAAATAAAATGCAATAAAATGTTAAGTTACTTCAATATTTTTGAGAGAAATACAATGTCGTTATGCAAATGTGATAAACAAGTTGATAGGCAATCTATCTAGCTACATATTAGTGAAAAAAAGTTTGAAAATTTTTAATATTTGCATCAATGCTATTAAAAAAACCAATTCAAGACAGAAATATTGAAAAAAAAACCTTTTATCATTTTTTTTGGCAACCCTAATGAATTTCAAAAAACGGTTCAAATTAGTTGTAGGCAATTGAGTGAACTACCTAGGGTTTACGGTTGGACCATTACTTACGGGACAGCCTGTATATTGCATTTTACGGGTGATATTTCGAGTCTTATAAAATAATTATTAATGAACTAATTTAAAAAATATGTATACATATTTCAGTAGTTCAATGATGGTAGATTAGTTTTATTAAAGTTTTTGATAGCAATTCTATTTAATTCAATATCAAAACACGAGGTAAACCTGCATTATTTTATGGGAAAACTCACGGAGGTTAGATGTTTTTTTTGATAATTAAGGAGATTGAAAATCAAAATTCTAATACATTAAGTTACAACAAAAACATATTTCTAATGTCCTAGTAATTAATTTGATCTAATTTTTTGAACGTTATTGAGAGATTCAGGTGTTTGAAGTTGTGCATATTATCGTTTTTTCCGAAAACTAGCTGCAGTAGAACGATCAGTACAAAAAAGGAAAATAGTATTTGCAAATACATTAACTTACAATAGGAAGAATAAATCTACTGTTTACTTCTATTGGAAATAGTAAATATCTTTTCTAAGGGGGTAAACGAGGCGCTCAAAAATACCGATTTGGAACTTGAAAACCATCGACATTTTCCCATCACTATTTGGTCGGAACAAATTATAAATAATTCATTTTACGCAGCGCGCGCGTGCGGCACTGATCTCAGATTAGAATTAGACTTTTTGTTTTATTATCTGTGGCCTTTTGTTTTGACAAAAAAGGCTCTGAGGCATTATCTCTTTGTAACAACTAACAACATCTGGTCAAGGTTTTTATCTACGGTTACTAACAATAGATTTGTAATTAAATAAAAACTAAGTAAAAAAAAATGGGTGCGTGTACTTATGTAGGCGCGTGAGAAGTTATCCTTCTTTGGCATCGTTTAAAATTAGTTTTTAATTGCATGCAAATAATTAATTACAATAAATTAATAAAAAGTCTGGAAAAGGACACAGTCAATAAAGTTCAGTTTTAATTTGAAAAAATAAATAAATAATCTAAATATTCAATTCCAGATTAATAAATACTTTTGATAGGCCTTCACAATGCAGTCGTTAGCACCCACTAAATAGAGATTCTATTTCTATTTTGTTGGTAGATTTTCTTAATGTGCGGTAAACACAAAAGTAACAGCATGAAGTTGGTCGCTTCATGCTGTTAAAATTTTGTGTTACAGTGATGCGCGCGCATCTTAAAATTTCACTCTCATCATTTTTTCATAACGCGCCTAAAGAAGTATAACTTCAAAAACCGACAGACCTAAATTAAGTTACTCGCTTAGACTCGCTCAGTCTTTGAATATATTCAAAGACCAGCTCAAAATTTTCTATCTTTAGCAGTGAATCTGATTTTACTGTGTAAAATGTTTATCGTATTTATGTTATGTTTATGTATGTATGTGTATGTATATATGTGTAAGTATGTTTATATGCTATTAAATGTATATGTATATAAATAATAAAAAAAATGGATGTGTGTAACTTATGTACGCGCGTGAGAAGTTATACTTCTTTAGCATCATAATCATAATCATAATCATTTATTCAGTTTAGGCTGTTGCAAGCTCATATGAATGTCTAGAAGCTACGCCATCGGTTCGTAAATCTACGGCGGGAGACCTTGTACTGAGAAGAACCGGCAAGAAACTCAGCAAGGGCTGTTTTTTTCTCCGTGTTTTATTATTTACAGAGTCGTCAAATTGAAAAATGACTTCAGAGGTGATTCATGAAGTCACTTTTCATTACATAATTATTAAATATACATTAATTGTTTACCTGCATTTTGATTGCTGTGTCATACAGTATAAATACAAATAGTGTTATTTATATTCAGTGTGACTAAACATTAACTTCAATATTAAGGAAGTTAGGGCAGACTCATCTCCGCTAGCAGCACCCGTTCACGAGCATGACGCATGAACCAGCCATCGCTTCGCTCAACCATATTGTAGGGAACGTAACGACCCGCCTCACACGACACCGCCGAAGAGACTATTATGAGAGCATGACTACCCATAACTACCCATACTAACTACAACATATTTACTTAAATTAAGGTCATTTACCTGTAAGACACAACAAACAATTACAAAACAAAGCAAAGGAGAAATCACGACCACGCCGTTTTGTCAATCAAATATTCTTAAACAGTCTGATAATCTTACTTAAGCTATCAACTTTATATACAGCTTTCAGTTTAATTATAGTATTGTCAACACATAATTCATAATTTAAATCATATAGAAATACCCGTTGGAATGGTTGGAACAGTTCGTACCCAAGCATTTTTGTCTGTAATATAATCAGACACTTTATAATATGCTTTCTTAACTAGTGATTTTTTAATGGTCGATTTAAATTTAGTCATGCTTAACTCTTGAATATTGCTTGGAACTTTATTGTAAAAGCGAACACTAGGACCTCTAAACGAATTATTGATTTTGTGGAGCCTAGTAGCAGGTAAAGTTAAGTTATTTTTATTTCTAGTATTATATGTATGTATTTCACTATTTTTAGTAAACAAATTAATATTTTTTTTACAAATACTAAGTTGTCATATATGTATTGTGATGCAACTGTCAATATACCTATTTCTTTAAACTTATCTCTTAATGAATCCTAAACTTTAAGATTATAAATTGATCGAATAGCCCTCTTCTGCAGCACAAATATAGTTTGAATGTCGGCGGCATTTCCCCACAGTAAAATACCGTAAGACATTACACTATGAAAATAACTAAAGTAGATTAATCTGGCAGTTTCTATATCCGTTAACTGCCGTATTTTCATTACAGCATATGCTGCAGAACTAAGTCTCTTCGACAATCCATCAATATGTGGGCCCCACTGCAGCTTAGAATCTAGTGTGATTCCTAAGAACACTGTGGTATCTACAGAGCTCATATGTCGATCCTTTATATTTACATTAGTTTTTACCTGTTTCACATTAGGTAATACAAATTTCAAACACTTAGTTTTCCCTTCATTTAGCATCAAATTATTAACATTGAACCAGTGGACTACCTTCGAAATAGACCTGTTCACGTCATCAATTTGTGACTCCCTACGTTTAATTTTAAACAAAAGTGAAGTGTCATCCGCAAACAATACTATTTCGTGGTTATCCTTTACAAAATAGGGCAAGTCATTGATATAAATTAAAAATAAGAAAGGACCAAGGATTGAGCCCTGCGGAACTCCCATCTTAACCGACGAACCAGGAGATTTTACTCCATTGATGTCAACCCTCTGAACCCTATCACTCAAATAAGATACAATAAGATCCAGAGTGGTATCTCTAAATCCATAGTGGTGAAGTTTCCTGATCAATGTTTCATGAAAAACGCAATCAAAAGCCTTTGATAAGTCACAAAATACACCTAATGCATCTTGCGAGTTCTCCTAGGCATCAAAAATTTGATGTACAAGCTCAACACCGGCATCGGTTGTTGAGCGACCCCTTGTGAAACCAAATTGTTTACTATGAAGAATGTTATTACTATAAAAATATGATTGCATTTGATCTAGCATAATTTTTTCAAAAATCTTACTAAAGGTGGGTAACACGGATATAGGTCTAAAGTTTGTGAGGTCAGATGTGCTACCCGATTTATGTAATGGAGTTATTTTACTGAGTTTCATTAGATCAGGAAAAACACCACAGTCAACACATTGATTAAAAATGCTAGCCAAAATAGGAGCTATTGTCTCAATTACTGATCTAGAAACATCCACGGAGTTACCCCACAGATCCGCAGTTTTCTTTTTATTTAATTGGTTGAAATATTTTATTACATCTTTACAGTTAACATACTTAAATTGAAATTGACTAGTATATTGTTTTGTGTGTTCTTTTAATATTGATTCAGCAGCAATGGGGGACGAGTTCAAAGATTTTGTAGTTGAAACTGGAATATCAGTGAATAAGTTCTCAAATGCTGTTCTCATCATTAAAAATATTTTTTTAATTGCATGCAAATAATTAATAATTACAATAAAATAATAAAAGGACTGGAAAAGGATAGTTAACACAGTCAATTAAGTTCAGTTTTAATTTGAAAAATTAAATAAATATTCAAAATATTCAATTAAAATCACTTCTGAATTTAAGTTATTAGTCCATATGTAATTAGCACTTGTAAGTAACTAAAACACGTTGTGTTTATATAGAAACTAGAAACATGTGGATAAATATTATAAATATGAAAACAGTGATCAGAGGCGACGAGTGTGCCAACATTGTTTTTGACAACGCGATCATCTTATGGAGCTCCGTGGATCGTTCAAAGTACCTTTCGAACAGATGTCTAATACACTAACATTCATAACGCGCCCGCGGCCAACTTCATGGTGTTACTATTGTGTTACAGTGATGCGCGCGCATCTCGAAATTTCACTCACATGATTTTTTCATAACGCGCCCGCGGCTAACTTCATTATGTTACTTCTGTGTTACAGTGATGCGCGCGCATCTTAAAATTTCACTCTCATAATTTTTTCATAACGCGGCTAAAGAAGTATAACTTCAATAAATAATAAATATTTTCAACACTTACACCAATTAGCCTAGCCCCAAAGTAAGCACTACTAGGGTAACGGATAGAATACATATACTGTACATATATAAGTATATTTATATAGAAATAGATATTAAACATCCATGACTGGAGTACAAATGCTCGTATTCATCACACAAACATCTGCCCCCACCGGGATTCGAACCCGGGACCTCTCGAGTCGGCGACACCATGAAACCCGGCGTAAGAACCACTCGGCCACGGAGGTCGTCATATATATATATGTGTGTGTATGTATATATATTTATATGTCTAATTAGGATACTTAGTTTGATGTAGATTGTATGTATGGATGTGACTATTTATTCCAAGCCATTTAACACCCCTATTGTCTCTGTATAACTTTTCATACTCAGTGGTTGTCTGGAAGAAATCGCTCTTAGCGATATGACCGCCAATTATAACGCTTTTGTTAATATTATTGTTTGTGAATGTTACGTAATTATGTATATATATTAGGCTACCGGAGGCCCAGCCCCCCCCCCCCCCCCCTTTCCTCACGATGGCGCAGTTAAATAGGATAATACCCCAGGGGGGTACCAGCTGTTTTCACGCTGGAGAATCCCCCTCTGGACATCCATGCCCAGAACTGTCTCCTTCTGGACGTGGACGTCGAGGCTGCCCTTCGTATTCTGGGGAGGGTGAAACCGCGCTCATTACTGAAACTGCACGAGGCCAGAGCAAGCGTCATACGTCACCCCCTGCCATGTTTAACGTGGATTTCTGCAACATCAGGGGCTTACACTCCAACCTGTTCACTACCACCTTCAGACAGTGCAGCCGGCCTTGCTTTTTTTGACAGAGACGCAGATATCCTCTCCAGCCGACATCTCCTACCTCCAGTACCCTGGGTATACTTTGGAACATTCCTTTGTACCACGGGCTGGGGTATATGTTGTACGTTAAAGAGGGTATCAGTTTCCGTCGCCTCAGCAACTTTGAAGGTAGGGACCTCTCCAACTTATGGTTGCGTGTAGACGTCGATGACCATCCCCGCGTCTACGCCTGCCTCTACGGGTCCCATAGCGGAAATGCCGAAACTGACCGACTCTATGATCACGTCCAGGTGGCTACAGACTCCGTGCTTCAGCAGATCCCATCATCTGAAATTGTGATCCTTGGCGATTTCAATGCCCACCACTCCGAATGGCTTGGATCGCCCACTACCGATCATGCAGGCAGATCTGCTCACGACTTCGCCTTGGCCTATGGTCTGACACAACTGGTCACCTCGCCTACGCGAATCCCAGATGTCGAAGACCATACAACTTGTTGGACCTTCTGCTGACTTCACATCCGGATAATTACAAAGTGTCCATAGATGCCCCTCTTGGCTCCTCGGACCATTGTCTAATCCGGAGTATGGTGCCACTCACTTACTCACCGCGGCCGCAATTTGCTGGCTGTCGTGTGTGGCACTATAGTGCCACACACGACAGCCACGACGACATAAGTCAGCAGACTGGGATGGGATGCGCATTTTCTTTTCATCCTACCCTTGGGGCCAGGTTTGCTTCTCGCAGAATGATCCCAACGTCGCTGCCGATTCTGTCGCCGATGTTGTCCTTCAGGGTATGGAACTTTTTGTTCCTTCCTTTGTGGTTCCCATTGGTGGCAAATCCCAGCCTTGGTTTGGTCACCACTGTAAACTGGCATCGCGCCAAAAACAGATGAGTTATCAGGCCTGGGCAAATGCAGCGGCGGTCGGGGATAACAACACTAGCGATCTCAAAAAGAAGTATAACTTGCCAAAGCAATCAAAAGATAAAACCGCTTATGTCGCAAATTTTCGAAACTCGCACGGGAATCAAAACCTACAGGGTACTTCCCGTGAACTTAGAATCTTCAAATTTGGTACGAAGTAACGTCTTATAGTACAGATAAAGGAAAAATTGCGAAAACCGTAAATTTTTAGTTACATCAAATAATAAAAAATATTTTTTAATAATTATTAAAATATACACCTACAGGTTTGTACAGAACCCTCAGTGCGCGAGTCATGAAATTAATGTAATTAATTATCTCGCAGCATTCTTTACGTTCCGATTTGCATACCCCTTACCATAGACTAGTATAGTACAATAACCAACACGTCAAATTTACATAAAGTGCCAAATTCCCTCAACCCATTGTGAACCTTAAACATAGCTAAATAAAGCTCAGACAGTTGCAGAAGTTTTTCAGTCTTGAATACTTTGTGTATCTGTCCGTATTAAACAAATTCACATGCCTCTAGAGACTTATGCCTGCATTCATTGTGATCTCCCTTCGTACTGTTATATATTGGATTTATTAATATGGGTTCAACGACCTTTGTACATCTGACCCCGTATTCAAAGGTGCCCCATTGGCTTCGGAGCTGAGGTGGCTATTGTACCGACCCTACCTACGTAATGAATTATTTAAATCGCTTTATTAATCTCTTTAAATCAATTACCAACTCAAATAATTGTTGAGATGAACCGGCGTTGCGAGTTCAATGGTGCAGTCACGAATTAACATAGATGCTTATTTAAATTTGGTAATAGACAGTTTAGACATAGGCCGTTTTATTACAAAACTTGGACTAAAATATACCTGGACTAAAAATGATGCTGTCACTTTTGTTTCCCAAAAAGAAGAGAGAGACAAGAAAGGTTTAAATAAATATAAATGAAAATTTCCAACACACACACCAATTAGCCTAGCGCCAAAGTAAGCACTATAAGGCTTGTGTTATGGGATACTAGGGTAACGGATAGAATACATATGTTGTACATATATAAGTACCTATATTTATATAGAAATACATATTAAACATCCATGACTGGAGTACAAATGCACGTATTCATCACACAAACATCTGCCTCCACCGGGATTTGAACCCGGGACCTCTCGAATCGGCGACACCATGAAACCCGGCGTACAAACCACTCGGCCACGGAGGTCGTCGGAGGAGGTTTAAACCAAGACTAACTTTAGACACGTTTTGGAATAAAGGGGTGGGATCTAAACTTCCTACTCTGGGGTCCTATAAAAGATGTGTGAAGAAGTATTTCTGCAGGACCCACGAGAACGGCTGAATAGAGCCGAGGTCCGAGTCTCAGAGACGCCCTCTAGTTGAGCCGACCCCCTCAGGTTCGAGTTTTCTAGAGGCTCCAGACGGAGAGGAGACTCTCCCCGTGGGGAGATGCCATCCGCATGGAATACCTCTAGAGGCACTCGCCAATTCCCGGTTTAAGGTCCCCTTAGGATTTCTCTGTCCCAAACCCGGTGACGCTGTAAAGGTCATCTACGACCTACAGCATACACACTCAACAAAAAAAAATGCCACCCTTTTCACATAAAAAATCAGTCGCTTAAATTAACATAGGTAACACACAACAAGTCCGTCCGTCCGTCCGTCCGTGGTGCTGTTTCAGCGGCCAAAACGTAAGAGATAGATAAAGAGAATGTTTAAGTTATAAGTTAAGAATAGTCTGATAAGACTACAAACCGGATTTGAGTAACGTAGCACTTCCGGTTATTGAGAAATAACGTGATTTGTGAACGTGAAGTTCTCAATTAATTAAATACATTTTTTTTTTGTTTGGTGAACATTTGGTTCACTGGTTTGCTAGTTATTATAATAATAGTACTTTTTTATCGACAACTAGCGGCACGTCCTGGCTTCACACGGTTATATTATAATCATAATCAAAATCATTTATTCAGTTTAGGCTGTTACAAGCACATATGAAGGTCAAGAAGCTACGCCATCGGTTCGCAAAACTACGGCGGGAGACCTTGTACTGAGAAGAACCGGCAAGAAACTCAGCAAGGGCTGCCTTTTCCTCCCTGTTTTATTTCATACAGTGTCGTCATATTGAAAGTTGACATCAAACTTGTAAACATATGTTGAGGTCAACTACCATCACATAATTTCAAATAGGTAACAATAGACAATTAACGATTTTTTTTTTCTAAATGGCTTCGCACGGTTTGTGCATTTAGCCAATGTCAAGTGTTAAAATGTTTACAAATTCTGTAGCGCTCGTGGTCAAAGTAATAAATCAAGTCAAAGTAAGTGGCAGTCAAGTCAATCCCCCTTTCCCTATGTTTCAGTAAATGTGGGTATTTACTGGAACCTAACCGTGGACTTCTTGAGGGAACGTCGAAAGACACTTTCCGCTATTTTGTTTCACTTGCCAACACTTGTGCATGTTCCCGAACACTTAGTGGTTAATAATCCACCATTATTAGAAACTAACATCCGCCACAACACTACTTTTAAAAGAAAAACAAAACTGCTAAAGTGACGCTTCCCGATCCCGCCAAAAAGTCCAATTAACGAATTTACTAACAACTAGTGGCCCGCCCTCGCTTCACTTCGGTGTAGAGCTGTAGTGTAAACTATAGTTTTTGTTCTCAGGCTTGTGTTATAAACAATAACTTTATTTATATAATTACACGTGTTATTGTGAGTCAACCATAAAAGATAGACATATGCTGTTGCGGGATATTTTTTAGACAATTTTATGTAGAATATTTCCGTCATACATGATTTCTATGTAACTTTAACCATTGAAGCTGCACACGCGACGGAAGCTTAAAAAATGGAGTAACTTCTCCCGTTTTTCCAATATTTCCCTTCACTACTCTGCTCCTATTGATTGTAGCGTGATGAAAAGTATACTATAACCTTCCCAGGAGTATGAAGAATAAATGTACCAAGTTTCGTTAAAATCTGTCGAGTATTTTTTGTTTCTATAAGGAACATACACACAGACAGACAGACAAAAATTTTACTGAGTGCATTTTTGGCATCAGTATCGATCAATAATCATCCCCTGATAGTTATTTTGAAAATATATTTCATGTACAGAATTGACCTCTCTACAGATTTATTATAAGTATAGATAAGTGTAAAGAAAGCCTTAATACCTAAGTATCATATTCCTGTGTGCAGCTATAATATTGAATAACATAATTTTACCAGAACATTTCTGTTCAGATTTTTTTCATTCAATATATCAAAAGATCACAAACCCCACACGGTCCACGCACCATCCATCTATCCACGTCACTGCAAAAACCCTCCACAAAAAACCCAAAACGGCCATTTCAGCTGTTTTTTCGATAAACAGCTAAAGAATGGTTTGCATGTGACCGCCGCAGATAAGATCGCGTTACGACCCGGCGCCTCTATAAAGATACTTAACCTAGTCGCACACAGAAAGCTATAATTTTACTTGTATCGGAAACTAACCACCCGCCTGGCTTCAAACGGGTGCAGCATACAATATGAATATATATAAATTACACGTCACGTTGTTTGACTTGAAAGACAGTATAGCTTACATCCCAATTTATAGTCGCAATATTATTTTAATGCAAATTATTACCTTTGTTTGGACGGTATGAAGTTCGCAGAGTCAGCTAGTACATACCTAGTCCAGTCATAAGTTTTTAAATATGCATTTTTTTATGAAGTAATGTAATATTATTAATATTTAGTGGCCCACCCTCGCTTCGCTTCGGGGTAGAATTGATCAAAATCCTTTCATAGCGGATGCCTACGTCATAACATCTACCTGCATGCCAAATTTCAGCCCGATCCGTCCAGTGGTTTGGGCTGTGCGTTGATAAATCACTATGTCAGTCAGCCAGTCACCTTTGCGTTTAATATATGTAGATAGAAGATAGATTATTATACAACATATTTATTAAAGTCGCATCAGAAATGAGGTGATCCGACAGAGAACCAGAATTATCGACATAGCCCACCGCATTAGCAAGTTAAAGTGGCAGTGGGCTGGCCATATTTGCCGCAGAACCGATAACCGTTGGGGTAGACGAGTTCTGGAGTGGAGACCGCGTCTAGGCAAACGTAGTGTAGGACGTCCTCAGGCACGGTGGAGTGACGATTTGCGCAAGGTGACTGGCAGGAGCTGGATGCGAGTAACCCAAGATCGATCTGAGTGGCGTGCGATTGGAGAGGCCTATGTCCAGTAGTGGACTAAGATGGGCTGTTGATGAATAATAATAAAAAGGGGACTGGGGGACACTGAATAAGCTCTCCTAAAATCGCTTCAGCTAAGCACATCTTTCACTGGACTATCGGTTTGATGCAAGGATTTTTTGCGCGACCACAATAATGTTTTACGGTTAACCATAGTTATCTATCTTTTTCTTTTATCTATGATCGAATTACTGGAATTGTTTTTTTAACACAATTGTTTAATTTATCCGTTTCCTAATTGGTTGACAAACAATAAGTATGATGTTTAGGTTAATTTATCTATTTAAATAAAACTCAAAGGTGACTGACTGACTGACATAGCGATCTATCAACGCACAGCCCAAACCACTGGACGGATCGGGCTGAAATTTGGCATGCAAGTAGATGTTATGACGTAGGCATCCGCTAAGAGAGGATTTTGATCAATTCTACCCCCAAGGGGATAAAATAGGGAATGAAAGTTTGTATGAAACTTTGTCAATTTTAAACCGATCGGGCTGAGACTTTGCATGCAGGTATAAGAAGAATCATAGCTGAATGTCATTGTGTATAATACAAGCCTGAGAACGAAAACTGTAGTGTACACTTCAGCTCTACACCGAAGCGAAGCGAGGGCGGGCCGCTAGTATACAAGTATATTTCTTTCGCAGTGGATGGGTGACCAAAAATCTTCTATCTCGAGTTCCTCCGTGCTTCGGAAGGCACGTTAAGCTGTTGTTACCGGCTGCATCTGCAGTCGTTAGCACCCACCAATCCGCACTGGGCCCGCGTGGTGGGTCATGGCCCAATCTCCATAGGGAAGGCCTGTGCCCCAGCAGTGGGGACATTAATAGGCTGATGATGACGATTAGGTCAATTTATCTTGTAACTAGCAAATAGGCTATTTGACAGTATGAAAAATAATGTAGGCATCTGTATTTAATATGAATATTAGCAGCGATTTGAATATTCTGAGACAATAAATAGTAATTAATTACTTTTGTAAAAAAAAAAACATGAAATAGAAACGATTTTTGGTCACGGTGAAACGGTCACGAGACAGAAAACACCTGGGATTGGCTAAGACTAAACTGACGTCACACACTAGTAAACTTCCGGTCAAAGTGGCATAACATTGTATCGCTCGACTTTTTAATGACAGTCGTGTGACGTCACACACTAGTGAGACACCAGAGTGTCCAGAGAAACGTTTTCGCGGCAATATGAAATATTGCATTCGAATCGCGCGAGTGACGTGTGGCGGCGTTTTGTATCGGCGCATTAAGTGGCCGGTGCGGGCCACAAGAAGCGAGCAACGACGATTTGTAGCGTGTGGCGGCCACCGGCGTACCGTGTGTAGCGAGTCCATATAAAATGTATGACACGTCACGGGCACGATGGGGCTAACCTCCAAAGTAACCCACGCCATTTACGAGCACGCTTAATGGCGTACTATCCGCTAAAAACCCCTGCGAATACCTTCTACGCTTGATGCAAAGCCGCGGGGTCCCCGTTTAGGGATTCTCCACGTCTAAGGAACCTTGACCACTGGCATCAAATTGCATAATTCCTCGGAACAATTTCCATTATATTGATGGTACGGTATGCATACAGACGTAGCGGTGCCAACGGGTCGCATTTCCGTTTCATCTATACTTATAATAAATCTGTAGAGAGGTCAATTCTGTACATGAAATACATTTTCAAAATAACTATCAGGGGATGATTAGTGATCGATACTGATGCCAAAAATGCAATCAGTAAAATTTTTGTCTGTCTGTCTGTCTGTGTGTATGTTCCTTATAGAAACAAAAACTACTCGACAGATTTTAACGAAACTTGGTACAATTATTCTTCATACTCCTGGGCAGGTTATAGTATACTTTTCATCACACTACAATCAATAGGAGCAGAGTAGTGAAGGGAAATATTGGAAAAACGGGAGAAGTTACTCCATTTTTTAAGCTTCCGTCGCGTGTGCAGCTTTAATGGTTAAAGTTACATAGAAATCATGTATGACGGAAATATTCTACATAAAATTGTCTAAAAAATATCCCACAACAGCATATGTCTATCTTTTATGGTTGACTCACAATAACACGTGTAATTATATAAATAAAGTTATTGTTTATAACACAAGCCTGAGAACAAAAACTATAGTTTACACTATAGCTCTACACCGAATGGAAGTGAGGGCGGGCCACTACTTTTTTACATAAAAAAATCCATTTACGACCCCGTTCGCAAAGAAGTTCCACTTCTAAAAATAGTTATTTATTATACAAGAGTGGAAAGTTCCTTTTTAACCGCGTGCTCGATTTGGATGACCGAGCAAGCGAAGGATTCTAAAGTTGAATCACGAGCGCAGCGAGTGATTCTAAATTAGAATCCTGAGCGTTAGCGAGGGAAACAAACGAGCACAAGGTGAAAAATCTTTCCACTCGAGTGCAATACGTAACTTTTCATCCCACCTCAGCGAGGAAATGACAAAATGAAAAAGAAAACAATTTATAATGACAAAATATTTAAGCAATAAAACGTGAAAAACTAGAATGGCGCGAAGCACGCAAATAAAACAAAGAAACCAAGAAGGTTCCAAATTTAAAATTTTTCACAATTTAAAAAGTTCTAATCATAAATTTGGCACCATAGAGGTTACATTAAATAGGTTTAATGACGTTTTGAATTTACAATTATATTGAGTACTCATTATATGTGATGTTCTAAATTCAAATCTACTTTGCCGCTCAAGCGAATAAAATAGAATTTTCCAGCCAGATTTCGAAGCGCAAAATTACACTTTCCGAGGTGGTGGGATGAAAATAATATTACATACTTACCTATTACCAACTAAATTGTTTTTGATGTGTAACATCTTTCCTCTCGCTTTCCTGCAATTTGTGGGAGTGATTTCGTGAAATGGGACGGAAGTGTGTAACAGGAAGTCGCGAAAGCGCGCGCTATTCGATTTGATTTTAGAACATAATGTTCAAATGGCTTATTCCTTTTGTAGTAGGTTTTATTTCTTTTTTTACTAATATAAGGTGAGGTTTCAAATGTTACACATCATACGCGACTACTGTAAGGCTCGCTCGTTTTATATTTATTATTTTATTTATATATAGCCATGTAGACAACTGACTCTACCCCACCTGATGTTAAGTGGTGATAAAGTCCAAACGCGAAGATAGCTGGTACAGCAGTTATAAACTCCCACACCAACCATTCTCACCTTGCCGGCCTGCAAAAATGCTTCTTCACGCCTCTCTTAAAGGACCCCAGATTGTAGGAAGGAGGGAACACGTGCGCGGGCAAAGAATTCCACTTGCGAATAGTACGACATAGAAATGAGTCACCAAATTTCTTATTTCTTGTAGGAATATACATAACTACTGCACGTGAAAATTTACAGCTGGCATTGGTTTTCTGTCGATTACAGCCAGTGCTGCCAGGTCTCCAGATTTTACAGGAGATCTCCTGTTTTTCTGAAATTTCTCCTGTTCTACTGTTTTTCTACATGAATCTCCTGTTTTTTTAGAAAACGATTTTCTTTTTTAAATTGCATGTTGAGTTGCATTTTTCGTCATTAATAATGTAGATAACCTTAATAATTATAAAATAAATGTAATTGTCTAAAGAAAAAACAGCTTTAAGGGGCGGCAGAAGCCACAGAAACACATTCGTTACTGATGTTTATCTTGAGTTGATTTACCATTTCTAGGGGGGGGGGGGGGGGTGCAAAATGGAAAAAGTACACCTCTGCATCTACTGTTTTTCTTGTAGCTGTTTCCATACATCTACTGTTTTTATCTGTAACGCCTCCCGATTTTTAAAAATCGGACCTGGCAACACTGATTACAGCACACAGCCTAGTGAGTGCGGGGGTGAGAAGTGCATTATATCTCAATTTCTTACTTTCCCTCTTTAGTTTCGTGCAGGAAAATCAATTTAATTGGACGAGATCGGATTAGCGACACGCGCAAATACAACGGCGTGCCTACGTAATATGTAGGATCATTTCGCTGTCAAACATCATAGTGATGTGACAGTGGCGATAGGAAATTAACTGTACTTTATCGAAATAATTAAATATTAAAATAAAAGTTTTACCGGTATGGATGCACTAATTTATTTATTGACGTTTCGTATCCTTATCATAATTAATTTTTTTGTTGTTGTGTATTTTTGATATTTTGGAATGGTTAGGGAATAATTTTGCACGAATTGCTTTAATTATCAGTATAAAAGTTATTATTGCGTTATCGTACAAAAACATGACAATTTATATTACATTAAAAAACTTTATTTTATATTATTTTGACGACCTCCGTGGCCGAGTGGTTTGTACGCTGGGTTACATGGTGTCGCCGACTCGAGATATCCTGGGGTCAAATCCCGTGTCGGATGTTTAATATGTATTACTATAAAAAAAAAACTTATATATGTACAGTATATGTATTCTATCCGTTACCCTAGTACCCCATAACACAAGCTTGATAGTGCTTACTTTAGGGCTAGGCTAATTGGTGTGTGTTGGAAATATTAATTTATCTCAGAAAGATCAACTTACATGAATCACGTTTAAGTGCACTTAGCGACATCTATTGTAAAGAAATCAACTTATATGAATCACATTCGCGCACGATGGCGTGGCGTGGTGTGCGTGAATGTATGGACATTGAGAATGACTATAACTATTTCATAGCATCTTTCAGTGCAAGTTTACTTAATACATCGTAAAAGGTTCGTTGTTTATACGTCAAAGTAAATAAAGTTTAAGTATAATAAGATTTGAGTATATAAAAAGATAACTCTAAAACTAAGCTGCGGTATGTCCATTTCTTTATCAATGTTTATAACAATGTTGTCTGAAAGGTCATAAAGTAAAGGAATCTGGTACAAGACTATACAGTCATGTCTAAGCATGTCATTATAATTCCTGGGATCGAATATGGCTAGGTCTGATTTGATAACATTAAATAAATTTGCTCACTTAATGGGTAAAACAATGTCACAAAATTGTACGGAGTGTGATAAAGTTGAGGATGTAGTTCACATTATCATGGAATGTGTCCGGAACGAATCAGAGAGGATGGAATTGATACTATTACATTGTACGATATTGGTGAATGCATAAATATAATAGCACTCGGCCACGACGGTCGTCAAATACAAACGAAAAATAGAAGTAATATAAGACTATATTTTAAAACCGGTCATCGCCGATAAAAACCGGTAGCGGCCATCACTAGCAGCGTGCCATCACACAAAATTGCTTCTGTCCAACCCTCGGCTATTTGCATTTGCTCTTTATTATACGGGGTACAATGTCACCCGTGGGGTATTTTGTACCCCTTGTAAACCATTGGGGAGGGTTAGAAGCGGTGCGAGTACGAACATGCGTAATTTTTAGTGTTAACCCATAATGGATTATCGGCCAATGAAAATCATGAATATTTGAAGAAAAGAGACAAGACTTAGGGAAAGGATTCGCTTAGGTTAGGTTTCGTAACATTGCATAGTTACAACATTAAAAAAAAACCCAGTGTGCTTATGTCCATCTGTATCTTCTGTATCTTTATATATATAATTCTTCTGTGAGTGTGTATGTCACTGAACTTCTCTTAAACGACTGGACCGATTTTAATGAAATTTTTTGTGTGTGTTCAAGGGGATCTGAGAATGGTTTAGATTCACAATTTTGTCCGCTGGACAACCCCTATTTTTTTAGGGTGGTTCGAAGTTTGCTGGGTCAGCTAGTGTATATATAAATAAGATAAGATAGAACATAAGAAAAAATATTAATTTGTTTCATAAAAACAGTGATGTTCACACGCTTAATACAAGAAACAAAAATAAACTAACTTTACCTGCTACTAGGCTTCCCAAAATTAATAATTCATTTAAAGGTCTTTGTGTTCGCTTATACAATAAAGTCCCAAGCAATATCCAAGAGTTAACCATAAATAAATTCAAAGGTAGTATAAAAAAAGCACTTATTAAAAAAGCTTATTACAAAGTGTCTGATTATTCCAATCATTCCAACAGGTTTTCTATATTAAATACATCATGATTGTATTGACGTTGTAACAACATAATGATTTGTAAATGTTGTTACATTATACTTTTAATGTTGTGGAGTCTTTTTCGCTCGTTTTTCGCCGTTGGTCGCTTTGGAAATTCGGGCTTTTTAATCCTCCTGTGACTCGTGTGTACCGTTTCATATTTTCCATAGGATTATTCCGTTTACATCCCATCCTAAAACAAGGTGATAGTATTAAATACTTCGTTCTATAGTATAATGGACAAGGTTCTATCAATTAACATTTATTAAAGCGCAACTTAGCAGCTTGTTTTTCCCGAGAGAAACGCATCGACTCTAATTAAGTTATCAGTCGTGTGTTTGCTTTGAACTTAACGCACAACTTGAGCTTGTAACAGCTTCTGTGTTTGAGTGGCATCACTTGAAATTTTGTTTACATAACTTTCGAAAGACTGAAACAAATTGGAAATATATTTCGTTGTTGTATCTTTCATACCATCATCATCATTTTTAATGTCCCCACTGCTGGGGCACAGGATTTCCCTATGGATGGAATAGGGAGATTGGGCCATGACTCACCACGCGGACTCAATGCGGATTGGCGGGTGCTAACGACTGCAGATGCAGCCGGGACCAACGGCTTAAAGTGCTTTCCTGAGCCCGGAAGAACTCGAGATTGAAGATTTTTGGTCACCCAGCCAATGTACCACTACGAAAGTTGCTTAACTTCAACGATCGCAGCTGAACGCGCTAAACGGCCGCGCCATCGAGCTCCTCCTACAAAAGCTTGAAAAGTTTAAAAAGTGAATTTCCTTTCAATAAAAATACTTACCTAATGCGTTTTGGTAAAAATTGTCGTCTCCTCACCAAGAAAAACCAACGAAGCGTTGCCAAAGCAAACAGCAGGTTTTAATTTAAGAGATTTGAAATAGATCATTTAAACGGACGGAGCGATGATGGTAGGAAATGAAAAAGCATAAATATTTATACCTACCCAACTTATTATTGGCCGGAATTCGACTTTTAAGTAAAAATAATAATAATCCATTTATTCATAAACTAAATTACAAAATGACATAACAGTCACCCATACTAGGCGAAGCCCGTCCTATGGGGGAAGTAAAAAATTAACAATATATCAATAAAATTGAGCGTTCGGATATTTCACTGGAAGATTTTTAAAACTTTATTGTCTTTGTATGAATTTATTAGTTAATTTATAAGTCCCCTTAGGATCTCGCCGTCCACAAACCCGGTGACGCTGTAAAGGTCATCTGCGACCAACAGCATACACACATGGACGTATAAAAAAAGGCGGACAGAGTTTCGGCTAAGACAATACTGAGGCACCGTAATGGCGGCGGCTATTGATGAGTGAGTGAATTGTAGGGTTGCTAGGTTAGCCAATTTTTTACCAATAAAACACAGTAAAAACATGAAAATATTTTGATTGTTCAAAATTTTACTTTTTGCCCGACTGCGGAGGATAATGTTTTTCGAGCGTATGTATGCATGTATGTATGTATGTCCAATACTTTGGCACGCCCTACAGCCTGAACGTCTTGACGGATTTTGACATGCGAGGTGTCATTTGATTTGTCGTGATTGTGTGAGTGGCACTCGGTATATTAAAATTTCAAAAAATCATAAGTATTTTTATAACCCGTCAAGCGAGGTATCAAAGTGAAGGGTTTTAAAAGAATATTTAGAAAATATACAACTCGTGTAATTAAAAGAAATGAAATGAAATTGTCGTAAATAAAAAAAATGTACTAAAAAGAAAAAAACAAGTCCAGTAGTTTAGAATTCTGTTTAATAAGGAACAAAGTTACTTTAACAGTCGGGACTCATTAGAAATTCTAGAATGTATCGAATTTTCTCAATATTGGGTAAATCAACTAAATATAGATGGCCTAGTCTGCATTCTCTTTCATATTTCTTAAAATAAACTAACACCCATTGAGTACTGTTTGTAATTGAGGAGTTCCATTGTTTTCCTCCGAAAGTACTCATCAGATCTCTAGTAAATTAATATGCAGCCATCTCGCTTGTAAACTGATTAAAACAAAAAAAGAATCATCATAAACGGTTCACGAATCTCGGAGATCTGCGCGAACAACAATAAAAAAAACAAATATGACGGATTGCGAACCTCTTTCTTTTCGAAGTCGGTTAAAAATTTTAATCAACCTTTTGAGGTAATGCATACGTAATAACACGCCGGAGTCCTCCTTTAGTTGTATATAAGTCTTTAGCTTCAAAATGAAGACTAAAAATGACACTACTACATATTTGTTTGGAAATCATTCATTTTCCAGTAATTTCTCCATACTACATTTTCTTTAGGAAATCTGATAAAAAAAAAAAAAATATATTGAAGTTAATGTCAACCCAATTTCCCATATTTTAGGTAATACGGTTACATAAACATTGGCAACACTGGGCTTTAGACTAATCATTTTGTCCTTAGAATTAAAATTGATTTTGATTTCTAAAAACTAGAAAAAAGTGATTCAATTATTCATTTACCTATGAAACGTGATTCCTGGATTTTTTTTTCTTTCGGTCACTACGGTTTTTACACCTTTTTACAAGCAAGATATCTTCTTTAGCTTATTTTTTATCTCCACGAAACGTGTCGGCTGCTTTGACGTTTGCACGCGTAGTGGCTTACTATTGTGTGAATGTGTGCGTGCCGGCTTGTACGTACAGCGACCTGGCCGACTCTGATCGACACAGTTTATTGTTTACCGGGACTCTGTCCGCCTTTTTTTATAAGTCCATGCATACACACTTAAAAAAAATAACACATCTCACTAATAAATGATCGTATTACTTACAAATATTTGGCCCACAGCGACTCGAACCCAGGACCTCAGAATCTGCATTCTGCATTAATGTATTCAATAAAATCTAATTTTAATACTATCATCCTCAACTTTTAATGCCCTCACTTCTGGGGCACGTGCCTTCCCTATGGATGGAATAGGGAGATTGGGCCATGCCCCACCACTCGGTAGGTGCTAACGACTGCAGTTACAACGGCCTAACGTGCCTTCCGAAGCACGGAGGAGCTCGAGATAGTAAATTTTTGGTCACCCATCCAATGACCGACCAACGCGAAAGTTGCTTAGCTTCAACGATAGCAGCCGAACGCGTTAACCACTTGCGCCATCGAGCTCCTTTATACCATCACAAAATTCAATATTAGTAGGTAATTAAATCTATCAAACTGTAACTCGAGACCTTACAACAGTTTTTTCTATAATCCGGCTGGCATCGGAATGCATGACAAAAAAAAAGGTTACACCAAAAAAACTATACGGAAAGATTGTTTTTGGTAAAAAACGTATTAATTGTTATTTTAAGCTCCTTAAGAATTTATACTCTTCGTTTATTTATGAATACTATTAAACTAACTACTTATTGGAAATAAAATTTTAATGCGCTGGCTTTAAGTTTTTTTTTTTAAATTATGGTCGCTTTGGAAATTCGGCTTTTTAGTTCTTCTGTCAAAGACTCGTTGTGCGAGCATGAAATGCAAGTATTGTGTGTAATGTTTATTTTATTTATTTAATGTATTTCTGATGCATTATTTCTGACAAGATAGCTAGAATAACCCCGATGAGACGTGAAGACAAATTTACATTTACCTCGATTCAATCCAGATTTGTTTTAAAAAAGTACTTTTAGATCTGTCAAACGAATATACAATAATTTACCGCGTTATCTGTGGTCACTTCCTGAATATAAGTTTGTAAGGTCCCTGAAGCAATAGTTAATATTGGATGATGATGATAATGATGACGGACAACAAAGTGATCCTATAAGGGTACCGTTTTTTCCTTTTGAGGTACGGAACCCTAAAAATCCAATTGGACCAGGCAGCAGACGGGACTCGAACCCGCACCCCTCACAATCCGTCCTGACAGCCGTGTCGAATTTTTCCTAGTGTTTCTTAAGCTGCAAGGCAGCGCCATCTCTTCGCATTGTAGGTAACTAACAATGTAAAATTAATACCATTACAAGTATTATAGTCCAGTCATTACGTCGGAAAAATCGGGTTAGAAATGCAAATGAACCGAGAAAGCCAAATTTTGGATATTACGTGGGGGGTGGCTAGAAAAGCTTAAGTTCAAATTGTCGACCAAAAAAACCTTGTGGGTTTTCCGCCATCTTGAAAAAAGGGTTAAACTCAGTTTTTTTATCATAACTCGGTTCCCCGTCGAGATACGAAAATTTTTATAGAATACTTTTTTGTTACTCTTTGTACGATCTACAATTAAGGTCCTATACATTTTTCACGTATCGACCATCGTTGTCGAGATATTGATAAAAAAAGCCACAAATTTTGGGAGATTTTTTTTTTAAAAACAGACATGCGACAATGTCGCCAAAGTCGAGATATTACTCAATGACGATCACGATGATGAAGATTACGATTTTTCGACCGTCACAGCATCATTTCCTGCGATTGAAGAATTTACCCGACTCGAAGAGTGTACCGAGGAGGAACTTCAACAGCAGCCAGGACCATCAAAACGAAGAAAAACGTGTGACAAAAATGACCACGTGTAATATTATTATTTTTGCTGCATAAACATTTTTTGATTAATAAATTTCATGTGTTTGATTTATAATTTGGCTGGATTATTCATTTATTTTGTATAGCAATAAATCCCTTAACCAATAATTCATCAATTTTTACGTTGTGGATACAACCGTGCGAGCGGCTAAATCGAAACCGGGCACAGTCTTACTCACTTTGCGGCGCGCTGGAGGTCGTAATTTTTCTCGAAAATGAAAAATTAAAAAACGAATTTATAGGTCTGAACAGGCTCTACAAGTTTTATTCGAAACATTTTTCGATATTTTTCGCGAGAAAGAAGGAAATAGCGAAAAAAAAATTTGTGGCTTTTTTTATCGATATCTCGATAACGATGGTCGATACGCGAAAAATGTATAGAAACTTAATTGTAGATCGTACAAAGAGCAACAAAAAAGTATTCCATAAAAATTTTCGTATCTCGACGGGGAACCGAGTTATGATAAAAAAACTGAGTTTAACCCTTTTTTCAAGATGGCGGAAAACCCACAAGGTTTTTTTGGTCGACAATTTGAACTTAAGCTTTTCTAGCCACCCCCCACGTAATATCCAAAATTTGGCTTTCTTGGTTCATTTGCATTTCCAAATGTATATAATGACTGGACTATTAAACATTTGAAAGAAGAAATAGCAATTATAGAGTCTGTGCGGAAAGAGAATAGTATTTAGATAGAAGGGCGCTGTAGTGCTTTTCTACCGTATTTATAAGGTTTTACCTCTTTTAGACATGATTAAATACAAGAAATCACAACAACAAACAAATCCGTATCAATACAAAACTTTGACGTTTTACAGATTGCTGAGTTTGATTGCCAAATAAAAATCCTTATGTTAGTTCCGTTTTTCGCCACGCCCATTCTCTTTCCGCACAGACTCTAGTGTTATTTTTATTTTTTTAAGATTTTAATCTAAATCTAAACAAAGAATATAAACCACAGGCGGCCTTGTCGGAAGCCGGATGGGTTTAATGAGCTGCAACCTTAAGATTACCTATTTATGTAGTAATATAAAACAGACACACAATCATCCAACTGTCATTTATATGAACTATAATGCAAAGTGACCAATAATAAAATATAAAATCTGTCTCTCCCTCTGATGAAGATATCAAATACTCGGAATGTGAGTACACCGTAAAACCAACAGACAGATAACGCACTTAACCGTGATTCATTATGCTCGTTGCACAGTGCAAGAGTAGAAATAAAACAATATCGTTTATTCAGTCTAGGCTGTTACAAGTACTTGTGAAAGTCGAGAAGCTACGCCATCGGTTCGCAAATCTACGGCGGGAGACCTTGTACTGAGAAGAACCGGCAAGAAACTCAGCAAGGGCTGTTTTTTTCCTCCCTGTATTATATACAGAAAAATAGAATAGAATTAAATAAAAAATATCATACAGCAAACGTGTTTTTTCGTCGCTTTTTGCTCGATATTGTTGTATAGATTGTACAAATAAGCATTTAAAAATATGTATGAATAGTAGTTATAACATCTGCCACTAGATGGCGTTGTACAGATATGAAACACGCTAAATTTTTCCGTTACTGTGTTATTATATACATAAGTAATTGAGAACGAATAAATCCTACTTGTTTCGCATTGGACACAGTTTTGTTTTTATTTTATGTACTTATTGTTCTAAAAGAAAAAAAAACGCGGGAAACCTTCTCATGTTTTTTGTATCATCTGTAGGAGATAGAGGTGGGTCGTCGACGTATTTTTCGTCGACGAAACGAAACCGTCCACTACCGTCCATCGACTAGTCGATCAACTAGTTGAATTCTTCGACTAATTGACGTGATAACGGCAGGCTTTAAAGGGTTTATATCAACTACGCGGTGACTGGTCTGCGGGCGCGACGCAACGACGACGACGGGGTCTTTATTTAGTATTCGCTTTACATTATAGTCATTTAAATGTTTACAAAATAAATTACAAATTAAACTCATAACATAAACATTCAATTTAAACGAACTTTGCACTAAATTCGCATTCACGTGTCCCTTGACCTCGCAACACACTTATTTCAAATTCCAATAAACAAAACTGCAACTACTTGAGGAAAACCATTATTATAAACCCGTTCATCCTGCACTGCATCGTTTAGCCGGATCCATCGACGTACTCTTTCACGCAATATCAGAATACTCTTACCTTTTCACTTTAACAACTCTAGTTTAAAAAATGAACAAATATCAACTCCCACACCATATACTTAAGTTTCAAATTGCTTTATTTCAACGAATGAACGAACGTATGGACTTGTAACGGGTAAGACGTTTACGCGTCGTCGACGCTTTGTCAGTAGATATGAAAGCTGTGGACTCTCAGTTTAGCCGTCTATGAATTCAGCTAGTTAACGAATTAACTGTAGACCGTCGAAGCGTCGATTGAACATAGACCGTCTATTTAAACCGTTCGTTAATTCAACGCCCATCGCTAGTAGGAGATATACCGAGCCGCACTTATACACGCGAGCCTTAGAACTAAAATCTCAGCTGACACTCTTTTCCGATTTTTCATAAAAAAATAATTCTTTCAATCGCTTTATAGCTTTATATTATAGCTAGCGGTCGAACTAAGACCTTAGCTCACACACCATACAACAAGAAACTATATGTACAGCAAAAAGCTTTATATTGCGTGGGTGCAAGACACGGCGTAAATAAAGACTGTACTTGCTGGGGTATGGAGAAAAGATGATAGGTTTACACACAGTTTTATTTTAAACGTACCACTTATTTTGGATCGCTATTGGGTGTATTCCGAAATGTAAATCAGTATACTGGGGGCCAATCGCCTAACGGAAATGCTTTGGAAAACGCTAACGCTTACGATTTTATTTTGTTATTTCTAGCCGCCTGAGGTATTCAAATGCCTCGCGCTCTTTCTTTTTCTTTTGCATTGGTAATAACAATATTAAAAAAAATGAGCGTGAGGTATTCGAAAACCTCAGGCGGCTAGAAATAACAATATAAAATCGTAAGCGTTAGCGTTTCCCAAAGCATTTCCGTTAGGCGATTGGCCCCCTGGTCAGTGGTAATGACGTCACGAATCCGACGCCATATTGCACTGGTATGTACCATATTTTTACCGGGAAAACGAATATGACGTATGACCGAGTGTGCGTGAGATGCATTCGAATTTTATTTCTTTTTTATTTAAAGTACAATAAAGGCATCCGAACAAAAAGAATCTCTTATCTATTAGACAAGTCCGTCCGTCCGTCTGTGGTGCTGTTTCAGCGGCCAAACCGTAAGAGATAGATAAAGAGAATGTTTAAGTTATAAGTTAAGAATAATAGTTAAGAATAAGACTACAAACCGGATTTGAGTAACGTAGCACTTCCGGTTTTCGAGAAATCACGAATTTCAAACGAAACCACACAAAATCTCCGAAGTTCTCAATTAATTAAATACATTTTTTTTTTAAATCAGGTTTTGGTGAACATTTGGTTCACTGGTTTGCTAGTTCCTTTGAATTGATGAGGTGAATAAAAAATCTTCTTTGTTCGCACTATTTTTAATATTTCGTCGATTTATCGTGACGTCAGTGCACTGGCCAATATATTTCGGAACAATTCACCAGTATAGCGTCGATTCATGACGTCTAGCACTGGCCAGTATACGGGTATATATTACGGGATACACCCATAGTTATACAAGGATTGCCGGGATTTTATGGTTGAAAAGCTTATAAGGATAGCGCATTAGGCTTGCGATCGTGAAAGTTAGGCAACTTTTGCAATGGTCGATCATTGGATGGGTGACCTTAACAGTACGACACGGCATTCCTAAAAAATCCACACAAACATCTGTCCCCGCCGGGATTCAAACTCGGCCCTCTCGAGTAGGCGACACCTTGAACCCCAGCGCAAAAACCACTCGGCCATGTATCACATGATGTAAGTGTAGTCTGTCTGTTATTGGAACGAAGTTCCTAAGTCCTTAAGGGTAGGGATTTTGCTGCGCGACCGAACTGAAAAAAATGTGATAGTAAAACCGTAAGAAAAAATCCGTGGAAAAAAGTGCGTGGAATAAAACCGTTAAATGAGACGTGCGCAGGCGCGACAGTCGCATACACAAGCGAGTTTGCAATTTGTGTCGATTCTACATTAGCCGAAGGAACTTCGTTCCTACCTGGTGTCCCACGACACCACATCATTTCTTTTTCTTTTTGGTTCACATAAGATGTTCGTGATTTATCTCTTTGGTGATTGGAACTTCAGCTAATAACACCCACAATCCTAATTCAAATAACTTTTAGTCCCTAGGAATTGAAATACTATTTTGGTTCTTTGTAAACAAACAACAAACTAACCCTTTTCGAATAGATGTGATAAAAAAATTGAGCCGTTACAGAACGCCTAACAGATGGGAATCATCGACATTATTTTGTAAAAGTAATATGCAGAAAGGAACAGATTGCAATCAAATATGGCATAATGATAAAATAAAATATTACTTTTTCCAGAAAATGATGACTGTTTATTTAATAAACATTTATTTTTATTAAATACAAAAATCGAATTCGATTGCGCATGGCGACGCGTCGCCACACCGTATACACTACTGCATATAGACTGTATATATATACCATCATATAGCGTGGCGACTCGTCCCCACATCGGCATATGTCGCCACAAGGTCCCCACGCTAGAAATCGGCTTGACGTGTGCCTATAGATATTTCACATGATAAATATTTTTATTAAAAGGATAATGGGCAAAACACACCCAGCTCCGCCAACAATGTAATTAGGTATGAATCGATAGATCTATGAAAAACTAGCCTTTTTTATTATGACACCATAAAAAAATATCCTGGTAGTCAAAAGATATGACACCGTAAGAATATCTTGGTAGTCAAAACATATGACACATGGGCATATTTAAGTAGCTAAATAAATTCATTTTTAGTACCTTCATTTTATATTATTAGTAACCATAATAATATACCATATCATACTATACAAACAGATATACAACAAAGCCTGCCGACCATCCTGCGCTTGCACTTACTGAGCCACCTCCAAACGGTTTACGGGGGTTGAAGGACTTGCAGTTGCATATAGTCGACTCGTCTTATTTCGTTGTGATTGTGCGCTCCCTGTCACTTGATTGATTTTTATCTAACACGCTTTGGACATTGGAACACGATTATCGGTTTTGTCAATTAGTATGGATGAACTGGAATTATGTTTTCTCCGAAGAGTGGACAAGTTTGTGTGATTTGTTGTCGCTCCGTTTTACATAGAAGACAAGTTACTATAACGAACAGAATGTTTAAAAAACCCCAACCCATGCGGGGTTATTTGGATTTACTCTAGCTCGGCAGAATACCATAAGGGGGCACCCTTGCACCTTGTGCAGTACTCCTATAATATCTGAGCCTAACTAAGGGTCTAACTTAATTAATTCCCTTGTTTCATTAATGTTCGTTCGTTATAGTACTTGTACCTATTTAACTTAAAATAACTAAAGATCCCCGGGATGGAATTTGACGCGCTTTGGCACAAATGATCATGGCTATAATACCTTTCAAACAAATATAGTTTAAGCCGTGGCGGACGTGGGTGCAGCGCCCATACATTTTTGCCCAATATCCTTTGTCTACAAAATGAAACTTTTGTATAGGTAGTTCAATATTTACACTACCTTAATACCTGTATTAGTCTTCGCCTTTCCAAAAATTCTAAAATGAAATTGAATTTAAAACCGACTCGTTCACAACCTGAAATAACAAACCTTACGTGTATATTTATAAAGTCGATTATCCCATTTAGAGGACGTGTGAAAAGATATAAATGTGTCATATTGTGGCCATTACGACGGCGTTTAAAGAAACAGAGGGTTAAATCTTTCGTCGGTAGCGCGTGGTACTAACGACCCGCTAATGAGTAGGGTTGGGACTGCCGATGCGTCACTTGATATTTTGTCTGTAAGTACTCGAAGCAGACTACTGTGAGTATAGAAAGAAAGAACGAAAGTTTTTTTTAAGTCTTAAAAACTAAGATTACACAAAAGAAAAGCAATAACAAAAAACAAAAAAAAAGGCCAACTAGGTCCCTGCCTCAGCGTAGTGCCACAGCGACGCCAGCTGCGGCGTTGACGCGGAAGAATCCCTAAACGAGGATCCCGCGGCTTCGCGCTAAGCAGCTTAGAGGGTATTCGCAGGGTTTTTTAGCGGATATTATGCCGTAAAGCTCCCGTAAGAGTTACAGGGTCCTCAGTGGGCAGCCACTGCTGGGGCTTGTAAGGCTTGCGGGAACCAGGTGTGAGGTCCGTTCGGCGGTGTGCCTCTTAAAGGCGCCGTCGTCTGTAAATAGTATTTTTTGCCTGCGTATAAAAAAAAGGGCCGCTGCGGCGTATAGGCAGGGCCTAAGGTTGACGAGACTAATAAAAACTAACTAAGACTAATAATAAAAAAAATATTACAATAATAACTAACAATTAAGGGGGTGAAATCTATTAATACAGTATATCACTGAAATCATCAATACAACTTAGCAGTTTCGTATTGTGGATTTTGTCTGCTAGTATTTTTATGTTTATATTACATAGAATAAAGTATATCGTATAACTATGTATAAAAATAATATTTAATTATATACGAATATGCTACTTGTATAAAAAATACGAAGGCGAAAACTATATGACCTCTAAGAGTGTCCGATTAGATATTATATTTAAAAATAGATTATAAAATATTACTGTATCTTACTTTTACTAATAAGATTTAGTTTGACTTTTGGACATTTTTAGTTGCGAAGAAAATTGAGCGACAATATTTTAGAATAATGTTAAAATAACAATAATCTATAAAAAAAAGTGATACGCCTTCATGATGCCGATATGGGGAGTTTAAAATATGGGGATTACAAGTTAAATATTACGCTAATAATATTTTTATTATTTAAATCTTAAAATGACATGATATTACATAGCATCACCATCAGCCTTTAATGTCCCCACTTCTGGGGTACAGGCCTTTCCTATATGGATGGGATAGGGAGATTGGGCCATGACATGACACACCACGCAGGCCCAGTGCGGATTGGTGGCTGATAACGACTGCAGATGCAGCCAGGACCAGCGGCGTAACATAGCAGTTTTTTGGTCACCCATCGAATGACCTTAAAAATTGTCTCGAATACTTGAAAAGCGGCCACTATGAAGAAATAAAAATATAATAGTATTTTAGTAACAATTCCACATGGACCAGGTGGTAGACGGGGCTCGAACCAGCACCCTTCGCTTTCCAGGCGAATGCACTGACCATTATGCTACCGCGGCGCTGATGGCCCTGTCGAATTTTCTCTAGCCTTTCTAAGGCTGCAAGGCAGCTCCATCTCTTCGCATAACCGGTAACCCACAATGTCAAATGAATACCTTTACAAGTATTAAACATTTGAAAGAAGATATAGCCATAATAGTTATATTTTTATATGGGTATATATATATAATTTTTATTATTTTTAAAGCATGTAACTGCTTGATGTTTAAATCTAAAGAAAATATAACTAGAAAAAATTCCACGCGGACCAGGCAGCAGACGGTACTCGAACCCGCACCCTTCCCATTCCGGGCGAATGCACTGACCAATCACGCTACCACGGCCCTGATGGCCGCGACGAAATTTTCCTAGCCTTAAGCTGCAAGGCAGCGCCATCTCTTCGCATTGTAGGTAGCCCACAATGTCAAATGAATACTTTTTCAAGTATTAAACATTTGAAAGAAGAAATAGCAATTATAGTTATATTTTTATATAGGTATATATATATTTTAACATTCGTCTACTTGTTTGTAATAACCAACTTACCGCTCTGATATCATAAATAATCATCCGATGTCTCGAATCGAACCACTGCCTTTCATAATACAGGTCTTACCTAGCATGAAAGTCAGGGGTCTTACTTATAAGATTAAATGATAGCAAACCATTCCTAGTTTATTTTAAGATATATTATTGTTGTAGTACTTGTAAGGTTTGATGAATAAATAGTTATTTATTATACAAGAGTGGAAAGTTCCTTTTTAACCGCGTGCTCGATTTGGATGACCGAGCAAGCGAAGGATTCTAAAGTTGAATCACGAGCGCAGCGAGTGATTCTAAATTAGAATCCTGAGCGTCAGCGAGGGAAACAAACGAGCACAAGGTGAAAAATCTTTCCACTCGAGTGCAATACGTAACTTTTCATCCCACCTCAGCGAGGAAATGACAAAATGAAAAAGAAAACAATTTATAATGACAAAATATTTTTATTTCAATTAAAACACATTAAGATAATCTATAAATTGAAGAAAATAATAAGAAGTAGAAAATAATTAAGAAATATTAAATGTAACGTTGCTACAGTTACTTATGTTAAGTTTAATATTTTTGTTAGGTAATGTTATGTTGGTGTTTGTGAATTGTGCGCTGTTTTGTGGTAAACTACTCGTATCAGTAATTTTAAATAGTTGTGCCGATTCATTGGATTCTATTGGCGTAAATGTTGGCGAGAGAGGGCTATTGTTTCCAATCTTATGGGGGCTCATTTTAGATGTAGAAGGGCGAGACCAAGAATCTGACAGAGGTTCTTTCAGCGTTATGGCCTCCACGATACTATTACAAATTTTTGATTTACTTTGGATTGAATCCTCTATGTATCCCTCTACAACCGAATTAGACTTCCAGCCTCCATGGCGCTTAAGCGATAGAAGATCAGCCCCTGATTCGGCCAAAAGTGTGGCTGAGGTTCTTCTAAAACAGTGACCGGTGTATAACGGGGGTTCTAAAAGTCCGAGAAAAGTTGCTATTTCTCGTGGAATACTGCCAATTTTATTCTGACCCATAGGTTGTCGGATACACTTTCCGTTGCGATATTGTAGAAAAAATCGTTCAATTGGGGTGTTAGAAGGACGTAAAGCTTGATATTTCTGAACAATGTTTACATATTCCTTGCGAATAACGAAGTTGCGGTCTTTTTTTGTCTTGGTATTTAGTACATTAATTAATAGCAATTCATCAGAATTATGAGAATATTTTGATACGTTATTGACATTAAGTAGTGTAAGTTCATTTGTTCGACATGCTCCGGTTATACCAATAATAAGAACAACCTGTAACAAAAGAAGTATTTATAATCGTAAATAAATTAATCAAATTAAAAATATTGTAAGTACTATGTACAATTTTATCAACAACAAAAAATTACACGTATTGACTTACTTTTGCCGCTAAATATACGGAATCAGGTGCTTCATTAATAAACTTTGCAATTTCAGATGCTGTGAAAACCTTCGATTTTTTTGGTTTATAACCAGATGAGGCTCTTTTTAAAAATGCCACTAATTTATGATAGGTGTCGATATGAACGTCTTTCTTCATCTTAATTGTTAATTTTAGCATTGAATACGTACTCCATAGCGTGCTTGCTTTCTTGGTCTCAGATAATTCTATAAAATATGCCAGCAAAACGTTTTCGGAGAAAGTTTTTGCTCCTTTAGCTAGTCGCCACATGTTAAATATATCGTACTGTTTCAAATACTTCTCTCGTGATTGCTGAGGGAGAAGGCTCATTTGCGCATTATTAACTGTTTCAGTTAACTCAGTTGGCGTTAGATAAACTTCATCGTCGCTAATGTCACTCATTTTAGTTGATTTTTTTGTACAGTTTTTAGGTTATGTTAATTATATTAAGCAATAAAACGTGAAAAACTAGAATGGCGCGAAGCACGCAAATAAAACAAAGAAACCAAGAAGGTTCCAAATTTAAATTTTTTCACAATTTAAAAAGTTCTAATCATAAATTTGGCACCGTAGAGGTTACATTAAATAGGTTTAATGACGTTTTGAATTTACAATTATATTGAGTACTCATTATATGTGATGTTCTAAATTCAAATCTACTTTGCCGCTCAAGCGAATAAAATAGAATTTTCCAGCCAGATTTCGAAGCGCAAAATTACACTTTCCGAGGTGGTGGGATGAAAAAAATATTATAATTATTATCTCAACGAAACCTAGTACGTACCAAGTTTTGACAATAGCGTGTCAAAAATACTCACGAGCGATGGCGCATCCCTAGCAGTGATTCACAGCAGTGGTGGAGATATAATGTTTTGAGTGCGGGTTTCCGTATCCGCTGAACGGAGACGTTTGACGGAGTACGTTGAGCGCCAGTGCATTGCATCTGTTATTTATGGCTCACGAACGGAGAAAAAAAAACATATATTTAAAGACGAGAAACGATTTACGTGGCAATCGCGAGATTTTTCGTCAACCAATTCAGGTATCGTATGTTTAAAATATTCTTGACATCGTATATCTCGATATCACCATCCCGCATGACGAGAACCTCGTGAAGGCCGAGAAGGACAAGCTCAGCAAGTACCTGGACTTGGCCCACGAGGTAACCGCTTTGTGGGATGTGGATTCGACTATTATTCCTATAATTTAAAATTGTCTTTTTCGTCCGAATGGCGCGGAAAGCCGCGGCGACATCGAACGTTTTAGTTGGATTTTACCACAGACCACAGAAAGAGGTTAGAAGGGTGTTCATAGACCGTTGGTAGCCGGCTCGCCCCCACTACAATAAAAAAAATTAAATAGGTAAATTAATAATGAAGTGAATGATGTTCGAATATTGTGTTTGTGTGGGACTAGGGAATCACAATGCCAGCTTTGCAGCGTACCTACATCCTCGCGCTTCCTACGGGCAGTTGCTGAAGCATTTTGTCTATTATTATATGTCTAAGGCAAAAACACTGCTGAGCTTCTGCCTATTTGCATCACTGTCACTCACTAATGATTGTAGTTCATACTAGTTATTTAAGAACTGTTAAACTTATAATCATTTATGTCTGCTTATTATTAATTGTTTTAATTTGTGATGCAAATAAATGAATTTATTATTATTATAACACTGCCACCTAATAGATAATAGCCAATCAAACGACGCGACGTCAAACAATCGACCCAATAAGCGCTCACAACTGAGAGAAACGAACCAATTAGAACCAATTTTTGGTGAAGTTTTGCTCAAAAAATAAATTATAAATCTGTTATTTATGATTTATTTGTTGTTTGTTTTTAAATACAAATTATTATGAAATTATTTATTAAGGCTATGTGAATCAATTCAAATCGTAAAATGAAGTTGTTGACTTACATGAAATTAACGTATATTGTACATACTGAAGATGAGATGTGACGTTATGTGATTTTCTTTTGACATTTTATTTTATCAATGTATTAGATTTCATATTTTGCAAATAAGTATTTTATATAGACTAAGAGATATGCTCTAAGTACAAAAAAGTCATAACATAATTATAAATCTATATTTCAATTAATTTTTGCATGCTGGAAACGGCTAATTGTGCGATCTGACCTAATCATTTAAAAACATTGTAACCACAGTTAATGCAAATAAATTTCATTTCATTTCAAACATAATTGTGCCGCGCCTGCCCCGGCTTCTAACCTCTTTCTGTGTTCTGTGGGCTTCCCCCCAAGGATCTCCATTCCACCGATCAGTCATTTAGAGCCTCAATCTATCTTTATGTCACTAAAATTTACAAAGATGGAAGAGACATGATTGCCCAGTGTACCAACCCTACAGTTATAGACAGATATTACAGCGTATCCAAAATATTGTAGATTTCAGCTCAGCATAGATATTCTGTAAGATGCAATCTCACATCCGATCTCATTCCTTCGGCTTTCTGACAAATGTCAAATATCTAATACTGTCTGGTTCTGCAGACATAAGCGACATGTTGCCGTGTAATAGTGTAATGCATATCAAACTAATGTCAAAAATGGCCGGAAAGCCATTGGTTATAAACAAATGCTGTTGCCTAAACTGTTTTTCGCTATTCTATAACAACCTATTTATTACTGTGCCATATTAAGGAACCTATTGGGAGGGACTGAATTCCTATACACAGGCTTTATTCAAAGCCTATCTAGGGTCAGTTGTACTTTTCATTATATGACTACTGCCTTATGTAAAAACAAACCACGGGTTGCACTCGGGGAGTGCCGGCAGAAGTGAAAACTTGAATATTAACGTTGTGCATTTTTGATATTTTGGAATGGTTAGGGAATAATTTTGCACGAATTGCTTTAATTATCAGTATAAAAGTACTATCATGTTTCTGGTAAAATACAATATTTATTTATTGCGCTATCGTACACAAACATGACAATTTATATTACATTAAAAAAGTTAATCTCTCAGAAAAATCAACTTACATGAATCACGTTTAAGCGCACTTAGCGACATCTATTGTAAAGAAATCAACTTACATGAATCACATTTAAGCGCACCTAGCGACATCTATTGGAAAAAAAAATATGCATTTTCTTCGCAATAAAGCTGCCACGTGGACGTCCTAGATAGAGACTTATTATTATAATGCGGTAAAATAAAATATTACTATGTTTCGTCCAATATATTGAAAGTCGTTGTTGACTTTCCAATTTTATCGTGTGTCATGATGCGATCAGCCCACGTGTTTAACCTGACATTTTTTACCCATACAAAAAAAGTGTACAACGCCGCTAAAGAAGTTTTCACTTCAAAAAGAACCAGTACTTTTGCACATAACTTAACAGCTGTAATTTTTTGAACTTTATTTGTATGTATTTTGGCATAAATAAATTTATTATTATTATAAACTTCTAAAAGGTGAAGATTACATCACCAGACGGATCGACGTTCCAATCCGATCGGAAACTCCCCTATTAATCAGCTCTTAATCAGGTGGGGTGGAGTCATTTGTTTTTCATTTTTGATGTAAACGTTTTGGTTTAAATCGTTTTGCTTTTTTTTCAAGCATTTTTCGAGACATACTTAATACATAGTTAAAACCATCAGCGCACGGTTAGCTAACGACGATTAGATCATTATTTATCGCCTAGGCGTAGTTAAAGAGTTGATTCAACAATTTACGACGACTTTTAAACTTGTAGCCATTGATTAATGGCCGTTTTGGGTTCCGCCGTGGATTAATTTTGATTTGGACGGGTGTTCTCACACGACTTATTGTCCAAAGAAGTGGTAAGAATACTTCTTTTGGGCGAAAGCTTGAAAATGGTGTCTAACCGAGTTAAAAAAGAAGCAGATTCTCTAATGAAGTGTTTGTTGCATAATAATGCGAAATAAACATGCGTAATTTTGTAACAGAAACCTCAATTTTATATTTAAAATGAGCATTTTTTCAAACATGCTTGAAAATTTGAGCATTATTTTGACAACGTTCTTCGTGATAAATCGAAATTGCAAATACATGGGAGCGGGGCAACCGTCAAAAGGTTTCAATGAAAATCCATATCGGTCCTGGTGTAGGGGCCAAAAAAAACAAATGATTTAACACATCTTTTTGCAAAAAAAATTAAAATACCGTGACGTTCAGTCACATAAAAAGGCTTAATATTTACAACAAATTTTTTTTTACAATTGAATAGTGAGAATGTGACCAATAGTAGGGGTATCGAGCGCAGTAAAAGACGACGTCAGAGGGTAGACCGATATGTCTGCCAATAACATCTACCCGCAATTACTTCAGTTACTCCGTGATCATGGCGCTTGCAACAGTGCCCAAATATCGGAGACTCATAAAAAACAAGGTACATGGTAACAATCCCGTTAATAGCTATAATGTTAGTGACCATGAAAGTTTAAAACAATATACAACAAAATTGACTGGAAAGCGTAAAATTTAAGTGCATTTTTTCTTGATAGAATTTTTTTAAAAAATTTACTACTTTGTATTTTTAAAAAGTCTACGGAACCCTCGCTCTTCATTTTAGAACCTCGCTGGCCCGTTTTTTCCACAGCACCATTAACAAATTTTCGAATCACACATTCTTCTAATTATAGAGAAGAAACCATAATTTACCCAGCATCCAAGCATCTTATGTTGGTTTTAATATTTCTTTTGAGATATTATCTAAGTATAATTGATGAGTTTAAATGATTTGTGTGCGAGTTTTAAACTATTTTTGTTCATTCCAAGTTAAATAAGTACTTACATGCTTTCCCGAAGGAATCTATATATATAAAACTCAAAGGTGACTGACTGACATAGTGATCTATCAACGCACAGCCCAAACCACTGGACGGATCGGGCTGAAATTTGGCATGCAGGTAGATGTTATGACGTAGGCATCCGCTAAGAAAGGATTTTGATCAATTCTACCCCCAAGGGGATAAAATAGGGAATGAAAGTTTGTATGAAACTTTGTCAATTTTTAACCGATCGGGCTGAGACTTTGCATGCAGGTATAAGAAGAATCATAGATGAATGTCATTGTGTATAATACAAGCCTGAGAATAAAAACTGTAGTCTACACTTCAACTCTACACCGAAGCGAAGCGAGGGTGGCCGGCTAGTACAGAATGTGTTTACTTTAAAAAGAAACGCACAAACAGAGATATATACATGAAAGTGAAAACATAATATTCTTTTATTGGAAGTGTTGTTTAAAGTAAATTTTAACCCCTTCGGGGGTTAATTTTGAAAAATCCTTTCTTAGTGCACCCCTAGACCTCATAAGGAACCTACGTGTCAAATTTAAATTCAAACAATAATAATGAAAAAAATATTAATAAAAAAAAATGAAATATAATCATTACTGAATTTTAAACAATAATAATAAACTATCAAAACTATATGACATAGTTTTACACATTACATTAATTACATCAACAAATTACATTACATCAATGAAATATATAATAAAATAAAATAAATAATTACCTAACTTTATAGCCGTAAAACAAAACGTAAATGAGTTTGCCCAAATTTTGAAACAAATTTGGATTTTAAGGAACTACCCAGCAATTGTCAATCTCTACTTTTTTAATGTCAAGAGTATGTGAGCCCCGTAATGACTTTTAAGAGACTTTACTAGAAATCTAAAAATGATAAACCTTATTATTTATTTAGATAACTGGTTGTGCCTTTCTTAGTGCACCCCTAGACCTCATAAGGACACTACTTGTCAAAGGACACCCGGCATTTTGTGCCAAAGTTGTATACTTTTTTATTTTTTTTATCTGTGTTTCATAATTTGGTAACGTAGTCTGGCAATATTTGTCATCAGCAGCTAGCTGTCAATGTCAAATACGTAGGTTTGTCAATATAACCTCTATATGTAGCCGGGTCGTCAAGAGAAATAACGGATAAAAAGGCAATCACAGCAGAGAACATTCACAATCACAGTACGCGGGAGCGGATGCGAAATGCGAATGATTTTTTTGTTTGTATTTTAGGATTGCCAAATTGACATTTGGTTTTTTATTTAGAAAAAGCAAAGGAATAATGGTTTTTACAGTCACTTGAGTAATATTTTGAAGTAAAATTCTGTCCCTTGAAGATTTAGGGTTTCCATATCAAAAAATATTAATCATTATATAGCTTCTTTCCACGATTCACTAAAAATAAGACAATAGTAGTTTTATGTAGCAAATAATTTTGGCTTTATTTTGGGACCAAATTCAATTGTATACAAGTTTAGCATTTTTTCTATGAAAAGTGCCGGGTCTCCTTTGGATTCTCTGGACCTAGCGGTTTGGGCTGCGCGTTGATATGTCCGTCAGTCAGTCGGTTTTATATACCGTAAAATGTTCCTACTTTACTCCTATAGGGGTAATTATGCTCCAATTCTCTAAAACGTTTTATCGCTTAATATGTCCAAATCGGTGCAACATTTCATTTAACTGTGAATGCACCCGAAACATCTTACTTATAAGTGGCAACACTGAACTGTAAAAATTTTCACCCGCAATTTTTTCATAAGTCAAGTGCAGCTGTAGTGCAAGACTTTAAAAGTTATATTTTTTTTTGTATCCGAAAAATAAAGCCACTTCTATCTTGAAATCTGCGTAATGCATTAGGGTAATTATTTTTTAATGTTATTAATTATATAATCAGGTAAACGAATACGTAAATATTTCATTGGATTGCTGAGTTGATAATCTAACCTCAATTTTTGGCGTGCTCATATTGAGTATGGTAAGATGGGGTAACTTTGCGCCTGGAGCAAACTAAACCCAAACATAAGCCGTTCAAAAGTAAACATTTTTTATTCATTGTAAGTGGTTATTAATACACTTTTTATCAAGGAAATTACAAAAATAACTAAAGTCGCTTAAATCCTGGACGTGGCCTAACCCGTCGATGAAATTCAATTCGATTGGCAGGATATATTGGTTGTACTGATGTCCCTTAAAAACTTAGTACCCGCTGTGAAATATATTCCGTTCCTGAACTGACCGCTTGGAGGGCTATTTATAATTATATATTTTTAAATATAAATTTATTTTCCACTGATTTTTGTCCAGCATTTGTAACCAAATTTCTTGTTAAGATAGCAGTGCCTATTATTATTTAAGAATATAAAAAAACGAATGAAATAAAGGGATTTTGTAACTAAATTTAAGAATATAGCATTATTTCTTTCAAAAACACGGTTTATTTTAATTTTTACCCATTTTTCGACCATTGATACTATCAAAAAAGGTAAAGCGTAATATAACTGATGCTTAGTTTGAATAAGGAAAGCATAACTTTTGCTCAAAAAGCTTCTACAATGGAGATTGTTTGTGGAATATATCTTGGAGCAAAGTTACCCATGACTATGGGTAACTTTGCTCCTTATTCATCTTAATATATATAAATCTCGTGTCACAATGTTTGTCCTCAATGGACTCCTAAACCACTGAACCGATTATAATAAAATTCGCACACCATGTGCAGTTCGATCCAATTTGAGAGATAGGATAGTTTAAATCTCGAATTATAGTCGCAATTTTAATTTATTGAAAATTATTACTTTTGGGCGGTACGAAGTTCGCCGAGTCAGCTAGTAATTTTATATATTTTTAGGTGACTTCAACGTCTGAAGTCTCTGAAGTCATTTTTCAACTTAACGACTCTGTATATACAGGGAGAAGAAACAGCCCTTGCTGAGTTTCTTGTCGGTTCTTCTCAGTACAAGGTCTCCCGCCGTAGTTTTGCGAACCGATGGGGTATCTTCTTGACCTTCACAAATGCTTGTAACAGCCCAGACTGAATAAATGACTTTTCATTTCATTTCATTTACAAGTAATTCATTAAGTTGATTTAACTTTAAAAATATGTTAGATAACATATTATTCTTTAAATTAATACGTCTGAATATATTTCGTAATTAATAGTTTAAACAATATTCATAATTCCCTTTTTTTGGAGCAAATGTTGGAGCAAAGTAGGACCATTTTACCGTATTTAAGATTTGTATTGGTAACCAATTTTTCCATGCAAACAAAGTCGTGGTCCACCGCTAGTAAAAACATATAGGTGCTTTTATATTCGATAATTCAATATTCAGTAATAAAATTTAACGAAACCAGTGAAGCGTTTATCTGGTTTTTTTATACACCCATCCATAAGACCGAAGCTTGTTAGAGTCAGTCAGTGCAGTTAACTCTGTCTGACTCGACAGTCGATACGGCGTAAATATTTGTGAAGTAGTGTTGTAATACAGTGTCGATGGTATGTTTGTTGTTATCGATAAAATTACTACGGATTTGTTGTTTTTTTTTGCTTAATACACTGTTAATATTAAGTTAAAAAAACTTGAACCGTAATTTGTTTATTAAACATTATTCCCAAATTTATATATATTTTTTTGTTTGTTTTGTTTTGTTTATTTAAAATAATATATAGCATAAATTACATTGTTTTTTTTATATGTTTGGTCCTTAAAAAAATCCACAATATTTTGTGGTCGTAGCGAGAAGTTTCATAACAATTTTTCTTAATATCGTTTGCTTTATTTTCGTTATTTTTGTTTATATAACGGCAATTCTGGCCATCCATCCGATAACTGGCCATTTCAAAAGTTGCTTTACTTCCACGATCACCGCCAAAATAAGCTGGCCGCCATCAAGCTAAAAAAAAGTAGATTTTTTTATACATAACTATTTATTTACTGGATAATTGCATTTATCCCCAATTTCCTAATTTTTCCAGCCGAAATGACCGACGAAAAGTAGTGTTTTTAAACTAATGTATTTTTACTTCATACTTATCGATATCCAATTTGCAAATAAAATGTCTATTTCTCACACACATGGAATAAGTGAATTAGTATGCATTCTGAATACTATCTGTGCACACCAGTATACATCCGCTGTAATTTATATCGTTACCACCGAGGATATTAAGGATTATTGGTTTGTTTATTTTTTCCATCCATCGTATTTAACTAAGATCTGTAAACATTTACAGTTAACTCACGTAAACGATAAGTTGTAAGCCATATCAATCAAAACATCGATAAGTAATATCCTGGTGTCATAAAACATTCTTGGTTTTAATCGATGTTATTATGTTCAATCTGATGTCTGATAGATGTTTATGAATTTATTTCTATTCCGAACAGGAAACAAAGAATATCATATTCATAAAGAATTAATAATTAATAATAACATAAAGAATTAATAGTTAACTTGTAACAGTTGACATATAGTATGTTGGAACCTTTTTGAAATAGTATTTACAAATACTATTGTATTTATAACAGTATTTTATTACAAATACAATATGTCTGTAAAGGTGGATTTCTAAACACCAAATCGTTCAAAAAATATAATGTCTATTCACGCATTTCGGAAAGCGTTTTTGTTGGATTAGGTACTGTAAAATTTTGGGGAATTTTGTTTTAAACTTCTATTATCTTTTGATCGATAACTCTAATATATCCATGCGTTTAGAAAACAATAATTGTAGGTATAAAAGACAATGATCATATTTGGATGACAATATGAACTCTAGATAAGAACGTCTAAATCTAGCAACAAAATCCATCTATACATATAATCTGTTATCTTCATTAATTACTTAGATAACGTTCAACAATAAATAAAATGCCACTGTAGAAACGAAACATCGTTTAAAGAGTACTTAATAGATATTGCATCTATCGCTGCACTGCTATATCAGTTCGAAAGCACAGTAAATATCACCTTAGTAGTTAAACTTCATATTATTATATCATTGACATAAGCTATTGCTAACAAAAGTCAACTTCAACGTCTTTTGACGTACTTATGAAGTGATAACAAAACGATTTCGACAGTCGATGACGCTGGTAGAATAAGCAAAAAGCATGGCAGCTTCTGTTTGCAGCGATTGTTTTGAACAGTATGTTAGCGTATAATATCGCGCATGCATGACTTTACTTGACCAAAATTAACTCTCTCCAAACATCGAGCGTGGTGCTCAGACTCGAGGGCTCCTACACAGATCGATATGTCAATATTTGTAGTGCTAGTGATGTCATTGAAGTGTAACAGCTCTTTATCGACCTTTCTGTGTCGCTTTAGAGGGTTTCAATCAGTTAATTTAAAACGTACATATAAGTTTCTTATTAAACACTATTTATTATAAGGATTTGATTCTAATAAAATCGCACGTAAAAATATATTTGTCTAAATTATGAATGACAAAGTTTACACACTATATAGTGACATTTTTATTTATCCTTAATACTATTAATATTGTTAAGTAGTAATTTTGTACAAAATTCTCAATTTTTATTTAGGTTACTTAATAAATTACTTGTTTCTTAGGTTTTCATGCACATTACTCATTAAATAAAACTAGTTTTTTTTTAAATAACCGAAGAAATAACCGAACGCTCAATAAAAGTCTTTAGAAGGTAGCTCGACAAAATTAAATAAAAAAAATATTCCGACGATGCGGCCTGTAAAGGCTGCGAAACGTCAATAAATAAATAAAGTTTCGTGCATTAACCCGTGAAAAACCAGATTTATTTAATAAATTACTGTTAATAACAAAGAAGGTAATGAAAAACATTTGATTACAACATTTTTTTGCTAATGAACGTGCCAGAATTATCGATAAGTATTATCATTCGAATACCGTGTAACATCACTAGCCATGAGAAGAGCCAATAACCCAGACGTGACATACGCATTAACGCCGCGCGACACGTATTGATATTGGACGACTTTTTTCTGTACAGTTTTTTTTTAAACCTTTCACGATATCCGTTAAAGAACCTGTGTTAAGGGGAGTGATCTATATATTTATGTTGTCCATCCGTCTGTCTAGTTCAGGCGTGATAGAGTTTTAAAATAGTAGATAATTTTTTGCCGCGAAAATTGGTGAGATTTTAAACTATTTAAGTATTGTATTGTAGAAAGAAGAAAGAAAGGAAATACGTTTATTTTGAAAAAAACAACGAGACAGGAGATACAAGATTTTGAGTAGCATACGAGAAAAAAAAATATCGGAAACAATATGAAAACATCATCATCATCATCAGCCTATTAATGTCCCCACTACTGGGGCACAGGCCTTCCCTATGGATGGAATAGGGAGATTGGGCCATGACCCACCACGCGGGCCCAGTGCGGGTTGGTGGGTCGCTAACGACTGCAGATGCAGCCGGGACCAACTGCTTAACGTGCCTTCCGAAGCACGGAGGAGCTGGAGATAGTAAATTTTCGGTCACCCATCCAATGACCGACCACTGCGAAAGTTGCTTAAATTCAACGATCGCAGCGGAACGCGCTAACCACTTGCGCCACCGAGCTCCTCAATATGAAAACAACACATAGCAAAAAAGGAGACACACACAATTTTACAATACCGTACGTTACCACCGGGGAATTAATCGTTGCTGTCTCGCGGCTTCGCCAAAACAGATTGTCAATTCAGCATGTTGTCAGGTTTGTGAGACCTGACGCTGGTTTTCAATTGACACCTATGGTTCTTTTGACAACTGACCAACGCAACAAAAATATAAACTAACTCTTGTCATGGGTTCGACGGTATATCACTTGTTACCTAAGTTGGTCACTGACGCCAAGTCGCTTTATAATTTTAAACATAAATTAAAATTATGGCTCATTGACAGAACCTTTTACAGTGTCGATGAATTTTCAAATGATAGATCCTTGCATTAATTGGACTGATTAATTATTTTTTTATAATATTGAATGACTATTAATTTATTAACTCATATTCTTTTTTTTATTATTGCTATTTGACATTTGTATTTTGACATTTATTTGTATTTGACATTTTGAATTTTGAAGTTATACTTCTTTAGGCGCGTTATGAAAAAATTATGAGAGTGAAAATTTAAGATGCGCGCGCATCACTGTAACACAAAATTTTAACAGCATGAAGTTGGTCGCTTTAGTGACCAACTTCATGCTGTTACTTTTGTGTTTACCGCTCATTAAGAAAATCTACCAACAAAATAGAAATAGAATCTCTATTTAGTGGGTGCTAACGACTGCATTGTGAAGGCCTATCAAAAGTATTTATTAATCTGGAACAACGGAACCAAAGCGCGATTCAGGAGACTACAGCGCCATCTCTTGACCATTGGTGTAGTAGAACCAAAAACCACATCTTTTTTTTTCAATGTTACTTTTATGTTATTATTGTAATAAAGTAACAGTTATAGGTATTCATATTTATAATATTTATCCACATGTTTCTAGTTTGTATATTCGGAATACGTGTTTGAGTTTCATACAAGTGCAAATCACATATGTTCTAATAAATTATATTCAGTAGCGATTTTAATTGAATATTTTAATTATTTATTTATTTTTTCAAATTAAAACTGAACTTTATTGACTGTGTCCTTTTCCAGACTTTTTATTAATTTATTGTAATTAATTATTTGCATGCAATTAAAAACTAATTTTAAACGATGCCAAAGAAGGATAACTTCTCACGCGCCTACATAAGTACACGCACCCTTTTTTTTCTAAGTAAAAATATTGTATTTTAATTGTTTTGACTCCGTAATGTACTGTTATATACAGTGCCGTTTTATCCATTAGGCATTATAGGCAACTGCCTAGGGGCCCTGCCACGTTCAGGGGCCCCTGTGCTACAGGGAAAAGAATAGGCAATGTTTCTTAAACAGTAAAAAATTAATTTGAAAATTTGCTCTGTACATTACATCGACGCTATTTTAGTACATTTCGGAACGCATTCCTTATTAGATATTATTATTATGATTATTATGATAGTTTAAAAGTTTATAACGCAGTAATATAATTGCAAGCAATTTTATCGCGGTAATTTAATTAAAAACGCTCAAAACTCTTTGTTGTGAATGCACACTTACTATACTGGTACCTACCAAGTATGTATATTCTATGGCCAAGCTACTTTCATAAGGTTGGCAGTACTGGTTCGTTGGCATGACCGGGGAATTCCCCGAGTCGTTAAATACGTATTGTATGATGTGTCATAGACATTATTTTCGAACCATTTTCAATTAAATCGTTCAATTTTTACTTCGTGCAATTCGTTTGCAAGTTTCACGGCTGTGAATAAAAAGAGAGTTTTACAATTTGTGTTTTAAAAATTACGAATTTAAGGATAAGTGTTGGATATTTATTTATAAAGACTGCAGAAGTGCTTCAGGCTTTGTGAAAATCGGTGAAACGATGGGTTAAAAACAGTGTAGTGGAAACTAAAGTTTCATTAACTGAAGTTAAAATTACTTTACGTAAGTTTTATTATTTTTTACATATTTTATTACCTGATACAGGATTTGACAAATGTGAAGTGTCGTTTTATTATTCATTTGGATATTTTAATTAATTTCTATGTTATTAAATATTTTTACTTTGGGTGTTTATTAATATTAAGCAGGAAACTATTATTATTATTATATTGTTTGAGCTGCTAAGGTGAAATTTTCTTTACTGTTTTAAAACAAAAGATTATTCCTTTCAGGAACAAAATGTCGGAGGTACCCGTAAAGAAAAAGCATGAAAGTGGTTCCGAAAAACGTAAAAAGCGGCAAGAGCAACAAAATAAACTTAATGAACAATTAAAGAAGACACAAAACCTTTTCGAACTCGGATTTAGTCGCGAATTAAAGGAACATCAACCTCATGACACTCCAAGTACGTCTTCTACCAGCCACAAGATGGAAGTAGACCCAGTAGAGGTTCCTTGCGAGCCTTTTGAACAGATTGGCCAGGATCAAGAAACACCTACGTTAGTCAGTGCAGAGGAAGGTGAGGCCGAGACAGGGGTCATACATCAAAACGTAGTTCATCTAGGGGTGGAATACCAGAATGACATTGGCTTATGGCAAAATATTACCAACGAAATGCAAGATTTTTGGTGTACTAGAGACCCTAACGAATGTCAACACTTTGATTGTAATTTTTCTGCTTCGGCCCGACAGTACGACGACAGTAAAAGATTTTTTTCTCAGTCTATGTTTTTTCGGAAACACATCAGTGGTGGTAAAATCAAACGGGAGTGGCTCATGTATTCTCCGTCTACTGGAAAAGTATACTGTTTTCCATGTATCCTTTTTGGTGAAGCACAAAACCGATCACAATTTCAAACTGGATTTTCTGATTGGAAAAATGCGTTGCACCGAATCCAATCGCATGAGAATAATGCAACTCACCGAGTATGTGTACAGACACTCATAAGTAGACGACGCATTCACGGACGAATCGACACTTCTTTAGAGATTACATTTAATAAAGAAAAAGAATATTGGAAAAAAGTTTTAGAAAGAATAGTCTCTGTGATAAAATTTTTATCATCCCGTGGATTAGCATTTCGTGGTGACAATGAAATTCTCGGTTCTCAACATAATGGCAATTATTTGGGAATTTTAGAGTTAATCGCAGAGTACGATCCTTTTCTTAGTTCGCATTTAGCAAAATATGGTAATGAAGGCAAAGGAAAACAATCGTATTTATCTGCAACGATTTGTGAGGAACTTATTGAAATATTGGGAAATAAGGTTTTAAAATATATTGTTAATGAAATTATTGAAGCCAAATACTTCTCAATAAGTGTCGATTCGACACCTGATATATCACACACTGATCAGTTGACTGTAGTGCTGAGATATGTTACGTCGAATGGAGAAGTGGCTGAACGTTTTCTTAAATTTCTTCTCATACAGAACCACAAAGGGGAAGAACTAGCCACCGAAATATTAAATTTTTTAAGCCAATATAATATTGATGTAAGAAATTTGAGAGGTCAGTCTTATGATAATGCGTCGAATATGTCTGGTCGTTACAATGGTCTCCAGGCGCATATAAAGAAAATAAATCACCTCGCACACTACGTTCCCTGTGCAGCGCACTCACTGAATTTGGTTGGAGTACGTGCAGCGGAAAGCTGCGTTGGAGCAATCTCATTCTTCGGATTTGTACAGGCAATATACAACTTTTTTTCGGCATCAACTCATCGCTGGGCAATTATGCTCGAAAATCTTGAAAAACGTGATGAACGTAAGCATAATTCGTCATTGGTTCTGAAAAGTGTATCCGATACAAGATGGTGTGCAAGGGCCGATGCTACTAAGGCTTTGGCAACTGGTTACAACAGTTTTCAGAAAGCTTTGCAGTCTATTGCTAGCGATGAGACTCAGACATCACAAGCGATTCACGAAGCTAAATGTCTATTGAATGACTTAAGAAAAAAAACAAAAAGAAAAAAACTTCGTAGTGTTTAAAAGCATCGTCACTATACGTCAGTATTACTTCTTTAGGCAACTTAGCCCATTGGTAGGCTTCTGTCCTGTCTTTCAGAGTCATAGTTGGTAATGTCGCAAATACTTCATCGACAGCTAACGACCATCCATTTACAAACTCTGAAGCAACTGTCAAAAAACGAGACAGTGACAAACGTTCACGGAGCGTGTATTCATCTTTGATTACTCGGTTATGTGATTCTAGTGCATTATTAGTCGCTGGTGAACCCATGTGAGCCCCCAAATACCAGTTACGGTTTTGTATGAGCCATTCCTCCTTAAAATACTGGATGAAAGTTGTCTCATCCTCCCATTTCTTCAAGAATGCTTGTGAAGCTAACTCAAACGTTTCTGAATCAGTCACTGCTTGGAGAGAATCCACATCTGTCAACAAATCTTTGTGAACATTTTTTCGCGTATCTTTCTCTACATGAGCTTGAATTTTTTTTTTGCATGTGCCCAACACATTCGAATTGTGACATCTTCACCAAATACCTCTATAAATGCATTTTGTATTGCTTTCGCTGCGTCACATACTAGAACTTCTGGTTTGAAGGTTTGTTGTGAGTACAAGTTAAAGATATTAGTCTTGATGGCATCGAACAACAACTTAAAGTCTTCTTTTGCCTCATTAGTGGCAACCCCAAGCCCGAATGGATGAAATCGTTTATTTTTGTCTGTACTTCCAACGACAAGAACGGGGAATCCTTGCCACACCAACTTGTATGTAGCATCAGCATGAATAACTTTTACGTCACGTGCTTTTTGCAGCAAATATTTTGTTGATAGTACAAATCTAAAGCGTGGTGAACTAGTTTCTTCAATCACTTCATACCCAATAACATAAACTTCATGTTCGTTGTCAGGAATTGGTGAATGAGACCTTAGCCAAGCTTCCAATTCGCCTAGGCTGATCGTGGGCTGTCCGTATTTACAACGGCGTCTGTCAATTAAATACGTCCCTACTTGGGACAATTTTGGCACTTTAATACCATCAATTTTAGTCAAATTTGCAAGTATGGCTTTTGGTTTGAGATGTAAGTCGTATAATTTGTTTATTTCTTCCTTTACTCTGTCACTAAGCCCATAACAAGAGAGCGTTTTTGAATCGTGGTCATGATCAGAATCTGTCCGAAACAACAATACTTCATCCGAGAATGAGTACATGAGTAAATACAACTGAGCTGAACACTGTGGTCCCTTCCGCACCACTTTATTACATCTAAAGTACTTTTTTCTCCCTTCCTCTACATCATGCGTTCGCAGAAAAGACCAAATTTTTTCAGCCTTTATATACTCCTCAGCACTGTGTTTGTCTTCAAATTTTTTAACGAAAATCCAATCCTTGCTTTGCGACCGTTTCTTCTTTGGTATGGTGCCTTCATCAGTGTCAGTACCTTCCTCATTTTCCTCATCAGACACCAATATCGGCACTTTCTCCACGAATGATTGCTCGACAAACGACGATAAACTTTTTGAATGACTTGCATTACCTTCACCACTACTTGATGCCATAATCAAAAATAAACATTTAAGAAATTAACTAAAACAACAAATTATCCAACAACGATAATAAAATGCACCTACAACAATGAACGTGAAATCGCGAATGAAGTAAACTTGCATCTCTCTCGCACGCCTCCCGCGTCGCGCATCGTGTGATCGAACCTAGTTACCCATCGTTGAGGCCGGATTGGTCAATTTTTAAAGCGCGCCAATTTGTCTCCGCCCCTTTGATCATTTTTTCATTAAAATTATAAATTGATGTATTAAATTGGTAACGAATACTATTAATTTAATATCTGAACGAAATAAAATGTTACTACTGTATTGGTGACAAAATATCAAATAAAAAGGAGTCGCAGTCAGGGATCGATAATCGATTTATTTGGTGACAGATCTACCATTCTGAGCACAGAGCTATTATTTAAGTAACAAAACTGTTATTATAAGAACGAAGTTTATATTCATGTAATGCAATATAATTTTATTGGTTATCGATCTCTTATTTTACACATATATTAACATTAATTTGATAATTCATACCTGGGAACAATTTTTGTTTATCTGAGAACGAAAATATTTCGTGGCGATAGATCTATTTATTAGGTGATACAACTTGATGACAAATATACATTTTGGTGATAGAAAATATAGTTCCCTATTTTTATTTAGAAATACATATGAAACATCCATGACTTTATATTGTTTTAAACTTTAAATTGTCGAGTGTCTGGAATCCTGTGGTTCGTATGTGTAAAACCGGAAATAATCAAAAAAAGTGTCGTGTCGCGATCCGATACTGTAAGTGTTGTGTGTCGAGAACAGTTTCGAGTGAATAGTGAGAATGTGAACAGTGGTACGGGTATCGAACGCAATAAAAGACTTCGTCGGAGGGTAGACCGATATGTCTGCCAATAACAGCCTACCCGCAATTACTTCAGTTACTCCGTGATCATGGCGCTTGCAGCAGTGCCGAGATATCGGAAGCTCGCTAAAAACAAGGTACATGGTAACAATCCCGTAAATACCTTATATTACTATAATCCATGACTTTGTACTCACAAATGCTCGTATTCATAACACAAACATCTGCCCCCAACGGGATTCAAACCCGGGACCTCTAGAGTCGCCGACACCATGAAACCCGGCGTACAAACCACTCGACCACGGAGGTCGTCGAATTGCGGAATAAATATTAATAAAACTTTTCAAATTAAACACTTTCCAAGAAAGTACCTACTTCGATAAAAAAATAAATTAATTCTAGTGGTATACACCATCAGTTTTAGTGGTGCACAGTAAAGATTGATATCGTTTTATGTCGATGAGTTGCGCAGTCGAGTTTTATTACAAAATACAGCGAGTAAATATGGCGGCCGCCGGCGCGCCGATAAAGCCGGCTGATACCACGAGCTTTAAATATACGCTTATATAGTTTCCAGTCCTACATGAACAAAGAAATATAAACTATATAAATATACTTACAGTATATGTATTCTATCCGTTACCCTAGCATACCATAACACAAGCCTTACAGTGCTTACTTTGGGCCTTGTAAGCCTTACAGCCTTACAGTGCTTGCTAATTGGTGTGAGTGTTGGAAATATTTATTTATTATTTCAATTATTCCATTCGATGGAGAATTTTAAAGTGAGTATAGAACACTAATAAAGTGATTTTCCCCTTTTTGTATTTTTTCCTTACGTCAATTGAAATTACGGTCGACGAAATAATATCTTTAGAATTGATTCCGCTAACATTCAAAAGATTTCACAGAGAGGTTAAATCTATTTTATTGATATCTATTATGTCTCTCTATCTTCATCGTATCCACTTAGAAAAGACACACACAAAATACTGTTACCCTTAAGACATAAACAAATTGTTTAAACAAACTTCGAAGATTGAAAATCTACTCTTTACAACATTATGACGTAATAAAAAACTCATAAGTGTCATTTCCATGGCTACATATGTAATAGGTGTTTCAAACATAATTTACAAAACCAAAATATTTCCCATACACTTTTTTCTGAATACTAAAAAAACAAACAGTAAGGGTATTCCAAATTACAAATTATTTAAACGAGAATTTTGTGATTCGAGCATAATTTTCAAATTTAACTTTTTATTATGATATTAGAGATGTTTATTAGATGGGCGGGTAAACTCGATAACTGTCAGTTAAGTTCATTGACAGTTATGGATACTTTTTCTTACTTAACGACAGATGCTCTACTTCATTATAAATTTATTTATTTATTTGAACTATTACTGATAAAATGTGTTTTTTTTTGCCATCGTTTTAACATTATAAAAGTGCAATGATCACATAACCTTAAAAGCAAAATAGCAGCTGGTACAGCAGTTTATAACTGCTGTACCACCAGGGGATCAAATACTGTCTTTCTGCTTATATTACAGACAAAAATGCTTGGGTTTGACCTGTTCCAATCATTCCAACAGGTTTTCTATATCTAATAAATCATAATACAATTGTATTGACTTTGTAACAACATAATGATTTGCAAATGTTGTTACATTACACTTTTAATGTTGTGAGTTTTTTTCGCTCGTTTTTCTCCGCAGATAAAAAATATGTCCATAACGAGTGGTAGGGAAAAAAAAATTTTTGGACGATTCAAAAGAGTTGTACTATACATCCAATTTGAATAAATATATATTGACTTCTGATTTACTTAATTTCTAAAAAAAAATTTGATGGTGACTCATTTCTTTGTCGTACTATTCGTAAGTGGAATTCTTTGCCCGCGCACGTGTTCCCTCCTTCCTATAATCTGGGGTCCTCTAAGAGAGGCGTGAAGAAGCATTTTTGCGGGCCGGCAAGGTGAGGATGGTTGGTGTAGCAGTTTATAACTGCTGTACCAGCTATCTTCGCGTTTGTACTATCACCACTTATCATCAGGTGGGGTAGAGTCATTTGCCTACCTGGCCATAAAAAAGACGAGCGAGCCTTACAGTAGTCCCGTATGATGTGTAACATTTGAAACCTCACCTTATATTAGTAAAAAAAGAAATAAAACCTACTACAAAAGGAATAAGCCATTTGAACATTATGTTCTAAAATCAAATCAAATAGCGCGCGCTTTCGCGACTTCCTGTTACACACTTCCATCCCATTTCACGAAATCACTCCCACAAATTGCAGGAAAGCGAGAGGAAAGATGTTACACATCAAAAACAATAATAGATTTTTCAACCACCTATCAATTGTATCCTTTCGACACATTTTTTCTACTGAAACAACTATATTACGTTATCTACAGTACTGTCTGTCTGGTTGGAGCAGTGAATCAGTATGAGCTGCTATGTTCAAACAAACAGTTCATTGTTACGGACTAATTATACGGTGCCGTAACAAGGTAGTGACGGGAAGTCATCGATGAAAACTATCGATATTGGATATAATAAAATTATAATAATAATAAATATTTCCAACACTCACACCAATTAGCCTAGCTCCAAAGTAAGCACTGTAAGGCTTGTATTACGGGATCTTAGGGTAATGGATAGAATACATATATTGTAAACATCCGTGACTGGAATACAATGCTCGTATTCATCACACATACATCTGCCCCCAGGATATGTACCCGGGAGCTCTCTAGTCGGCGACACCAGAAAACCAGGCATATAAACCACTCGGCCACGAAGGTCGTCAAATAATCTATAGGCTATGGTGGCTATTTACCATCAGGCAGGCCATAAGGCAGAAATATGTTTATCTGTCGTGTTGTGTTGTGATGCAATTGCTTTCATACTTTTAGATAGATAGATAACACTTTATTGTGCACACCACATTAAATATTACACACTAGGACAAAACTTAAAATAGTGAACAATTGGCGGTCTTATCGCTATATAGCAATTTCTGGCAGACAACCATAGGATGAAGAGATGAAATTTAATAAAAGAGGGGGTGTGCTAATATAACAAATAAAAAGAATTACAATATAATATTCACGATTAAACATACTCATAAATAGTACTCAATACTTTTAGTACGGTTAGAACTATATTTGTGTGTTGCGATGTGTCTACACCGTTCTCACTCTAACCACACCAATTGTATGAAACAGGTAGCTCTCTGATGCGTCACAATACAACACGACAGATAAGTTCTGATAAGATAAAAAAATATTACCATTGTGCGAATGACGCGTTGTAATAAATATTGGACATCGTTTAATTTAGTTTCGTCTGTATTCACCTCAAAAATCTAAAAAGTACCATATTGATCGTAACTTAAATAACTTGATCACTTTCTACCCCGTCTAAGAGGGTAGGTGGAGAGAAACGGCAACGATTTAATTCTTTAACTACTCGAAAAACTTTTAAATTGCTATTTATAAAATAAAATATAAAAAGGGGCTTTTTTTGTTAGATTTCTGTAATAGATTATATAGGAGCTTGTAACAACATCAAATAATTCAACGAATTGTATAATTTCATATAAACAAGTATTTAAATAGCCTCTAAGCCTTCTGTCTAAAAACTGAAAACTAATATTGCACACTTTAATTTTTCTTGTGACATTTTTAGCGATCTTCAATATTGTTCAATCTTACGAATCCTTATTAAAGTCCATTTATTTTTATCGACAAATTAGCTATCGACTCACTCAATCCTTAATGAGTAAATAAATGGAAGGCATCTGCGAGTGAGAGATAACCAGCGCAAATAGTGATGTGCATACAATCTGCATAAATTATCGATGATGCATTAGTGTACTATACATTGAACAGGATTGTTTGTTTGTGTGTACAAGTTGTTTAATTAACATGTTAATATAATTGCAACGTGCATGTAGCGATAAAGGGCTGAGCTATTTGTGGTATATTTAAATTATAGACCCTTCAGTGGTTTTTTTATCATGTCTGGTCTGTTGTACATACTTTATGTTTGTTTTGTTAGAAAGCTTGTTGTATACCGCGCTAGGGTAATTCTTATAATATTGATTTAGCGTAGTATCGCTACTTTGTGCACTTGATTTATGTGTCATTAGTTTATTTGCCAAGTCTTTACCGATGTTTGCAAAGAAGCTATTCACATAATTTATGGATTCTGAATAAGATGTTTCAAAACGAAGTAAATTCTGGTGACGGGTTTTAAATAATACTTAAGATGTGATACCGTATAACTTTTTTACATGGGCTTTCTTTAGTGGCATTAGTTAAAAGTACTTCTTCTTTAAAAAAAAAACATCAAAACAAAACCATTAAAAAGTAATATACAAAAATATATTCTTTACTTTCATCTTAAGTACATTTAAAGTCAAATTACCATTTTGAGTCGGTGCCACGCTAACACAAACTGGAAAAAGTAACACATATTATTTTTATGGCGAGGTAGGCAAATGACTCTACCCCACCTGATGTTAAGTGGTAATAAAGTCCAAACGCGAAGATAGCTGGTACAGCAGTTATAAACTGCTACACCAACCATCATCACAATGCTGGCCTGCAAAAATACTTCTTCACGACTCTCTTAAAGGACCCCAGCATTTATCAGCATGAATGACACCGAATGATAATTTGACTTCAATTGTACTTCATTATCAGCCTATTAATGTCCCCACTGCTGGGGCACAGGCCTTCCCTATGGATGGAATAGGGAGATTGGGCCATGACCTACCACGCGGGCCCAGTGCGGATTGGTGGGTGCTAACGAGTGCAGATGCAGCCGGGACCAACGGCTTAACGTGCCTTCCAAAGCACGGAGGAGCTCGAGATAGTAAATTTTTGGTAACCCATCCAATGACCGACCACTGCGAAAGTTGCTTAATTTCAACGAACGCAGCCGAACGCGCTAACCACTTGCGCCATCGAGCTCCAATTGTACTTCAGATATGTATATTTAAAGAAATATGTATCATTTCTTACTTTTAGTGGTGTTTATTTTTATAAAGTCGGTTTTAGTATTTGTTAAAAAAAAATATTTTACCCTTTTTATTTCCAAAAAAACACTTACTAAATATGCTACTAATTAGCACCTGGCCTACATTATCTCAATCATACTTCTTCAAATAACCAAAAACGAATGAGGGCTATCGCGTATGAATCCGCCGCTAGAGGCGCTAGTGTAGCGTGAGGTCTGCGAAATGTCAAATGTTATTGCTTGTTGGTTGACTACGCGGGTTTATTTCTAATTAAAATAATGTTGTGAATAATTGGTAACAATTCGGCTTAATTATGGCAAATATGAGTTATGTGGTAATGAATGTCAGTTATTAAAAAATTGAACTTAGAAAAATGATTATGTTCCCATTTTTTCCGAATAAAACGGAACTGCGCGTCACTGTGGCATGGCCTATTATGTTTAGGATATGGTTCTTTTGTGTTAAAATACGATCTAAATGTAACCTTTGATTTCATGTGCGTATTAATAAACTTTAAAAGTTACAATTTAGGACCTCACTCAACCGTGGCGCCATCTGGTGAAGAAACAGAAAACGGTAGCCCTCATTAAGTACTGTACCCCTAGCACGAACCAATATCGTATTCGAATAGTTTGCGAATTCGAAATGTCATTGTCAAATTTTGTATGGTAACATGAATAGCAACGCCATGACGTACGTAACGAGTCACATCACGACACAATGAGTTAAATCAGTACACATTTGACAATGACATTTCGTACTCGCCATCGATACGAATTCGATATTGGTTCGTGCTAGGGGTACTGTTTGTAATTGAGGAGGTTTACTGTTTGTCTCCGAAAGTACTCATCAAACTACGAGATCATCTTGCTAAAAAAATTATCCAAACAAAGAAATAATCATCAAAATCGGTTCGAAGATATGCGAGAACAACAATTAAAAAAATACTGATGAATTGAAAATCTATTTGAAGTCGTTTAACAATCCTAGGCCCAAAAAATATTAATGTTTAGCGTCGTTACAAATTAGATTCTGTGCGGAAAGAGATTGGGACTTAGATTGGAGGGCGCTGTAGTGCTTTTCTACCGTATTTGTAAGGTATTACCCCTTTCAGACATGATTAAATATAAAAAAAACGCATGAAATCACAACAACAAACAAATCCGTATCAATACAAAACTTTGACGTTTTACAGATTGCTGGTTTTGATTGCCAAATAAAAATATTAATGTTAGTTCCGTTTTTCGCCACGCCCATTCTCTTTCCGCACAGACTCTACACGGTTTTTTATCGAAATATATGTGACACAGCACTATAAGGTCATTTACGTTTCAATTTAGGTATGCACCTACTAACATCTCTCACCTTAAAAATGATATAACACTGCTTCGTGGGTGAATCTAGTTTTAAAATTAGTTATCACAGTTTACGATGAATGATTCAAGTTTAATTAAAAAAAAATATGGGTGCGTGTACTTAAGTACGCGCGTGAGAAGTTATACTTCTTTTTGGAATTATTAAAAAATAGTTTTTAATAGCATGCAGATAATTAATTACAATAAGATAATAAATGGATTGGAAAAGGATAGTCAACGCAGTCAATAAACTTCAGTTTTAATTTGAAAAATTTAATAAATAATCAAAATATTCAATTTAAATCACTACTGAATAAAATTTATTAGCACATATAAATTTCGCATTTGTATAACATTATAACACGTGTTAAGAATATAGAAACTAGAAACATGTGGATAAATATTATAAATATGAAAACAGTGATCAGAGGCGACGAGCGTCCCAACATGTGCGACTAAGAGATCCTATTACTATTTTGTTGGAAGCTTTTTTTCGAGACTTACGAGTAATGTGCGGTTTAGCGGCCGACTTCATGGTGTTACTTGTTGCGCGCGCATCTTAAAATTTCACTCTCATAATTTTTTCATAACGCGGCTAAAGAAGTATAACTTCAAAAATATTTGAGAAGGATTTATGTTATCAATCTAATACTTCATAATAAAATTTTTAAAAAAATCTTGACCTTTTGGTGGTATTGTGTTTCTGCCTGGAAATAAGGTTTCCATAGTGACTAAATGGGATAGACCGCTGTTAATAACATAACTTGATTAATAGACAAACTTTAGGGTAAAAGGATAATTCTTCTAAATGGGCGTTGCCACTATCTGAAAATCAATATCTTTCAATAAAGTGAACAACAGTACCCCTAGCCCGAACCATTATTGAATTTGAATAGTTTGTGAGTGCGAAATGTACAATTAGTCTAAGGTTAATTTTTTTAATATATTATAAGGTTAGAAACAATATGGAGAGAGAAAAAAGGCCAATCAGGCCTGCCTCACCTTAATACTGTTATAGCAGGAAGGGAATATTCCAACCATAACAGCGCTGGTATTCTGGCAAGACCTGTACGAGATTGCTAGAGACTAAAAGTGAAATGGTGTAAAAATACATATAGATATAAAAGTATATACAGTGGTGGTCACATAATTAATGAACCGAAACACACTGCAAAAGTAATAAAAGTCTTTTTAAGGAACCAGTCTGTGACAGTTTTGGATTGGCCCCCGTACAGTTCTGATGTAAACCCAATAGAAAATTTGTGGTACCAGGTGAAGAAGACAGTGGTGACAAAACGGACATCAAACATCGATAAACTTTACACAGCTTTTAGAGAAGCTTGGAAGCAAATGCCGGTGGAAGCTTGTAAAAAAAATATCGCTTCCATGCCCAAGAGATGTCGAGCTGTCATTTCTGCCTAAGGACAACATCATCATCATCATCAACAGCCCATCTTAGTCCACTGCTGGACATAGGCCTCTCCAAATGCACGCCACTTAGATCGATCTTGGGCTACTCGCATCCAGCTCCTGCCAGCCACCTTGCGCAAATTGTCACTCCACCGTGCCTGAGGACGTCCTACACTACGTTTGCCTAGACGCGGTCTCCACTCTAGAACTCGTCTACCCCAACGGTTATCGGTTCTTCGACAAATATGGCCAGCCCATGGCCAGCCTAAGGACATGCGACCAAATATTGATACGTACCGGAAAGTTTTATAAAAGTGTTAGGAATATTGTGTAATAAAGATAATTTTAATAATAACAATATTTGTTTTCTATTTCTTCTAAGCAAATCGAGTGTCTTTAATGAGATGGCCAGCTACGAACACGTTAAAAAAGTTTGTGTTATGTTCCCATAGTGAGCAGTGCCTAAACTACTAACGAACATTTATTTTCAATATTTATTGCCCCATATTGTAAGAATACAACGTAGTGTATAGTTTAATAACAATTACACTAGATTAAATACCAATTTCAGCTAATTTTAGTACCAAAAGTAAGTTTTTTTTGTGGTCAATTAGGGAGTGTCTTTAATTGTGTGACCACCACTGTATACTCGTATATATATTCCGAATTCTATCGATAAAGTTACAAGCAACACTACTTACTATCTGTGAACTCCATTTCGACATATTGATATTCATTGTCGTGGGAAAATCAATATTATATCTACGTTCCAGTTATCGCCTTATTATGATGACATGATGAGTTATCAAATCAAATAATTTGAATATTTAAACGATTCCGTTATCAGTAACAGTTTTTTTCACCATATGAGAAGATTGGCAAAGAGACTTTAGTTAACGGTCCACCTGATAGTAAGATAGGTAGCGTGTAGCGGAATTCCCGCTCGAATTGGACTTTTTGCATTCTGTCCGGACATTGTCCGGCTTTTTAATATGTCCGGTTTTTTTAATTAGGTGGAATATGAGTAAATCTACTTATTAAGTTATATCAAATAAGTCAAATAATATTTATTAAGTTCTCATTAATTTAAAAAAAAAATGTGTGTCAGCTCCGACGCACGACTGGAGTTTACTCCTTAAGTTCGATAGTCTAACCAGACGCAAAAATAGTTTATTTAACTTAAAAAAGATTGATACTGTATGAAAAGGTAAATTAACAAATTAATGAAAATAATATATTTGTTCATTTCATATACATTTATTATAACTAATCGACGAAATATTTTACATTAAACTTTTTACAATAGTCAATTTCAGATGTGCATAAATATACTAGGAATGTTGATAAATTATGTAATTATTATTATCAGACTATTATCATTTTTTTAAATATTAATTAAATCAACATTGTCTTCATTATTAATTACAGTGACAAGTGGTTTATGGTAACTAAAATAAGACACATGGACGTTCGTAGATACGTGGTTCACGAATCTTGAAAATACCGCATCAATGGTTGTACCATACCTCGTTGTCCCAATTGCTCTATCAGAAACAATATCTAAATTCAGTTCAGATTTAAAAAAAAAATATTAATGTCAATCCATCATCTTTGTTTGTCAAAGTTGCGCGACATAGGATGCGCACCAAAAACGTAACGAGGTCATTCATCGATAGATTTTACTCTTTTACTTACTTTTTCTCATACCGGGCCCCTTATATATGCAAATCGATTCTTAAGGAGTAAACTCCAACAAAATAAAAATTATGTTTAAAAATCAACAACGAGACCCCCCTCGCGATGCGAGCGTCTGCTACCACGCGTATAATATCACTGTAACTAATTGGGTGATATTTGCATTTTGTGACCAAAATGTCCGGCTTTTTGACAGGACTTTTCAAATTTGTAAATAGTAACCCTATTCGAGTCCCGTCTGCTGCCTGGTCCGCGTGGAGTTTTTTCTGTCAACGTTTTCTTTAGAACAAAAAAATAAGTTTCTTTTACGTTTTGTTAATCAAACTGACGGGAGGAGGACAGGAGGAGCTTGATGGCGCGTTGGGCTGCGATCGTTGAAGTTAAGCAACTTTCGCAGTGGTCGGTCATTGGATGGGTGACCAAAAATCTTCTATCTCGAGTTCCTCCGTGCTTCGGAAGGCACGTTAAGCCGTTGGTCCCGGCTGCATCTGCAGTCGTTAGCACCCGCCAATCCGCACTGGGCCCGCGTGGTGGGTCATGGTCCAATCTCCCTATTCCATTCATAGGGAAGGCCTGTGCCCCAGCAGTGGGGACATTAATAGGCTGATGATGATAATGATAAGAAACTGTCGGGCTTAACAGAAATTCGCTTACTTCATCCCTATTCATTAAAATTTCTTTTTATAATATCTGTCAATTATTTAATACCTAGTCTTAATATATATAAATCTCGTGTCACAATGTTTGTCCTCAATGGACTCCTAAACCACTGAACCGATTATAATAAAATTCGCACACCATGTGCAGTTCGATCCAACTTGAGAGATAGGATAGTTTAAATCTCAAATTATAGTCGCAATTTTAATTTATTGCAAATTATTACTTTTGGGCGGTACGAAGTTCGCCGAGTCAGCTAGTGTACATATAATATTAAATCATATGAAACATGAAATACTGACTGTGGCTTTATTCTTAGTCATATTAGCGTAGCAAATGTAATTATGTAAATGTACGTAGACACTGATGTAGGTTTTATTAAAGAGAGACGGAATCCCTTAGGGATTATTAATTTAAAAATTTCGTCTCGTTAATAATCAGATATACAATATATAATACAGAAGGGTATCTATCTCATGGGAGAAGGTAAAGGACAAGGACGCCGCCAGGGGAGGTAGCTTACGTACTAGGTACGTAGCGTACTCAGTGTTGGCATACATAGCTTTTGTTCTGTATGTGTATTTAGCACGATAAAGGTAGATTACTCTGGCGCCGGGGAAGTTAGGATATACACAGATGGCTCCAAAACCAACATTGGTACTGGAGCCGGTGTCTTATCGAACGACCTCAATATAAAAATATCTACAACCTTAGACAAACTAAGCACAATCTTCCAGGCGGAATGTATTAGCATTACCAGAGCGGCACAGGCGGTTGCAGCCAGAGACATCAGAGAGCTCAACATTAAGATCATCTCTCACAGTGCATCCGTGCTCCAAGCCCTACGTAGCAACACAATAAACTCTGTCAAAACTCTGTCCTGGTAATGGAGTGCCACAATGCACTTCAATCCATTGCGGTAACCGACACGGTAACTCTGCAATGGATAAAAGGACACAGCAACCTAATCGGAAACGATGCAGCAGACGAACTGGCTAAGAGAGGAGCAGACACAAAAGTGTATGGTCCGGAACGTCTCCTGCCCATACCTCAGGCCCAAATTAAAACGTGGCTGCGTGAAAGAACTCAGAAACTACACTTGACTGAGTGGAAAACAGGTGAAGGATGCCGGCAAACGAAAAACGCAGTTCCGGCGGCAAACAAGAGACTTGCCCGCACCCTTACCAGACTTAATAGGGACAAACTCCGCATAATTATAGGAACCCTAACTGGTCATTGTCCCCTAAACAATCACCTGTACACAATAGGAGTAACAGCCATCCCTCTATGCAGAGGATGTATGGAGGCAGAGGAGACGCAACAGCATGTCATTATGGAATGCAGGAGTGTGGCCGACTAACGGGCAAGACTTCTCCAGTCACCCGCATCTCTTCCGGAAGCTTGCCAAGACTGCTTTCCTTCTGGACTGACCTAGGCTGGCTGGAGTAAATGGGAATGTTTCAAGACACGCACAATGGTCCAATGATTAGGACTAACGGAAACCGCCCTGAAAAACTAAACTAAACTTAACACGATTATTCCTTAGAATTATTTTGCTCCTCGCCAATTTAATCAAAAGCTCTACGGCAATCAATAAACTTTTACTAGGTTGCTGCTCGGAAAACGGTGCAAAAACCTTTTCTACCGCACGGGATACGTGTTACTGTACCCTTAGCACGAACCAATATCGAATTCGAATAGTGTTCGAGTGCGAAATGTTAATGTCAAAATTTGATGGAAACTTGAACAGCAGCGCTAAAACGGATGTAACGAGAACTTAAAATCAGTACATATTTGACAATGACATTTCGTACTCGCAAATGATACGAATTCGATATTGATTCGTGCTAGGGGTACTGTTTATAAGACATACAAAACTCGTGTATTATTTCAATCGGATTGAAAAAAAATAATACAATAGCGCAAGAGCCTTCATAATTCCAAGATATGTCACGCTGAAATAATTTGTAACCGTAATGCGATTACCAAGATTCGTCGGGATATAATCCTATTGTCGTCGCGCGCTTGGCTTCGCAGGCAGCCATTACGCTTTCTTCATCGTTTTTTTAGAACTCTTCCAAGGAACAGTAAGTCCATACAGCCTAGTCGTGAGTAATATTTTATTTTCTTCATTTGTTTACGTTAGCATAAGGATGTTAACGCATTCGTGTTTCTTGGAGTAATTTTGGCAACGAATATCTGCATTATATTATAATGTAAATGAGTCAGCTTTATCGGCAAGTCAGTGCAACAATAATATTTACAAAGAAAGATTTCACTTTGCGACCCTTCGGTTGTGAATATGCATCAAATTAGGGTATTTGACAGTATTAAAAATAAAGTGCCAATTGTTAGCATCTGTATTTAAAATGAATATTGGCAGGAGTTTTTACTATTTTTACAGAAAAAAATATTCATAATTTTACTAAAAACCCACGATAAAGATAATAGTTTTCTTGTCTATTGTCACGGATTGGTGGAGCCTAAAATGACGTCACACACAAGTAAAATTCCGGTTAAAGTGACATTTGATTGTATGGTTTGACGTTTTAATGACAGTCGTGTGACGTCACACACCAGTGAGATGCCATATTGTCCAGAGATACGTTTATCGCGGCAACTCGAAAATAGTGTTTTTAATTTGATTTTTTTACCGAAATATACAACATAATGATGAATATCCACTTTTTATAGACTCTATAAACATTAGTAAATAACGTGAGATCGTTTTCTAAAACTTGTCAAATACCCTATTGCGCCAAAAATTGTAATTTTTTGGATTACCTTAGTACCTCAATCGGCAAAAACGGGACCAAGGATCACTCGGTTGTTTGTCTGTCTTACACTTTTTATCACATCTATTCGAAAAGAACAGTTTGTTAGCTATGTTTACAAAAGCCAAATTACTATTAGCAGTCATTTGAATTAGAAATGTGGATATTGTCAGTAAAAGCTTCAAGAACCAAAGAACACGAACATCTTATGAAGAAGTCACAGGCTGCATGAAAACTAACCACGCGCTTGTCAATAAAAAAGAAAAAATTGTAAAAAGAACGCGGGAATTACATTCCGCCTTCGTTGCCGCCATAGCTACGGCTAGCTATTTATTTGGCTTTATATTATAAAAAATGTGTGTCTTTCTCTTTTAAAGTCTCCTCAAGCAATGAGGTATAAACTATAACAATACACCATTATTAGACACTAACATCCGCCACAACACAATTTTTAACAAGAAAAACAAAACTGCTAAAGTGACGCTTCCCGATCCCGCCAAAAAGTCATTTCATTCCGATAAGGATATTTGATACGAACAGCCTTGTTTTTCCAGATCTCTTCAAAACTCGCTTCACTTTTGTTATTAAAAGCTCGCGCTGGCTTTAATTGAGTTGCGTTCCGTTTCAACTTTCACTGCATAATGTAAAAGAACATTGCGTCATTTCAATAAGAATCTTGCTCATTTGATATACGATGGTTGGTTGTGTCGTAAAAATAAATTAGAAATTACCATAATTTAATATGATATTTATCAAAAATCTATTACCTACGTTAAAAATTTAATAAGTATTATGCTTATTTGTGAAATTACGGAAGGTGCTTTAAATGACATTAAAATTAATGGTTATGTTTACACTATGATGTAAATAAGTTTTATTGTAATTCTTAATAATAAATAAATATTTCTAACACGCACACCATTAGCCTAGCCCCAAAGTAAGCACTGTAAGGCTTGTGTTATGGGATGCTAGGGTAACGGATAGAATACATAAGTTCATATTAAACATGTATGACTGGAGCATAGACAATAGGGATGATGACGGGGTACAGTAAACGAAATTCTATTTAGTCCGTCAGTTAGATGATCGAAAAATAATGGACACGTATTTTTTCTTTGGGCAATCAACCAAAAAATGACAAAGTTAAAGAAAATATAACTAGAAAAAATTCCGTCCGTGAGGGCCGCGGTAGCATAATTGGTCAGTGCATTCGCCCGGATTGCGAAGGGTGCGGGTTCGAGTCCCGTCTGCTGCCTGGTCCGCGTGGAATTTTTTCTAGTTATATTTTCTTTAGATTTAAACATCAAGCAGTTACATGCTTTAAAAATAATAAAAATTATAACTATAATTGCTATTTCTTCTTTCAAATGTTTAATACTTGTAAAAGTATTCATTTGACATTGTGGGTTTACCTATAATGCGAAGAGATGGCGCTGCCTTGCAGCTTAAGAATAGCTAGAAAGAATTTCGACGCGGTCCGTGAGGGCCGCGGTAGCATAATTGGTCAGTGCATTCGCCCGGATTGCGAAGGGTGCGGGTTCGAGTCCCGTCTGCTGCCTGGTCCGCGTGGAATTTTTTCTAGTTATATTTTCTTTAGATTTAAACATCAAGCAGTTACATGCTTTAAAAATAATAAAAATTATAATGACAAAGTTATAGCGCGTCAAAGTTTGGGAGTAGGGGCTCGTGACGTCACTTTTGAGTGAATTTTCTCTTATAAGTGTACTCAAACGTGACGTCATGCGACTTTTCAAATCAATATATCTATGCAATGCTTATAATATGTGAAAAACGAAAAAATACGTGTCCAATACTTTTTGATAATCTACCCGATAAACGAAGAAAAAAAAAATAGTCATCATCCCTATTGATTGGTGTCGCGAGACCAATCATTTATCTATGGACTGGAGTACAAATGATCGTATTCATCACACAAACATCTGCCCCCACCGGGACTCGAACCCGGGACCTCTCGAGTCGGCGACACCATGAAACCAGGCGTACAAACAACTCGGCCACGGAGGTCGTCATTATAATTTACTATCTTTTATATATATATATATATATACTAGCTGACCCAGCGAACTTCGTACCGCCCTAAAAAAATAGGGTTTGTCCAGCGGACAAAATTGTGAATCTAAACCATTCTCAGATCCCCTTGAACACACACAAAAAATTTCATCAAAATCGGTCCAGTCGTTTAAGAGAAGTTCAGTGACATACACACTCACAGAAGAATTATATATATAAAGATATATATTAGATTAAATAGCTAAATTAATTCCACTCCTCTGTATCCCTCTGTATCCCGTCCTCTATGTCCTTCTTATTTATTTGACGACCTCCGTGGCCGAATGGTTTGTACGCCGGGTTTCATGGTGTCGCTGACTCGAGAGGTCCCGGGTTCGAGTCCCGGTGGGGGCAGATGTTTGTGTGATGAATGCGAGCATTTGTACTCCAGTCATGGATGTTTAACGTGTTTTCCTATATAAACATACTTATATATGTACAGTATATGTATTCTATCCGTTACCCTAGTATCCCATAACACAAGCCTTACAGTGCTTAATTTGGGGCTAGGCTAATTGGTGTGAGTGTTGGAAATATTTATTATTATTTATTTATGACTCTATTATGGTTGCTTGGAAGAGATAGCTACGTAGCAATAAGGCCGCCTATATTGTGTACGTTCTGTCTATCATGGTTAATTTCTTTGGGTTCCTGTGTGGTATACTGCAATAAAGTGTATTATTATTTTTTATGTATGTTTTTTTTTGTTTAACGACCTCCGTGGCCGAGTGGTATGCCGGGTTTCAGTGTCGCCTACTCGAGAGGTCCCGGAATCGAATCCCGGGATGGGGCAGATGTTTGTGTCATAAATACGAGCATTTGTACTTCAGTCATGGATATGTACTTCTACGTATGTATCAGTATATGCATTCTATTGAGAGGAGCTCGATGGCGCAAGTGGTAAGCGCGTTCGGCTGCGATCGTTGAAGTTAAGCAACTTTCGCAGTGGTCGGTCATTGGATGGGTGACCAAAAATTACTATCTCGAGTTCCTTCGTGCTTCGGAAGGCACGTTAAGCCGTTGGTCCCGGCTGCATCTGCAGTCGTTAGCACCCACCAATCCGCACTGGGGCCGCTTGGTGGGCCATGGCCCAATTCCGGAAGGTCTGTGCCCCAGCAGTGGGGACATTAATAGGCTGATGATGATGATGATGATGATGCATTCTATCCGTTACCCTAGTATCCCATAACACAAGCCTTACAGTGCTTACTTTGGGGCTAGACTAATTCGTGTGTGTTGGATTTTTTTTTAACAAAGAAATAAAGTTTGTGTGATTTTAATATGAATGCGCGATGCAAGTTAAACTTTGAAAGAAAGAAAGAAAGAAAATGTTTTATTCAGTGATAGAAATTAGTACATGAGAACACACCTTATACATAAATATAATAAACTAGCTGACCCGGCGAACTTCGTACCGCCTTAGCGTAGCTTTGATGCACTACTTTATTTTGTATAGCTGACCTATCTTATGTATGAGTACCTATTCATTGTTAGCGCGGTTATGGATGTGGTGTCACAGATTACCAGTTTTTTTTGACGTGACAACGTCTTAAATTAGGTTGCGGCTGGGAGTCACTTATGAAAAAGTGTAACGCTCGGTAACGTTACGATGAGTCTCTCGTGTTAAGTTTAAGTTTACATGTACAATGTTTTAGTAAACAAAATATATTTCTATAGTTAAAATTTGTGCAATTCTTATTTTCATTCAATTCCTTGTTCCTATTGTGCAATTTAATTATATTCATATCAATAAATATTCTACCGAGAAAAAGACGTTGTCACGTAAAATCTTCGCCCGTAAAACCGACTTTACAGGCAACCATTTTTTTTTTTTAAATTGAATGACGTTGACATTTGTCAGCGCGGTTATCGATGTGGTGTCACAGATTACCACAGATTTTTTGTTTTAAATTGAATGACGTTGACATTCGTTATGTTATATTTTTCAATCTTTCTGAGAGATTTTCTTTATATTTTTTTCCGTAAGAACCTTGTACAGAGTATTAGAAAACTACAAAAAAAAATCAGCCAAATCGGTCAAGCCGTTTTCATGTCATGATGTCATGCTAGAATTGACACCAAACACCAATGTATGTAAAGAATGATTAAAACTTAGTTTATAAATTATATTGTGCAATTGTATAATAATATATTTTAAATAGATTATAACCCTCTAAAGTCGCTGTGCCCTTGCAGGGCGTCACATAGTTACTGTATTTGTTATGTACCACTTTATTTTTGTGAATGTGATATGCAATGAATGAATAAATAAATGTTATCTCGTGACAACGGAAAACGGGTTTCATTTTTATGTATATAGATTAAGTCTAAACATTTGCGTCACTAAAAAGGCAGTCCACTCAGCATAGTCTCACGTTGGTCTTCCGTGGTTACCTTTAAAGGTAGGGACGAGAGTACGAGTAGCCACTTAGGTAGAAAAATTTAATTAAATGAATTATTAAATGTTTTAAGCTTAATATATTCGGTACTAGGAAGTTGCTGACTATAAAACTTACTACATACACATTATATGCAATTATTACACAAGAATGTAAGTTAGCACGGCAATCAGCAAACAATTTATAAGATTTGTGAAAAAATACATACAACCCTAAATATTCACCTTTCTACCACCAACCCCTATTTTTTAGGGCGGTACGAAGTTCGCTGGGACAGCTAGTAAATAAATAAAAAAATAATGCATCTATACAGTTGAAAATGGTTTTATTTAAAGTCCATTATGTATAGTTTTCATGTAGATGAATAGTGAGAACCGTTACGTTTATCGAAAAGTGATTATTTAAATTCATAATACATTGTATTTGTTAATTTATTTTGTCATTTTCACATTTCGGTTTTGCAAACCAAATAAAAAAAAAAACAGTTGCCTCGAGTTGGAACTTCGTTTTTCTGTAATTCTAGCAGATATCTTTTAAAATTACGTTTAAAGGTTACGATACTACAACAGCTTTTCAAAGGAGAACTTTGAACCGGGACGTCCGCATATAAGACTATCTTACTACAACTGAATCACCGATGCTTATTGAAATGGTTTGATTATTCAATAACAATTAAAAACACAATGCAACAAAAAAAAAGTTTCACGTTAACAAAATTTAGAAAGATTATATTTTTCAATTAATCTATTATTTGTTTCTTAGGTTTTCGCGCACATCACTCATTAAATAAAACCAGTTTTTAATTATTTTTTGACTTTTCACATCGTTTACAGGATTTATTCAGACAACGCATCCTGTAAAGAATGCGAAACGTCAATCTAATATATAAAATTCTCGTGTCGCGGTGTTTGTTGTTAAACTCCTCCGAAACGGCTTTCCCGATTCTCATGAAATTTTGTGTGCATATTGGGTAGGTCTGAGAATCGGACAACATCTATTTTTCATCCCCCTAAATGTTAAGGGTAATCCACCCCTAATTTTTTTTTTCAATTTTAGATTTTTTTTTTTTTACAAAAATACATACAACCCTAAATATTCACCTTTCTACCACCAACCCCTATTTTTAGGGCGGTACGAAGTTCGCTGGGACAGCTAGTAAATAAATAAAAAAATAATGCATCTATACAGTTGAAAATGGTTTTATTTAAAGTCCATTATGTATAGTTTTCATGTAGATGAATAGTGAGAACCGTTACGTTTATCGAAAAGTGATTATTTAAATTCATAATACATTGTATTTGTTAATTAAATTACCACAAACCGCAAATGACATTGGAATTAATAATATTATGATGTACCTAAATTAGTTTTATTCTAATTTAGTACTAATATAATCTTTTATATTCTGTTTGGAATGAATACCTTAATTTGTCTTTAATAAAAAAAATACATTGAATAAAAAAGGTTTGTTTTATAAACCTTTGCCAAGACTCTACTTTTTTAAATATCGAAGCAAAAAATATTGAATTCCATAAGGTCTAAGTATATAAATCTTAAAAAAAAATACTAGATATAAATTCACTCGGCCCAGTTTTAAGACGTATTTCTTTTAATTACAACATCTAGCAGTTAAATGCTTAAAATTAAAATATAGTAAGGTTTAAGTTTATTTGAAAGCGAAAAAACATCACAGTGCAAAGAAGCAAAACATGTTTTTGAGCGCTTTTAGATCTCTCCGTACAGTGAACGACAATTTTAAGCTCTTTACCAAACACAGTTTGCTAAGAGCTTTTCACAGTACAAGTACTACCAATTACTGCAACACAGAAGTATGCGGGCGATTTCATCAATTCCTTTCAATGCATATTTGATTAGATAAACATCCTGCGTAAGAAATTAAAAAAATAAAACAAAGAAACGTAAGTTTTTTTACCAAAGACAAAATTTATATAGACCTTCTTGGACATGGCATGAAAAACCCGAATGTTATACACACGAATTATTTGAAAATCGAACATAGACACTCACCTATCAGAAGAAAAAATATTCAGTATCTGTGGTCGTAACAATGTTTTGGTTTCACATGCACTGATGAACACTTTATGTTTTTGAAACACACTGGGGAAAAACACACGGATCTTTTTTCTTCAAATTTTGTTTATACGGCACCGATGACACGACAGGACACACGACTCCAACGGAGGAGGGGCGAACGCGGACTGTAGAAAAGGAATATTGTTTGGTAGACTGGTTTGTTTGGTGTTGCGAGCTTTTTCATTGCGTTCACCCCAAAGTTATTTTACCCTATTTCATTTGCATTTTGCAAGAGGAGGTACTCAGAGCTTTTCATATGAAATGAGCAAAAAATACTTACCGGCCGAATTTTTCACTTATTTTTAGTAAATTCGTTGATTATCTATTGTTACATATTTGACATTATATGATGGAAGTTGACCTCAACACATGTTTGCAAGTTTGATGTCAACTTTCAATTGGACGACACTGTATGAAATAAAACAGGGAGAAAAAAGCAGTCCTTGCTGAGTTTCTTGCCGGTTCTTCTCAGTACAAGGTCTCCTGCCGTAGATTTGTGAACCGATGGCGTAGCTTTTTGATATTCACAAGTGCTTGTAACAGCCTAGACTGATAAAACGATATTGAATTTTGAATTGAATTTTGAAATTTTGAATTGAAAAGCCCCCTTTCCTTTTTGAATTCGGTTAAAAAGTATATCGTAAATATAGTATCTAACGATTTCTTAAAGTAATCTCTGCAAGGTGTTGACAAAAAACATTGGAGAAATAAACAGAAAAGCTAATAAAAGAAGAAAGAAAAGAGAAAGCAATACACACAGGCAGTCGTGCAATAAACATACAACGAAACGTCGGGAATGTGTGTGTGAACCGTCTTATTTAAACAATAAAAGTGAAAAATATATTACAAAAATAAAAGAAAATATAATGCACCAATATAAGTTAAAAAGAAGATTTTTCTTATAAATTGAATAGTTAAACACAAACTTTTATAACCTATTTGATTTCTCTCTAATAGTTTTTTGCTTAGGCTGTAATCAAAAAAAATGTACCACCATTTCTCCTGTGACGTGATTTATGATACATTATAAATAGCTTAAGTAAATAAACATAATAAAGATCCTATCATAGTAATAGATCTTTTATATAAGCTTATTCCTCGTTAATTAAAACAAGTTTTAACGGGTATTTAACCAAAAATTAAATAAAAAATCATTATTGTTTCTTAGGTTTTCACGCACATCACTCATTAAATAAAACTTGGGAGACCTTTCTGAGAAGAACCGGCGAAACAAACTCAGAGAGGTTTTCGAGGAGGAGGAGAGCTCGACAAAGTGAATAAAAAATCATTATTCTGACGATGAAGACCTGAAAAGGCTGCGAAACGTCAATAAATAAATAAACTTCGCGCATTAACCCGTTAAAACTAGTTTTATTAAAAAAAACATTATTCCTATTCCTATAAATAAATAAAATCAGTGTATCTAACCCGTTAAAACTTGTTTTATTAAATGAGTGATGTTCGTGAAAACCTAAGAAACAAATTATTCCTCGTTAATTAATAAGGGGTAAATGTTTCAATCTCGATGAAAGCTCCCCGAAACTGAGGTGAAAGTCCCGCGCGCTCCACCCCAAATTTGATACCTGTACACGCACACAGGCGCGCGGGCCCTTCGCAGGGCGTCTATGTACGCCGGGTTCGATTCCGGCACTGTCAAAAGTTGACGCGGTCAAGTGCGAAACGAGCTTCCGTCCACCGGGGTAGTAATATTTGAGCTTTTGTTTAAAAACCATACTTATCCCTATTTATCTAATAATACTTATTGTAAATGCGAAAGTATGTGTGTCTGTCTGTTCACGCTTAAGACGCTTGAATCGATAATGAGTGAGTTGCTGCGTATTGGATAATCTATTTTCTCTAAGGCGAAAAAAGCTCTTTCTAAAGATAGTTTGACTTCCGAGAAAGGACAAAGAATATTTTTTATCCAATAACTCATCATTTAAGATGGCGAAAAGGGAACCGCCTTTTACTTAATCATAATCATTTATTTCGTAATAAATTACACGTCAGTAATAAACAGAACAGAAATACATAAAGTACTAAGTAATCATTCAAATTAATTCGAAATGTCAAAATACAATTCACGTGTCGATTTTAAATTATATAAAAGTACATTACGAAGTCAAAACAATTAACGACCTCCGTGGCCGAGTGGTCTGTACGCCGGGTTTCATGGTGTCGCCGACTCGAGAGGTCCCGGGTTCGAATCCCGGTGGGGGCAGATGTTTGTGTGATGAATACGAGCATTTGTACTCCAGTTATGGATGTTTAATATGTATTTCAATATAAATATTCTTATATATGTACAGTATATGTATTCTATCCGTTACCCTAGTATCCCATAACACAAGCCTTACAGTGCTTACTTTGGGGCTAGGCTAATTGGTGTGAGTGTTAGATTTTTTTTTTTTGTTAAATTTAAATACAAAATGTCAACTACAAATATGTCTTAAACCCGTTAGTTTGTATAAAAAGCAATTTTTCCACGCAGACGAAATTGCGAGCGGCTGACCTAACCTGTCAATTTTATTCATGACCTACAAAATCATTTATAACTTAAAAAATAGTATTTGATAATTAAATCTAAAGAAAATATAACTAGAAAAAAATCCACGCGGACCAGGCAACAGACGGGGCTCGAACCCGTACCCTTCACTATCCGGGCGAATGCACTGACCAATTATGCGTTGAAATTCTTCTAGCCATTCTTAAGCTGCAAGGCAGCGCCATCTCGCATTGTAGGTAACCCACAATGTCAAATGAATACTTTTACAAGTATTAAACATTTGAAAGAAGAAATAGCAATTATACTAGTTATAATTTTTATTTTTTAAGCATTTAACTGCTTGATGTTTAAATCCAAAGAAAATATAACTAGAAAAAATTCCACGCGGACCAGGCAACAGATGGGACTCGAACCCGCACCCTTCGCTATCCGGGCGAATGCACTGACCAATATAAGTATTTGATAAGTTCATAGACTAAATTAGTTTTTTTTTTAATATTACCTACATAGGCTTGCTTTTAACCACGGTTTTGCAAGACCAAGACTACGCTGAGCTTTCCCGTGTTCCTAATCTACATACACTGAAATATTTCTAACGAATAAATGTTCTTAGAGAACTCGACGGCGCAAGTGGTTAGCGCGTTCGGCTGCGATCGTTGAACTTAAGCAACTTTCGCAGTGGTCGGTCACTGGATGGGTGACCAAAAATTATTATCTCGAGCTCCTCCGTGCTTCAGAAGGCACGTTAAGCCGTTGGTCCCGGCTGCATCTGCAGTCGTTAGCGCCCACCAATCTACACTGGGCCCGCGTGGTGGGTCATGGTACCATCTCCCTATTCCATCCATAGGGATGGCCTGTGCCCCAGCAGTGGGGACATTAATAGGCTGATGATGATGATGATGAAATGTTCTTATCACACCTATTCGCGAAAAGGTGTAGCTTGTTCTCTGTTCACAGGGACAAAAATAGTGTTGGCATCGCTAGAGACTATGATTATAGAATTATTATTTGTACCAATCACCAGATCGCTAAAAATCTAAGTTGCATTTACTTATGCTGTGCTGACAGGATGCTGTATATTTATTTATTATATTTACTACTAGCGGCCCGCCCTCGCTTCGCTTCGGTGTAGAGCTGAAGTGTAGACTACAGTTTTTGTTCTCAGGCTTGTATTATACACAATGACATACATCTATGATTCTTCTTATACCTGCATGCTAAGTCTCAGCCCGATCGGTTTAAAATTGACAAACTTTCATTCCCTATTTTATCCCCTTGGGGGTAGAATTGGCCAAAATCCCCTCTTAGCGGATGCCTACGTCATAACATCTACCTGCATGCCAAATTTCAGCCCGATCCGTCCAGTGGTTTGGGCTGTGCGTTGATAGATCACTATGTCAGTCAGTCACCTTTGAGTTTTATATATATAGATATTTACTATTGCTGCTGTCAGATCCGCCTTTCCCAGTGGGCACTTTGAGCAAGTGCCCAGGGCGCCGCGATCGATAGGGGCCCCCTCAGATCACAACTACAAAATGCCTAGTTGCTGTTAGTGTCGCCGCACACAGGCCACCGACAACAACCACAAAACGCCACCACCGGCATATTTCTTGTAGTTTTCATATATTTTATATGGACTCGCCACACACGGTACGCCGGTGGCCGCCACACGCTACAAATCGTCGTTGCTCGCTTCTTGTGGCCCGCACCGACCACTTAATGAGCCGATACAAAACGCCGCCACACCTCACTCGCGTGATTCCTCGAAGGGAGAGCCCTTACCTTAGTCGGCCGCTGTCGCGCGCTTCAGCCACTTTAGTAGCCGCTTCTAGCTTCTCGTGGCGGCATTTGTGGCCGTGGCGTGTGGCCCGTGTGCGGCGACACTTTGATATCCAAACGGGGGTCCTAGGGGTCCCAATAGGTCAAAGACGGCATTGGCTGCTGTGCAGAATCAATTTCAATCTTGTATATACGTGGCTATCTCGAGCTCCTCCGTGCTTCGGAAGGCACGTTAAGCCGTTGGTCCCGGCTGCATCTGCAGTCATTAGCACCCACCAATCCGCACTGGGCCCACGTGGTGGGTCATGGCCCAATCTCCCTATCCCATCCATAGGGAAGGCCTGTGCCCCAGAAGTGGGGACATTAATAGGCTCATGATGATGATGATGATATACGTGGCAGCACCAACAGCATCCAACAACAGGATTCTCCACTGTTGGAGCGCTGGTTGCATCTGCATGCGAAGCCCCCGGGCCGCATGTAAGGGATGCCTTGTATTCCAGCAGGGATGATCATAATATTATTTTAATTTTTAATTTATTCTATACTTTACTAACAGTTTTTTTAGGCACATTGTGTTACTAACATTCTATGGACTGTACAAAATTGTCTGAAAATAAATTATATTATTATTATAACTTATTTTCTCATAAAGAGTGATAATAAGTAAAATGTCTAGCTCGGGAGCAACATTATTTTAAAGCTCGAGCCACCTACTTTAATAATAATAATAATCATTTATTTCAGACCGTATAGTCCATAGAGGGTTACTTACTTACTTCACAGCATTAATTTGCCCATCGTTGGGCATATGCTTCTCCAATATGTCTCCACCTGGCACGCTCTGAGGCCCGTTGGTGCCATAGATGTCCTGCGGAGTCACGGATGTCATCGGACCATCTGGCTGGAGGTCTCCCCACGCTCCGTTTGGCCTCACGGGGTCTCCACTGCAGAACTCTTGCTTGCTCCATCTACCATCATTTCGGCGGCACAGATGCCCGGCCCACGACCATTTTAGCTTTGCGACCCGGTATCCGATATCAATCACTCGAGTTTTGATTCTAATGATCGTGTTCCTTATTCTGTCACGCAGGCTGATGCCGAGCATACGCCGTTCCATACTCCTCTGGGAGACTTGTAATTTACGTATGATTCCCGCAGTTAGGGTCCATGTCTCACAAGCGTACGTCATAACAGGGAGAACACACATAGAGGGTTAGTAACATTAAAACTTAGAAACTATGTTAGTACAATAGGCTAGTTGGCCCTTTTTGGAAAAAGGTTTTAAATGGTTAATAAATGTTCTATTAGACAGAAAAAAAAGTATTGTATTTTTTTGAGACCTAAAAAGCTACAAATCTTTAATTTTAAAATAGATTTTTCGTGGACATACAAAAACGCTGTCGGCCATTTTAGTCTATAGATTATCTATGCTATGACGTTAACTGCAGTAAACACATAACATAAAGGTAAATAAACAAAAACTCGTAAGCACGTAGAAAATAACTTAACTGACTTTATAATAATCAAAAGATGATTTCTAATAAATACCCCGAAAAATAAAATAATTATCATTATTGTATTGTACGAGAATATAAAAACACATCCTTGAAGACTCCAGGAAAGTTGTGGATTAAAAGTGCCGAAAGAAATTAACCTACGCAACTTTATTACACTTATTCATATGTTGTATCAGTTTTATGTTTATTACTACATTGTAATACTAAATACACTATACTTACATAGATACCTTGTCGTTTCTCTGCTCCGCAGAGCAGAAATCGGGGTTTAGTGCAATAAATTCACCAACCATGAATGCGTCAATTCTTGGCAGATTTGTGCTTTCTGTTTTCACAAAGCCGGCATCCATAATTAGTTTTTTCAAGAAAAAAACAGTAAACGGAAACTTTTCTAAAGTTAAAAGTGTTTTAAGATAAATTTAGTCAGACGAAAGAATCCACCCACAATAACACGCGAATGACATTTAGTTGTTTACCAAAAGAGACGTCACTTGCATGGCGGATGTGGCGGATAGCGTTTTTAGTGTTTAGAAAATATAGACTAAAAAATATTTTTTTAAATTAAATTTCTACAGCAATCTTTTGGTTTTATGAAGTGAAATCGATATATTTAGGTTCCTTAGATAAAATACTTTAAGAAATAAACATTTATTTAATACAATTCGACATGAGTCAACTAGCCTATTGTATTTAAACTATTTTCTATATTTAATATATGTAGAGACATTAGATTGTACCCAATGTCTCCATAACGGACTGTCCAATTTGCCTGCTATGACGGCCAAGATGCTGTTAGACCCTGACTGCGCATAATATCGTAGTAATCGTCAACATGGGCGTTAGCAAACATCGTTATTGCACTACAATATCGCGGCAACCCCAACAGCATCATGAACGCGTTATTGTATTGGACAGCGAATCCTTCGCTCTGCTCTGGATTCAAAAAAATATCTAGCCTTGAAACAATCTTCTGTTCATATAAATGTCACTACTATTACAATATAATAATGCCTGCAGGATGCTGTTGGAGATGTCGTAGCGATGTTCCGCTTAAAAATGTTCGTAGACGCGCACACACATAGAATTCATGCAATGAGGATCCGTAACTGGATTTTAGTTGAGAATGCAGATTTATAGAGCTAAGGATTCCTTAAAAAACAGTGGTTAAATTTTTGTTCTACGACAAATATTGACGAAGTTGTGACCAAATTACTAAACGATTTTTCGGCTGATTGCGTGGTGGCTTTGACGTCACAGAGCTCTAGCTCACGCGCGCGAGCGTGCGTAAAGACGCTACTGATGTTCGACCGGAGTGAACCACGATCGAGCTCTGTAACGTCACACGTTTCGGCCACCGGTGAATATTGGCTACCATAATATCTATATATATAAAACTCAAAGGTGACTGACTGACATATTGATCTATCAACGCACAGCCCAAACCACTGGACGGATCGGGCTGAAATTTGTCATGCAGGTAGATGTTATGACGTAGGCATCCGTTAAGAAAGGATTTTGATCAATTCTACCCCCAAGGGGATAAAATAGGGAATGAAAGTTTGTATGAAACTTGGTCAATTTTAAACCGATCGGGCTGAGACTTTGCATGCAGGTATAAGAAGAATCATAGATGAATATCATTGTGTATAATACAAGCCTGAGAACAAAAACTGTAGTCTACACTTCAGCTCTACACCGAAGCGAAGCGAGGGCGGGCCGCTAGTTAGTTATAAAATCGCAACAAATGAACCGATTTCGATGATTTAAAAAGTATACTAATTAAAAAGCTTATTAGATCATTAAACTGTTGATTCTGAGTTGATTTGCTATATTTATTACCTAGTAATGATACTTATTATGCGCAAGAAAGCGGCTTCTTTAATACACCTCCGTAACCGTAGCAATGGCATCCTGAAAAAGATAGCTGCTATAATGGACTGCCCTATATATACAGAGACACTGACTAGAAATAAATAAATAATAATAAATAAATTAATATTTCCAACACTCACACCAATTAGCCTAGCCCCAAAGTAAGCACTATAAGGCTTGTGTTATGGGATACTAGGGTAACAGATAGAATACATATACTGTACATATATGTGTAAGTATATATCTTTTTTATAGAAATACATATTAAACATCCATATCCATGACTGGAGTACAAATGCTCGTATTTATCACACAAACATCTGCCCCCACCGGGATTTGAACCCGGGACCTCTCGAGTTGGTGACACTATGAAACCCGGCGTACAAACTACTCGGCCGCGGAGGTCGTCACCAAGAAATAGCCATGGGACTTCAAAGATAAAAAAACAATTAAATTTACACGTATATTGGAGTCGATTCTGGCGTGATTCTCTAAACTTAAAACTAAATTAAACATCAATCTCTCCTTTTCATTCCGTATAGAGAATGACAAGGATACACTGTTGTCAAATTTAAGTTTAGGTTTAGAGAATTGTGTCAGAATTGACACCAATATTATAATAATAGTGTGTGAATATAATAAATTGTAATGGCAGATAATTTAGTAATGAAAAAATGTATTCATATACTAATAACAATACTAACATAGTATAAACCCGACATTGTTACTAACTTGTACTGATAATTCTATGGATGTTTATCTGAAACTAGCGGCCCGCCCTCGCTTCGCTTCGGTGTAGAGCTGAAGTGTAGACTACAGTTTTTGTTCTCAGGCTTGTATGATACACAATGACATTCATCTATGATTCTTCTTATACCTGCATGCAAACTCTCAGCCCGATCTGTTTAAAATTGACAAAGTTTCATACTAACTTTCATTCCCTTTTTTATCCCCTTGGGGGTAGAATTGATCAAAATCCTTTCTTTGCGGATGCCTACGTCATAACATCTACCTGCATGCCAAATTTCAGCCCGATCCGTCCAGTGGTTTGGGCTGTGCGTTGATAGATCTCTATGTCAGTCAGTCAGTCACCTTTGAGTTTTATATATATAGATAAATGATTATTGTTAAGGAGCTGGCGCGGGTGGTTAGCGCGTTCGGCTGCGATCGTTGAAGTTAAGCAACTTTCGCAGTGATCGGTCATTGGATGGGTGATAAAAAATCTTCTATCTCCAGTTCCTCCGTGCTTCGGAAGTCACGTTAAGCCGTTGATCCCGGCTGCATCTGCAGTCGCTAGCACCCGCCAGTCCGAACCCTTCAATCCAAGTCCGAGTATAACGGCCTGTATTTTAAAAATTTTTGTAACTTCTATATCGTTGAATGTGCTTACGTACGTAGAAGGTTGGCTGTAGGTATTAACGGGCCTTTTCCAGCTAACTGGGCGGTCGCTTTATCACCTGCTTTCATTGCCAAAATTTATCAGGGAGCAATATTGCTTACGTTTAATAACACATTAGGTATGTAAATAATATAACGTATAGGTCTGTTTGTATTTATACTGTATGACACAGCAATCAAAATGTGAGTTGGCTTTGTACTGGTAACAACATGATTTTTGTTTTGTAAATGTTGCTACTTCTGTTAAATGCTGACGAGTTTTTTGCGCTCATTCTTGTCATCAGCTAAAAGATATCCTGAATGGGGTGGTAAGGAAAAATTTTTGAAATCAAATCAAAAGATCGTTTTAATAAGTCAATTTGAATAAAGTATCATTTTATTTGAATCAGGTTTCGCGACGTTGTAGTCTAAAGGACATGGTAAAATTTTGTATAAGCAACTGCCCTAGCAATGTATCAATATTGTACTTAGTAATGTAATATATAATACAGAATGGCTGGATATTTATAATTTCTATGAAAAAGGGCTCAGGAACTTTTGATAAAGTCACAATATTGAAAATTGTGAGATCTCCTACGACGTCATTACCTTGCTACATTTGATAAAAGATGTTGCCAATTATTTACAGAGTCATCAATTTCGCATTTTCTTAGTATATTTCTTCACATTTATCTGAATAACATTTCACAAAAAGCATTTTTAAAAGTAAAAATAAATACAAGTAATTTGTTGTTGTCGGCCTGACATGAAATCTGTGAGTGAAGTTTTATTTTGTTCATTTGCAAAAATTAAAGCATTAATTGTCATACAGCCTTCTCTGAAGCCTGATCAGAAAAATAAAATCTATTAGTTTAGGCCTTGAGTGATTTGTTATAATAAAAATAAGGGCCAAATATGTCATAGTTTTTGGGAGTTTTGAATTAATATTGTTTATTTCGATATACTGACAGAAATATTTTTAGTATACATTTATTGTTCATTTATTTTAGTAAAACGGAACATTTTCCTTTTGAAACAGACACGAAGTAAATTTTTATACTAATAAATATTTGATTATTTCACGAAAGTTGTATGAGAATTATAAACAAGTAATAATTAATAAAAAAATATTATAAAATTATGAGCTAGTGCAAAATAATTACACATGTTAAGGGTTGTTTCTTAGTCATGTCCTTTAATAAGATAATTGACTCAACAAACACAATATCACTGTAGGAAGTCCAAAGGGGAAGATCTTCCCCCGAGCTGGGTGATGGTAGCTCGGGGGCCGCGGCCCGACTGATGTTGGTCGGGCATCGTATATATGAAGAGTTAGCCTCCGAATTTCATTTGCGCGATGTAGGCTTCCATACTAATATTGATCGCAGTGCAGGTAACGCCATCTCTTGAGGAGGCGTAAGATTGTTTTCCTCTATCCTTTGTATAATATGTGAGGCATATAGATGTCGCCGCCACACCACCAAAAAGCTTACTATTTATTGTGATCTTCTGTTTAAAGTATATTATTATTATTTTAGATTTTTTGGGCTATGCAGTCTTACTAGGACTGTACTCACTGTAACCTATAAGATTTATTGTGACTCCCCCACCAAATTAAAGTATCTCTTTTGGCCCAACAGCTTCCATGAAGCTCAAAATGTTTCTGAGTTTTAGAGATTTGATTTCCTCTGGGCGTATTATACTCCTACACTACGTTTACCGAGTCGTGGTCTTCACTCAAGAACTTTCTGGCTCCAGCCATCAGTACCAGTTTTACATTTACGAAAACTATGATAGTTTTCATGAGCTCGCACTCGTACTAAAGGTACTTATTTTATTGTTTTCGTTTCAATACAAAAAAAAAGTGTTTAAATTCTATAATTAAATCATATCGTCTTCTAAATTTCAATAATATTTGGTTACTTTTCACCACAATGGACATAGAAACATAATTTACAATTACGAAAACTATGATAGTTTTCGAGAGCTCAAACTCATACTAAGGGTACAGTTCTGCGGCTAATGTGACCAGCCCACTGCCACTTCAGTTTGCTAATTCGGTTTGCTAATTTCCTGAGACAAGATGGGATGATGATATTCGTAGGCTGGAGTGGGCTGGATGAGAGTAGCACAAAACCGGGAGCAGTGGCGTGCATTAGGGGAGACCTATGTCCAGCAGTGGACGAGCATGGGTCGATGATGGTGTATTATACTCGTATGCCGTCCCAAATGAATACTACGTTTGTGGATGAGATGCCCACATTCACATAGAAGGTGTTTTGGTGTGTGGTGTGATTGCAGTATCTGCAAACATCAGTGTCACTCAATAGGGTATTTGACATGTTTTAGAAAACGATCTCACGTTATTGACTAATGTTTATGGAGTCCGTAAAAAGTGGATATGCATCATTCTGTTATGTATTTCAGTAAAAATAACCAAATCAAAAACTCCAATACAAACTCCAGGACAATATGGCGTCTTACTAGTGTGTGATGTCACATGACTGTTATTAAAACGTCAAACGATACAATGTAATGTCATTTTAACCGAAAGTTTACTTGCGTGTGACGTAATTTTAGGCTCCACCAATCCGAAGCGTTTTGGGTCACGTGACAATAGACAAGAAAACTATTATCTTTTTCGTGGGTTTTTAGTAAAATTATGAATATTTTTTTTGTAAAAATAGTAAAAACCCCTGCCAATATTCATTCTAAACACAGATGCTAACAATTGGCACTTTATTTTTTAATAAAATTTCATATGAAATTTGTGTCTGTTAAGTTTGTAGTGTCCAGTTAAGGCTTTTACGATAGCACGAGTGTTCGGCCTACTAAGTTCGTGGCGTATTATAAAGTATCTGATTATATTTTAGACAAAACTGATTGGGTTCAAACTGTTCCAAACGTTCGAACAGGCTATTTCCATAATAACGATAAAGATGACCTAATTTTGAAATTGACACTGTAACAATATAATATTTTGTAAATATTGTTATAATACATAATTTGACACTAAAAATATGGACGATTCAAAAGAGTGTATTATGTATTATCCTATTTGAATACAGATATTTTGAGTTAAAATAAATTGTAAGGTTGAGGTTGCTGCCAGGCGGCCGCTCCAGATCAAGCTGAAAATCCGCTGTGTCCTGCCTCACTTAATAAATAAGTTTCGAGCTATGAGGATCTCGATGGCGCAAGTAGTAAGCGCGTTCGGCCGCGATCGTTAAAGTTAAGCAACTATCGCAGTGGTCGGTCATTGGATGAGTGACCAAAAATTTACTATCTCGAGCTCCCCCGTGCGAAGGCACGTTAAGCCATTGGTCCCGGCTTCAGCTGCAGTCATCAGCACCCACCAATCCGCACTGGGCCCGCGTGGTGGGTCATGGCCCAATCTCCCTATTCCATCCATAGGGAAGGCCTGTGCACTAGCAGTGGGGACATTAATAGGCTGATGATGAAAATAATTTCTAATTGACTTCCTTGACTTTTCTTGACGACCTCCGTGGCCGAGTGGTTTGAACGCCGGGTTTCATGGTGTCGCCGACTCGAGAGGTCCCAGTTTCGAATCCCGGTGGGGGCAGATGTTTGTGTGATGAATACGAGCATTTGTACTCCAGTCATGGATGTAACGTGTATGTCTATATAAAGATACTTATATATATACAGTATAATTATGTATTCTATCCGTTACCCTAGTATCCCATAACACAAGCCTTATAGTGCTTAATTTGGGGCTAGGCTAATTGGTGTGAGTGTTGGAAATAATTATTATTATTTAATTTTATGCGGCCTTAAAAAATATAATAATACTAGCTGACCCAGCGAACTTCGTACCGCCCTAAAAAAATAGGGGTTGTCCAGCGGACAAAATTGTGAATCTAAACCATTCTCAGATCCCCTTGAACACACACAAAAAATTTCATCAAAATCGGTCCAGTCGTTTAAGAGAAGTTCAGTGACATACACACTCACAGAAGAATTATATATATAAAGATAATTGGTATGTAGAGCTTTATAGGTCTCTATCTGCGGTGATGTCATTATTTACACTCAGAAGCGGTTTAAGCGGTCGTTCGTTCAGCGGTGATGCCTCAACGTCGAGCGCACGCAGCAATAAACAGATTTATTGGATTGTGGCAAAAAATATTTTATCTGGAGCGAGCGAAATAGCGCGCGATTTTAGCGGGAAAATGTCGACGATTTTACTTGCACTATGATGAGGGATTTTTGTCCGCGAAGGACAGCCTTAAATTTATTTATTTATTTAGTTATTTATGGACCATCAACACAGCTATATTAATACAAACAAACTTGCATATATGCTTAAGTATTAGGATATAATATAACTGTAATTAAAGATGGCCTCATCATGCGCTAAATAGTAAACAGATTTTTTTTAACATTTTCTACATACGGAATTTACTACACAACACAAATATTTGCCCAATCACAGAATAACCACAATAGTCTAACATGCTCTATAATTATTTAAAAGGGGAGAACAATGCCAAATATGGTCGTAAGTTCAGAGAAACACTTACGTACCAGACCCATTATTGGCAAACAAATTTTATTAACGATAATATTAAACGACACTGTATGAAATACAGGGAGAAAAAAGCAGCCCTTGCTGAGTTTCTTCTCGGTACAAGGTCTCCCGCCGTAGGTAGATTAGTGTTGCCCAAATGCAAGAACAAGACGAGACTTAGTCAGTCTTGGTCTTGGTCTTGCAAGTCTTGCAATTACCAATTAGACTATTGCTATTTATTAGTTTACTTTAGATCTTAGAAAAACGTATTAGAATTGGAACATTGTTAGCTTGAATGAACATAGCCATAGTAAAGACCAATCAGATTAATAAATCTCTGAAGATTTGATAAGAACTTCGAAAAATCAAGTAGGTAGGTACGCTTTTCATATTATTTTATTAGTTTTGTAGATTTTTTTTACACGTTTCAAGTATATTTAAAAGTGGCTACAATATTTATCAAACGGGTGATATTTGACCACTCTTGCAAAAATGCAAGAACAAGACCAAGACTGCAAGACCAAGACTGAATTTGGGCAACACTAAGGTAGATTTGCGAACCGATGGCTTAGCTTTCGACTTTGACATATGCTTGTAAACGCGTAAATTGAAGAAATGAATATTGTATTTGAATTTTACTAAAGTCCCTGAATCGTAAGATAATCCACAACGCACACGGTGTGTGCACATTTGTTGTCCTAAAATTTAGAGAAGCCCACGCTATGGAAGTAAAGACAGAGAGAGAAACATTTTATTGACATCACAATCACATCACAAAACATCATACAGAAAAAACTTGAAAATTATACTTAATGAATAGAGTACCTAAAGAAAAAAAAAAACAGATAAATTAAAGTGTCATTTGTGGTCAATCAGGACTTCAGGACCCTTTTTTTATTTTTTTTTACGCAGGCAAAAAATACTATTTACAGACGACGACGCCTTTAAGAGGCACACCGCCGAACGGACCTTTACACCTGGCTCCCGCAAGCCTTACGAGCCCCAGCTGTGGCTGCCCACTGAGGACCCCGTAACCCTTACGGGCGCTTTACGGCATAATATCCGCTAAAAAACCCTGCGAACACCCGCTAAGCTGCTTAGCGCGAAGCCGCGGGATCCCCGTTTAGGGATTCTTCCGCGGCTCCGCACCTAGCAGCCTCCCGGCCTTGCCGGGGCTCCGCGGCAGGGGTCTCCCGGGGTATCGCGGGGACCCCGCAGACGTGCGCAGGACGGCCCGCGCGTGGGGGCTGAGTACGCGGCCTAGTGCCCACCGTAAGGACTTCAGGACCCTGCCTCAGCATAACTTTCATGAAGGAAGATCTTTGACCGAAAGTTGTAGTGTTCCGGCGGTTCCGAGGCCGGCTACCTGATACCACTTCGCATCATACGTCGCCGTCTATACGTGTTAATTCGGTGTTTACTAACATAGTTAATAATTTTATTTACTAACAACAATGTTTTATATCTGTATATATGTTAGACTATAAGGTATTTATCTATGGGCTTATGTAGCCTGATTATAAATAAATAAATAAAAAAAAATAACACACACAAACGCAACACGCCGCAAAACGTCTCACAGCAGCGCTGGTATTCTGGCAGGGCCTGTAATGCGGGTACTTCACACGGCCAATCGCATCCACCACCCGCAAACTCGACAGCAGTCCCTTCCTCTCACTCCACGAAAATAAATATCCTCAGATTACGTTGTATTGTAATTCACATGAAGTTTAAGAAAAGGATAACACGTTTCAAAGGAGAATACTGGGTTCATCTCTTTAAATTCATATGGAGTGCGCAACGCGGAATAAAGGAGATTGGCCCAAATGCACAAAAAAAATTGACATACACGGTAATTCTTGGCGTAATTTATAATTTAATTTACAGTCATTAGAAGACACATTTGTATAATATATTTACTTTAAAAAGTACTTTTAAATTTTACCGGTTTGGCAAACATACGAATCATTTTGAATGGCTATGGGTGTAGTAACATTCAGCCAAAGACTGATCGAAGTTGTTTATATTATAACATAAAAACAAATCTATTTTGGAAAGATCGAGATTTTTTTTTATTTTTTTATTACACTGTGGTATTAATATCCACTACTATATTATCATTTTCATTAGATGCAAATGTACTCAGACAATTATTATAGATGGTAGGCGACATCATAAAGTCTATTGCCATACATTTTTCGCTAAACACCTCCATAAACACATTATAATCTGTATATATGTTAGACTTTAAGTTATGATATCTATGGGCCTACGTTCCCTTACTATAAATTAATAAATATATAAAATTATAATACACTAAAAATCTGAAATATGGTTATCTTAAAAACATAACAAAAATAATGAACCTACTGAATATATGGCCATAGAACCTAAATCTCTTAGCTTTCTTTGGTTAACGAGAGTTTAAAAATTCTCTCTAATCTGTGGCTCATTCACAATCATCACATAGTTTCTGTCACAGAGTACCTTATTATAACCGGAAGTGACACCTGATTTTAAAAGCAAACTCTTATACATTAACTCTAAAAACAGGCAACTATCTGTTAATCTACATGCTCTATATACCTGAATCTAATCCATAATTTCGGTACTTGGCTTGATTTCCCTAGTTTACTATATAACTTATTTGTTTTTTATTATTTTAATATGTTCAGTATATAAGGTTTATAGAAGTTCTCAGGGGTGTCCGTCAGTAATATTCGTTTCTACGGTAATTTATACATAATTTCGAATCTAGGAAACAATTTTTCATGATTATTGGTCTTTAGGCCAAACATGTATGGAAGCTGAGCAATCTCCTTTCGCTCTGTGTGTTGTTACTCCTGTTCTCAAATTAAAAAATCTTAAAAAATTGGTTGTCTGTAAAGTCGGTGTAGGTCCGGACACGATCCGGATTTCTACGTTATAACGTCATAAAGAAAGAAATATTGATGAAAACTTACATAATTGCTAGCTCTGACGTCACGATAATGAGAGATGAATGTGTAGGCACCTCGGCTTGGGCCGATCGGGCCTCTCTATCGCTTCTTCAGCGCTCTCGTTTGCACGCTCAGGCGGAACGTGACACCTTTTCGTGCGTGCAGCCAGTGTTCATCGATTATAAGTTATCATGTAAAAATAAAACACATCACTTTTTTTCTAGTCAGGTAGGCAAATAAGCCGCCCGCCTGATGTTAAGTGGTGATAGGGTCCAAACGCGAAGATAGCTGGTAGTCTGTGCGGAAAGAGAATGGGCGTGGTGAAAAACGGCACTAATATTAAGATTTTTATTTGGCAATCAAACCCAGCAATCTGTAAAACGTCAAAGTTTTGTATTGATACGGATTTGTTTGTTGTTGTGATTTCTTGCGGTTTTTTGTATTTAATCATTTCTAAAAGGGGTAAAACCTTACAGATACGGTAGAAAAGCACTACAGCGCCCTCCAATCTAAATCCCATTCTCTTTCGGCACAGACTCTACAACAGTTTTAAACTGCCACACCAACCATCCGCCCCTTGCCGCATATATTATTTTATGGGTCATTCTTTTTTTTAACCTACATGTTGGTAAAATTTTTACTCAAATTTTCAAAAAAAAATATAACGCTTTCTAGTCAAATCTTATATGTTTTCTGGCAGCAGAATGTCTATTCTATCTGAAAAAGTGGTTGGCCGCGAAGTTTACAAATTTTTATAAGATTTTCAAGGTCTTAAAGATGGATTGGGCTAATAATTGTACACCTCCGTCACAATACCTTTTATTTTTTTGTATCAAATAGTTTAACTCAGATAACTTGCAAATTATTTATTACAATAATAATCAAATGGTCCTTTTAGAAAACATACAAAGCAAAATTTCTGCATATTATAATAAATATATATTTTCAATCTTATACCACTCTGTCACAATTGCAGCTAGTTTGAAGTATATTTTTGCTATAATTCAATTTTAACCACTTCTAGCATAGAAATATTAATATCGTAGACTATATTATAGTTAACTATTTTTAATATGATTTTCCCGAAATTGTACTATTCATAACAAAATATAAAAATTGCTATAAACATTTTAAAACCAGGAGACATTATCATGACAGAGTGGTAGAGTGTGTGACAGAGTTGTTATTCTATAAAATATTAGGTTGTATGTTGGAATAAAATCGGTTTTATATGTACTTATTTAGAATCATTTATTACTTCTTTGGTATAATTTTATTTCTTATTATTCAAAGTCTTCCGCTTTCTTAAAATCAAGATACTTACATACTAATAAAATCATATTGCAGAATTTTTGGAATGAGAGATCAGTATTATAGTATAATTAAATTATAAGACTTCTGACTTGTCTCAACTAAATAAAAATAAAAAATAATGTTCAAATTGCCTGAAAAATTAAAATAAAATAATAATCATCAACAACAAATTACTTTCTCCACAAGTCATACTAGTCCTAACCAGTCTTACTTTTCAAACACTGGCAAAGGCTCATGAAATTTGAAAAACTGTCTTCTTTTTTTAGCTACCTTTGGATTTGGTAGAATTTTAATCAAATCCTCATACGGAACATCCGATAACACATTCTCCACTAATTTAAATAATCTCCCACAATCATCGACTGTTTTCAGGAACATCACCAGAACATTGCCTTCTTCGTCAACGTTACTTTTTGCTACTCCAGCGTATGTGTATTGAAACTTCGTTTCACTTTTTACTTTAACGAGTACATGTACACCGTCTTCTATATTCCTTGGATGTATGTCCCCAAGGTGAAGTGTTTCATAAGAAGTACTAGAAACGGCAGTTGGATTAGAGGAATCTTTGTTTTTATATGTAGCCAATGGCTGGTCTTCAACAGATGATTCATCCGGGCCATACACATTATCATAAAAACTTTTTCGAGGCATCCTAATTTTGTTCCTAATATCAGTGAGCGACAAATCCTCCATCTCATGAATTACAACGTCGTCTTTATCATTAGGAAACAAGTGGTCCAAAATATGTTATCAACGTGTAGTAAGTTTAAGGAACGTGACACGAACAGAATTGTTCACAAAAACAACTCAGAACCCTATAGTTTAAGATTCCACGAGTTTCTGAGAACATTTGATGGATTTGCATGGTTCCTTTTAGGGGTAAAATATTGCTTGGAAGAGTCTACGTTGTCTATGTCTTCGTGTGCCACCAAAAACATTTTATTTTGCTGGTAACCATAGGCCTTCTGCGATCTGGGCTCACCTTTAAATAAATCATCGAACTGTAACGACTGTACATTTTTATTTAGATGGACCAGCTACCTAGTATAAGGAAAAGATTAACTTTTACCTAATGGCGTACCGGTTTTTTGAACAGTACAACTTTCATAAAATATCTTGGAATTTTTTTGAATCAGGACATGGAAACGGAGCTGCTGATGGTATTGGCGGAGCTTTGAAACGCCAAGCTGATGCTATTGTAGCAAGAGGCAAAGATATCGGCGATGTGTTAGAATTCTTTTCCTCCCCCTTGAGCTAGATACTTCTGAATTAGTTGGTGTTGCAGAATAAAGACGCATTTGTGGATCTACTGGTATTGGCGTTGGAGCCGGCGTGTTCAATAGTACGTTTTCAAGCATTTGTTTTCCGTTCTTTTTTTATTTCGTTGTTGCCATTTTCTTTTCATCATACGATGCTCTCTCACGGTCATGTCAGCCACAAGCTTCTTACGAGTATGATATCTCTCGAGATCATTGCGTTTCACTTCAGCTACTTTTTCTGGATCATTTTTTTGTTTCTCCCGGCAACGCCGCTGTCTTTTTGTCTTTTAAAAAAGAAAATATATAAATAAGTATGTAAACATTAGATAAACTTCATATCGAAACAGTTACGATAATAAGTACTAGTCCTATTTCAACAGATTCTTATATTTTGTGAGATAATATTGAATTCCTTGCCATTTTTTACTCCTCCGTCACGTACTTTACCACTCCGTCACAATTTGTTTGTTACGGAGTTGTAGCATGACGGAGGGGTAAATCTTACTTACAAAAACGATAATAATTAAACGTTACCACATAATACAAATCTTACAGGTTGGCACGAAAGTGTTTATTATTACGTAAAAGTTAAATAATAAGAAGTATATTTTTGTCCAATACTTACGTGACGAAGTTGTCGCCGAATAAACACACACATATTCTTAATCAGCTTCCGGGCGACTAACGCGCGATCTCTCGGCCTTGCAGAGGTAATCCCAGCGAGGGGGAGGGGGAACTAAATATCCTATCGACAGCGAGAAAAGCGAACTGCGTATACGCGTCGTTCGAACGAAAAAGCACGTGACCGAATATACCTACTAAAACAGTCTGTAGTGAGAGACGAGATTATAAGATTTTTTTATTCTTTTATTAAAAATGTCAAAAAAAATTAGTCACTATTACAAGATGGCCTATATCTTTCAGCATTAAAAAATACTTTTATATTTGCTACTGTCTTTTATATTTTTCGTACTATTATGAATTATACACAGGCCCAGGTAGCGAGAGACAACTGTGATTTGTATGGAATACACCTCTGTCACGCGGATTGACGACTCTGTAACATTATTTTTAGTATTAAAATAGAAATTATTATTTATTTTAAACGTGTATAGTCGTTACATTTTTAGTACAGTACACATTGATACATGAATTATAAAATAATACCGATAATTTTTGATTATATTTTTTTATAACGGATGAAGACACCTTTTTGTAGGTTAAAAAGAAGAACAACCCTTATACTTTTATACCCGCATACTTTTGTTCAGTCCGTGGGTAGTGTCTGGGTGTCCTCGGTAGTTCGGGGGACTGTTTGTACTCGGGACTTTTAATTCCTCGTGTGATTTTCTTGAGGCAGTTTTAAGCGTTCTATTTTGGCGAATAAAAGGCGGCCATTAGACTGGGAGTCATGAAAACCATGTAAGACGCCTGCTGCTGGCTTATTGAGATAATAAATAAATATTTCTAATCATTTATTCAGTTTAGGCTGTCTATCTACGGAGGGAGACCTTGTACTGAAGAACCGACAAGAAACTCAGCAAGGGCTGTTTATCTCTCCCTGTTTTATTATTTACAGAGTCGTCAAATTGAAAACTGACTTCAGAGATGATTCATGAAGTTACCTTTCATTACATAATGATTAAATATACATTAATTGTTTACCTGCATTTTGATTGCTGTGTCATCTATATAATGTAAAACTCAAAGATGACTGACTGACATAGTGATCTATCAACGCATAGCCCAAACCACTGGACTGATCGGGCTGAAATTTGGCATGCAGATAGATGTTATGACGTAGGCATCCGCTAAGAAAGGATTTTGATCAATTCTACCTCCAAGGAGATAAAATAGAGAATGAAAGTTTGTATGAAACTTTGCATGCAGTTATAAGAAGAATCATAGATGAATGTCATTGTGTATAATACAAGCCTGAGAACAAAAACTGTAGTCTACACTTCAGCTCTACACCGAAGCGAAGCGAGGGCGGGATGCTAGTACAGTATAAATACAAATAGTGTTATTTATATTAAGTGTACCTATATAGCAAGCGCCTTCGAATGTTTAACTCAATCCACGAAACTCAACATTGCTCGCAAAATAGAATCAGGCGTTACCATTTTCTTTTCGCAAACATACTCTTGCGTTCATTCGGTTATTCCATTTACTTGATGTTCGGATCGTGTTCATGAATTCTGAAAAGGGTTCAGGGTACATTTCATTGTATTGTTGTATTTTATAGCGTTGGTATATATCTTTTAGACTCGATCCATCCATAAATCAAGGGTCATTCACCCTTTTCACTGTCGAAATAATAACTTGAATAGGGTTACTATGAGAAATTTTTGAATTCCTGACTTAAAGGACGAATTCCGTGGCCGAATGGTTTGTACGCCGGGTTTCAAGGTGTCGCCTAATCGAAAGGTCCCGGGTTCGAGTCACGGTGTGGGGTGGGCAGATGTTTTCGTGATGATTACGAGCATTTGTACTCCAGTCATGGATGTTTATTATATATTTCTATATAACTATACTATATAGGTTAAGAAATAATGTTACTAACATATATGAGACCATGTCTTGAAATAAAAGCATTTTTTATTGGAGTTTACTCCTTAAGATATATAAGGGACCCGGTATGAGAAAAATGTGAGGAGTAAAATCTATCGATGAATGGCTTCGTTACGTTTTTGGTGCGCATCCTATGTCGCGCAACTTTGACAAACAAAGATGACGGATTGACATTAACAAAATTTTTAAAATCTGAACTGAATTTAGATATTGTTTCTGATAGAGCAATGGGGACAACGAGGTATGGTACAAATATTGATGCGGTATTTTCAAGATTCGTGAACCACGTATCTACGAACGTCCATGTGTCTTATTTTAGTTACCATAAACCACTTTGATTTAATTAATATTTAAAAAAATGATAATAGTCTGATAATAATAATTACATAATTTATCAACATTCCTAATGATATATTTATGCACATCTGAAATTGACTATTGTAAAAAGTTTAATGTAAAATATTTCGTCGATTAGTTATAATAAATGTTTAATTTTCATTAATTTGTTAATTTACCCTTTCATACAGTATCAATATTTTTTAAGTTAAATAAACTCTTTTTGCGTCTGGTTAGACTATCGAACTTAAGGAGTAAACTCCAGTCGTGCGTCGGAGCTGACACACACAATTTTTTTATTATCTTAAATATAAAACTCTCGTGTCACAATGTTAGTTACCATACTCCTCTGAAACGGCCTGACCGATCTTTATGAAATTTTATATGCATATTCCGTGGGTCTGAGAATCGGCTACTATCTATTTTTCATATCCTTAAGCCACCTGTAACGTAGTGTTCTGAAACCTACATGCGCCTTCGAGCCAACTATTGGGTATTATAACGTAGTGTTCTCATATGGGTTAGGAGAAATGTTATTCCAGGAAATTGATAGAACACTACATTACACAGCCCTAAAATTTTTTGTGGACAATATTTATTTTTCATAGTGTGGTATTCAAAAATACATACAACCCAAAATATTCTCTTCTACTACCTGCCCCTTTTTTATGGCGGTACGAAATTCGCCGGGTCAGCTAGTATTTATATATATGTCGGATGGGCGAGCGGGATATAGGCGGTTGGCCACGTGGTTTTTCTTGATCCGCCATCTTGATTATTCAATGATATTTCCCGAAAATAAAACTGTAGTCTAGTGACCAAGCTAACGTTTAATTTGAATCTTCTTATTACTTTACAAAATCAGTTATGATTGCTAAGGTACAAACGGATTGCTTTGTGAAGCGCGGAGAGTTCTGTGCTAACGTCCGTTCACTATAGCGGCTCACGTCTGAATGCCGAATGCCCTTTCCAATGACGCATAGCCCCTTAAATACTACCCTTAGCATAGACCACTCCCAAGTGATGACAGCTGTCACTGTCATTGCTTGACGTTTCACAAGGCAATGGTACTCTTGACTGATGACATTTGTTGTCGGTTTAACGTTTCGAAGGAGCGAGTGAGACGCCATCCGCCGACATATATATGCACCAGTATTATGTATTCTATCCGTTACCCTAGTATCCCATAACACAAGCCTTATAGTGCTTACTTTGGGGCTAGGCTAATTGGTGTGAGTGTTGGAAATATTTATTCATTTATTAACTTATAACTAAATTTAACATCAGCCTCTCCTTTTCATTCTGCATAGAGAATGACAAGGATACACTGTTGTCAAATTTAATTTTGAGTGAAAAGAATCATGCCAGAATCGACACCATTATCTCAATTATATAGAAAAAAACCGTGTTTATGGAAATATTTCAATTTATTGAACATTAATATTATTAGTTTTGCCATTGACATAATACCAGATTATATAAGTCACTGTGATAAAATAAGTAAATAAGTGATGCATATTTACAAATTTCGTGTTTCCAAAGAAGAATACAAAAATACAAGAAAAACAGGCTAAATAGAGCGAAAGTATAGTTTTTATGAAAAGTCTTGGGTAGCAAAAATTAAGTATCAAGATTTTTAAAACAAAATAAATTTATGTTTTTATTTTTTTAAGCATTTCACTGATAGATGTTCAAATCTAAGGAAAAGTTTTACTAGAAAAAAATGTACGCGGACCAGGCAGCGGACGGGACTCAAACCCGCACCCTTCGCAATCCGGGCGAATGCACTGACCAATTATGCTACCACGGCTCTGATGGCCGCGTCGAAATTCTCCTAGCCTTAAGCTGCAAGGCAGCGCCATCTCTTCGCATTGTAGGTAGCCCGCGTGGTTCTAGTAAAACTTTTCTTCAAAATAAATTTATAATTAATTTTTTTTTAATTAATTTATTTTTTAATCTTCCGCTAAAAAGTTTTACAGAATTAAACAAAGCAAAGAAATCTTTGTAATAATTTTATTTTAATGTTTTTAACTAATCTACATAGAATTCATTTTGGCCCCAAAATCAGTCATAATGTTACAAATCCAAATTAGTTTTTACCACCTAACAAATAAAGCTCATTTTCCTTTGTCTTCGTGCACTTTGAAGCTGACAGGGTTCCTAAGCCGAGACCTGGTAGGTTTCACCTCTTTAACCAATTTTCCTGGACTGGTAGCTCGTTTCAAAACTTTCTTATCGATTTTCGACCTTACAGCTCTCCCTGTTGTAGTCGGTACGTCTAAGAGATTAGTTTCAGCGTTTAGAGTCGAATTTTCCTTGTCAGTTTTAGGCGTCGAAAATTCCGCTTCAAGATTTTTCACTATGTTTGTTCTTAAAGATTTTTTCGAATAAGTTTTCAATGTCGACATCGGTGTGAAGAACTCTTCGGCCGGAGTCGACTTTGGTGTGAAAAACTCAGTGCTATCGACTTTTGGCGTCATTTTGACGTCTTCGCTCGGTTTAGTTATCAATATTTCGGGTTTAGATCGAGTCGGTCTAGGCGTTATACTTTCTAGAACAGGTTTCTTCGTAACCGGAACAGGTATTTTGAATTCCCCTCTCTTTCTGACAGGTCTTTTGGTCTCTTTCTCCTCTTGTCCTTCGTCCAAGTTGAGTTTTATCACTTTGCGTTTAACCGCAGGCAGATCTTCGTCCTTAACCAGGTTTTTAGTTAAAACCGGTGGTATCTTCGCTTTGTTAACCGGAGTTTTGGGAGGTTCCTTGCCTGGAGACAGTTTCAAAGACTCCATTTCTATTTCTAAGCCAGTTTCCACCGGTTTCACGGCCGCTTTTCTTATCTGCGCGGACGCAGTCATCAGATTCATGACGTCATTGCGCAAGTAAGCACTCGGTGACGACATATCCTGTAGGATTTCATGTACTCTGACTATATGGTCGTCTGCTCTTTCAAAAGCTTTCTTGGACAGTTCAAAGAATGCGGCTTCTATAAGGATTTCGATTTGTACGCTCTTGAAGTCTTCATAAACGATATTTTCCACCATATCGACAATGTACAAGGGATTCTCGCCTCTGCACCTATTGAAATAAGAGCGCAACTTGCTTTCGGCGTAACCGAAACTTCTTATGGTGCCTTCGAAGTAGTTTCGGGCTATGTCCATCTCTTTCGCTCTGTAGTACATAGAAGATTCTAGACCGAAAGACGTGCAGGCTATGAGGAAACTGTTCGGATTGTCACATAAAGAACATTGGCAATTGTCGTGTTTCAGAAAGTCGGGCATTTTGTAACCGTAGACTGAGGTGCAAGGCAAAGACGGACTGATCTGGGTTTTCTTGAAGACGTGGTCTTCTAACATGGTCTCCAAGTTTTCGTGTCTGGGTGTAAAGAGCTCGGGTTTCGATGGCTCTGTTTTGTATAACTGAGTCTCGTTTGAGGGCTGTAAGCCTAGTATGTGTTTGAGTCTGTTGTCTATTTTAGTCTGTAAATAAAAAGGAATTTTAGTTTATAATAATAATAGTAAATATTTCCAACACTCACTCCAATTGGCCTAGCCCCAAAGTAAGCACTATAAGGCTTGTGTTATGGGATACTAGGGTAACGGAAAGAATACATATGCTGTACATCTTTATATATATAATTCTTCTGTGAGTGTGTATGTCACTGAACTTCTCTTAAACGACTGGACCGATTTTGATGAAATTTTTTGTGTGTGTTCAAGGGGATCTGAGAATGGTTTAGATTCACAATTTTGTCCGCTGGACAACCCCTATTTTTTTAGAGCGGTACGAAGTTCGCTGGGTCAGCTAGTAAATATGTATATTTTTATAGAAATACATATTAAACATCCATGACTGGAGTACAAATGCTCGTGTTCATCACACAAACATCTGCCCCCACCGGGATTCGAACCCGGGACCTCTCGAGTCGGCGACACCATGAACTGGCGTACAAACCACTCGGCCACGGAGGTCGTCAAAGTCGTCGTTAGTTGATCATAAAAAGACAAGTTTTTGGACTTAGATGGCGCTGGTGGATGATGGACGGTGATGAATATGATGGGTGGATGAAGGACTTAAGATGATGGTTTGTCAGGAGAGGTTTGTATTCGATAAAATACAAGCTGTTGTCTTAAATGTGTAATCAATACTATAAAAGCTATCACACCTAAAAGCTGGGCCGATTTAGATGAATTTTGATATAGAGATGAAGGAGGCTTTAGAGAAGGAAATATGCTACTTTTTACATCCGTGGCCTTCATTTAGACGACGTCCGTGGCCGAGTGGTTTGTACGCCGGGTTTCATGGTGTCACCGACTCGAGAGGTCCCGGGTTCGAATCCCGGTCGGGGCAGATGTTTGTGTGATGAATACGAGTATTTGCACTCCAGTCATGGATGTTTAATATATAACTCTATATAAATATACTTATATATATGTACTGTATACGTATTCTATCCGTTACCCTAGTATCCCATAACACAAGCCTTACAGTGCTTACTTTGGGGCTAGGCTAATTGGTGTGAGTGTTGAAAACATTTATTTATTTTATTTACATGGAAAATAAAACTTGAAGATGGTAGAAAAAGCGGTAAAACTTTATATCTAGTGGTCTGTGTAAGCAAAATGGCCGCCAAGCCCTTTTGGTTCCCGCGCTTCACAAAAACTGTGATATTTCTAGTTCTACTGAACCTATTGTCTTCATTTATGTCTTAAATCAATCTTAAATAGTTTCTGCATCTATTTCTTTATATCTATTCTATATGTAAATACTTTGCCGTGTATGGATGGCAGAAATACGCCCCTTCTACAAACAGGGATTTGGAGCCATGTTTTGGCGGCCATTGTTGGAGATTAGTGTTGCCGATCGATAGTCGACTATCGAGGATTAATCGATAGTCTATCGATAGCCGACCAATTGTATGACAATCGATCGGCTTATCGATAGTATCGATACTATCGATAGCACAGAACAAGCCAATACTATCGGATGAGTGAAATACTATCGATACTATCACTGAGGCTGATGATGAAAATGAAATGAAATGTCATTTATTCAGTCTAGGCTGTTACAAGCACTTGTGAATGTCTAGAAGCTACGCCATCGGTTCGTAAAACTACGGCGGGAGACCTTGTACTGAGAAGAACCGGCAAGAAACTCAGCAAGGGCTGCTTTTTTCTCCCTGTATTGATATATACAGAGTCGTCAAGTTGAAAAATGACTTCAGAGATACTTCTGAAGTCACCTTCCATTACATTATTTAGGATATAGATATATAGTTACAATAAATTTTATATTTAGTATATAGGAAGCGGCATTAGATAGGTACCATATAACTGTTACAAAAACTGACTAATACCCATCAAATAACAAATTACAAAAAACACTATGTCCATGCATTTCGATCATTTAGATAATCATTAACTTTATAATAGCCCTTATTTATAAGAGTATTCTTAATCTGAGATTTAAATGATGGTACTAACCTGTGCATCATCCGTTTTGTGAACGTTAGTGATGGAGGAGTAGAGTCTCGCTTGGATTACGGCTGAAGCCACTGGGAGACAGGCTGCGCAAGCGCATCTGTATATAAAACAAATATAATCACAATATTAATAAGCTAGACGAGAATAAAACTAAATATATGACGACCTCCGTGGCCGTATATATACGCTGGGTTTCATGGTGTTGCCGACTCGAGAGGTTCCGCGTTCGAATCCCGGTGGGGGCAGATTTTTGTGTGATGAATAAGAGCATTTGTACTCCAGTCTTGGATGTTTAATATGTAATTCTATGTAAATATACTTATATATGTATCAATATATGTATTCTATCCGTTACCCTAGTATCCCATAACACAAGCTTAAAGTGCTTACTTTGGGGCTAGGCTAATTGGTGTAAGTTGGAAATAAATAAAAATAAAAAGTCTGGAAAAGGACACAGTCAATAAAGTTCAGTTTTAATTTGAAAAATTAAATAAATAATCAAAATATTCAATTAAAATCGCTACTGAATATAATTTATTAGAACATATGTGATTTGCACTTGTATGAAACTCAAACACGTATTCCGAATATACAAACTAGAAACATGTGGATAAATATTATTAATATGAATACCTATAACTGTTACTTTATTACAAAAAATAAATATGTGGTTTTTGGTTCTACTACACCAATGGTCAAGAGATGGCGCTGTAGTCTCCTGCATCGCGCTTTGGTTCCGTTGTTCCAGATTAATAAATACTTTTGATAGGCCTTCACAATGCAGTCGTTAGCACCCACTAAATAGAGATTCTATTTCTATTTTGTTGGTAGATTTTCTTAATGTGCGGTAAACACAAAAGTAACGCATGAAGTTGGTCGCTAAAGCGACCAACTTCATGCTGTTAAATTTTTGTGTTACAGTAATGCGCGCGCATCTTAAAATTTCACTCTCATCATTTTTTCATAACGCGCCTAAAGAAGTATAACTTCAAAAAACGACGGGTTGCACTTCGGGAGTGCCGGTAGAAGTAAAAACTTGAATATTAACGTTGTGCATTTTTGATATTTTGGAATGGTTAGGGAATAATTTTGCACGAATTGCTTTAATTATCAGTATAAAAGTACTATCATTTATGTGGTAGAATACAATATTTATTTATTGCGCTATCGTACACAAACATGACAATTTATATTACATCAAAAAGTTTATCTCTCAGAATTTCTCATTTAAGCGCACCTAGCGACATCTATTGTAAAAAAATGCATTTACTTCGCAATAAAGCTGCCACCTGGACGTCCTAGATACAGACTTATTATTATAATACGGTAAAATAAAATATTACTATGTTTCGTCCAATATATTGAAAGTCAACAACCTTTCAAATTTTATTACTTTCGTCTTACGATCAGGACACGTGGCCTGTGATGCGATCAGCCCACGTGTCCTGACGCGAGTTTAACAGTTTTTATCCATTACAAAAAAAGAGTGCAACGCCGCTAAAGAAGTTTTCACTTCAAAAATATTGACACCAATGAGATTAGCCCCAAATTGGCACTGTAAGGCTTGTGTTACGGGATACTAGGGTAACGGATACAATAAATTGAGATACTAGAGTAACGGACAGAATACATAGCAATAACATATAGAAAAACGGATACAAAAACGGGTAAACATTAGCTATTATAATTATAAAAAAATCTTGATAATTACCTCGCTCGTCGCCATAGCAACAGAGAACGGCATACGCTGGTCGTGCTCATACTAGATGTACATATGAGCATTTTTAATATGAGAGCCAAAATGCGACGGGACGTCCATTTTGTTTCTAGAAATAAAGAAAAATCGTCATACTATTAAACCTACTACAAACCTGCTTTTTAATTAATGATTTAATTAGAAAAAAAAAACAGAAATAATCAAAAAGTAATTATTTATTGAGGTTGGTGATGAGCTGTAAATATTTGTTTTAAAATTAACTTGCAGTTGGATTTAACATATTACATATAGATAAATAAAATTGATCATTCTGAAATGAAATAATAGGGATGATGAACTGAACTTAAAGTGACATTTGGTTGACGGCTTTAATATATAACCTATCAACCATTCATAGCCAAAGCTCAAGAAATGAAAGAAAATCTAAAGAAAATATAACTAGAAAAACATCAACGCGGACCAGGCAGCAGACGGGACTCGAACCCGCACCCTTCGCAATCCGGGCGAATGCACTGACCAATTATGCTACCGCGGCCCTCACGGACCGCGTCCGTGGGTTACCTATAATGCGAAGAGATGGCCCCTGCCTTGCAGCTTAAGAATGGCTAGAAGAATTTCGACGCGGTCCGTGAGGGCCGCGGTAGCATAACTGGTCAGTGCATTCGCCCGGATTGCGAAGGGTGCGGGTTCGAGTCCCGTCTGCTGCCTGGTCCGCGTTGATGTTTTTCTAGTTATATTTTCTTTAGATTTAAACATCAAGCAGTTACATGCTTTAAAATAATAAAAATTATAGCCATGAAAAAAAATATCAACCAATATTAATTATCAATATTTGTTATTGTTTGTTTACAAATGTTTGGTTTTTATTCTAGAATTAGCAGAGTGCTAAAAAAGGGGTTCCGAGGTTTTTTTGCAAACCGTACTTTTCAACCAACCACGGTGTACTTATTCATCTTGATTTTTTTGTAAATATGTGCCGCTTGAACTATAAATTTCTAATTTGTTTCTTAGGTTTTCACGCACATCACACATTAAATAAAACTAGTTTTTACGGGTTAATGCACGAAACTTTATTTATTTATGACGTTTCGTAGCCTTTACAGGCTTCGTCGTCAGAATAAAACTTTTATTTAATTTGTCGAGCTACCTTCGAAAGGCTTTTATTGAGCGTTCGGTTATTTCATTGTTCGATTTTTTAAGTTTTATTGTCTATGTATGAATTTATTATTTCATTTACTTAATAAAGTATTTTATTTAATATTATTTTTTGTAATTTTGAGTTTATTTATTTGACCCTAACTACCGTAAACTACCACCGGTTCCAAAATTGGGAGACCTTTCTGAGAAGAACCGGCGAAACTAACTCAAGAGAGGCTTTCTATCTCCTTCTTATGTTAAATTATGCAAACAAAAAGAACTAATAGTATCTGATGGTCTTGCAGAGTGTGCTCGGGGTTGGGATTTTATCTCCTGTATAATAGGCTCCCAAGCTGGTGGTATATACCAACCATCTTCCCTATTGAAATTTGGATATTTTTTAATCTCTCAGCTGCAAGGATCTGTGGTTTATCAAATCTAATGTAATGGTTTGGTCCCCCTAATGCATGTTCTATAAATATCTTATCGATGTAGCATAGAGCACTCACCATTATTGGTTATGGTCAGGTAGTGCCTCTGTATCGCGCTGGCCACGCTGAGGGCGTTGACCCCGCCACACAGCTGAGCCTGCGCTTCGGCCAACCGGCCTACAGCTAGATCCACTATGAAACGATATAAATACATAAATAAATATTGAAAGATTTTCTAGTTAGGGGCCGTTCAAGTATTACGTAAGCAGATTTATTACAATATTTTACCCCCTCCTCCCCCTTGTCAGCAAAAGTAAGTAAAGCTCTTACCCCTCCCCCCCATCCTCACGTAAACATTGGTACCTATATGCATTTTTCCTTTTATGTATTCTGTTTTTTTTAATGATTCATGAGCTTTCATGAGCTTCATGACCAGCATTACTTAAAAAGGCTTAATAGATGATGCTGACGTAATCACCATCTCTACCCCCCATCCCCCCCAAGTCATCAAAAATAAGCAAAGCAGAGACCCCCCTGCCACCCTATAGTGCTTACGTAATACTTGAACAGCCCCTTAATAGGGATGATGACTAATTTTTTTTCTTCGTTTATCAGGTAGATTATCAAAAAGTATTGGACACGTATCTTTTCTTTTTTCACATAATATAAACATTGCAGAGATATATTGATTTGAATAGTCGATTGACGTCACGTTTGAGTATACTTATAAGTGAAAATTCACTCAAAAGTGAAATCACGAGCCCCTACTCCCAAACTTTGACGCGCTATAACTTTGTCATTTTTTGGTTGATTGCCCAAAGAAAAAATACGTGTCCATTATTTTTTGATCATCTAACTGACGGACTAAATAGAATTTCGTTTACTGTACCCTGTCATTACCCCTATTTTAACTCAAGTGCAAAAACTAATAGGCAATGTTTATCGACACAATCTAGAATGTATAGAACAAAATTTACAAAATTCTTAACATAAATAAACATACGACATGACGAACAAAATCGTGGCCGAAACCTGTCCGAAAGGTACATTGGACGACTCATGGAGCTCCGTAAGATGATCGCGTAGTCCAAAACAATAAAAGGCGTTATTTAAACATTCAAAATGACCTTTGATGCGTAGTTAATAAGGTCTTAATTTCAACGCGCATGCGTTTCAATGAGTAACGGCAGTTCGAAATAAAAGCTCGTAAAATTTCATGACTTTTTGCTATATGCGGAAGAATATAGACTTTATTTCTTTGACTCTACGCATAATTCTGAATGCTCTGTAAGCAATACAGCAGGTACGGACCGCGAAGAAATGAGACGGCTATATTACCGACCATGCATTTGAATATCACAAATATTTTCTATTAAATCAGTTTATAATAAGCATTTTATTGAGTGGGCATTTACTCCATAATAAGCCAGCTTGGAAAGCAAGAGATTTATATCTATGGAGTCAAATGCTCGCGAAAAATCGAGCAATACCAAACTATAATTGCTATTTCTTCTTTCAAATGTTTAATACTTGTAAAAGTATTGAATTGACATTGTGGGTTACCTACAATGCGAAGAGATGGCGCTGCCTTGCAGCTTAAGGCTAGGAAAGTTTCGACGCGGCTAATAGGGCCGTGGTAGCATAATGGTCAGTGCATTCGCCCGGATTGCGAAGGGTGCGGGTTCGAGTCCCGTTCCCTTTCTCCAAAACCTTAGAGACAAAGGGGAGCAGGCTTATAGGTCGCAGGTGGTTCACGGTGACTGGGTTGTCAATTTTGGGTATGGGCTTAACCACAGCAATTTTCCAGATGTCAGGGAAGACACACTCTTAGATTACCAAACATTTTTTATTTTTTATTTATTATTCAAAATACATTACACCATTATAACAGGTATATACCTAATTCAATAGTGTAGTCGTCCTTTCAAGCTAACTATAAATTCTTATAAAATTACATTAATTATTAACAATATTATTTCAATGTTGTAAATTATATATAAATGTCAATAAATTGCAATAAAAATAAATAAAAGAAAAAACAATGTCAATGTAAACAAATGTCAATTAAAAATCTATAAAAATAAAAATAACTTCAATTTAGAATGCATTACAAATATTGTCAATAAAATTTGTCCATAAAATCTAAAATTCATAATACATTTCTCAAAATAAATAAAAATATATTCCAGTAAAAAGTCAATAATGTTATTTATAGCACAACACTTTTAAAGTTACTTTCGTAAACTCGCCAATCGAACAGGTGAACAAATCGATAGACTCGGCAACTACATTGAGCGTGTGTATTGTTCGCGTCAGAGGTGCGGTAGCCAGCAGGCGGCAAAGCATTGATTAGATAGCTATAGAAGAAACGACACTACGTACTATAAGTAATTTTTATTCTTTTCAATGTTTGATTGGCGCACATTTTGATTGAAAGTGGTGCATGTATGGTTTTTAATAGCGTCGAAGCTAAAGCGATATATAATATATTTATTCCAGAAATAAATATTGAAATATTTCACTCATATGAGCGTGTTCGACCACGTCTACACTCTCCTACCCTGCTCTACCTTGTTCTACCCTCTCCTACCTTAATCTACCCTACTCGTTTTTTAAGTCTACGCCACCGCATAGTAAATATTATACTAATAATATACTCACATGTGACAGGCTGGTTGGAATTGTGATTTTCTAATATCTTAGCTTGGGCCATTTGCACTAGTCTCGCTGCGGCGCCGATGGAACCGGTTTTACTCAAATAAATCTGTAGTAAAAATACTGAGTCAATGTATGTGTCTGTGTGTGTGTGTGTGTGGAATGCGTGCGAAGCTCTTCCCGACGAGCATGAAAGTTGGAGGGTAAAGCTGCGTATTCATTAGGCAACATTTGTGTAAAAACTAGAAATGCGCCGAATATTCGTATTCGGTACATTCGGCATAGTTTTTAAAGTGCGTATTCGGCCGAATATTCGGTTCATGTGCCAAATGATTACCGAATAATTAAATCATTAAATAAAACTAGTTTTTACGGGTTAATGCACGAAAACTTTATTTATTTATTGACGTTTCGCAGCCTTTTCAGGTCTGCATCGTCAGAATAATGATTTTATTTAAAATTGTCGAGCTACCTTCGAAAAAATTATATTCCCATCAGATACTATTAGTTCTTTTTGTTTGCATAATTTAACATAAGAAGGAGATAGAAAGCCTCTCTTGAGTTTGTTTCGCCGGTTCTTCTCAGGAAGGTCTCCCAATTTTGGAACCGGTGGTAGGTAGTTTACGGTAGTTAGGGTCATATAAATAAACTCAAAATTACAAACAAGAATTTTAAATAAAATACTTTATTAAGTAAATTAAATAATAAATTCATACATAGACAATAAAATTTTAAAAATCTTCCAATGAAATAACCGAACGCTCAATATAATTCTTTCGAAGGTAGCTCGACAATTTTAAATAAAATCATTATTCTGACGATGCAGACCTGAAAAGGCTGCGAAACGTCAATAAATAAATAAAGTTTTCGTGCATTAACCCGTAAAAACTAGTTTTATTTAATGAGTGATGTGCGTGAAAACCTAAGAAACAAATAAATTAAATTATTATTATTATTTCAAAACAATGTTTTCCTTTCATAATTAAGTTTAATTTTTTTTTAATTTATTTATCAACAATACTATAATACTATTAACTACACTTTATAATTCCGCCAAACTGATTAACAGTTTATTGGCGAAAAATGCACTCATTTTTAATCATAAATCAATTTAAATATTTCTGCAAAAACAATGCCTATATTTTTATCTAATTTAGTTTGGACATTTATTACATATACTCCTATCCTAACATAAAATAAATGAATTATAATTTGTTTAAAGTAACAACAGTGTTACCCACCCTTACCTAAATTTACCCCTAAGATTTTTTTATATTCCCCTAAAATCCCCTAAATATACATTTTTTTAAGTACCTTCTTATTACCCAAATTCTTTCATTGCTCATAAATTAAAACTTAAGTTACAATAAATTATTTTATTGAATAAATACAGTTGCCGAAAGGACAATCAAACAAAATGAGCTGATAGACTGTTAAATCTTATTTAGCTGTTTTTTTAACTTTAGTCCATAAAGCCTTAGGAAACAACCCGCCACACAGTCAATTCAGTCGTTTCATATCGTGGTGCGTTCCATTCTACGCACAAAACTGAAAGAAAACACACGCTTTGTTTTTCGATTTAATTGCAAGTTTTGATAAAAGCCCCTAAAAGAACCCCCAAAAAATTCTAGCCCCTAAAAAAGTCCGTTTTATCACTTCTAGCCCCTAAATCTGGGGGCAAAACCCCTAAGTTGGGAACCGTGAGTAACAAGAGTGATAGAGTACATGCTTCATTCAAAATGTATGTTAATAAACAGTTGTGATTTGCTCATCAAATTTTTCTAACAGGATTTGTTTTACTTTACATTTGAAACCTAATACGCTAGTACACTCCTCCATATCCAAGCCACGGTAATATTATCTTTACAGTATTGTGTCTCCGCCCTGTCCTTGAAAATAAATGCCTACGGCCGAGCTCTGCGTTGGCACGCGGTAGGGCCGCCAGCCTACAGTATTTTATGTAGTTTCGTTTTTAACGCGAGTGTAGGTAGATTACTCGTTTGTCTCTTATTTCATCCTAACCACTTATTTATATTTTATTCCAGATATTTTGCCCGATAGAAAAACCGAAATACCTAAATATTAGAAACAAATAACGTACTAGTAATAGGTATATAAAAAATATTCTATAAAGGTAAGACACCTTTCCAATATTTCAGGTAATTTAAAAAATGATAGCTCTGGGTAACACACCCAGAGCTATCATTTTTCATTCATTCATTCATTGAAGAGTTCAAGCAACCAAAAACAGCAATTGTGCTGTTGTATGATATTGATCGTCGTTTGTTCTTTTCCATACTAAATTATGTAGGTATCTACTTAATTAAATCAAATATTTACAATACAAAACGCACGTTTAAGCACGGCTAACTGCATAAAAAAAAATGGGCGCGTGAGAAGTTATCCTTCTTTCGCATCGTTTAAAATTAGTTTTTAATTGCATGCAAATAATTAAATATAATAAATTTATAAAAAGTCTGGAAAAGGACACAGTCAATAAAGTTCAGTTTTAATTTGAAAAAATAAATAAATGATCAATATATTCAATTAAAATCGCTACTGAATATAATTTATTAGAACATATGTGATTTGCACTTGTATGAAACTCAAACACGTATTCCGAATATACAAACTAGAAACATGTGGATAAATATGAATACCTATAACTGTTACTTTATTACAAAAAATAAAGATGTGGTTTTTGGTTCTACTACACCAATGGTCAAGAGATGGCGCTGTAGTCTCCTGAATCGCGCTTTGGTTCCGTTGTTCCAGATTAATAAATACTTTTGATAGGCCTTCACAATGCAGTCGTTAGCACCCACTAAATAGAGATTCTATTTTGTTGGTAGATTTTCTTAATATGCGTTAAACACAAAAGTAACAGCATGAAGTTGGTCGCTTTAGCGACTTTTGTGTTACAGTGATGCGCGCGCGTCTTAAAATTTCACTCTCATCATTTTTTCATAACGCGGCTAAAGAAGTATAACTTCAAAAAACAATTCAGATCGTTCGGTCGTCGTTGCGGCGGCGGCGCATTCGCGACTGGGTGCCCGCCGAGAGCCCCTCGAACTCGAGTGGCGTAGGTATGACTCGCTTTCCGACCGTTTGTATGAAGATAGAATACTGTATGATATTATTACCGTGTCCAAGCTATTGAATATTCGTGGAACTAAATACTCCCGGGTTCTCCTTCCATAATAATTTTGTGCATTAAATAGGTATGGTTCATTGTGAGAACTGTTGGTACCCAGTTTTTATATATGAATACATACATAAAGTCACGCCTTTCTCCCACAGGGGTAGGCAGAGATTACTTCTTTCCATTTGCTACGATCCTTACATACTTTACTAAAATTACCATTAAGAGATCAGAAAAAATGGTAAGTCTTATTTAGTAATAATCATCAATTAAATATTTATAATTATAACTAGCAAACCAATGAACCAAATGTTCACCAAAACCTGATTTCTCGAAAACCGGAAGAGCTAAGTTACTCAAATCCGGTTTGTAGTCTTATCAGACTATTCTTAACTTATAACTTAAATATTCTCTTTATCTATCTCTTACGGTTTGGCCGCTGAAACAGCACCACAGACAGACGGACTTGTCTAATAGATAAGAGATTAGAACGCACCGGCTCTTGTAGAGTACAGCACGGACTTGTATAAACTTGTTTGCCGCGCAAATTTGAACCGAATGATTCGGCCGAATGATACGGTTCGGTACATTTTGAACCGAATATTCTGCCGAACATTTGTATTCAGTTGAACCCACATTCGGTGAATCTCTAGTAAAAACGCTGTTTATAAACAGTATTTGACACAAGGGCGTCGAAGCGACCAAAGCGACGAAAGTGCGAGCAATTGACTTCCTTACCTATAATATTGACCCATTGCCCCCCCCCCCCCCCTTAGTCATAAGCTGGCGACGCCCTTGATTTGACAATGAGGAGCTTGATGGCGCAAGTGGTTAACGCATTCGGCTGCGATCGTTGAAGTTAAGCAACTTTCGCAGTGGTCGGTCATTGGATGGGTGACCAAAAATTACTATTTCGAGCTCCTACGTGCTTCGGAAGGCACGGTAAGCCGTTGGTCCCGGCTGCATCTGCAGTCGTTAGCACCCGCCAATCCGCACTGGGCCCGCGTGGTGGGTCATGGCCCAATCTCCCTATTATATCCCTAGGGAAGGCCTGTGCCCCAGCAGTGGGGACATTAAGCTGATGAAGAAATACAATCAGGAACTTACCCAAAACCTGAAAATCGTAGACAAATTAAAATAATACTTACAGCAGCGTCACACATGAAGCAAATTGCGGTCTGCAGAGTTGCTCGACTCCAAAGGTGGCTACAATCCGTTATAAGTTGCATCGTTTCCGGGCCAGACGTTCTCGCGTGTGATAGCAATACACTCGCATTGCGTACAAAAGATTCACTGAAACAAAACATTTACATATTTATACTCTAATTCAATTTCCTTTAAGACTAAAGCCTCGATGACACGGAGTTGACCCTTACTACGAGTTTGAGCTCACGAAAACTATCATAGTTTTCGTAATAGGGTATCTGACAGTATTAAAAATAAAGTGCCAATTGTTAGCATCTGTATTTAGAATGAATATTGGCAGGAGGTTTTACTATTTTTACAGAAAAGATATTCATAATTTTACTAAAAACCCACGATAAAGATAATAGTTTTCTTGTCTATTGTCACGTGACCCAAAACGCTTGGGATTGGTGGAGCCTAAAATGACGTCGCACACAAGTAAACTTCCGGTTAAAATGACATTTGATTGTATGGTTTGACGTTTTAATGACAGTCGTGTGACGTCACACACCAGTGAGACGCCATATTGTCCAGAGATACGTTTTTTGCGGGAACTTGAAAATAGAGTTTTTGATTTGGTTTTTTTACCGAATAATAATTTAATACACAACATAATGATGAATATCCTTCTTTTTATAGACTCTATAAACATAAGTTAATAACGTGAGATGGTTTTCTAAAACTTGTCAAATACCCTATTGTAAATTATGTTTCTATGTACATTTTGGTGAAAACTAACCAAACTTAAATTCTATGTATATGAATTTAAGAAGACGCAAATGATTAAATGATAGAATTTAAACACTGTTTATTTGTATTGAAACGAAAACAATAAAATCAGTACCCCTAGTACGAGTGCGAGCTCATTAAAACAATAGGGGTGATGACGGGGTACAGTAAACGAAATTCTTATTTAGTCCGTCAGTTAGATGATCAAAAAATAATGGACACGTATTTTTTCTTTGGGCAATCAACCAAAAAATGACAAAGTTATAGCGCGTCAAAGTTTGGGAGTAGGGGCTCGTGACGTCACTTTTGAGTGAATTTTCACTTCTAAGTGTACTCAAACGTGACGTCATGCGACTTTTCAAATCAATATATCTCTGCAATGTTTATATTCATTCCATCCATTCCCATACTTATAAAGAAACTGGAGTGTCTTGGTGTGCGGGGATCTACTTTAAATATATTCTCAGATTATCTGTCGGATAGAAAGCAGTGCGTTCGTATTGACACATACTTAAGTGATGACGTTTCTATAGACTGCGGCGTTCCCCAGGGTAGTATTCTTGGGCCTACCCTCTTTCTCGTCTATGTTAACGACCTTTGTCAAAATTCCATCCCAAATTGACATATCTTCTCCTACGCTGACGACACAGCCATCCTTGTACATGGAAAAACCTGGGATGAAGCAGCATTACATGCCGAACGGGCTTTCGCACAGGCTTTTACCCATACAAAAAAAAGTGTACAACGCCGCTAAAGAAGTTTTCACTTCAAAAAGTTTGTATAAACATAATGTCGAGCCGTTACCGCCAAATTATCGTAAGCGACACTTTTGTCGAAATGCGTTTTTTGTGAAAACTAATATTTTAAACCGTAACGGACCCATCTCTGTTGATATTTCCCTCTAACCTTCCTTCCGTTATATTATAACGGTATTCTTTTGGAGGGAAATATCAACAGAGATGGGTCCGTTACGGTTTAAAATATTAGGGTGCGGCCAGAGTGCACTCCTGATTCAGATTCAGATTCAGATTCTGAAAACAAGCGCGAGAAATAAACAGTGTAGTCTAAGCAGGTTGCCTGCTTTTTCTCGCGCTTTGTTTTCTGAGTCTGAATCTGAATCTGAGTGCACTCTGGCCGCACCCTTAGTTTCCACATAAAACACATTTCGACAAAAGTGTCGCTTACGATAATTTGGCGGTAACGGCTCGAGTGTGGCTTTATACTATTGTGAATACGTTACCTATCATCTATGTGTTTGGCTATTATACAGCACACGTGGGCCAGATGCAAGGCGGGTATTGTGCGAGCGAGATGCAATAACTGATACACGAACACTTGGTATAATTGTAGACAGGAGTGAAGCCATCCAGGTTTACCAACTGCGAGAGGAAAAAATAAATAAATAAATATTTTGCAACACATTTGCTCAACAATCAAAAATAACAGGCCATACAGCGATGGCGCAGGTGGTTAGCGCGTTCGGCTGCGATCGTTGAAGTTAAGCAACTTTCGCAGTGGTCGGTCATTGGATGGGTGACCAAAAATTTACTCTTTCAGCTCCTCCGTGCTTCGGAAGGCACGGAGTAAAAAAAAATCACATCAGTACCCGTAGCACGAACCAATATCGAATTCGAATAGTTTGCGAGTGCGAAATGTCATTGTCAAATTTTGTATGGAAACTTGAACGGACAAAAATTCAGTACACATTTGACAGCAACTAAAATAATAAATAAAAATTATTTATTTCGGACAACAGCAGCCCATAGGAACCATACAAAATCAAACAATAAATTAACATTGAATTAATTTACAAAAAAAAACTTATAATTATATTAATTAACTATTAATAAATAAATGAATATAACAAGTCAATCTTTTCACATTAATAATATTTAATTAAAGAAAAGAAATAAAATATTTACTATTAGTCAGTACATGAACCATGCAACAATGACGCATGTACTGACAGTCGATTCTGTTCGCAAACAATGACATTTCGCTCTCGCAAACTATTCGAATTCGATATTGGTTCGTGCTAAGGGTACAGAACTATAAGAAGCTAATTAATTTCATTTCGTTACCTGTCTCAATATGTTTGACAGCTTGACTGAGTATATGAACAGCTGCTATAGCTTTTTTGGTAGCTTCATGTTCCTGTGGTATGGTTCTAATAGCTTGCACCTGATCGGGGTCCATACTCTAAAAACAATGGTTAAAAGATTAACGGAAGTTACATTTTAACTATTTTTTTTCAAGCATTTAACTTCTAGGTGTTTTCAGCCCGTAACCCGTATTACTGACAACTAAGTGTTGATCTTTACTTGAGTACAGTTAGAAAGGGATGTCGCTATGTGCTATATATGGCGACATCCCTTTCTAACTATGCTCAAGACTAGATCAATCACTGAGAATCTTTCTATAATGGGCCTTAGTCTAAAGAAAAATTTACTAGAAAAAAATCCACGCGGACCAGGCAGCTGTAGGGGTGATTGCACTGACCATTGTGCCAACACGGCCCTAATGGCCGTGTCGAATTTTCTCTAGTGTTATTTATAATTATTTTTTTCTAGGAAAAAAAAATAATCTAGTAATTATTAACGACATTAAAGATCACAGCTTTATGACAGACAAGTTTCTTATTAGGGACAGACTGTCTTGCGTCCTCATTTGCGATCCCTTTCTTTAATGACACGAGTTAAATAAATGTGGCAACACAAAAAACACTTACCGGTTCCGCCGATTTCCACTCATATTTCTGACTGGCTTCAGCCAAATCATATTCGCAGCGCAAGAAGAGGATAGCTGCATGAACAAATTTAGTTTCTACGCTTCCGTCATGCTCACTCGCAAACCAATCTAGCAACTTGTCCACAATACGGGTATAATGTTCGCTGTGAACAGTCCTTACAATGGTGACCGTCTCAAACATTACTTCAAATAGAGTCCATCTTGAATTTTCAGTACCATCAATCCAGTTTTGATCTTCCTTTAACAAATCATAGAGAGAAGCCCAAACACCAGCTATCGGCACAATGGAAGGCCAAAGCTTAGCGTACATCTTAAATTCATGTTGCAAAACTTCACTAAACTTAACGTTGACAAAGAAAGGTTTTAAATTACCATACAGTTTCTCGTCAAGACACTTTTTACATATCTCAAATGCAGACGCTAGCTGTATCTCATCTTCTCCCTGATTGCTTTTCAACGATTTCGCTTTTATATCCATAACTAGACTCATGCATTTCTCCGACCCTAACCCTTCGGGTAAGGAGAATATCAAGCTCAAGTATGCATCTTTCAATGCTTCATAAAACAATTTGTTATCTAATTCACATATACTTTTATTGTACAAAGCCCTGCTTATATTTCTCAACTCATTAGCATCTTTTAAGGAATGTATCTCAAATTCTATGTACAGTTTGAACAATTTGATAGAGTATTCGTAGTAATTTGCTTTGTTCAATGCTATTGCCGTATTGTGAATGTCTGTCTGAAGCTTCGTAAAGCACTTTTGGTGATTTGCACAACCTAATCGCTTGAGTTCGTACAATATTTTGTGTTGAACATTCACTAACTTGTAGTATACAGGTAATAAATTGGTTATGTCTAATTTCTGGCTTATAGAAGCAACAGGAAAGTGTTTTATAAGAAACAGAAGTCGCAAAGAGTCATGTAAGCTACTCTTAACTGTACAATTGTCACATTTTAGGAATTGCTCGCTCTTTCTGCTGCTCAAATGCAACATGAGATTCAAACAAGATATCTGCATAGTTTCATTGAAATAGGAATTCCAGTCTAATTTTTTATTTGACACAGTAAACTCTAGATAAACTCTTAGGAATTGATTCAGAAATGAATACGTGGTGTGCATAGTTTTCTCATATCCAAGTTTTTCTAAATCTGTACATGAAACCAACATGTTGTTCAAAACATTTTCTATGGTCAACGGATTGGTTTGATTATCAAATATACTGCAAAAACCGTTCAGGTAAAAAGTCTCTAGACATCTCATGATTTCATAATTGTGTCCCAAGACAGTTATAGCTGTTCGTACCACCACGTTGAGCAGACAATTCTCAAATTTCGCTCGTGATGCATTTTCAGCAATCACATAGAAGCATTCATTAAATTTGACATAAACATCTAATAATTCTTTCGGTTTTAACTTCTTGAATGATACCAGATCTGTTTTACTTGATAAAACTTTGAAAATCTCACCGAAACTCTGTTGCAACTCTTTGGTATTCGTATCATTGTACAGGAAGTGCAGTTTTTTTATTAAAAACGTAAGAATATTTGTGCAAAACTGCACAGAATCATATATTTGTAAAACTTTCAGAATATCTTCTAAAGTTTTTGGTAGTAACTTTGATATTGAAGTCTTTGATTTTAGCCTCTCTATGTAAGCGATTCGATCGACCAGAATGTTCCAGTATGTTTTACAATATTCTACCAGCATAGATTCCACATCCCATTCAAAGGGCATAAACGAAAGTTTCAGTACTAGCTCAGGTGGTATAGATGAGGTCTGAAACATAAATATATATATATATATATTGGTTCTCATTCCAAATTATCAAATTATTCTTTTTATTTATATTAGAAGGAAGAGCTGAGACAAAGCATGCTTGGGAGTACTCAGAGTCAAAACTTACAATAATATATTTAGTCTAGTTGTTACAAGGTCTTCTGAGCCCTATACAATTACAGATCTGTCAAAATTCGTGCATGGGCCTCCGACAATTGACAATACAATTATTGTGAGGTTCAAATTTGGTACAGTGAATTTTGAATACAGTTTGTTCTGAAGTCTATCTTACGTAAGATACGGATAACAATATGATTATGGAACTGTCAAAATTAGTGCTTGGGCTTCTGAACCAGCAGGAAACTCAGCAAAAGCAATTTTTTTAACCCTAATTTATTGGATACGGTGTTATCATTAAAAGATGATATCAAAACTTCAAAAAGTCTCTACCTATAATTTTTTAAGAGTAGTAACAATACCAACCATTTTAATCACATGTTTTTGTATGTGATAGATGCACGCCAGCACCTTCACTTGATCAGTTCGTGGAAGGCCACGCGTCTCATGTACACATTCCACGGTCAATACGACAAGAGTTCTTCCATCCACTCTGTCTTTCCATGTTGGTACTTTGTCAAGGTTTCTGAAAATTACAGCGAAAATAGGGGATTCAATAATGCAGATAAATGAATAAAAATATTGCATCCCATCAAATTTTAATAATATCTTTGTCCTACAGAGATCAAAATTAGATGATAATATGAAATCGACTTTTTGGAGATGAAAAACACGAGTTGATTTTGTACTATCAACTAATTTAAATTTACTGGGTTTTCACTGTTCAATGATGATTATATAGACCTTCACTTAACATCAGGTGGGGTGGAGTCATTATCGGACCTATCTATTAAACAAAAAAAATGCTTTACTGTACAATGACGATATGCGTAATTACAAGGGAAAAAAAGAAGTGGGTCTAATTTAACTTGCAAGTTTTTGGTACAGTACACACCACAAAAGGTAAGCGGCAATGAATATTCACGAAGTGAATCAGCACTGTGCGGCGCCTCCCTCTTTCCGCCACCCCTATGGCGCCCAGTCCCTTTCCCTTTCAGACCTCATACCGCTATATAGAACTTTAAATTGCCTACTTTCTATAAGCGCATGTCAAGTTTCATCTTTCGTGACAAATATCGTAAAAGGCAGGCAACAGTAAGTTCCAAGGGCTTCACAGCCTCCTATTTGATACTCTTACTTGTATAAATACCGAGCAATCTCTCAAATACCGTCTCTCGCACTACGGGATATTGTCGAAATTTCTGTATTAAACGGAAACAGCCACAAAAAAAAAGGCATGCAGCCAACTGGAACAATCAGTGTAAGTAATACATTTAACTCCCATTGAACAGACAAAAACAAGCCTTACAGTAGTCGCGTATGATGTGTAACAATTGAAACCTCACCTTATAGTAGTAAAAAAAGAAATAAAACCTACTACAAAAGGAATAAGCCATTTGAACATTAAGTTCTAAAATCAAATCAAATAACGCGCGCTTTCGCGACTTCCTGTTACACACTTCCGTCCCAGTTAACGAAATCACTCCCACAAATTGCAGGAAAGCGAGAGGAAAGATGTTACACATCAAAAAGTAAAATGAAAGTTTGTTGTTTTCAAACAGTGTTAAATGAAAATTGATTTATAATTTACCTGCACAATATACAGAGAACATTCAAAGCGAAGGCTCCTTTATCTTTAGCTCCTAAATTAGACAATATAAGTTTGTAATCGTCACACACTTGACGCAAATCACACAAATCTTTCTCTGTGCCATTTGCCTTAAAACGCACTATGAAATCGTTGGCTTCCATTTTAGTTAAAATGTCACGTAGTAATAGAGCAAGTTCACTTTTAGTGCATTTCCATTGTAAGACAAATTAACACAATAATAGCAGTACTTTCAAAGAAAATAAAACAATGTCCTTTTTGATTTTGAAACTAATCCAAAACCGTTATCACTAATCATAACCGACTGTCAAGTTATGTTTCCACTTACAACTTTCAACTGTGTATTAAATAATTTCTTGTAAAGCCAATCCAAAAAAGGAAAAACATACAACTAGCCAATCACAATACTGCACATAAATAAGCACTCAATAAACATCCAATGAGAACAAATGTTCCATGTACCGTTCCGTTCAATGCACGAAAACGAAATCTAATTTATACAAGTTTTGAATGTTTTGTTTTAGTATTAATATCAAAATTCTCTTTAAATGATTTTTTTTGTACCAAAAAATAGTGTTTCTGTGTTTTACGATTTGTATAATAGCTACCTTCTATCGCTTCTACCAGACAACAGCGAAATTACTCAAAACATTGTATGTGTAAATATTTATCGACACTGCATGGAACGAAACTATGTAAAAACGTTTAGTTGTTAATGAATTCCGTGTAAAATTATTCATTATTGATCAATTGGATGTAAACATTATACTAGTTTTTCTAATAGCATTATAATTTTTAGATTAAGGCAAATTGAAATGGTTTGATTTGGTAAAACTTAGATTGAATATAAATTAAAAATTGTTAATTTGCGTTTGGTTTCCTAACCGTAGTTAATTCACTGATTCGATGTCAAATTTACCGCCACTATCAGCGGCCGGTAAAAAATGAGATTGAATGTATATTCCTGTTATTTAGATAATTCAAAGAATACACACCTAATACAACAAAATAATTGCTCACTATCAGAGCTGAATACTAAAATATTTAATCCTCGCTGAAGAAATAAACCTATAAATTATTGATTTTTCTACAGGTAAGCGTGAATTTTTTTCTTCAAATGTATTTTCCTAAAAAAATACGTTACTGATTGCTTATAGTTAGATCAAGTTAATTAATGTGGTGTCAATCTTCCTCTTTTAGACAAAAACAAAGAGCCGAAATGAATTCAAGAACCAAATACTACTTATCCTTACTGATCACAGTGGCTGTTTATTTTGGAGTTTCCAATGTCGTGTTTAACAAAGTGAACGACACAATTCATATTGTTATAGATGAATTATTCCATATACCACAAGGTTTGGCGTTTTGCGAGCGAAATTTCACATATTGGGATCCTAAAATAACCACACTCCCTGGACTGTATCTCGTGTCCGCTGCGTTTCTAGGAAGCTATTTCCAATGCAATGTGTACAATCTACGATTCATAAACTTAATAGCATCATGTGTCAACCTGCTGCTGTTTGCTTCAATACTGAAATTCGTTTACGGATCAAATAACTACTTCAAAAACGTAATGCAAGCATTAAACCTAGCGTTGTTACCACCTTTGTACTTCTTTTCACATGTCTATTATACGGACACATTGTCGTTGACATTTTTGTTAATGTTTTCCAGATTATGCTTTACAAATAGACATAAGTTATTGATATTAATTTTTGGCCTGGCCAGTGTTTTGATGCGTCAAACAAACATAGTTTGGATAGCTATGGTATTTGGCCATAAAGCGTTAGACATTTTCATACGCAGCTCTAGAGTATTTGGCAACCAGAACCTAACAAAAGTAAAACTGAGTAAGACTTCTCTTATAGCCCGTGATGTTGATTCATCGAAATTGAAGCGTTATTATGGGCTCAGTGACTTTTTTGTGGCTCTAAAATACCATGTGTCCACATGCATGATTACGTTTTTCAAGTTCCTATCTTTGCAAGATATGTTAATATTATTCACTCATTGTATTATATTGTCATCTTTTGTAGCGTTTGTGTATGTGAACGGTTCCATTGTTGTCGGTGACAAAAAGGCCCATGAAGCGACCTTGCACATCCCTCAAATATTTTACTTTTTGCTTTTCTATTGTGTGTTTGGTTTGCCATATGTACTAACTAAGACTTTATCAACATTTAAGTTAATGATTACGAATAAATTAAAAATAGTTTTTCTGGGTTTGCTGTTCGCTTTGATTGTGCATTATAATACTGTGACGCATCCATATCTATTAGCCGATAACCGACACTATACATTCTACGTTTGGAACAGGTGGTTTGGTAAATTTGACTATGCAATTTATGCTACAATACCATTGTATGTATTTTTACTATGTAACTTGTATGATAATTTACGCAACCAAAATTGTATATCGTTTCTGTTGCCATATTCAGTTTGTTTATTTGTTGTGTTAGCATTACAGAAAATGATTGAGGTTAGATATTTCTTAGTTCCTTACATAATTTTAAGACTTAGGTTTGTCAAGGCATCAAACTTAATTATTGGTTTCGAGTTCTTGTGGTATTTGATTATTAATATTGTGACATTTTATTTATTTTTCAATAAGGAGATACTTTGGAAAGATTTTAATTATGCCCAGAGATTAATTTGGTAATTTTAATATGTATTTATAATAGTTACAACGTCATTTATTCACAATTAATTTGCAACTCTTTTGACATGGAGATTGAAGTGGGACAGTTTTCAATCTATCCTTGTTTCCTTGTATAAGATATCGCTGTATGACAGAATAGACTGAAGTATGAATGTACTGAATAATTGAAAGGAATCTCCATATCATTAGATTAATGAATTACAATAGCAATAAATTTGAATAGTTTTCAAACAAGTGTGTGCATAGAATTTTGACTCTAACTCCACAACGTAAAGTATGAATTAGTATAAAAAATTTAACTGATGAGGCCTTGGGTGGATATACCAATGACTTACTTTTGTTTTGAAGATGCTATCGATATCTAAAGTAACCACCAATGACTATAACTACAGTTTATATTCAAATCTACAATATTGTCCGCAAAATGATAATACTTCCTTTTTTTCCAAGAAAGACTTTATATCTATCACAATAAGGTCTAATTTCGCGTATGCCTCCTATCATATGAAGTGGGTGATATTTTGTTAAAAGTTAAATCTTTTCAAAAAAGATATTGACTTGTGAACATTTAATTAAATTTTTAGTATGTAGGTATTTGTAAATATTTTTTTAGTCCACAAACGATTTACGCTTCAAGATGTTGAACATTGAATTTGTTTACTTTAAGAATGTATTTTCCGTAGTATTAAAATTGACATAAGCAATATTAATGTATTTGTTATAAATTAATTTTCTATAATGTATAATGCATGTGATCACTTGGAATAACGTTTGTGTAGTTAGTATATTGCAATTTAAACTTAATGGTAGTTTCGAAATTGGCTCAAGTCGCACGTTTCATACCGCCGTTTCACTAAGTTATTCGTTTTTGCTATTTGTAAACTTGTCTACAGTCTGTCCTTATCATTCTTTGTAAGGATTAAAACGGACAGACTGATGTTAAGTTTACAAATAGCCAACACGAATAGCCAACTTAAGTGCTGGCATCATGGAAGAAGAAGCATGTTTGCAGCCCGGCAATGTGAGGATGGTTGGTGTGGCAGTTTATAACTGCTGTACCAGCTATCTTCGCGTTTGGACTTGCTCACCACTTAACATCAGGTGGGGTAAAGTCATTAGCTTACCTGGCTATATAAAAAAAAACTGCAACCTGCGCATAGTTGCACTCAAAGCTATATTCACAACCGCCATAAAGTTTGCATCTAACCCCCTTACCACCATGTGAAAAGCTAATACTAAAGAGCATATTGGGAACAAACTGAATACATTAATTCATATAGCACGTTTCATTTGGTGCTAATTTTTTGCTTGCAGACGGCAGCACAACTGCAGTCGTCAACGGGTCGACAGCAGCCGTCGCCATATCGACGACTGCAGTTGCGCTGACTTTGCCTGCAACCCGCTCGTGTATATGAAGTCTAACTTTACCAGTGTTAAGCAATAAGTGAAATCAGCGGGCAATTATGAAGCTAGCAAAAATGAGTTCTGTGGGCCATTTTTAAACTTATGATTGTGGAAGCAGTAAGCGATCATTGATCATTTTTAGGGTCAAACAGAATGTAACTTTAACATGGGTTCGTAGAACAAATTTTCACTTACTTCAAAGTGAACCGCTGGTCGCTTTCTGCTTATCATTTCCTCTTCAAGGCTAAAAGTAAAAGTGCCATTTGCGGTGAGCCAAAAAGTTACACAATTCCCCATCGAAGTCAGTCCGAGAAAATTTTCAATATACCTCTTATATTCTGTCGCCAATAAGGTGTTTAGCAGACGACGGGGCGGGGCGGGCCCGTCGATGTCTGCGGCTGCCCGCGCCGCGTACACAAAGCACACGACGGGCAGAGGCGGTAGTTCAGGACGTTCGTTCTAGTGAATAGTCCATCACTAATAAGCGCGTGGCGCGGACTGAGCTGACCGCCCCGCGCCGCCGTCTGCGTTACTGCATATAAACTGGTTTGTATGATCCACGGCGGGCAGCCGCGGACATGCCGCGCCGCCAGTGCCCGCCGGGCACCCAAGGGTCTTTTTGCCCTCTGTGTGCGTTTGAAGTATAAAATTCACTTTGTGCTATTATTCGCAGCGAAATTGACCGGGCCGACCCGCCCCGTCGTCTGCAAAGCGCCTAAAGGGCGCCAAGTGTAACCAAAAAAGTTCAACGACCTTTTCTAAGAGATTTGCAAACATTCCGAAAGTGTAAGGAAGACCCACGAAGCAAGTACAGAGACGAGCTACTGCACAGCTACCAATGTTGCATTGACGTCACTCACTATTAGTTCTAACCACTCAGCACCAGAGGCGCTGATATCAGTTGGTCATTCCCGGCGCCACTCGCATCTTTGTCCCCTCAATTTTTATGGGGGTGCAATTGAGATTTTTCTTAAGTGAAATCCCATTTGACACAGATTTTTTTCTAGAAAAATTATCACTCGTCACCTGAGGGGACACAGCTGTTGTGTTGTTAATGGCGCTGTTGGCATCTTTTAATACTGACTCCCTCTTATTAGCTTCACAGGGTTTCTTAGAAAGTACCATTATTTATCAACAGTGTATGAATAATTATTATGGGCCATTGATTCGTGCCAAATTGATACATATTGTTTATTGAGTAAGTACTTGAACTTTGTACATAGTAATTCGTTTGTGTACACCCCGGCAAACTTCTTGACCATCTGCCATAGACAATCAGGTCTGCGCAGTAACATTTTTTTTACATACAAGAACTTTTACTGTGCATGTTTTTTTTGTCTGTGGTTTTGCTTAAGAAATTCGCCGCTACCTTTAATTATAATTCAATTCGCATGTAATTAGTATTTTTTATAAATTATTATTTTTTGCACTTGATATGTGTTTTTATCATTCACATTCCCACATACATTTTTATATTGATTCTACTTTTCACACAATTCCAAAGGCAAGCTTATCCATGGCCTGTCCATAAAGATGGATATCCAATTATTCTTTTACATCAATGATTAGAAAACCGAAAAAGTGTTTAAATCTTCTTCCGAAGCTGGTTTCAAAAAATAAATATATTTCTACTTTGGAAAATAGTTTCGATAAAATATCAATAATTCTTGCAAAAAATTCAGCGATTAATCATGAAATCTTATTATATTTTTATTTTTAACCATTAATATATTGTTTTAAACTCAGTTACTCTGATCATGGCGCTTGCAACAGTGCCGAAATATCGGAGACTCGTAAAAAACAAGGTACATGGTAACAATCCCGTTAATATCTATAATTTAACCATTAATCTCCGTAATTCATAAATTAAAATATTTATCAACTATTACAATAGATTCAGGCAATAAAACCACATAAAATAAATTTGCAAAATATTTAATATTACTTAGGTATCAACTTGTACTTATCGAATATATTTATCACATAGAATGTACGATAATAATTTACAATTATTCAAATACATAAAACATATCATAGTTTTTGTAACATCAAACAAGAAAATAACTCTTGACATTAAATAGATTTAATCTAATGTTATACATTAGAATCTCACAGAACCATCGAAATCTACTAAGTATCTAAATTGGTAACTATTTTCTTAAAATGGTAACATCGTAATTCCTGTTTGCAATAGTTGCCAGCATAATTCTAAGTAGGTATTAAAAGTTACAACATTTAAATATTCCTGGTTTAATAATAAGGGGTCAGTGAGACTAAATGCAAAACAAGCGTAGGTAACAGTTATCACAAAATTTCAATATCCTTCAACCGATTTTCAAGTTTACTTTTACAGCATTAGGATTTAAAATAGATTAAAAATGTAGGAATCAAATAAAAAATATATATACTACTAGAGTCTGTGCGGAAAGAGAATGGGATTTAGATTGGAGGGCGCTGTAGTGCTTTTCTACCGTATCTGTAAGGTTTTACCCCTTTTAGACATGATTAAATACAAAAAACCGCAAGAAATCACAACAACAAACAAATCCGTATCAATACAAAACTTTGACGTTTTACAGATTGCTGGCTTTGATTGCCAAATAAAAATCTTTATGTTAGTTCCGTTTTTCGCCACGCCCATTCTCTTTCCGCACAGACTACCTGGACATTAATTAAATTTGAACACAAACTTATAATTTATTTTATTACCCACACAATTAAGTAGCATTTGCTTAGCAAAAATACTGCCTTCTGTAAGTTTCATGCACAGACTTAGATTGAAAAAGACGCCGCATGTAATTCAAATGAGGATCCGTGACGATTTTGTTGATGATGATAAAATGCAGATTTATAGAGCTAAGTCCAATGGAGCCCAAACTACAATGGAGTTTGACAGTTGAGTGTCGATAAATCGCTTTATCATATCGCGTTTTGTTAGTCATGCTAGGGGGGAAGGGCTCCATAAAATATAGTGGTTAAATTTTTGATCTACAACAAATATTGACGAAGTTATGACCAAATTACTAAACGAAGTTTTGGCTGGCCGCGTGGTGGCTGTGACTTCACCGCTCGGGCGCGAGCGTGCGTAGAGACACTTCTGAAGTTCGACCAGAGTAAACTACGATCGAGCTCTGTGACGTCACACGTTTCGGCCGCCGTGAATATTGGCTACCATAAAATTAGTTATAAAATCGCAACAAATGAACCGATTTCGATGATTTAAAAAGCTTATTAGATCATTATACTGTCGATTTTGAGTTGATTTGCTGACCTAGTAATGATCTTCATTGTATGTTAACAGAGATTTTGAGTTCTCACGGGAACAAAGCTGTCACCTATTTAAATTTTACCGTTTTTACAGCTTAGTATAGGCAATTAGATATTGTTTAAACATTACGATTAACGTCCGGCATCGATATTGGTGACACGAAGAAATAAATAAATATTTCCAACACACATCAATTAGCCTAGCCCCAAAGTAAGTACTGTAGACTTATGTTAGGGATACTAGGGTAACGGATAGAATACATTTATAAGTTTATTTGTAAATAAATACATATTAAACATCCATGACTGGAGTACAAATGCTCGTATTCATCACAAATAAACATCTGCTCCCACCGGGATTCGAACCTTCTAGTAGGCAACAGCTTGAAATCCGGCGTACAAATCACTCGGCCACGGAGGTCAAATTGGCGTAAAAGAAAGTGCATTGCTCCCCGTTTTGGCACGCGAAGTATCTCTATTTCGATCTATGTCTGTATTTTCATGCATGACTTTTTGGCGGGATCGGGAAGCGTCACTTTAGCAGTTTTGTTTTTCTTGTTAAAAATTGTGTTGTGGCGGATGTTAGTGTCTATTAATGGTGGATCATTAACCACTAAGTGTTCGGGAACATGCACAAGTGTTGGCAAGTGAAACAAAATAGCGGAAAGTGTCTTTCGACGTTCCCTCAAAAGTCCACGGGGAGGTTCCAGTAAATCCCCACACATTTACTGAAACATAGGGAAAGGGGGATTGACTTGACTGCCACTTACTTTGACTTAATTTATTACTTTTTTAACACTTGACATTGGCTAAATGCACAATCCGTGCGAAGCTATTTAGAAAAAAAATCATGCATTTAGTAAAATCGGTACATTGAATTACCGGTTCAAAGAAATGTTTCTTTACACATCAACTTATGAGATTGTGCGGTCAGCAACACTTAAAGTTATCACAATTTTGTTCAATCAATTATGAACTTTTTATCAAGCACAATAAAGAACACAGCTTTGAGCTGTTTGGAGAATTTTGACAGTTTTAGACAAGTCGATTTAAATATATACCTTTTGTTATACAAAAGATAAGTATTGTGCATTAATTAAACTATTAAAATAACATTAGGAATGTAAATAAACATACATTTGATTACAAACGAACATAAACAGAATTAACTATATTTAAGTTTCCCATAAACGAACATTAACATTAACAATAGGGTAGGTATTTGACAAGTTTTAGAAAACGATCTCACGTCATTGAATAATGTTTATGGAGTCCGTCCGGAGTGGATATTCATCTTTCTGTTGTATATTTCAGTAAAGATAACTAAATCAAAAACTACATTTACAAGTTGCCGCGAAAACATTTCTCTGGACAATATGGCGTCTTACTAGTGTGTGACGTCACACGACTGTTATTAAAACGACAAACGATACAATGTAATGTCACTTTAACCGGAAGTTTACTTGCGTGTGACGTCATTTTAGGCTCCGCCAATCCTAAGCGTTTTGGGTCATGTGACAATAGATAAGAAAACTATTATCTTTTTCGTGGGTTTTTAATAAAACTATGATTTTTTTTGTAAAAATAGTAAAAACTGCCAATATTCATTCTAAACACAGATGCTAACAATTGCCACTTTATTTTTAATACTGTCAAATACCCTATTTGCTGGATATAGAACAAGAAATATTTTTTGTATAATGAACAATACAACTTTCTAGTGAATTCATGTAAATTATTAAAAATATTATAATTTACAACACGGGGCTGACGCAAAATACTTAAAATTATCAAATCCAAAAAAAAAATAAAGGTAATCGTGAAATGCATAATTAATACTGCAATAGAAATAATGCGTGTTAATATAAATTAAAAAAAAAACAAATATATACGTATACACCCCGGCAAACTTCTTGGGCATCGACCATAGACAAGGAAGCCTTTTTTTTATACGCAGGCAAAAATACTGCTTACAGACGACGGCGAGTTTAAGAGGCACACCGCCGAACGGACCTCACACCTGGCTCCCGCAAGCCTTACGAGCCCCAGCAGTGGCTGCCCACTGAGGACCCCGTAATTCTTACAGGCGCTCTACGGCATAATATACGCTTAAAAAACCCTGCGAATACCCTCTAAGCTGCTTAGCGCGAAGCCGCGGGATCCCCGTTTAGGTATTCTCCCGCGTCTATAGACAAGGAAGCCTGCGCAATAGCAAGTTTACATACAAAAACGTCTTCTGCGCAAGCTTATTTGTCTGTGTTTCTGCTCAAGAAATTTGCCGCTAATTATACACTTAATGACACTCTTAAAACAGTTAATTTAATAAAAACGCAGCTCATAGCTATATGCTACTTTTGTCGATGTAAAATTCAGCTATATTACCAACGATATTAAATACCCTAGATACACCAACACGAACAAAATCATACCCGAAACCTGTCCAAAAGGTACATTGGACGATCCACGGCGCTCCTTAAGATGATCGCGTAGTCTAAACAATATAAGGCATTATTTGAACATTGAAAATCACCTTTAAAGCATACTAAATGAGGTCTTAATTAAAACGCACGCGTCAAAGAGTTATGGCAGTTCGATATGTAAGCTCGTAAAATTTTACGACTTATTGCTATGTGCAGAAGAATAAAGACCTTATTTTGACTCTACGCGCAATTCTGAATGCGCTGTTAGTGATATAACAGGTACGGTCCGCAAGGAAAAGAGATGGCTATATTATCGACCATGAATTTGAATATCACAAATATTTTCTATTAAATCAGTTTATAGTAAGTAAGTATTAAAACTAATATTACTTCAAATGCGTTAAATTAACAAACATATATCTAATCATAGATACCTGTCGAAAAACGACATTTTACATTCGATAAGTAATTTTTTCGCCTGTTTTCATGGAGCTCAGAGGCATGTTGACTTTTCTACGGTCCGCGCGTGACTGTGAATCAAGAAGTGCTTGAGTCGTGTTCAAGCACTTCTTGATTGGGACACATTTTGAGCGCACGTGGTGTATCTAGGGTACTTAATATCGTTGTATATTACTAATAACTTAACAAAAAATTAAGTACTTGTGTAAATAACAAATCTAAAAACTGATTCTAAATAAAAATTTAATAAAAAACATTTAACTAATCCATCTTTGTAATCAGGACATTTTTATTTTCAAATTGGCAACACTGGTGTCAACTTTATTAACATTGAATTGTAAATAATAATAAATAAATATTTCCAACACTCACATCAATTAGCCTAGCCCCAAAGTAAGCACTGTAGGCTTGTATTTGGGATACTAGAGTAACGGATAAAATATATATACTGTACATATATAAGTAAATTTCTATAGAAATACATTTTACTTCACTGGAATACAAATGCTCGTATTCATCACACAAACAATTGCCCACACCGGGATTGGAACCCGGCTCAAGAGTCGGCGACACCATGAAATCCGGTGCAGAAACCACTCAGCCTCGGAGTTCATCAATTAATCTTTAGTACATTAAACACAGATGTTATTTTGACCTATACTATTTTTGTAGTTACAATTATGAGCACTTCGGGACACATCTATCAGCCCACTTAGTTTTGTAACAGCGACATCAACATGCCCCACATATAACTAACATGGAGGAAATAATCACTCACCTCCTCAAGAGATGGCGCTACCTGCGCTGCGATCACAATAGTATGGAAGCCTACATCGCGCAAATGAAATTCGGACGCTAAAACAGAATGTTACAAAAATATAATTAAAGCTTGATGGGCGTTGAAGTATATAAACAGTCTTCTCTAATTTTCTTATGAAGTTGTAACTTTTTATAAAAACAGTTAATTTTAATGATCATCGAACTAGTGACGTGTCTTAAAATGATCGATATATTTATTAATCATTAAAAATTACTGTTGTGTTTATAAAAAGTTAAAACTTCATGCAAAAATTTTAAGAAAATTAGAGAAGACTCCTTATATGATGTACTTCAACGCCCTTCAAGCTTTATTTGTATTTTTGTAACATCCTGTATACGATGCCCGACCAACACCAGTCGGGCCTCTGTAGAGGCTCCAGACGGAGAGGAGACTTCCCCCGTGGGGAGACGCCATCCGCCTGGAATACCTCTAGAGGCACTCGCCAATTCTCGGCTTGAGGTCCCCTTAGGATCTCGCCGTCCCCAAACCCGGTGACGCTGTAAAGGTCATCTGCGACCAACAGCATACACACTCAAAGAAAAAAAACAGTCGAGCCGCGGTCACCGAGCTACCATCACCCAGCTCGGAGGAAGATCTTCCCCTATGGCCTTCCTAGAGTGTTATAAGTTTCAACGATCTGTAGCAAAAATATACAGGTTGTACAAAAACCTATGACAAAGACTAAAACTACGCATTCTATACACCCAAACAAGTAATATTACAAAATACTATACGTAGGAATCATTTGTAATTTTACGTTAAAAAAAATGAATTTTTTTTTCAGTACGCAATGTATACCGCGGCCCGCTACTGTGGCGCTACGCAAAGAATGTGCCTGTGTGTAAGTGCGTCGATAAAAAACTTTCTAAATAACGTTTTGAAAATATTAATGTATAAAGCTTGAAAAAAAAATGTGACTTTGACCTTCAATATCTCCGTAACCATAAATTTCCCAGGTATGGTCCAGAAGAAAAAAATTATCGTCATGATGTGGAAAATACGTGGCCTTCGACTTCGTTAAAGATTTTTTTACACCCTGTATGTTAGGTTGAGCAATAATAATATATACTTTTAAAAGAACCCGACAAAAGCAGTTCATAAATCAGCTTCAAAACTGAGAAAATCTTTTTGCTCAATGTAAAATTATTTTTTAGCTAGAATGCTAGTTAGACCGATAGACGTATCCAGGAGTAACCTTACAATAAATTTAAAAAATGTTATACAATTAAAATATTTGATAAAGAAACGCATACAGATAATATTTCTTACCTTTTGGTAGGATTACATCTACTTACTGGTATCACTAATTCATAGAGATCACATTTATGACGTTTGTCTTTTTTTTTGTTCTTTTTTATTATAATTTTCCTTTAAGGACGACATAGGATACTAAGTCCATACAGCCTAGTTTTCAAAACCATTTTTCTTCCATTCTCAGTTTATGATTAAAATTCTAATGCAACGCATTATTCTATTTCTTAAAGTATTCGGCGCCATATATATGGAGTCCAATTCCTTAGTAAGTTTTCAAGTTGAAATCATTACTTTAATATAAAAAATTGACTTCAATTTCATTTTAAATTTTCCACTCGTTGTGCAATAGTATAAGCCTTAAGGGCGCGAAAATATATAAAAGCATACCAGCTTTCTATTGGCCTTTAAAAACTCTGTTTTATTCGTAACGACGAAGTTGATACAAGTGCATTCACTGAAAATCGGAGAAATGAGCTGAATTTATTCATTAAAAGGCAAAAGCCACATTACTTCACCATTCTCCATTATTTTCCGCCCTTTACCAATTTCTCAACGGAAATCGGCAAAAACAGTTTGCTTTAAAAAAAACGGAACGCAAGTGACTCTGTAAAATGGCGCCAAAACGTATATTTTTTTTAATCTTTTTTTTCCCTTCTTGGAAAAGGCAAAGGCAGAGCCATGCAGCCATAGTCTTCATAAACCCAAAACGTATAGAGATCACGAATTTGACAGTTCTGTTTGTTTTTTTTTCTTAAATCCATTTATCTTCCTTCCGGCCGTTGAGCAAAGGAGTCGACTCAACTTCTTTGCAATCTTTGATCGGACTTACATCGGGCTTGCCGTTAACATATTTTATTAAGTTTGCGTTGGAAACTACGTACGGAACCCCGGCGAGGTCGGATGACAACGGGTTGTAGTACTGCCGGTAGCAGAATATTGCAATGCTGAATCCTAAAATTGAGCCGACTAGGATATCTGAAAGATTAAATCAATAAATAAATATTACCAACACTCACACCAATAGGGATGATGACTATTTTTTTTCGTAGGTTATCAAAAAGTATTGGACACGTATTTTTTCTTTTTTCACATAATATAAACATTGCAGAGATATATTGATTTGAAAAGTCGCATGACGTCACGTTTTACAATTAAACAAGTACAATTTTCACTCAAAAGTGACGCCACGAGCCCCTACTCCCAAACTTTGACGCGCTTTTTAACTTTTAACTTTGAAAAAATACGTGTCCATTATTTTTTGATCATCTAACTGACGAACTAAATAGAATTTCGTTTACTGTACCCCGTCATCATCCCTATTAGCCTAGCCCCAAAGTAAGCACTGTAAGGCTTGTGTTATGGGATACTAGGGTAACGGATAGAATACATATACTGATACATATATAAGTATATTTGTATAAAAATACATATTAAACATCCATGACGAGTACAAATGCACAAACATCTGCCCCCACCGAGATTCGAGCCGGGGACCTCTCGAGTAGGCGATACCATGAAACTTGATACATATATGAAATTCGAATGAAATAAAATAACTTTTACAAAAATCAACTTTACCGTCGCGTCGTCATCGTTGAACAGGACTCCTTGGTCATTCCCTTTCTCTCAGCTATTTAAGGGTGTATTCCGAAATATACATCAGCACGCTGGCCAGCGGTAATGACGTCATGATTTCGACGCCATATTGACCACACTACTACTACACCAGGGGGCCAATCGCCTAACGGAAATGCTTTGGGAAACGCTAACGCTTACGATTTTATATTGTTATTTCTAGCCGCCTGAGGTTTTCGAATACCTCACGCTCATTTTTTTTTAATATTATTATTACCAATGCAAAAGAAAAAGAAAGAGCGCGAGGCATTTGAATACCTCAGGCGGCTAGAAATAACAAAATAAAATCGTAAGCGTTAGCGTTTTCCAAAGCATTTCCGTTAGGCGATTGGCCCCCAGTGCAATATGGCGTCGAAATCATGACGTCATTAACACTGGCCAGTATGCTGGTATATATTACGGATTAAACCCTATATTTTATCTATTCCATTCACTCATTCAACTTCTCATTCATATCATTCGCACATTTCTTTCCCACGCACATATAAATATGAGTATTTACAGAATATTTATTATTGCAGAGTATTGGAGCTCGATGGCGCAAGTGGTTAGCGCGCTCGGCTGCGATCGTTGAAGTTAAGCAACTTTCGCAGTGGTCGGTCATTGGATGGGTGACCAAAAATTTACTATCAAGTTAAGTGTTAAGCCGTTTGTCCCGGGTGCATCTGCAGTCGTTAGCGCTCACCAATTCGCATTGGGCTCACGCGGTGGGTCACGGCCCAATCTCCCTATTCCATCCATAGGGAAGGCGTGTACCCCAGCAGTGGAGGTATTACTCAATACTCAATCTTTTATTGTTTTCCATAATGTATACAAGATGTTACAAAAAATATATGCACAATCATGGATCCCGTCGGGCACAAAAATCAATTAATTACAAGAGTATCTAATATATAAAATTCTCGCACCGCGGTGTTTGTGGTTAAACTCCTCCGAAACGGCTTTCCCGATTCTCATGAAATTTTGTGTGCATATTGGGTAGGTCTGAGAATCGGACAACATCTATTTTTCATCCCCCTAAATGTTAAGGGTAATACACCCCTAAATTTTGTTTTTAATTTTAGTTATTTTTTTTATGATACATCATACAAAAATACATACAACCCTAAATTTTCACCCTTCTACCACCAACCCCTATTTTTTTAAGGCGGTACGAAGTTCGCTGGGTCAGCTAGTAATTATATAAAAACGCTAATAACTACTATAACTGACTATTACAATTCAGAATTTATATTATATATCTACAATAAATTAAAATAGGTATTAAATTTCATTTTATTCTTATTTATTAATAGGCTGATGATAATGATAGAGTATTCAATTTTTTTTGCAAGAGAAAACATTCCTTCAAAATATACATCGAGACACAAGAAAAATTTAATGGTTCCAACTGCTCGCCTTAAATTATGCTCATCGAGCACTTATAATATGTCTATAACAATCTATAACAAATTACCCAAAAATTTAAAAAGTGAAGAAAATTACAATAAAACTAGTTTTTACGGGTTAATGCACGAAACTTTATTTATTTATTGACGTTTCGCAGCCTTTTCAGGTCTGCATCGTCAGAATAATGATTTTTTATTTAAAATTGTCGAGCTACCTTCGAAAGACTTATATTGAGCGTTCGGTTATTTCATTGGAAGATTTTTAAAATTTTATTGTCTATGTATGAATTTATTATTTAATTTACTTAATAAAGTATTTTATTTAAAATTCTTGTTTGTAATTTTGAGTTTATTTATTTATTTGACCCTAACTACCGTAAACTACCACCGGTTCCAAAATTGGGAGACCTTCCTGAGAAGAACCGGCGAAACAAACTCAAGAGAAGCTTTCTATCTCCTTCTTATGTTAAATTATGCAAACAAAAAGAACTAATAGTATCTGATGGTCTTGCAGTGTGTGCTCGGGGTTGGGATTTTATCTCCTGTATAATAGGTTCCCAAGCTGGTGGTATATACCAACCATCTTCCCTATTGAAATTTGGATATTTTTTAATCTCAATAGCCTCGCGCATCATTCGAGGAACGAACCGCCGCTCAGCTGCAGCAAAACCCGAGCACACACTGCAAGACCATCAGATACTATTAGTTCTTTTTGTTTGCATAATTTAACATAAGAAGGAGATAGAAAGCCTCTCTTGAGTTTGTTTCGCCGGTTCTTCTCAGAAAGGTCTCCCAATTTTGGAACCGGTGGTAGTTTACGGTAGTTAGGGTCAAATAAATAAATAAACTCAAAATTACAAACAAGAATTTTAAATAAAATACTTTATTAAGTAAATTAAATAATAAATTCATACATAGACAATAAAATTTTAAAAATCTTCCAATGAAATAACCGAACGCTCAATATAAGTCTTTCGAAGGTAGCTCGACAATTTTAAATAAAAAATCATTATTCTGACGATGCAGACCTGAAAAGGCTGCGAAACGTCAATAAATAAATAAAGTTTCGTGCATTAACCCGTAAAAACTAGTTTTATTTAATGAGTGATGTGCGTGAAAACCTAAGAAACAAATAAGAAAATTACAATGTTTTTATTAAAAACAATAAGTTAATGTTATTGAATAAATGCTATTATAGCCTCCAGGAATACTTAAATGATAAAACGACTATGGAATAAATATAATAAATACTATATATTATTTTTATTATAAAAAGATATAATACAATACTTATAATAATTAATTAATAATCGTACATAAATCATAAATCTAATTATACAATATCTTATTGGAGTAGTATGAATAAATAATTTTTATTTATTTATTTATTTATTTATTTAATCTTTATTGCCTTTACAATGCAAATGGCGGACTTAATGCCAGTATGGCATTCTCTACCAGTCAACCGGAAAGAAGGTGCAGAGAAAATAAAACGGCAGACAACGAACAGAGAAAACATTAAAAAGCATTAATCACTTACACATACATACATAAATATACATTCTAGCAACATATATAATAGGTACACACAAATATATACATACATAAATACATATCTAATAATAATATACAGTGTCTGATTATAGTATCCTAATTTAAATTCAAGCATTTTGCGATAAATTTAAATAATGTTTCCGCGCCAAAGCCCTAAACGCATTCCTGTTTGGGGCACTACGCACGTGTAAAGGAAGTGCATTCCAGAGCCGGATGGCAGAAAGGGTGTACGAGCTGGAGACAAACCCAGTATGGTGAATGGGTACTTCAAGTATTAAATTATCATTGGAACGGAGATTTAATTCATGGGAAGACCCCAGGAACTGAAACCGAGATTTCAGATATCCAGGGGTGCGTGGATCGTATAGTAAATTGAAAAGGGTAAGAACTGTCCTTAAGCACCTACGCTCCCGAATAGGTAGCCACTTAAGTCTATTGCGGAACTCTGAAATGTGGTCGTATTTACGTAAACCAAAGACGAAACAAATAGTGTTATTGAGAAGACGATCCAATTTAGTAAGAAATAGTTGATTTATATCAGTAAAACAAACATCAGCATAATCAAAGAGAGGGTGAACAAGGGATTGTACAAGAGAGATTTTAGTACACGGAGGGAGAAAATTCTTGAGGCGATAAAGCGAACCAAGTGTTCCATTTACCTTGCGACATATGTTCTCTATTTGGCCATCCCAACTAAGTGTGTTATCAATTACGAGGCCAAGATTTTTTACTTTCGTAGAATAGGGGATCACTACATCGTTGAACTTAATGGCTGGAACTGTGTTCAAATGAAGCCGTGAAATTTGTCGAGAACTGCCAATAATGATCGCCTGACATTTGACGGGGTTGATGGTAATCCCAAAGTTATGAGACCACTCACGTATACGAGAGAGGTTTTGGTTGAGTAAACAGACTGCCCTCTCCAGGTTTGGTAGGGTGTCTTGCGTATACAGCTGAAGGTCGTCTGCATAAAGATGATAAGAGGTAGAAAGAACGGAAGTAAGGGAGTTAATAAATAAGGAGAAAAAGAGAGGAGAGATCACGCCTCCCTGAGGTACCCCAGCAGATAAGTCGGACCAGTCAGAGATCGATTGATCAATTCTAACGGCTTGTTGCCGCCCCCGGAGATAGGAACCGAACCAGTTCAGCGCATTGGAGGAACACCCAAGTTGAGCAAGAAGCGCAAGAAGGATATCGTGATCAACTGCATTAAATGCGTTTGAAAAATCCAGTAGTACTAAAACAGTCATCCGCGACTCCTCCATGCCATCGCGTATGTCCTCAACAATTTTCATAAGCGCCGTAGTGGTACTATGCCCAGGGCGGAACCCAGATTGGAAGTTAGATAGAAGGCAGTTGCGATAAACGTATGAAGAAAGTTGATTATAAACTGCAGCTTCGAGAATTTTAGAAAGGTAAGGTAAAATGGAGATAGATCTAAAATGATCGAGAGAGCTAGGGTTTGAAATTTTGGGGAGAGGAATGGAAAATGCCTTACGCCAAACAGTAGGAAATGAACCAGAAGACAGGGATTTGTTCATGATGAAAGTTAACGTAGGAAGTAGAGAGTCCAATAACAATATAAACATGTTTCTATTGATATTATCGAATCCTATAGCCTTAGACTTAATGGACAGTGCTAACTTTCGGACATCATGTTCGGTCAGTGGGCTAAAGGAGAAAATGAAATTAGAAGGAGTGGCCGTGGAAGAAAGTTTGGAAATCGTAAGAAATTTAACAGTGTCAGAAAGTTTGTTCTCGCGCGAAAAATGACGATTAAAATCGTTTAAAGAAAAAGGAGATAAAAATCGAGTTCGTGTTTTGCCAATACCAATTGAATTAAGGAACTTCCACATTTCGGCTGGAGAGGAATTAGTAACATTCTGATGAATATAATGACGTTTCGCACCTCTTATCATCTGGTTGCACCGATTTCTTGCTCTCTTGAAAGCCTCCCAGTTGACATCAGAGCGGCATCGTTTAAAAATACGAAAGGCCTTATTACGTCTTCTCATGGCTATGCGCACCAAAGGAGTGATCCAGGGAGCAGGTGGTCGTCGTAGCTTGACAGATTTAACGGGAGCATGATGATCAAATAATTTTATTATTGCTGCATTAAAGGTGGTGATCATATCATTAACAGATGCCTCGCCATACAGAGGCGACCAATCAATGGCATTCGCTTCAATTACAAGCTTCTCAACGTTCAGCTTCGCGAAATTTCTCATACGTATCATAGTCGGCTTAGCTTTAGGGGGTTTTACTTTGAGCGCCAAAAAAATCAGATCATGTTTTGAAAACCCAGGCGCTGACAGCTGACCATGTTTCGTGACCAGGTCTGGAGAGGAAGTTACGATATGGTCGATCCATGAGTCGTCAGTAACGATATTATGATGAGTCGGACCAAGAGGTAAAATAGTGAAGTTCGCAGACTCAAATATTGATCGGAAGCTACGTGAGGAATGAGTATCTTTTAAAAGATCCGTGTTAAAGTCACCCATGATTATGTGATGTCTGTAATCTGAGGAGATGTCGTCAATAAGAGTCTCAAGCTCTGTTAGGAAAGGAACAGAAGGGGGGCAGTAAATAACACCTAGAAGTACTTTAGTATGTTTGACATCAATTTCTAGAAATAAGTATTCCATGCAATCGAAGCAGGAAGAAGAGGAAGTTAAAATCTTATAAGGCATAGACTGAGTTAAATAAATGGCAACTCCCCCGCCACCTTTACCAATTCTGTCATTTCGAATGAGCGTGAAACCTGGTACGTCAACAGATGCTGAACTCAAACAGGGCTTCAGCCAGCTTTCTGAAATCAGAACGGCATGGACAACTGAATTAGACTTAAAAGTGTTCAAAAGTTCGGTGTAATGACAAGGAACACTCTGTGCGTTGATGTGGCAGACATTCAAAGTTACGGTGCCACTGAATTCTTTAGCCACGAGTGCGCCCAAATCATCAGGATCATCGGACGACCGGTCGCTAAGGGAACAAAAAGACGAGGTACCATCCTCTGCTGAACCATATTCACTACTATCAGACATATTATAATAAGTTCACGAAACAAAATAATATATTAAATAAATACAATTAAAAAATATGTATATATATATATCTATGAATAAATAATAAAAAATATATCAAGATATATAAATTGATTGAATAAACTGCTATTTTTAAGACCTGCATTTCCTGCCGATTGATGGTTTACAGTAGTGTGACACGTTAAAAACAAAACTGATTAAGAAATATATAAACCTAAACATACACTCGAACACAATATTTTTAATTAATTAAACACACTAGAAAAACTGTGGTCTTTCTTACAGACAACAGCAGTGTGCGCAGCTTCACTACCACCCTTACATCATGACCACACTACACTTCATTAATTCTGAAAGAACTTAAAACATGGCAGTATAGCATAAGGTCTTTGCGTACATATTATAGCAAATAATTACTTGAGCCACGTTCAAAACCCACGCTCCAGATGCTTTAAATGTTAATATGTGAAATAAGGTTCGAAGTTATAAAGTTAAAACGTTCGGCAAGGTAAAAAAAAAAAAAAAATGCGCTCGGAACGTAGGTTCGGAACGCACCCTGAGATGACATGCATGACATTCACATGTGTCATTGTCACTGTTAGTGTCAGTGCCAATCAACTTATCAAATCAAAATACAAATAAAGATTACCTTACAATGTGTGATGGATAAAAATTAAGTAAGTTAATCTAGCAGTGATAGCGAAGCTACCCACTAAACAAGCAATTCAGCTAATGATACAATGCAAGAGCAACGAGTATAATAAAATAAGGGAATTCGAACAGTAACAACAAAAGAAAATAAATGGACAACACAGTAGATGGAAACCGCATACCAAAACTCACTTTTTGACAATTTTTACAATACGCTTAGGCCGAGTATGCGTCTGCACAGGCTGGGATATCGCTGGCTCCACGGCGGGCTCACTGGTCACCGCAACATCCGCAATCTCAGTACAGGGAAACTGGTTCATTGCAGCAGTCAGTTCATCAGTGCAGGAGATCCGTAGACGGTTGCCTTTCGGTGTCTTAATGTAAACGCTGCCATCCATTGACCACACACTGGAGACTCCGAAGTGATTTCGCGCAGAGTGGAACAGGGATTGTCGATTCTTAGTAAGAAATTCTCTCAAAACAAGTGAAGAGCCTTTGAGCTTGCTCTTGCTTTTCCACACAGTGGACCGAAGGGCATAGTTGGTAAAACGAATCACCACAGGCCTGTTACGGCCCTCAGTTACAGACCCGAGCCGATGACAAAGTTTTATAGCACTTGTTTCAAGGTGCATGATACCAAGGTGTTTTTGGAGCAAAGTTATAACTGTTGAGTTCAAGTCCTCTTCAGAGTTTTCTGGAACACCACAAAGAAGAAGATGTTTGCTTCGATGCCTTGCTTCGTGCTGGTCGAGAGATTTTAAAATGTCACTAATCTGTTGCCTAAGAAGTGACAAGATACTCCAGACGAGTTCCTTGAACGCCTTAAACTCATCCTGTATCTGAGGGACCTTTACCTTATCTGAAGACTTCAGTTGGGCTTCAAACTGCTGCATTCTTTGCATCAAGGTGGTCTCCAGTGACTTCTGGGTTTCAAGTACAGCCGCAACACTGCTCATAGTGAAGTGTAGTGTGATTTGATATTTGAGCAAATAACTGTGAGTGACGTGGTGGCAGGTTAATGCAGGTCAGTTCCTCAAAATGACATCACACAGTGCTGCCTACAATGTATGAGGTGACTAAGGGTAAATACTAAGTAATTAAAATGGAATTTATGAAAAACACTATGTTTTAGTATTTTTAAAATAAATTAACTTAAAGCGTTAAGTTAAAGCGTGTTTTTATGGGTTTTAATTCATTGGATATAACAAATTATATTACAACTAGCAAACCAGTGAACCAAATGTTAACCAAAACCTGATTTAAAAAAAATGTATTTAATTAACTTCGGAGATTTTGTGTGGTTTCTTTGAAATTCGTGATTTCTCGAAAACCGGAAGTGCTACGTTACTCAAATCCGGTTTGTAGTCTTATTAACTATTCTTAACTTATAACTTAAACATTCTCTTTATCTATCTCTTACGGTTTGGCCGCTGAAACAGCACCACAGACAGACGGACGGTCGGACTTGTCTAATAGATAAGAGATAAGGAATTATGAATAAGACGTCCTCTCCTCTTGCAATTGCGATACCCTACACTAAAGGGTCCATAATGCACTTTTTATCTATATATTACCACCTTTGTATCTCCATTATGGTCTGCAATAAATGAATTGAATGAGGGCTATCGCGTATGAATCCGCCGCTAGAGGCGCTAGTGTAGCGTGAGGTCTCCGAAACGTCAAATGTTATTGCTTGTTGGTTGACTACGCGGGTTTATTTCTTATTAAAATAATGTTGTGAATAATTGGTAACAATTCGGCTTAATTATGGCAAATATGAGTTATGTGGCAATGAATGTCAGTTATTAAAAAATTGAGCTTAGAAAAATGACTGTATTCCCATTTTTTCCGAATAAAACGGAACTGGGCGTCACTGTGGCATGGCCTATTATGTTTAGGATATGGTTCTTTTGTGTTAAAATACGATCTAAATGTAACCTTTGATTTCATGTGTGTATTAATAAACTTTAAAAGTTACAATTTAAGACCTCACTCAACAGTGGCGCCATCTGGTGAGACAGAAAACGGTAGCCCTCATTGAATTGAATATTTAACAACACTCACCCTGCCAATGGTGGTGGTAATCACAGCTTCTCGACAGTGCCACACACGCGGCTCCCACCAGTGGGGCCAGGCAACATACTACTCGGACCCCACTGCCTCGCCTGCGAGACAACACACCCAGCCGACCGCATATCCACGCTGAAGCCACGCCGAGCGAGCAAAACGATACTGACAGAAAGATAGGAAAAAATCTAGAGTAGTTATGATTTTATTTATTTTTTAAGCATTTAACTGCTAGATGTTTAAATCTAAAGAAAAGTTTACTAGAAAAAAATCCACGCGGACCAGGCAGCGGACGGGACCCGAACCCGCATCCTTCGCTATCCGGGCGAATGCACTGACCATTATGCTGCCACGGCCCTATTAGCCGCGTCGAAATTTTCCTAGCCTTAAGCTGTGGGTTACCTACAATGCGAAGAGATGGCGCTGCCTTGCAGCTTAAGGCTAGGAAAATTTCGATGCGGCTAGTAGGGCCGTGGTAGCATAATGGTCAGTGCATTCGCCCGGATAGCGAAGGATGCGGGTTCGAGTCCCGTCCGCTGCCTGGTCCGCGTGGATTTTTGAAGTGAAACTTCTTTATCGGCGTTGGAAAAAAATTTACCGTCACATTTTTATTCGGTTACGACGTCATGCGACTTTTCAAATCAATATATCTCTGCAATGTTTATATTATGTGAAAAAAGAAAAAATACGCGTCCAATAGTTTTTGATAATCTACCTGATAAACGAAGAAAGAAAAATTAGTCATCATTCCTATTATCATTTTGACAGATCGATCGAAGTAAAAATAGTGACACCCTATCACATAACTCGTTCGATTTAAAGCTATGATCGATTTTATGCTAGAACATTGTTTAATCGATTATAAGTATCGAAAATATTTTAGTTATCAAAAATACTGGTGTTTTATACAAAATAATACAAATATTTGTGTGATGAGCACTAGTGTTTGTTCTGTGTCTGGGTGTGATTTATCTATAATATTTATATATATACAACAAAAAAGCAGTATACTCTGTACAATTAGATTTATTGATTATAATTAATAATTTCATTTAAAAAAAGGTTTATAAAAAACTATATCTTTGACTTTTTTCCTTACAATTGGTTGGTCTCATTTATTTCTACCGATTATTTGTAATCTGTGGCACAATCTTAGTAATCATTATGTGTGGCACATCACTAAGTGGGCGGTACCCGTCCATGAAGTACAATATTATTTTTATGACATTTTAACGTTAACAATAATAATAATAATAAATATAAATATTTCCAACACTCACACCAATTAGCCTAGCCCCAAAGTAAGCACTGTAAAGCTTGTGTTATGGGATGCTAGGGTAACGGATAGAATACATATACTGTACATATATAAGTATATTTATATAGAAAAACATATTAAACATCCATGACTAAAATAACAATAAAACTAACAATACAAAGTTTCATGGGCTTCGATCTGTTAAAAAGATAATGATAGAATGGACAGACTATAGGGGCCGTTCAAGTATTACGTAAGCACTAGTGATGTAATGAATATTCACATCTGCATTCGCATTCGCGAATATTCGCATATTTTTGAATATTCGCATTCGCAAATCTCTGCGAATGTTTTGCGAATATGAATATTTGAAAAAAACGAGCGAGCCTTACAGTAGTCGCGTATGATGTGTAACATTTGAAACCTCACCTTATATTAGTAAAAAAAAACTACTACAAAAGGAACAAGCCATTTGAACATTATGTTCTAAAATCAAATCAAATACCGCGCTTTCGCGACTTCCTGTTACACACTTCCGTCCCATTTCACGAAATCACTCCCACAAATTGCAGGTAAACGAGCGGAAAGATGTTACACATCAAAAAACAATTTGAATAAGTTGTTCTTCCTTTCCTTGAATATTCATTGTTACACAGCTTGCATTTAGCTCGTGCAGCATCGCAGTGTGAAATAAGTCCATATTTCACTAGAATTCGATTTACTCATGTTAATAAATCACTATTCAAACTCTTCTGGAGCTAGGAGCGAGGAACTCGATGGCGCAAGTGGTTAACGCGTTCGGCTGCGATCGTTGAAGTTAAGCAACTTTCGCAGTGGTCGGTCATTGGATGGGTGACCAAAAATTTACTATCTCGAGCTCCTCCGTGCTTCGGAAGGCACGTTAAGCCGTTGGTCCCGGCTGCATTTGCAGTCGTTAGCACCCACCAATCCGCACTGGGCCCGCGTGGTGGGTCATGGCCCGATCTCCCTATTCCATCCATAGGGAAGGCCTGTGCCCCAGCAGTGGGGACATTAATAGGCTGATGATGATGATGATTCAAACTCTTAACCTCAAAATTCAATTGTTGTGTTTACGAATAGACCGGCGCGAGCGGAATGACACTTCAGTCGGCACTCCGCAATTCGAACGAGACTGCCACCATGCCATAGACAATTGGCGCCAATTTTGAACAAAATCTAAATATTCGCATTCGCGAATACCGCTACCAGATATTCGCATCCGCATTCACATTCGCGAATGTTCAAAAAATAACATTCGTTACATCACTAGTAAACACTATTGGGGGGCAGGAGGGTCTTTGCTTTGCTTTTTTTTGATGACATGGGGGGTGGGGGGTGGGGGGGTCGAAATAGTGATTACGTCAGCATCATGGATTCTGGTGTCATGGACTAAAGAATTGCAAGAAATTCGAAAGAATTTCGTTTTGTTCGTAATAGTACTTAATCTAATATATAAAATTCTCGTGTCGCGGTGTTTGTGGTTGTGGTGTTTGTGGGTAGGTCTGAGAATCGGACATCTATTTTTCATCCCCCTAAATGTTAAGGGTAAATCCACCCCTAAACTTTTTTTTTTTAATTTTAGATACAAAAATACATACATCCCTAAATTTTCAACTTTCTACCACCAACCCCTATTTTTTATGGCGGTACGAAGTTCGCTGGGTCAGCTAGTAAGATTATAATATTTGGTTCCTTACTCTATATTGAATACTGTGTCAATTAAGTTTCTTTAAATGAATATTGTGTGCGTTAAAGTCTTCTATCCTAAGCCTATTTAAGTACTGCTGCTCATGAAGCTCATGAAAGCTCATGAATCAATAAAAAACAGAATGCATTAAAGTAAAAATGCATATACGATACCAATATAAATATACCAATGTTTATGTGGCTTCCAAAGTCACTTTTAAAAAACAGTAAAAACATACTTTTTAGAAATCCAAAAATTAGACATCCCCAAGTTTTATGTGTGGCAGGGCAGGTAGCCTTGTTTTCCAAACAGTTTCCGGATACTACTTTTGTATATACTTTAAATAAATCATGTGTAATTATAGTTATTATATATATGTATGATATCATCTAATTTTATCTCGCCAAAAATCACTTCATTATTTGTCTCTATATTGTACTAAATATGTGTTTGTCTCCACTGCATTGTCATGGCTGTTATCTCTTTTCTCCTTGCAAAATCTTTTAAATGTTTATTATTAATAAAGCTAGTCTACTCACTCATAAAGGTGATGGCTGAAAATCGGTATTTTGCCTTAAAACTGGCAAATGTTTAGCCGAGCCTTGGCCTTTTGCTTTCTGCAGCATACATATAGATATTTCATAGCTGATTTCTTGTATCTTTATTACTCTGTCTGTAAATGTATATGTATGTTGAAGAAAAAAAAATAAACGCATTATCTATCTATCTATCTATGTAAGTATTTGGGGTTAAGAGCTTTGCTTACTTTTGCTGACAAGGGGGAGGAGGGGGTAGATAATTGTAAAAATTCTGCTTACGTAATACTTGATCGGGCCCATTAGCTAGAACTGCTAAAGCGCTTATTCCACCTGTCTCAAGTTCAGACGTTCTAAATCATTCAGTAACTAATTCAGCCAAGTGAAATAGCATTTAGGAAGTTAGGGTCCTAATTAGCATCCTAAATCGGAAAAAGGGGGGCTTCTGACTGACTAAATCATTTAGTATCCAAATTAGAACGCGATTTAGGAAGGTGTAATAGCGTTTAGATGCTTCAGTAGGCATGTCGAAAGTTGAAAAAAATATCGATATATCGATACATTATTGATATTCGTTTCCAAATCTTTCACCATTACAACTATACGTCTTTCGAATGCTTTGCCATTGAATATTCGCAGTGCTCGTAAGTTGTGCATGCACACTATCTGACCGTCTAATATTTCTCTGGTCTGCAGTCATCTATACCATCTGATATAGTTATTTCTAACTAATTAAGTGTATGTATATATTTATATATTATGTTTATTAATTTATATATATGTGTGTATTTGTATTTATATATATAGGGATATTTTATTTATATATAATATATATTTATCGTTTATAGTATAGTATAGTTCTGTAGGATAATATTATTATTATTATTTTTCTCTAACTTTAGTAGCTCGCACTCTATCGCCAAAACATCCGTCTCATACACCCATACTGGTTGACCGGTAGAGAATGCCTATGGCATTAAGTCTGCCATTTACTGTTTTTGGTAATAAAGAATAAATAAATAAAATACATCCATCTTTTAAAAAATATCAATATCGGCTTCGATATATCGCGAAAAAAACATCGATATATCGAACCAATTTTCCCAAAAATATCGTACAGTATCTCACGAAATATGACACGCGAAATAATAATGGAACGAAAATTATCTCCCTAAAAATAGACCCTATTTTCGAATGATGAAAATGATTGCAGGGCCTCTCAGGTAAATGATTGCAGGGTCTCTTTCGTAAACAAGACTAGACAGTCACACACTTCACAGAATAAAATGGAAATCAGTACAACCAATTCACCAACGAAACAGATTTACAAATAATAGACAATACTAAATACAGCACAGATCATATTTATGTTGAATATCATTAATTTGAGATCCAGTTACGATTTTTCCAGATACGAATTTAGTTAGATCGTGATATGCCGCTAATAATTAAAAAAATATCGTTTTTGATACGAATTTCAATATTGGTTATTTTGTATCGATATATCGAATCAAAATATATCGGCAAAAAATATCGTAATATCGAACAAAAAATATCGATATATCGATACATAGATATATTTTCAACAAGCCTATGCTTCAGTCGCACCGCAGGTGTCACTGCGTGAGGACGTGTTGTGTCTACGATTACGAATTACGCGAGTGTGCGATGTCGGCGATAAAAGAAAAAGAAGTTATGAGTAACATAATCGAATTGAATAAACATATGCCGTATCTTTGAAACAAAAATAATAAAAAAATCATTAATAATATTAATATTCTTTCACCCACGTTTTTCGTTTTTTTACTGTATTTTATTTTTGTTGAGCCAACGGCCAGGCCTACGGGAAGACAGATTATTTGGTGCTTTGACAGGACTGGAGCGATTTTAAAGATATACTATGTTATATCACTCACAGCTACTATGTCCGCTGGGGAAGGATTTTCTCCCCTCCATGATGTCTAAAGGGTCACCGTTGCACTGCAAGTCCTCCGTCTCCACTCCGTCGGGGAAGCATCGGTAGAAGAAATCCGGGCGAGGACGACCTTATAAAAAAAAAAAAAAAAAAAACTAGAAAAAAATTGCACGCGGACCAAGCAGCAGACGGGACTCGAACCCGCATCTTCGCTATCCGGGCGAATGCACTGACCATTATGCTACCGCGACCCTGACGGCCGTGTCAAATTTTCCCCAGCATTTCTTAGGCTACAAGGCAGCGCAATCTCTTCGCATTGTATTTTTTTCTAGTAAAATTTTCTTTATTTTTATGTATTTATACTGTATGACACAGCAATCAAAATGCTGGTGAACAATTAATGTATATTTTACATGTAATGAAAGGTGACTTCATGAATCATCTCTGAAGTCACTTTTCAACTTGACGACTCTGTAAATAATAAATCAGGGAGAAAAAACAGCCCTTGCTGAGTTTGTTGCCGGTTCTTCTCAGTACAAGGTCTCCCGCCGTAGATTTACGAACCGATGGCGTAGCTTCTAGATATTCATGAGTGCTTGTAACAGCCGAAACTGAATATATGATTTTCATTTTGATTATGATTGATTTACATTTAAACATCAAACCTTTATGATATTATTAATTTTTTTAAGCATTTAACTGCTAGATGTCTAAATCTAAAGAAAAGTTTACTAGAAAAAAAAAATCTTCTTTCAAATGTTTAATACTTAAAAAAGTATTCATTTGACATTGTGGGTTACCTACAACGCGAAGAGATGGCGCTGCCTTGCAGCTTAAGGCTAGGAAATTTTGTGAATGTCAAGAAGCTACACCATCAGTTCGCAAAACTACGGCGGGAGACCTTGTACTGAGAAGAACCGGCAAGAAACTCAGCAAGGGCTGGTATTTTCTCCCTGTATTGTTATATACAGAGTCGTCACGTTGAAAAATGACTTCAGGGATACTTCTGAAGTCACCTTCCATTACATTATAAAAGTTGCTCCTGTTGATGGGTAGAATTACCCTCAAAGAGGTTGATGGTGTTTTAAAATGTACCCTGTATATGTATAGAAGTAGATAAAAAGTTTCTTGTTAATGAAAAGACCTTCATACATATATCGTATGTTGTGTGATTCGACGAGGTGTAATTTTTTTGGTGTAACACAAAACATGAAAATATTCAGTATAGAATTATAAACATGATTCTTCTGCAATATTCCGGACAGTTGTATTCAGCAATGGTAAATAATTACCTGCTATTAATTTGACCATGTCTGTCAATACGCCATTTATTCCTAACGCCAATGACCATGTTAGTAATATCTGAAATGAAAAAAAAAATAATTGAGTACAAATATTACATAACATACCTAGTGTGGCGGCGACATCTATATGCCCCACAGATATACGACGGATGTAGGAAATCATTACTCACCATCCTCAAGAGATGGCGTCTACCGGCGTATGGAAGCCTACATCGCGCAAATGAAATTCGGAGGCTAACTCTTCATATATACGATGCCCGACCAACATCAGTCGGGCCGCGGCCCCCGAGCTACCATCACCCAGCTCGGAGGAAGATCTTCCCCTTTGGCCTTCCTACACCTAGTATTCCAATAGTTAGCTTGGTTTTATAATAATCACTCATAGATCATCTACTCAGCCCTAATAGTTCAACTACTCCACCTCAATAGTTCATCCACTCAACCAAATAGTTCAAGCTGCATTGGATAATTAGTTATTATTGATAATAACGTGTGACTACGAAAGAAAGCATACAACCAGATATAGGCATAAATACCAAAACAAAAATACAGTTGTGTTAATGTTTAAATTTAAAGAAAATTTTACTAGAAAATATCCACGCGGGCCAGGCAGCACACAGGACTCGAACCCGCACCCTCCGCTATCCGAGCAGATGCAGTGACCATTATGCTATTTATTATTAGGGCCGCGGTAGCATAAAAGTCAGCGCATTCGTCCGGATAGCGAAGGGTGCGGGTTCGAATCCCGTCTGGTGCCTGGTCCGCGTTAATGGTTGCGCTACAGTTTAACATTTTTATTATGTTCACTTTTATATGAAGTCTGTCTGCATGCTATATGAAGAAAGTATAAATTTAAAACATAGTAGTAAATTACTACTATATTACTACTAGTAATAATAATACATGACAATATTCTGGCTGATGCTAATTGCACATTTTTTGGAAGGCACTCCAGGAAGACATGCACATAGCAAATATTCATTTCAACCTCATCACCTCAATAGTTCATGTGCTTCAAAATAATTCATCAAGATTCCAATAGTTCATCTACACAACCTCAATAGTTCAACTACTTCACTTCAATAGTTCATCTACACAACTTCAATATCAATAGTTCAACTACTCAACCTCGAAAGCGTCGTTGCAGTCGTAGCAAGCGGCCCAAGCGAGCAGCGGCAAGGCGCATGGAAACCAAATAGTTCATCAAGATTCCAATAGTTCATCTACACAACCTCAATAGTTCAACTACTTCACTTCAATAGTTCATCTACACAACTTCAATATCAATAGTTCAACTACTCAACCTCGAAAGCGTCGTTGCAGTCGTTGCAAGCGGCCCAAGCGAGCAGCGACAAGGCGCAAGGAACCAAATAGTTCATCAAGATTCCAATAGATCATCTACACAACCCCAATAGTTCAACTACTTCACTTCAATAGTTCATCTACACAACTTCAATATCAATAGTTCAACTACTCAACCTCGAAAGCGTCGTTGCAGTCGTTGCAAGCGGCCCAAGCGAGCAGCGACAAGGCGCAAGGGACCGACAACACTATGGCCCACATCGCTCCACCTGGCACGTACGACTCCCGTCGTGGGTATTTGTACTCAGATTCCAGCTCCGGTCTATGGATCACTCTGACGAAAGGAGGCATTGTCTCCATGTAGCTGAAATATTAAAATCAAATGATAGAGGCACAAATAGAACAACGTGTGGTAAAACTGTACTTTCCGGGCCCAAGAGATGACACTTCATTATTTTTTGTTGAAAAAGACTCTAATAAGAGCCCTTTTACAAAATTGCGCCGTATTAATCGGCGCGTAGGTAGATTTGCACTAGTATATATTGCATTTTACGGGTGATCAGATACAATCGTGTCTTATAAAATAATTATTAATGAACTAATTGTAAAAATATATACATATTTCAGTAGTTCAATGATGGTAGATTAGTTTTATGAAAGTTTTTTGATAGTAATTCTATTTAATTCAATATCAAAATACGAAGTAAACCTGCATTACTTTTTGGAAAAACTCACGGAGGTTAGATGATTTTTTTTTGATAATTTATGAGATGGAAAATCAAAATTCTAATACATAATGTATTTTAATAATTAAAATGTTACAACAAAAACATATTTCCGATGTTGTAGTAATTAATTTGATCTAATTTATTGAATATTATTGAGAGATATATATTATAGAGATATACATTATAGAGAGCGTTTGAAGTTGTGCATATTATCATTTTTCCCGTAAACTAGCTGCAGTAGAACGATCAGTACAAAAAAAGGAAAATAGTATTTGCAAATATTCTACATTAACTTACAATAGGAAGAATAAATCTACTGTTTACTTCTATTGGAAATAGTCAAAATCATTTCTAAGGGGGTAAACAAGGCGCTCAAAAATTACGATTTTTTGCAAAAAATGTGAAAGGGCTCCTAACGAAGTTTTTTTTTCTGGCGCTCTGAAGACCGCTGCCGAGGCTTGCTCGTTCGATTCGCTCGCTCGGCTCGCGCGTTAGTCGCAACACTTACCTAACCTAGTGAGGAGTACAACTCATGGGCCCCGAAAGTACAGTTTAGCCTGACTTGTAAACAAATAAATTAAGTCAGTTAGGTCATAAGTTACGTGTTGTCACATTTCAACATCTAGAACAGTTAAGTGTTAAAATGCTAATGAGGATCATTGATAGGTCAGCAAATCAACAGTATACTGTTCTAATAAGCTTTTTAATTAATATACATTTTAAATCATCGAAATCGGTGAATTCGTTGCGATTTTATAACTAATTTTAAGGTAGCCTGTTTTCACCGGCGGCCAAAACGTGTGACGTCACAGAGCTCTTTAGTACTTTAGTAAATTCTTTAGTAATTTGGTCACAATTTCGTCAATATTTGTCGTAGAGCAAAAATTTTTTACTGTATTTTAAGGAATCCTTAGCTCTATAAATATGCATTCTCAACTAAAATCGATATGGATCCTCCATTTTGAACTAACAACGTAAAACATAAAAAATATTTCTAACTCAGTATTGTGTATGCTATAAGGTTTAACTTGTTTTGACCCATGGACTCAACTAGTGTTGCAAGGATTCCTAGTTTTACGATTAGAATTTGTTATAAATGCACAGACAATCACCAATTAAGATTAGAAGCTCTATGGCGCAGGTGGCTAGAGCGTTCTGCCTGTGATCTTGAAGGTTAAGCAAATTTCACAATGGTCGGTCATTGGATGGGTGACCAAAAACTTATGACCTCAAACTCCACCGTGCTTCGGAAGGCTGGCCCGTCTGCTGCCTAATCCCTGTGGAATTTTTTCTAGTTACATTTTCTTTAGATTTAATGCTCGTAGTTGTCAAGAGACACACTGGCTGTTCGATTTCTCGTCTCCCGTCACGAAGAGCCAGTGTTTTACATTGCCTCAATTTTTTTTCTGAATCATAGGCCTTTAACTGAAAGTATTGGGATAATTACAGGCTTCTCCCGTAGTAGGCAAGCTTTTTACCATTGAGCCACAGATTTAATTGTTAATAAGGTGTGTTTTTTTACAAATTACAATTTAATGCAACATGCTTAATTTTTGGTCAAGTAATAAAAGTTTAACTTTCTCTGGGTCTGAGATAACCCAGATACTCCGGAAACATTTTGTGGTGTCTGATTGTGATTTTTTTGCATGAGGCTTAAAATCTATCAAATAACATGGAAAAAATATTATTATTATTTAAATGTTTTGACAGACACACTACGTCGATAAAGAAACAATACAACATGAATTAAAATAAATTCAAGTGCCTACGTCTTTTGTAATATTTTTTCTCTGAGTTGTTTTAATACAACACTAGTATAAAGTATGTTAACAATAACTAGCAAACCAGTGAACCAAAAAAAAAAAAAAAAGTACTTAATTAATTGAGAACTTCGAAGATTTTGTGTGGTTTCGTTTGAAATAGAAATCACGTGATTTCTCAAAAACCGGAAGTGCTACGTTACTCAAATCCGGTTTGTAGTCTTATCAGACTATTCTTAACTTATAACTTAAACATTCTCTTTATCTATCTCTTACGGTTTGGCCGCTGAAACAGCACCACGGGCAGACGGACGGACGGACTTGTCTAATAGATAAGAGATTATGAAGAATCATGTCATAATCAGTAAGTAATCAATAAGGTTTAATTAGAATTTTACAGAATAATTGGGATTTGTTACAGCTATTAACAGGATTGTTATTATGTACCTGGTTTTTTATAAGTCTCTGAAATTTCAGCACTGTTGCAAGTGCCATGATCACGGATAAAAATATCAGAGACTCGTAAAAACAAAGTATATATAGTATATAACTTATTTTAGAACTGCTATTTTAATTATATAATTTCTAGATTTAAAATTGCAACATATGTAACACATAATTAGTGTGACATACTTTATGAATGACCCCCAAATGCCCTAACCACTAATAAGCGGCAGGGATATCAAGGAGATTGCAACATTCTGCCTAAAAAAAATAATAAATAAAATTTTAACAACAACTCCTTTCGCAAATGTATAACTTAAAAGAATAAATGACGTGGTAAGGCTATTTGTATATATAACACGTGGAATTATATATTCAGCGGATCTTATCTTTATTTAATAATTTAATTGCATCATTGCATCGTAAAATGATAAGTTGAGCAAACTTTAATAATGTTTCGTGTATGATTCATAATCAATCTCCAGGAGCAGATAACAAGTTAAGTACATTTCATGACCTTACTTATTTATTTTTGGGTTTTCTATAATTAAACGTGCTATAAAATAAATACTCTTAACACAAATTTCATTGATGAAATCTGTATTTAAACGAAAGTAGTCATTCGTAAACATATGGATAGAACTTACCAAAAAACGACCACTAAAACGATGCGAACGACGATTTCAATAAATAAATTAAAACTAGCTGAACGTATTAGAGGCATTTTTGTAAATAAAACTCGTATAGTGAAGCAAATATTTAGTTTTCGAGTTTTGCGAAATTCGCAATACAGCACAAAGATTTTGACAGAATTATTAGTCGTTCAGAAACTGACATTGTAAATATTGGACGTCAGACCACGTAGCGCAGATACATACAACTTTACCAAAGTTATTTCTGAACGTTCTATTTTACGTTTTGATTTTGCTGCTGAAGATACTATAGAAATTTTAAGAGTAAAAAAATGTTTTTTTGGGTAACTAGATAAATAAATAAATATTTCTAACCCCAAAGCAGTGGCGGACTAACAGGGGGGAAGGGGCGGCCCGCCCCGGGCCTCCGATCTTGGGGCGCCCCCAAATGCCTCCACGTTACCCTGATCAAATCCTAAACAAGACTCCTTGAATAAGTATTTAGGTGGTTCATCAACATCCAGAAACCAGGAAAAGTGAAGTTAAAAAGAACGATGCCGGGTGAATCAGCTCATGATGCTGGATTATCAATTCAAGAAGAGATACGTCGGTCAATGTATGAATGCATAGATCGCTTTATATAAGAATTTTCGAATTGGGCTATTAAACAAATCAAAAACATTTTCCAAATTATTGAAACAAAGTCTATGCTAGAAGCTTCAGATGTCGCTCTGGCTGTAGCAGATGACAATCTGATACAAAGATATGGTGAATTTGACAAGACTGGTTTTAACGAAATTAACATAAGAATCTACATTTTTTTTAAAGCTGGGGGCCTCATTCATCTTTGCCGCCCCGGGCCTCTGACGATCTTAGTCCGCCACTGGTGTCGATTCCAGCATGATTCTCTAAACTTAAAGCTAAATTTAACATCAGCCTCTCCTTTTCCCTCTGTATAGAGAATGACAAGGATACACTGTTGTCAAATTTAAGTTTAGGTTTAAAGAACCCTGCCAGAATCGACACCACTGCCCCAAAGTAAGGCTTGTTTCATTAAGGTATACTAGGGATTGGACAAACTATATTGGTCCATTACTAGGGTAACGGATAGATTATAATTGATTAGTGATTTAAGTATTTGAAAGTAGGTATATCTAGAAATACCGAAATTTAAACATTTACTATGTACAAATGCAAACATTTTATTTTGTCCTTCCGGGATTCCAACCTGGGACTTCTGGGTAGCTAACCTTAAAATCCAACGTACATATGTAGTATTCGCGTAGCGATCATGTCGCGACACGTGAATAAATTTAATAATAATGAACAAATATTTCTTGCACTCACACCAATTAGCCTAGCCCCATAGTAAGCACTGTTAAGGGGCCCATATACGGAACGATTGATCTGTACGATCCGTCGTTTCAGACCAATCGAAACGATGGATCGACAGTGTATGTCAAGATCGTTAACGATTTACTTAATCGCAGACGATATCGGAGATCGCAACAAAAACCCATGCAATCATGAATGTCGTAAACGATCGATCGTCAGTATCCCATATACGGTACGATTGATCTGTACGATCCGTCGTTTCAGACCAATCGAAACGATGGATTGACAGTGTATGTCAAGATCGTTAACGATTTACTTAATCGCAGACGATATCGGAGATCGCAACAAAATCCCATGCAATCATGAATATCGTAAACGATCGATCGACAGTGTTTCGTGTATGTAGTGGCATTTCTGAACGATCGATCGTTGACGATTTTCTTCAGTACGATCGCAACGACGAATCGTTCCGTATATGGGGCCCTTAAGGCTTGTGCTTTGGGATGCTAGGGTATGGGTTACGTATAGAATACATATATGTGATATGTACAGAATTATATTTATTAACCCATGACTAAAGTAGAAATGTTAGTATTATGTTATATAATAACATTTGCCCTCACCGGAATTCGAAACTGGGACCTCTCGAGTAGGCGACACGTTGAAACCCGGCGTATATACTAATCGGCCACGGAGGTCGTGAATGATGATATGTCGATCTATGGTGTCGATACAAATTACTAAAGACCATCTTAAATAATTGGTTGACAATGAAAGGTATATGAACAACACCCTCTTTTTCAGTTGGGAGTTAAAAGGGAAAAAATAAGACACTTATTTTTCATTATTTTTCATGTGACTTTTATTCGGTTTATTTAAAACTTAAAAATACGACTAAATGTGTAGGTACTTAATTACAAAGCAGATATACTAACTTATCTACAAACACTTAGCTGTACCCCTAGCACGAACCCATATCGAATTCGAATAGTTTGCGAGTGCGAAATGTCAATGTCAAATTTGCCTGGAAACTTGAACAGCAGCACCACAAAGTACGTAACGAGAACTAAAAATCAGTACATATTTGACAGTGACATTTCGAACTCGCAAACGTTACGAATTCGATATTTTGCAATATTTTTAGTTCTCGTTACGTACCTACGTTATGGTTGTAGTTTTTATACAGAATTTGACAATGACATTTCGTACCCGCAAACGATACGAATTAGATATTGGTTCGTGCTAGGGGTACTGATATCATAAAAAACCCATCTTTGTAATATTTTTACAAAAATGTCCGAAAATAAAATTCTTAAACCTATTTCATAAATGGATATGTCAAAGAATTAGTTTTAGATACACTTTTATGCGTTCTTCGTTACAATATAAACAACCATTCATAAAATATTGATTCGTTTTTAAATAGAAAACTTTTTAAATAATCCTAAGAAAAGTTGATAACAAAAAAAATAAATATTATTTAACAAAATAGTTTTAAGTACATTTTAATGTAGGTAAACACACAGATATTCAAAAACAGGCTGAACAGGTACATATCCGAAAGTGTTTTTTGCGTTTTACAATAACAAGTACATAACAAAGCCATTAAAAATAATAATAAAATAATTTCGATTGTTTGACATCGAAAGATTTAACTAGGTTTAACGAAATATTAGGGAAACTCTCAAAATAAACTTGAGTGAAGAAATGCAATTCAATAAATGGTACCAATAAATTTACAATAGTCATTGCATGGAACAAATTATTAAATGACTACTCAGATCTTCAAAGCCTAGCTAATGCATAACAAATTCCACTGTACCCCTAGCAGGAACCAATATCGAATTCGTATGGTTTGCGAGTCCGAAATGTCATTGTCAAATGTGTATGGAAACTTGAACAGCAGCTGCACAAAGTACGCGTAACGAGAACTAAAAATCAGTACACATTTGACAATGACATTTCGGACTCGCAAACGATACAAATTCGATATTGTTTCGTGCTAGGGGTACTGAAGTCAAATCAGGTTTTTGATTAGAATAAAAAAAACGCCAACTCATATGTTTCCCGAACTATTTATATGATACACTTCACTTTATCGAAAATATTTCCGTACAACAAATCAGACACAATACGTTATAAATGCAATGTTGTTTTCCCACTTAAAAAAACATCGCAGGAATTATAAGAAATAGAAATAAAAGAAAATTAAGAGTAAGCAATATGTTTTCTGTATTTCATCTATAATGGGTGCATTCCGATGGAGACAATAGTTTGTTGATAAATATGAGCACTTTGCACCCTTAGAATGAAAGTGCCATAACTCGAAAATTTCGTGATTTCTGATTTTGTCATATTTTTTTAGTAGGGTCATTCCGGTGAATTAAAAAAATTGTTGACGAATATGAGAACTTCGCACCCTAAGAATGAAAGTGACCTAACTCAAAATTTCGTGATTTCTGATTTTGACATTACAGTGGGGGCATTCCGGTGAAGACAAAAGTTTGTTGATGAATATAAACACTTCGCACCCTTAAAAAGAAAAAGACCTAACTCAAAAAATTTCGTAATTTCTGTTTTTGTCATAACTAGTACACTCTTTAACACTGTGGAAAAAATAGGCCAATAAAAAGACGTCGTTCAGCGCTGCGTTAAAGTATACGTATGTTCCGCTTTTGTTGGTCCCCGTTGCGTCATTTACTATTAATCCGATCTACTTAACAGTTTGTAATGATCAACATTTCAGATTCTAATTCTGTGAAGATCAAGACTTTCGGTTCTGAAATAAAACGACACTGGTGTCGATTCTGGCGTGATTCTCTAAACTTAAAAGTAAATTTAACATCAGTCTCTCTTTTTCATTCTGTATAGAGAATGACAAGGAAACACTGTTGTCAAATTTAAGTTTAGATTTAGAGAATCGTGCCAGAATCGACACCACTTGAGTTTTTGAGGCAGTTTGACATAAAATTATGTTCATAATCCAGTCCTGAAAAAAGCTAGCCTAACCCACCCTGGCTTTTGTACGGGTGAAATTCATTATCGCAGCTTTGTAGTTGTGTTGTTGTGAAAGAATTTTTAAAATCAGTTCCAGTGATAGTACACTCGAACTTTAGCTACCAAGATATCTCTTATAATATTTTTTTTCTAATCACCAAATTTCCACGTTGCATATGTAATAATAATAATAAATCTTTATTGGATAAATACCAGAATGCAAATCGGATGGGACCCTGACCCCTAAAATATAAAATTAGGCCAGTTGCTTCCCAAAAAGTTACACACAAGGCAATGTTCAGTGTTTTAAAATTTGAAACTAACAGTGTATCGTAATAATTTTTTAACGTGCACTACATTTATTCTACATTTTCAAAGTGTACCGTTTTGAATATAAAATGGGTAGGTACTCTTTTTGAGTATGACTGACACAATATGCAAAGAAAACCGCCTATAAAGTTCGAGCTAGTAAGTCTATTTGTATCAATGAACATTTCCTATTTTCTTGTATCATAAAATTTTAAAATAACTATAATCTCGTTATAGATAATAGCCCATCGAGTGCGCCCGCGCATTCTTGTAGTATTCGAAGTATTGCTGTGGCGAGTGTGATTGCTTTTTCACTACATCGTCTAACTGCATTTGGTCACCCCAATCAGCCTGAAATTTAAAAAAAATGACTTTAAGAAAATCTTTACATAAATGTCATAAATCTCCCTATTCCATCCATAGGAAAGGCCTGTGCCCCAGCAGTTGCAACATTAATAGGCTAATGATGATGATTAAGGCCTCGGTTTAATCGAATCTAGCAACACCTAGACCGAGTCTTTTCAAGTACCTAAAAAATTTCCTTTTTTTAATCGTACTAAATGATTTAGTTATTTACTCACAAAGTTAGGGAACAACGAGCGTTTGCCATCGAACTTCTTCTCGTTGAGGCACCGCAGTAGGTACAGCCGCTCCACCCACGGCCAGATCATGTAGTCCAGCATTCCAGGGCGATTGCCGCCGAAATAATTGGTACCTTCAATGTTATCGAGACATATAAATGTTCATTGAAGTGTAAATGCTTTGCGCACGTTTGACTTGGGGAGTAAGCTGGCGAATGCGTTACGAAAAGTGTGATCGGGCGAGGCAAACGGCAGTTGAGTGGGGGATATAAGCAAGGGAAAGCAGTGCGCGCGCACAGTTTCTTTCTTTCTTTCTCTTATCTCATACTTAGTATGTATCGGTCGTGAACTGTGCCTTGGAAACTAGGTTTCAATATCAGTGGCTGGGGATCAATTATTTTGCAATAAAAAAAAGTACTCAAATACATTTCTTATCCAACCTCCCAGGTTGGCTTTTAATTTTAAATTCTATGTTTTGAGCGAACAAGGTTGCTCAAATGTTTATACAAATTTATAACATCTGCAGTTTTTTTTTTATTTTACACCAAAATTAGCATAGCTCCAAAGTAAGCACTGTAAGACTTGTGTAATTAGGTAACGGATAGAATACATATTATACTGATACATATATGTGCATATTTATATAGAAATACATGTTAAACATCCCATGACTGGAGTACAAATGCTTGTATTCATCACACAAATTTTTCCTCCACCGGGATTCGAACCCGAGACCTCTCGAGTAGGCGACACCTTGAAACTCGGCGTACAAACCACTCGGCCACGGAGGTCGTCGCTTGATATTTGATACTTAATTCCCTAGTCACTATCGATATTTCTTTATATCGGGATCTTGAAATTATCAACAGCCAACTCAAACTATATGAAGGTGAATAGAATGGAAGATTAACTACAATGATTGGTTGCATTAATCAAAGATGTCTTCTTACCTCTCGTAGCCAGTTCCTTCTCGAAAATATCTAGTGTTTGTATGATCTGTTCGCTTCCAAACACGAAGTTTGTGTCGAAACATTCTAGACTTCCTTTTATCAACTGAAAGAAATAATTATAATTCTTTTAAACTTAGTCTTTGAACGCCACATCTATATCATACGAGAGGTTTTTTTTTATTTATTTATTTGAATGGGAAAAGTAACAGCTATTCATACAAAATTTAGTTTAATAATTTAACAATCAAGCCAATAACAAGTTTTCATTTATAAATATGAAGAAATTTTAAGATTGAAAATGTAATTTTACAAATTCGAGATTTTTTTTGATGAAAAAAGACGTCCAGCAGCTGATGATACCTTAGACACTAACCTCATTGAATCTCTCTATAAGCAGCCTGTCCTGTGCCTTCACGAAGGGGTCCCGGGAGTGGAGCGGGTTCCGCGGGTACTTCTCGTCGAGGTAGTCGCATATCACCACGCTCTCGAACAAGTACCTGTCACCGTACTCCGTTGGGATCTCGAGGACTGGTATCTTCACTGGAAGAAATATTAAAAACTTATTAGAAATCTTGCATGTAAGTGGATTGAAATCGGAAAGCAGCTAACCAAATAACTGGAGTATTGGAGAAAATTTTCCAGAACTTCATGGCGGCGAAGGTGTGGGGATCTATAAATAAATAAATATCGAAATATTTCTAACACTCGCACCAATTTGCCTAGCCCCAAAGTAAGCACTATAAGGCTTGTGTTATGGGATACTAGGGTAACGGATAGAATACATACACTTTACATATACATATAAGTATATTTATATAGAAATACATATTAAAGATCCATTACTGGAGTACAAATGCTCGTGTTTATCACACAAACATCTGCCCCTACCGGGATTCGAAACCGAGACCTCTCGAGTCGGCGACGCCATGAAATCCGGCGTACAAACCACTCGGCCACGGAGGTCGTCATACCTATGGAACCATACTAGGTTCTTGACTCTGATCCACGACAGAACATGACAAGAGTACAAAATTATTAAATCTAAACCTAGAATTCGTGCCAGAATAGAGCCTTCCTTGGGGAATCTTTGATTGTCTTACATCTTGGGTTCTTCGCTTTGAACCACTCAGGTAATCGCAGCGGGTCCAGCCGGTACACCTCGTATTTCACCTTCTTGGCCTCCAAGATCAGCATCACCCTGTGACCGTACGGGTTCATGTCCACGTGGTATAACCGCAGCTTGTCCGTTAATGCGGGTGGGGGGACTGCACCTGAAAAGATCATGACAACCATCTATATATTTAAAATAAAATAAAAACTATCACGATCTCCTCCGTAATTCAGAGGGCACATTAAGCCTTTGGTGCCGGCTGTATCTGCAGTCGGTAGTTCCCACTAATCCGCACTGGGACAATGTGGTGGTTCCTGGTCTAATCTCCCTACTCCATAAATAGGGGAGACTTGTGCCACTGCAGTGGGGATATTAATGGGCTGATGATGATGATGATCTTTTACTTGTATATTATTGGGCCCGATTTCGGCGATTAACTAAACCTAAATACAATGTAAAAAAGTAATATAAGAAAAGAACAGATGGCGACAGGAACTAAATATGGCATAATGATAAAATAAAATATTACGATTTTTTACCAGAAAATGAGGACTGTTTATTTAATAAATATTTATTTTCATTAAATACAAAAAACGATTATGATTGCGAAGGGCGACGCGTCTCAACAGCATGAGTCGCCACGCTAGAAATCGGTTTTACGTGCGCCTATAGATGTTTCACATCAATAAAATTGAATAACAGTGAATCCTTGTCATTTTCTATACTGAATGAAAAGGAGAGTGTTCTTAAGTTAAACTTTTAAGTGCAAGAATCAAGCCCATTATCAGCTTATTAGTATACCCACTACTGGGCCTCAGACAGTCTTTTCTTAAGGGTATAATTACACAATAAGAAGAACGGGCCCTAACTTACACAAGCCTGGCCGGTGCTACCGATTGCTTTAGAAGAGGGAAAATGAGCGTTGGCTAGGCAGGCAGGTGTAATGTCTGTAGATTGTAAATGTGTTAAGTGATCTAAATTTTCATTATTTTTTGACTTTGCTACAAATTGACCTTAAAAAGCATACATGCTCAACCATTCTTAAGAAAAACAGTTTTTTTGACTTATGTCACTATTATTATGAGAGTGCGAATTTTAACCCTGTTTAAAGATTTTCATCAGGTATTATGTGTTAGCTAACCTGCGAGAAACCCCATATTATATTATTTATTAAAGAATGATTAGCCATTAATACATCCCATAAGTTACGCAGGATCACCCAGACGATCATTCTTTGCCATCACACGCAAACAATTATATTTCAGGTCAACCAAGCAAACGCCGTTTAATGCCCTACTCTTGTTTATTAAGTGCGACTAGCTTAAACTAAGGAAGTACCTCAATTACACTATTTGGAAACGTTAAGTTTCTAATATATTTCTTTTATAAAAATATGCCAACCATTATTATTCACTGTTGTTTCCGAAAACATTTTAATCAAACTATGCTTTTAATTATTTCCGTCCTTGAAGTAGTGACTTATGTTGTTATGATGCTTTAGTATGATAGAGTGCACCTATATCAATATACTAGCGGCCCGCCCTGGCTTCGCTTCGGTGTAGAGCTGAAGTGTAGACTACAGTTTTTGTGCTCAGGCTTGTATTATACACAATGACATTCATCTATGATTCTTCTTATACCTGCATGCAAAGTCTCAGCCCGATCGGTTTAAAATTAACAAAGTTTCATACAAACTTTCATTCCCTATTTTATCCCCTTGGGGGTAGAATTGATCAAAATCCTTTGTTAATGGATGCCTACGTCATAACATCTACCTGCATGCCAAATTTCAGCCCAATCTATCCAGTGGTTTGGGCTGTGCGTTGATAGATCACTATGTCAGTCTGTCAGTCACCTTTGAGTTTTATATATACATAGATAGATTATGTTCTACGGCGCAGCGCTCGAATATTCTTAAAACTATAATTTATATCATGCAGTCTACGACAGTTCTATTACGTGGGTTTAGCCCCAATGTAATTTTGTCTGCTTTCTTTCTTATCAGCTTAACTAAGTAGGCCATCATCAATGTTTTGTTTTAAGTTTAATTGAGCAATTATTCAATGTAAACAAACGTTGGGAGATAATAATTCGCTAGTGATATGAAGCTGAAAACGTATATAACAAAATAATATTTAGCAATTATATTTGTAACTAGCGGCCGCCCGCGCTTTCGTACGCGTGGAGTTAGTTAGAAATAAAGGTTCACTGCTCGTTCCCCGTAGGTGATAGCGTGATAATATGAGCCTATATGTTAACCCGACTTCTTAATAATATTCGTGCCAAATTTGAAGTAAATCCATGCAGTACTTTTTGAGTTAATCCCGGACATACATACAGACAAACAGACAAAAATTCTAAAAACTATATGTTTGGCTTCGGTATCGATTGCAGATCACACCCCAAGTATTATTTAAAAAAAAATTCAATGTACAGTTTTGACTTTCCTACCATTTTATTATAAGTATAGATGTTTCTATTGTTCAATCCCATCTGTTCAATGATAGGCAAACTTATTAATTAGTTATGTTCTTTTACTTCGAATCTTTTGTAAGGTTCTTAGTAACTTATGTTTTTATTTATTTTAAGCATTTAACTGCTAGATGTTTAAATCTAAAGAAAAGTTTACTAGAAAAAAAACTCTCTATTCTTAGTAACTTCTTCAGACAGGTGCTTGGATTCGAGTGGAAAGCTATAACTGCCTGCAATATACCTCTTTTCAGCTGCACACCATTTCACTAACTTCACGGGAATTACTGCAATCATTTCAAAACCAGGCGAACGTGCCGTATAACGGATATAAATAATTTAAAAATTATTTAGGTCAATTTTGTTATGCTTGCCACTGAACGTTCATATTATTTAACATTTATTTTTATAAACTGACCCTAATAATAGTACTGTTTAAGAACAACTTAATACTAGTTCTTAATAATGTATGTACAGTGGCTTTATACGATCCTCTAGTTACTACCATTTCTGTACAGTTCCAATTAAGGATTCTTCGAAAGCGGGTCAGAGAACGCACAAAGAAGGCTATTTATACTTAACAAGTAAAAAAATTTAATTTACACATAACGATTTGGACTTTAAATCTATTCACGCGGCCTTTACCTAAAATGTCATGTCAATAATTTGATTTATAGATATTTTTTTGGAGGACGTTATCTGTTGAGATTTCATAACATTCTAAATATCAAATATAAATCTGTGAAACGTGGGGTACAATTATTTTAAGATTATATGGACTATATCTCTGAAAAGAAATTTAACTACCTATTCTATTATTATTTTTACTATGACTCGCCCAATAACCGCAGACTTACTGTATCTCATTTAGAATAAGTATTATCAACGCTTAAATTGTTTTTCGGAAAAAATACTGACATGTCACTAATTTCTTTAAAAAAAATTTGTTCAAATTTCATTGTTACGCTTTTATAGTATAAATAAACATTGGATTTGTTAACATGTTTATTACCCACATATTATAGTCGATATGTGGTTAATAAACACACAATTCATGAGACCATTGACCGTGCATTTGTGGATAATTACGTCATCATGAGGTGATGATGACATAAGAATTATGCTTAACAGAGTTGGAAGTTAATCCAATGTTTGATGTATACTTAATAATGTTTTTTTTTACTTTAAATAAAACTCAGTTAATGGTTCAGTATTTATTTCCGTTACTTAATCATCTCGATCAAACACTCCTCCAATGGATATTGAGTAAGTGATGCAACTTTCGCAATATTGAAAGGGTGACCAAAGATGTTCTTAAAAAAATCTTCTACTTCAGAAGGTATGTTTAGCATTGATTCCCGCTGTATCTGCAACCGTTATTAGCACATGTCTCACATTTTCGTGTTTTGTATTTTTTTTTTGAGTGCTAAAGTGCAATATTTTTTTTGGTATGACAGACAGGGAATCGCCGGGAATTCCGAAATGGTGACGTCGTCTCCGGCGCACCCGTCTCTAAGTCACATAGATCGTCAATTAATCACAATACCCCAGAATACCTGATAGTTTATTACGGTAAAAATAACCTTAGGCCCCGCACATACTGTACGACCACGCCACCGCAGATTTTGATGACAAGGATTTAATTTTATGCTATGAAGTCGAACGCTCGTTTTCTCTGATTGTCTATTCCACAGAAAAAAAAATTTACCTCGTATTTTCATTACGTTAAATTGCAACAATAAGTCTGAACTACTTGTCTCACGAGCGGCACAATAAACGTCAAAAACATGTACGCCATTACAATTTTAAATTTCGATAGAAAAGGGAGAAAGCGAGCGCATGAGTTAATAAAAATGGAATCCCTCAACTAACTAAAGAAACTACGTGAATGTGTGAAGTACTATTCTGTTCATGAAAACCAGTAAGCACTTATTTAACACACAATTCCTTATCATAACACAAGGGTGGACAGCTGCGTCACACAAAAATCTGTCATTGACCGCAGTATTAGAACAGTGGTTGCTCAAACAATTACAAAAAAACTCCTAGCCAGTGATAAGCCTGCAATTAAGTAACTTTCTCAAGTGTAGAAACTACTGTGTATGCATCGGACGAGTGATAAAAATGCACTATCACAAGTTCCTTCTTGAAGCATATAAAGCCGTACTCAACAATATATCTCCGTAGTAGCTTATTACGCTTCCTTCCCATGTTAAGATTATATCGCAGTGAGGACAATATCAATTGGCGAATATGGCTAACCTCATTCCAAAAAATGGCGCGAAAAGTTCGGTCGCCGCAACCATTTTCTAGTAAGTGGTCGTGTAGTATGCGAGATGCCTTACTCGTAAAGAGCACAGGCCCGCCTACAGTAAACAAAACTCAAGAAGCGCTCTCACCGTACCATACATTACCAGGTCAAGGATCAGACACTACGCAAACAAAATAACAAACTATAACGAAACATTTTTTTGTTACGAAATACGTAGTGCATTCGGCACTCAACAACACCCGGCTTTCAGACAGATCGTAATGGGAGATGTATGCAATACAATTTTATTACGAGCCCGTAGGGTTACAATACAAGCTGTTTATTTCCTATACGATATTAAATTGACGCCTGTAACATAAGGAATAATATAAAAAAAACAGTTGTAGACTATTATAAGCCTTGAAAAAGTCCATTCATTGTAAATGTAAGCTAAGCTTGTTTTTAAATAAGAATGCATTACATTACCTATTAATATACTGAAAACAAACTACATGATAAGGTGACGTCATTGAAACAGCTGTTCCTGAATCATTAGAAGAAAATTATTTACAGCAACCTATTTTTTTAATATTTTTGAGATAGGCGATGTCAACATGCAATGTACCTATATATCTATCGATTGACTATTTATTAATAACTTAAACTAAATATATGCTGCAAATTAAGATACGATTATAAGCAATAATATTGTTAAATTTTAAAAGGCGGAATTTATATTTAATTTAATTTCAAACTGTTATTGAGACCGCTAACCATGACAACCGGATATCAATTACCCGTTTAATCATTAAACGCATACATTAACGAATTTATTTATATTTTAATTGTTAGCAAACAGTCTTGTCTGTAGTGTCAGAAACAGGGATTAGCTTACCGGCCATTCTGTGCTCGTAGTAAGTCATTATTTTCTTCTATTTAAATGCACTGAACAGTATAACACAGAAACACTGTCTATCCTACAAAATCCAATGTGGAAATAGTTTAACGTCACATTTAAAATTATGCTACACGGCATGACATCATTCTGACCCGATTATAAATAACGCTGCTAACAACGAAATGTCAAAACATTGCGCATTAAATAATCCTTTTCGGCAACCTTCTGAAATAAGTCGCTTTATAGTAGAAGGTCGTCAATACTCGCGTAAAGTAGGTGAATTTTTTGTTATACCGTCTGTATTTTTGTGAAAATGTGATGTTCGTTGTTCAGTGACGTAAACTAAATAAATGTCTTCTATTAAAATTTAAAATAGTTGTTCATGTTTAGGTAATTCAGTGAATATGTAAATTCATTTACATTTTACTATGCATTATTCTAATCAAAAAATATGTCTTTATAAAGCAATAACAAAACGCAACTCAGAGTTACCACACTTTTCCATTTAGTGGTAAATGAGATTATTTTTCCTCAATTGAGATTTTATTATTATATTTTAATAATAAATATATACGAATAGGGCCGTGGTAGCATAATGGTCAGTGTATTCGCCCGGATTGCGAAGGGTGCGAGTTCGAGTCCCGTCCGCTGCCTGGTCCGCGTGGATATTTTTTTTGTAAACTTTTCTTTAGATTTAAACATCTAGCAGTTAAATGCTTAAAAATAAATAAAAACATAACTATAATTGCTATTTCTTCTTTCAAATGTATAATACTTGAAAAAGTATTCATTTGACATTGTGGGTTACCTACAATGCGAAGAGATGGCGCTGCCTTGCAGCTTAAGGCTAGGTAAATTTTGACGCGGCGAATAAGGCCGTGGTAGCATAATGGTCAGTGCATTCGAATTGCGAAGGGTGCGGGTTCGAGTCCCGTCCGCTGCCTGGGCCGCGAGGATTTTTTTCTAGTAAACTTTTCTTTAGATTTAAACATCTATCAGTTAAATGCTTAAAAATAAATAAAAACAGAACTATAAATATATATTATATTTGATCTCAAATTGTTATTATTTTTCATCTAAAATTATTATTATGATTCGAACTTTTCTCCTTCGTATACCTAACTAATGAAACCCTTGTGTTTTCCCATGAGATTGACTTTTAACTTGTTGGTTATTCCTCTGTTCGCAATCTGAGCTGTTCTTACAGTCTTCACCTGTGTTACCATTAAACTGACGTAAATAAATTTCTATAGGGTTTCATCGTCAGATAACTTCCATGTTCTTTGTACGACTTTCACTGTGTCCATAAACATCACCTTCTTTTTTGCACGGTTTATTTTCAGACCATATTCCGCATTTACACTCTCTACACTCTGTTATTTTTCGTTAATTCTCTTCCTTTTTTTGATTATTACCATGCAACATTATCTGTTCGTTTGACATTGACATTGTTTGACGTACGCTACGTTCGCCGCGTTGCTTTGCTTGCTTTGCTGTGCGTCTGTCAAAGTTGAGGTTTTAGCTTTGGATTTTTCTTTTGTAGAAGTTAATATTATTAAATAAAATGCTGTAAATGTAAACAATCAAAACATAATACCACTACAATCAAAATTCTTGGTTACCGTTTGGTACATTTGTTATAAACACTAGAAGTAAGTGCTACAGTTGCCGTATCGTTTAATCTCTTGTTTTTTTTTTGTTTTTTTTAACTGTATTGATTAAAAACAAGTTTTGTGTTAAGATACCTTAGCGCCGGCCGTTGAGTATGAGTACACTCATTTGTTTAGTATTGATCGAGGACTAGATAACCTCGATCATATATAATAAATAAAGAATGCCAGCTAATATTGACTTAATATATATTTACAAACAAAATAGAACACATGAGTACAAACAACGTATCTAAGCAAGTAACAACCAAAACTTGAAGTGCATGTCAGTCAGTATATTCAAATAATTCTGACAACCACAAACCATACGAATAACAGCAATGAGATTACACGCAAATATAAACTCCTAGCAATTTGTCGCTCTAACACTCCTCCTTAATCTCATGCCTGTTAGTGTACCTACCATATAAACAGCCATCTTATTCACACACAACTCAAACCCATGCTTTTCACACACCATTCAAATTTACCTCTCAACAAACACTTTGTCAAAACATCAGCTGTCATTCTATTAGTTTCCTTGTACCTCAAATGAATGTCACCATTCTCAATCGCCTCACGTACAAAGTGATATCTTACATCCACATGCTTCGTACGCTGGTGATGTACAGGATTCTTAGCAATTGCCATAGCCGACTGACTATCAGTGAAAATTGAGATTGCGGGATTGGGTCCATCTCTTAATTCTGCAATAAACCTGCGAATGAAAATTGCCTCTTTTGCAGCCTCTGATAACGCTACATACTCAGCTTCTGCAGACGATATTGCCACTGTACGTTGTTTCTTGCTCTCCCAAGAAATAGCTCCTCCTTGAGATAAAAATACCCAACCTGAATTTGATCTTCTATCAAAGTCTCCGGCGTGATCTGCATCAGCATAACCTAATACAAACTCATTTTGGTTTCCCCTTCTATAGAATAATGCTAGATCCTTGGTTCCCATCAAATAGCGGAGCACTCTCTTTGCAGCTATCCAATGCTCGTCTCCGTAGCTGTTGTTAAACTGACTGAGCTGACTTACTGTGTGTGCTATGTCAGGGCGCGTACAAACAGCAAGGTACATCAGTGAACCAATCAATGCGCGATACGGTACTTTTTCATCAAGTTCTTGATCAAGCTGTGGCCTCTCTAGCCTTTGTCCTGGTACTGCTGGAGTAGCAACTGGTTTACAGTTCTCCATTCCAAATGTACGAATAACCTTCTCTATGTATCCCTTCTGATCCAGTTTGATCCCTTCACTATCTTGTGCTATTCGTATTCCCAACATCAACTTCGCTGTGCCAAGGTCCTTCATCTCAAATTTGTTTGTGAGATCGGTTTTAACCTTCCTTAATTCCTCAACATTATTCCAGAACAATAAAATGTCATCTACATATATGGCAAGAATAATTACTTTATCTCCTGTAGATCTAATATAAACGCATGGTTCATACTCAGACCTCTTGAATTTAAGTTTCAGCAATTCCAAATGAAGTTTTTTATTCCATGCTCTGGGAGCTTGTTTAAGTCCGTACAATGATCTTTGCAACTGGCACACATAATTCTCCTTTCCCTTTTCAACGAAACCCTCTGGTTGCTTCATATAAACCACCTCGTCCAAGTTACCATTCAAGAATGCGGTTTTCACGTCCATGTGGTCTATATTAAGATTCATATGAGCTGCCAATGCAATCAATGTCCTCAAAGAGCTATGTCTAATAACTGGAGAAAATGTCTCAAAATAATCTATTCCATGCCTCTGGCTGAAACCTCTTGCAACTAGGCGTGCTTTGTATCTCTTATTTCCCCCTGCCTCTTCTTTGATTTTAAATATCCATTTAGAATCAACGACGTTGCAAGATTCTGGAGGTAACGTCAATTTCCATGTTTTATTTTTCTTGAGTGCATTAAGCTCCTCGTCGATCGCAGCTTTCCATAAGTGTTTGTCTCTTCTAGACAATGCCTCATCCACACTCTGCGGATCATCACAATCAGCTATTGTGTGATATGTAATGCAGTCAGGTATCTCTTTCTTCTTTCTATCTCTTAAAGGATATCTTCTTGTAACAGAACTCTCTTCATTTGTTTCTGTTTCTAAATTCTCATGCAGAATATCATCATCATTACTACTTACAATATTTACAGGTTCATTTTCCGATTCAATTTGATCTCTTTGAAAATCTTGAACTTCTATGTGATCTTCATATTCTGTGACGTTATCCTTAAAACTAAGCGGTGCTGACTTCTCAACTCTTTCAACTGTTTGCTTACAGTTTATATTCTCGTTCTCGAAAAACACAACATCTCTGGCCTTGCTTAAATGATTAGTTATTGGGTCTATTAAGCGGTAGCCTTTCGATTCTTCACAGATGCCTACATGAATCATTTCTTTAGATTTAGCGTCCCATTTCGTCCGTTTTACTTTTGGTACGTGAATAAACGCTTTGCATCCGAAAATTCGTAGCATGCTTAAGTCTTGCTTCCTTCCAGTCCACGCTTCCTCTGGCGTTTTACCTTTAACTGCAATGGTCGGTGATCTATTCTTTAAATACACAGCGTAGTTCACCGCCTCTGCCCAGAACTTTTCATCTAGCTCTGCTTCCTGAAGCATACTTCTAGCTTTTTCTGTTATTGTGCGGTTTGCACGTTCTGCAACTCCATTCTGCTCGGGTGTATACTCAACCGTTAATTGCTGTTGTATACCACACTGCTTCAAAAATTTCTTCATCTGCTCATTGACATACTCCTTGCCATTATCCGATCGAAGAATTTTTAATTTCTTTCCAGACTGGTTCTCAGCAAATGTCTTGAAATCTAAAAATTTTTGAAAGACTTCACTTTTGTTTTTGATAAAATATACAAAAGTTTTTCTTGTAAAATCATCAATAAACGTTAGAAAATATTTACAGCCCGACATTGAGTCTTTACTCATTGGTCCACATACATCAGTATGAACCAAACCTAAAATATCATCAGCTCTGTTTGCTAAACCCTTTTTAAACGGTTGTTTGGTCTGCTTTCCCATCAAACAAGCTCTACACTGTAAGTTAACTGGATTATTAGTAAAACTTACCCCTGTAGCCAATTTGTCTCTCAGCAGCTTAAGGTTCCGTACACCAAGATGTCCCACACGTCTATGCCACAACTCTATGTCTATGGTACTGACAGTCGAGGCTAGTGCTTTCTCCTGTGAACAGAGCTTAAGTTTATAAACACCATTATCCTCCACACCTGTATATAAGACATCACCAGTAACCTTACATCCATCCGCTTTCAACAGTTCATAGCCTTTCGCTGAAAATACAACAACTACATTCTTCTTTACAATAGCACTCACGCTCAACAAGTTAGTTGCTAAGTGTGGTACATACATCACTTCACTTACGCCTGCAACATTCTCCTTACATACCACAGAACCTTCTCCAATACCATATACTTTACTACCATTCGCACATCCGATTTCCACTTTTTTGTCATACATTCTAACGTCCATTAAATACTCTTTGCTGTTAGTCATATGGCTTGATGCCCCAGAATCTAAAATCCACTCGTCTGGTTTTCCTGAAGTTGCAAGTCCCAATGCTAACGAAGCCTTCTTATTTTTTGAGTTCTCTGGACAATCTCTCGCTTTATGTGGTCCATTACAAATAAAGCATTTTATCTTCTGTGACTTCTTGTATGGAAATCTCCTAGTCTTGTTATGTGTATCAACACGTAATGCTATATCATTACTGCTTGAACTACTAGTGTTATACGAATCTTCCATTTGAAGTAATTTGGTTTTTATGTAATCTGTGGTCAACTCTACTCCTGAGTTTTCAATCGCAAGCCTCATTGGTTGAAAAGTTTCGGTCAAACCTTGTAACATGAGAGCAGCTAGCATCTCATCGTCAACTTCTTTACCGATGTCCCGTAATTGCTGCGCTACTAACATTATTTCTGTTACATAACTCCTAACTGATGTAAATTGTTCAAGTTTTAGGCTAACTAACTTGGTCAAAAGTCTGCAACGGTTGTTAAGACCCTTATCTTCAAAAGCCGATCTCAAAGCGTCCCACGCTTCTTTAGCTGTCTTAGCGTTTCGAACGTGAATCAGACAGTGGGGCTTTACCATCAAGCATATTTTTGCTCTCGCTTTTTGGTCTTTCCTACAGCCTACTACATCAGTTTTATCTGGCGTTGTTTGTGTGTACTCCCATAAATCATCGTGAATTAGATATAATTCTACCAAAAATTTCCAAGTACTATAATTCGAATTTCCATCGAGTTTCTCTATGCTCATACCTGTGTCGTGTGAAGGCTGAGATCTCTCCGATCCATCGCTGCTCGAATTTACCTTCATACTATTTCCTTGTGTAGCCATATTTTAAGTCTTCTTATATTTATCATATGCGGCCCATAACCTGATCGAGGACTAGATAACCTCGATCATATATAATAAATAAAGAATGCCAGCTAATATTGACTTAATATATATTTACAAACAAAATAGAACACATGAGTACAAACAACGTATCTAAGCAAGTAACAACCAAAACTTGAAGTGCATGTCAGTCAGTATATTCAAATAATTCTGACAACCACAAACCATACGAATAACAGCAATGAGATTACACGCAAATATAAACTCCTAGCAATTTGTCGCTCTAACAAGTATACCTAACATTTTTCGTGAATTAGATAATGTACTTATTTTGTTATGGTTAAGATTTGACTGCATAATATTTTACAAATAGACAGTTTTGTTTTCGCCAGCATTAAGTAACATAGCTTTAGTAAAAAGCAATAATCTTTTGGTGTAAGTATGTATACATCTAGTCCCCAAGAGACATGATTTCTTAGTTTGGGGACTATTGTTATAACAATGTTGTGTATTATTATACACCGTGTTCCTGAGGTTATACACTAACTTTGGCATATTAAATTGATCATTTTTTACTATGGACATTTTTATGAATTCCAATTTCCTTAACATTTTTTATTTTCATACAAACTAAATGCTTAGATGTAATTTATCTAATATGAATTACTCTTTACCTGAGCTGGCAACGTCGCATTTGAAACTTTGGTTCACATGTCCACATAATTTTTCTTGACGTCAACAATGTCTTTTAAAATTTTGACTTTTGAAACTATGACTTAATGACCATTGACAAAGAGTTGATAGTTTGATAGTTTTGGTTGCATAAAGTGGCAACATCTCACAGATAAAGACTCATTCTCACTGAACAACACAACTTAAGTTGGTTAAACTTAAATTACCAATAACTTAAAAACTATGCTATTTGCTTGTACGATATGTTTAACAAGAGCTATAGAAGTATTATTTAAAGTTAATGTATATCCTCAGGAACATGGTGTATTTATCTTATAGTATCAATATTTTCATATACTTGCAGGTTAACAGTTGTTAGTTATGGAAGAAAATGTAGAAAACCAGGAAAAGCCAGCTAATACTGAACAGGTCGAAGAGAGACACAACAGTGTAGACCAATCGACAGTTTCAGCAAATTCTGCTGATTCAGCGAAGGCTGAGAACTCAGAAAATGCTGTAAACCCAGAGAAACCTTTGATTTCCGATACAGCTGTTGAGGAAGTTGTGATCAAGTGTGATGTCATTGAAATATCAGATGAAGAAGAGGAAGTACCACAAAAGTGAGTTTAATTAAATAAAATAATATAATAAATTAAATATTTCCAACACTCACACCAATTAGCCTAGCCCTAAGCTAAGCACTATAAGGCTTGTGTTATGGGATACTAGGGTAACGGATAGAATACATATATAAGTATATTTATATAGAAATACATATTAAACATCCATGACTAGAGTACAAATGCTCGTATTCATCACACAAACATCTGCCCCCATCGGGATTCGAACCCGGGACCTCTCGAGTCGGCGACACCATGAAACCCGGCGTCCAAACCACTCGGCCAAGGAGGTCGTCAGGAATTTCACTCCTTGGTCTGGGAGCACAATAAAACATAGTACGTGCCAGCAACTAACTATTCCTTGCGGGTAGTTTGAAGTGCAACCTGACATTTGATAATTATTAGGCTATGAAATTAGATTTTTACCTACATTTTTTCTTTAAATCCAATTAGCATAATCCATGGTAAGTACTGCATAGCTTTGGGGTTGGATTTAGAAACAAGTCGCCTGAATTTCAGGATACTGGATGTGTAAGGGGTTAAAGTAATATTATTTTTATTTTAAAAGAGACCTTGTTTTATGAAAGTTAATAAGTATTTCTGGCGATCGAAAATAGCGGGGCCAATAGTGGGATTCAATGCCCTCCACACACCCCTTCCCCATCCTCGGAAACCCTAAAACGGGCGACTAATTTCTAAATTTTTGCCTAGCTTTGTGTTAATAGAATATTAGGGTAAAAGATAGAAATACGTATTTGACAACCTCTGTGGCCAAGTGGTTTGTACACTGGGTTTCAAGGTGTCACCTCTCTAGAGGTCCCGGGTTCGAGTCCCGGTGGGGGCAGATGTTTGTGTGATGAATATGAGTATATGTACTCCAGTCATGAATGTTTAATATGTATTTCTATCTAAATATACTTATATATTTACTGTATATGTATTCTATCCGTTACCCTAGTATCCCATAACACAAGCCTTACAGTGCTTACTTTGGGGCTAGGCTAATTGGTGTGTGTTGGAAATAAATAAAAAATAAAACATATTAATGCATTGCTGCTGGGTTTACAACTGGGACCTTTAGTGTATTTAATTATTATTATTTTTGAGTTTTGGGGCTATGCAGACCTAACGGGACTGTAGTCACTGCAACCTGTAAGATCTATTATGACTCGCCACCAAGTTAAAGTATCTCTTTTAGCCCGATGGCTTTCTCAAAATGGGACATTAATAGGCTGATGATGATGTTTAATTTCTCTTAATGGGGTTTGAACCCAAATGTGTTGAAGCAGAACAACAAACAGGCTATTGCTTAACTAACTGGGGGCCAATCGCCTAACGGAAATACTTTGGGAAACGCTGACGCTTACGATTTTATATTGTTATTTCTAGCCGCCTGAGGTTTTCGAATACCTCACGCTCATTTTTTTTAATATTGTTATTACCAATGCAAAAGAAAAAGAAAGAGCGCGAGGCATTTGAATACCTCAGGCAGCTAGAAGTAACAAAATAAAATCGTAAGCGTTAGCGTTTTCCAAAGCATTTCCGTTAGGCGATTGGCCCCCTGGTCATCATATGTGTCGATAAAAGTAATATGTTCCACTATGTTTTAGGAAAAAAGGCAGAAAGAAGCCATCCAACAAGGTCCACCCTTGCGATGTATGCGAGAAAGTGTTCCAGACCGGCTATGAGTTGAAGAAGCACCGTAGAACCCACACAGGGGAGAGGCCGTACATGTGCACTACTTGTGGAAAGACTTATACGCAGTTGGGGCATCTTAGTATACACCAGCTGTCACATAAAGGTAAATAGACAGACAGACAGATAGACGGAAAAAGGGAGAGAGAGATAGGGGCATCTTGGTATACACTAGGTGTCACATAAAGGTAAATGGAGAGTCAGACAGACAGAAAAAGAGAGCGATAGGGGCATCTTAGTATATACTAGCTCTACATAACGACATTTGACGACCTCCGTGGCCGAGTGGTTTGTACGCCGGGTTTCATGGTGTCGCCGACTCGAGAGGTCCCGGGTTCGAATCCCGGTGGGGGCAGATGTATGTGTGATGAATACGAGCATTTGTACTCCAGTCATGGATGTTTAATATGTATTTCTTTATAAATATACTTATATATGTACAGTATATGTATTCTATCCATTACCCTAGTATCCCATAACACAAGCCTTATAGTGCTTAGCTTGGGGCTAGGCTAATTGGTGTGAGTCAATATTTATTTATTTATTTTATAAAATTAAATAGAGATAGGTAATTACTCCCTTGTGGGAGGAGTTCTATGCAGTTAAGGCAGCTAAGTATACACCAGCTGTAACATAAAGGTAAATAGTGAGAGAGACAGAGAGAGAGAGAGAAGAGGAAGAGAGAGAGAGAGAGAGAAGAGGAAGAGAGAGAGAGAGAGAGAGAGAAGAGGAAGAGAGAGAGAGAGAGAGAGAGAGAGAGAGAGAGAGAGAGAGAGAGAGAAAGACACACAGAGAAAGAGAGACTTCCACTTGTGCTGTCCACAAATGGGATGACTTATATGCAGTATCTTAGAATATACGCGTTCGCGCCTTGACGTTTCGCATTTTAAGAGAGTAAGTTTTAGAACGTAGCCGTGCGAATGTCACTTGTACTGTCAAAATTGACAAGATTAGTTGATGAGAATTTTGTGTAAAATCATGGTGCGTGCTTGCTTGTAGGCTACCACCGGAAGATAGTGTTATTTTACTGTCGTCTTCTGTAAGGTGGAGGTATGCCGCTATGCCCTACCCCTCCCTCAAACATCCGTTAATAAATTTGTTTCTTAGGTTTTCACGCACATCACTCATTAAATAAAACAAGTTTCAAGGGTATAGATGCACTGATTTTATTTATTTATTGATATTTCACATGAGCTACCTTCGACAGACTTTTATTGAAAGGTCCGATATTTCATTGGAAGTTTTTAAACTTTATTGTCTATGTATGAATTTATCAGCTAATTTAATTAATAAGTACTTTATTTCATTCTTTTTTATAATTTTGACCGTAAACTACCTGTACCCCTAGCACAAACCAATATCGAATTCGAATCGTTTGCGAAATTTCTGAAATGTCAATGTCAAATTTTGTATGGAAACTTGAACAGCAGTGCCACAAAGTATGTAACGAGAACTAAAATTATTAATATGTTTATTTATTATTAATATGTTTCGTTTTGTTTTTTATTTTATTTTATTTTATGAATTCAATTTACTAACACTACATTTGTAAGCCTAATTGTTACTAACCATTATGGATGAATAATCTGAAATAAATGTAATTATTATTATTAAAAATCAGTCCACATTTGACAATGACATTTAGGACTCGCATACTTTACGAATTCGATATAAGTTCGTGCTAAGGGTACTGTAAAGGATGCGAAACGTCAATCTATATATATAAAACTCAAAGGTGACTGACTGACTGACATAGTGATCTATCAATGCACAGCCCAAACCACTGGACAGATCGGGCTGAAATTTGGCATGCAGGTAGATGTTATGACGTAGGCATCTGCTAAGAAAGGATTTTGATCAATTCTACCCCCAAGAGGATAAATAGGGAATGAAAGTTTGTATGAAACTTTGTCAATTTTAAACCGATCAGGCTGAGATTTTGCATGCAGGTATAAGAAGAATCATAGATGAATGTCATTGTGTATAATACAAGCCTGAGAACAAAAACTGTAGTCAGCTCTACACCGAAGCGAAGCGAGGGAGGGCCGCTAGTAACTCAATAAAATCAGTGCATCTATACCGTTGAAACTTGTTTAATTTTCAGGCATTAAGAACTTCAACTGCGGTGAGTGCGGTTCCTCCTTCTACCGTAAGGCGGATCTGGATAGACATGAGAAGGCTCACCGGGGAATCAAACCTCACACCTGCGAGATTTGCTCGAAAAGCTTCACGCAGAAAAACAATCTGGTCATGCATATCAAGATGCACGTGGGAGATAGGAGGTATGATGATAAGAGTTACTAGCAGACCAGTGAACCAAATGTACACCAAAACCTGATTTAAAAAAAAAATGTATTTAATTAATTGTGAACTTTGGAGATTTTCTGTGGTTTCGTTTGAAATTCGTGATTTCTCGAAAACCGGAAGTGCTACGTCACTCAAATCCGGTTTGTAGTCTTATCAGACTATTCTTAACTTATAACTTAAACATTCTCTTTATCTATCTCTTACGGTTTGGCCGCTGAAACAGCACCACAGACAGACGGACGGACGGACTTGTCTAATAGATAAGAGATAATATAATAGGAGACAGAGGGGAAAGAGAGAGAAAGGCTAGTGAGAGAGAGGTAGAGTGTTGTAGTGACATGTTAAATAAAAATTATAACTATAATATGATAGTTTAGTAGAAAAAAATGGGTTACCTACAATGCGAGGAGATGGCGCTGGCTTGCAGCAGCTATGTACGTTCTTTTGTCGCTTTATTATCCTAGCCCGGTAAAAAAACTCGACTGCCGGCATCATGCAAACCAAACTTTCTAAGAAATTCTTTCTTTTGCTTACAAATTGGGATTGCACGTGTACTGTTGTTGACCATGACAAAAAAAATATAATGTCAGATAAAAATAACAGAATATACGCAATAGCGTTCAAATAAGATTATCTTTTTATGTACATAACTACTAGCTTGAAATAAACTTTTTATTTTCATAATTCTGATTTTTGGAGTTTACTCCTTAAGAATCGATTTGCGTATATAATGCCCGGTATGAGAAAAATGTGAGGAGTAAAATCTATCGATGAATGACCTCGTTACGTTTTTGGTGCGCATCCTATGTCGCGCAACATTGACAAACAAAGATGACGGATTGACATTAATAACCATAAACCCCTTGTCACTGTAATTAATAATGCAGACAATGTTGATTTAATTAATATTTAAAAAAATGATAATAGTCTGATCCACGGACCTGAAAAAAAGACGGACGTAACCTCGTCTTATCTCGAGTGAAGCATGCTAATGGCCGCCCGCTTACAGCGTGTGCGTAATTTGAGGGTTGTCGGGTAAATCATCAATTTCCCTACTTTTTAAATCTCCCAAACTAAAACATTGTTAACATTATGTAATCAAATATATATTATAAAAACGGGATATTTACCACGTGTTTTACTCATTGTGAGCTCCTGATTTTTCAGCAATTTAAACGGTCTATAAAAATTAATTTTTAGGAACACCGAGATAGAAAAGAAAGAAAGCACTTGTTATGTAAAAAGAACTTTATTGTTTACATATAAATGTTAGTGTCTTAATATTATGTATGAGGTTAATAACATACATTAATATACATTAATCGCGCAGATTTATGCTTAAAATAAAAATATAATAGACTAATATTGCTATTTCTTCTTTCAAATGTAAGTATTTCATTCATAGATTGAGTAGGTATTTAAAGACTGACAGAGTGAGGAAAAGAGATATCATGCCAATCCTATAACGTAGAAAGAGACGCAACATGATGTACCTTTCGTCTAATAATATATTTTTTGCAAGAGCCGCATCGCCCTGTCAAATCGTACTGAGATAAAATTTATTATGAAATTCTGTGAAACTAAGAAAACAATAATGCATATAATAATAATAATAAATAAATAAATAGATATAACACAACACAAATGTGCTTATTACAAACTGAATAAGTATGTGTTATGGTATCCTGTGTTTTAAGCATATCTGGATAAATCGACACTATCACTCGGAATCAAACACCGATACGCACACATGCACAGATATTTTTTGGAACAGTAGCGATAGGTACTCTGTATATCTTTACATCCTATATCTATGGTTTCATTTGACATCGTGGTTTACCTACAATGCGAAGAAATGGCACTACCGTGCAGCCTAAGAAATACAAGAAGAAATTCGTCACGATCATTAAGTTCTCGGTAGCATAGCAATTAGTGCATCCACCCAGACAGCAGAAAATGCAAGTTCAAGTCCTGCCTGTAATTCATTTTGGTTATCGTTATTTAGTTTCAAAAGTTTATTTGTATAGTAGTTCTGTTGACGGGTTTCAACTGCATCTATATATATAAAACTCAAAGGTGACTGACTGACTGACATAGTGATCTATTAACGCACAGCCCAAACCACTGGACAGATCGGGCTGAAATTGGCATGTAGGTAGATGTTATGACGTAGGCATCCGCTAAGAAAGGATTTTGATCAATTCTACCCCCAAGGGGATAAAATAGGGAATGAAAGTTTGTATGGAACTTTGTCAATTTTAAACCGATCGGGCTGAGACTTTGCATGCAGGTATAAGAAAAATCATAGATGAATGGCATTGTGTATAATACAACAATTCAGCTCTACACCGAAGCGAAGCGAGGGCGGACCTTTAGTAGTACTAGTTTTTAATATTTCTTCTTAACAGGCTCCGGTTTGAATGAAAACCAAACAAAGTGTGCACTGCACACAGGTGTTATCCCCTTTGCAGTATCGAATAATTAAAACCCAGTCATCTCTACGGTTTCTATTTCTAGGAAACCTATTAGAAAGAAGACAAGACAATAATTTATATAAAATATTCTATGAATAATATGGCTTCTTTTCTTTTCCTTTTGGGATACGGAACCCTAAAAATTTATGAAATCTTATCTTGCCTAGTCACAAATGCAAGAAATATACATTTCCCTACTTTTAGGGAAAATTTCCCGTAAATAAAGTAACCACACAGTTGTATTTTTGTTTACAATTTTCATCCTTGTAAATAAAATATAATATAAAAAAAATATCAAGAATCGTCAATACTTAAGCATAGTAGGTGATTCCTTGTGACTTTTCACATTTACTCGTGTAGTTTTTAAAAGATTTCACCACACAAGACGGCATTTTTTTAAAAATATATCGGAGCAATTGAACGTGTGATTGGCGCTGTCACGCGAGTTCAAATGGCAGCGGATTGTCCGACCTGGTGCATTAGTGTGAGTGTAGGTAGTGTACAACACATTATTTTGTCTGACCTACATGTCATTGTCATGCTTCACAAGATTTGCCTTTCATATTACGTCCGTCTTTTTTTCAGGTCCGTGAGTCTGATCATAATAATTACATAATTTATCAACATTCCTAATGATATATTTATGCACATCTGAAATTGACTATTGTAAAAAGTTTAATGTAAAATATTTCGTCGATTAGTTATAATAAATGTATATGAAATGAATAAATATATATTTATATATGTATATTATTTTCATTAATTTGTTAATTTACCCTTTCATACAGTATCAATCTTTTTTAAGTTAAATAAACTCTTTTTGCGTCTGGTTAGACAATCGAACTTAAGGAGTAAACTCCAGTCGTGCATCGGAGCTGACACACAATTTTTTCTTCTTTCCATTTAACAACAACTCTATAACGCCATAAAATGTACAGTCCCTTTAATGTCATTATATAGAGTTTACACTGATTTACAAAAAGTGTCAAGTAGCCTATAATCTAATAAGAAACACAAATATGAATGCAGAATATTTTATTTTGTATGGTAACAAGAAATGTTCATTTTGTTTGTCATCATGACTTACCTACAATGCGAAGAGATTTAGCTGCTTTGTAGTTTAAGAAATATTAGAGGAAATTCGACATTGACATTAGGTTTCTTGGCTACTGGAACGGAGAAGTATTAACCAATAGGATTGCACAAAATCTCCACTCCCCTTCAGTAGACAGATTTTATGCAATCCTATTGGTTAATATTTCTCCGCTAGCAGCATAGCAGTTAGTGCATCAAAGGAGCCTGTTCGAATCCAGTATGACAATAAATGAAATATTCGCTTAAGTTTGGGAAATTCTGATAAATAATTTTTCTTATTTCAGATACGAATGCGAGGTCTGCAAGAAACGCTTCATGACCCGAAGCAAGCTCTCCCTGCACTCCCGAAGACACGATAAAATCAAAAAGTGCCCACCCGAACATATGGTCGTGGGCCTTATGCCTGACGTATATAACAGTGATTGAGAACAAACTCAAGAAAAAAGTGTATTGTGAACGTTAACGGTTAACAGTGAAAAACTTTGTGTTACAATGTGTTATGGTTGCTGTAATCAATAAGCTTTATTCGGTGAGTGATTGTGGATGTTACATGACTTTTGTAACGACCGATCTCAAATGGTGACTGTTTTTATGTTATAAATGTGGTAAACAAACCTATGGTAAGCGGCTATCAGAGCCTATAGATGCTTGCGATACCAAAAATATCACTTGCACTATTGTCTCCTACCCTGACCCGGTGCCCTACCCCATGGAGCCCTAGAACTCACTGACAGAAACACAAAAATACGAAAAGGTATATATATATAGGTATATGCTCTGCCCGCTCACGTGTTCCCTCCCTCTTACAACCTGGGATCCTTTAGAAGAGGCGTGAAGAAGCAACTTGCAGGCCGGCAAGGTGAGAATGGCTGGTGTGGCAGGTAGAACTGCTGTATCAGCTATCTTCGCGTCTGGACTTCACCTTCACTTAACATCAGGTGGGGTGGAGTCATTTGTCGGACCTATCTATAAAAAAAATAAAAAAAAAGGTAGAGTTATTTTACTGTGAACATCTGTAAGGTGGAGGTGACTTCCCCAGACTGGTGCTCCAATTCGATCGAAAAATCTGCTAAAGTAGAACCCGTTTAATACGATCACGCTTAATACGATTTCTCGCATAATACGCCATTTTGCGTCAGTCCCTGCAACTTGAGACATGTTTCCATACATTTGTTAACGCTTAATATGATGCGGCTTCCCGTTTAATACGCCTAAATCGCCAACTCTTACCACACGTATTACCTCTTGCAGGCGCATAAAATTCAATGAGAATGTGAATAACACACAAGAAGATGCCCTACTGATAATGATTAAGTAGAAGACGAGTCAACTCCGATTTTGTCTTCTTTGAATCATAGCAAAGACGCACTGTAAAAGTTTAATTATGCTTAAAATCTTGTATTTAAATCTTAATATATTTTTGACAAACTAAAATAAGTGATTAATTTGAATAACGTAATAATAAATAAAAAATTGTGTGTGTCAGCTCCGACCCACGACCGGAGTTTACACTCTAAAAACGATTGTCTTTGAACAGACACAAAACAAAATCAAGTCCGAAGAAGTCGGTTACAAGTAGAGATACCTCAGGAATTGTCCCATGGTTTCGACTATCATAGGTTCCATGTCACACATTTTATCATCTAACATCAGCAATATTCATCATATATTTTATTATGTATTTCTGGAAACTCACAATTTCAAAAATATCATATAAACATCATATAAACACACTATACATCATTTTGTAAATATGTATTATAATTCCATCTGTACTGAAAATCACTATTCCAAAAACGTAACGAGGTCATTAATGTCATTCATCGATACATTTTACTCCTCACATTTTTCTCATATCGGGCCCCTTATATATGCAAATCGATTCTTAAGGAGTATACTCCAATAACACACTGCATTTTTTATTACATACATAATTCTTAAATATTGTATATACAAATTCCAGATTCTCCTATTTCGCATAATACGCGTTCCCGCTTAAGACGCGGTTTTGGTTGAGTCCTTGTGAAATCGTCTTAAACGGGTTTTACTGTATTAAGTATTTTTGACATTATTTTTATTGGTATTTTTTTGGTATCTACGTTTTCATTTCAATCGCTTCCGCATTAAAGTGACTAGGAAAATTTTACTTGTGAAATTAGAATTATGAATTACGAGATGAAATTTACATTAAATTGTAAGGAATTATATAATTTTAATATGGTGGTATAAGTATTTAAGGATTATAAGGTAGTTTGTAAGATAAAAATTGTATATAAAGATCACCTTTTGTTGAATAAAATGTTGAGTTGTGTCACAATTTGTGTTTTTTTTTGTTGGAGAAGAAACTTTCTTTCGGACGGGGGGTATATAATAAATATTTCCAACACTCACACCAATTAGCCTAGCCCCAAAGTAAGCACTATAAGGCTTGTGTTATGGGATACTAGGGTAACGGATAGAATACATATACAGTACATATATAAGTATATTTATATAGAAATACATATTAAACATCCATGACTGGAGCACAAATGCTCGTATTCATCACACAAAACATATGCTCCCACCGGGATTCGAACCCGGGACCTCTCGAGTCGGCGACACCATGAACCCGGCGTACAAACCACTCGACCGCGGAGGTCGTCTATATGGAACTCCTATGGAAAATATGAAACGGAAATGCGACACGAGTGTCACACGACTTATATAGCTAGACAGTTGAAATTTTGACAGATGATGTGCCTACTTCTGTTGCCGCTTTTCAAGCCTGGTGACATACATACAGACAGATGGACAGAGTGACAGCAACACTCAGAAATCAGAAACCAATATTATCTTTATTCAAATTGGATGTATAGACAACTCTTTTGAATCGGCAAAAATTTTTTTTCCCTACCACTCGTTATGGACATATTTTTTAGCTGCGGAGAAAAACAAGCGAAAATACTCCACAACATTAAAAGTATAATGTAACAACATTTACAAATCATTATGTTGTTAAAGCGTCAATACAATCATGATTTATTTAATACTAGTGGCCCGCCCTCGCTTCGCTTCGGTGGAGAGCTGTAGTGTAGACAGAATGACTCTATATATAATTATAAAAAAAAACTGAAAATAGTATATTTGCCTTTTCTAAACTTCTATTGACATCACGTCACTCAATTGTTTTGCCTTCCCGGAACCTCTCGACTAACATTTGAAATTTACGGTATGGTATTAAAGTTCGAATTGACTTTTAAGTATTATTACGAATCGTTTGTATGGGACTATAGAAAATTGTTGTTTTTGGACTTTTTCAGGCATTTTTTTTTAATTTTTCTTTGCGTAAGAACCATCCTCATACTTCAAGGAATATTCAAAAAAAAGAATTATCGAAATCGGTTCAGCTGTTCTCGAGATTTGTGCTTAGCAACACATTCAGCGATGCATTTTTATATTATGAAAACCTGTTGGAATGATTGGAACAGTTCAAACCCAAGCATTTTTGTCTGTAATATAATCAGACACAGACTACGGCAATGCTACGGTTTTCTACGAACTATTGCGCTACGTATTCACCGTAGCATTGGTGCTACGATTTAATACAAACTTAGTAGGGTCCCGTTACTACCCTTTGGGTAAGAAACCCTTAAAAATATGTACATCTTATTGCTAAAACATTAGTTTTGGATAATCTGACAAGTGAAGTAAGTGAAAGTTAAGCAACTTTCGCAGTGGTCGGTCATTAGATGGGTGACCAAAAATTTACTATATCGAGCTCCTCCGTGCTTCAGAAGGCACGTTAAGCCGTTGGTCCCGGCTGCATCTGTAGTCGTTAGCATCCGCCAATCCGCACTGGGCCCGCGTGGGTCATGGCCCAATTTCCCCATTCTATCCATAGGGAAGGCCTGTGCCCCAGCAGCGGGGACATTCATAGGCTGATGATGAATGAATAATTTCTACCACTGATCGAACTAATAAAAACATTCAGATATTGTACTTATTTGAATAAAAATATTAACTGATATTTTCAACCATTAAAATGAGGTCATGAGAACCATGGTGGCCTAACTCATTTTTTACAATATTGAGTTTATGATATTTTCCAGTTCAAATTGATCATTTTGATAGAACCAGAGTGGTCTTAAAGTGATACAACGAATATTCACTAGATGGCAGCATAATCACTGTTACGGTTTTTAGTCTGTGAACTAAATAGGTGACATTCTGGCCTTAGTAAGATAGGCCACTATGGTTAAAAAATGAGTTAGGCCACTATGATTTTCATGGCCTCAAATTATCTGATACTTTGATTCAACCTTTAACTTTTTTCTAATATTTTTTTTCAACCGTTTACGCCAAATATATTCTATAGGCATGTCGCTATTTTGATTTTCAGACCCTCACCCCCTTATTAATAAACGAGGGATAAGTTCAGACTAGTTTTGTTCATGTTAGAATAATAAATATTTCCAACACTCGCACCATTTAGCCTAGCCCTAAAGTAAGCATTGTAAGTCTTGTGTTATTGTTATGGGATACTAGGGTAACGGATAGAATACATGTATTGTACACAGACCCCTCTTTCCCAGTGGGCACTTTGGGCAAGTGCCCAGGGCCCAGCGATCGATAGGGACCTCCCTCAGATCAAATACAAAGTCCCTAGTTCCTGTCAGATCACCAAACGATAGTCAATATTTATTACCAAAAAACTTATTTAATTCGATGAAATCGAACCTAAATTACTGACTACAATATCAACTTACTAGCTTTTACATAAGCGAAGCTATTCTACTCTCGCACAAAAATTAGGCTTTCTGACTTCAGCATGCTTAGATAAAGGAGATTGCTCAAATTGGCCCAAATGTACAAAAAATATTGACATATACGGTAATTCTTGGCATAATTTATACTTTATGTTACAGTATTAGATTTTAACGGACACCTTTGTATAATATATTCATTTTAAAAAGGATTTGTAATTTTTTCGGTTTCGGAATTCTTCACATCACACAGTTTCTGTCACTGAGTACCTTAATATAACCGGAAATGCATAGATGATACCTGATGTTAAAAGCCATTCTTGTGCATTAACTTTAAAAACAGGCAACTATCTGATAATCTACATGCTTTATATACCTACCTGAATCTAATCATATTTTCGGTACTTGGCTTGATTTCCCTAGTTTATTATATAACATATTTACTTTTTATTATTTTAATACCTATGTACCTATTTGCAAACATAACCTCAAAATCATTCCGTGTATATGGTTTGTAGAAGTTCTCAGGGGTGTCCGTCAATAATATTCGTTTCTACAGTAATTTATATATAATTTCGAATCTAGGAAACATTTTTTCATGATTATTTGTCTTTAGGCCAAACATGTATGGAAGCTGAGCAATCTCCTTTAAATATACATATAATGGTATACTAAGCATTAAAGAAAAATCATCAGTAGTACACCCATCAGTGTGGTTCGCTCCATTTCAAGTCATAACCCACATCAAAGTCATAGGGGGCCCCATCATCCTAATATGCACCCCTGTGCATATTAGGATAATAGAGTAAAGACGGCCCTGATTGTACATATATTTATATAAAATACATATTAGACATTCATGACTGGAGTACCTATTCATTATTGCACTTATTCATCACACAAACATCTGCCCCCACCATGATTCGAACCCGGGACCTCTCGAGTCGTAGGGATGTCGAAAGTTGAAAAAAATATCGATACATCGATATTTTAAAAAATATCAATCTCGGCTTCGATATATCGCGAAAAAAACATCAATATATCGATATATCGGACCAATTTTCCCAAAAATATATTTAGGTCAGCCTAGCACAGTAATAATAGTTCAATACAAATTATAATTAAAGAAAGAATTATCAAAGTACCAAATTGCCGCTACACTACATGACAGAACAGTATCTCACGAAATATGACACGCGGAATAATAATGGAACGAAAATTATCTCCCTAAAAATAGACCTTATTTTCGAATGATGAAAATGATTGCAGGGCCTCTCAGGTGCCATCTTTCGTAAACAAGACTAGACAGTCGCACACTTCCACAGAATATAATGGAAATCAGCACAACCAATTCACCAGCGAAACAGATTTACAAATAATAGACAATACTAAATACAGCACAGATCATAGATATGTTGAATATCATTAATCTAAGATCCAATTACGATTTTTCCAGATACGAATTTAGTTAGATCGTGATATGCCGCTAATAATTAAATAAATATCGTTTTTGATACGAATTTCGATATTGGTTATTTTGTATCGATGTATTGATATATCGAATCAAAATATATCGACAAAAATATCGATACATCGATATATTTTCAACAAGCCTCTCGAGTCGGCGACACCATGAAACCCGGCGTATAAACCACTCGGCTACGGAGGTCATCAAATATGAAATGTTACTCGAATGCCATTTGTAATTCAATGAACTGAGACAGAACATCGATTAACTAATCCAAACTTATTCTTCATTATATTAAAAAGGCCTCAGAGTATAATATCAGACTGTCTGATCGAAAATTCTGACGTGTATTCCAAGGCTGATAGTATTGCGTAAGGGTGCGGCCAGAGTGCACTCAGATTCAGATTCAGATTCCGAAAACAAGCGCGAGAAATAAACAGTGTAGTCTAAGCAGGTTGCCTGCTTTTTCTCGCGCTTTGTTTTCTGAGTCTGAATCTGAATCTGAATCAGGAGTGCACTCTGGCCGTAGGGTGCGGCCAGAGTGCACTCAGATTCAGATTCAGATTCAGATTTCGAAAACAAAGCGCGAGAAAAAGCAGGCAACCTGCTTAGACTACACTGTTTATTTCTCGCGCTTGTTTTCGGAATCTGAATCTGAATCTGAGTGCACTCTGGCCGCACCCTTACGCAATACTATCAGCCTTGGAATACACGTCAGAATTTTCGATCAGACAGTCTGATATTATACTCTGAGGCCTTTTTAATATAATGAAGAATAAGTTTGGATTAGTTAATCGATGTTCTGTCTCAGTTCTATCCGTTACCCTAGTATCCCATAACAATAACACAAGACTTACAATGCTTACTTTAGGGCTAGGCTAAATGGTGCGAGTGTTGGAAATATTTATTATTCTAACATGAACAAAACTAGTCTGAACTTATCCCTCGTTTATTAATAAGGGGGTGAGGGTCTGAAAATCAAAATAGCGACATGCCTATAGAATATATTTGGCGTAAACGGTTGAAAAAAAATATTAGAAAAAAGTTAAAGGTTGAATCAAAGTATCAGATAATTTGAGGCCATGAAAATCATAGTGGCCTAACTCATTTTTTAACCATAGTGGCCTATCTTACTAAGGCCAGAATGTCACCTATTTAGTTCACAGACTAAAAACCGTAACAGTGATTATGCTGCCATCTAGTGAATATTCGTTGTATCACTTTAAGACCACTCTGGTTCTATCAAAATGATCAATTTGAACTGGAAAATATCATAAACTCAATATTGTAAAAAATGAGTTAGGCCACCATGGTTCTCATGACCTCATTTTAATGGTTGAAAATATCAGTTAATATTTTTATTCAAATAAGTACAATATCTGAATGTTTTTATTAGTTCGATCAGTGGTAGAAATTATTCATTCATCATCAGCCTATGAATGTCCCCGCTGCTGGGGCACAGGCCTTCCCTATGGATAGAATGGGGAAATTGGGCCATGACCCACGCGGGCCCAGTGCGGATTGGCGGATGCTAACGACTACAGATGCAGCCGGGACCAACGGCTTAACGTGCCTTCTGAAGCACGGAGGAGCTCGATATAGTAAATTTTTGGTCATTTTGGAATCAAAATATATCGACAAAAATATCGATACATCGATATATTTTCAACAAGCCTCTCGAGTCGGCGACACCATGAAACCCGGCGTATAAACCACTCGGCTACGGAGGTCATCAAATATGAAATGTTACTCGAATGCCATTTGTAATTCAATGAACTGAGACAGAACATCGATTAACTAATCCAAACTTATTCTTCATTATATTAAAAAGGCCTCAGAGTATAATATCAGACTGTCTGATCGAAAATTCTGACGTGTATTCCAAGGCTGATAGTATTGCGTAAGGGTGCGGCCAGAGTGCACTCAGATTCAGATTCAGATTCCGAAAACAAGCGCGAGAAATAAACAGTGTAGTCTAAGCAGGTTGCCTGCTTTTTCTCGCGCTTTGTTTTCTGAGTCTGAATCTGAATCTGAATCAGGAGTGCACTCTGGCCGTAGGGTGCGGCCAGAGTGCACTCAGATTCAGATTCAGATTCAGATTTCGAAAACAAACGCGAGAAATAAACAGTGTAGTCGAAGGGTACGGCCAGATTGCACTCCTGATTCAGATTCAGATTCAGACTCAGAAAACAAAGCGCGAGAAAAAGCAGGCAACCTGCTTAGACTACACTGTTTATTTCTCGCGCTTGTTTTCGAAATCTGAATCTGAGTCTGAATCTGAGTGCACTCTGGCCGCACCCGTACCCTTCGACTACACTGTTTATTTCTCGCGCTTGTTTTCGGAATCTGAATCTGAATCTGAATCTGAGTGCACTCTGGCCGCACCCTAAGAGAAACAAGACTTAATAGAAAAAAAACGGTTACATTACCACTAAAGTAATATTTACTAAAGCATTTTGTAATACGATCCTTCCCAATATTATCTGAGTGAGATGTTGTGTTAATGGGTGAAAGGATACTCAAACAACGGTATTTAGTTAGTAGCAATATCTGAGGTTATAGGGGGTAAATTCCGTAATATATACCAGTATACTGACCAGTGCTAATGACGTCGTGAATCGACGCTATACTGGTGAATTGTTCCGAAATATACAGGCCAGTGCACTGACGTCATAAATCAACGAAATATTAAAAATAGTGCGAATAAAGAAGATTTTTTATTCACCTCATCAAGTAAAAGGAATTCTCTTTGTCATCCGATGCCATTATTGTTCTTTAAATAAAAAAGAAATAAAATTCGAATGCATCTCACGCACGCTCGGTCATACGTCATATTCGTTTTCCCGGTAAAAATATGGTAGCATACCAGTACAATATGGCGTCAGATTCGTGACGTCATTACCACTGGCCAGTATACTGATGTATATTTCGGAATACACTCAGATTAGTAGCAATAGCTGAGGTTATAGATACATGCATAGATGAATGATTGGGCTCGAGAGAAGAGAGACCAATCATTCATCTATGGATACATGTAGGAATATGGAAATTGCTCAAGAATAATGACTTTTTCATCCCACCACCTCGGAAAGTGTAATTTTGCGCTTCGAAATCTGGCTGGAAAATTCTATTTTATTCGCTTGAGCGGCAAAGTAGATTTGAATTTAGAACATCACATATAATGAGTACTCAATATAATTGTAAATTCAAAACGTCATTAAACCTATTTAATGTAACCTCTATGGTGCCAAATTTATGATTAGAACTTTTTAAATTGTGAAAAAATTTAAATTTGGAACCTTCTTGGTTTCTTTGTTTTATTTGCGTGCTTCACGCCATTCTACTTTTTCACGTTTTATTGCTTAATATAATTAACATAACCTAAAAACTGTACAAAAAAATCAACTAAAATGAGTGACATTAGCGACGATGAAGTTTATCTAACGCCAACTGAGTTAACTGAAACAGTTAATAATGCGCAAATGAGCCTTCTCCCTCAGCAATCACGAGAGAAGTATTTGAAACAGTACGATATATTTAACATGTGGCGACTAGCTAAAGGAGCAAAAACTTTCTCCGAAAACGTTTTGCTGGCATATTTTATAGAATTATCTGAGACCAAGAAAGCAAGCACGCTATGGAGTACGTATTCAATGCTAAAATTAACAATTAAGATGAAGAAAGACGTTCATATCGACACCTATCATAAATTAGTGGCATTTTTAAAAAGAGCCTCATCTGGTTATAAACCAAAAAAATCGAAGGTTTTCACAGCATCTGAAATTGCAAAGTTTATTAATGAAGCACCTGATTCCGTATATTTAGCGGCAAAAGTAAGTCAATACGTGTAATTTTTTGTTGTTGATAAAATTGTACATAGTACTTACAATATTTTTAATTTGATTAATTTATTTACGATTATAAATACTTCTTTTGTTACAGGTTGTTCTTATTATTGGTATAACCGGAGCATGTCGAACAAATGAACTTACACTACTTAATGTCAATAACGTATCAAAATATTCTCATAATTCTGATGAATTGCTATTAATTAATGTACTAAATACCAAGACAAAAAAAGACCGCAACTTCGTTATTCGCAAGGAATATGTAAACATTGTTCAGAAATATCAAGCTTTACGTCCTTCTAACACCCCAATTGAACGATTTTTTCTACAATATCGCAACGGAAAGTGTATCCGACAACCTATGGGTCAGAATAAAATTGGCAGTATTCCACGAGAAATAGCAACTTTTCTCGGACTTTTAGAACCCCCGTTATACACCGGTCACTGTTTTAGAAGAACCTCAGCCACACTTTTGGCCGAATCAGGGGCTGATCTTCTATCGCTTAAGCGCCATGGAGGCTGGAAGTCTAATTCGGTTGTAGAGGGATACATAGAGGATTCAATCCAAAGTAAATCAAAAATTTGTAATAGTATCGTGGAGGCCATAACGCTGAAAGAACCTCTGTCAGATTCTTGGTCTCGCCCTTCTACATCTAAAATGAGCCCCCATAAGATTGGAAACAATAGCCCTCTCTCGCCAACATTTACGCCAATAGAATCCAATGAATCGGCACAACTATTTAAAATTACTGATACGAGTAGTTTACCACAAAACAGCGCACAATTCACAAACACCAACATAACATTACCTAACAAAAATATTAAACTTAACATAAGTAACTGTAGCAACGTTACATTTAATATTTCTTAATTATTTTCTACTTCTTATTATTTTCTTCAATTTATAGATTATCTTAATGTGTTTTAATTGAAATAAAAATATTTTGTCATTATAAATTGTTTTCTTTTTCATTTTGTCATTTCCTCGCTGAGGTGGGATGAAAAGTTACGTATTGCACTCGAGTGGAAAGATTTTTCACCTTGTGCTCGTTTGTTTCCCTCGCTGACGCTCAGGATTCTAATTTAGAATCACTCGCTGCGCTCGTGATTCAACTTTAGAATCCTTCGCTTGCTCGGTCATCCAAATCGAGCACGCGGTTAAAAAGGAACTTTCCACTCTTGTATAATAAATAACTATTTCATCACATTTGTTCAAAAAATGCATTTACGAAGGTCGTATTCATTGTTCGAAAGTTTACTGTCTGTACGTTTTTTTTTAATTTCGGTCAAACCTTGGAAGTTCTTTTAATCTACACCTTTGTCTCACTTTAATACTTGACGTAGTTCTAATTTGAGCCTAAGACCAAGGGGGCGGCCGGCGAGCGCGGCGCTGAGCTGAGATTTACATAATACTAGCAAACCAGTGAACCAAATGTTCACCAAAAAAAAAAAACAAAAAAAAATCGGAGATTTTGTGTGGTTTCGTTTGAAATAGAAATCACGTGATTTCTCGAAAACCGGAAGTGCTACGTTACTCACATCCGGTTTGTAGTCTTATCAGACTATTCTTAACTTATAACTTAAACATTCTCTATATCTATCTCTTACGGTTTGGCCGCTGAAACAGCACCACGGACGGACGGACGGACTTGTCTATTAGATAAGAGATATTTGTAGTAGGGGAGCCCAAGCGGGGATTTTAGGATTTACTCGAGCGCGGCAGAATAACATATGGGGAGCAACCTTGCACCTAGTTAAGTACTCCCACTATACCTGAGCCGTCTATGTAGGACCGAACGTCTAGGGCAGCAAAAACAAAATTTCAACAATCGGCCATGATTTTTGGTCGGGTCCAGATCGTCAGTCTTTTGAATAGGAGCTACTGGAGGGTTCACGGTGGTTATGTCATAATGTGGTGCGATAGTTGGTAGAGTAAGCCCATCAGAATCCGAAGCCGCTTCGAGATGCAGCCAGCAAGGTCGAATGGGTGGGAAAGACAGGGAGAGGAGAGTACGGTTTATTAATAGTGAGAGGCGAAAGGAAGAGGAGCGGAAACGAAATAGAAAATAAATAAAAGGTTTAAAGGGTGTGAGTAAGAGATGAAGTTTAACAATCTTGCATGAAATACAGCCATTGACGAAATACATCTATATATATAAAACTCAAAGGTGATTTTGACTGACATAGTGATCTATCCACGCACAGCCCAAACCCCTGGACGGATCTGGCTGAAATTTGGCATGCAGGTAGATGTTATGGCGTAGGCATCCGCTAAGAAAGGATTTCGATCAATTCTACCCCCAAGGGGATAAAATAGAGAATGAAAGTTTGTATGAAACTTTGTCAATTTTAAACTGATCGGGCTGAGACTTTGCATGCAGGTATAAGAAGAATCATAGATGAATGTCATTGTGTATAATACAAGCCTGAGAACAAAAACTGTAGTCTACACTTCAGCTCTACACCGAAGCGAAGCGAGGGCGGGCCGCTAATTCAATATAAATTGTCTCACAGACAGACGCCGAACTAAGCTCGCGTTGGGTTAAGCTAGCCCAACATGTAATGGCGTCTTTAATAAATACTTGCCAATTGAAGCTCATTAAATATTAATAAGTATCAGGTCAGCGCCATTACTAAGTCGATACACGAATTGGTCTCTGCCATTTTATCATTTTTATAGGAAAACTTTTAATCGAGTTTCCGTTTGAAGTGTGTTATTAAGTTACTAAGATTTTTTTAACAAAATAATAACACCGGTTTAGTGCTAGTTGGATATTGTAAATAAATAATATCCAACCGTCTGTACGTATCGTGCAAAACTTTAATTTTCAGATCCTAAGACTTTTTTTACATAAATTTAAATTGATTTTATTTTTATATCAAATGGGTACTTATTTGGGATAAATGAAAAACTCTCGTACCCTTTTGCATGGAAGAGTGCGTTATTTAAAGTTTATATAGAGAAGGTAACCGTAAATCTAATATTTTTTATTTAATACTGCATTGAAAAAATACACATTCAAAAAATTGGGGTGATGACGGGAAAGTGAACGAAATTCTATTTATTCCGTCTTAGTTAGTGTCGCCGCACACGGGCCACCGACCACAACCACAAAACGCCGCCACCGGCATATTTCTTGTAGTTTTCATACATGTTATATGGACTCGCCACACACGGTACGCCGGTGGCCGCCACATGCTACAAATCGTCGTTGCTCGCTTCTTGTGGCCCGCACCGGCCACTTAATGCGCCGATACAAAAAGCCGCCACACGTCACTCGCGCGATTCCCCACCTCTCTCTCCCTTACCTTAGTCGGCCGCTGTCGCGCGCTTCAGGCACTTTAGTAGCCGCTTCTAGCTTCTCGTGGCGGCGTTTGTGGCTGTGGCGTGTGGCCCGTGTGCGGCGACACTTAGACTATCAAAAAAAATTGTGTGCGCGGAGCACACAATCTGAAGTGAAACTTCTTTTCTTAATTAACCTAACATTAGGCGTTGCATAAGGCATACGGGAAGGGAGCAGCGCACGCATCACACACAGACAGTTTTACTGAAATTTTCATATTTTATGTAGAATGTTCATCCAAAACCGAATATTTAGTTAAAAATTAAATTAAATTATTTTTCATTGGCGGTCCCATACATAAAAAGGAGACCAAAATATTTTTTTTCTTTGTTACCCCAGCATGTGACACATCGTTGTCTAAAGCTTATTGAGTAAGATATAAATATGATTTTTATTGTCAATAACGATGAAATTGGGGAGCCGTCAAAGTTGTAATTTTTAGACCATTTTCGTTACCATTTATTTTAATCACAAAATCGAAGTTAAAAATGTAAAATTTTGGTATATGATGTCCCATATGCTGTATTTGAACAACAAACACTGAAAACGCCAATTCATAATGTACTTTGTGAGTTGTGACGAAAATAAACAAATAATTTTTTCCAAAGAAAATATTGCTACAAAAAATTCCACGAGGCGGCAGGCGGGACTCGAAGCCGCACACTTCACGGAACACTTCGGAGCGCGGTTACGACTCGAGCTTGGCCTGTTTTTTTTATTTCTGAATCAAATGATACTGCATCATTAGAAAGTACGTGGTAGCCTACCCCCGTACTCATACAGAGTGTCGTTCAAAGAAAAGTGACGGCTTATTTTCATTTCTGTGACGCACACAATGTCATTTGAGTCAGAATTTGATGTGTTCTTCATAGATAATCTTTGTTTTTGAAGTTATACTTCTTTAGCCGCGTTATGAAAAAAATATGAGAGTGAAATTTTAAGATGCGCGCGCATCACTGTAACACAAAAGTAACATTCTGAAGTTAGCCGCGGGCGCGTTATGAAAAAATCATGTGAGTGAAATTTCGAGATGCGCGCGCATCACTGTAACACAATAGTAACACCATGAAGTTGGCCGCGGGCGCGTTATGAATGTTAGTGTCTAATAATGGTGGATTATTCCATCTGTCATTCATATATTATTACATCTGTTCGAAAGGTACTTTGAACGATCCACGGAGCTCCATAAGATGATCGCGTCGTCAAAAACAATGTTGGCACGCTCGTCGCCTCTGATCACTGTTTCCATATTTATAATATTTATCCACATGTTTCTAGTTTCTATATAGACACAACGTGTTTTAGTTACTTACAAGTGCTAATTACATATGGACTAATAACTTAAATTCAGTAGTGATTTTAATTGAATATTTTGAATATTTATTTAATTTTTCAAATTAAAACTGAACTTAATTGACTGTGTTAACTATCCTTTTCCAGTCCTTTTATTATTTTATTGTAATTATTTATTATTTGCATGCAATTAAAAAATATTTTTAATGATGCTAAAGAAGTATAACTTCTCACGCGCGTACATAAGTTACACGCATCCATTTTTTTTAATGTTAAAACTGTGGCAAATAACCTTATTGCCCGCCTGAGGCAAGCGGCTATAAAAGCCTATAGCCGCTTGCGATACCAAAAATATCACTCGCTCCGTCGCCTACCCTGACCCAAACCCCTACCCCGTGGAGCCCTAGTGGTGATGGCTCAATGGAGTTAAGATTATTTTCGATTATGTGCTACTATCTCAGAACACCACAATAAAACTCACTTGTTTATGCCGAAGTTATAAATATTTATTTAACCAAAAGACGTCGAAAATATCGATAAACAAATACTTGCTTATTTATTGCACGTATAGCTGTTCACCCACGCATTAACTATGCAAACTTTGCACCCCTATATAAAGGGGTTTGAACAGGAAACGGCCATTCGCCCATCAGCTGTTCGCACCGCGCCATCTTGGAGCGGGAAAACTTTGACATTTGACTTAATAGCGGGCACCAGGTTTTTTCTTAAATTTCAACAAAATGTTCAAGATCACTGCTATAGTTTCACTCGTCCTTATCGGTAAGTTTTTTTTTTATTCGTTCTACAGTGAACTTTTTTAATACATCGGCTCAAAGTTTTTAGTTTATCAACATGTCGCTTAGAATTATTAAAAAAAAAACAGATTGATCCAGAAGCGTCGGTGCTTCGGTAGTAGAAAGCTTGCCTGATACGTGGGTGGGCGGGTTCGAACCCCAGCCGAGGAAAGACTGTTTTTTTTAAACATTTTGACTGACATTGTTACTTTTAGTCAAAATAAATTACACCTTTTATTATCTCTGTTATGTATCTACGATTGTTTGAAAACTTGTAGAATTTAATTAATTAAAAAAACCCCGAATCTTAAATATACGTTTCAATATTTCATGCTAAGGTATAAGGCATAAGAAAATCTCTGTTAATCTATTTTTTTATATATTTCAATAAGTATCATGATTAAATTCAATTGTTTTCTAATGATATTAAATAATTTCTTGCCAGCGACTTGGTCGCAAGCATATTCTAAAAGGAATAAAAAGGATACTCGTCCTTCAGAAGATTACGACTCAGGTAATTTAGACAATGTTAGCGAGTGCAAGTTCGTACCTTCTTAGAGAAACTTTCAAGTTAGTTTGAGATTAAAATGCATGTTGTTCAGGAACGCTTTGTACTTCTGTACCCTTAGCACGAACCAATATCGAATTTGTAACGTTTGCGAGTCCGAAATGTCATTGTCAAATGTGTTAGGGGTGGGCGTTTTTAGAATAACGATGCGCAATAACGATGCCAGGTTTGGATGCGCGCATCCGATGCCTCTACCGTTATCGGATGCCGATGCCATCTAGTTTTTGTCAACGTTACTAAACTACAGTGCCACAAACTTATCTGTGCTGGTGGAGATGTCGCTAGCGGTGAACAAATGTGTCAAAATGCTATGGATAAATTGTAGTTCAAATTTTTGCCATTGGCACAGAAAAGTTCGTGACACTGGTCTGCGTTCAAAACCAACGCTCTGAGTGCAACTTTTCAGGTAACAATTTTTTGCCAACATTCAATATTTTCAGTTACTATGCCGAAAAAAAATCCGCATTTCACAAGATGGGCGTTTTTAGAATAATGATGCGTGAACGTGATAATGATGCCAGGTTTGGATGCGCGCATCCGATGCGGCTAGGTACCGTTATTAGATGCCGATGCCATATAGTTTTTGTCAACGTTACCCTATCGCATCGCATCGCATCCTGTGATACTATGATACTGATAATCATTTGGCATCGATGCGATGCCGGCATCGGATGCCATTTATCTGATATCGATGCGCATCGATATCACAAATATCTAAAAACGCCCATCTCTAAAATGTGTACTGATTTTTAGTTCTCGTTACGTACTTTGTGGAACTGCTGTTCAAGTTTCCATACAAAATTTGACATTGATATTTCTCACTCGCAAACTGTTCGAATTCGATAATGGTTCGTGCTAGGGGTACTGTACTTATTAGACGTTAGGAATTTTGTTTTCTCTCTGTATTTTTCTATGAACATGTTCTTAATTTCGAATGATTTTTTTAATGATACCTATTTAGATAAAACGGTAAATTAGCTATGTAGTTTTTCTACTACTAAACTACTGCATATTTTAAATCTAAAGAGAAATTTACTAGAAAAAATTCCACGCGGACCAGGCAGCAGGCGGGACACGAACGGGTATCCTCCGCTATTCGAGCGAATGCACTGACCATTATGCTATCGCGGCTCTAATAGGCTAGTTGACTCATGTCGAATTGTATTAAATAAATGTTTATTTCTTAAAGTATTTTGTCTAAGGAACCTAAATATATCGATTTCACTTCATAAAAGCAGAAGATTGCTGTAGAAATTTAATTTAAAAAAACAATTTTTAGTCTATACTTTTTAAACACTAAAAACGCTGTTCGCCACATCCGCCATGATTGTGACGTCTGTTTTAGTAAACAACTAAATGTCATTCATACATAACTTTAAAACTTGTATTATTAAAACTGATAATAAATGAAGAGACTTAAAATATTATTCAATGAGTATTTACATCAAAGTGATCTTCACAAAAATAAATTTTACTATGAGTCGTTAAAGTTGCAGGATCCCTTTTAGCAAGTTCTAACCAGATATTGCGTAGGTTAATTTCTTTCGGCACTTTAATCCACAACTTTCCTGGAGTCTTCAAAGATTTTTTTTTACACTCTCGTACAATACAATAATAATAATTACTATATTTTTCGTGGTATCTATTAGATATCATGTTTTCTTTTTATTATAAACTCAGATGGGTTATTTTCTACGTGCTTACGAGTTTTTGTTTACTACTGTCAACGTCATAGCATAGATAATCTATAGACTAAAATGCGTGCGGCAGCGTTTTTGTATGTCCATGAAAAGTCTATTTTAAAATTAAAGATTTGTAGCTTGTAGGTCTCAAAAAAATACAATACATTTTTTTCGGTCTAATAGAACATTTATTAACCATTCAAAACCTTTTTCCAAAAAGGGTCAACTAGCCTATTGTCCGTGTCGAATTTTCTCTAGCATTTTTTAGGCTGCAAGACAACGCATCCCTTTGCATTGTAGGAAACCCACAAAGCCTAAAAAATAAAAGTATTATTGCATACTTTTTTGTTAAATCGTTTTATAGAAACTCCATCCTCCAAGGCCATTTTCGGCCTTTTTTTTCTCTACAAATCGAACGTTAGTTTATATAGAAATACCTTTTTTGCGATAAGCTTGATATGTAAAGCTGTCGCCTACTCAGAGGTCCTGGGTACGAACTCCGGTTTATATGTACCTATATTATATTTCTACAAAATATACTTAAATATACACACATCAAAAAAAGTTTGCGATCACTTTGAAAAATAGATTGTTTTTTGTGTTACAGTACCCCTAGCACGGACCAATATCGAATTCGTATCGTTTGCGAGTCCGAAATGTCATTGTCAAATGTGTACTGATTTTTAGTTCTCGTTACTCGTTAACTATAAAATCAATTGTAACTATATATTTATATTCTAAATGATGTAATGGAAAGTGACTTCAGACGTTTTTCTGAAGTCATTTTTCAACTTGACGACTCTGTATATAACAATACAGGGAGACAAAAGCAGCCCTTGCTGAGTTTCTTGTCGGTTCTTCTCAGTACAAGGTCTCCCGCCGTAGTTTTGCGAACCGATGGCGTAGCTTCTTGACCTTCACAAGTACTTGTAATAGCCTAGACTGAATAAATGACTTTTCGTTTCATTTCATTTTATTTAATTACGTACTTTGTGCCGCTCCTGTTCAAGTTTCCATACAAAATTTAACATTGATATTTCGGTTTGCAAACTATTCGAATTCGAAAATGGTTCGTGCTAGGGGTACAGAAGACCTTTTCGTAATTTCTTTTTCGAACGTAAAACAACAAAATAATTCAATTGTTTTAACAAAATAATGCAATCCAAGCTGACACTCATTCAGAAATCTGACTTAGTCAATATTATCGAGTTTAAAATATTTTTAACGGAAAGTTGTGATTTAAAAATGCCACGAGATCAGATCAGATGTTTTACAAGCCAGAATTGTAACTTTGAGGGAAGAAGGCTACTCTACGAGAGAAATAGCACGCAGAATTGCCATATCCCAATCCTGTGTAGTAACCACGTTGCAGAGGTACCACGGCATGGGTAATTTAGCTGATCGACTTAGCAGCCACGGTAATAATATCATACAGTATTCTATCTTCATACAAACGGTCGGAAAGCGAGTCATACCTACGCCACTCGAGTTCGATGTGCTCTCGGCGGGCACCCAGTCGCGAATGCGCCGCCGCGCAGCAACGACGACCGAACGGTCTGAATTGTTTTTTATGCAGTTAGCCGTGCTTAAACGTGTTTTGTATTGTAAATATTTGATTTCATTAAGTAGATACCTACATAATTTAGTATGGAAAAGAACATCAACGACGATCAATATCGTACAACAGCACAATTGCTGTTTTTGGTTGCTTGAACTCTTCAATAACACACCCAGAGCTATCATTTTTTAAATTACCTGAAATATTGGAAAGGTGTTACCTTACCTTTATAGATTTTTTTTATATACCTATCTACTAGTACGTAATTTGTTTCTAATATTTAGGTATTTCGGTTTTTCCATCGGCCAAAATATCTGGAATAATATATAAATACCTAAGTGGTTAGGATGAAAAAAGAGATAGACGAGTAATCTACCTACACTCGCGTTAAAAACAAAACTACAAAAATACTGTAGGCGGGCGGCCCTACCGCGTGCCAACGCAGCGCTCGGTGTAGGCATTTATATCAAGGATAGGGTGGAGTCACAATACTGTATAGATAATATTACCGTGTCGCAGCGGTCGCCCAGCTATTTTGACAGCTGCTCAGAAGCGCTACATCAGGTTGCTGGTAGCCCGCGACCCAACAATAAACGCCACTAAATTAAAAGCAGAAATACGGGCCGCCTCCGGACTTGAAGATAGCATTCAGACTGGCTAAACTGTACTTCCAGGGCCCAAGTGGTGATACTTCAAACTAGGTTAGGTTAGTGCTGTGATCACAACGCGCGAGCCGAGCGAGCGAAGCGAGCGTGCCGCGGCAGCGGCCGGCGAAGCACCAGAAAAAAACTTTGTTTTAAAAGAGACCTTTTCTACAAAAAGTTCGAGTATCACCTCTTGGGCCCTGGAAGTACAGTTTTACACGAGCTGCTGCTGCTGCTTGCTGGACTACGAGCCCGGAGGTCTTGGATGCTTTAGTTATTTTAAAAAAAATCATTGATTATCACCAATTAACAAAAAAAAAAAACAATACTTACACGACGTGAAGCGTTTTTTTACACACTTTTACACATAATCCGGTAACGGTCGTTGGCAAAAATAAATGAAGTCAGCTGTGTAAACAAGATGGCTGTCTAAACGTCAAATGAAAGTAAGCGCGCTTCGTTTCACGCCCATTTTTATTGACTTATATTAAAACTATATCCAACCCGAAAATTTCGGGACTAAAATACGTCATCATCCAATCCTCTAGCCATAACACAAGCCTTTACAGTGCTTACTTTGGGGCTAGGATTTAAGATCAAATTTGTTTCTTTATATTTTTTAAAGTATTTTGTATAAAAGTTAATTAATATAAAATTAAGACTGCAATATTACTTACGTTATGTAAGAGTGGTTCCTTCTGGTACAGGTGTTAAACACTTAAACAAAGAAACACCCACCCTGGTTTCGTGTTAAGGGGAAGCGAAGCACTGCTGGGGCGCAGGCCTTCCCTATGGATGGAATAGGGAGATTGGGCCATGACCCACCACGCGGTCCCAGTGCGGATTGGCGGGTGCTAACGACTGCAGATGCAGCCGGGACCAACGGCTTAACGTGCCTTCCGAAGCACGGAGGAACTCGAGATAGAAGAATTTTGGTCACCCATCCAATGACCGACCACTGCGAAAGTTGCTTAACTTCAAAGATCGCAGCCGAACGCGCTAACCACTCGCGCCATCGAGCTCCTCTATTTATAGTGTAAAAAGGGGGTGTAAACTACTAAATAAAAAAAATCGGTTGTCTGCAAAGTCGGTTTACTGACGATAGTTGAACGTGACAACGTTTTTTTACAATAAACATAGTTTTTACTTTTCACTGCACTTCATACTTGACGAAAACATATAAATGTATTATTGTAAAGCAGCTGTCCACGCGGACGCATCGCTCACTCAAGTAGGAGACAGACAGATGTCGAACGCGGAGGCCGATTGTGCCTCTTTGTCGCTCGTTGTGCGCTCTCACTTGCACTTCAAGCCTTAAATGGAACGCCTCAGAGCGAGGTAACCCCACATGAGTCATGTTTTTTCGTGCGTGCAGCCGGCTCCATCGTATTATAAGACGTTGTCACGTCAAATCACCCTATTGGTGTGAGTGTGAGTGTTGGAGGAGCTCGATGGCGCGAATGGTTAGCGCGTTCGACTGCGATCGTTGAAGTTAAGCAACTTTCGCAGTGCTCGGTCATTGAATGGGTGACCAAAAAACTTTTAACCCGAGTTCCTCCGTGCTTTGAAAGGCACGTTAAGCCGTTGGTACCGGCTGCATCTGCAGTCGTTAGCACCCGCCAATCCGCGCTGGGCCCGCGTGGTGGGTCATGGCCCTATCTCCCTATTCCATCCATAGGGAAGGCCTGTGCCCCAGCAGTAGGGACATTAATAGGCTGATGATGATTTACTATCATCAAAAGAAAATTTGCTTCAAATGCGTTAAATTAACAAACATTGATAAGATACCTGTCCAAAAACGACATTTTACATACTATAAGTATTTATTACGCATTTTTTCACGGAGCTCCGCGGACCGTTGAAAAGTCAACATGCCGCTGAGCTCAGCGGCATGTTGACTTTTCAACGGTCCGCGCGTGACTGTGAACCAAGAAGTGCTTGAGTCGAGATCAAGCACTTCTTGATTGGGACACATTTCGAGTGTACGTGGTGTATCTAGGGAATGGGTGATGACGGGGTACAGTAAACGAAATTCTATTTAGTCCGTCAGTTAGACGATCAAAAAATAATGGACACGTATTTTTTCTTTGGGCAATCAATCAAAAAATGACAAAGTTATAGCGCGTCAAAGTTTGGGAGTAGGGGCTCGTGACGTCACTTTTGTGTGAATTTTCCCTTATAAGTGTACTCAAACGTGACGTCATGCGACTTTTCAAATCAATATATCTCTGCAATGCTTATATTATATGAAAAAAGAAAAAATACGTTTCCAATACTTTTTGATAATCTACCCGATAAACAAAGAAAAAAAAATTAGTCATCATCCCTATTATCGTTGGTAGTTACACCTAATATAAAAACACTATTTGTATTTATACTGTATGACACAGCAAATCTATATGTAGGTGAACAAATAATGTATATCCCACATTTTATCGTAATATTTGTTTTTTCGGTCATCTCAGGTAGCACCCTCTGGGCTTCTGGCTTATCATGCGACTCCTGTGGCAGTGAGTGCTTGTCTGCTTGCGGCACCAGGCACTTCAGGTCTTGCTGCTTCAATTACTTGAGGAAGAAGAGAGGACCGGACGCGGTTAAAGTGAGTCCAGGGACAATAGGGTATTTGACAGTATTAAAAATAAAGTGCCAATTGTTAGCATCTGTGATTAGAATGAATATTGGCAGGGATTTTCACTATTTTTACAGAAAAAATATTCATAATTTTACTAAAAACTCACGAAAAAGATAATAGTTTTCTTATCTATTGTCACGTGAAATGACGTCAGACGTTAGTAAACTTCCGGTTAAAGTGACATTACATTGTATCGTTTGACGTTTAAATAACAGTCGTGTGACGTCACACACCAGTGAGACGGCATATTGTCCAGAGAAACGTTTTCACGGCAACTTGTAAATAGATCAGTGCATTCGCCCGGATTGCGAAGGGTGCGGGTTCGAGTCCCGTCTGCTGTCTGGTCCGCGTGGAATTTTTTCTAGTTATATTTTCTTTAGATTGAAAATAGAGTTTTTGATTTGGTTATTTTTACTGAAATACATAACAGAATGATGAATATCCACTTTTTACAGACTCCATAAACATTAGTCAATAACGTGAGATTGTTTTCTAAAACTTGTCAAATACCCTATTCATGTAAAGCGGCCAGCGAAAAAATTAGTTTTAATAAAAATAGAACCGACTTAAAAATAATTGAGACTGAAAAAATAATATAGAAACAGGATCTGGTATATAATTTCAAACCACACCCCGTCACTAGTCACCGTTTAGGGCTAGGCTAATTGTTTTTTTTTTCTAAATGGCTACGCACGGCTTCTGCATTTAGCCAATGTCAAGTGTTAAAATGTTTACAAATTCTATAGCACTCGTGGTCAAAGTAATAAATCAAGTCAAAGTAAGTGGCAGTCAAGTCAATCCCCCTTTCCCTATGTTTCAGTAAATGTGTGGAATTTACTGGAATCTCCCCGCGGACTTCTTGAGGGAACGTCGAAAGACACTTTCCGCTATTTTGTTTCACTTGCCAACATTTGTGCATGTTCCCGAACACTTAGTAGTTAATAATCCACCATTATTAGACACTAACATCCGCCACAACACATTTTTTAACAAGCAAAACAAAACTGCTAAAGTGACGCTTCCCGATCCCGCCAAAAAGTCCCCGATTTGAATATTAGAAATATTTATTGATTTATATTTGTTTTACAGCTCTGGTCACCAAGTTTTCAAGACAAAGGCAGTCGGCAGGAGCGGCTTCCGATGTTCGCTGTTAAATCTGTGGCTGAACCGTGGTATTCGAATGCAGTAGCGAGCAACAATAAACCATTTCCATATGACGATACGCTCGAAAATCACTTTCAGTTAGTGTACGATGTTTAAAAAATAAATTTCTTTTCGTTTTCTTTTTTCAAATATAATATGTACAAGGCTGCGATATCATAGTGTCGTTGTAAGATTGAAAATTCGAAGGAGTTTCGTTGTTGTAATAAACTTTTTTTTTATGTTTGCAAAGTTCACAATACGTAATAAGGAGTGGTCTTTGCAGGCGAATAAAAGAAAAAAAAAGAAAAAAACAAAATGGCGAACGGATTTAATGACATAAAGTTTAGGAAGCCGACTTAAATTATTATCTGTAAGTCAATTTCTTGGTAAATAAAGACAATTTTCTAATTGTTTTTAAAAAGTTTTGGCATTGCGGAACTTTAGTGAAATAAGGTTTCAAGACGGATGACAAAATAATTGTTTCACTTCAATTGGTTGAATAATGGTATGAAATATCCAATAAATATGCTTCATAAGTTTTTTATTAAAATTCCATTGTCCATTGAATAATTATGGAGATTAAAGACGCCAATAAGATTTTTGGTACTTAATTCCATTATATGTAATTGAATTTCGGGGTAATTTGTAGGGGAGGGGGAGGGGGGGCTCCCCCCGACCCCCCGCCATAAAAGATTTTTGGCGGAAATGCAGTTTTTTTTTACCTAACCTAAAAATTCATTAAATCTGTTATATGTAGTGGAATTTCAGGGGGATAGGTATTAGGGAAGACCCCTCAGGGAGAAGGGTCGTTTTTTTTACAGAAATGATAATTATAAAAAAATAGAAAGGTTTTAAAGGTAAAACTGTACTTCCAGGGCCTAGAGGTGATTTTTGATTTTTTTGTAGAAAAAGTCTCTATTAACGAATTTTTCTTTCTGGCGCTTCGCCGGCCGCTGCCGCGGCACGCTCGCTTCGCTCGCTCGGCTCGCGCGTTAAGGTCACAACACTAACCTAACCTAACCTAGTGTGAAGTATCACCACACAAGTGGCTCATTAGAGTCCAAAACTCGCACTACACTCGACTCTTCAGGCGATGGGACAGCAAGACTCGAGGCCGAAGGCTTTGAGGATGCCATGGTAGTCAGACGATGTTAATATCAACAGGAGTACGAAAAAGCTCTCAACTGCGACGAACACAAACACTGACTGACAGATCTCATTAATGGCGGTAAATTGTCACATTTTGACAATAGTACCAACATAATAAACTTATATTTACCATAGACAACGAGAATCATGTTATTTTTGCATAAAAAAATGGCAGCACTGATCAAAATTGCTGTCAAAATTGACTCATAACCTACAAAAATATTAATTTTCAATAATTTTTTTCTCGAGTTCTATTCGTTTCCGCCTAAAAAGATTTCGTGTACGTGTTTTTAATAGTTAATACTTTGCGTGACAAAAATTTCAGCTTGCAACTCAATTACATATAATGGAAAGCTGAGCCAGATTTTTTCTTAATTAGTGAATAAAAACTCGTAGACTGCATAAAGCTTATTCAACCAAGTACATTTATTTAAAATTTTATATAATATGTTTTAAATTATGATCCTGTGTTATCAGCCATTATAAAAAAAAAATTGCTTGGTTGCACGCCCCTTCTGTCGTTGCGACTTGATGTACGCGGAAGAAAATTCCTTCAGTAACTTTACTGGATAGTAGTCTCACTTGCAACACAGAGTGCTTTAATTATAGTTAATGATTGAATTGATAATTATAATTAATTTCGATTATTTCATTATTTATAATCACTAACATGTGAGATACAATATCAAACGTATTTTACTCTATTTTGGCTGGAAATAGGGTAAAATATTGAAAACACGTTGGCAGCGAATTCTAAAAAAACTAATTAACTAAAACGATTGAACTAATATTATGATGAAGGTAGTTCTAATGAAATTTTAGAACAAAATTATATTGTAACGATATTGAAAATTTAAAAAAATCTTTGGTATCCTGAATTCTGTTTTTTCTTTCTACCTAATATCGTCATCATTAGCCTGTTAATGTCCCCACTGGGGGGGGGGGACATGCCTTCCCTATGGATGGAATAGAGATTGGGCCATAACCCACCACGCGGGCCCAGTGCGGATTGGTGGGTGCTAACGACTGCAGATGCAGCCGGGAACAACGGCTTAACGTGCCTTCTGAAGCACGGAGGAGCTCGAGATAGTAAATTTTGGTCACCCATCCAATGACCGACCACCACGAAAGTTGCTTGACTTCAACGATCGCAGCCGAACGGACTAAACACTTGCGCCATTGAGTTCCTCTATATTACTTATATACTTACACGTAAATAAGTGTCTCGTCTGTCTGTAGTTTCACGCCTCACTCGCTAAACTAATTTTGATGAAATTTGCTGTAAAGGTAAACAGTGTGTTGGGAAAGAACTAAGGCTAGGTTTAAGGAAGGATAGTGTTACACTATCCTCATCATCACCAGCCTATTAATGTCCCCACTGCTTTTGCATAGGCCTTCCCCCTGAATGGAATAGGGAGATTGGGCCATGACCCACCACGCGGGCCCAGTGCAGATTGGCGGGTGCTAACAACTGCAGATACATCTGGGACCAACTGCTTAATGTGCCTTCCAAAGCACGGATTGGCTCGAGATAGTAAATTTTTACCAACAAGTACAAAGATCACTTTGGCTCAGACACTTTTACTTTCCATTATCGACTACGCTGATGTTTGTTATACTGACATATCTGAGGAACTCCTAAACAAGCTGGAACGTCTGCAGAATATGTGTATCAGATTCATTTTTAATCTACGTAAATATGACCATGTGTCTCACTTTCGACACAAACTAAAATGGCTTCCTATTCGCCGACGCAGGGACTTACACACTCTTACGGTTCTCTATTCTGTACTTTTCCTTCCTACTTCTCCGCCCTATCTAAAAGAATGTTTCTCGTTTCTTGATTCCAAATCAGAACGCACTTTGCGGTCCTCTTCAAATCTAACCCTTGCAGTCCCACTCCATTCAACTGATTTCTTTTCATATTCCTTCTCTGTGCATTCTGTTCGCTTGTGGAACTCACTACCTGAAACAATCCGAAAGGCTCGCACTCTAAGCTCGTTTAGTGATCAAGTTAGAGGTTATTTCCTTTCCCAACTTTAAGTCTTACCTCTCTCTTGTCTCTCTCTTTGTATATATCTATTACATCTATTATTCATTATTTATTTTACCATACCTGCTACACCTCCCCCCCTTCTTGTTCCTCTTATTTATTTATTTCACTGTCATGGGTTGCCTGGAAGAGATTGCTGTTTAGCAATAAGGCCGCCTATTGTGTACGTTTTCACTGTCATGTTTAATGTCTTGTATGTCCTGTGAGGTGTATGTCAATAAAGAATATTATTATTATTATTATTATTTTTGGTCACCCATCCAATGACCCACCACTGCGAAAGTTGCTTAACTTCAACGATCGCAGCCGAACGCGCTCACCACTTGCGCCATCGAGCTCCTCAGTGCTTATATACTCGTACGTGGACCAGTTACGGCCCAAACTCTTTATTCCATTCATAGGTAAGACATGTGCCTAAGCAGGGGTGACATTAATCTCTTATCTATTAGACAAGTCCGTCCGTCCGTCTGTCTGTGGTGCTGTTTCAGCGGCCAAACCGTAAGAGATAGATAAAGAGTATATTTAAGTTATAAGTTAAGAATAGTCTGATAAGACTACAAACCGGATTTGAGTGACGTAGCACTTCCGGTTTTCGAGAAATCACGAATTTCAAACGAAACCACACAAAATCTCCGAAGTTCTCAATTAATTGAATACATTTTTTTTTAAATCAGTTTTTGGTGAACATTTGGTTCACTGGTTTGCTAGTAGACTGCTAATAATGATAAATATGTATCGTTTTTTTGACACTTTCCGAACTCAAATTATTTTTGAAGTTATACTTCTTTAGGCGCGTTATGAAAAAATGATGAGAGTGAAATTTTAAGATGCGCGCGCCTCACTGTAACACAAAATTTTAACAGCATGAAGTTGGTCGCTTTAGCGATCAACTTCATGCGTTACTTTTTAATCCAGTCATTTCGTCCGAAAAAAAGGCAAATAAAAGAAAATGAATTTGCGCTTCTAATTTTTTAATATGTTGTAGGGGATACCTAGAAAAGCTTAACTTGAGATTGTCGACCAAGCTTTCCTAGGAGCTTTCGCCGCCATCTTGGAAAACGCTTAAAATTTTTCGGCAATAACTCAGCTATCCGATGAGATTCGAAAATTTTTGTAGGACACTTTTTGTAGCTTTCTTTGTGCTCTACAATAACGCCCGAACCATTTTTAGCGTATCATGCATCGTTATCGAGATATCGTTCGATAAAGTCAAAAATTTAGGACACAATTTTTGTTTTTAGCTTTTTTTTTCTTTGGGTCTTAATAAATATGAAAAATTGTGGAATTCAAACTTGTAGAGCATATTCAGACCTACAATTTCCTTCTTGGATTTTTTTATGTTGGACAAAAATTACGATCTCCAGCGCGCCGCAAAGTCGGTGAATCCACGCTCAGCGTCGAGCGCGCTCAAGTTAGTATATCGTATCGTGTTGAGTTTTTGCTGTGCGTAGTGTAAATGTTGGGTTCCGATATTCTGGGCAAAAATTTCGATATCTCTCATCGAATCAGCATCATTTCCAACGGTTCAACAGACACAAGAGTTTACGGAGGACGAAGATCTTCAGCCTGGACCATCCAAGCGAAAAAGGACATAAAAAAAGTCCATCGTTCGTGTCTCGAGTGCAGAAAAAAATATTTTTCTTTCCGTTTATTTTGTTTTGTTTATTTTGTATTGTAAAAAAATATTTTTTTTTACTGCACAAACAAATTATTTGTTTAATAAATTACTATTGTGTGATCCTTAATTTGTTGCTCTATGTACTTATTTTTATCCCATCAATTTCCTGAACAATTTCACATTCGATTCGACATCCAGACACAACCGAGCGAGCAGCTCGCTCGACGCCGAGTGTGATTCACCGACTTTGCGGCGCGCTGGAGATCGTAATTTTTGTCCAACATAAAAAAATCCAAGAAGGAAATTGTAGGTCTGAATATGCTCTACAAGTTTGAATTCCACAATTTTTCATATTTATTAAGACCCAAAGAAAAAAAAAGCAAAAAACAAAAATTGTGTCCTAAATTTTTGACTTTATCGATCGATATCTCGATAACGATGCATGATACGCTAAAAATGATTCAGGCGTTATTGTAGAGCACAAAGAAAGCTACAAAAAGTGTCCTACAAAAATTTTCGAAATCTCATCGGATAGCCGAGTTATTGCCGAGAAACAAATTTTACCCCTTTTTTCAACATGGCGGCGAAAGCTCCTAGGAAAGCTTGGTCGACAATCTCAAGTTAAGCTTTTCTAGGTATCCCCTACAACGTATTAAAAAATTAGAAGCGCAAATTCATTTTCTTTTTTGAATGTACGTAATGACTGGACTATTTGTGTTTACAGCACTAAGAAAATCTACCAACATAATAGAAATAGAATCTGTATTTAGTGGGTGCTAACGACTGCATTGTGAAGGCCTATCAAAAGTATTTATTAATCTGGAACAACGGAACCAAAGCGCGATTCAGGAGACTACAGCGCCATCTCTTGACCATTGGTGTAGTAGAACCAAAAACCACATCTTTATTTTTTGTAATAAAGTAACAATTATAGGTATTCATATTTATAATATCAAAAGTATTTATTAATCTGGAACAACGGAACGAAAGCGCGATTCAGGAGACTACAGCGCCATCTCTTGACCATTGGTGTAGTAGAACCAAAACCACATCTTTATTTTTTGTAATAAAGTAACAGTTATAGGTATATTTATAATAGTTATCCACATGTTTCTAGTTTGTATATTCGGAATAGATGTTTGAGTTTCATACAAGTGCAAATCACATATGTTCTAATAAATTATATTCAGTAGCGATTTTAATTGGCTATTTTGATTATTTATTTATTTTTTCAAACTAAAACTGAACTTTATTGACTGTGTCCTTTTCCAGACTTTCTATTAATTTATTGCAATTAATTATTTGCATGCAATTAAAAACTAACTTTAAACGATGCCAAAGAAGGATAACTTCTCACGCGCCTACATAAGTACACTCACCCATTTTTTTTATGGCAGTTGTGTCACATCCGACGAGGAAGCGCCTAGTATCGGCTTTATTTTCGCTCAAGAAACGTACAATATATAAGTGGCGTTTAAGTGTTTTTGCCTTTTTCACTGTCAATATGTTACCGTTTAACCTGATTTTAAGACGAACTAGCTTTTCCAGGTCAATTTAATTCATCTTTTAGGCCATTTAGGCGATAGGATAAAACGATACCGACTAGGCTAAACAAGTTCATCCTATGGCCGTTTTTTTTATCTGAGTTGTATACGCCATTTGTGCAATAGATGGCGCTGTAGTTCTTTGCATCACGCTAGTAAATATGTTTTGAGCTACATAGAGGCAAAAGGTCACCAAACTAATAAAGAAATCTATGGTCTAACAAATTCCATCGTGGTTTCATTTCAATTCCTTTGCACCTAAGCTCTTGGATTTAAGTCATTTTGGCTAGAACATGAGTAATGCCTTACCCATCTTTCAACCACCGGGGGGCGTATATAGATATGCTAGTTCAGTACGTCCCCGTCGGCTGAGCCGAACTGAGTTAGCAATTCCAAACGATAAACACGCGTAATTCCTGCTCCAATACGTCTCAGACGGTGATGTACTGCAGTAGGATTTCGAGTTATAAAACGCGCTGCAAAGTAAGGGTCATCCTAATTCAGTTTGTCAACGAGAAACTGATACTAAAGGATGGCTAAGAACTAATAATATAGATTTCTGGTGTAAAGATAGAGTAGGTATGAAGCATGACAAAATAAAGTATATTTTGTTGCTCTTTTTTATTATTGTTATTATTATTTATCTATCAGGTGGCTGGCGTTAAGCTCAGGTCACAACACTAACCTAACCTAACCCACTTGTCACGAATCTGTCGTCAATAATAATAATAATAATAATAATAATAACCTTTATTTCTCACCATAATCACAATGTTGGTATTAATGGCTACATTAAAACAATGATATAAAAAGCATGCATTTTTTTTTTTACCAAAAATAAAAGGTACGTATTGATCAGATTATGGTGGGTTGACACCTGAACTAGGATGAATCCTGTGTCTCAGGTAATCAACCCTCCACCCTATTCATAAAGTTGTGTACCATTTAGTAAACAATTTATTAATCCAGATAACTGTTCTTAAGTTATTAATTCAATGGAATAGCCAAAGGAGTTTGTTATGTGTGTGAGTGTGTGTATGTGTATGTGTGTGTGGGTGTGAGTGTGTATGTGTGTGTGTGTGTGTGTGTGTGTGTGCATCTTATAATGTTTAACTTATTATTTTGAATATCGTTTCTGTATTTTTATAATCTAGCGTTTTTAAACTTTTTTGAAGTGCAGTTTTAAGATTATTTCTATTTAGTTTAATAATGCTGTTTAAATCATTGTAATATCTATATAAAAATGGACTTATGAAGTGTACTTGTCGTCTAGCAAACCCTGTTCTACAATTTGGGACAGGAGTACGAATGCGTCTTTTATTTAGGGGCAGCTGCGTAGGATCCATGGTTTTATGGTAGCGGAGAACCGAGTTGTATATAAACAACTGTCGAACAGTGAGAAGCCCAGTTTCCTCGTAGAGCTGTTTGGTTGGATATCTTCTAGGCTTACAGAACATAACTTTGATCACAGCTCTCTGAGCCCTTTCTAATTCCAGGAGAAAAGAGGCAGCTGCTCCACCCCACACCGTAACACAGTATGTCAGAAGCGATTGGCAGAGGGCAAAATAAATTTTACGAATTAACTTGTGGTCGGCGGCATCTCTGAGGCTCCTAAAAATGGGAAGGAGTTTCCTTATCCTTTTGCTTATCGCTGTTACTTGTGGGTGCCAATTTAGGTTCTTGTCAACTATTACACCTAGATATTTGTGGTCATCTGTTTGCGTTAGGAGTTCACAATTGCAGTTAATTTCTAGGTCACACAAGGATGAATGGGCTTTAATAGTGAAGTGGATTGGTGGCTTAGTAGCCTCAGAGATTCTAAAACATACATATTTTGTTTTTTGTATATTAATTGTCAGCAGATTGTTATCCAGCCACTTTATGACTTTCCTTAATCCATTTTCAGCAGACCTTTCAACTAATGCCCAAGTTCTATTTTTGAAAATTAGCGCAGTATCGTCCGCGAACGCCAGAATATTGCCATTATCAAGTTTAAGGTTGCAGAGCTCATTGACGTAGGCTAGAAACAGTGTAGGGCCAAGAGTGCTTCCCTGGGGTATACCATACATTACTGGTGACTCAGAGCTGGAAACACTCCCCACTCGAACAACTTGGCTTCTGCCTGTGAGGTAGTCACAAAGCCATTCCAATACGGGCCCACGAATGCCCAAGTTTTCAAGCTTCGACAAGAGTATCGGTATGGAAACGGTATCGAACGCTTTTTTGAGATCTAGGAAGATGCCTACACATCGCTCGCCGTCGTCAAGTGTTTTAGTGACTAACCCCGACAGTACAGATACTGCATCCTCAGTGCTTCTACCTGATCGGAAGCCGTATTGTGAGCCAGCTAATATGTTTTTATGTTCAAGAAATTTTACCAATCTGATGTTAAAGGTCTTTTCAATAATTTTGCTAATTGTGCTAAGTAGTGATATTGGTCTGTAGTTCGATACCGATTTCGCGTCACCGCCTTTATAAATCGGAACAACAACAGCTTTCTTAAATATGCTTGGAAAAATGCCTGTCGAGAAACTCAAATTACACAAGTGGGCTATCATTGTGCACAAGATGGCATGTGAGTTTTTGAGAATTTTTGTTGGTATAGAATCTATTCCGGGAGCACTGTTAGTTTTAAGATTGAGGATGATTTTGTCTATCTCCACAAAGTCTGTAGGAAGTAAGCACATTGAGCTAGCATTTATCGAAGATTTTTTTTGTATTAGTTTAGGGACACTCGTATTGGTTCTCGTTAATATTTCTGAAGCTAGTTTTTCACCAATAGACGTAAAATATTGGTTGGCCACATCCAGAGACTCATGTGGAGATGATGATATGTTGAGCAAGGAAGAGGAATTAGAGTGTTGTTTTTTTATATTGCATAGTTCCTTCACTGTTTCCCAGGTTGCTTTATTGTTTTTATAACTTTGGTTGAATTTGTCTTTATAATAGGTATTTTTTAGACTCTTAGCAGTATTATTGCAAATGTTACGATATTTGATATAATGATGTTTTAGTTCAGAGTTGTTTGGAAACATTTTAGTAATTTTGTGCAATTGATCTCGGGTTTTAAAACATTTGATGATACTAACAGTTATCCATGGCTTAAGCGGTCGTTTTCTTTTGCTGAATGTGTTAATAGATGTGTGGCGTATAATAAGCTCTTGTAGAGTTTCCGTTAATGTTATTGCAGCTATGTTGGGATCTTCAATAGATAGGAATGGTTTCCAGTCCTTTGTTTTAATAGATTTCTCCAAGGCCCCATAGTCTATTTTAGTTCTTGTAATAGATTCACAGTTAGTAATTGTAGATATTAGAGAGCTCGAAATACTTAACAATATGGGATAGTGGTCAGTTATGTCAGCTGTGAGTACGAAACATTGTTGTTTAGCAGCTACTTTGCTCATGAAGTGGTCTAAACATGTGCGACCATGTGTCGGGATGTCGATAATATTATACAATCCATGAGATCCTATGATCTCCAAGTAATCTCTGACATTTGTATTATTAGTATCCAAAGTGTCAATATTTATGTCTCCTGTCAGAACTATATTTCGCGTTTTGTTTGTAGTTAATAGTGTGTCTAAGGAATCTAAAAATATGTTAAGATTTTTGAATCCGTATGGACGATATATCCCAAATACTGTCATATTTCCTATCTTAGCTGCTAGGCAGTTAGCTTCAGCCAGTTCCATTTCCTGCACAATGGCATTGATGCAGCTGTTGATATACATTATAACACCGTCATTTTGATTGAAACTTCGTTTGGAAAAGTACATATTAAATCCATCTATCATCGGTGGGATGGAACTTTCGTCACACCAGCATTCCGAAAGAATTATGATATCCACGTTTGTTTTCAACCTAGTGATATATATTAAGAAATTGTCTAAATTTTTGTTAACGCTCCTAATATTGAATGTTATTATGTTTAGTTTATTTTGTTTGTAATTTTTCACCTTGTCAAGTTCTAGGTTAATAGAATCTGGATCATCAATAACCTTACAGGGAATTGTACAAGATGCGTCGATATCATCAAACAATTGTTGGCTATCCATATTTGCTGTTGACAATGGATAGTCGGTTTAAATATATTAGGCTGTAAATATGCTCATAACATTTGACAGTGACCAAATATACTACAATTTGACAAGTTCTGCAAGACAATGGCGAAATGTTGTGTGAATATAATGATAATGAATGACTAATAAGACTCTGAAATGATATAATGTAAGTTCTTCGGTGTATTTGTATGTGTCCTGAGTTTATATACATAAAATATAAAGTAAGTTTGTGTTCTATTAGTGTGTAAATTGATTGTATTTTTGTGTTTATAAAATGTTTGTACTTGTAACTTATAATTAAATCAAATTCTGTATGTGTAGTAAATTTACAATATATAAATGTTAAAAATGTTATTAAACCTTTCACTAGTCACATGTTTTTCATTTGGTGTAGTTGAGCCTCATTCTTCACTAAAATATATGGAGCACCTTGCTTCTTTCTTAAGTAAACCAGCCCGTTTGAAGTCCAGCAATATGCGTAATCCATTGTTTTGCGAAAGTCTCGTGCAAGAAAGTATAACCTCGAAGCTTGGGCAGTGAGGTGTTCAGACAGGTAGATTTCCTCTTTATGTCCCTCCAAGCCAAGATGTGCGGAGTTTAATTGTTCAGTTTTATACTTTTTCGAATTGAGGTTGTGCGTTTTAGCTGCCGCCAAAATACTTTCCTTAATAAGAATTGAGGAAAATTCGGCTATAATGACCGAATTGGCACCTTCTGTTTTAGCTGGTATTCGATATATGTCACGTATTTCTGTTTTCTCAATTTCGATAGTTAAAGTTGTAGAAAGTTTTTTTATCATCTCAAATAGTTTCTCTTTTGTCTCACCCTTCTGCTTAGGAACGTTTCTTATCTGTATACTTGTTTTTCTTGACAGTCTCTCCAAAGTGTCGCATTTATCACCTATGTTTATAATTTGGGATGAGATTTGTTTACGTTCTGTTTCTAGACGGTTAATTGTGTTTTGTAGTTCGTCCAATTTATGATTTAAAAACTCGATAGACTTTTCAATGTCAAGGTTATTGCTGTGAATGAGATCATTTTGAGATTTAATTTCAGAAATATATTTTTCTATAATATCTAATCGCGAGTTTTGCTGTATTTGCATGGTATTCATAAAATCTCGAAGTTCTTCTCGGATAATTGCTCGAAAGTCGGCTCGCTCTGGTTCTACTTGCTCTTCGGCAATTCTTCTGCGTTTGCTGTCACGTTGCTTGCAATGAGTAAGCCCAGAATCCTCCAATGCGGCAGTAGTCGCTACCATCCTATTAACATCGGGTTCCGACATGCTGAGCGATTGGTTTAACAATGACGGTGGTGAGCGTGCTAAATTCGGCATTTTAGATTATTCTTAGCAAAAGCAAAAGCAAAAGCCTCAGTCACAGAATCCCATTTCACACAAGATTTTAAATTTTGAAATGCTAACCTGCATCAACCTTAATAATAATATTAGTCGCTATCGCTTCCGCTTATTACTGTGGTAAGCACCGAAGTATGACTTATGAATGAATGAGTATACGCACGGTCAGTGGCAGTTCACAGAGTAGCTTATTGAACTATAGCTGCCTCTTGCAGGTGTCCTTGTCTACTGCGCCGAGCGAGACTGCACTTCCTTAACGTTATGCCCGCCTGGTACTTCACCAAATTAAAGTTGCGGATTTTTCGAAATATATTATTTGGATTTATTTTTTAAATACATGTACGGGTGAACACGTCTAAACACTTTCGTGGTCCGAGGGGGAGAGCAATAATATGGTATTTTTCTATTACTTAAATATGTAGATAATATGGGTTATCTAACGACAATAACTACTAGCATGCACATTATGGCAGACGTAGGTTATTATTATTATCATTTTTTTTCCGTTCATTAAGATTTTGGATGCACTCGTACGTGCCGCACATGTGAAACTGTGAAAATCCTACCCCAATACGTCACGTAAGCTTGACAAATAAGATGAGGGTTCCCAACACATTTTAATGCGTATTAACTTAGAAATCCTACTGCAGTACATCGCCGTCTGAGACGTATTGGAGCAGGAATTACGCGTGTTCATCGTTTGGAAATGCTAACTCAGTTCGGCTCAGCCGACGGGGACGTACTGAACTAGCATATCTATATACGCTACTGGGGGAGCGAGAAGAAGGTATGTGGGACTTTTCCCTGCTCATTTTAGTCAGCCCTTTTGCCGGGTGAAATGAGCAGGGTTCTACCACACAATCTTTTGCACAGGTCACCCGGTGAGGACTTTACATTATGAGGACCGCAGTTCCCCCAAAGCACGCCGGGAGTGCGGCAACCGTTGCCGATTGTCCGCGCACCCACAAGGTGATTGTTCGCCCTGTAGATTTTATAGGTCAGAGGAGCTGAATAAAATACGGAATCACAGTGACGAATGATACTTATATTCTGTGAAATATATTTTTACTAGGAAGCTGATACGACTGACTCCTAGCACAGCAGAATACAAAGTGAAGCAAGTAGCGATGGGCGTTGAATTAACGAACGGTTTAAATAGACGGTCTACGTTCAATCGACGCTTCGACGGTCTACAGTTAATTCGTTAACTAGTTGAATTCATAGACAGCTAAACTGAGAGTCCACAGCGTTCATATCTACTGACAAAGCGTCGACGACGCGTAAATGTATCTGGTTTACCCGTTACAAGTCCATACGTTCGTTCATTCGTTGAAATAAAGCAATTTGAAACTTAAGTATATAGCGCGGGAGTTGATATTTGTACATTTTTTAAACTAGAGTTGTTAGAGTGAAAAGGTAAGAGTATTTTTATATTGCGTGAAAGAGAACTTCGATGGATCGGGCTAAACGATGCAGTGCAGGATGAACGGGTTTATAATAATGGTTTTCCTCAAGTAGTTGCAGTTTTGTTTATTGAAATTTGATATAAGTGTGTTGCGAGGTCAAGGGACACGTGAATGCGAATTTAGTGCAAAGTTCGTTTAAATTGAATGTTTATTTTATGAGTTTAATTTGTAATTTATTTTGTAAACATTTAAATGACTATAATGTAAAGCGAATACTAAATAAAGACCCCGTCGTCGTCGTTGCGTCGCGCCCGTAGACCAGTCACCGAATAGTTGATATGAACCCTTTAAAGCCTGCCGTTATCACGTCAACTAGTTGATCGACTAGTCGATGGACGGTAGTGGACGGTTTCGTTTCGTCGACGAAAAATACGTCGACGACCCACCTCTAGAAGCAAGTTTATAAGTGAACTGAATGCGTGAATGATCGAATGAGTGGGGGTTGAACGAACGAATAAAGTATTTGAGTTAAGACTGAATGAACAAGTATACTTTGGAATTACCTAGTCATGTTACTTTCTTTTTATTACAAAAGGAATACATATTATCATATATATAGATTAATTTTTGCTAATTTAAATTCAATATAGATTCAACACGCCCACACTGACCTACCCCGATGAAGATGCCCTGGAGTGTTTTTTGAAGTTATACTTCTTTAGGCGCGTTATGAAAAAATGATGAGAGTGAAATTTTTAGATGCGCGCGCATCACTGTAACCCAAAAGTAACAGCATGAAGTTGGCCGCGGGCGCGTTATGAATGTTAGTGTCTAATAATGGTGGATTATTAACCACTTAGTGGTTCTTTGAACGATCCACGGAGCTCCTTATGATGATCGCGTTGTCAAAAACAATGTTGGCACGCTCGTCGCCTCTGATCACTGTTTTCATATTTATAATATTTATCCACATGTTTCTAGTTTCTATATAGACACAACGTGTTTTAGTTACTTACAAGTGCTAATTACACATGGACTAATAACTTAAATTCAGTAGTGATTTTAATTGAATATTTTGAATATTTATTTAATTTTTCAAATTAAAACTGAACATAATTGACTGTGTTAACTATCCTTTTCCAGTCCTTTTATTATTTTATTGTAATTATTAATTCTTTGCATGCAATTAAAAAATATTATTAATGATGCTAAAGAAGTATAACTTCTCACGCGCGTACATAAGTTACACGCATCCATTTTTTTTTATATAACTGAGTTTGTCACTTGGTTCGATATTTCATGCTGGATGGACGATAGGTATGATGAAAGAAGGGGGCAGATTTAAAGTAGAGGGTGGCCCATTTGCCAAAGAGAATAGGCAAGATGGGACCTAGGGAGTAAGAAAGACAGAGAAGTTGATCAGCGGATCAGATGAGGAAAGGAAGGATGAAAAGAAGACTTATTATAATGCGGTTCAACTAAGAATAGGATCGACTGGGCGCCATATTGTGATGTCATAGATGTCAATTCAAACCAAATAGGTAGAGTGAGCAAAGAAAAGTTTATATTTAATAAAACTTATTTACTAAGATTCAAGTGAGAAAAAGCATCAGATTTTTTTAATAACATTTATTTACTAAGATTGAGAAAAAAGAACCACCAATTTTGAATAATATTTATTTATTAAGACTGTGAGAAAAAATATTAATCTGAATCTAGCTCTTCTGTTGCGCTCATCTCTGTATTACCGCCGGAGTAGTTATGAATAATCATGCACTATTACTAGGTCACATACGAACATGCATCCTTTATGTAAACGAAAGTTTGAAATCGAGTTTCTGAACGCAACTTAAAGTGACATTTGGTTGACGATTTAGGTTATCAACCATTCATGGCCAAAGATCAATAAGTGAAAAAAAATATCAACCAATATTAATTATAAATATTTGCTATTGTTTGTTTACAAATGTTTGGTTTTTATTCTTGAACTAGCGGCCCGCCCTCGCTTCGCTTCGATGTAGAGCTGTAGTGTAGACTATAGATTTTGTTCTCAGGCGTGTATTGTACACATTGAATTTATTTATTTAATTCCTTTTTTATGATTCTTTTTTTATTGAATAGGAAATAATGTTAACTTTTTTAAATTAGGGATGAGTGAGAGTATTATAAACGTAAGAGTAAACAAATATAATCAGAATGCTCCGAACTGCTAAGCTATCAGGAGTTACACGTATTATTGTGAGTAAACCATAAAAGATAGACATATGCTGTTGCAGGATATTTTTTAGACAATTTTATGTAGAATATTTCCGTCATACATGATTTCTATGTAACTTTAACCATTAAGGCTGCGCACGCGACGGAAGCTTAAAAAATGGAGTAACTTCTCCCGTTTTCCCAACATTTTCACACCTTCACTACTCTGCTCCTATTGATTGTAGCGTGATGAAAAGTATACTATAACCTGCCTAGGAGTATGAAGAATAATTGTACCAAGTTTGGTTAAAATCCGTCGAGTAGTTTTTGTTTCTATAAGGAACATACACACAGACAGACAGACAGACAAAATTTTTACTGATTGCATGTTTGGCATCAGTATCGATCACTAATCACCCCCTGAAGTTATTTTGAAAATTTATTTCATGTACAGAATTGACCTCTCTACAGATTTATTATAAGTATAGATTAGCGGAGTGCTAAAAAAGGATTCCAAGTTTTTTTGCAAACCGCACTTTTCAAGCGACATTTGACAGATAGAGGTCATTGGCTTTCCTATTGTTATTTGAATCGCATTATACTAAACCAAATTATTAGGTCGGTCGAGCCCCGGGGCCGGTCGAGCATAGCCCCCGGTCGAGCATCCTGATGGTCGAGCTACCCGAACAGTCGAGTCGATCGTGTGCTGCGACCAGACGCGCCGCTTAAGCGACCGGGCCCCCCGCCCCCTGTGGTCTGGAATGTGAAGTCCTGAGCTGAATTAATATTACATTACATCCGAAATAACATCTCAAAAATGTTATTAAAATGGTCGTATGACAGAGTACAGAACCTTTTAAAGATAATGAGTTGATTATACACATACACACATAACACACACACACACACAAAACACTCACATTCATACAAACATACGCGCGTACTATCACCAATGTATCCATTCTTTTAAGCTGTTTGTATTTTTAGGCCGTAAGTTATATATTGTTAATTTTTTACTTCCCCCATAGGACGGGTTTCGCCTAGTATGGGTGACTGTTATGTCTTATCATAATTTTGTTTATGAATAAATGGATTATTATTATTTATTTATTTATTATTATCTATTACAGGTTGACTTTAATAGTACTGCCCTGGTGTGGCGCACGCAGGTGCGTCGGCCCCGAGACGCCCCCACATGGGCGTAGGAGGGTACCGGGGGGTTTTAGTGGAGTAGGATCAGTGTGGTCTTCCGCACTGGTCCTGCTTGAGTAGGGTCGGCACTGTTTCCCGTGCCGGCGAGTCCCACACACGCCGTGCGCCTAGTCAGCGTCACGGTATGGTGCGTAACTGCATTTCCCCTCGTCACAAAAAAAAAAAAAAAAAAAAAAAAAAAAAAAAAAAAAAAAAAGGTTAGGTTAGATTAGGACATCTAGAGAGCGTAGTTCTCTCCGTCCCTCTCTTGCCTCCCTTGGCTCATCCTGTGACCGATAGGAGTAACTAGTTTAACCTAGACAACTATAATGCGATTCAAATAAGAAAAGGAAAGCCAATGACCTCCAACTGTCAAATGTCGCTTGAAAAGTACGGTTTGCAAAAAAATCTTGGAACCCTTTTTAGCACTCTGCTAATTCTAGAATAAAAACCACACATTTGTAAACAAACAATAATAAATATTGATAATTAATGTTGGTCGATATTTTATTTCATTCATTGAGCTTTGGCTGTGAATGGTTGTCACTCAAATGTCACTTTAAGTCGCGTTTAGAAACTCAATTTAAAACTTACGTTTACCGAAAGGATGCACACAATTTTAATAAACAAATATTATTAAAAATTAGTTTTTTTTTTCTCAATCTTAGTAAATATTTTAGTAAAAAGTTCTCACTTAAACTTAGAAGTTTTATTAAATAAAATATTTTTTGCTCACTCTATCTATTTGGTTTGAATTGACAGCTATGACGTCAAAATATGGCGTCCAGTCGGTCCTATTCTTAGTTGAATCGCATTATAGTTGAGCTTCATATGAATAAGTAGGTACACTTCAGAGTAAAATGCTTAGATCTAAGTTGTACTGATTCTGCTTAGTCAAATACTTTTAAGCAAGACGTATCTCAGCGAAAATATTCTTCGTGATTAAATTATATTTTTTTTGAGGTGGACGATGAAAATCAAGTTATTGTTATTACGAAATATTAGGGTTTTAACACGCTTTTATTAGTTTCACCTGTATGTTTGTTTGTATGTATGTAACTGACTCGTTTGGACTCGATTTTGCCCAACTTTAAGCGATCAGATTTACTTTAAACTTGGCAAATATATGTAGATTAGATGACAATACAATATTATGGTACCATCGAGCTGATCTGATGATGGAACTGGAAGGTGGCTGATGGACCCTGAACTGCTTACTAGTAAAAGAATCGAGTTTGGGCTCATGAGATTTATCTTTACATAATAAAACTTGGCAATTATATTTAAATTAGATGACAATACAATATTATTATACCATCGAGCTGATCTGATGATGGGACTGTAAGGTGGCTGATGGAATGCCTACCAGTAAACATATCGAGTTTGGGCTCATTAGATTCGTCTTAACATATTCTGTTCATAAAAGAACATATCGCAGATATGAAACATAGGAGCGAAAATAAATCTGCAGTGTGTGAACATGCATTAGGGGGACCAAACCACTACATTAAATTTGATAAACCTATCCTCCTTATCCTATTATTATCCTTGCAGCTGAGCGGCGGTTCGTCCCTCGAATGATGCGCGAGGCTATTGAGATTAAAAAATATCCAAATTTCAATAGGGAAGATGGTTGGTATATACCACCAGCTTGGGAACCTATTATACAGGAGATAAAATCCCAACCCCGAGCACACACTGCAAGACCATCAGATACTATTAGTTCTTTTTGTTTGCATAATTTAACATAAGAAGGAGATAGAAAGCCTCTCTTGAGTTTGTTTCGCCGGTTCTTCTCAGAAAGGTCTCCCAATTTTGGAACCGGTGGTAGTTTACGGTAGTTAGGGTCAAATAAATAAACTCAAAATTACAAAAAAGAATTTGAAATAAAATACTTTATTAAGTAAATTAAATAATAAATTCATACATAGACAATAAAACCTAAAAATCTTCCAATGAAATAACCAAACGCTCAATAAAAGTCTTTCGAAGGTAGATCGACAAATTGAATAAAAGTTTTATTCTGACGACGAAGCCTGTAAAGGCTACGAAACGTCAATAAGTAAATAAAGTTTCGTGCATTAACCCGTAGAAACTAGTTTTATTTAATGAGTGATGTGCGTGAAAACCTAAGAAACAAATATATTCTGTTCATTTTTCCTGATGACGAGGATCTGATGATGGACTGGAAAGTGGCTGATGGACCCGGGACTGTCTACTAGTAAACAAATCGAGTTTGGGCTCATTACATTCGTCTTAATATTTTCTGTTTATTTCACGTTAACGTCACGTCCTGACGTTAAAAAAAAAGTCATGCAATAGTGAAGCCTTATCGGAAATGGAGAGGATACGTATTCAGTCGTTCTATGATTTGTATCAAATCAGAAATCAATATATCTTTATTCAAATTGGATGTATAGTACAACACTTTTGAATCGTCCAAACATTTTTTTCCCTACCACTCGTTATGGACATATTTTTTAGCTGCGGAGAAAAACGAGCGAAAAAAACTCCACAACATTAAAAGAATAATGTAACAACATTTACAAATCATTATGTTGTTACAACGTCAATACAATCATGATTTATTTAATATAGAAAACCTGTTGGAATGATTGGAACAGTTCAAACCCAAGCATTTTTGCCTGTAATATAATCAGACACTTTGTAATAAGCTTTTTTAAATACGTGCATATTAAACTAAAAAGGGAAAAATAAGGGGCATGGTAAAGTTTTGTATGAGCGATTTCCCTGGCAATGTATAAATACTGTACTTAGTAATATTTAATGGTAAATGGCTGAATATTTATAATTTCTATGAAAAAAGGCTCAGGAACTTTTGATAAAGTTGCAATCTTGAAAATTATGAGAACTCCTACTATATGTCATTACCTTAGCACGGTTGATAAAAGATGTTGCCAATTATTTACAGAGTCATCAGCTTCGCATTTTCTTTGAATCTTTCTGCCCATTTCTCTGATTAAATCTTCACAAAATGTTCCATTCCCTTCCTTGGGAAAGGCAAATGCAGCCATCGTCTTATTTTTTTTTAATCTTCCTTTATTTTACATTAGAATGTGGGTGTGACGCACTCTAATGTTTCTTGGAGTAAAACTAGTTTTTTACGGGTTAATGCACGAAACTTTATTTATTTATTGACGTTTTGTAGCCTTTACAGGCTACGTCGTCAGAATCAAATGTTATTTAATTTTGTCGAGCTACCTTCGAAAGACTTTTATTGAGCGTTCGGTTATTTCATTGTTCGATTTTTAATTTTTTTTTATTGTCTATGTATGAGTTTATTACTTAATTTAGTTAATAAAGTACTTTATTTAAAATTCTTTTTGTAATTTTGAGTTTATTTATTTGACCCTAACTACCGTAAGCTACCACCGGTTCCAAAATTGGGAGACCTTCCTGAGAAGAACCGGCGAAACAAACTCAAGAGAGGCTTTCTATCTCCTTCTTATGTTTAATTATGCAAACAAAAAGAACTAATAGTATCTGTTGGTCTTGCAGTGTGTGCTCGGGGTTGGGATTTTATCTCCTATATAATGGGTTCCCAAGCTGGTGGAATATACCAACCATATTCCCTATTGAAATTTGGATAATTTTTAATCTCAATAGCCTCGCGTATCATTCTAGGAACGAAACGTTGCTCAGTTGCAAGGATCTGTGGTTTATCAAATCTAATGTAGTGGTTTGGTCCCCCTAATGCATGTTCACACACTGCAGATTTATTTTCGCGCCTATGTTTCATATCTGCGATATGTTCTTTTACCCGAGTCCCTATACTCCTCTTTGTTTGCCCGATGTAGGAGAGCCCACAGTCGCATTCAAGTTTGTAGACACCAGCAACTTGAAAGGGTATATTGCACTTGACCGGTCGTAGAAACTGGTTGATCTTCTTTGGCGGCTTGAAGTATGTATTGATTGAAGCACGCTTCAGAATCCTCCCAATCTTGTCAGTGACTCCTTTCATGTAAGGTAGTATAGCAGGTTGTCGGTCGACTGTGCTAGGTTTGGCGCGACTGTGACGGCGACGTGGTACATTCAGGTTATTATCCTTCAGTACTTGCTCGACATGCTGAAGTTCAGCTGCTAGGTGTTGTTTGTCACAGACACCCCGTGCTCTCTGAAACAAAGAGTTTCCTACGTCAGTTAATTGTTTCGGGTGATGGTGTAAAGGCAACGAAACGTCAATAAATAAATAAAGTTTCGTGCATTAACCCGTAAAAAACTAATTTTATTTAATGAGTGATGTTTCTTGGAGTGTTTGGCACGAAATGTATCGAGTCAGCTTTTCGACAAGCTTCTGTGAGATAGTCAACACTACAATAAAGTTCTCACATCCACTCGCTCGATATAGCGAATATTTTAAAGATTCCGTTAATTCTGTTTATATTATAAACATAACAAAAATAAAGAAAATATAACTAGAAAAAATTCCAAGCGAACCAGGCAGCAGACGTCCCGTCTGCCGTCTGCTGCCTGGTTCGCTTGGAATTTTTTCTAGTTATATTTTCTTTAGATTTAAACATCAAGCAGCTACATGCTTTAAAATAATAAAAATTATAGCAAAAATAATGCAGCTACTGAAGATATGGCTGTATAACCTAAATCTCTTAGCTTTCTTTGGTTAACGAGAGTTGAAAAATTCTTACCTTTTTGCAAATATAACCTCAAAATTATTCAGTGTATATGGTTTATAGAAGTTCTCAGGGGTGTCCGTCAATAATATTCGTTACTACAGTAATTTAAATATAATTTTGAATCTAGGAAACAATTTTTCATGATTATTGGTTTTTAGGCCAAACATGTATGGAAGCTGAGCAATCTCCTTGAAGCATGACGAAAGCAAGTTTAGTATTAAATTCGTAGCACCAATGCTACGGTGACTACGTAGCGCAATAATTCGTAGTAAACCGTAGCATTATCGTAGTCGTAGGTTCATACAGTTGTGTTGTGCGTGATGTGAGTTGCTGTACCAAAAGTCATCACAAAATAATAGGCACAATAATAAAATAAATAAAATAACAATAAAATAATAGGAAAGTCCGTTATTCGTAATCACACTAATATTATTAAGGCGAAAGTTTGTGAGTGTGTATGTTTGTTACTTCTTCATGTTTAAACTAAAAAAATTGATCGAATCAGTAATTAGGGGACGTAGAATTAAAATTTTACATAATCTTATAAATTATGGTCGCACTATAGAATACGGTTCCGGATTTTTTTTATTTCATGTTTAAAACTATTGTATACATTTTTATCATACAAAAACCGCTATTTCATAGAAATTTGAAAGATTTAGATAAATTAATGGACTTTTTAATTAGTTTTTTTTTTAATTTTGTCCTTATTCACTACATAACTCGCCTCGGCATTTGTTGTTTTCGAAATTAGGGGGGTATAAACTTAGATTAAAAAATAAAAGAAAGAGAATCGTGAAGAAATAGCCACGTTAAAAATTAATTATATAAGCATAATACGTTTTACTCAAAGGATATGGTATAAAAAGGACAATGGCGAACTCCCATAGAAATTTTTGTTGATAATAATTTTTGGCGTCTATAAATAAATTACATGTTATATTATAGAGTTTAGATTATCGATTTGATTCGTCTTATTTCTTTTATTATTTTATTTTTTTTATTTTATTAATTTAAACTTCATTGCCATACATATGCAAACGGCGGACTTAATGCCATAGGCATTCTCTAGCAGTCAACCTGAACGAGTGTTAGAGACAAATGGTATGGCGATAAGGCAAAAAGCTTTATAATAAAACATTTAGAAAATAACAGGGATTAAAATATATTATTATTTTTATACTAAATTTGATACACCTACATAAACTACACAAATAAAATACATAAATAAATATATACATACATAAAATACAATAAATCTTTATATATATAATTCTTCTGTGAGTGTGTATGTCACTGAACTTCTCTTAAACGACTGGACCGATTTTGATGAAATTTTTTGTGTGTGTTCAAGGGGATCTGAGAATGGTTAGATTCACAATTTTGTCCGCTGGACAACCCCTATTTTTTTAGGGCGGTACGAAGTTCGCTGGGTCAGCTAGTATAATATATAAATAGATACAAACTATAAATAATAACAAGAAAGAAGATATTGCGTAGTCGGGTCAGGAAGTGTTCACGCACCAGTTTTTTGAACTCCATCTTATTGTTAGAGCTACGAATGTTGAGTGGTAGAGCATTCCACAGGCGTATGGCAGTAACAGTGAAAGATTTGGATACAAAGCCAGAGTGATGAGTGGGGATTTGTAGAGTAAGATTTCTGCACGAGCGAAGAACACGACGGTTGGAAGTGCCCAGAAGTTGAAATCTAGATTTCAGGTACTCTGGAGCACGTAGATCGTATAAAAGGTTGAAAAGCATGCAAAGTAATCTAAGGTTTCTTCGGTCACTAATAGGCAACCAGTTTAGTTGTTTTCTAAAAGAAGAGATGTGGTCGTATTTACGTAACCCAAAGACGAAACGAATACCGCTGTTGAGCAAACGATCCAATTTTTTTTTGATAAGAAGGATTTGATTTGGATTATTATTGGATTTATTATAGGAAGTCTGGATTTATAGATATACTACTTAGAAATTTTGGAGGTTATGTCATACCAAGTAATACAAAAACGAATTATAAAAGTATTTTGAAGAGTATTCTTATACCAAAATATAAAATACGTGGAACGGAGCTAAAGAAGTATTCCGGTCCCGTAGAGTAGTGACAAAAAATGTTTTTTATAATGTATGATCAGTGGGCGTAGGTACTGACCAACCGTACTAATGGGATATTAATTAAATATGAAACACTTTTAAATACTTTTTATTCCACATCTTTGATATGACAATATCGTCGATAGTAGATACAATGAAATAAAATCCACAGTATGGGACAGAAACTTGGTCCAAAATCCACAGCAAGAAGTCGTCCAAAATATCAGATTCGGAATTCTTAGGCAAGCACTACTCAACAGTCGCAGGGAAAGATTTCAAAAGTACAAATGCAGTCCAAATCACATAAAAAAACAAATCTCATAAAAACACAATACGCCGATTTAAATCTTTGGAATACGCATGCACTTATGCACGAGCAACGATAATGATAACAATAACAACAATACAGAGTACTTTATTATAACCGGAAAAACAACAACAATTCGATGACAAGCATGACAGTGACAGTTATAGTTTTTTGCGTTAGAATTGGCGCCATACTCTTTTTGTATTGTGGATATTATTTATTACGGTTTCGTTATAATATTGAAAAATAAAGTTTCCGATATTTTTGATAGATAATTAAATACAGTTTAAGTGTAATGCGATGCAAAACATACGAACAACATATTTAAAGTTGATTTGATCACTAAACTCACTTAAAATAAAAGGCTTTGAGCCTTGATTCCAAGCCACAATAAAAATAAAAAATAAATAGTCAATTGTGTTTCCCTTTGTTCAGTTTTCAATTCCAGACTTAGACAACCCTCCCCAATTGTTTGATAAATCTTTTGAGATTATTTTATTAACATTTCTGATAATGACATCTATAGACGCTAAAGATTTACTTCAACAAATATTTCGCCATTGTCCTTTGAGAATTATGTTTTGATATTTGTTTTAAAATCTCAATTTTTCTGAAAAATCCTAATTAAGTTGTTATTAATTTCCACATTTTTTTTTACCAATACACAGGGTTTTACCAATAGATACGTTTACAACAGTCACACGACACTTAGTCATTAAGAGATGCAGCATATTTTTTTTATTTGTTGTGTATATATATATATATATATACTCGTTTTCTATTGTGTATAGTTTCAAAGGAGCCACTAAGTGTCACTCCACACGGGCCACCGACCACAACCACAAAATGCCGCCACCGGCATATTTCTTGTAGTTTTCATACATTTTATCTGGACTCACCACACACGGTACGCCGGTGGCCGCCACACGCTACAAATCGTCGTTGCTCGCTTCTTGTGGCCCGCACCGACCACTTAATGCGCCGATACAAAACGCCGCCACACGTCACTCGCGCGATTCCCCGCCCCTCTCTCCCTTACCTTAGTCGGCCGCTGTCGCGCGCTTCAGCCACTTTAGTAGCCGCTTCTAGCTTCTCGTGGCGGCGTTTGTGGCTGTGGCGTGTGGCCCGTGTGCGATGACACTAATAGCTTATAAATTTCATTATTCATATCTTGTTTCATTTTTGTTTTTCTGTTTGTTTTTAATTAAAATTCTGTCCGTTCGTACTGTCTCTTAAGCATGATGTGGCTACCTTCAATAGAATTTAGCATTTTGTATGTGTCTCTACTATAATATAAAAAATAAGGTTTAATGTAACTTTCTCTGGTGGATCTAATAAAATAAGTAAATAAAATAAATAGATCTCGTTTTTTTTGATTAAAATGTGTATTTTTACTCAATTTACCAAAAATGGGCATTTAGTTAGTTTTATCTTTAACACGACGAAATATTTGTGTTGATTATTACAATTTGACACCCATACAAGTTCCGAACCTAGGACCTTTAAGAGCAGAGGCATAAAATATATAGTACAGAAGGTAATCTCACGTTTGTACTTCACTTTACATACATACGCTCGGCGGTCGTGCCAGGATTGACAACTTTGGTATGCGCACAAAAAAAAGACGCGGTGATTAAATGTTGAGAATAAATCAGGGAGAATGGAAATATAGCGAATATTAAATAATAATAAATAAATATTTCTAACCACACACCAATTAGCCTAGCCCCAAAGAAAGCACTGTAAGGCTTGTGTTATGGGATACTAGGGTAACGGATAGAATACATATACAGTACATATATAAGTATATTTATATAGAAATACATATTAAAAATCCATGACTGGAGTACAAATACTCGTATTCATCGCACAAACATCTGCCCCCACCGGGATTCGGACCCGGGAAGTTGGTGACACCATGAAACCCGGCGTACAAACCATTCGATCACGGAGGTCGTCAAATATTATATTATCTAAAGCATATTTGTTTCTTAGGTTTTCACGCACATTACTCATTAAATAAAAGTTTCAACATCTTGGCACACACAAGGTGGGATGAGCTTGTGGTCTCGGCGTCTCTTCAGGAAATTCAGCGATCTTAGTTTCCTTGCGCGCTTTGTCTTCAGACCTTCCGATCGGCGGATTTTATTAGCAGTTTCCTCGACTTCTTTCAGAGGTTCCAAATCTCTGTGATGCAGTGGCCAGCGAGAAGTCTGGACCTAAATCCGATAGAGCACCTCTGGGATCATCTTAAACGCAAGGTTCGATCTCGGGATCCAGCTCCTTCGACTCTGCAGGAGCTCTAAGACGCGGTGATTGAAGAATGGGGGCTTATCCCTCAAGAACACCTCCTGAAGTTGGTCGGGTCCATGAGGAATCGTATGGAAGCTATCATCAGGGCTAGGGGGGACACTAGATTTTAAGTTAATTTTAAGATACTTTTTGTACATTTTTATCTGTTGTCAATTAGGACTTAATTAAGGATTTTTTTAAATTTTTTATGTTTGTATAATTTTTTATTTAATAAAAAGTTAAATTTAATCGTGTTTTATTCTCCTTTTTATTACCTTTCTAATGATACACAATACTATTCTCTGAATAAGGTTTAAGAATTATTGAAGAAGATTTTTAAAGGTGGTAAGGTATTTGTTTCTCAGGGTTTCACGCACATTACTCATTAAATAAAACAAGTTTCAACGGTATAGATGTACTGATTTTATAAAATCACTGCATCTATACCGGTGAAACTTTACCGTTTAAAGGACATTGGGCAAAAATGTATGGACGCTGCACCCACGTCCGCCACGGCTTAAACTACATTTGTTTGAAAGGTATTATAGTCAAGATCATCTGTGCCAAAGTGCATCAAATTCCATCCCGGGGGTCTTTAGTTATTTTGAGTTAAATAGGTACAACTACTATAACGAACGAGCATTAATGAAACAAGGGAATTAATTTAGTTAGTTAGTTCGACCCTACATAGTGTGCTCATGTATTATGGGAGTACTTACTACCTTATGTTATTCTGCCGCGCTAGAGTAAATCCAAAAATCCCCGCATGGGTTGGGTTTTTTTAAACATTCTGTTCGTTATAGTTAATTGTCTTCTATGTAAAACGGAGCGACCACAGATTACACAAACTTGTCCACGCTTCGGAGAACACATGATTCCAGTTCATCCATACTAATTGACAAAACCGATAATGTGTTCCAATATCCAAAGCGTGTTAGTTAAAAATCAATCAAATAGCAGGGAGCGTACAATCACAGCGCAGTAAGACGAGTCGACTGTTTGCAACTACAAGTCCTGCAACCCCCGTAAACCGTTTTGAGGTGTCTCAGTAAGAGCAAGCGCAGAATGGTCGGCAGGCTTTGTCGTATATCTGGTTGTATAGTACGATATGGCATATTATTGTGATTACTAATAATATAAAATGAAGGTATTATAAAATGAATTTATTCAGCTATTTAAATATGCCCATGTGTCATATCTATTGACTACCAGGATATTTTTTAGGGTGTCATATCTTTTGACTCCCAGGATATTTTTTTTCGGTGTCATAATAAAAAAGGCTAGTTTTTCATAGATCTATCGGTTCATACTAATTACATTATTGGCGGGGCTGGGTGTGTTTTGCCCATTGTCCTTTTATAAAATCAGTGCATTAATAGGAGCGTTGCTCAAGCCAAACTTGTATACACACTACCTTCTGTACTAACTGTTTTGTAGCAGAAGGCAAAGCAACCGAAAATATCACACAAAGAATATTTTCCAGAATGTAACTTGATCCTACGACTTCAACGTACAGAACGCCTGTTTTATTCCTCGCATGCCATTAACTAAATAAACATTTGGTAGTATAAATACCGGGTAAGACGGGAGTACAATTACTCTCACATCAGCTGTTCAGCCGGGGCCATATTGAGAACTTTTGGCGGGAGTCCTAGTGCAATAGACAATTTGTTTTGTTTTTGTTTTTTAAATTCTTTTCATAACCATGAAGGCAACTGTATTCGTTCTGTTGGTACTAATTGGTGAGTGGAAAAATTGGTGTTTGTTTCATTTTGATAAACGCAAGGTGATTCTGTTGTGCAAAGTATAATGTTTAAATTTATTTTATAATTATGATGTTTTTAAAATATTATTTTAATTTTTATCACGACCTCCGTGGCCGAGTCGTTTGTATGCCGGATTTCAAAGTGTCACCTACTCGAGAGGTCCCGGGTTCGAATCCCGGTGGGGGCAGATGTTTGTTTAAATAATGAATCAAAATCAGAAATCAATATATCTTTATTCAGATTGGATGTATAGTACAACACTTTTGAATCGTCCAAACATTTTTTTTCCCTACCACTAGTTATTGGACATATTTTTAAGCTGCGGAAAAAACCGAGCGAAAAAAACACTAAAAGTATAATGTAACAACATTTACAAATCATTATGTTGTTACAACGTCAATACAATCATGATTTATTTAATATAGAAATTGGTACAAAGGCACGAGTTTTTTTTTAATAGATAACGAATATCAGAGTTCGATACCCGTTTAAAAATAATAAAAAATACTATAAATTTCACTACTTCAAATTCTAACTTTGATTCAAGTTATTAATTACGATGGCAGCAATTCCATATGTTTCGCTCTTAGAAGAAGCATACAGCCTTCAATCTTAGAACACTCGCAAATCCGCACTGGGCCCGCGTGGTGGGTCATGGCTAGGGTTCATCATCATCATCATCATCAGCCTATTAATGTCCTCACTGCTAGAGCACAGGCCTTCCCTATGGATGGAATAGGGAGATTGGGCCATGACCCACCACGCGGGCCCAGTGCGGATTGGCGGGTACTAACGACTACAGATGCAGCCGGGACCAACGGCTTAACGTGCCTTCCGAAGCACGGAGGAACTCGAAATAGAAGATTTTTGGTCACCCATCCAATGACCGACCACTGCGAAAGTTGCTTAACTTCAACCATCGCAGCCGAACGCGCTACCACGTGTGCCATCGAGCTAGGGTTACTATTTAAAAAATTGAAAAGTCCAGACATTTTAGTTACAAACATCAACCACTTAGTTACAGTATAAGCGTGGTAGAAGACACTCGCATCGCGAGGGGGTCTCGTTGTTGATTTTTAAAGACGATTTAAATAAGATATTTGAATTATCTCTTATCTATTAGACAAGTCCGTCCGTCCGTCTGTCTGTGGTGCTGTTTCAGCGGCCAAACCGTAAGAGATAGATAAAGAGAATATTTAAGTTATAAGTTAAGAATAGTCTGATAAGACTACAAACCGGATTTGAGTAACGTAGCACTTCCGGTTTTCGAGAAATCATGAATTTCAAACGAAACCACACAAAATCTCCGAAGTTCTCAATTAATATTTTTTTTTAAATCAGGTTTTGGTGAACATTTGGTTCACTGGTTTGCTAGTATGATATAACTTAATAAGTAGTTTTACTCATATTGCAACTAATTAAAAAAATCCGGACAAATTAAAAAGCTGGACAAAGTCCCGACACAGGGCTAAGGTCCGTATTACAGAATGACAACTAAGTGTTGATCTTTACTTGAGTACAGTTAGAAAGGGATGTCGCTATGTGCTATGTATAGCGACATCCCTTTCTAACTATGCTCAAGACTAGATCAATCACTGAGAATCTTTCTATAAAAGTCCGGACAAATCCGGACGGATGGTAACCCTAATCATGGCTGAATCTCCCTATTCTATTCATGCCTGTGCCCCAGCAATGGGGACATTGACTGGTACGAACTGGAGACCTACGATATAGGCCTGTAATGTAGTTGAAACTCTTTTGTTTTCTAAATAACTTTGCACGGTTTGTGCATTTAGCCAATGTCTAGTGTTAAAATGTTTACAAATACTACTATAGCACTCGTGATCGAAGTAATAAATCAAGTCAAAGTAAGTGGCAGTCAAGTCAATCCCCCTTTCCTTATATTTCAGTAAAAGTGTGGGGATTTACTGGAACCTCCCCGTGGACTTCTTGAGGGAACGTCGAAAGACACTTTCCGCTATTTTGTTTCACTTGCCAACACTTGTGCATGTTTCCGAACACTTAGTGGTTAATAATCCACCATTATTAGACACTAACATCCGCCACAACACAATTTTTAACAAGAAAAGCAAAACTGCTAAGTGACGCTTTCCGATCCCGCCAAAAAGTTCCCGTTGAAACTCTTTTGGTGTTGCGGTATTCATGGGTGACAATGATAATCAGATGAATGTCCTGGGTGTCGATTCTGCTAAGTTTTTAGGCTGAAGATGTTGAACTTTTTATAGGTCGTAATAAAAATCATATAAAACTAAATCAAGTTTTTTTTTCTTATTATTTATAAAGGTACATTAAACAGCTAAAGGCCAGCAAAAATGTACACAGCTGGAATAACATAAGTAAACCTTAGTTACCAAAAAGCAAACATAAAAATAAAGAAAAAAAACATTGGTAGTCTTCAATCCTAAGTGATGAAACAAAGCGGGCGAAAGGAATGAAAACTTGATATTGCCAGAGAAAAGTCACTAATTGGGTAGGAGTCTAATAAACATTCATGTATCTACAATCAACCAAAATGAAATAAAAAATGGGTGCGTGTACTTATGTAGGCGCGTGAGAAGTTATACTTCTTGGCATCGTTTAAAATTAGTTTTTAATTGCATGCAAATAATTAATTACAATAAATTAATAAATAGTTTGGAAAAGGACACAGTCAATAAAGTTCAGTTTTAATTTGAAAAAATAAATAAATAATCAAAATATTCAATTAAAATCGCTACTGAATATAATTTATTAGAACATATGTGATTTGCACTTGTATGAAACTCAAACACGTATTCCGAATATACAAACTAGAAACATGTGGATAAATATTATAAATATTTAAAAAGCTAAAGCGACCAACTTCATGCTGTTAAAATTTTGTGTTACAGTGATGCGCGCGCATCTTAAAATTTCACTCTCATCATTTTTTCATAACGCGCCTAAAGAAGTATAACTTCAAAAATATGCATAAAATAAACAATATGTATATGTTATATTTAAAAATTACAAGGGTACTTGTTATTTATTTATTTGGGGACGGGGGACGAGGGACGGGGGACGGGGGGTAAAGTGTCAACCTCTAATCATTTTTAAATTTTTGTTTTGATCCAAAAAATATATCTATGTCTCTAAATTTTGAATTTTTTAAGTGTGACACGCGCGTTAGGATAGAATGATTTCCATATTTTGTACGATGTATGTATTTCACCAGAAAATGTATGAAGGAAAAGAAAGAAAATGCAATGTTTTGTATGTCTTTCACCAGAAAAAATTGCAGCCGGCCCAGGCAGCATAATTATTTAGTAAAACATTTATGGCCCAATTCTAGTTTCAACTAAAACTAAATACCTATATATCCCATAGAAAATGTCAAAGTGTCAATTTGTCATTTTTCTATGGTTAACCCATTGACGGGATTATGTTAAATTGTGATTAGGAAATTTGATACATCTTGATTCATCTAAAACACATCGATATCACAGGAGATCGAAGATCTGGCAGCTACCTCGGACAAAGAATTAGTCTAGCTATTTAAAAGGTGAACGCTGCCAGTATCTTCGGAACCTTGTCTAAAGAGAGTTCTTTTAAATAATATATTTTAGTTATTATATTATAGTTTTTAAGGTTTTTAGTTTTAGTTTCATTGTTCTATATACGTATACTGTTACGTGTCGGGATGGGGTTCGAAATTATATGCCAGTTCACGCTTGACAGTTCTTTATTCACCACACAGTTCACACAATTAACACACAACGGTAACGCGCATAACTTGTAAACAAGTTCAGATGTCGTTGCATTTTCTCCCTTACGTAGCACTGCATAAGGCTTATTTTAGAATGAGCCGCATTACTCGACCTCTATCGCGACCCGCGGTGCTCTGGCACATTCGATCTCTAGCACTTTCGCGGTACTGTTTCGAGAGCGTTTGTGACAATACATTTAATAATTTATTGAACCACTGTATTCTCATATATGTATTTATTAGTTTCAGCGTAAAATTAATGAATAAATAACTACGCAAGTGAAAAAAAAAACTAAAACTGAAATCATTTAATTTAAGATTTTGCAATATTTCTGCAAGTGAACATAAAAAATAAAAAATAATAATAATTTTTAATAAATTTGATGGTTTTTTTGTTGACAGTCGGTGTTTGCGTTGCGAATCAGTGCGGTTCGTGTGGCAGCGAGTGTGCTGCTGCGTGTGGCACCAGGCGGTTCAGGACGTGCTGCTTCAATTACCTGAGGAAGAAGAGGGGGCATGAGGGTCTGGAGGTGAGGGCAAGGATCGTGTTGATATCACATGATGATAGAGAAGTTTTGGGAATATCGGGAATTGACGGGAATTTTCTGAAGTGATGGGAATATTGGGAATTAGTGGTAATTTTCTGAAGTGAATAGTACATTGGGAAATTTCGGGGACAATGAAACATCTTAGTAATATTGGGGTAATCTAGAAATGTTGGGGATTCCCGGAAATTTTGGAATATCCCTGTAAATAATAGGAATAACGGAAATATTTGTAATTCACGGAAATTCGGAAAATATTCTTCATAATTCAGCCGGGTACATTAAGATGGTCACATAAATTATGATAAAATGTAGTCCCAAGCAGTCTGCCTAATTCAGCCTTACAATGTCAATCGTTATAACAGGGATGATGACTATTTTCTTTTCTTCGTTTATCAGGTAGATTATCAAAAAGTATTGGACACGTATTTTGTCTTTTTTCACATAATATAAACATTGCAGAGATATATTGATTTGAAAAGTCGCATGACGTCACGTTTGAGTACACTTATAAGTGAAAATTCACTCAAAAGTGACGTCACGAGCCCCTACTCCCAAACTTTGACGCGCTATAACTTTGTCAGTTTTTGGTTGATTGCCCAAAGATTAAATACGTGTCCATTATTTTTTGATCATCTAACTGACGGACTAAATAGAATTTCGTTTACTGTACCCCGTCATCACTCCTATTGAAATTATTGCATAACATAAAAATATGCGTATGATCCGCCTGATGATAAGTGGCTACTATAGTCTATGAACGATTGCGATATCAAAAACAGAACTCGTGTAGTTTTCTACCCTGACTCAATCCCATATCCCGTAGTTTCCAGGGCTCTACGGGTCCAGCACTCTCGGTAAGTACTGACATTTCCAAATTCAAATTCCCAAGAACAATTAAATACAATATGGGGAATTCCCCAAAAAATGCCGTAGCCACCTGACCATAGAGGTAATTTAAATTTTTATTTCATCTTTCAGTTTTTGGTGCCCGCGACGAAGACGCAAGAACAAGACAGAAACTCGGCATGGCTTTCCAAGCTCTTCTCCGATGCGAGCGCAAGCGAATACCAACCCTACTCATATGAAGATACGATTGAAAACCGCCTGCTCAATACCTACGAATAACTTTTAACAAATGGATATTTTATAAATACATACTTATTTGCAATGTTATGTTGAATTAGAAAAAAAAGTATATTTATCTTTTTATAGACACATTGGTGTCGATTCTGGCACGATTCTCTGAACCTTAACTTAAATTTGGCAACAGTCTATCCTTGTCAATCTCTATACAGAACATGGAGGTTAGAGTGAAGGAATACGATCGCTACGTGCTACAACATTAGCCCGCATGTCCCTGAAAATTTGTAGAATTTATAGTTCACATTTCAGCCACCAGCCGCGCTGCCGTCGATAAGTAATATCTGTGAAGTTAGCTGTTGAATACAAGTAGATGAAGTTAAAGAAAATATAACTAGAAAAAAAAACTAGAAAAAATTCCACGCGGACCAGGCAGCAGACGGGACTCGAACCCGCACCCTTCGCAATCCGGGCGAATGCACTGACCAATTATGCTACCGCGGCCCTCACGGACCGCGTCGAAATTCTTTCTAGCTATTCTTAAGCTGCAAGGCAGCGCCATCTCTTCGCATTATAGGTAAACCCACAATGTCAAATGAATACTTTTACAAGTATTAAACATTTGAAAGAAGAAATAGCAATTATAGTTATAATTTTTATTATTTTTAAAGCATGTAACTGCTTGATGTTTAAATCTAAAGAAAATATAACTAGAAAAAATGTGGGTTTACCTATAATGCGAAGAGATGGCGCTGCCTTGCAGCTTAAGAATAGCTAGAAAGAATTTCGACGCGGTCCGTGAGGGCCGCGGTAGCATAATTGGTCAGTGCATTCGCCCGGATTGCGAAGGGTGCGGGTTCGAGTCCCGTCTGCTGCCTGGTCCGCGTGGAATTTTTTCTAGTTTTTTTCTAGTTATATTTTCTTTAGATTTAAACATCAAGCAGTTACATGCTTTAAAAATAATAAAAATTATAGATGAAGTTAGTTGAATAATATACAAATTTGAAATTAGCGCACAACAGCCCGCTTTTATTGAGACAACTTAGCGATCGCAGAGCCTCACTTATTTTGTCCATATTTCTGGGACACTATTTTCTACAGCGATCGATCTCCTTTTCTCTAACCTCCATGATACAGAATGAAAAGGAAAAACTGATATTATATTCAGTTTTAAGTTTAAAAAATCATGCCAGAATCGCCACCATTGCAATGTAATGTTGAATTTGCATAAAACAATTGTTTAAAAGTGTGAAATTATAATAAAAAGCACTCAAGTTTCGGCGAAATCTTTTATTCCCCATTTGATAGGTAGTTTAATTAATACGTAATTTTAACACTATTTAGCCGTTGACAGAAACCTTTCTTCAATAAGAGACCTTATCATAGTTTAGTTTGTCAATTCGTTAATAATTGGTTAGTCATATCGACGTTACTGTACATCACCGGCAAAGTTCTTGAGCAACGACCATAGACTAAGAAGTCTGCGCAGTACCAATTTTACTAAGAAAAAAGTTTACTACGCAATGAAATTTGTCTGTGGTCTTGCTCAAAAAGTTTGCCGCGAAATACAAATGAACTGTGATAAGATTATCTTTTACTGGGAAAAGGATGCTGTATGCGGCTGTAACACTAGAAATCGTGGACAGATATAGCTTCTATTTCGATAGCTTAACAAATAGGTACTTATTTAATAATTAAAAGTATATTAAAAATTGTCTTCAATAAACAAACATTTTACAAAATTTCAATACAAAATTAGTAAACTGAAAAAAAAATCAACAATAATATTTCATGAAAAATGAAATCCTAAAAAAGTGTCAAAATTTCGACAGATTATTTTAAAATTCAGGTTACAATACGTTAACGCTTTAAATGTCTTGGATTTTATGAAAACAATGTTATGTAACAATTAGGTACTCTTTACCATATATATATTATTTATAAATTAAGAAATAATATTTTAAGAACTATACAAAACAGCTACGTCACCTCCTAGACCTAGAAAACGTTAATTATTTTAATTATAAGTAATTAAAATCAATCTTTGGTTTCCCCTTTCTAATGATTAGATTATTATTATATTATTACAAGATGTACTTAGTTTCATATGAGTGACACGAAACATTTTAAAATTAATAATGGCGGTAATTTCCAGTTTAATTTTTTTTGGAACGTTCAGTTTGAAGTTTAATTTTTCACGAAACGAATACAACAACCGTACAGCCTTTTGAAACATTTTTTTTCTTAAACAATTATTGAGCTAGAACGCTACGGCCTTTATGTACAGCCAGTTCGATGTTTATTTTCTTTAGTGTTTTCATTTTATTGGTTGAATTGTGCGTCTTTCGACTTCCTCCGGGATATTTCTGCGCTTGCATCTTGAATGGCCTCCCAGAGTTTGGCTTCGGATAGGATTTGGCGGGAGAGCTCTTCGATTGCGTTCTCTGAGTCCAGGATTGAGCCTAGGGTGTCATCGTCGACGAACTGGAATGGATTAATGAAAGTAGATTAGTTATATAATTTAAATGAATACTGAAAATAACAATAAGGTTAAGGATTGTATTTATGAAACTTCTTTTCTGTAAATCAAAAAATCCCATGGAAAAGATGAAACCGTAATGCGTCACGAGCGTCACACGACTATACAGGGCGTCCCACGGCTACCTCACACGGAGGGAAAGTATAATAAATATTGAAGATAGGATATTTTACTGAAAAAAGACATCATTTTATTTTTAATAATAACTAGAACTGCATTCACAGATTTTTTAAAAATCGCCTGTTACAACTACTACTACTACTACTGAATCAAACTAATTTGTAAAAATAATAATTCGAAAATGGTACACATACATTTTCAAGCGTCTGTTCTTCTGTTTTTTGTGAGTTTCATTTTCGTTTATTTGCATTTTTTTTGTTAATTTACTTATCATGACGTATCAAAATAAAATGGATTTAATGGAAGCTTACTTTAAGGAGTTACGCAAAGATAATGAAAGCGACAGGCAGAGAAATTATTAAAAGAGTGAGAATTTGCATACAATTAAATGGATCACATATTGAACATTTGATAAATTGAATTATATTTTTGAAGTTATACTTCTTTAGGCGCGTTATGAAAAAATGATGAGAGTGAAATTTTAAGATGCGCGCGCATCACTGTAACACAAAATTTTAACAGCATGAAGTTGGTCGCTTTAGCGACCAACTTCATGCGTTACTTTTGTGTTTACCGCACATTAAGAAAATCTACCAACAAAATAGAAATAGAATCTTTATTTAGTGGGTGCTAACGACTGCACTGTGAAGGACTATCAAAAGTATTTATTAATCTGGAACAACGGAACCAAAGCGCGATTCAGGAGACTACAGCGCCATCTCTTGACCATTGGTGTAGTAGAACCAAAAACCACATCTTTATTTTTTGTAACAAAGTAACAGTTATAGGTATTCATATTTATAATATCAAAAGTATTTATTAATCTGGAACAACGGAACCAAAGCGCGATTCAGGAGACTACAGCGCCATCTCTTGACCATTGGTGTAGTAGAACCAAAAACCACATCTTTATTTTTTGTAATAAAGTAACAGTTATAGGTATTCATATTTATAATATTTATCCACATGTTTCTAGTTTGTATATTCGGAATACGTGTTTGAGTTTCATACAAGTGCAAATCACATATGTTCTAATAAATTATATTCAGTAGCGATTTTAATTGAATATTTTGATTATTTATTTATTTTTTTAAATTAAAACTGAAGTTTATTGACTGTGTCCTTTTCCAGACTTTTTATTAATTTATTGTAATTAATTATTTGCATGCAATTAAAAACTAATTTTAAACGATGCCAAAGAAGGATAACTTCTCACGCGCCTACATAAGTACACGCACCCATTTTTATTTCTTGCACCGTTTCGTTTTTACATTAGTTTGTATAAAATAATTTTAAATAAAATGTTAAATTTAATGACTTTTCTTTCATTTAAAATAATATGCTATTTAGCAAAAATAATCCTTGTGATTAATTATTTATTTTCGATGGTTATCATGAAACATGTCGTGTTTTTTTTTCGAAATTTCACGAGTTTGATTCCCAGTTGTAGCAGGCGATTATAAAAAATCTGTGTATGCAGTTCTAGTTATTATTTAAAATAAAATGATGTCTTGTTTCAGTAAAATATCCTGTCTTCAATAATTAATATACTTTCCCTCCGTGTGAGGTAGCCGTGGGCCGCCTTGTATATATAGTTGCATATGTGTGTTTGTGTGGGATGCGTGCGCAGCTCTTCCCGATGAGCATGAAAGTTGGAGGGTAACTCGCCGAAGGCTGAAAGGCTACGAGCCCTTCAGATGTGAGGTCCGTGCACAAAAATTGCATATTTGCTAGCTCTGATGTCACGTTGGAAGAGAGATAAATGTGTAGGCGCCTAGGCTTCGGCCGATCCTGCCTCTCTATCGCTTGTTCCGCGCTCTCGCTCGCACGCTCAGACTTAGACTTAGGAAGAGGAGATCGTAGAGTACCTGCGAGTGAAGACGAAGTTCTCCCTGAGGGTCGCACGGTTGGAGTCCCGTCACAATGTGAATTTTAATTCATTTGTGGTGAGGGTGCCGACCGAACATCTAGCGACTTTTATGAAAGAAGAACTTTGGCTGAAAGGTGTCGTTTTTCGGCGATTCCGAGGCCGGTTACCTGATACCGCTATGCGCCACACGTCGCCGTCTATACGTGTTAATTAGGTGTTTACTAACATAGCTACTAATTCTTTATACTAAAAATAATGTTTTTATATCTGTATATATGTTAGACTATAAGGTATTTATCTGTGGGCCTATGTAGCCTGATCATAAATAAGTAAATAAAAAAAAATGGGTGCGTGTACTTATGTAGGCGCGTGAGAAGTTATCCTTCTTTGGCATCGTTTAAAATTAGTTTTTAATTGCATGCAAATAATTAATTACAATAAATTAATAAAAAGTCTGGAAAAGGACACAGTCAATAAAGTTCAGTTTTAATTTGAAAAAATAAATAATCAAAATATTCAATTAAAATCGCTACTGAATATAATTTATTAGAACATATGTGATTTGCACTTGTATGAAACTCAAACACGTATTCCGAATATACAAACTAGAAACATGTGGATAAATATTATAAATATGAATACCTATAACTGTTACTTTGTTACAAAAAATAAAGATGTGGTTTTTGGTACTACTACACCAATGGTCAAGAGATGGCGCTGTAGTCTCCTGAATCGCGCTTTGGTTCCGTTGTTCCAGATTAATAAATACTTTTGATAGGCCTTCACAGTGCAGTCGTTAGCACCCACTAAATAAAGATTCTATTTCTATTTTGTTGGTAGATTTTCTTAATGTGCGGTAAACACAAAAGTAACGCATGAAGTTGGTCGCTAAAGCGACCAACTTCATGCTGTTAAAATTTTGTGTTACAGTGATGCGCGCGCATCTTAAAATTTCACTCTCATCATTTTTTCATAACGCGCCTAAAGAAGTATAACTTCAAAAAAAATTGTGATACACTACAGCTTTATTCAAACGCCACTAATATACAGGTGGCACGTAACTCTAGCGCTTAACAAAACCCGGAGGAGATAGTTGCACATGGGCACAGAATATATACACTACGCGAAAAGAAGCGACACTTAAGCATGTGTGCTCGTAAAATCGCCCGCAGCTATGTGTGGGTGTCTGGAGGTGCGCGGGGGCGTTGCGCGGCGCGCGGGCCGTGGAGAGGGCAGTCACCGACTGCCTCGACCGAAGGGATGGCAGTAGCGCACAGACTGACTACGCTACGCAGTCATATTATTATTTAGATAATAATAAGAATTATAAAACGAATCGAAAAAGGAGAAAATAGTTATGATTTTATTCATTTTTAAACATTTAACTGCTAGATGTTTAAATCTAAAGAAAAGTTTTTTTTTTCTAGTAAACTTTTCTTTAGATTTAAACATCTAGCAGTTAAATGCTTAAAAATAAATAAAATCATAGCTATAATTGCTATTTCTTCTTTCAAATGTTTAATACTTGAAAAAGTATTCATTTGACATTGTGGGTTGCCTACAATGCGAAGAGATGGCGCTGCCTTGCAGCCTAAGGCTAGGAAAATTTCGACGCGGCTAAGAGGGCTAGCATAATGGTCAGTGCATTCGCCCGGATTGCGAAGGATGCGGGTTCGAGTCCCGTCCGCTGCAAGGAGAAAATATATAAAAGTTAGCAATTTGTTATAGTACCTACATTAAATGATTAAAAATTGATTATAAAATCACACCTATCCTTCATTGTTTACCCCAGTATCCTTGAATCGGTTCACATTTAATAACTTACTATGCATAAATATTCATTGGCACAAGTCTAAATTCCATGTTCAACCCTAGCGCATACACGCTCCTGCTCAAGGTCACTGACGCTGGAACTCTCACGTACAGAGAGTGTCATCGCTGTGACATGGGCACGATTGGAGAGCCAATCGGCGCAACGCACGCCCTCCCGCGCACCTCGTTTCCCCCCAACACATTTTAATTTTTACTTCTGCGTAATAACGGACAGTACCCTTAGTACGAGTTTGAGCTCACGAAAACTATCATAATTTACAATTACGAAAACTATGTCCATTTTGAAATGAAAAGTAACCAAATATACTTAACATTTAAGAAGACGCAAATGATTTAACAATAGAAAGCCTTCTCTCCAAGCTTCCGGCATACGGTCTGCCAGCCCAGTTCTGTTCTTGGGTAGCTGACTTCCTGCATGAGCGTAGAATTCGTGTCCTTACGGATGGTAGCAGTTCGCGGTTCATGTCAGTGAATGCCGGCGTTCCCCAGGGCTCCGTCCTATCCCCCACTCTCTTTCTGCTGCATATCAATGACCTGATTCCTCTTGGGAATATTCATTGCTATGCAGACGATAGTACAGTGCATGCGGGGTATCTCGGACAAGCAGCGGCTGGGCATGCAGTAACCAGGGAGAAACGGGAAAATCTTGTCATTGAACTCAATCAGGCTTTGGAACACATTTCCGAATGGGGTACCAGGAACTTGGTTGGGTTCAATGCCAAGAAAACTCAGGCTTGCGCTTTCACGGCAAAAACATCGCCATTCCTTCCCCTTCCATCTCTTCAGGGCACAACACTACCGCTGCAGAGCAACATTTCCATGCTCGGTATGGAAGTTCGCTCAGACCTGAATCCAAAGGACTACATCGAAACCGTGATCAAAACAGCTTCACGCAAACTCGGAGTCCTGAACAAGGTGCGGCGTTTTTTCACGCCCGATCAACTGTGCTTGTTGTACAAAACGCAAGTGCGGTCCTGCGTGGAATATTGCTCGCACCTCTGGGATGGCTCCGCCAAGTACTTGCTCGATGCTTTGGATAGGTTACAGCGGCGCGCGATCCGCATCATAGGCGATGAGGAGGTGACTAAACACCTTGAGCCTCTTCAATTACGCCGTGACGTGGCGTCCCTAAGCGCGTTCTATCGTTTGTACCACGGCGAGTGTTCTGAGGAGTTATTCTCTCTTATCCCACCTTCCCCTTTCCTTCAGAGGACCACGCGCGCTGGCCTACGTTGTCACCGTTTTACTGTGGCCACAATTCCAACGCGTACAAAGAAATTTGGTGACTCATTTCTTTGTCGCACTATCCGTAAATGGAATGCTCTGCCCGCTCACGTGTTCCCTCCCTCTTACAACCTGGGATCCTTTAAAAGAGGCGTGAAGAAGCAACATGCAGGCCGGCAGGGTGAGGATGGCTGGTGTGGCAGGTAGAACTGCTGTATCAGCTATCTTCGCGTCTGGACTTCACCTTCACTTAACATCAGGTGGGGTGGAGTCATTTGTCGGACCTAACTATAAAAAAAAAAAAAAAAAAAGAATTCAAACACTGTTTATTTGTATTGAAATGAAAACAATAGAATCAGTACCCTTAGTACGAGTGCAAGCTCACGAAAACTATCATAGTTTTCGTAATTGTAAAACTCGTACTAAGGGTATAGTTTCGTGCCGTTACTTATACTTGTCCTGTGAAAAGTATGGGTATGCAATTTGATATTTAGTTACACACTGGTGTCGATTCTGGAACGATTCATTAAACCTAAACTTAAATTTGACAACAGTGTGTTTGTGCCGGATAGCGACCACCGGTACTTGATTTCCGTATCGTCGCAGCTTAGCTAGAAAGTTTTGAGACGGAGATTTTGCATGTTTAAATAAAAGATGTGATATATTTGAAAGTCAAATAGCGATTTTTTTTATGCAAAATAGGCAATGTGTTTGACCACAATCTCACCTGATGGAAAGCGATGATGAGGCTCCTAGGCTGGTACATGGTACACGCTGTGCCTAGAAGATGCCTGTTCCCTCTGGCCTTGAAGAGGTCCAGATTATATTGGTCCGGGAAAACAGACCTCGGCAAGGAGTCCTCCCTAGCCGTTCGCATAATGAAAGCCGAAGCAAATCGCTTCGTGCGAATGGGAGGAACTTCGACAACATAAGGGTGGAATATTGTATTCAAACAATTGCTGATACAAAATTCGAGGAAGAGGGGTTGGGGACAATATTTTGCGACCAATGGCAGCGTCGCTTTTGATATCGCGTCATGTAGCACCATACGGATTGGTGGTGGAGCCGAACCTTAACTTGGTGCGTTCCGTCTCGCACAGAAATGCCAAACAGTATCTTTGTCATTCTCTATACAGAATGAAAAGGAGAGACTGATGTTAAATTTAGTGTTAAGTTTAGAGAATCACGCCAGCATCGACAGCATTATCGTTGTAGTAGCTTCAAAACTACACACTTAAGTTAAGACATGTTTCAGTAAAGTAAGTCACACTAATTTCGTGTTTTTTTTACTCTTGCCTCGTCCTTGTCACAGATGGGCACATTTGTGGGTGACTCCCTCCCCAGTGTGACGCACATATTTTGCTATTTTGCATCTAGAATAGGGTATTTAACAATATTAAAAATAAAGTGCCAATTGTTAGCATCTGTGTTTAGAATGAATATTGGCAGGGGTTTTTACTATTTTTACAAAAAAATATTCATAATTTTACTAAAAACCCACGAAAAAGATAATAGTTTTCTTATCTATTGTCACGTGACTCAAAACGTATAGGTATTGGCGGAGCCTAAAATGACGTCACACGCAAGTAAACTTCCAGTTAAAGTGACATTACATTGTATCGTTTGACGTTTTAATAACAGTCGTGTGACGTCACACACTAGTAAGACGCCATATTGTCCAGAGAAACGTTTTCGCGGCAACTTGCAAATGGAGTTTTTGATTTGGTTATTTTTACTGAAATACGCACAGAATGATGAATATCCACCTTTACGGACTCCATAAACATTAGTCAATAACGTGAGATCGTTTTCTAAAACTTGTCAAATACCTTACAGCAGTTCCCAAATTAAGTTCCAAAAACCTTGTTCCAACATAACAAATTAAAACCCAAAATACAGATAAGAATTCTTAATATTTTAAAGTTTTTTGATAAAGTTTAAAATTATTAGATTTTAAAATGTGACGTCACAAAACTTGGGACCCCTCCCACCCCTTGTCACACAATGTCACACTTCTTCCCTTTCCCTTAACGTGTGACGTACTTTAGGGATGACTTCTTACCTGTCTTTGTCTCAAGAGCTCCTGTACAGGCATTCCGGGTGCACCCTGGGATCTCTTGCGACCACAACCTGTAGACAATTAATAGTTATGTATCCAACTGTTGTATCATCATCATCATTAGCCTAATAATTTGTTTTTCATTGTTTTCATTAATGACGTTGTAGATGTAATTAAGCACAGTGATGTTTTTTTATATGCAGATGATCTTAAACTAATAAAAGTTATTCACTGTGATGAGGACGCTAAGCTCCTACAATCGGACATTGATAGCCTAGTGGAATGGTGCAAGATAAATGAAATGTCTCTCAATATTAATAAATGTTATCATATAAAGTTATCGCGCAAGTCTCACAATTTTAAGTCACAATATAAAGTAAGAGATGCAGTAATAGAGGAGGTAAATACTATTCGAGATCTGGGTGTAATAATAGATTCTAAATTAACATTTACTCCACACATAGATAACATTATTGCTCGAGCCTCAAAAACTCTAGGATTCATTATGAGAAATGTCAAAGTATTCAGAAATCCCTCAACAAAGGTCTTGATTTATAACAGCTTTGTTAGAAGCACCCTAGAGTACTGTTCAGTTATTTGGTCTCCTCAGTACAGTATACATCAGCTTCGTATTGAACGCATTCAGAAACGCTTTACTAGACATCTCACATTCAGTAGTAGGCTGAATACAAAACCAACTACAGCCAAAGACTTCAGTATTTTAATATGGACAGTCTTCTCACTAGGAGAAATATTTTGGATATCACATTTTTATTTAAAGTTGTCAGAAATGTAGTTGATTGCCCACAATTACTCAGTAAGATAAATATTAGAGTTCCCCGTAAACCACCACGCTATCCTGTACCAACATTCAGCAAACCAATCGCTCGCACAAATATTTTAACACACTCTGCATCATATCGCTTGCCCGAAGCTTACAACAAGCTAAGTGAGAGTGTTGATATCTTCCATGACTCTTTTCTACGATTCAGGACTAAAGTATCTGAGTTATTAAGAGATATGTAGGCAAACTTTATTTTTACTTTTGTCTTTAAATTTGTTATATCGAGTAAATATATATATATTCGTTTTCTATTTTCTATAGTTTCAAAGCCACTAATAGTTCACAAACTTCATTATTTACATGTGGTTTCAGTTTATGTTTCCGTTTGTTTATTTAATTAAAATTCGGTCCGTTCGTACTGTCTCTTAAGCATGATGTGGCTACCTTCAATAGAATTTTGCATTTTGTATGTATCACTATAATGTTTAAAAAATAAGATTTAATGTAACTTTCCCTGGTGGTCCTAATAAATAAATAAATAAATAATCATTTCATATTGAAGTCATTTTTAAATTTGACGACTCTGTATATACTCGTAATACAGGGAGAAAAAATAGCCATTGCTCATTTTCTTGCCGGTTCTTCTCAGTACAAGGTCTCCCGCCGTAGATTTGCGAACCGATGGCGTAGCTTTTCGACATTCACAAGTGCTTGTAACAGCCTAGACTTGATTAACGACATCGAAAGAAAACTAACTTTTCTAGTCATCATTTTATTAGATTCCTTCTCTGCATACTCCTGATATGATATAGATTTCTATACCCATATATTACCTATATATGTTAATATCTATTATTTTTTATGTACTTTATGTATTTATATAGATATTTATTACGTGTATTTACAGTGACGTCAATGGAAAATAGATTGTATTATACGTAGTATATATATTATCCTGCTTCTATAGATATACTTTAATTATAATAAATAAATTGATGGCTTTTTTTGCACTACTTTCTTAAGATCTTTGCTTTATAATACTCCGGTTGATTAGTAGAGAATGCCTAGTGGCATAAAGACTGCCACTTATACACTTATTTGTGCAATAAAGTTTAAATAAATAATTGTTCAAAGTTTTATGTAACTATTGGGCACCATCCCTGACGGCGGCGATGGGAGTGACTTATTTTTTAATTTGTAAATAGGATGTTATTTATAAGTAGGTTTAGGAAATTTGTATTTAAATATTATTTATTTCTGTACATATATAATTAATAAACAACAATAAAACTAAACAAATATATAAAGAGTTTGTTTGTTTTTTGTTTAAGAGAGGTAGGACATAGCGAATTTCCCTTGTAGCGTATACTTTACAGATTCCACTAATTCTTCAGTTGCTCAAAAGGTTGTAACACAAAATCAGACCATTTCTTTTTCACAATATCCACTATGAACGAATTTAAGAATAATTAAAATTAGACGCCAACCGCACTCGATGAAATCGCGCCAAAACTCCATAAATAGCCTTAGATTAAAACAAAAAGGGTAGATACGGCACCAGCCTCACAAAAGTGATCCGCACAAATTGTGGTCCACGGCCCTAATCGCTTTAGTCACAACTTGACATGCAAACGACGTACATGTGAAAGAAATATTGCTAATATTTTGTGTTTATATGATAAAACAATGCCTAAGTGTGTTTTTAAAAAGTGCTCAAATTGCTCAAGAACTAAAAATAAAACCCACTGCATCACTTTTCATTCGTAAGTACTATAAAATATATTTTTATTAAAAATTGCTGTTTGTTTTGAATCTTATTCGGTAGTGACGTCGAGTACTGGTCGCGTGATTGGTCGGTAGTGCAGTGACGCGGATCTCGCCGTCCCGTTCGCGCTGCCGTGGGATCAGTTTTTGTTTGATGCAAGTATGAGCGTACCGTATCTACCCTTTTTGTTTTAATCTAAGTAAATAGCCTATTATTTTCAGTGTTACCTGTAAATGCATTGCAGAACGGTCTCTTCTTGGGTGTGAGCACCATCTCCTCCGTCATCCGAGGGTCGTAGTTCCTTGGGATCTGGAATTGATATATTCATTTGATTGAGTTTCTATAGCAGTATAAGTCCCAACCATCATATCATGTAATATCTAATAGATCTAAGAGTCTACTCATTTTCTCCGAAACGAACTTTAGGTAACGAAGTTCAAACGAAATTTGATTTCGTCAACTTAAGGTTATACTTGATTTGAACTATAAACTATCAAATTAAATTTTTCTATATAATAGAAAATATAAACCTCATATTGTTTTAAACTTTCATGGTCACTAACATTATAGTAATATAAGTTATTTACGGGATTGTTACCATGTACCTTGTTTTTAGCGAGTTTCCGATATTTTATCGCGATCCGATACTGTAAGTGTTGTGTGTCGGGAACAGTTTCGAGTGAATTGTGAGAATGTGAACAATGGTACGGGTATCGAACGCAATAAAAGACTTCGTCGGAGGATAGACCGATATGTCTACCAATAACAGCCTACCCGCAATTACTTCAGTTACTCCGTGATCATGGCGCGCTTGCAACAGTGCCGAAATCAGTACACATTTGACAATGACATTTCGGACTCGCAAACGATACGATTTCGATATTGGTTCGTGCTAGTGCTAAACTGTACCAGTTTACACAAGCAAGGAGGCCGTAACGCTACGGGCGTTACAGTACGTAGGTACGCCATGAAGTGTCACTCTTATAAGTATTATTTACGTATTATTTATATAAAATGTAGAATACAAGGAATATATTTACCGATGCAGAGGAACAGGAGTCCATGAGCAAGATAGCCGCAACGACGAATAACGACAAACGGGACATGGGCGCCATTTTGTATTGATGTTGCAAAATAAGATGGCGTCGATATCTGAAAATAAAGACAGGAGGTTTACCTTTAAAAAAACTTTAATTGAATCAAATCTGAGGAGTTTGATGGTGCAAGTGGTTGGTGTGTGCTGCGATTGTTAAATTGAAGCAACTTTCGCATTGGTCGATCATTGGATGGGTGACAAAACTTTTTTTAAACCGTTGGTCCCGGCCGGCTGCAGCTTCAGTCGTTAGCACCCACCAATCCGTACTGGGCCCACGTGGTGAGTCATGGCCCAAAGCCCTATTCTATTGATAGGGAAGGCCTGTGCGACAGTAGTGGCGGCGTTTATAGGCTGATGATGATGAATAGAATCATCGCGGCTCGGGAGCTATTACATAATTTTGTCTGGAAAATGCCTTACCCATCCTTCAACCACTGGGGGAGCGAGAAGAAGGTATGTGGGACTCCTCCCTGTCCTCTTCAGCCAGCCCTGGAGCTCGCTGATGTGAACAGGGCCCTACCTACGCCCTGAACAGGGCCACTAAAAACCAGACAATACTCCTGCACCGTCACCCGACACGCACTATGAGGACCGCGGTCCCCCTAGTGCATGCCGAGAGGGCGGGTGTGGTCGCGGAACCCGTCTCCGAATGGCCGCGCACCCGCCAGTAGCATTTTACAGTATCTAGTCATGAAGAACTTCTACGTGTTCACATTTTTGTAGGTTTCACCTATCGCCGTTTTTTTGTTTAAATCTATATCTATCTATATAAAATATCTTCCCACAGCGGCAGTACTTGAACTGAATCTTCAGTCCACGAAATATACTTCTAAATATAATTCCGGACACATTTATCGGTCTACTTAGTGTTATATTAAGTTTCAACGGTCTTTAGCAAAAATATATGTCCATCGTCAAACAATAATTTTAAAAACACACCAAATGAAGGTTAATATCGTGGTTGCGACTTTAAGACCTCCCATGTGTAAAATTCTTCAGCGCGAGATATTCAATAAAAACTGTCTACAAAAAAAAATGGGTGCGTATACTTATGTAGGCGCGTGAGAAGTTATCCTTCTTTGGCATCGTTTAAAATTAGTTTTTAATTGCATGCAAATAATTAATTACAATAAATTAATAAAAAGTCTGGAAAAGGACACAGTCAATAAAGTTCAGTTTTAATTTGAAAAAATAAATTAATAATCAAAATATTCAATTAAAATCGCTACTGAATATAATTTATTAGAACATATGTGATTTGCACTTGTATGAAACTCAAACACGTATTCCGAATATACAAACTAGAAACATGTGAATAAATATTATAAATATGAATACCTATAACTGTTACTTTATTACAAAAAATAAAGATGTGGTTTTTGGTTCTACTACACCAATGGTCAAGAGATGGCGCTGTAGTCTCCTAAATCGCGCTTTGGTTCCGTTGTTCCAGATTAATAAATACTTTTGATAGGCCTTCACAATGCAGTCGTTAGCACCCACTAAATAGAGATTCTATTTCTATTTTGTTGGTACATTTTCTTAATGTGCGGTAAACACAAAAGTAACGCATGAAGTTGGTCGCTTTAGCGATGCTGTTAAAATTTTGTGTTACAGTGATTAAAATTTCACTCTCATCATTTTTTCATAACGCGCCTAAAGAAGTATAACTTCAAAAATATAAGGAAACTAAATATAACAAAAAATACAAGTGATAACTAGAGGGCTTTATGATTTTTATTTTGCTCTTGTCATTTTAAATAAAAAACGAAATTGTAGTAAAAAAATAAAAAACAATTCAATGTAAGAGGACAAGACACATAAGAGGTTTTGGTTGCGCGTTTTGATCACATTGGAGAATATAAGTATGTAAAAGGGATTGAGATTCAAAACACACTCGTAACTTGTATAATTGGAAGTAGTGACTTCCAATTATACAAGTTATTTGTTTTTAAAATTTATCATTGCAATGACAATAGCATAGATAAATGATTGGTCCCGCTTTGAAATTATTCATCTATGGACAATAGTATATAATAGTGGTTTTATGTATTGCTCAATAGTGGAGTGAACACTGTCCACCTCCATCATGGTGTGCCCTTTTTTATGTTTAATAGGGAAGGCGTTTGACCAAAATCTCGCCTGATGGAAAGCGATGATGAGGCCTAGGATGGTACACGCCTGCCTAGAAGATGCCTGTTCACTCTGGCCTTGAAGATGTCCAGTTTATTTCAGTACTTTAAAACTGAGTAGGTGATAACTTTTTGCTCAATATAACACTTAATTTCAGCTAGCGGCCGTCAAAAATTAAAATGATAGGTAACGATGTGTCAGCTAGTATATTAATATTTTACTAGGTTTTCACCAGTCTCAAATCACTTTGATTCGCATTTGAAATCATAAAAATGTATCCAATAAAGAGTATTACTTGAAGATCTAAGATTACATTAAGATTCCGATTAGTGTGCGGCTCGAGTTGATACGTTGACTATCCCATTCCGAATTGATATGTCTACTACGACTATAGCCTAGGCTAGCTTAGGCTAGGGAATGATAAAAGACAGATTAGAAACAAAAACAAAAACGAATGCAGTAATTTGCTAGTTCCATCTTCGAAAGTCTCCCTTTGTCAAATTTGATTTTTTTTTATTTTATTTATTTGATGTACAAACAGGTGACAAAGATTCAGTACAAAATTATCTTCAATATCACACAAAAAACAAGGATGTAACCTTTAATATGTACATACTGAGTGACTAAACAATAATAACAGAGTGCTTGACATGCTAAGCTACAGCCAAATTATATCATATTTTTATTTTTTTAAATTGATTACTTACTAGCAATAGTTTAAATAATTATAAATGTTACAAATTAGCAATTAGACTCTTCTTAAATACTAAAGATCTGTGATCAAATACATCTATTTCTGCTCCATTAACGACGAGTTCATTATATTAGCGACACATACGTAATATAGGGTTATAATAAGAAAGGACATTGTTCAGCGTCCATACATAGTTAGCCTAAGAACCAACAATCATGAAATATTATTTTCTAGGTTCAAAATCGTAAGTAAATGACTGTAAAAACAAAGATTATTTAAGGACACTTCTGAGAACTTAAATTATTAGGAAAACTAAAATTTTTTGAGGTTATGTTTAATATTCAATGAAACATAGGTCAACCTATGAATTTAGTATGAACTCAGTATGAAGTGAATTAATTCATTTTATTCGGTGCGATTTTAAAGAATAACTATTAGGAAAAACTTGGTTAGGTAGGAATCATGAATAAAATAAAAACTGTAGTTTTGCTTCTTATATATTGACTATTTTTCACATAATTGTATCATATTGTTTATTGTATTTATTTGGTTATCACATGTATATTGTGTAAATATGCAGCGTGAATGTGTATCAGGTGTTCTTGAATAATTTGGCAGTATGATCCTCTCAGGATGTTGTGACACAGGTTCAATAGCACTTGGTAATAAGGGCTCTGCTTTTTGGTAACATCGATGGCATATTAGATAGCCGAAATAGTTAAATTAAAGGAAAAACAATCGCAAATAAACACACACAACAGATAATCCGAAACGAGAATGCACTTTCCGGTATAATAAACTATTTTTTGGAATGCACGAATGCCACACATTACTGCGAATGCAAACTGCATGCACCACAACCACAGAGTAACAGTTTTATGTCGACCCTTCACTTGACAACAGTTTGTCCTTGTCATGCTTAATAAGGAATGAAAAGGACAGACTGATGTCATGTTTTAAAATAGCAAATACAAATAGCCAAGTGAAGTGCCGGCATTAGGAAGAAAGAGTGTTTTGTTTGCAGCGCTGCCATAGATTACACACATAAAATGGTATTTATTGTCTCAGATTATTTTTTAACTTTTTAATTTAGCTTACTTAACTGGAAGTGTCCGTCAGAATCTAAATACTGATAATTATCGCAAAAAATATACTAAGAATTATCATAAATGCCAAATTGGTGTTGGTTCTTAGGCCAATTTTAACATTGTCCTTTAATTGAGATATACAGGAAGAAATAATGTCATAGGCTTACTAAAGCGATAATTAATATTAAAACGAATTTGGGACAGCAAGTAGGGAGAATCTTACTGAGAGTGAATAATTTTATGCAGAGTCAGTTCATCTAAATATTTCTTACGAAATATCAATGACTGCATACCAAGTTTCAACAATCTGTCTTCATAGTTTTATGATATAACTTTACAATAACTAACAAGTTTTATTATTTTCATTTAGAGAGTATTTAATTTTCTATTAATTAGAATTCATTTCATTAAGCTAGCATTCCAAGTTCACTATATTTTTAGGATTCTTTAAGTGACCCGGATTCATTGCTCTTGAGTGTACTTTCATTTCATACACAACATACGTGTGATTCTAATTAATGAAGCTTGTAAATGCATTTACGAGCTTGCATCGCCCTGATATGCGAACGGACGCCTGTCGCGCGCCGCGGGGCGTGCGTTATTACGAGAACACAGTATAAACAGAACGCCAGTAGCTTAGGTCAAATTATAGAAAACTGTCAGGCAGGCCCCGGAAGCACGGTGGAACTTAAGATAGAAGATTTTTGGTTACCCATCCAATGACCGACCATTGCGAAAGTTGGTTAACTTCAACGATCGCAGCCGAACGCGCTAACCACCCGCGCCATCTAGCTCCTCTTGATTTTTATATAAGTATATTTATATAGAAATACATATTAAACATCCATGACTGGAGTAGAATTGCTCGTATTCATTACACAAACATCTGACCCCACCGGGACTCGTACCCGGGAGCACCTCTTGAGTAAACAACACCATGCACATACTTTTGCACCCTTCTATATTTCTCTATTATTATTCCCTTTCCACCATAGCTTGCCTGGAAGAGATTGCTGTTTAGCAATAAGGCCGCCTATTGTATACTTTTCTTCATTTTATAAGTTTATGTCTTGTGTTCTTTGTTGTGTGCAATAAAGATTATTATTATTATTAAATTGCTTTGAAATATCACGTCTAGGTAGAATTTTTACTTAGAAGTGACATCATTACCCCACTCGCAATTGACAAACAATATTCAAAATAATAAGATCTCTCAATAACACCACGTCAGTCGGTTACGATAAATTCCCTATTAATGACTTGAAATACTGTGCTTTAATTCTTTCTGATATATTGTCATACCTAATAAACTTATCATTTACAGAAGGTAAATTCCCGGAAATATTAAAGATATCTGTCATAAAACCCATCCACAGAAAGGATGACACTGATGTATTTTTTGACGACCTTCGTGGCCGAGTGGTTTATATGGTGGCCGGGTTTCAAGGTGGCGCCAACTCGAGAGTTCCCGGGTACGAATCCCGGTGGGGGCAGATGTTTGTGTGATGAATACGAGCATTTGTACTCCAGTCATGGATGTTTAATATGTATTTCTTTATAAATATAGTTATATATGTATTAGTATATAATATTCTATCGGTTACTTTAGTATCTCATAACACAAGCCTACAGTGCTTACTTTGGGGTTAAGCTAATTGGTGTGAGTGTTGGAAATATTTATTATTATTATTATTAATTGTAGTTATTATATTACATATTTTAAGGTTTTTAGTTTTAGGTTCATTGTTATAATATTTAAGTATAGAGAATCATGCCAGATTGAAATATTTTGTGTTGGGATATTTGGTTTACATATCGTTTTGTTTGTCAGAAATAGTAATTTATATTTGTTTCTTAGGTTTTCACGTACATCACTCATTAAATAAAACTAGTTTTAACGGGTTAATGCACAAAGTTTATTTATTTATTGACGTTTCGCCGCCTTTTATTATTAACGGGTAGTAATTTATGTTATTAACGGGATTGCTAATATGTACCTTGTATTTTTAATAAATAAATTACTTTCTGTCTATCTATCCCCGATCTTCTATAGTCCCTTTCTGTCCCTCTCATAGGAAAACAAATTTAGACGCGATTTCACCGGTACCAAGATTATGCAGGCTTCGGAACATAGCAACGTTATTGATCTCCATTGTGACTCATTTACCAGGTTCATTAGCAATCATGAAAAAAATGATGTAGTGCATCTGATTAGATGTATTGTTTTAAGGTCTTTTAATTTGCTTAATCTGTACTTGTTATTATAAATAATAGATGTAGAGTCTGTGAGGAAAGAGAATGGGCGTGGCGAAAACCGGAACTAACATTAAGATTTTTATTTGGCAATCAAACCCAGCAATCTGTAAAACGTCAAAGTTTTGTATTGATACGAATTTGTTTGTTGTTGTGATTTTTTGCTGTTTTTTGTATTTAATCATGTCTAAAAGCGGTAAAACCTTACAAATACGGTAGAAAAGCACTACAGCGCCCTTCAATCTAAATCCCATTCTCTTTCCGCACAGACTCTAGTCGTTAATTTATAAGTAGATTTATTCAACTTTTAATATGTTTCCCATGCATGTGGTGTTTTCCTACAAATATTTGTTACGCTCATGTAATTAGTCGCAAATGTTTGTTTTTTTATAAGTGATAACAAATGTTGGAAGAAGGGCCATTCAAGTATTACGTAAGCAGATTTATTACAATTATTTACCCCCTCCTCCCCCTTGTCAGCAAAAGTAAACAAAGCTCTTACTCCCCCCTCACGCGCTTACGTAAACATTGGTACCTATGCATTTTTCCTTTAATGTATTCTAATTTTTTTTGAAGTTATACTTCTTTAGCCGCGTTATGAAAAAAATATGAGAGTGAAATTTTAAGATGCGCGCGGATCACTGTAACACAAAAATAACATAATGAAGTTAGCCGCGGGCGCGTTATGAAAAAATGATGAGAGTGAAATTTTAAGATGCGCGCGCGTCACTGTAACACAATAGTAACACCATGAAGTTGGCCGCGGGCGCGTTATGAATGTTAGTGTCTAATAATGGTGGATTATTAACCACTTAGTGGTTAATAATCCACCATTATTAGACATCTGTTCGAAAGGTACTTTGAACGATCCACGGAGCTCCATAAGATGATCGCGTTGTCAAAAACAATGTTGGCACGCTCGTCGCCTCTGATCACTGTTTTCATATTTATAATATTTATCCACATGTTTCTAGTTTCTATATAGACACAACGTGTTTTAGTTACTTACAAGTGCTAATTACATATGGACTAGTAACTTAAATTCAGTAGTGATTTTAATTGAATAATTTGAATATTTATTATATTTTCAAATTAAAACTGAACTTAATTGACTGTGTTAACTATCCTTTTCCATTCCTTTTATTATTTATTTGTAATTATTAATTATTTGCATGCAATTAAAAAATATTTTTAATGATGCCAAAGAAGTATAACTTCTCACGCGCGTACATAAGTTACACACATCCATTTTTTTTATTCATTCATGAGCTTTCATGAGCTTCATGAGCAGCAGTACTTAATAGGCTTAGAGGACTTTAACGCACATAATATTCATTGAAACAAATTTTATTGACACAGTATTCAATATTGAGTAAGGTCCTATTACGAACAAAACCAACTTCTTTCGAATTTTTGGTATATGTATACAATCTTCAGTCCATGACACCCGAATCCATGATGCTGACGTAATCACTATCTCGACCGCCACCCCCCAAGTCATCAAAAATAAGCAAAGCAAAGACCCCCCTGCCCCCTATAGTGCTTACGTAATACTTGAATGGCCCCAGAGAAGAACCTTTTAAATATAATAAAAAAAATACTACTGATGTATCGTCGCAACTGTGACCGACTCTGTTTTCAATGTGAATGAACAATGTTTGAGAATGCGGTTTCCGATTTTTTCTTTCATCTAACCTGAACAAGCTTTAATTAATTAAGATTTTAAAAGAAATATTGAAAAACAAAATAGTGAGCACAGACTAGACATCCGAAGTGACACTTCTTTTCTTAAATAACCTAACAGTAGGCGGTGCAAAGACTTAGATAATATTACCGTGACTTAGCGGAATGGAGCAGCACACGCTTCATCCTACACACGCATATATATATATATATATATATATATATATATATATATATATATATATATATATATATATTTTGTAGTGAACTACACAGTTCACACAATTAACGCACAATGTTAATTACAAAACACTCACTAAACACTGTATTTCACTGTACAAGTCTCTAAACTATCGCACTTGAACACTTTTGTTGCACTTTGATCGCCTTTGGATTCGCTCAGAAATAGCTGTTGAAACTCAACTGTCTCTGCGCGGCGCCAATCGCGCTTATATACGCCGATCGACGCATTCTAAAAAGTACCTGTTAAATTGAGAATTAGCTAGCACCCGCGAGTACGAAGTACCTACTTATACCTACGCAGGTACCGCGCATAACTTGTGAACAAGTGCAGATGTCGTTGCACTTTCTCCCTTACGCCGCACTGCATAAGGCTCATTTTAGAATGAGCCGCATTACTCGACCTCTATCGCAACCCGCGGTGCTCTGGCAAATTCGATTTCTAGCACTTTCGCGGTTACTTTTCGAGAGCGTTTGTGACAATATATATAAGTACATATAGTCGTGTGACGCTCGTGACGCCTTTCCGTTTCATCTCTTCCATAGGATTTTTCCATTAACACCTCGTTGGAAAATGAATTTTAGTTGAAAAATCATTCAGAATGGCTGTTAAACGAAGCCCTTTTTCTTCGTTTATCAGGTAGATTATCAAAAAGTATTGGACACGTATTTTTTCTTTTTTCACATAATATAAACATTGCAGAGATATATTGATTTGAAAAGTCGCATGACGTCACGTTTGAGTACACTTATAAGTGAAAATTCACTCAAAAGTGACGTCACGAGCCCCTACTCCCAAACTTTGACGCGCTATAACTTTGTCATTTTTTGTTTGATTGACCAAAGCAAAAATACGTGTCCATTATTTTTTGATCATCTAACTGACGGACTAAATAGAATTTCGTTTACTGTACCCTGTCATCATCCCTATTGTCCACCCCAATAAACTACGTCAGTAGACAAATAAAACATTTAACTATAAAAAATGGTTGCCTGTAAAGTCGGTTTTACGGGCGAAGATTTTACGTGACAACGTCTTTTTCTCGGTAGAATATTTATTGATATGAATATAATTAAATTGCACAATAGGAACAAGGAATTGAATGAAAATAAGAATTGCACAAATTTTAACTATAGAAATATATTTTGTTTACTAAAACATTGTACATGTAAACTTAAACTTAACACGAGAGACTCATCGTAACGTTACCGAGCGTTACACTTTTTCATAAGTGACTCCCAGCCGCAACCTAATTTAAGACGTTGTCACGTCAAAAGAAAAGAAAGTTGCGTTTAATTATTTAACTGATCCCAAATTAGTATCGAACCAAACAGCGTAGTTAGCTTAAATGTCTAGTTAAGTTTGACTTAAGTTTCATTAACTCACTTAGTGAAGTTGGCCAACTAACTAAGTTACCTAACTGATGTCGTTTCATTTGTTACGACGATGAATTTGGCTTATAAATACTTAATTTTCTTAGACGTATCACTTAAGCATATCAGTAAGTTAGTTAAATATTTTAGTTCGCATTAACTTAATTCGGATAGAATGACAGTACATTTATAATTAAGCTGAGTCGCCAGTTCGAGTTTTGCCCTAACAATCAATAAAAAAGCGAGTGTGCTTATGACCACACGACTGAAGTGAAACTTCTTTAGCTCTAATGATCTGAAAATCATAAACTTGCCCCTGAAGATTTGTTGATAAAAAAAACCACCAATCCCCGCTGGGTCCGTTATCACCCACCATTCCGCGCTGGGTCTATTATCACCCAAAAATCCGCGCTGGGTCCATTATCCCCCAAGAATCCGCGCTGGGTCTATTATCATCCACCAACCTTATTTTAATTTAATTTAACTTTAATTTAGTCTTTTGTATAAATTGCATGCCATTTATGGTAAAATATGTAGAATGGGTCTATTATCACCCACCAAGCACTATTCATGTATTTTGTGACGGGTATTGTTCATTGTTTACCGATGGGTCACCGATGACTCTAATTATAACGCAAAAATCGTAAGCCTTACAGTAGTCGCGTATGATGTGTAACATTTGAAACCTCACCTTATATTAGTAAAAAAAAAAAAACCTACTACAAAAGGAATAAGCCATTTGAACATTAAGTTCTAAAATCAAATCAAATAGCGCGCGCTTTCCAAACTTCCTGTTACACACTTCCGTCCCACTTCACGTAATCACTCCCACAAATTGCACGAAAGCGAGAGGAAAGATGTTACACGTCAATAATGATAAAAAAAGTATATACTATATATTACAATAATGTTAATACTAAAATTATCTAAAAAATAAAATAGATTATGGAGCAATATACCGTAATTAGCAAATAGTATATTTTTTCTATATTAAAAGAACTACATATATCACAAATCACTTAAAAAGAAACAATTTACATTTAGATATAAAACTAAAACTACACTAAAACTAGACAAAAATTAAAAATATTAAAAAAATAGCTGCCCTAAGTCTTCCCCGTCGGCAAAGGTTCCCAGGACAAATAAAAATATTTTTTATTTTTTATTAATATATAAATTATAACATAATGTCCGTTTTGAAATATCTTAAATTGTATTATTAATATTTGTTTCATATATATAATTTTTAGTTTCCTTGCTAGATGTTACAAGAACTGAAATGTCATCAGCAAAAAGAACGCATTTGTCTGATATTATTTCAGACGATCATTCCCAAAACGATGTAATTTAGTCAAATGTATAAAAAATACATTGTCCACGTCATCGTGGATCAGGCAGCGGACGGGACTCGAACCCGCACCCTTCGCAATCCGGGCGAATGCACTGACCATTATGCTACCACGGCCCTATTCGCCGCGTCGAAATTTTTCCTAGCCTTAAGCTGCAAGGCAGCGCCATCTCTTTGCATTGTAGGTAAACCATTTTTTCTAGTAAACTTTTCTCTAGATTTAAACATCTAGCAGTTAAATGCTTAAAAATAAATAAAAACATAACTATAATTGCTATTTCTTCTTTCAAATGTTTAATACTTGAAAAAGTATTCATTTGACATTGTGGGTTACCTACAATGCGAAGAGATGGCGCTGCCTTGCAGCTTAAGGCTAGGAAAAATTTCGACGCGGCGAATAGGGCCGTGGTAGCATAATGGTCAGTGCATTCGCCCGGATTGCGAAGGGTGCGGGTTCGAGTCCCGTTCGCTGCCTGGTCCGCGTGGATTTTTTTCTAGTAAACTTTTCTTTAGGTATTGTTATTTTACTGTGATTTTCTGTAAGGTGGAAGATAGTTCCCCAAACGGGCGCTCTAATTCGAGCGGGAAATCCACTACACCTTAACTCTATAAAAAGAGTGTGCCTAAGAAAGTGTGTGAAAACTAGTAGCATTAAGGGGTTTTCAGGATACAGGAAAATAAAACAGAAAGATTGAGCCACAAAGAAAAACAGAAAGATTGAGCCAGAAAGAAAACCAGAAAGATTGAGCCAGAAAAAAAACAGTAAGATTGAGTCACAAAATAGAGAAAGAGGTAAGAAGGGTCTTGTGGGTGGGACAGGCACGCCACAGTTATGTCTAAGCAAATGCTCATAACTTGACCAAAGCTTGGTTCTGATTGCACCGCTGCTCTCGGGTGTGAGGGCTGTTTGGTTCGATTGTTTGATGTCGCGTCGATTGATTCATCATCATCATCATCATCATCATCAGCCTATTAATGTCCCCACTGCTGGGGCACAGGCCTTCCTTATGGATGGAATAGGGAGATTGGCCAATGCCCACCACGCGGATTGGCGGGTGCTAACGACTGCAGATGCAGCCGGGACCAACGGCTTAACGTGCCTTCCGAAGCACGGAGGAACTCGTAATAGAAGATTTTTGGTCACCCATCCAATGACAGACCACTGCGAAAGTTGCTTAACTTCAACGATCACAGCCGAATGTGCTAACCATCTGTGCCATCGCACTCCTAGTCGTTTGATTGGCTATTATCTATAAGGTGGAAGTGTAGTGGGGGTGAGCCAACGACAACGGTTCCCGTACAAACGGTTTATGATCACTCTTTGAACAGGTTTTTCTGTCTTCTCGATGGTTAGCGTCCCTTTGTTGTATGGTAACAAAAAAATAACTCCAAAGTCCGTGTAAAAAAATTGTGTGTGTCAGCTCCGACGCACGACTGGAGTTTACTCCTTAAATTCGATAGTCTAACCAGACGCAAAAAGAGTTTATTTAACTTAATAAAGATTGATACTGTAAATGCCATATCCACGTTTACTTCTAAAGCTCAATGGTTTTGTGTTCAACGAATGGCGCGGTCGTAGGCAATAAAGGTACGCTACGATACTGTGCTACGGTGTAGCACTACAGCTACAGCGTAGACAGTAAAAACGTAACGAGGTCATTCATCGATAGATTTCACTCCTCACATTTTTCTCATACCGGGCCCCTTATATATGCAAATCGATTCTTAAGGAGTAAACTCCAAAAATGTATAAATACGAAAATGGTAATGTTAGGTATTGAGCACGCGTCGCGTTAATGGTAGCTAATTGCGTACTAAATTAATTCCATTTTTATGTAAAGAGTGCAACTTGCTGAATTGCGTAGCACCGAACACTCTTCTAACCTCTCCCTGTGTTCTGTGGATTGAGTAATGCAATCGGCTTTATTTATTTATTTATTCAATTTAAACATGCAGGCTTACAGAATAATCCAACACGCCGGCAAGTCATACATACAAAATATTAACAATCATGGAAGGTATTCATTAAATTCAATAAAATTAAGAAAAAGAGATAATCCAACAATAATAATTATAACAACGAAAAAAAAACAATTATGCCAAATAGTTAAATAGTTAGGTAATGTCAAATATCAATGTCAAATAGTACTTAATAGAAACAAAGTCAAATCACCCATTGTAATAGTTAATTAAATTTATAATAAAATAGTTAAAAATGTCAAATCAATAAAAAAATGGGTGCGTGTACTTATGTAGGCGCGTGAGAAGTTATCCTTCTTTGGCATCGTTTAAAATTAGTTTTTAATTGCATGCAAATAATTAATTACAATAAATTAATAGAAAGTCTGGAAAAGGACACAGTCAATAAAGTTCAGTTTTAATTTGAAAAAATAAATAAATAATCAAAATATCCAATTAAAATCGCTACTGAATATAATTTATTAGAACATATGTGATTTGCACTTGTATGAAACTCAAACATGTATTCCGAATATACAAACTAGAAACATGTGGATAAATATTATAAATATGAATACCTATAACTGTTACTTTATTACAAAAAATAAAGATGTGGTTTTTGGTTCTACTACACCAATGGTCAAGAGATGGCGCTGTAGTCTCCTGAATCGCGCTTTGGTTCCGTTGTTCCAGATTAATAAATACTTTTGAAAGGCCTTCACAATGCAGTCGTTAGCACCCACTAAATAGAGATTCTATTTCTATTTTGTTGGTAGATTTTCTTAATGTGCGGTAAACACAAAAAGCGACCAACTTCATGCTGCTGCACGCTGTTAATATTTTGTGTTACAGTGATGCGCGCGCATCTTAAAATTTCACTCTCATCATTTTTTCATAACGCGCCTAAAGAAGTATAACTTCAACAATTAATAATGTCATATCTAATGTCAACTAAGAACAGATAATGTCTTTGACTATTTATTCGTATTTTTTGCAATATCCCAAAGATTTTCGCGGAAATTCCATTGATCTTCTACGAAATATGTATATATATATGTACTAGCTGACCCAGCGAACTTCGTCCCGCCATAATAAAATAGGGGTTGGTGGTAAAAAGGTGAAAATTTAGGTTTTTATGTATTTTTGTATGATGTATAATAAAAAAAAAATTGAAAAAAAAATTTAGGGGTGGATTACCCTTAACATTTAGGGGGATGAAAAATAGATGTTGTCCGATTCTCAGTCCTACCCAATATGCACACAAAATTTCATGAGAATCGGGAAAGCCGTTTCGGAGGAGTTTAACCACAAACACCGCGACACGAGAATTTTATATATTTGATATACACCCAGAAGAATTGGTCGTTTTCCTCAACTTTTGGCGGATATTTTTTCTTCATCATCATCAACATCATCACCATCAGCCTATTAATGTCCCCACTGCTGGGGCACAGGCCTTCCCTATGGATGGAATAGGAAGATTGGGCCATGACCCACCACGCGGGCCTAGTGCGGATTGGTGGGTGTTAACGACTGCAGATGCAGCCGGGACCAACGGCTTAACGTGCCTTCCGAAGCACGGAGGAGCGTGAGATAGTAAATTTTTGGGCACCCATCCAATGATCGACCATTGCGAAAGTTGCTTAACTGCAGCGATCGCAGGCGAACGCACTAACCACTTGCGCCACTTAGATTAAAACAAAAATGGTAGATACGGTACGTTCATACTTGCATCAAATAAAAACTGATCCCACGGCAGCGCGAACGGGATAGCGAGACCCGCGTCACTGCATTACCGACCCGAACGAAACAGCACGTTCAGTTTCAACGGCAGCGCAAAAGAGACGGCGAGATCCGCGTCACTGCACTACCGACCAATCACGCGACCTGTACTCGACTTAACTACCGAATAAGATTCAAAACAAACAGCAATTTTTATGAAAAAATATATTTTATAGTACTTACGAATGAAAGTGATGCCATGGGTTTTACTTTTAGTTCTTGAGCAATTTGAGCACTTTTTAAAAATACACTTAGGCATTGTTTTATCATATAAACACAAAATATTAGCAATATTTCTTTTTGGCGTTCACATGTACGTCTTTTGCATGTCCAGTTGTGACTAAAGCGATTAGGGTCGTGGACCACAATTCATGCGGATCACTTTTGTGAGGCTAGTGCCGTATCTACCCTTTTTGTTTTAATCTAAGTTGCGCCATCGAGCTCCTCAATTTTTTCTTAGTGAAATTGTATCATGTTTTTCTAAACTCATTTCTTACAGAAGCCCATCCATCTTTTAAATTAAAACGCACAGCACTCCTGATTGAATGATAACATAAATAATGATTAAAGCAGAGAGCGCTTGTAATTTCTCTTGTTTTAACAGTATTATGATATTCTTGCTTGATGTCGTCTCTTGTTACATTTTGAAATGCTCCAAAAAAGTTTGCTACAAAAAACCGAACATGTACACATATAAACTTGTTCATGTCTTTATTGTACTTTAATTTAGAAATAGGTATTTATTTTCTTTCTTATGTTTTCACGCACAACACTCATTAAGGATGCATCTTCGGAATTTAGATTAAATAAAAAATTGTGTGTGTCTGCTCCACGACTGGAGTTAACTCCTTGAGTTAAATATTAATTAAATCAATATTGTCTGCATTATTAATTACAGTGACAAGTGGTTTATGGTAACTAAAATAAGAGACAAGGATGTTCGTAGATACGCGGTTCACGAATCTTGAAAATACCGCATCAATGGTTGTACCATACCTCGTTGTCCCCATTGCTCTATCAGAAACAATATCTAAATTCAGTTCAGATTTTAAAATTTTTATTAATGTCAATCCGTCATCTTTGTTTGTCAAAGTTGCGCGACATAGGGTGCGCACCAAAAACGTACCGAGGTCATTCATCGATAGATTTCACTCCTCACATTTTTCTCATACCGGGCCCCTTATATATGCAAATCGATTCTTATGGAGTAAACTCCAATAAAATCATAATTCCGACGATAAATAAATAAATCAGTGCATCTATACCGTTGAAACTTATTTTATTTAATGGTTATTTATGATATTATTGCGATAAGTTGGTTATGACAAACGATGGCGCAGAAGGAGGCAGCGGAGAGGGAGCGGGAGGAGGACGCTCTAGCCCCCCCTCTCCGGCGTAGACGGGTGGGCCGAAGGAGGCAGGCAGCGGTGACTGCCGGTCTTCGACGGCCCTAAGGTGGTCTGGGCGCGGCCTGACCAGCCGCGCGCCTTGGTGCCGCTCCGGCATAGGCCACCACGTCTGGGGACCGCCTGGTACCCTAGCGCAGTCCCCCTGAGGCGCGTCGCCCGGTCCACTCGTTGGGCCGGGCCTGCCCGGGGGCGTCCCAGTGAAGTGGCGCACGCTAAGGTGCGTCGATCCTGAGACGCCCCCATATGGGCGTAGGAGGGTACCGGGGGGTTTTAGTGGAGTAGGATCAGTGTGGCCTTCCGCACTGGTCCTGCTTGAGTAGGGTCGGCACTGTTTCCCGTGCCGGCGAGTCCCACACACGCCGTGCGACTAGTCAACGTCACGGTATGGTGCGTAACTACTGCATTTACCCTCGTCACAAAAAAAAAATGGTTATGACAAACGAGTAGACGAATCTAAGCTCGAGACAAAGTTTTTAAAGCGTCTCTTTGCATTGCACCAATTTCAATATCATAATCTATCACATTACACACGCGTGCGGTAATGTAAAGTAAAACGCACGGCTTATTATGATCCGTCTGAAAACGAACGATACTTTTTTAAATCTTAGCAAAGAGTTTTTATGTCCGAAAGGTAGTCAACATTTTCTTAATGAAATTAACTTTGGGAGATAAAATACAATATATAGTATACATTTAATACTTTCATTTGATTCATTTTGACAATAAATTACAACCATGTATCGGTAACAAATTCAGAAAAATATTAATGTACTTTATTAGTAACACTGGCTGTTTTTTGTTCCTTTGCCTAAAATCGCTAATCTGTGAAAAAAATTTTGAACAAATGTGTTGAAAATTTACTGTCACATAGGTTGTAGGTACCTGAGTATATGGTTATAGTTTTAAATCGCTATCTACGCATTTCCGAGATAAAGGTTCTCGACAGGCGGACATCATAGCGATCCATTAAGGTTTCCGTTTTTTTGAAGTCTTTTCGGAAGGGGTGAAATAGAAAAATCGTATGGAAAAGATGAAACGGATATAGGTCACGAGCGTCACACGCGACAATATATAATATAAATAAATTTAAGTCAAGGAATCCTATAAAAACTACCATAATAGCTTGCACAGACGAAAAGCAATTGACCGCGGACTTGGTTGTCCACCAAAACAGATCGCTCACAACTGCATCGAGTAAGGCACACAAGAGATTTATAATACCTACCTACCCCGTACAAAGCAGTCCCACCCATTACACGTACACCGGGGATGCGAGAGACCGGACAGGACAAAAGTACGCGAGTTTTCCCGATAAAGGAAGACCTAAGTGACTACGAGCAGTAACGCAAACGTATTTATACTGTATGACACAGCCAACGATATTCAATACCCTAGATACACCACGTGCGCTCAAAATGTGTCCCTATCAAGAAGTGCTTGAACACGACTCAAGCACTTCTTGGTTCACAGTCACGCGCGGACCGTTGAAAAGTCAACATGCCGCTGAGCTCCGTGAAAAAATGCGAAATAAATACTTATAGTATGTAAAATGATGACGTTTTTTCGACAGGTATCTAATCAATGTTTGTTAATTTAACGCATTTCAAGCAAATTTTAATTTTAATACTTACTATAAACTTTAATAGAAAATATTTGTGGTATTCAAATGCATAGTCGGTAATATAGCCGTCTCTTTTCCTCGCGGTCCGTGTCTGCTATATTGCTAACAGCGCATTCAGAATTGCGCGTAGAGTCAAAGAAATAAGGTCTATACTCTTCCGTATATATAGCAATAAGTCGTAAAATTTTACGAGCTTCCATCTCGGACTGTCATAACTCTTAGACCCATGCGTTTTAATTAAGACCTTATGCAGTGTGCTTTAAAGGTGATTTACAATGTTTAAATTATGCCTTTTATTGTTTAGACTACGCGATTATCTTACAGAGCTCTGTTGATCGTCCAATGTACCTTTTGGACAGGCTTCGGGCATGATTTTGTTCGTGTTGGTGTATCTTCTTCTTTGTCGGTATCACTCTTAACAGAGTGGTCACACCGCCACTCATCTCTGATGGCCGCCTTCCTTGTGCATTCGTGTAATGATGATGAGCCATTTACTGCAGCCTTTATTTGGTCAGTCCACCTCATAGGAGATCTTCCTCTTCACCTGGTACTGGTTCCCTGGACCACAAGTCGCTCAATAGCCACCTCCCCTCGGCGGCATACGTGACCAAAAAAAGTAAGGATACGAGACTGCACCACAGACGATAAACGCTGCTTGATGCCGAGTTCTCGAAGTATAGACTCGTTGGTACGGAATTCAGTCCACGATACTCCGAGCATTCTCTACTTCGCGCAGGGTCCACGTTTCTGAGGCGTACAAGAATATGGGGAATACAAGTGTCCGTTGGTGTATCTAGGGTATTTAATATCGTTGGACACAGCACTTAAAATGTCCCCACAACAACGGCTAACTAGAGCCGAGGTCCGAGTCTTAGAGACGCCCTCTAGTTGAGCCGACCACCTCAGGTTCGATTGTTCTAGAGGCTCCACACGGAGAGGAGACTCCCCCCGTGGAGAGATGCCATCCGCCTGGAAAACCTCTAGAGGCACTCGCCAATTCTCGGCTTGAGGTCCCCTTAGGATCTCGCCGTCCCCAAACCCGGTGACGCTGTAAAGGTCATCTGCGACCAACAGCATACACACTCAAAAATTATACCTCAAAATGTGAGTGGACATTGTACTGGTAGCGACATGATGTTTTTGTAAATGTTGCTACTTCTGTTAAATGCTGGATTGAGTTTCTTGCGCCCATTCTTTGCAACAGCTAAAAGATGTCATGAATGGAAAACATTGGACGATTCAAATGAGCCTTCAATAAGTCAATTTGAATTATTTGACGACCTCCGTGGCCGAGTGGTTTGTACGCCGGGTTTCATGGTGTCGCCGACTCGAGAGGTTCGAATCCCGGTTGGGGGCAGATGTTTGTGTGATGAATACGAGCATTTTTACTCCAGTCATGGATGTTTAATATGTGTTTCTATATAAATATACTTATATGTATTCTATCTGTAAGTATATTACCCTAGTATCCCATAACACAAGCTTTACAGTGCTTACTTTGGGGCTAGGCTAATTGGTGTGAGTGTTGGAAATATTTATTTATTATTATTTATTGATTTCATTTCAACGCACACAGCGAATTTTATTTGGAGTTGCGAGCTCGATACGATTAGATGGACCCAGTATTCTCATTTTTCCCTGCGTGATCGAGTCAGAAATGACGAGATCCGTAGGAGAACTAAAGTCACCGACATAGCTCGAAGAATAGCCCAGCTGAAGTGGCAGTGGGCGGGACACATAGCGAGGAGAACCGATGGCCGTTGGGGCGGAAAGGTTCTCGAATGGCGACCGCGTGCCGGACGACGCTCAGTGGGAAGACCCGCTACAAGGTGGACCGACGATCTGGTGAAGGTCGCGGGAAAACGCTGGATGCGGGCAGCGCAGGACCGATCGTTGTGGAGATCCTTGGGGGAGGCCTATGTCCAGCAGTGGGCGTCATACGGCTGATATGATGATGATGATGATGAGTATTCTCATTTAAAACGTCTTCTTAACGTAATCTGAGAATATTTCCTTCCGTATGCATCTAAAGTTTTAGGGGACAATGTTCTCACATCGAGTTAAGTCCATTAATAAAACAAGTCCTCGACGCCTATTTTCTTCACGATTAATGGACTTTTGTTCTCCGCGGTAAAAGTCTATCATCACCAGCCTATTAATGTCCCCATTGCTGGGGCACGGGCCTTCCCTATGGATGGGAAAGGGAGATTGGGCCATGATCCACCACACGGCTCAGTGCCGATTGGCGGGTGCTAACGACTGCAGATGCAGCCTCGACCAATGGCTTAACATGCCTTCTGAAGCACGGAGGAACTCATGATTTTTGGTCACCCATCCAATGACCGACCACTGCGAAAGTTGCTTAACTTCAACGCGCTAACCACCCGCGCAATCGAGCTCCTCGATAAAAGTCTATAATGCGGATGAATTCGCGGGCCAAAGTATGTATAATAAACGTATAAAAACACAATAAACACCACGCCCTTGACGAAATACCGAATTACCATTATCACCATGCCATAAAGCCTTTATTAGATGTTGTTGTTCCGTAACACAATTACGTACAGACATACATAACGTATCTCTATATATTATAGGAGGGAAGCGCAAATTGTATCGACATTTAATAATCATCTTTATTGATGAACAAGTCATTTTAGGACGCCGTATACATAGGACAGAAACGGGACGCTATTACTAAGATTCTACTGCTCGTCTGTCTGTCTGTTTGTCTGTCAACCATGATAGATGGACAGTTGAAATTTTCACAGATGACGTATTTCTGTTGCCGCTATTGCAAAACATACTAAAAGTTGAATACAATAAATATTGAAGAGTGGCTATCATACATTTTGACAAATTTACACCAATTAGCCTAGCCCCAAGCTAAGCACTATAAGGCTTGTGTTATGGGATGCTAGGGTAACGGATAGAATACATATATAAGTATATTTATATAGAAATGCATATTAACCATCCATGACTGGAGTACAAATGCTCGTATTCATCACACAAACATCTGCCCCCACCGGGATTCGAACCCGGGACCTCTCGAGTCGGCGACACCATGAAACCCGGCGTACAAACCACTCGGCCAAGGAGGTCGTCAATTGAGCGTGATAAAACGCGTCATATACCATATCGCGGTGCTCATCCTAAGTAGGGACACGAAAAAAGTATCGATACTTTGTGGTATCGAGTACTTTTCCTTTCGATACCGATACTTTTGTACTCGATACTTTGTATTCGATACTTTTACTAAATGAGTACTTTTTGGCAAGTATCGATACCTTTAAAAATTTGGATAAGCGCCTCATATTGATGGCAACGCCATCTTGTTAAATCATAGTAAACCTTCTAAAACGTTCCATAGGGTATTTGACAAGTTTTAGGCAACGATCTCACGTTATTGACTATTGTTTATGGAGTCCGTAAAAAGCGGATATTCATCATTCTGTAGTGTATTTCAATGAAAATAACCAAATCAAAAACTCCGCTTTCAAGTTGCCGCGAAAACGTTTCTCTGGACAGTATGGCGTCTTACTAGTGTGTGACGTCACACGACTGTTATTAAAACGTCAAACGATACAATGTAATGTCACTTTGACCGGAAGTTTACTTGCGCGTGACGTCATTTTAGGCTCCGCCAATCCCAAGCGTTTTGGATCACGTGACAATCTGACAGACACCTGAAAAAAAGACGGACGTAACCTCTTCTATAATTATAATCTTGAGTGAAGCATGCCAATGGCAGCCGTTAACTACTTGTCAGATTCAAGTTAACATAAGTGGGTATAATGTTTTTTAATGATTGAAATTCAAGAAAAGTAAGTTTAATTTGAAACAAATCTGAAAAGTTTCATAATTTTAAATTGTTTAAGATTTAGATCTTTTTAATTAACATTTTAATTATGAATGTAATATTAATGAACCCTTTTTTAGTGTCAGAAATCACAGCTTTTTCTTTTCATTATATAATATAGCAATTTATGAATTTACATGTCCTTTTTTTGTTTTTGATTATACGTACAAAAAAATAAAATTTGATTGTTTTTCTTTCAATTTTAACACCGGGGGCTTGGGGGGGGGGTTGCTTATCAGGCCACAGAGGCTCCGATAAGGCCCTATGAAATGTACTCGATACTTTGAAGTATCGATACTTTTGTTTCGATACTTTGACGAGTACGATACTTTTTTACCGATACTACTCATGAGTACAGTATCGATACTTTCTATTCGATATCGTGTCCCTAATCCTAAGGCGGCAAACGAAGTAATTACTTAAAACATAGAATCTTTCCGAAATATATATTGTGGCGACGACGAGTAACTACGGAATTCTACACCGCGCGGGGCACTACACGCACTTTTAGCGTTAACTTGGAGATTAGATTTTTCGCAGCTGAATACAAGTTTTTAATTTCAACTCTGTTGAAATTGTTGAGTCTGTTGAAACTGTTTAATATTATCTATACTTATAATAAATCTGTAGAGAGGTCAATTCTGTACATGAAATATATTTTCAAAATAACTATCAGGGGGTGATTAGTGATCGATACTGATGCCAAAAATGCAATCAGTAAAATTTTTGTCTGTCTGTCTGTCTGTGTGTATGTTCCTTATAGAAACAAAAACTACTCTACCGATTTTAACCAAACTTGGTACAATTATTCTTCATACTCCTGGGCAGGTTATAGTATACTTTTCATCACGCTACAATCAATAGCAGCAGAGTAGTGAAAGGAAATGTTGGGAAAACGGGAGAAGTTACTCCATTTTTTAAGCTTCCGTCGCGTGTGCAGCCTTAATGGTTAAAGTTACATAGAAATCATGTATGACGAAAATATTCTACATAAAATTGTCTAAAAAATATCCCGCAACAGCATATGTCTATCTTTTATGGTTGACTCACAATAACACGTGTAATTATATAAATAAAGTCATTGTTTATAGCACAAGCCTGAGAACAAAAACTATAGTTTACACTACAGCTCTACACCGAAGCGAAGCGAGGGCGGGCCACTAGTTTTTAATAAAATTAGTTTGCCAATAATTTACGACCATATTTGGTAGTGTTCACCCCTTTTAAATAATTATAGAGCATGATAGACTGTTGTGGTTATTCTGTGATTGGGCAAATATTTGTGTTGTGTAGTGTAGTAAATTTCGTATGTAGAAAATGTAAAAAAACTGTTTACTGTTTAGCGTATGATGAGGCCATCTTTAATTACAGTTATCTCTTATCTATTAGACAAGTCCGTCCGTCCGTCCGTGGTGCTGTTTCAGCGGCCAAACCGTAAGAGATAGATATAGAGAATGTTTAAGTTATAAGTTAAGAATAGTCTGATAAGACTACAAACCGGATGTGAGTAACGTAGCACTTCCGGAGAAATCACGTGATTTCTATTTCAAACGAAAACACACAAAATCTCCGAAGTTCTCATATTTTTTTTTTTTTTGGTTATATTTGGTTCACTGGTTTGCTAGTATTATATTCTAATACTTAAGCATATGTGTAAGTTTGTTTGTATTAATATAGCTGTGTTAATGGTTCATAAATATATAAACTCAATACTTCCACGCGTTTCCGAGATAAACCTGATAAACAGACATATAAACTCCCGTACATTTTTTAACGTAAACTTAGAAATTTGAATTTTTCACAGCTTAAGGGCACAGTAGCATTGAAACCTAGTTTCTATCAGACATGCACGGCACCGACTCCAAATATACTTATACTTGCTGACCCAGTGAACTTCGTACCGCCATAAATATAAAGGCAGGTTGTAGAAGAGAAAATTTAGAGTTGTATGTATTTTTTAATACCGCATTATAATAAAATAAATATTGTCCATAAACAAATTTTAGTGGTGTGTAACGTAGTGTTCTATCAATTTTCTGGGATAACATTCCTCCTAACCCATATGAGAACACTACGTTACAATACCCAATAGTTTGAATTTTGGCGTGAAGGCGCTTTGCAGGTTTCAGAACACAACGTTACAGGTGGACAACCATTATCACTTAAGGATATGAAAAATAGATAGTAGCCGATTCTCAGACTCACGGAATATGCATATAAAATTTCATAAAAATCGGTCAGGCCGTTTCGGAGGAGTATGGTAACTAACATTGTGACACGAGAATTTTATATATAAGATAATGCTTTATAATAATCGAATTTTCTCGAAATTCCTAGGGATTTTGCGAAAACGCGGATAATGAGACATTTCTCAATCTTACCGAAAATAAATAGGATATTCGCACAAACGCGAGTCGCCTCAGTAAGATTGTCACGAGAATCGTTAACTTATTATAAATATTCATGGGTTTTTGGATTCACACTAGGTTAAGGCTTAGATTATTAAATTGACAGTATTGACATGTAATAGTTTTTGCTCAATTTATTGATATTAGATTATTGATTTAAAAATATTGACATATTATTTAAAGTATTTGCCCAATTCATTGACATTTCGTTATTGTATTGACATTTTGATTTTGTAGCATGATAGTATTGACATTTTGTTTAGTTGCCCAATTTTATTGACATTTAATTATTGAATTGACAGTATTTATATGTACTAACAGTTTCTGCCCAATTTACTGATATTTAATTAAGATTGTTTTGAAAGTACTGGCATATTATTTAAAGTGTTTGTCCAATTTATTGCCATTTTAATTTTTGTAATTTGAATCTTAGAATAATAATTATCAATATAAATAATAATTAATTTGTATGCCGATATTGGCACAAAATGTTATCTACTTAGCTAATTATCACTGAACATCTTTCTTGCACATGTTGTTACAAATAAAATTTTCTTTCTTTCTTTCTAAAGAAAGAAATCCCTAGGAATTTCGCAAAAAATCGATTTATAAAGTCCTACGAGATCTACTAAGGAGCTCTGCAGAATTCGCATCAATATAAAAAGGACAATGTTAAAATTGGCCTAAGAACCAACACCAATTTGGCATTTATGATAATTCTTAGTATATTTTTTGCGATAATTATCAGTATTTAGATTGTGACGGACACTTCCAGTTAAGTAAGCTAAATTAAAAAGTTATAAAATAATCTGAGACAATAAATACCATTTTATGTGTATAATCTATGGCAACGCTGCAAACAAAACACTCTTTCTTCCTAATGCCGGCACTTCACTTGGCTATTCCTATTTGCTATTTTAAAACATGACATCAGTCTGTCCTTTTCATTGCTTATTAAAGCATGACAAGGACAAACTGTTGTCAAGTGAAGGGCCGGCATAAAACTCGTTACTCTGTGGTTGTGGTGTATGCAGTTTGCATTCGTAGTAATCTGTGGCATTCGTGCATTCCGAAGAGTAGTTTAATATACCGGAAAGTGCATTCTTGTTTCGAATTACCTGTTGTGTGTGTTTATTTGCGATTGTTTTTCCTTTAATTCAACTATTTTTGCTATCTAATATGCCATCGATGTTACCAAAGAGCAGAGGCCTTATTACCAAGTGCTAGTGAACCTGTGCCACAACATCCTGAGAGGATCATACTGCCAAATTATTCAAGAACACCTGATACATATTCTATTTACACAATATACATGTGATATACAAATAAATACAATAAACAATATGATACAATTATGTGAAAAATAGTCAATAAATAAGAAGCAGAACTACAGTTTTTATTTTAATTATGATTCCTACCTAACCAAGTTTTTCATAATAGTTATTCTTTAAAATCGCACCGAATAAAATGAATTAGTTGTAATATTAATTCACTTCATACTGAGTTCATACTAAATTCATAGATTGACCTATGTTTCATTGAATATTAAACATAACCTCAAAAAAATTTTTAGTTTTCCTAATAATTTAAGTTCTCAGAAGTGTCCGTTAATAATCTTTGTTTTTACAGTCATTTACTTACGATTTCGAACCTAGAAAATAATAGCTCATGATTGTTGGTTCTTAGGCTAACTATGTATGGACGCTGAACAATGTCCTTTCTTATCTCTTTCTTACATTTCATATTTTTCACAACACAATGTAAACTGAGAACTTTTACCACCTAAAAGTGCGCTTTTCTAAATTTTCTGGAGAAAAATGTGCGTGCGTTTTGTCCGTGCCAAGTTTACGCTGTATATATTTTTCATATGCGATGTCCCGCAAATGACATCATGCAGGCAACTATTTCCCAAATTAAAATTACTTACACTTCTCTCTATTTATATTTTGGAATATTGTATATTTGTTAAGACACATCCTTATAATTTTAAATTTAAACACACAGATATCTGCAGATTAGCGAGACATCGTGTTAGATTCATGTTGCCCAATATGCGTATTCAATATTACAATAAAAAAAAAATGGTTGCCTGTAAAGTCGGTTTTACGGGCGAAGATTTTACGTGACAACGTCTTTTTCTCGGTAGAATATTTATTGATATGAATATAATTAAATTGCACAATAGGAACAAGGAATTGAATGAAAATAAGAATTGCACAAATTTTAACTATAGAAATATATTTTGTTTACTAAAACATTGTACATGTAAACTTAAACTTAACACGAGAGACTCATCGTAACGTTACCGAGCGTTACACTTTTTCATAAGTGACTCCCAGCCGCAACCTAATTTAAGACGTTGTCACGTCAAAAACTGTTATCCGAATTGTATAAAAATCTTTAATAAGTTACCACGCTTGATGACGGAGTTTAGTTTGCCTATATTTAAAAGAAAGCTTAAAATGTGGCTAATAACGAAATATTTTTACTCAGTTAGAGAATATTTAGAAACGAAAATTGACTTAGAATAGATTAAGTAAAATGACATAAGTACCTACCTTTAAATTTTAGAATTATATTAAGTTTGACATTCACATGCCCTGTCGTTGGCAAAATGGACGAACTATATGAAAATTGTACCTACTCTGTTTTGTGTGAATAAATAAATTTCATTTCATGATACAGGGGCGCTGAGAATTCAATATAGATTCCATTGAACCTAAGTCAGGTTTGTCTCTAAAAAGACTTCAACGTAATCTCAAAAAAATAATGTAAGTACAAAAAACATTTATACTAATAGCATCATCGTCATCGTCAGCCTATTAATGTCCTCACTACTGGGGCACAGGACTTCCCTATGGATGGTATAGGGAGATTGGGCCGTGATCCACTACACAGGCCCAGTGCGGATTGGCGGGCGCTAACGACTGCAGATGCAGCCGGGACCAACGGCTTAACGTGCCTTCCGAAGCACGGAGGAAATTGAGATAGAAAGATTTTTGGTCGCCCATCCAATGACCGACCACTGCGAAAGTTGCTTAACTTCAACGATCGCAGCCGAACGCGCTAACCAACCGCGCCATCGCTCTTCCTCAAAACTTTTTTTAAAAATCCAAGCAACATGTCCTATACTGTTTTAAAAATCGAAAACAATAAAAAGTTCGCATCATCCCTAATCTCATAGCCTCTTAAAAAAAAGGCATTCAAGTCGAGCTTATGAAGAAAATGTTACACAAAGGAGATTGTTCGAATTGGCCCAAATGTACAAAAAATATTGACATATACGGTAATTCTTGGCGTAATTTATACTTTATTTTACAGTCATTAGATTTTAACGGACACCTTTGTATAATATGTTCATTTTAAAAAGAACTTTTAATTTTACCGGTTTGGAAAACATACGAATCGTTTTTAATGGCTATGGGTGTAGTAACATTCAGCCAAAGACTGATCGAAGTTTTTTAAACATATAACACCAGAAGCTGAGCAATCTCCTTTGGAAAAACACGATTTAAAACAGCGTCACACTTTTTGTGATATATATATTATAATACCAACAAATTAGAAATTATTGTTACCAAATCTTTGAGTGACATATTTTTGTATTATTTAATAATTTCAATTATTAGCTTAAAATAAAATTTTACTAGAACAAACATCAGTCGGTCCGTGAGTCGATTCTGTAAATAGAAAACTTACTTCCTATTTCTGTAGTTTCCATTTTAGACATTAGTTTGATTTGCATTACGGCATTACACGGCAAAATGTCGCTATGTCAGTAGAAACAGCCCGTATCTGACATTTGTCAGAAATCCGCATAAACGTGCCGTGTGTGAAATGCAATGAAATTTATTTGCATTAATTGTGCAAATATTTCGCAGAAAGGTAAAAAACCTTTAAGATTTAAACATCTTGCAGTTAAAAGCTTATAGTAAGCATACAACAATAGTTTATTTGAATATTTAAAGATGATAGATTTATGAGTAAAACATAGAATAGTACCAAAAGTTTTAGTAACATCTTAAGAGCCCTTTTACAAAATTGCGCCGCTGCCGTACTGATCGGCGCGTAGGTAGATTTGCACTAGTATAAATTGCATTTTACGGGTGATGTTTCGAGTCTTAAAAAATAGTTATTAATGAACTAATTATAAAAATATATACATATTTCAGTAGTTCAGTGATGGTAGATTAGTTTTATGCAAGTTTTTTATAGTAATTCTATTTAATTCAATATCAAAATACGAGGTAAACCTGCATTATTTTTTGGGAAAACTCACGGAGTTTAGATGTTTTTTTTGATAATTAATGAGATGGAAAATCAGAATTTAAATCTATTATGTTACAACGAAAACGTATTTCTGATGTCGTAGTAATTAATTTGATCTTATTTATTGAACATTATTGAGAGATTGAGGCGTTTGAAGTTGTGCATATTATCGTTTTTCCCGTAAACTAGCTGCAGTAGAACGATCAGTACAAAAAAAAGAAAATAGTATTTGCAAATATTCTACATTAACTTATAAAAAGAAGAATAAATCTACTATTTGATTCTATTGGAAATAATCAAAATATTTTCTAATGGGGTAAACGAGGCGCTCAAAAATTACGATTTTATGGAAAAAATGTGAAAGGGCTCTTAACAGTTTAATATTTATTTAAAAAGACGAATATTTTTATCCATGTCATTTAAGAATACTTTAATTTAAGTTACTTCAATATATATACAATAAGTACTGAAATAACTGAATATTGTAAATATAACATAACTTAGTTATTACAACAACAAAAAGAAACGAAATCAGAAAACGCAATAACAAATACATTTTTCTAAAAAAGTTTCATAAAAATTCAACAATTTAAAACCAAAAACAAAAACGCGAGTACCACTCAAAAAAAGATTCCGCATAGAACGACATTTTCCCGACAAAATCCACTCTGAAAATACTATACAACCTATCATTTTGATTGCCCTGTCTCACACGTTTTTTCAGTAAAGCATGACATAATAATACGTCAACAGTGATATAATGAAAGAGCGTTTGTATCCAAACACTTACCTGAGGCTGTGCCGAGTGAGTGCAGTCCCGGAGTACGCTACCATTATATAGGGATAGGGGGTTGAGGCACAAGGGACGAATGGAGAGGGTGCGCTAAAATTTTGGAGTTTACTCCTTAAGAATCGATTTGCATATATAAGGGGCCCGCTATGAGAAAAATGTTAGGAGTAAAATCTATCGATGAATGACATTAATGACCTCGTTACGTTTCTCGCAACCTCATCTGCGCACCTTTCACTTTTAGCCATGGCAACAGATAAAAAACATTAAGTTGTCACAAATGTCAATAAAATAAATAAACTAAAAATAGATGGAATCGGAGCAAAATTAATGAAAACAAATAAATAACAGAATATAGAGAAATGCCGGTAAGTGTCCAGCACTCTGGAATAGTGATTTTCTGTACAGATGGAATTATAATACATATTTACAAAATGATGACTAGTGTGTGATATTTTTGAAATTGTGTGTTTCCAGAAATACATAATAAAATATATGATGAATATCGCTGATGTTAGATGATAAAATGTGTGACATGGAACCTATGATAGTCGAAACCATGGGATGATTCCTGAGGTATCTCTACTTGTAACCGACTTCTTCGGACTTGATTTTGTTTTGTGTCTGTTCAAAGACAATCGTTTTTAGATTGTAAACTCCGGTCGTGCGTCGGAGCAGACACACACAATTTTTTTCATGGCGCATGTTTAATGAACACTGCTCAATCGTTAGTAATCTATACTAATATTATAAAAACGCAGAGTTTGTTTGTTTGTTTGAACGCGCTAATCTCTGGAACTACTGGTCCGATTTGAATGATTCTTTCAGTGTTGGGTAGTCCATTTATCGAGGAAGGCTACAGACAGGCTATATTTTTTTTTCACACAAGGTGTAAAATCGAAAACCTATTTTTCGTGCGCTGCAAAAACTATTGAAAATAGAACAAAATGATGTACTACGGGTTTGTAGATCCCATTAAGACCTACAAAAAAGTCCGCAAGAACATATATCTAGCTATCATGGTTTAATCACAATAACCGATTTTTGTGTTCAAAATAATTATTAAATCGTCTGAAGAAAAAAAAACTACGTTAAATATGTATCGTAATATTAATCTTTATCAAGTATGTAGTATGTATGTATGTATAAGTAAAATACTTTTTGTTTCATCTCAATCGGATATTTCGTTTAAAAGTTATCACGTGTGTAAGATGTTAGGAGTTGGTACCTATATATTTTATCTCGGTATTTCCACGGAAACGAGAAAATCGCAGGTGAAACCACGGGCCACGGCTAGTTAAGCTATATACACGTCAACACGTCCTTTTATATTCCAATCACAAATATGTGTCGTCAATACGATAACCTGCATAGGGATCATTCTTCCTTGGACATTTTTTATTGTCGGCTTCTTGAATTTCGGAAAGAAATCCAACGATTAATACTTCGTCAAAAAAGAGATAATCGGTAAATTTTTACTTTTATATGTGTTTTTTTTTTTGTTGTTTAATGTTGAAATTCGATTTATATATTTTTCTTTTGTGTAAACTTCAGCCCATAAATTTTTTATCATGTTATGCCCACATATTTAGAGTTACAGTTTGGTTTTATATTAATGTAATTGCTTTGTTTTCTTTTTAATATAATTGTAACTTGTTTTGTGAGCTAATAATAAATAAAGAAAAATATATACAGACAAAAGCTTGTGCCGACTACACCAGCTATATTCAACCATTTTTTCATTATAGCTATTAACGGAATTGTTACCATGTACCTTGTTTTTAATGAGTCTCCGATATTTGCTCCGTGATCATGGCGCTTGCAATAGTTCCGAAATATCGGAGACTCTAAAAAAATCCCGTTAATAACTATAATGTTAGTGACCATGAAAGTTTAAAACAATTTATTCATTTCAAACCAGTGTGATCTATTCATGATGATTATAAGTAACTATGTATTTTTCTAAATAGTGCAGTAAATAAATGTGTGGGGGAAAAGATTGATTTCTATTTTATTCAAAATTCTTGCCAATAAATCTTCAATCCTCATTGCCTAAAAATAGTATACAACATACTCTTTTTTTTTTCATCGAGATCATCTGGGGGAACTTCCTTACGTGCCATTTTTCGTATCTTGCAAGGTCAAGATATTCCTTGTTTCGTGCCAAAGATTGCTTTATTTCTTATAATAAGCTTTGGAGTTACATAAATACTCACATTTTACTGTTGTGAAATTTTGATTTAGAGTTTATTGGCGATCAGTATTTGTATATTTTATTCCACTTTTCTTCAATTCATCTTACAGATAAACAGAAAAATTCACACTTTGTGCCACTTGGTTCATGATTCTGTTTTTCTCTCTTTCATACGAGCGTAGCTGAATATTCAATTTTCTTTATAATTAAAGATTTATTTCTATTATTAAGAGAAAATTATTATAAAATAAAAAAAAGAGTTAGCTTTTTGTATACTTGAGCGGCAAAACTGAAATTGTGTTATTTAAATAATAGTATTCAAATGTCAATATTGATATAACTCTGAAACTTAGCTAATCTCTCCAAAAAAATTAAGTCTAAACTGCTCCATCGACCCTTGTCCCCTTTTCCGACCACCCGCTGATCTCTCCGCGGGGTTTTCTATCAGAAATCGCTCCTCGGCCATCGCATCACGGTCCAATATTAATTAAATGCAACCATACCCACATCACCCATATTCGCTCAAATAGTCCTGGCCACTTTGCTGGCCACTTACTAACACATGAGTTAAGAAGTCACAGAGACAAGGGAACATACAATTGTGCGTGTGTGAGTAGGCACTGGCTGCTGTCGTATAAGCAGAGTTGCGTTTTAAACCTTAAAATCGAATAAAAAAAATTTACTTAAATTACTTTATTTCTATAACCAATATTATGCTATTTATTTGCCTGTGTCAGGAACTGTCGGTCTTCCATAACCAATGGCGGCGTAAGGCGTGGGTGACGTGGGCCACCGCCTACGGCCTCGGAGTACAAGAGGCCTCGCGCCTCAAAAATTTTTATGCATTGCTAAATTTTTTTTTTATTATTTTATAAAATCCACCTTCAGGTCGCCACAGAACAGGGCCTCGCGAAATCTGTCTTGCCCACATCAAATTTAGATCTTGCTCCGCCACTGTCCATAACTCTTTCAAACTTAATACCATATTGGTTACAAATATATAACGATATTTTACACGTTGTATGTTTAGTCTAAAGTGTTCAATATGTCTGTTATATCTGTGTGTGTTTGTATGTGTGTGGGTGTGTGAGTGTGTGTGTGTGCGTGTGTGCGTGTCCTCCGCACCGTTTTATGTTAAAATTGAAATGCCAGAGTAAAAAGTTGCGCTCAGAGCGAAAGTTTTGAACGCAGTCCTGAGAACGTTTATAAGACGGAAACAGTACAAAATATATAGTACAGAAGTTAATTTTCCCACGACACGCTATACCAGGTACACGTACCTGGGCGTTCTTCCCCGCCCGCCACAACAACAGCTAACTAGAGCCGTGGTCCGAGTCTCAGAGACGCCCTCTAGTTGAGCCGACCCCCTCAGGTTCGAGTGTTCTAGAGGCTCCAGACGGAGAGGAGACTCCCCCCGTGGGGAGACACCATCCGCCTGGAATACCTCTAGAGGCACTCGCCAATTCTCGGACGTCCCCTTAGGATCTCGCCGTCCCCAAACCCGGTGATGGAGGCTGTAAAAGTCATATGCGTCCAACAGCATACACACAAAAAAAATGGATGCGTGTAACTTATGTACGCGCGTGAGAAGTTATAGTTCTTTAGCATCATTAAAAATATTTTTTAATTGCATGCAAATAATTAATAATTACAATAAAATAATAAAAGGACTGGAAAAGGATAGTTAACACAGTCAATTAAGTTCAGTTTTAATTTGAAAAATTAAATACATATTCAAAATATTCAATTAAAATCACTACTGAATTTAAGTTATTAGTCCATATGTAATTAGCACTTGTAAGTAACTAAAACACGTTGTGTCTATATAGAAACTAGAAATATGTGGATAAATATTATAAATATGAAAACAGTGATCAGAGGCGACGAGCGTGCCAACATTGTTTTTGACCACGCGATCATCTTATGGAGCTCCGTGGATCGTTCAAAGTACCTTTCGAACAGATGTCTAATAATGGTGGATTATTAACCACTTAGTATACTAACTAGACTAACATTCATAACGCGCCCGCGGCCAACTTCATGCTGTTACTTTTTGGTTACAGTGATGCGCGCGCATCTAAAAATTTCACTCTCATCATTTTTTCATAACGCGCCTAAAGAAGTATAACTTCAAAAAACATCGCTCACGGACACTTGGTTCGGAAGATGCGAAAGAACATCTCAAAAATGTTATTAAAATTGTCGTATGACAGAGCAGAGAATCTTTTAAGAATAATGAGTTGAATAATTAAATAAAAAAAAGAATAATTGAAAACACACACACACACTCACACAAAAAACTCACATACATACAAACATACGCGCGTACATTCTATTTAGTTGTTTGTATTTTTAAGCCGTAAATCTATTTCTATATATATAAAACTCAAAGGTGACTGACTGACATAGTGATCTATCAACGCCCAGCCCAAATGCAGGTAGATGTTATGACGTAGGCATCCGCTAAGAAAGGATTTTGATCAATTCTACCCCCAAGAGGATAAAATAGGGAATGAAAGTCTGTATGAAACTTTGTCAATTTTAAACCGATCGGGCTGAGACTTTGCATGCAGGTATAAGAAGAATCACAGATGAATGTCATTGTGTATAATACAAGCCTGAGAACAAAAACTGTAGTCTACACTTCAGCTCTACACCGAAGCGAAGCGAGGGCGGGCCGCTAGGTGATTTATATTTCCGTTCTTGCTGTTTCATTCTCAACAATTAAATACGTACGAGTACCATTTCCACGATAGTTTTCTGTGCACAAGCCAAACTTGACAATAGGTATGAAAAATTAAGTATATAGAGTCTGTGCGGAAAGAGAATGGGATTTAGATTGGAGTGCGCTGTAGTATTTTTCTACCGTATTTGTAAGGTTTACCCTTTTTAGACATGATTAAATACAAAAAACCGCAAGAAATCACAACAACAACCAAATTCGTATCAATACAAACCTTTGACGTTTTACAGATTGCTGGGTTTGATTGCCAAATAAAAATCCATGCCACGCCCATTCTCTTTCCACACAGACTCTACATGATATTTACCAGACTTCATAGGGACAAACTCCGCATAATTATAGGAACCCTAACCGATCATTGTCTCCTAAACAAACACCTGTATACAATAGGAGTAACAGACAGTCCCCTATGCAGAGGATGCATGGAGAAGAAACGCCACAGCATGTCATCATGGAATGCAGGAGTGTGGCCGACCAACGGGCAAGACTTCTCCAGTCGCCAGCATCGCTTCCGGAAAGCTTGACTTGAGACTTGCCAAGGCTGCTTTCCTTCTGGACTACCTAAGCTGGCTGGAGTAAATGGGAATGTTGCAAGACACTCACAATGGTCCAGTGATTAGGACTAAGTGCGGAAACCATACTTAAAAACTATGTGTCGCCGCTAGGGATGCAAAGTATTTTGAAAGATCGATATTTATATCGATGTGAAGAAAATATCGATTTTTTGTTTGCAAAACAAAAACCTAAAATTAAGGAAGCAAAGGTTTCCGAAATATCGATATTTATAATTTGGGCACGTAAATATGGATATCCGATCCGATATATCAAGTGCATGAGTTACCATTAGGTATACGATTATACCTATATACGTTGGTGTCGATTCTGGCATGATTATCTAAACTTAAAACTAAATTTAACATCAGTCTCTCGTTTTCATTCTGTGTAGAGAATGACAAGGATACACTGTTGTCAAATTTAAGGTTTAGAGAATCATGCCAGAATCCACACCAGATTAGTATATTTCTTAGGGTTCAAGATTTTTTTAATACATTTATAAGCTCTTGCGATTTCAAAGCAATAGTTATTTCGATATTATTCAATTTAGATAGACATAGCAGGTAAATTAATTGATAATATTGTGTTCAAATTTAGTCTACGAAATATCGATATATTGGAATTTCCGATATCGATATTATCGATATCAGTGAATTTTAAATATCGATATAAATATCGATATTTTGGTCTCGATATTATCGATATTCCGATATATCGTTGCAACCCTAGTCGCCGCACACGAGCCACACGCCACAGCTACAAACGCCACCACGAGAAGCTATGTCGCGCGCAGTGGGAACTGGCGTTCGCACTGGTCTGAGCTCGATGGCGCAAGTGGATAGCGCGTTCGGCTGCGATCGTCGAAGTTAAGCAACTTTCGCAGTGGTCGGTCATTGGATGGGTGACCAAAAATTTACTATCTCGAGCTGCTCCGTGCTTCGGTAGGCACGTTAAGCCGTTGGTCCCGGCTGCACCTGCAGTCGTTAGCACCCACCAATCCGCACTGGGCCCGCGTGGTGGGTCATGGCCCAATCTCTTTATTCCATCCATAGGGAAGGCCTGTGCCCCAGCAGTAGGGACATTAATAGACTGATGATCATGACGATAATTATTTATTTTATGCCACCAGTGCACACTCACTCGCGTGCATTGCACGAAGCTTTGCCATGTACCTTCTGTACCTACTCATGTTCTTACTACCACTCGTTAACCCGCGTGTTGTATGGAAATTGTTTTTTCCCTCCATCTGAAGGTTTTTGCGTAAGCCGTAAGCATCTTATTGGTCACTTAAATGCTCATAAAATACAGCGACTAGAATGCCGCCTACTCACACAATCTTCTGTTTATTTCTGTTTGTTTGGAATTTCTATGCAAGACGGAACGCAAATGCCATCACCAATACAAAGTTCTGTTCGGTCACCAATCCCTGTGGTGTTGATATGACGTGATATTCGATGTGTGAATCGTGTGAGGAGGGTCGTTACGTTCCCTAAAATCAGAGATGGCTGGTTCATGCGTCATGCTCGTGAACGGGTGCTGCCAGCGGAGATGAGTCTGCCCTAACTACTTTGATATTTAAGATGGAAATGTTTGATTACACCTATTATAAATAACTCTGTTTGTATTTATACTGTGTGACACAGCAATCAAAATGCAGGTGAACAATTAATGTATAATTTCACATTATGTAATGAAAGGTGACGTCATGAATCATCTCTGAAGTCATTTTTCAAGTTGACGACTCTGTAAATGATAAAACAGGGAGAATAAAACAGCCCTTGCTGAGTTTCTTGCCGGTTCTTCTCAGTACAAGGTCTCCCGAATAAATGATTTTGATTATGATTATTCAAGATCGACGCTGCTATTGGTCGCAAAATTATGTCCCCAACCCCTCCTCCTCGAATTTTGTAAAAAAGTCAAACTCTGAAAAGAAAGAATTCTGGTTCAGATTACCATTTTGAAAGTATATTTCAAAAGGAAAAAATCAAATATCATTACAACAAAAAAGAATTTCAATGTATCCATGAACGTTTATTCCTTGATTGGCATTGTAAAGTTAAGTTACGCGTATCGTAATGTACTAATTCTACATGAGTGAAGTTGGTCAATTCATTTACACACCGTGCAAAAATAGGCAACTTAGGTCACGGAAAAGCGTGCGTAAAGTGCGGGTTTAGGTCACACTGTGCTATAAAACTATTTAGTGATTACATAATTTGACAGTTTTGCTGACACTGTTGATACGTGAAGGCTAAAGGGCGAGGTGTGGGGTGTATTCGCAACATATACCAGTATACTGGCCAGTGCTAAGGACGTCATAAATCGACGAAATATTAATAATTATACCAATAAAGATTTTTTATTCACCTCATCAATTAAAAGGAATTCTTTTTGTTCGGATGCCATTATTGTTCTTTAAATTGTCGACCTCCGTGGCCGAGTGGTTTGTACGCCGGATTTCATGGCGTCGCCGACTCGAGAGACCCCGGGTTCGAATCCCGGTGGGGGCAGATGTCTGTGTGATGAACACGAGCATTTTTGTACTTCAGTCATGGATGTTTAATAAGTATTTCTATATAAATATACTTATATATGTAAAGTATATGTATTCTATCCGTTACCCTAGTATCCCATAACATAAGCCTTATAGTGCTTACTATGGGGCTAGGCTAATTGGTGTGATTGTTGGAAATATTTATTTATTTATTTAAATAAAAAAGACATAAAATTCGAATGCATCTCACACACTCTCGGTCATACGTCATATTCGTTTTCCCGGTAAAAATATGATAGTATACCAGTACAATATGGCGTCAGATTCGTGACGTCATTACCACTGGCCAGTACACTGATGTATAATTCGGAATACACCCGTAATTTCTATATGAATGAGAGTGAGAGAGACTACTTTAGCGTGCTCTATTGGCGGCTGTTGCCAAGAGAAGTTGGGGCCGCGACAACTTGTGTCATTTTAAAATGCAATAATGTTGGTGTAAGACCTGTCTATATATTATACGTCATTGTGTACAGAGCTTGGTTAATTAGCTTGTTTCCTGCGATTTTAAAGGACTCCGGGCCAGCTAAGTCTTGCCCCGTAAATCTTTGTCAACTGCAGGAGTATGAACCTTTATTTCTTGTATTTTCACATCAATCATTTATATAATTTCAAATACTTCATGAACGGGTAGGTTCAAAACGCGATTTCTAAACTTTTTTCAGTATTCCTGACTTATTGGATCTAGTACAGGTTTCGTGTCAAAAAACCGAATTTATGTGGAGCAAAGTGAAAAGAATTCCCTGATGTTCATGGACGGGGGAAAAATCCTAACAGTTTGTTTGTTTTTCATTTTCTCTTTTGTGTATTTTAAGTTCGTATGTAAGTGGAGTTCTTGGCCCGCTTACGTGTTCCCTCCTTACTACAATCTGGGGTCCTTTAAGAGAGGCGTGAAGAAGCATTTTTGCAGACTGACAAGGTGAGGATGGTTGGTGTGGCAGTTTATAACTGCTGTACCAGCTATCTTCGCGTTTGGACTTTATCACCACTTAACATCAGGAGGGGTAGAGTCATTTGCTTACCTGGCTATAAACAAGAAGTTCCACGGAATAATAAATATTCATTCTGTGTAAATTATATGGATTACTAGCGGCCCGCCCTCGCTTCGCTTCGGTGTAGACTACAGTATTGTTCTCAGGCTTGTATTATACACAATGACATTCATCTATGATTCTTCTTATACCTGCATGCAAAGTCTCAGCCCGATCGGTTTAAAATTGATAAAGTCTCATGCAAACTTTCATTCCCTATTTTATCCCCTTGGGGGTAGAATTGATCAAAATCCTTTCTTAGCGGATGCCTACGTCATAACATCTACCTGCATGCCAAATTTCAGCCCGATCCGTCCAGTGGTTTGGGCTGTGCGTTGATAGCTCACTATGTCAGTCAGTCACCTTTGAGTTTTATATATATATATAGATTGTCTAATTTACGATATGAATTGTATTATGTATCGTATGTAGCAACTGTCTGTATACCTATTTTGAATACCTACACAGTTATTCACTAAAGTAATTCGCTCTTCGCAGTATGAATATAAAATGGAAACGGCTAACAATCTTATGATTGCTCAGTAATGTCAAGGTGAATTAAGCAATTAATCCTTTTCTCAGATCTTATTGCACTGCTGCCCACTTTCGACAAACAGTGTTGGCAACACAAAACAATATTTAGAGGTAAACTTTTTTAAAAAAAAACAAGCTTTTATTTGAATGCGCTTAAAAGAATAAAATCAAATTTTACTTTCAAACTTTTATTATGAGCTTATAATGTCATAACACAATTTATATAATATAAAAGCTTGGCGTGAAATTTACCTGTTTATATAAACAATATTTGATCAGATTGATTTTATTTTTAAAGTTTCTTAGTGTCGCCGCACACGGCCACACGCCACAGCCACAAACGCCGCCACGAGAAGCTAGAAGCGGCTACTAAAGTGGCTGAAGCGCGCGACTAAGGCAAGGGGGAGAGGGGTGGGGAATCGCGCGAGTGACGTGTGGCGTCGTTTTGTATCGGCGCATTTAAGTGGCCGGTGCGGGCCACAAGAAGCGAGCAACGACGATTTGTAGCGTGTGGCAGCCACCGGCGTACCGTGGGTGGCGAGTCCATATAAAATGTATGAAAACTACAAGAAATATGCCGGTGGCGGCGTTTTGTGGTTGTGGTCGGTGGCCCGTGTGCAGCGACACTTAGTGTAACTACAAGAACCTACTCAAATCTGGCAATTTAAACATAAAAATATAAAAAACTTACTCTGCCAACTTTTTAAGTCCGCCATATTGGATTTGAGGTGACATCGCTTTATTTTTCGAGTTATTCTTAGCAAGCTCTTTCATTTAATACCCATACCGTAGGAGTGCACCAAAAGTAACGAGTCCGCCATCTTGCATGTTCCGCCATATTGGATTTAGAAAGACGTCACACAGCTCGCTCAAAATTTCAGCTCAATCAGACTGAAGACATCTGCTTCAAAATTAAGTTGCAAGATTCCACCCGAACAAACATACACACATCGCAAGTTAAATAAAAGCTTTTAATAATAAATAACTAAAACTGTATAAAAACGTATTTTTTTAAATTCATCTATCAAAGTACGTCGCACTTACCGGCGGCTATTAATGTCCCAACTGCTGGGGCACAGGCCTTCCCTATGGATGGAATAGAGAGATTGGGCCACACCACCACGCGGGCCCAGTGCGGATTAGTAGGTGCTAACGACGGCAGATACAGTAGGGACAGACGGTTTAATGTATCTTCTAAAGAACTCCTCTGTCCTTTACAATTAAACCCCTAATTTCTAAAAGACGAAACTTCCTATTTTTCTCAGTCTTCGCCAAACGCAGTAACAATTAAAAAGTATCTCTCAGTCAACAATCGCACGTAAACAGCTTGAAGAGTTGTAAAAGCACTAAAACAGTTGCCGCTATCTCTAACACAAAACTGTTATACGACTTTAACATGTACTAAAGACTTAAGAAGGTAAGATAAGAGGGAACAAAAATATTTTGATTACTACTAGATTTTTATTCAGGAGTGTAGGTACTGAAGTTTTGAAATGAATTAACAAGAAAACTGGCCGATTTAGTTTTCCGTAGCTGCTCAATGACAAAAGCGTTAAATAGCCTTATAAGTGCAGTGAATTTTTTGAATGAGTGATGTGATAGTGTCTATACACTAACAATTTTGAACTTAAACTAAATAATAACATTAATTTGCTATTAATAAAAGAACATTGTTTAACATTGTTAAGAGGGCGAATATTATTGTCTTTACTATGTTTTTTTTGTATGTTATAGTTTTTATAGGGCATACGAGTAAACGGCTCACCAAGACCAATGTAGACCAATCCTACTGTTTTGTCTTTTTTATATGTTAAAGTATAAAGATTTCTGTTTTTTAAACGTTGAGACCTGTAATTGGCCTTCTGTAACTCATTTTTTCTTCAACTATGTCTGTTTTTATGAGCTGTTGGTCTCCCAAAAATTAAATAAATAAATATGTAAAATAAAATATACAAACTTTCACCCCCATTTTCACCCCCTTAAAAGGTTGTTTCTGGGATAAACTGTCTTACGTCCTTTTCCGGTACTGAAACTATATCTACTTATGCCAAATCATACTAATATTACAAAGGCGAACGTTGTGTGTGTCAGTGTGTATGTTTGTTACTTCTTCACATCTAATTGGCTGGAGCGATTTTAATGAAATTTGGTATAGAGTTACCTGGCACCCTGGGTTAACATATTGGCTATGTTTTACTGGGGGAAAATTTATATATATATAAAACTCAAAGGTGACTGACTGACATAGTGATCTATCAACGCACAGCCCAAACCACTGGACGGATCGGGCTGAAATTTGGCATGCAGGTAGATGTCATGACGTTGGCATCCGCTAAAAAAGGATTTTGATCAATTCTACCCCCAAGGGGATAAAAAAGGGAATGAAAGTTTGAATGAAACTTTGTCAATTTTAAACCGATCGGGCTGAGACTTTGCATGCAGGTATAAGAAGAATCATAGATGAATGTCATTGTGTATAATACAAGCCTGAGAACAAAAACTGTAGTCTACACTTCAGCTCTACACCGAAGCGAAGCGAGGGCGGGCCGCTAGTATAAACATATATATTGTCGCGTGTGACGCACACACACACACACACGAACATATATATATATATATATATATATGTATAGTCGTGTGACGCTCGTGAAGCATTTTTGTTTCATCTTTTCCATACGATTTTTCCATTTCCACCCCGATCGAAAAAATCCTTACAGCATCCGAGAGTTTATGGACGCAGGCCATATGGCGAAGAACCAGCGATATTAACAATCCTAGATTCACCATGCGGTCAGAATATGTCTCGAAGTTAGCATCAATATTATAGTTTTTCATTCATCATCAGCCTATTAATGTCCCCACTGCTGGGGCACAGGCTCCACCTATGGATGATTGGACCATGACCCACCACGCGGGCCCAGTACGGATTGGCTAACGACTGCAGATGCAGCCGGGCAAACGGCTTAACGTACCTCCGAAGCACGGAAGAAATCGAGATAGAAGATTTTTGGTCACCCATCCAATGACCGACCACTGCGAAAGTTGCTTAACTTCAACGATCGCATCCGAACGCGCTAACCACCTACGCGATCGAGTTCCTCCATATTCAAAGATATATCGGACGGAAAACTAATATTTCTACCTAATGCCATAGAATAATTTAAATTGTATCCCCAAAAATCATGTATATCATCAATATGCAAGTAAATGGATTGATTGATTGAAAGAGAGAAATATGACGCGATCAACATTTTTCATAAGATGGAAGCTAACCGTGGGTTAAAGAAGCTATAATTCTTAGGGTTTCGTACTCAAAGGGTAAAAACGAGACCCTATTACAAAGACTTCACTGTCAGTCTGTCTGTCTGGGGGCCATTCGCCTAACGGAAATGCTTTCGAAAACGCTAACGCTTACGATTTCATTTTGTTATTTCTAGCCGCCTGAGGTTTTCAAATGCCTCGCGCTCTTTTTATTTCTTTTGCATTGGTAATAACAATATTAAAAAAAAAATAAGCGTGAGGTTTTTGAAAACCTTCGGCGGTCAGAAATAACAATTTAAATCGAAAGCGTTAGCGTTTTTCAAAGCATTTCTGTTAGGCGAATGGCCTCGTGGTCTAACACAGCCTACTGACATAATCCTAAAACATCATTATCCCCAAATACATTGCGTATGCACGTTAAACTCAAATAGTCGGATCCCTAACGCATTAAGGTGTCTGCCCACTACACCGTATCATACCATGATCGTGCTAGGAACGTGTCAGGCAAAAAAGAATTCTTTGTATTGAAAGGTATGACACGGTTCCAACTAGACAGTTCCGTCACCGACTGACACCGTCACCATCAACAAAAAAAATGTGTGTGTCAGCTCCGACGCACGACTGGAGTTTACTCCTTAAATTCGATAGTCTAACCAGACGCAAAAAGAGTTTATTTAACTTAAAAAAGATTGATACTGTATGAAAGGGTAAATTAACAAATTAATGAAAATAATATACATATATAAATATATATTTATTCATTTCATATACATTTATTATAACTAATCGACGAAATATTTTACATTAAACTTTTTACAATAGTCAATTTCAGATGTGCATAAATAAAGGTACGCTACGATACTGCGCTACGGTGTAGCACTACTGCTACAGCGTAGACAGTAAAAACGTAACGAGGTCATTCATCGATAGATTTCACTCCTCACATTTTTCTCATACCGGGCCCCTTATATATGCAAATCGATTCTTAAGGAGTAACCTCCAATAAATTGTCGGCGAGAATATTTTGCCGGGGCTGACACGTTCTGTGCATGACACGCTACGACGGCAAGCCGGTTAGCACACCGGTTGTAACCTTAGATTAAAACAAAAAGGGTAGATACGGCACTAGCCTCACAAAAGTGATCCGCACCAACTGTGGTCCTCGACCCCAATCGCTTTAATCACAACTTGACATGCAAACGACGTACATGTGAACGCCAAAAAGAAATATTGCTAATATTTTGTGTTTAAAAAATAAAACAATCCCTAAGTTTGTTTTTAAAAAGTGCTCAAATTGCTCCAGAACTAAAAATAAAACCCACGGCATCACTTTTCATTCGTAAGTACTATAAAATATATTTTTTCATAAAAATTGTTGTTTGTTTTGAATCTTATTCGGTAGTGACGTCGAGTACTGGTCGCCTGATTGGTCGGTAGTGCAGTGACGCGGATCTCGCCGTCTCGTTCGCGCTGCAGTTGAAACTTAATGTGCTGTTTCGTTCGGGTCGGTAATGCAGTGACGCGGATGTCGCCGTCTCGTTTGCGCTGCCGTGGGATCAGTTTTTGTTTGATGCAAGTATGAGCGTACCGTATCTACCCTTTTTGTTTTAATCTAAGGTTGTAACCGCGTATGATGACCGTTTTTTAACCACGTAACACTGATATCTATTATGCTATCTTATATCTTATTGATATTATGATTAACTGCTATTTTTGGGTGGCGGTTGCATTATCAATCATGTAAATTTTTAATTGTAAATGAATTTTTAGGCTAAAATTAAATGAATTGCTTCATTTTATTTTTGCATTGCTTTGCTTGCTGTTTCGTATTAAGTTTTTTGCTGTTTTGATTGACTTCTATTTATTTTTATTTTTTGTTACTTGAAGGCAAAGGATGCTAAGTCCATACATCCTGTCAAGTAATAAAAGAAAAAAATAACATGTCTTTTTTTTGTGTCACTAAACAGGCTCTGCCAGAATGCGACACAATGTCGCATCAGCTAATGCTGGGGCAGAGTCCTGCTTAGCCCTGTTTTTTTTGAACTTGTGTCTGTATATGTGTAATATCTGTATTAACACGGCTAATAAAATATATTCTATTCTAATGATATGCATGCGAGAATGAAATGGATTCCTATTGGTTTTGGTGGACGTTGCATACAGACAACATACGGGTTGTATACTGACATCTTACGGGATGTATACGGACACGAAACGTTTGATCCATTCAGTGGGCATTATAGAGCATATCGTGTTTGATACGCTCCTAGGACGCTCCTGGTATGATACGGTGAAGTGGGTAACCTTTAATTGCAAATGAAACAACTGAAAATGCAAAGGTTAGGAATAACCACATATGGTCGTATGGTAGCGGTTTCTGCCGCTTTCTAATAGGTGTGTCACAATTTGTGTCTAAATGCTGATAGGAAAATATTAATTCAATATTAATCTAAATACTGAAAAAGTAATAATAACAATAACAATCAGACCCCTCTTTCCCAGTGGGCAATTTTGAGAGAGAGAGACAGAGAGAGAATCATTATTATTGACCACATTAATAAATTTACAAAACAACATACAAAAAAAAATATGAAAATATACATAACGGAGTAAAGAAAAAAAAATACATTAATAATACAGTGGAGCCCCGGTAATCCGGCCCCTGGCTAATGCGGCACCCCCTATAATCCGACATCGTCTATTACATACAAGAATTCGCTAATACACGATTGAACAAGTTACAACTTGTACGCACCATCACTATTGTGCTCGACGCGTAGGGTATTGATTTTATATTTTTTTGTAAAATCTATAGCATTAATGACGTTACTTTTATAATAAAACATAATCTTTCTATTGTGTTGTTTAATTTACTAAATTTGACATACATAACAAAGTATGATTTGTAATCTTATCATTGGATCTGTAATTTGTCGGATTACAAGGTACTCTTTTGTAAAAAAAATCGGACTATAGGGGTCTTAGGCAGTACTCTATAATCCGACAAATTCGATAGTTCGACACTGCCCTGCAAAATGTTTGTCGGACTACCGGGGATATACTGTAGTACCATTTGTGGTCAATCAGGACCCTGCCTCAGCATAATGCTGCCGCAACACGCTACAAGACGTGTCACAGCAGCGCTGGTATTCTGGCAGGGCCTGTTATGCTGGAAATTCACATGGCCAATCGCATCCTCCTCGATAGCAGTCCCTTCCTCTCCCTGCCCGTAGGGGGTCATCCATAAATTACGTCACACGAATTTCATGTCTTTTTTGCCCCTCCCCCCGTCCTTGTCACAGCTGGTCACATTTGTAAGACTCCCCCCTCCCTAGTGTGACGTCACATATTTTGCAAATTTACATTTAGAAATCATTGAATGAAAACAGCGGTTCTGTAATCAGTTTTATTTCCATTTAAATTGTTTTTTCATTATTATTATAATCAAATCAAACAATTAACAAAACAAAAAAATTACCGAACAAAAAGTGATTGACTATGTTAATTAAAGAAATTAACAAAACATAAAATATTAATAGCATTATAATTAAATTAAAGATACAAACTTAATAATCTTGAGTCCATGGACATTGATCCCACTCCTTTAAATTATTTATAACTGGCATAGCACCACTTTGTTCTCGTTTGGGTTGTTAATGCTTTCGTAAAGTAATAGTTTCAACACTTAGATTTTAATATATTTTGAAATGTGACGTCACGAAATTTAGGACCTCTCCCACCCCTTGTCACACGATGTCACATTTCGTCGACCCCCTCCCTACCCCTTAAAGCGTGACGTAATTTATGGATGGCTCCTAGTGGATACACATCTACCAAATAGCAAACACGATTAGCCACATGACGTGCCGGCACAAGGTGTGAAAGAATACACTTTCTGTAATCTGCGCTCCGTGATCTGTGGCTGTCACTTGTTAATGTTACTGTCGTCAATTTGGGCATGTACCCAGGGCATGTACAAAGTCCCTACTTCCTGTCAGATCACTACACGATATATATATATATATACTAGCGGCTCGCTCTCGCTTCGCTTCGGTGTAGAGCTGAAGTGTAGACTACAATTTTTGTTCTCAGGCTTGTATTATACACAATGACATTCATCTATGATTCTTCTTATACCTGCATGCAAAGTCTCAGCCCGATCGGTTTAAAATTGACAAAGTTTCATACAAACTTTCATTCCCTATTTTATCCCCTTGGGGGTAGAATTGATCAAAATCCTTTCTTAGCGAATGCCTACGTCATAACATCTACCTGCATGCCAAATTTCAGCCCGATCCGTACAGTGGTTTAGGCTGTGCGTTGATAGATCACTATGTCAGTCAGTCAGTCACCTTTGAGTTTTATATATATAGATGGAACCCTTCGCGCGCAAATCCGACTCGTACTTGGTATGTTTTTTTCTCAGGAGATGAGCGTTAGTTGCTAAATCACCATTTTCATACTTCAGCAGCTTCAACCATACAAATCAACCATACAAACAATTCCAAATGTTTTTAAGTAATGAAATGAAGGTTTTCGTAAATAAAGATAATTATTTATTATCTAGTAGTGGTTAGCGCGTTCGGCTGCGATCGTTGAAGTTAAGCAACTTTCGCAGTGGTCGGTCATTGGATGGGTGACCAGAAATCTTCTATCTCGAGTTCCTTCGTGCTTCGGAGGTACGTTAAGCCGTCGGTCTCGACTGCATCTGCAGTCGTTAGCACCCGCCAATCCGCACTAGGGCCGCGTGGTGGTTCATGGCCCAATCTGCCTGTTCCATCCATAGGGAAGGCCTGTGCCCCAGCAGTGGGGACATTAATAGGCTGATGATGATGATGATGATTATTATCTATACTAATATTATAAAGCTGACTAGTTTATTTGTTTATTTGGTTGAACACACTAATCTTAAGAACTACGCAGTCCAATTTGAAATACACACATCAAAAGTGTCTAGGGATCAAGCATTTTTATGCGGATTTCTTGAGATTGAGATGTGGCTTTGTAATAAATTTATGATTTTATAAATTTATATGGATCCTTTTTGGTGCATTTCATAATTTGAATCAGGAACTGTGAATCAAATTCGAGTAAAAGATGAAAATCAGCTGTCAATATTTTCCCTATAAAAACATACAACGCATTGAAGACATTATTAGTGCTACTGTTTCCCTACTACTGATTAAAACCAACGTTATTATGGAGCGGCGACGTCATTTAAGCAGGGAAGAAATGCTCAGAGCCGTGGGAATGATAGAAGCTGGTTCCCGGCAACGTACTGTGGCTTTAGCTCTGAATACAAGTCAGAGTGTTATCAGTCGACTTTGGACACGATACCGAAGCACTGGTACCGTGGCTGAGCGCCATGGAGGACGGTATCGCTGCACCACACGGAGACAAGACCGATACATTCAAATCTTAACTCGAAGAGCTCCAACAATAACCGCCATGATGTTAGCCGTGAGGCTTCATCACTCTTCAGGGAACTTAATTAGCGACCAAACAGTCAGAAACCGCTTGCATGAAGTGAACCTTCATTCCCGAAGACCGCTACGAGTACCACCTATAGCAATGCACAATCGTAGGATTCGATATCAATGGGCTCTTGAACACAGAAATTGGGCAGAAGAACAATGGCGTTTCGTGTGCTTTTCTGATGAGTCTCGTTTTGGTATGAGACCGGATACAAGACGTATACGACACTGGAGAACCCCTGGACGCCAACAGCGATTAAAATCCTGCCAGGAAGTCCATCCTTATAGTGGTGGAACCATCATGGTATGGGCGGGTATTTGGATCGGCGGAAGAACTGAGTTGATTTGGATCAGAGGCAACCTCAACGCTCAAATTTATGCTGAGACGATTGTATCAGACGTCATCGTTCCTCTACAAGTGCAAATCGGTCCCTTATTTCAGTTAATGCATGATAATGCACGACCGCACACCGCAAGAGTTGTAAGACAGACTCTCGCCGCAGCTAACATCAATGTCCTGCCCTGGCCTGCTCAGTCGCCAGACTTGAACCCGATTGAGCATGCATGGGATATGCTACAGAGAAGAGCTCTGCCGAATATGGAGGGTATCCAGTCGCAAGAAGACCTTTTTTTGTTGTTGCAACGAACATGGGCGGCCATTCCACAGCGTGATTTGGATGAACTCGTTTTGAGTATGCCAAACCGATGTTCTTGTGTTGTTAGTGTTCGCGGTAGAAATACGGATTATTAATTGTTTAAGTTACCCAATAAAATTTTAGAGAAAACTGTTATTTCAGTCTTTTTTTCGAACTTTTGTGTTAGTGGTTCAAATGTCAAAAATCCCTTTATTAGGAAAATGGCAAATTTCTTTATTAATGCAAAGGTGACTTGGTTTATCGTTACTGTGACAAACGAAAACACTTTATTTGATGAATCCTTAAAGAAAATTTTAATTAATATCAATCAGGAGAAAAGTTATTGCAAAAATATATGTTGATCCCTAGACACTTTTGATGTGTGTAGTTAATTATGATATTAATGCGAAAAAAAAATTATAATTAATTGTAATTTTAAAATAGTTTTCTTTTTAATAATTTAAAAAGACAATACTGTTTGATTAATTTCCAACATAAATTTAAAATATTACATTTTATAAGATTTTTTATATGGCCACACAGGTCAATGCATAATAATATTTTAGTGATGGCAACATCACTCTTATCCGTCCTGTGTCTCGTTGCAACTGCATGTGCAGTCCTTAGAAAAATAAAATAAATTATTAAATCAACTTGCATTTTACTTGTACGTGCAAGTAGTGGTCCTTCAAGGTGTCGGAGTTAAATAATCAGTGAGTGATCAAATAATTTGGGGTTTGGGATAACAATTTGCAGTGTCAACGCGTGGTGGCGAGGTTGTACATAACACAAACATTAAAATAACACAAACTTAAAAACTATATTGCTTAACCTACTTACCTACATAAATAAATAATTTACAAAATAAAAAAAACATATCACCCCCAGCGCGTTGGATGGCAAGACTGATCCGTTGACCAAGATAGCTGCTAGCCTTTTGATCACCAGTCACTTCGGTGAGCCTCTTTGACAATTCCTTAAAAAGGGAACGAGCTTGGACCCCATGAGCCCATTGTCTCAACACCAAACGGCACAAATATGTAGCTCTCATTGAGAGCTGAATATTTGCGTCGTTTGGAGCACTCGGCAGAGGCCGCCGCCGCACTTGCAGCCAGGGAGGTACTACCTGTATGGCACGGAGCAAGCGTATCCACGCAGGTTGCGTCCCATACAAGAGGACGACCCTGCTTCCAAGGAATGAGCGTCATCCCATCAGGTCTCTTGCCATCGTCGCGGAAGATGCCATTAGGCTCAAGGACCGCTGGTGCGTTAACAGCAACAAGAGCCCTTTTTTTATAACGCAGGTAAAAAATCTTTTTACAGACGACGGCGCCTTTAAGAGGCACACCGCCGAACGGACCTCACACCTGGATCCCGCAAGTCTTACAGACCTCCCAGTGGCTGACCACCGAGGACCCCGCAACTCTTACGGGCGCTTTACAGCATAATATCCGCTAAAAAAGTCCTGCGTCCTGTCTGTCCCCGTTAGGGATTCTACCACGACTCCGCACCCAGCAGATTCCCGGCTCGCCGGAGCTCCACGGCAGGGGTCTCCCGAGGTATTGCGGGGACCCCGCAGACGTGCGCAGGTAGGTCCGCGCGTGAGTGCTGGGTTCGAGGCCTAGTGCCCACCATACCGCCCCCCATCTGCTACGGAAGGGCTTCTTGGGCGTACCCGTCCAATAACCCTCCGCCGCCTCCCCTTTGTAGGACAAAACTACAAGAGGGGGGCCCGCCGTTCCTGGAAGGGGGGAACGGGAGGGGAAGCGTAGTTCTTCCCGTCCTTCTCCCCCCTCCCGGTCGCCCACGTCTCCTAGCGTCTTCTCCTAGAAGAAGAGGAAACGCGGGCGACAGCATTCGTGGGGGTCCGAGCGGCCGAGGCTATTCGGACACCCCAGCGACAAGAGCCCTGCGGATGACGTCATTGATGCAGGCGTGGCGGGAGACTCGGCCAGCACTCATTTGGCATGAGAGGCCTTGGTGTCCCAGCTCACCGACGCGAGTACATGCGGTAAGTAGATTTCTTCTTCTATTTATTTATAAAGCACTTTTATTCAAAAAGGACACGTCAGTCCCTATTGAATCTTAATCTTAATATCTAGCATACAGAAAATTCATAATTAAGTTAAAATTATTAAGAGCCCTTTCACATTTTTTGCAAGAAATCGTAACTTTTGAGCGCCTCGTTTACCCCCTTAGAAAAGATTTTGACTATTTCCAATAGAAGTAAATAGTAGATTTATTTTTCCTTTTGCAAGTTAATGTAGAATATTTGCAAATACTATTTTCCTTTTTTTTGTACTGATCGTTCTACTGCAGCTAGTTTACGGAAAAAACGATAATATGCACAATTTCAAACACCTCAATCTCTCAATAATGTTCAATAAATTAGATCAAATTATTTACTAAGACATCAGAAATATGTTTTTGTTGTAACACAATGTATTAGAATATTGATTTTCCATCTCATTAATTATCAAAAAACAACATCTAACCTCCGTGAGTTTTCCCAAAAAATAATGCAGGTTTACCTCGTACTTTGATATTGAATTAAATAGAATTACTATCAACAACTTTCATAGAACTAATAATCTACCATCATTGAACTACTGAAATATGCATATATTTTTATAATTAGTTCATTAATAATTATTTTATAAGTCTCCAAACATCTACCTACGCGCCGATCAGTACGGCAGCGGCGTTATTTTGTAAAAGGGCTCTTAAGTTTGCAATGCTATTTGACATGGCTCACCATATCACATAACAGCTGCTCCAGACACGGGTTCTCCCAAAATAATTTGGAAAACCCCAATGTCTAGCTTATTACATCTCTAAATCCGGGTACTCATTAGCGAGTTGTAACCGCAACATTCGCGATACAGTACGAGTTTCTAGTGTGTACGCCTGTAGCTGACAATTAGTTGTAAACCTTATTCCCCCTTCCCCTTTCCTTCAGAGGACCACGCGCGCTGGCCTCCGGTGTCACCGTCTAACTGTGGCCACAATTCCAACGCGTACAAAGAAATTTGGTGACTCATTTCTTTGTCCCACTATCCGTAAATGGAATGCTCTGCCTGCTCACGTGTTCCCATCCTTCTTACTACCTTTTTTTTTATAACGCAGGTAAAAAATGCTATTTGCAGACGACGGCGCCTTTAAGAGGCACACCGCTGAATGGACCTCACACCTGGCTCCCGTAAGTCTTACGGACCCCCAAGTGGCTGTCCACTGAGGACCCTGCAACTCTTACGGGCGCTTTACGGCATAATATCCGCTAAAAAGTCCTGCGAATACCCTCTAAGCTGCTTAGCGCGAAGCCGCGGGATCCCCGTTTAAGGATTCTTCCGCGTCTCCGCACCTAGCAGCCTCCCGGCCTAGCCGGGGCTCCACGGCAAGGGTCCTCCTTCTTACAACCTGGGATCCTTTAGAAGAGGCGTGAAGAAGCAACATGCAGGCCGGCAAGGTGAGGATGGCTGGTGTGGCAGGTAGAACTGCTGTACCAGCTATCTTCACGTCTGGACTTCACCATCACTTAACATCAGGTGGGGTGGAGTCAGCCTATCGGCTCGCTGCAAACCGCACGCGTACCGCTCGCAGCAGGCTAGCGAACCACGTACACACTATGCTTTTTGGTTACAGTACATGCAACGGTTAGTGTCGCCGCACACGGGCCACCGACCACAACCTCAAAACGCCGCCACCGGCATAGTTAGTTCTTCAGGGCGGTTTCCGCACTTAGTAAATAAATAAATAAATATTTCCAACACTCACACCAATTAGCCTAGCCCCAAAGTAAGCACTGTAAGGCTTGTGTTATGGGATACTAGGGTAACGGATAGAATACATATACAGTACATATATAAGTATATTTATATAGGAATACATATTAAACATCCATGACTGGAGTACAAATGCTCGTATTCATCACACAAAACATCTGCCCCCACCGGGATTCGAGTTCGGGACCTCTCGAGTCGGCGACACCATGAAACCCGGCGTACAAACCACTCGACCACGGAGGTCGTTAGTCCTAATTATTGGACCATTGTGCGTGTCTCAAAAACATTCCAGTTTACTCCAGCCACCCTATATCGGTCCAGAAGGAAAGCAACCTTGGTAGACTGCTGCAAGCTTCCGGAAACGATTCTGGTGACTGGAGAAGTCGTGCCCGTATGTCGGTCACACTCCTGCATTCCATGATGATATGCTGTGGCGTTTCTTCTGCCTCCATGCATCCTCTACATGGGGGGCTGTCCGTTACTTCTATTGTATATAGGTGTTTGTTTAGGGGACAATGACCAGTCAGGGATCCTATAATCCTGCGAAGTTTGTCCCTATTTAGTCTGGTAAGGGTGCGGGCACGGTGCGGGCAAAACTTTTATTTGCCGAAGAAATATGCCGCCACCGGCATATTTCTTGTAGTTTTCATACATTTTATATGGACTCGCCACACACGGTACGCCGATGGCCGCCACACGCTACAAATCGTCGTAGCTCGCTTCTTGTGGCCCGCACCGGCCATTTAATGCGCCGATACAAAACACCGCCACACGTCACTCGCGCGATTCCCCACCCCTCTCTCCCTTACCTTAGTCGGCCGCTGTCGCGCGCTTCAGCCACTTTAGTAACCGCTTCACGCTTCTCGTGGCGGCGTTTGTGGCTGTGGCGTGTGGCCCGTGTGCGGCGACACTTACGGTTACAGCTCGCTAGTGAGTACCCGGCTATGTATCTACTTATGCAGATTTTCGTTCAGACTAAATCGAGTTTTAGAACAAGTAAGTACTAAACCCGCATATGAAATAATACCTACATACAATAGTACTTTAAACTGAATATTGGATTCATTGTTCGTCATGTTATTTTAGGACGAACCTGTTCAGTATGAGATTAAAAGCTATTTATAAGCTTCCTCACTATATAAATACAACAGGAGAAATAGAAATGGTGAAAATATTAATTGTATTTTTTCACACCAATTAGCTTAGCCCCAAAGTAAGCACTGTGAGGCTTGTGTTATGGGATGCTAGGGTAACGGATATAATACATATAATGTACATATTTAAGTATATTTATATAGAAATAAATATTTTACATCCGTGCTTGCATCTAGTAGGTTGCAAAGTTGTAGATTTTTTTGTATGCATGGTTGTTCTTTGTAACCAGTTTTGTGAGCCAAAAAAAAATTACTGGAGTACAAATGCTCGTATTCATCACACAAACATTTGCCCCCACCGGGGTTCGAACCCGGGACCTCTCGAGTCGGCGACACCATGAAACCCGGCGTAAAAAAATCCACGCAGACCAGTTAGCAGACGGTACTCGAACCCGCACCATACGCTATCCGGGCGGATGCACTGACCATTATGCTACTGCGGCCCTGATGGCCGTGTCGAATTCTTTGCAGCCTTTCTTAAGCTGCAAGGCAGCGCCATCTCTTCGCATTGTAGGTAACCCACAATGTCAAATGCGAATAGCTTTACAAGTATTAAACATTTGAAAGAAGAAACAGCAATTATAGTTATAATTTTAATTTTTTTAAGCATGTAACTGCTCTATGTTTAAATCTAAAGAAAATACTGATGCTCTAAAGAAAACATTACTAGAAAAAAAAATGTGTTTATTTTTCCAAAGTGCCAATCTGCGGCAAGGGCTATGCTCGGCGTTTCTCTGAAGGATCGCATCAGAAATGAGGTAATCCGACAGAGAACCAGAGTCATCGACATAGCCCACCGCATTAGCAAGTTGAAGTGGCAGAGGACTGGCCATATTTGCCGAAGAACCGATAACCGTTGGGGTAGACGAGTTCTGGAGTGGAGACCGCGTCTAGGCAAACGTAGTGTAGGACGTCCTCAGGCACGGTGGAGTGACGATTTGCGTAAGTTGGCTGGCAGGAACTGTATGCGAGTAGCCCAAGATCGATCTGAGTGGCGTGCAATTGGAGAGGCCTATGTCCAGCAGTGGACTAAGATAGGCTGTTGACGATGAATCTGCGTGGTGTATGTTCTCTGACTTCTTTGTGGTATAGTACCTAGTATGTACGATTGTTCAGCGATGTTCAACTTGCCATTGTCAATATTCAGAGGACCTGGCTTCGAATCCTGGTAGGGAGGTTTCAGGGCAGTAGCCAGAATTGTATTTAAGATAGGGCAGTGGTAATTAAAGGTATGGTAATAAGCAGAGCAGCTCAAGTTTTGCAGTGGTCGATCATTGGATGGGTGATCAAAAATCTTCCATCTCCAGTTCCTGCGTGCTTCAGCCGTTAAGCTGTTGGTCCCGGATGCATTTGCAGTCGTTAGCACCCGCCAATCCACGTGATGGGTCATGGCCCAATCTCCCTATTCCATCCATAGGGCAGGCCTGTGCCCCAGCAGTGGGGACATTAATTGGCTGATGATGATAAATAAGCTGAACGGAAAAATATTCTGTAGAAAATGCTAATTTTAATGCTTTATATTACAATATTGTCCCGGGATTCGAACCCGTGGCCGAGTGATTTGTACGCCGGGTTTCATGGTGTCGCCGACTCGAGCCGTCCAGAGTTCGAATCCCGGTGGGGGCAGATGTTTGTGTGATGAACATGAGCGTTTGTATTCCAGGCATGGATGTTTAATATGTATTTCTATATAAATATACTTATATATGCACAGTATATGTATTCCATCCGTTACCCTAGTATCCCATAGCACAAGCCTTATGGTGCTTACTTTGGGTCTAGGCTAATAAGGGCTATCGCGTATGAATCCGCCGCTAGAGGCGCTAGTGTAGCGTGAGGTCTCCGAAATGTCAAATGTTATTGCTTGTTGGTTGACTACGCGGGTTTGTTTCTTATTAAAATAATGTAGTGAATAATTGGTAACAATTCGGCTTAATTATGGCAAATATGAGTTATGTGGCAATGAATGTCAGTTATTAAAAATTTGAGCTTAGAAAAATGATTATGTTCCCATTTTTTCCGAATAAAACGGAACTGGGCGTCACTGTGGCATGGCCTATTATGTTTAGGATATGGTTCTTTTGTGTTAAAATACGATCTAAATGTAACCTTTGATTTCATGTGCGTATTAATAAACTTTAAAAGTTACAATTTAGGACCTCACTCAACAGTGGCGCCATCTGGTGAGACAGAAAACGGTAGCCCTCATTGGTGTGTGTTGGAAATATTTATTTTTATTATTTTTAATTGTCTTAAGTGGGTGCATCGTCCGCATGTATGTATTATTCACGATAATCCCAAAAGCTACTGAAACGAGTGTCATGTAGTTTTCAACTTCAGTTACTTATAATTTTACACGGTAGGTTTATATGTATTAAAGGTCGACAAGAAAGCCCGAAAGGAACAACTGTTATCTACACCAAATCTCATCATCATTATCAGCCTATTAATGTCCCCACTGCTGGGGCGCAGGCTTAGGGATGGAATAGGGAGATTGGGCCAAAGCTCAATATGAAATAAAGCTTGTGACCCGAACTCACTCCAGTTCAGATTATAAGCCTTATTTCATATTTTATGAAGTGAAACTTCGTCTCAGACGAGGTGTAAATGGAAAAATGTGTGTGTGCGTGTGTGTGTGGGATGCGTGCGCAGCTCTTCCCGAAGCGCATGAAAGTTGGTGGGTAACCAGGTGAAGGCTGAAACGGTACGAGCGTCACACGCGACAATATCTTATATATAAAATTCTCGTGTCATAATGTTAGTTACCATACTCCTCCGAAACGGCCTGACCGATTTCTATAAAATTTTATATGCATATTCCATGGGTCTGAGAATCAGCTACTATCTATTTTTCATATCCTTAAGTGATAATGGTTGTCCACCTGTAACGTAGTGTTCTGAAACCTACAATGCGGCTTCGCGCCAAAATTCAAACTATTGGGTATTGTAACGTAGTGTTCTCATATGGGTTAGCAGGAATGTTATCCCAGGAAATTGATAGAACAATTACATTATACACCTCTAAAATTTATTTTGGACAATATTTATATTTTTATAATGTGGTATTAAAAAATACATAGAACCCTAAATTTTCTCTTCTAACACCTGCCTCTATTTTTATGGCGGTACGAAGTTCGATGGGTCAGCAGGTATATCTTTATATATATAATTCTTCTGTGAGTGTGTATGTCACTGAACTTCTCTTAAACGACTGGACCGATTTTGATGAAATTTTTTGTGTGTGTTCAAGGGGATCTGAGAATGGTTTAGATTCACAATTTTGTCCGCTGGACAATGTTTTTTTAATTAATTTTTAATTTATTAGTAGTTGTTGATTTTGGAATGTTTAACATTGGATCCGACAGACGGCGCTACCATACTAGACAGGACAACGTCTGTCGGGTCCGCTAGTATATATATATATATATATATATATATGTACATACATACATATGAGTGCTGTGTGCGCTGCTCCATTCCCTTATGCCTTAAGCAACGCCTAATGTTAGGTTATTTAAGATAAGAAGTTTCACTTCAGATGTGTGCTCCTTACACACTATATTTTCTATTTTCCTTCACATTCTTTTTCCTTTAATACTCAACGAATACGCAAAGATGTAATATAATAGCTAGATACTCAGAAAGTTGTAGGAGGTTGATTTGTCTAAATTTACATCTCCATTCGCAACTCGACACCTTCCGAACTAAGTTTTCAACGCATTTCATCGGATTTCCTCAAAAATATCTTCATCGGCATCAATGTAAGCTTATACGGAAACCATGGAAAAAAAATTAGAACATTCAAAAGTTCCGAGAAGCCCAAATTGTAAGAGGCATATTGTTTACGATCATTTGGGCTGACAAAATTATTCATACAATCTTCGATAATTATGATAATGCGGAAGTCAACATATAAATTAGTCTGTCACTCAGACCTGACCGCGATCTGTCATCTCGAATTATTGTAATCGTATTGTATTTATAAGTGTCGTTGCACACGGGCCACCGACCACAACCACAAAACGCCGCCTCCGGCATATTTCATGTAGTTTTCTCATACATTTTATATGGACTCACCATACACGGTACGCCGGTGGCCGCCACACGCTACAAATCGTCGTTGCTCGCTTCTTGTGGCCCGCACCGGCCACTTAGGCGCTTTGCAGACGACAGGGCGGGTCGGGCTTTTTGTCCGCGAAGCAATAAAAACCGCGTCTGCCCGTCGATGTCTGCGGCTGCCCTCGCCGCGTACACAAAGCACACGACGGGCAGAGGCAGTCAGTTCAGGACGTTCGTTCTAGTGAATAGTCCATCACTAAAAAGCGCGTGGCGCGGAGTGAGCTAGCCGCCCCGCGCCGCCGTCTGCGTTACTGCATATAAACTGGTTTGTATGATCCACGGCAGGCAGCCGCGGACATGCCGCGCCGCCAGTGCCCGCCAGGCACCCAAGGCGCGGTCTTTTTGCCCTCTGTGTGCGTTTGAAGTATAGGATTCACTTTGTGCTATTATTTGCGGCGAAATTGACCGGCTCGCTCCGCCCCGCCGTCTGCAAAGCGCCTTAATGCGCCGATTCAAAATGCCGCCACACGTCACTCGCGCGATTCCCCACCCCTCTCTCCTTTACCTTAGTCGGCCGCTGTCGCGCGCTTCAGCCACTTTAGTAGCCGCTTCTAGCTTCTCGTGGCGGCGTTTGTGGCTGTGGCGTGTGGCCCGTGTGCGGCGACACTAAGGAGGCATATGACACAGCCTCAGATTACAAAAGACGGACAAAAAGAGGCGTGAAGAAGCAACATGCAGGCCGGCAGGGTGAGGATGGCTGGTGTGGCAGGTGGAACTGCTGTATCAGCTATCTTCGCGTCTGAACTTCACCGTCACTTAACATCAGGTGTAGTCATTTGTCGGACCTATTTATAAAATAAAACTAAGTGAAAAGTATGTTTTTATGTCTTTGTGAACAATTTTTACGATGTATGAATAAGGCGTCACAATTTTGATGAGGAGCTCGATGGCGCAAGTGGGTAGCGTGTTCGGCTGCGATCGTTGAAGTTAAGCAACTTTCGCGGTGGTCGGTCATTGGATGGGTGACCAAAAGTTTATTACGTTAAGCTGTTGGTCCCGGCTGCATCTGAAGTCGTTAGCACCCGCCAATCTGCACTGGGCCCGCGTGGTGGGTCATGGCCCAATCCCAATGATGAATTTTGATGAAAACTTAATTTTCACGGGATGTATTCACAACACGATGCGTTGTGGTGTAGTCCTCATCATCATTAGCCTATTAATGTCCCTAATGCTGGGGCACAGGCCTTCCCTATGGATGGAACAGGGAGATTGGGCCATGACCCACTACGCGGTCACAGTGCGGATTGGTGGGTGCTAACGACTGCAGATGCAGCCGGGACCAGCGGCTTAACGTGCCTGCCGAAGCACGGAGGAGCTCAAGACAGTAAATTTTCGGTCACCCATCCAATGACCGACCTCTGCGAAAGTTGCTTAACTTTAGCGATCGCAGCCGAACGCGCTAACCACTTGCGCCATCTAGTTCCTCATCATCGTGGTGTAGTACTGACGCGAAGATATTCGCTTTCGACTTCGTATTTGCTATGGTGTTACGCATTGGGTGTTCATTCCGTGCACTCAATCTGCCTTCGGTTCTGTAATCTGAGGACACAGCAATCAAAATGCGAGCCGACGATAATGGATTTGAATTAAAGTATCTCATTAAATGTATTGATAACGACATGATTATATGTAAACCAACAAACAAAATAGCCTAACAACGGAACCGGTGCGGCTTGTGAAGCGGCTAAAAAAGACAAAGCATTCAAATACAGGGGTCTAGGCTCCGAATATGATTTTGTCCCATTCGGTGTCGAGACCCTTGGTCCGTGGGGTCCTAGCGCTGTAAGGCTTTTTAAAGAAATAGCATAAAGGTTAGTCGACATCACAGGAGACCGAAGAGCTGGCAGCTACCTCGGACAAAGAATTAGTCTAGCTATTCGAAGGGAGAAAGATGCCAGTATCTTCGGAACCTTGCCTAAAGGGACTCCTTTTAGTAATGTATTTTGGTTCATCATCATCAGCCTATTAATGTCCCACTGCTGGGGCACAGGCCTTCCCTATGGATGGAATAGGGAGATTGGGCCATGACCCACCACGCGGGTCCAGTGCGGATTGGTGGGTGCTAACGACTGCAAATACAGCCGGGACCAACGGCTTAACGTGCCTTCCGAAGCACGGAGGAACTCGAGATAGAAGATTTTTGGTCACCCATCCAATGACCAACCACTGCGAAAGTTGCTTAACTTCATCGATCGCAGCCGAACGCGCTAACCACCCGCGCCGTCGAGCTCCTCGAATGTATTTTGGTTATTATATTATATTTTTTAAGGTTTTTGGGGTTCCGTACCTCAAAAGGAAAAAACGGAACCCTTATAGTATAACTTTGTCGTCCGTCCGTCCGTCTGTCAAGACCGTTTTCCTCAGGAACGCGTGGAGGTATCAAACTGAAATTCATATCTAACACTCAGCAGGCCAATTATGTTCGCTAATTGTGATATTGTTTTGATGTCTATTTCACATTACGTATTATGCTCTCCGAAAAATGCGATATCACAATGACATCAACTTATGCTATGATGATGATCAACTCTATAAAATGATATCAACTTAAATGCGTATTACGTTCAACTTTTTGACTTAAAATAGTATCGCTTATACGTCAAAAATGTGATACAGGATATGATATTGATATGATCTTGATGTGACATAGGAATGTTTCATAATACCATATAAAAACAATGTCAACTTGGCATCAAAATCATATTGACATCACATTAGAATTTTATTACTGAAGCATAATTGACCCACTGGTCTACTGTCCCTTGGAGCTGTGAAAAAAACAAACTTCTAAGCCAAAGCAATCAAAAGATACAGCCGTTTATGCCGCGAAAAACCTACAGGGTACTTCCCGTGAACTTAGAATCTTGAAATTTGCTACGAAGTAACGTCTTATAGTATAGATAAGGAAAAATTGCGAAAACTGTAAATTTTTAGTTACATCATAATATAATAAAAAATATTTTTAATAATTATTAAAATATACCTACAGGTTTGTACGGAACCCTCGGTGCGCGAGTGCGACTCGCACTTGACCGGTTTTTAGTTTTTCTTTAATTGTTTTAGTATATATATAATACTAGCTGACCCAGCGAACTTCGTACCGCCATAAAAAAATTTAATTAAAAAACATTGTCCAGCGGACAAAATTGTGAATCTAAACCATTCTCAGATCCCCTTGAACACACACAAAAAATTTCATCAAAATCGGTCCAGTCGTTTAAGAGAAGTTCAGTGACATACACACTCACAGAAGAATTATATATATAAAGATATATATACTAGCTGTCCCAGCGAACTTCGTACTGCCATAAAAAAATAGGGGTTGGTGGTAGAAGGGTAAAAATTTAGGGTTGTATGTATTTTTGTATGATGTATCATATAAAAATAAAAAAAATCTCTAAAATTGAAAAATTTAGGGGGGGATTACCCTTAACATTTAGGGGGATGAAAAATAGATTACATCCGATTCTCAGACCTACTGAATATGCATATAAAATTTCACGAAAATCGGTCGAGCCGTTTCGGAGGAGCTTAACCACCAACACCGCGACACGAGAATTTTATATATTAGATATATATTACTGCTACTAGTGACTATTTGGCCATAGAGTCATTAATATCTAACTTTGACTCCTCTTGACACATTCGCGGACAAATAGAAAATATATCTAAATGTTGCTTTTCTGTTGCTGCCGGTGTTTTGGCGTCCATTCTTCTTAACAGTAGCAGTAGTCAATGTGTGCATGTGTAGCGGCGAGCCTATCTACCTATATGTAGTAGATATTCTTCAATATAAAAGTTAGCAAATGGCTGAAAGATATGGATTACGAAGAGACATAGTGTTTAGTAAATAATCAGAACACTTTATTGTGTAATTAAATACGGCAGCAGTTAGTTATTGACGGTTTCTGTAATTTTTATAACTAGTTTATATATCTACTAGCAAACCAGTGAACCAAATGTTCACCAAAACCTGATTTAAAAAATGTATTTAATTAATTGAGAAGTTTGGAGATTTTGTGTGGTTTCGTTTGAAATTATATAGTTAAAAAAAATTAACCTTTAAATAGTTAATTAAAATTGTGATAATTACAAAATAGAAATCACGTGATTTCTCGAAAACCGGAAGTACTACGTTACTCAAATCCGGTTTGTAGTCTTATCAGACTATTCTTAACTTATAACTTAAATATTCTCTTGATCTATCTCTTACGGTTTGGCCGCTGAAACAACACCACAGACAGACGGACGGACGGACGGACTTGTCTAATAGATAAGAGATATAAGATAATCATACAAGCAATGTGTGCACACCTAAATCGGCCACAGTATTTACGTATATAGAGGGGACCCTGTTGCCTGTAATATAGGTTATCCTACCACTGGCAACAGAAGTCACCTTTAACAATATTAAAGCTCCAATGTGCCTCTTGTCACCAATTTTTGTCTTATTAACTTAAAAATATTGTATATTGTAACTTGCTTAAAGTCAATAAACGTTTATTATATTATTTATTATATTTATTATATTATACTAGCAAACCAGTGTACCAAATGTTCACCAAAACCTGATTTCTCGAAAACCGGAAGTGCTACGTTACTCAAATCCGGTTTGTAGTCTTATCAGACTATTCTTAACTTATAACTTAAATATTCTCTTTATCTATCTCTTACGGTTTGGCCGCTGAAACAGCACCACGGACAGACGGACTTGTCTAATAGATAAGAGATTTTGAGGCCACTACCGTGCAGTCAATACGGTATCATTGCGTGGTATATAATCAAAGGTAATATTATTGGTAAATAAGGAGCTCTATGGCGCAAGTGGTTAGCGCGTTCGACTGCGATCGTTGAAGTTAAGCAACTTTCGCAGTGGTCGATCATTGGATGGGTGACCGAAAATTTACTACCTCGAGCTACTCCGTGCTTCGGAAGGCACGTTAAGCCGTTGGTCCTGGCTGCATCTGCAGTCGTTAGCACCCGCCAATCTGCACTGTGCCTTTAAAAGCTAAACGATTGGATTGACGGAACTCGGAAAAAATCATAATATTAGTGTTTTTCATGAACTATTTAGGAAAATTATAACGTTTGAAATAGATTTGTTAGTTTAAAAATTAAGAAAATTTCTGACCTAATAAAAATCCTTCGAAGAAAACATAAGAAGTGACTTAGACCGCGAGCTCGCAGCCGCACTACACCAACAATACTGGCTCGACCTGGAGATGTGCAGGCAGACAAAGCTCGCTTTGCCACGGGTGAACGCTGCCTTCTCCAAAACTCTCCTACAGCTAAGTTAACCTACATTGCGCATGGTAACGGATGCTATCACTGGACATGCACATTTTAACAGACATCTTTTCAACTTAGGTGTCACGGACAGCCCCCTATGCAGAGGATGCATGGAGGCAGAAGAAACAGCTACGTTCGTAACGAACGTTCTGCTGGAATGCAACGGAGTGGCCGAATACCGGGCGAAATACCTTGGCTCACCCAAGGGCGGATCCAGGGGGGGGGGGGTCATGGGCTGGGTACAGATGGACCAAACCCAGGGGGATTTTATTTAAGTACTTTCAATATTTAATATACCACGACTATATGACCCCCCTGGCGCCAACGCTGGCTATATGACCCCCCCCCCCTGGCGCCAACGCTGGATCCGCCCTTGGGCTCACCAGGAAACCTTCAAAAGGCAGTCACCAATGTGAAGGCCCTGGGGGCGTTCCTGGCGGAGCTGGGCTGGCTGGAGTAACTCGGGCATACACCCTCCTCACGCAAAACAGGCGCCATAAGGACGTCGAGTTGCGGTAACGCCCGTAGAAACAACAACAAGAAGAAGACTTAGACGCGGTAATTTCTTAGAATATACTCTTTTTGACATCTCTTGCTTACATTTAATGGAATTATTTGTAATATAATTATATCATGGTATTTATAATTGTATAGTAAAGACCCCTATTTTAATTTAATTTAACTTTAATTTAGTCTTTAGTATAAATTGCATGCCATTTATGGTAAAATATATAGAATCTATTTGTATACATGTCATCTTATTGTACCATATTTTTTGCAATAAATAAATCTAATCTAAATCTAATATCTTACACAATAAATATGATTGTAATGATTTAACCTGCGATGTCAAGATCAGAATACCCAGTGGTTCTCAGCGCATCCGCGAAATGTACCCGTACAAACCGTTTTGTCCCGATAATGTCAATACTAACGCGGGTCTCCATGCCCCACTGAATAGGATCATGAACACATATAATGAACACATGAGTTCCCACGACATTGATATTTTCTCAGCCCCGACGACCTCCTTCAAGACTAACATCTATGAACTAATTGTCACACCAAGTTCTTGAACTCCTCAGGTATTTGATATTTATCTTCTTTTTTTTTTGTAGTTTTCATTTTTGTGATTCTTTGCCAGAAACTACTCACATCTCACAAAGATATTAATGTATAGCATAGCACATTACTCTTTAATAGAAATCTGTGGATAACGTTGCTGATTGTACAATTAGTAATAAAAAATCTGTAAATCTTTATGTAACACAAACTGTTTGTTATTCCTTACAAAATAAAATAAAATAAAATATACTCTTTCCAAAATATATTGTGGTGGCGACGAGCAACCACGGGACCTAACACTGTGCGTGGCACGACACCCACATGGACGGTTTCTTAAATAATAGGATCGAAACAATCCGAATAAAATATGCACTGTGAAGTATGCTGTGTTGTAGATCTCCAGCACTTGTTGATGGATTGTGTACGGTACCAGAATGAGAGACAAAAGTTTGTTAACAAATGTAAATTGAAAATGACAGACATTGGTGTGTGTCACAGCATTCTGGCCCAACCAGTCTCGGAAGAGACTAGAATCCTGTACCGCTTTATATGTCTGCCGCGACTTTCTTCCGACAATAACATATTATGTTAATTGGCTTAGATGATGTGTTAATTTATATAAGTACACGATGGGACTGACATGTCTGTAAAGATAAAAGTCCTTTAAATAAAGAGAGAGAAAAAAAGATTACGTTAATGTTAACAATTTATTGCAATGCCAACTTGTGTGTAGATACTTTTAAGATCACGTATATTTCAAGTTCCAAACATTTTTTTGTAAACGTAGATGGATGACGTGGCGCTCACTACGGAGGTGAAAACCATTTTCTTCCACATTTTATCAACTTTCCCTTGTAGAACGTACCTATGAAATAAAACAATTATGAAATTTTGAGTTGGACTGGATAAAGAGTCGCCGCACACGGGCCACCCACCACAACCACAAAACGCCGCCACCGGCATATCTCTTTTACTTTTCATACATTTTATATGGACTCGCCACACACGGTACGCCGGTGGCCGCCACACGCTACAAATGGTCGTTGCTCGCTTCTTGTGGCCCGCACCGGCCACTTAATTGTATTTTTTATGTAATTTATTTTAATACGTTAGTGGAGCAGAAATAAATGTATTTGATCGTAGATCTTTAGTATTTAAGAAGAATCTAATTGCTAATTTATAATTATTTAAACTATTGCTAGTAATCAATTTAAAAAATGAAAATGGATGCGTGTAACTTATGTACGCGCGTGAGAAGTTATACTTCTTTAGCATCATTAAAAATATTTATAATAATTACAATAAAATAATAAAAGGACTGGAAAAGGATAGTTAACACAGTCAATTAAGTTCAGTTTTAATTTGAAAAATTAAATAAATATTCAATTAAAATCACTACTGAATTTAAGTTATTAGTCCATATGTAATTAGCACTTGTAAGTAACTAAAACACGTTGTGTCTATATAGAAACTAGAAACATGTGGATAAATATTATAAATATGAAAACACTGATCAGAGGCGACGAGCGTGCCAACATTGTTTTTGACAACGCGATCATCTTATGGAGCTCCGTGGATCGTTCAAAGTACCTTTCGAACAGATGTCTAATAATGGTGGATTATTAACCATTAAGTGGTTAATAATCCACCATTATTAGACACTAACATTCATAACGCGCCCGCGGCCAACTGCATGGTGTTACTATTGTGTTACAGTGATGCGCGCGCATCTCGAAATTTCACTCACATGATTTTTTCATAACGCGCCTAAAGAAGTATAACTTCAAAAATTAAAAATATGATATAATTTGGCTGTAGCCACGGTAATAATATCATAATATTACCGTGCTGTAGCTTAGCGTGTCAAGCACTCTGTTATTATTATTTAGTCACTCAGTATGTACATATTAAAGGCTACATCCTTGTTTTTTGTGTGATATTGAAGATAATTTTGTACTGAATCTTTGTCACCTGTTTGTACATCAAATAAATAAATACATAAATAAATATAGAAGCGGCTAATGTGACCACAGGCTTTATCGCGATGACTTTTGAGTGTACAAACACACATGTAAACCCTATGGCGATGTAGAGATCGTCACAAGGTTTACATGTTTGTTTTTTAAATGTTTAATTTAGATAATAAACCATAAGTTGGCTTAAACACAGCTGTCGCTCTTCATGAAGCGGAAAATATTAGTTGTCAACTCGCAGGCAGCGCGTGGTCCACTCAGGAGCAACGCGTACACAACTAGCGGCCAGCCGCAATTCGCAATTTGTTTTAACATTTACTTTATGTAACTAAAGAAATCTATGCTTTTTACAACAAGTACCTTAGTGGCGTTATATTAAAGCAGGCACCACCATCATCATCATCAGCCTATTGATGTCCCCACTGCTGGGGCACAGGCCTTCCCTATAGATGGAATAGGAAGATAGGGCCATGACCCACCACGTCGCGGGCCCAGTGCGGATTGGTGGGTGCTAACGACTGCAGATGCAGCTGGAACCAACAACATAACGTGCCTTTCGAAGCACGGAGGAGCTCGTGATAGTTAATTTTATGGTCACCCATCCAATGACCGACCACTGCGAAAGTTGCTTCACTTCAACGATCGCAGCCGAACGCGCTAACAGCCCGCGCCATCGAGCTCCTCATCTTTACAGGTATAAATCACTATTTACTTTACATATTTTGCGTATCCAAGTATTGTATACTACATGATTTATACATGTACTAGCGGCCCGCCCTCGCTTCGCTTCGGTGTAGAGCTGAAGTGTAGACTACAGTTTTTGTTCTCAGACTTGTATTATACACAATGACATTCATCTATGATTCTTCTTATACCTGCATGCAAAGTCTCAGCCCGATCGGTTTAATATTGACAAAGTTTCATACAAAGTTTCATTCCCTATTTGATCCCCTTGGGGGTAGAATTGATCAAAATCCTTTCTTAGCGGATGCCTACGTCATAACATCTACCTGCATGCCAAATTTCAGCCCGATCCGTCCAGTGGTTTGGGCTGTGCGTTGATAGATCATTGTCTGTCAGTGACCTTTGAGTTTTAAATATATAGAAGATATGTGGGAACAAAAATTTCAGACACTTACGAGTAGACATTTAAAAAAAAATGGTCGGGTGCCGGGTGGGTCTTTTGAGCTGTGACCTTAATAGTCTTATGATGATGAAGGAATACCTCAATTGTCCTGTGTCCGATTCTGGTTCCCGCTATTTTCTGACAGAGCCGTATCGTCCGAGTCCGCCCCTGTTTGCCCCTGGCCCGTCCCTGGGCGCTCCAAGGATGAGTCAACAGCCACTCGCTCAATCGTCACCTTAATATTGTTGGATAGTCTGGATTTTTCTGGAACATTTTTTTTTTGTGATCATAGAGCACAGAATACGCTGATTGGTTCGTTTGTTTGATGTCGCGTCGTTTGATTGGCTATAATCTATTAGGTAGAAGTGTAGTGGGGGCGAGCCGGCGACAATGATTCACGTACATAGGATACGGTTTATGATCACCTTTCTTTCAGGTTTATATATGTTTTTTTAAGCATTTAACAGCTAAATGTTCAAATCTAGCAGTTTAACCCTTTAAAGAAAATTTTACTGGAAAAATAAACACGCGGACTAGGCCGAAGACGGGACTCGAACCAGCACCCTTCCCTGTCCAGGCGAATAATAATAATAATAATATTTCCAACATTCACACCAATTAGCCTAGCCCCAAAGTAAGCACTGTAAGGCTTGTGTTAAGGGATACTAGGGTAACGGATAGAATACATGTACTGTACATATATAAGTATATATATATAGAAATACATATTAAACATCCATGACTGGAGTACAAATACTCGTATTCATCACACAAACATCTGCCCCCACCGGGATTCGAACCCGGGACCTCTCGAGTCGGCGACAGCCATGAAATCCGGCGTACAAACCACTCGGCCGCGACCCTGATGGCCGTGTCGAATTTTCTCTATCTTTTGTAAGGCTGCAAGGCAGCGCCATCTCTTCGTTTGTAGGTAGCCCACAATGTCAAATTAATATCTTTACAAGTATTAAACATTTAAAAGAAGAAATAGCTATAAACATTTTTTATTTAAAACTAGTTTTTTACGGGTTAATGCACGAAACTTTATTTATTTATTGACGTTTCGTAGCCTTTACAGGCTACGTCGTCGGTTTTTTTTTTAATATAGTTTCGTGCTTTAACCTGTAAAAAACTAGTTTTATTTAATGAGTGATGAAAACCTAAGAAACAAATATTTTTTATATTGCCATTTGATAGGCAGAATATGTTTAATCTAATCTCAAATCTAAAGAAAATTTACCTGGCAGGCAGTCACTAGGGCACGGGCATATACTGGATATGTCTGGACTTGTGATGCGTATATTGGCGTACGAGTGTTTAAGCACTACGTTCTCGTTGGCGCAACCGCATTTGCCGCAGTCCGATTTGACAGCTTCCTTCGTAGTATAAACACCTGGAAGGAAAAACACTTTCAACCCTGTATTTTGGTAAAGTGATTGTTGGAAGTTTTCACCCATTTTATTGAACATTTAAGTCACAGAACACAAAAAATTGTACAAAGTGTGATAAAGTTGAGGATGTAGTTCACATAATCATGGAATGTGTCCGGAACGAATCAGAGAGGATGGAATTGATACATAAATATAATATTCCATTGTATGATATTGGTGAATGTATAAATATTCTAGCTTTTCCGCTTTCAGAAAAAACTAGATTATTGACTAAAATTGTTAAAATTGGTATGAAACGTAGGCTATGACCACATAATGTGATCTTAGAGGGTGACATTATCAATCTGATTAAACCTTCTATAACAATATAAAGAAAAAAAAGAACACAAAAAGAGGTTAGTAGGGTGATCATAGTTTGTACGGGAACCGATGTCCCAGGCTCGCCCGCACACTTCTAATCGATAATAGCCAATCAAACGACGCGACATCAAACAATCGGACCAATCAGCGCTCACAGCCGAGAGCAACGACGCAATCAGAACCAAGTTTTAGTCAAGTTATGAGAATTTACTCTCACATAACAAGGCACTATCTATGTTCTGTGATTAAGAGCCCTTTCACATGTTTAGCAAAAAATTGTAATTTTTGAGCGCCTCGTGTACTCGCTTAGAAAATATTTTGACTATTTCCAATACAAGTAAACAGTAGATTTATTCTTCCTATTGTAAGTTGATGTAGAATATTTGCAAATACTATTTTCCTTTTTTTTGTACTGATCGTTATACTGCAGCTAGTTTACGGAAAAAACGATAATATGCACAACTTCAAACGCCTCAATCTCTCAATAATGTTCTATAAATTGGATCAAATTAATTACTACGAAATTAGAAATATGTTTTCTTAGTAACATAATGTATTAGAATTTTGGTTTTCCATCTCATTAATTATCAAAATAAATATCTGACCTATGTTAGTTTTCCCAAAAATAATGCAGGTTTACCTCGTATTTTGATATTGAATTAAATATAATTACTATCAAAAACTTTCATAAAACTAATGTACCATCATCAAACTACTGAAACATGTATATATTTTTATAATTAGTTCATTAATCATTATTTTATAAGACTCGAAACATCACCCGTAAATTGCAATATATACTAGTGCAAATCTACCTACGCGCCGATCAGTAAGCAGCGGTGCAATTTTGTAAAAGGGCTTTTAAGGTATTGTTGTTCCTAAAAGTCAACAAAAAGTCATAGTAAATTTTATTAAGGTCACAAACGTCTTTGTCACGACCTTGCTTCTATGAGCGATAAACCTAAGCCAGGTTTATACCATCAGTGACCGCAACAATCTGTAGTAATTTATATATATTAAGATCTACAAACCACTCGGGCACGGAGTTTGTCATGATGTATAAGTACTTTCTATTATGGTATGTTTATACTTTATATTACTTAATTATTTTTTTACTAAAGCCGCTTTCGTGCCTTTCTGCATTCCTGAAGGTTGACTGGCAGATAATGCTTTTGTCCATTGTCCGTCTTTTGTCCATTTTGTAATTGAAGCAATAAAGTTTAAAGTAATAGGCTAGTCATGATGGTACCTTTTGCTCCTTTGGTGAAAACTAGAGGCACATCTATTGTATCTTGTTGTCCTGGCTGATTGGGCACCGTACGCCTGCCTTTGGCACTCCTCCCGATGGCACGCCCGGCTTGTCCTATCGAAGCGAACGCCTTCTTAATAGACTGTCTCAACCCCCTTTTCTCACCGTCAGAGGGCGCCAACAATGAGCATATGCATTCGTCGCTAGGGCCCACCCCGTCTGTCAATTTTTCCAACGTAGCCTTGTCCAGTTTTTCGAGTTCCGTCGCGTTCATTTTTCAACCAACAATTGAGTAAGTTTGTTTTAATTTAGGAATAGTTGAGATTTACAAAAGGAGCTTAGAGTTGTGATAAAATCTATTTAGTTTCATGTTTCTATTTCATGGTGTACTGATAATCTTGATAATCTTTTTACGACAAAGAAACTTTATATCTTGCATTGTGCGTATTGTTTAAGCACTAAAGATTTATATGTTTATCTGCAGTAGTTTTAATAAAATGCCGTAAATTATTGTCGAATTCCCGAATTCTGTACCTACAGTGAGTTATCATTGTAATAATTATACCATTACAATTAAAATGAACATTGTCGTTAAAACAACATATTCATTGCAAATAAAATAGTGTCAATATGATGTATGTTTAATATAAATGCAAAGCCGGAATTAGTGCATGTTTCAGAATGTATTTATCATGTAGGGACATATTTTGGTCAATAGACTTTTTTGTAAGGTCAGAAAGGATTTCATTTTGCTCCTGAAATATAAGAAAATCGTCTATTTATTCAGGGTGTGTTTGAAATTTTATAGTTTAACTTGACAGTGGAGATTTGGATTCCTAAGCCTTCTCTACAGCCAGCATCAGTGTCGCGCAGTGTAGGGTGCCGTAGTTGCTCGTCGACACACAATATATTTTGGAAAGAGTCTATATTGTAAGTAATTATTTCGTCTAAGTCACTTTTAATGTTTTCTTTTATGGAATTTTTATTAGGTCATAAATTCTCTAATACATAAGCTGAACGACTATTATACTCTTAAACTAACAAATCTCTTTTAACCGTTATATGTTTCCTTAAAGTTAATTGTTTGTTTTTTACATAATCTTAATAAGTACTATAAATTAAATAGTGAATGGTTAATTAAAAAAATAAATTACCTTCAAAACTACATAATTTTCGCTGTTTGTTGAATCAATGCTATTTTCTCTACTGTCATATCCATCAGTAATGGCAGAATGTTGAAGTTGAAATGTCATCTTTCTTATCATCAAAAAGTATGATTGCGGCCAGAAATTAGGTGTTATATTTAGATATTCAGAGCAAATTACAACATTCTGTTTAGTACCAAACTATTTTAAGCAGACCTTGTAGAATGGCAACATAATAACATATAAGAAGAATGTAATAAATATCTAATTATTTTAACCATATTGTGTTCTGTGTAAATTAATAATGACATGCGCAGACTAGGGACTTTTTTCTAGATCGCACAACAGGATCGAGTTACGAACGCAAGGAATTAAAAGTTCTGCGTTAGTAAAATCCTCCGAACAACAGGCAGAATCGGCACTGCATGCCGTGGTAAGCACAGTAGAGGATAACCTAGGAACTATACTAGACATAGAAGAAGCATTTAACAAAACCAGTTCTTAGTGTCGCCGTACACGGGCCACACGCCACAGCCACAAACGCCGCCACGAGAAGCTACTAGCGGCTACTAAAATGGCTGAAGCGCGCGACAGCGGCCGACTAAGGCACGGTAATAATATCATACAGTATTCTATCTTCATACAAACGGTCGGAAAGCGAGTCATACCTACGCCACTCGAGTTCGATGTGCGCTCGGCGTGCACCCAGTCGCGATCGCGCATGCTCCGCCGCGCCGCAACGACGACTGAACGGTCTGAATTGTTTTTTATGCAGTTAGCCGTGCTTAAACATGCGTTTTGTATTGTAAATATGTATGGAAAAGAACAAATGACGATCAATATCGTACAACAGCACATTTCTGTTTTTGGTTGCTTGAACTCTTCAATGACACACACAGAGATATCATTTTTTAAATTACCTGAAATATTGGAAAGGTGTCTTACCTTTATAGAATATTTTTTATATACCTATCTACTAGTACGTTATTTGTTTCTAATATTTAGGTATTTCGGTTTTTCCATCGGGCAAAATATCTGGAATAATATATAAATAAGTGGTTAGGATGAAAAAAGAGACAAACGAGTAATCTACCTACACTCGCGTTAAAAACAAAACTACATAAAATACTGTAGGCTGGCGGCCCTACCGCGTGCCAACACAGCGCTCGGTGTAGGCATTTATTTTCAAGGACAGGGCGGAGTCACAATACTGTATAGATAATATTACCGTGACTAAGGTAAGGGAGAGAGGGGTGGGAAATCGCGCGAGTGACGTGTGGCGACGTTTTGTATCGGCGCATTAAGTGGCCGGTGCGGGCCAAAAGAAGCGAGCAACGACGATTTGTAGCGTGTGGCGGCCACCGGCGTTCCGCGTGTGGCGAGTCCATATAATAAGTATGAAAACTACAAGAAATATGCCGGTGGCGGCGTTTTGTGGTTGTGGTCGGTGGCCCGTGTGCGGTGACACTAAAAGCATCACTGCAGCTCTACTTAGACAAGAAGCTTATGCGACCATTCGTCCAGGGGATCAGTAATATGCTTTGTAACAGGTTAATAAGACAACAAGGAAATTATAACTAACTGGAAGCACTGGCTACGAGAGGCTGCCCACAAGGTGGATAGCTCTCACTTCTGGGTTGTAGTATTGCATTGTTTAACAAAGTTCCCCAAGATCTGATTGAGCTTCCACAGACTAAATTTAAATCTCAGATCAAAAATAATCTTATGAATAAGGGCTATTATAAAGTTGATGATTATCTAAATGATCGTAATGCATGGACATAGTGTTTCTTATAATTTGATATTAAATGGGTATTAGTCATTTTTCATAACAGTAATATTGTACCTATCTAATGCCGCTGCCTATATACTACTTAAAATGTTAACTATAAAATTAATTGTAACTATATATTTATATTCTAGATGATGTAATGGAAAGTGACTTCAGACGTGATTTTTCAACTTGACGACACTGTATATAACAATACAGGGAGAAAAAAACAGCCCTTGCTGAGTTTCTTGCCGGTTCTTCTCAGTACAAGGTCTCCCGCCGTAGTTTTGCGAACCGATGGCGTAGCTTCTTGACCTTCGCAAGTGCTTGTAACAGCCTAGACTGAATAAATGACATTTCATTTAATTTAATTTCATTTCATTTCATTCATTTCACCATTACTCTGGAATCAGACCCGTCTTTCCCAGTGGGCACTTTGGGCAAGTGCCCTGGGCCCCGCGATCGATAGGGCCCCCTCAGATCAAATACAAAGTCCCTAGTTCCTGTTAAATCATCAAACGGAAGTCATAGGGCCCCATTATCCTAATATGCCCAGGGCCTCCAATAGGTCAAAGAAGGCACTGTATACAGTTGCAAACGACATTGTTATGAGACTGAATAATCTGCATTACCTCACGATAGGATATATGCAGATGACCTGGCAATTTTAATCCAAGGTAAGTTTGCGGACAAGGTTTGGGATGAGACAAAAAGGCCACTGAAAGTGGTAGAGAAATGGTACACAGACTAAGGGGTAAATGTAAACTAACCGAATTAGTTATGTTCATCAATAAAAGGAATCCTAGGCTTGTTGAAAATATACTGATGTATCGATATATCGATATTTTTTGTTCGATATATCGGTATTTTTTGGCGATATATTATCTTGATTCGATGTATCGATACATCAATACAAAATAACCAATATCAAAATTCGTATCAAAAACGACATTTTTTTAATTATTAGCGCCATATCACGATCTAACTAAATTTGTATCTGGATCTCAGATTAATGATATTCAACATATCTATGATCTGTGCTGTACTTTGTATATTGTCTATGATTTGTAAATCTGTTTCGCTGGTGAATTGGTTGTGCTGAATTCCATTATATTCTGTGGAAGTGTGTGACTGTCTAGTCTTGTTTACGAAAGATGGCATCTGAGAGGCCCTGCAATCATTTTCATCATTCTAAAATAGGGTCTATTTTTAGGGAGATAATTTTCATTCCATTATTATTCCGCGTGTCATCTTTCGTGAGATACTGTACTGTCATGTAGTGTAGCGGCAATTTGGTACTTTGATAATTCTTTCTTAAATTATAATTTATGTATGTTGTTATTATTACTGTGCTAGGCTGACCTATATGTATTTTTGGGAAAATTGGTCCGATAGTTAAGCCGATATTGATATTTTTTAAAATATCGATGTATCGATATATCGATATATATTTTCACTTTCGATATCCCTAAGGAATCCTGGGTAACTACCGCACGCCAGAACACACCAACTACGCTTAGCCCCAAAGTAAGCACTGTAAGGCTTGCGTTATGGGATGCTAGGGTAACGGATAGAATACATATACTGATACATATATAAGTATATGTTATCTAGAAATATATATAAACATCCATGACTAAGGTACACAAGCTCGTATTCATTATACTAACATTTGCCCCCACCGGGCCGCGAACCCGGGGCCTCTGAGTAAGCGACGCGATGAAACCCAGCGTATAAGACACTCGGTCACGGAGATCGTCATGATGAAGGAGATGTGACAGTGAACTCAAGTCGGACGGAGTGTAAACAAAAGACATTGATACATTGTTTTAAACTTTCATGGTCACTAACATTATAGTAATATAAGTTATTTACGGGATTGTTACCATGTACCTTGTGTTACGAAATATCGGAAACTCACTAAAAACAATGCCTTGTTTTTAGTGAGTGAATTGAACATAGTAACAATCCCGTAAATAACTTATAATAAGTATTTACTATAAAAGAGATGCATTTATATTATCGCTATGATCGCTGACTGACACTACCGGCGTGAACCCGCTCCACTAGTTTTTACCGAGCGACAAGAGCTATCAAAGATAATACTCGTTTAGCGATGCTCGCTTGACAGTGATGTCGATTCTAGCATGATTCTCTAAACCTAAACTTAAATTTGACAGCAGTATATCCTGGTCATTCTCCATACAGAATGAAAAGGAGAGACTGATGTTAAATTTAGTTTTAAGCTTAGAGAATCACGTCAGAATTGGCACCAGTGAATACGCGTGCATTTTTGTTTAGGACTGTCACCGCGAGCGAGTGGCGCGAATAATCGCCCGCTGTTCTCGCACACTTCCTTATAGTCCAGCGATGAAACTAATTGCACACTAATTTCCCGCTGCTCGCCAAATCATATCTAGTTTCTAGCAAGTGAATCACACTCATATTATAAAGGCGAAAGTTCGTCAGTGTGAATATTTTTTACTTCTTCACGTCTAAACGTCTAAAGCGATTTTAATTAAATTTGGTATGGATTTAGCTGACACTAATAGGCTACGTTTACGTCGCTGGCAGGAAAATATCATTAAAAACCGCGGGTAACACCGCGGGGCACAGCTAGTAATATTATAAAGGGTAGTTTCAAAGCTCATCGCAACAAATAAATTGACCGGTCTCTCTCAGCAACCGCAAGCGGCTTTCGTCGAGTTATGCTCGCAATTTTTCCTACAGAAAATAATTGCTCAACTCAATTTCAGAGAATTTGCAAGAAAGTAATAGAAGTGACTTGCGGTTTCCTTCGTTTTAACTTGAGGAAAATAGTTAAAGTGAGTCACCCTTAAAGATGAGATCTCAGATGGACATACGCTGGTAGAAATTTTTTTGTAGATTTTAACTCTCCAGTGGGTTCTATTCAAAATACGCGATCAAAACTCATTGCAGTTTGTTGAAATTTTTAAAGTGAAAACTTCTTTAGCGGCGTTGTACCCTTTTTTGTATGGGTAAAAAATTGTTAAACTCGCGTCAGGTTAAACACGTGGGCTGTTCGCATCATGACACACAATAAAATTGGAAAGGTTGTTGACTTTCAATATATTGGACGAAACATAGTAATATTTTATTTTACCGTATTTTAATTATAAGTCTCTATCTAGGACGTCCACGTGGCAGCTTTATTGCGAAGAAAATGCATTTTTTTACAATAGATGTCACTAGGTGCGCTTTAATGTGATTTATGTAATTTGATTTTTCTGAGATATAAACTTTTTCAATGTAATATAAATTGTTATGTTTGTGTACGGTAGCGCAATAAATAAATATTGTATTCTACCACATACATGATAGTACTTTTATACTGATAATTAAAGCAATTCGTGCAAAATTATTCCCTAACCATTCCAAAATATCAAAAATGCGCAGTTAATATTCAAGTTTTCACTTCTGCCGGCACTCCCGGAGTCGTCGTTTTTTTTGTTCTACCCTAGACCTTCGGTTTCGCTGAACGCAGAAAGAGGTAAGAAGGTCGCCGGTTCGCCCCCACTACATTTCCACCTGATAAATAATAGCCAATCAAACGACTCGACATCAAACAATCCAACCAGTCGGCGCTCACAGCAATGACGCAATCAGAACCAAGTTTTGGTCAAGTTATGAGAATTTGTTCACAAATTACCAAATACCAATTACCTCTTTCTGTGTTCTGTATTCAGCCCTGGGAGTGGAAGGGATCTAAAATAAAAAAAAATCAAATGGCGGTCATTCCAAAAAGAGGGGGGGGGGGGGTAGACCCCCAATATGGGTCAGAACTGAAAATCAGCGATTTACTCTCGGTGTAAATGTTACGCTGAGTTTTCGCCCATTCACATCGCTGCTGTACACGAAAATATCAGTAAATTCTATAGTTGTATAAATATATGGATATTGTTGTCGATAAAATTAAGTATATTTGAAGCTCTTAAATTATCGCTAAGTCATTCCCAGACAAACTGTATAAAGGGCTCAGGTATGGTGGGTGTACTTCACAAGGTGCAAGGTTCCCCCCCTCATGTTATTCTGCCACGCTCAAAAAAAAATCGTGTCTCAAAAAATACCCTCTACCCTGCCTTATACTAGTAGACCATTTGTTTTTCATACCACGTAAAATCCATTTTCAAGCATTTAATATCAGCATCAGCCTATGGATGGAATAGGGAGATTGGGCCAAAACCCACCAAGCCGGCCCAGTGGAGATTGGTGGGTCCCCTGCAGATGCAGCCGTGACCAACGGCTTAACGTGCCTTCCGAAGCACGGAGGAACTCGAAATAGAAGATTTTTGGTCACCCATCCATCCATCCACCCATTGGACACCCACCCATTGGATACTTTGTCGTTGTAGGCGTCGTGTTTGGCCTAATCTAGGTTATGGAACTGGGCCCACTTGTCTAGTTCGACGTATTAAGCACTCTTATCTACTTTGCCGTACTGTGTCCACTTAGTCTAGTTTGCCGTACTGGACCTACTTGTCTAGTACGTCGTACTAGGCCCTCTTATCTAGTTTGCCGTACAGGGTCCACTTATCTAGTTTACCGTACAGGGTCCACTTATCTAGTTTGCCGTACTGGGCCCTCTCGTCTAGTTGGTCGTACTAGGCCCCCTTATCTTGTTTGCCATACTGGGTCCACTTGTTTATAATCCTACAAACTAGGTAAACATACCCAGTACAACCAACAATACTAGTGGCGCCGTACTACAATTGAGTTTGCCGTACTGGGCCCACTTATCTAAATTGTAGTACTGGGCCCACTTATCTAAATTTTCGTACTAGGCCCACTAGTGTTGTTAGTTGTACTGGCTCCGCTAGTGTTTTTAGTTGTACTGGCTCCACTAGTGTTGTTAGTTGTACTGAGCCCACTAGTATTGTTGGTTGTACTGGGCCCACTTGTCTAGTTTATCGTACTGGGGCCACTTATCTAAATTGTAGTACTGGGCCCACAAGTATTGTTGGTTGTACTGGGCCCACTTGTCTAGTTTATAGTACTGGGCCCACTAGTATTGTTGGTTGTACTGGCCCCACTTGTCTAGTTTATAGTACTGGGCCCACTTATCTAAATTGTTGTACTGGGCCCACTAGTATTGTTGGTTGTACTGGGCCCACTTGTCTAGTTTATCGTACTGGGGCCACTAGTGTTGTTAGTTGTGCTGGGCCCACCAGTGTTGTTAGTTTTACTGGGCCCACTAGTATTGTTGGTTGTACTAGGCCCACTTGTCTACTTTATCGTACTGGGCCCACTAGTGTTGTTGGTTGCTCTGGGCCCACTTGTCTACTTTATCGTACTGGGCCCACTAGTGTTGTTGGTTGCTCTGGGCCCACTTGTCTACTTTATCGTACTGGGCTCACTAGTGTTGTTAGTTGTACTGGGCCCACAAGTATTGTTGGTTGCACTGGACCCAATTGTCTAGTTTATCGTACTGGGCCACTTATCTAAATTGTAGTACTGGGCCCACTAGTATTGTTGGTTGTACTAGGCCCACTTGTCTAGTTTATCGTACTGGGGCCACTTATCTTAATGTAGTACTCGGCCCACTAGTATTGTTAGTTGTACTGGGCCCATAAATATTGTTGGTTGCACTGGGCCCACTTGTCAACTTTAAAGTACTGGGCCCACTCGTCAAGTTTGTCGTACTGGGCCGTTCTTTACTGTAATGAATAAAATAAAAGACAAAATAACGAATTTATCAATTTATTAATACAAATTAAATATCACAATTTCATAGCATTCAAAATAACTTTATTTAACGATTTCAATCACAATGATGGTAATTTTGACAAACGTATTCTTAATATGGTACTGTAGTTATGCTTTGGATTACAGTGAAGTTTATTCAACAGTTTTTGAAGTGAAACTTCTTTATCGGCGTTGGAAAAAAATTAACCGTCACATTTTTATTCGGTTACGCGTCACGTTTTTTAGTTACGCGCCATCTTTTTTTTAAAAGAGCACTATTTACCTCATCCGAACAATTGCTTCTTCTGTCAACTTTAAAAAAAAAAGTATCGACAGCAAATATTCGTGTTTCACACAAGGTAAGGTAAGGTAAGGTAAGGTAAGGTAAGGTAAGGTAAGGTAAGGTAAGGTAAGGTAAGGTAAGGTAAGGTAAGGTAAGGTAAGGTAAGGTAAGGTAAGGTAAGGTATTATTTTATTTTGGTATCCGTTTGCTTTGTTATGGGCAAAACACTCGCTTTTGGACTACGAGCTGTTTTTCTCGCTGTTTTATGTTAATAAAGTATATTTGTGTTTTTGTAAATTTTAATTGATGTTTTTGTTAAATTCTTTTAAGTTCAATATGATTTTTTGGATGAATTCAATATATGATTTGGTAAGGTAAGGTAAGGTAAGGTGTAGTTATACCCCTTTAGTGGGTGAGTTTTTGAAAAATCTTAGCGCACGCCTATATATATATATATATTTCTGGAAAGTTGCATGTAGATCATTTTTCGAAAAAAATAAGGCCATAAAGAAGTTTCACTTCTTACGTGTGTACACTAGTACACGCACATATTTTTTTAATCCTATGTACAATTTATTATTAAACCAATATTTGAATTTAAACGTGTATGGTTTAAATGTACGCCTCCCATCCTTCCCTGGTGATGCTGAGTATACGTGGGTGAGTGCACTGGCGTAGCAAAATGTTTACCTGTACACAAATAAACAAAATATAAAATCCAATTTTAAGCACTTAATATCATCATCATCATCATCAGCCTATGGATGGAATATGGAGATTGGGCCATGACCCACCACGCGGGCCCAGTGTGGATTGGTGGGTGCTAACGACTGCAGATGCAGCCGGGACCAACGACTTAACGTGCCTTCCGAAGCACGGAGGAACTCGAAATAGAAGATTTTTGGTCACCCATCCAATGACCGACACCGCGAAAGTTGCTTAACTTCAACGATCGCAGCCGAACGCGCTAACCACCTGCGCCATCGATCTCCTCACTCAGCTCTTCAGCACTTAATATAATCCTATTCATATTATGAATTAAAAAAATGAAATCATAATAATCACTTTATTTGCATAAAACATAGTATAATATATTTATGTTCTAATTAATTATATATGTACACATATTTTGCCTTTGCATAATAGCATGGAAATGTTAAAAAGGAAATTTCAATTTTATAAATCTAATAATAGGGTATTTGCCAAGTTTTAGAAAACTATCTCACGTTATTAACTAATGTTTATGGAGTATGGATATTCATCATTCTGTAGTGTATTTCAGTAAAAATAACCAAATCAAAAACTCCATTTTCAAGTTGCCACGAAAACTTTGCTCTGGACAATATGGCGTCTTACTAGTGTGTGACGTCACACGACTGTTATTAAAACGTCAAACGATACAATGTAACGTCACTTTAACCGGAAGTTTACTTGCGTGTGACGTAATTTTAGGCTCCGCCAATCCCAAGCGTTTTGCGTCACTAGATAATAGATAAGAAAACTATTATCTTTTTCGTTAGTTTTTAGTAAAATTATGAATATTTTTTTTGTATTAATAGTAAAAACTCCTGCCAATATTCATTCTAAACACAGATGCTCACAATTGGCACTTTATTTTTAACACTGTCAAATACCCTATTGTCTTACATCATAAAAGTTATTTCACAACAACCATGTATACAACTTTTTCTTTAATATATCATTCTGACAACCTCCGTGGCCGAGTGGTTTGTACGCCGGGTTTCATGGCTGTCGCCGACTCGAGAGGTCCCGGGTTCGAATCCCGGTGAGGGCAGATGTTTGTGTTATGAATACTATATTTCTATATAAATATACTTATATATGTACTGTATATGTATTCTATCCGTTACCCTAGTATCCCACAACACAAGCCTTACAATGCTTACTTTGGGGCTAGGCTAATTGGTGTGAGTGTTGGAAATATTTATTTATTTTGTAGGCAGGCCAAAGAGGAAGATCTTCCTCCGAGCTGGGTGATGGTAGCTCGGGGGCCGCGGCCCGACTGATGTTGGTCGGGCATCGTATATATCGAGCCCTTACCGCCAAATTATCGTAAGCGACACTTTTGTCGAAATGCGTTTTTTGTGGAAACTAATATTTTAAACCGTAACGGACCCATCTCTGTTGATATTTCCCTCCAAAAGAACACCATTATAATATAATAGAGGGAAGAATAGAGGGAAATATCAACAGAGATGGGTCCGTTACGGTTTAAAATATTAGTTTCCACAAAAAACGCATTTCGACAAAAGTGTAGCTTACGATAATTTGGCGAGTGTCGCTTACGATAATTTGGCGGTAAGGGCTCGATATGAAGAGTTAGCCTCCGAATTTCATTTGCGCGATGTAGGCTTCCATACTATTATGATCGCAGTGCAGGTAACGCCATCTCTTGAGGATGGTGAGTAATGATTTCCTCTACTGATGGGGCATATAGATGTCGCCACCACAATTTATTATTTATATGGTTTGTTTCGCCGTAAAACTCTTATATTCACCTGTTCCACAACAGAGTATTCCCGTTGAGTATCCTTGCCGAAGATCTCCCTGAGTATCCTGAGTTGCTCGGAGTACTTGTGTTCGTCCTCGCTCAATGACATCTCGCTCAAGTCGTATGTAGAGGCAACGCCGCGTAAGAACTTACTTATGTAGGAAAACTGTGATAGAAATACCAAGAACGAAAATTAATATCATCATCATCATCAGCCTATTAATGTCCCCAGTGCTGGGACACAGGCCTTCCCAATAGGGGTGATGACGGGGTACAGTAAACGAAATTCTATTTAGTCCGTCAGTTAGATGTTCAAAAAATAATGGACACGTATTTTTTCTTTGGGCAATCAACCGAAAAATGACAAAGTTATAGCGCGTCAAAGTTTGGGAGTAGGGGCTCGTGACGTCACTTTTTAGTGAATTTTCACTTAAAAGTGTTCCAAAACGTGACGTCATGCGACTTTTCAAATCAATATATCTCTGCAATGTTTATATTATGTGAAAAAAGAAAAAATACGTGTCCAATACTTTTTGATAATCTACCTGATAAACGAAGAAAAAAAAATTAGTCATCATCCCTATTCTATCAAATTTAATTTCAGGTTTAATATCATGCCAGAGTTAAGCCCGATAGCAATACAAACGGTGAAATTATAGATATATAGTTTACTATATGCATAGTTTACACACTTCCCAATTATTAAGAAACACAGAATAAATTTTGTCTCTTTTCATCATCAGCCTATTAATGTCCCCAGTGTTGGGGCACAGGCGTTCCCTATGGATGGAATAGGGAAAGCCGTGACCCACCACGAGGGCCCAGTGCGGATTGGTGGGTGCTAACGACTGCAGATGCAGCCCGGACCAACGGCTTAACGTGCCTTCCGAAGCACGGAGGAGGGAGAGATAGAAGATTTTTGGTCACCCATCCAATGACCGACCACTGCGAAAGTTGCTTAGCTTCAACGATCGCAGCCGAAGGCGCTAACACCCGCGCCATCGAGCTCCTCGAATTAATATAAATTGTATTAATGGTATTCGGAAAAAATTAAAAATGATTTCTGATAGTGTTTTTGGTATTTTCATAGAATTATTAAACATGATTAAACTGATATGTAATGTTTTTATTTCTTCTTTCATATGTTTGATACATGTAAGGGTGTTCATATGACATTGTGGGTTACCTACAATGCGAAGAGATGGCGCTGCCTTGCAGCCTAAGAAATGCTAGAGAAAACTCGACACGGCCATCAGAGACGCGATAGCATAATGGTCAGTGCCTCCGCCCGGAAAGCGGAGGGTGCAGGTTCGAGTCCTGTCTGCTGCCTGGTCCGCGTGGAATTTTTTCTAGTAAAATTTTCTTAAAATTTAAACTGATATGTTTATATGGCTAGATTAAAAATTTATAATAGACTAATTGACAAATTTTTGATAAACGTTCCTACGTTATTTATTATTGATTTGTGACTATATAAAGGGGATATTTATAATCCTGCTGCGTATATCAGTAAAAAAATAAAAAACACGTTTTCAAATATGCTGCGGAAATGTGTCACGAGCAAATATGGCCTCTTACAGGCAGATAACGTCACACGGCCCTCATTAAAGCGTCAAACAGTACAAAGAAATGCCACTTGTTATAATATCGGGCACATAGAAAATCGCTGTACATGCAGCGGCCTGCATTGCAACGTGACCTGGATGGTGCCTACTTGACCGTTTCTGCTAACATCGCATCCACGTTCCACGAGTTTACGCCATCGACGGAAATTGAATTATTATTCTAATTATATTTTGTCATTCTGATTCTTACATCGATCGGTTTCGCACATATTATAATTATAATTTTTATATTAATAAAATACTTTAAATAAATTTCGGTTTTTTTTGGATCCTCCGGTTGTGATCTACGTAATTCACTTCTTCAGGATGTTTACAAGTAAGTGACGTCATTTTAGGCTCCGCCAATCCCAGGCGTTTTCGGTCACGTGACAGTAGATCATAAAAACATTTTCTATTTCATGATTTTTTTGACAGAATATTAAAATAGCTCCCGACATTCATGTCAAACACACATGTCATTTTAAACAACCTATTTACTGATAAAACTATTTGTTATATTTTTTTAACCGTCAGTTGCCTGGTCCGCGTAGAATTTTTTCTAGTAAAATTTTCTTTAAAACTATTTGTCTTTTAAATTGAACTTGAAAACATAAATTGCTTAAAGTGATTAGAGAAAATAAAAAAGGCCGCCCGCGACTTTGTACGCGTGGAGTTAGTTATTTGCACATACTTTTTGACCCCTGTTCACTGCTCGTTCCCCGTAGGTGATAGCGTGATAATATGTAGCCTATATGTTGACCCGACTACTTAATAATATTCGTGCCAAATTTGAAGTAAATCCATGCAATACTTTTTGAGTTTATCCCGGACATACATACAGACAAACAGACAAAGATTCTAAAAACTATATTTTTAGCTTCGGTGTCGATTGTAGATCACACCCCAAGTATTCTTTTAAAAAAAATATTCAATGTACAGTTTTGACTTTCCTACCATTTTATTATATGTATTTGAACATTTCATTAAAACTACCACACACATATGTGAAATATCTTTTAAATATGATTAAAGTTGGCGAAGACTGTTGAATTTATATTGAATTACATTGGCAAAAATTAATCTATATATATTATAATTTGTATTTCTTTTGTAATAAAAGAAAGTAACTAGACTAGGTAATGCCAAAGTATACCTGTTCATTCAGTCTTAACTCAAATACTTCATTCGTTCGTTCAACCCCTACTCATTAGATCATTCACGCATTCAGTTATCAGTTCACTTATAAACTAGCTTCACTTTGTATTCTGCTGTGCTAGGAGTCAGTCGTATCAGCTTCCTAGTAAAAATATATTTCACAGAATATAAGTATCATTCGTCACTGTGATTCTGTATTTTATTCAGCTCCTCTGACCTATAAAATCTACAAAGACGACTCTGTGAATTAATGAACCATTAATTTTAATATAATGAATGAAACATACCTTATCTTGGAATTCCTGTCCCAAACGCTTGAATACAAGCTCGATTGTATTCGAAAACAGTTTGTGCGAGCTGCGTAGAGCCAGTAGCATGTTTTGTAGTTTAGCTTCTAGGACTGAAATTAATAAAGTTTTTATAAGCATAACTCATATACAGGATGTCCCACGGGTCTGTCACACGGAGGGAAAGTATATATTAAATATTGAAGAATTAATAAATAGAACTGCATTCACAGCTTTAAAAAAATCACAATTAAAAATGCTATGTTATTTGGGAAAACATTATCTTCATGATTTGCCCTTTCGACGGTTATAATAACACACGTCATGTGTATTTTTTTCAAATTTCACAAGTTTGATTACCAGTTGTAGCAGGCGATTTAAAAAAACTGTGAATGCAGTTCTACTTGTTATTTAAAAATAAAATTATGTCCTCTTTCAGTAAAATATCCTATCTTCAATAGGAAACAAATTGAATATACTTGCCCTCCGTTAGACGCCCTGTATATTATAAATAGGTTTCGAAAATATGTGATATTTATACTTAAAAATAATAAAAGATTTACGATATACAAATCTTAAACTTTCTAATAGGGGTGATGACGGGGTACAGTAAACGAAATTCTATTTAGTCCGTCAGTTAGATGATCAAAAAATAATGGACACGTATTTTTTCTTTGGGGAATCAACCAAAAAATGACAAAGTTATAGCGCGTCAAAGTTTGGGAGTAGGGGCTCGTGACGTCACTTTTGAGTGAATTTTCACTTATAAGTGTACTCAAACGTGACGTCATGCGACTTTTCAAATTAATATATCTCTGCAATGTTTATACTATGTGAAAAAAGAAAAATACGTGTCCAATACTTTTTAATAATCTACCTGATAAACGAAGAAAAAAAATTAGTCATCATCCCTATTGCCATATGTAATGAATGTACTCATTTTCTGGACCGATTTTAAAATCCTCCTATTGGATGGGAGACCAAACACTTATTATCTCTCATTCCTCCGTGACGTCAAACAGCTGGCCCTGGCTGCAATTGTAGCACCCACCAATCCCCACTTGTCCCGGGTGGTGGGTCACGACACATTCTCCCTATTCCATCCAAAGGGAACGCGTGTGCCCCAGCAGTGGGAATATATTTGTCGACCTCCGTGATCGAGTGGTTTGTACGCCAGGTTTCATGGTGTCGTCGACTCGAGAGGTCCCGGGTTCGAATCCCGGTGGGGGCAGATGATTGTATGGTGGATACGATCATTTGTACTCCAGTCATGGATTTTTAATATGTATTTCTATATATGCTTATATATGTACAGTATATGTATTCTATCCGTTACCCTAGCATCCCATAACACAAGCCTTACAGTGCTTACTTTGGGGCTAGACTAGTTGGTGTGTTGAAAAAAAATGGTAAATATGATGACAATACAACTCGAATTTTCACTAGTCGGCTGTAAAATTTTGGTCCTTCGAGCCGGATTTGTACTAGCGACATTTGAACGATAGGTATGATAGTTGGCGAGAATAGAACCATCATAAGTATTTATTGACCGAACTACTGGGACATTATTACAAGGCTGATAATATTGCATAGGACATCCTTATTGTTAAATTATCGGTCACCTATCCTTGCAAAAGTCGCTTAACATCCACGATCGCTGACCGATCGATTTCACCAACAAGCTATTGGTAATTCTACTTCTAATATATAAAATTCTCGTGTCACGGTGTGCGTAATTGAACTACTCCGAAACGGCTCGACCGATTTTTGTGCAATATTATATGATATTTTTTTCATCCTCCTAAATATTGAGGGTAGTCCACCCATATTTTTTTTATTTTTGGACAAAATTTTTTGGTTTTTTTTTTGCTACATCAACCCCTATTTTTTATTGCGGTACGAAGTTCGCTGGGACAGCTAATATATTTATATAATACTTGTGGCCCGCCCTCGCTTCGCTTTGTAGTGTAGACTACAGTTTTTGTTCTCAGGCTTGTATTATACACAATGACATTCATCTATGATTCTTCTTATACCTGCATGCAAAGTCTCAGCTCGATCGGTTTAAAATGTCCAGTAGTTTGGGCTGTGCGTTGATAGATCACTATGTCAGTCAGTCACCTTTGAGTTTTATATATATATAGACTAATGAAATAGCACATTACCCTCCCCATCCACCAAGCCAAGTACATTCCTGGTGATCCTAGCGGGAGGGAGCTCCCCCCTCCCGTACTGGAGACTGTTGGCCCAGTCTACGCAACAAGCTGCCCCGGTATTCCTTATGTATAGAAGGTTTTCTAGATGCCGATCACCTAGGCCTGAAAGAAGAATATAAAATTAAAATACTTTAATCAGACACTGCATATAAATAATAAATAAATAAATATTTCCAACACTCACACCAATTAGCATAGCCCCAAAGTAAGCACTGTAAGGCTTGTGTTATGGGATACTAGGGTAACGGATAGAATACATATACTGATACATATATGGGTATATTTAGATAATAATACATATTAAACATCCATGACTGGATGGATTACAAATGCTCGTATTCATCACACAAATGTCTGCCCCCACCGGGTTTCGAACCCGGGACCTCTCGAGTAGGCGACACCTTGAAACCCGGCGTACAAACCCCTCGACCACGGAGTTCATCATATTAAATTAATTTTGGTAGATCGTAGTCGTCATATTATTGGAAGATATGTTTTTATGTATGTTTATATTTGTGTGTAATATATATGTTGTTATAGTGTATATATATACATATATGTATGTATAGTTATAAGTAATTAATGCTATTTAATTTAGTTTTTATCATTGTTTGATGTTTACTCTGTTCATCTTTCCGGTTGACTGGTAGAGAATGCCATACTGGAATTAAGTCCACCATTAGCATTGTAAAGGCAATAAAGATATATTATTGCTCTAGAACCTTTTTTAAGCTTTGGCGAAGAACTAGTAAGAGAATCTCCTCAGTAGGGTAGACTTTATAATGATTGAAGAAGAATCGCCTCAGTAGGGTAGACTTTATAATGATATTTTGTTGAATTTTAGGTGAAACCCGACTAAAATACAATTTTCATCTATGAAGTAGTTATATTCTACCATTTATGTCTATAAATAACACATTAACTTATTTGTTTCTTAGGCATAAACGATGTAACGGCGGGAGACCTTGTACTGGAGAAGAACCGGCAAGAAACTCAGCAAGGGCTGCTTTTTTCCACCCTGTTTTATTTCATATTTCATACAGTGTCGTCAAATTGAAAGTTGATATCAAACTTGCAAACATGTGTCGAGGTCAACTTCCATTTCAAGAATAGTTTAATGATTAGAACGACGTTCGCAATCTCTAAAGTATCCGATGGTAAATAGTTATTAATGATATTAGTGCGGTAAGTTGGTTCTTACAAACGAGTAGGCGAATGTAAACCCGACACGAAGTCTTGAGCTTAACATCAAACCCGGTGACGCTGTAAAGGTCATATGCGACCAAATAGTCCAAAAGTCACGAGTTTGTAAATCACTACATAGTATAAAACAAAGTCGCTTTCTCTGTCCCTATGTCCCTTTGTATGCTTAAATCTTTGAAACTACGCAACGGATTTTGATGCGGTTTTTTTAATAGATAGAGTGATTCAAGAGGAAGGTTTATATGTATAATACATGCATAATATAGTAGAGAAACACTGATAATTTTAGAGGTTTTTAATATAAGGTCGTAAATAAACACATTTTTTTGCGCTTACATTGCAAACGCTGGCTGAACCCAACGAGATAGATCAAAATAATGTACTACAGTATTGTACACCTTAAAAAGGTCTACAAAAAATTCCGCGATGGTATATGCCTATCTCTTTGGTATAACCCACAATAACCATTTTTGAAGTTATACTTCTTTAGCCGCGTTATGAAAAAATTATGAGAGTGAAATTTTAAGATGCGCGCGCATCACTGTAACACAAAAGTAACATAACGAAGTTAGCCGCGGGCGCGTTATGAAAAAATGATGAGAGTGAAATTTTAAGATGCGCGCGCAACACTGTAACAGAAAAGTAACATGAAGTCGGCCGCTAAACCGCACATTACTCGTAAGTCTGGAAAAAAAGCTTCCAACAAAATAGTAATAGGATCTCTTAGTCGCACATGTTGGGACGCTCGTCGCCTCTGATCACTGTTTTCATATTTATAATATTTATCCACATGTTTTTAGTTTCTATATTCTTAACACGTGTTATAATGTTATACAAATGCGAAATTTATATGTGCTAATAAATTTTATTCAAATTGAATATTTTGATTATTTATTAAATTTTTCAAATTAAAACTGAACTTTATTGACTGCGTTGACTATCCTTTTCCAATCCTTTTATTATCTTATTGTAATTAATTATCTGCATGCAATTAAAAACTATTTTTTAATAATTCCAAAAAGAAGTATAACTTCGCACGCGCGTACTTAAGTACACCCATATTTTTTAATTACTTATTACGAGAAAATAATGGCTTATTTACGAACAAGCTATTTTAAGCAATGCACCCAGGACTGACGGGTTAACGTGCCTTCCGAAGCACGGAGGAAGTCGAGGTAGAAGATTTTTGGTCACCCATCCAATGACCGACCACTGCGAAAGTTGCTTAAGTTCACTTGGTGAAAATTCTTTAGTTATAAACGTTATCGAGCAGTTTTTTTAAGCCGTTAGAATTAGGTTCAGTTTTTATTCATTATTTTTATTGCTTGACATGTCTTCTAACTAGATACATTAAAAAATCGGACCTTTGGAGCTCTAGTTTCAAAAAAATCGACAAAACCCCAAAAAATATAGGATTTTTTAAAAAAATCTTTAATATCCAATATCTCCATAACGGTTAAGTTTCGGACACCATATTATAGGACCAAATCCATCAGAAATGACCTGAATAATAACGTTCTTTAATATTTAGTACGACTTTCCCTGTAACCCTGTATATATAAAATATTATAGATATTTTTTTCTAAATAGCTTCGCACGGCTTGTGCATTTAGCCAATGTCAAGGTCAAGTGTTAAAATGTTTACAAATTCTATAGCACTCGTGGTCAAAGTAATAAATCAAGTCAAAGTAAGTGGCAGTCGAGTCAATTCCCCTTTCCCTATGTTTCAGTAAATGAGTGGGGGTTTATTGGACCCTCCCCGTGGACTTCTTGAGGGAACGTCGAAAGACACTTTCCGCTATTTTGTTTCACTTGCCAACACTTATGCATGTTCTCGAACACTAAGTGGTTAAAAATCCACCATTATTAGACCCTAACATCCGCCACGGCACAATGTTTAACAAGAAAAACAAAACTGCTAAAGTGACGCTTCCCGATCCCGCCAAAAAGTCCCTTATAGATATTTCTAACAACAACAAAGTTAACTCACCAAGTATGCTGCCAAAAAGTGTGAGCGAGCAGAGTGTTTCGGTAAAATGACGTTTCTTTGCGATGAAGTCTTCTACAGAAGAACAGTTGTTCTCAACAGCCGATCTTTATTCGTACAGGAATGTAAAAAAATTAAAAGAACATTAAAAAAACTTTATCCTTCATATAACTATTACTTTATATACAGGGTAAAATTGAATGTTTTAATGAAACTTCGTGGGAATGTTGGGTTACGTATATAGAGTATCTCTGAATTTTTTCGGATTTTTTAAAAAAATATTTAAAATAAAATTTTGATTTTTTTTTGTTATATTTTAAGTCCTTTCCTCCTTTTGGGTACTAAATAATTATTCTTTTAAAACATGCATACAGAGTAAGTCAAAAACAAGTAATAAGCACTACTAAAAAGACGTAAAAACAGGAGACGGGCGGCCGGGAGCAATGACCGCTCCCGCCGTTGAATACCTTCCTGCCTACCTATCTAGGTATGCGCGGTGCACAGCGCAGTGAACGAGCGGAGTCTCAAGCGCGCGTGCGTATCTTTTAAATTTGTGACAAGACAAGATTTGCAAATAATGCCTTGATTAGTTCTTGTTCTGTGCCCTCAATATAAGAATTTGGATATGGTGTGTTGTTATTGCGAGTGTCACGGAATACTCAGCAGAGCCACAAGGCTTTACGAAAGTAGGTTTGGTGATTTATTGGGAAGTTATAGAGAAAAAAATTAATAGGTACATCGGTCTCGTAAGTACTTTTGAATACCTGGTAATAAATTTCATTCTGACCCAAGTATTGAACTGCAATAAGTATTTATTTTTGTTTAACTTTTGCCTATTTCCAATCGTGACAAAATTATTACTAACTTTTTAAGTTTTTCTCTGCTTAAGAGAAGATGACATTTGTGCTTATCATTTCAATTTCAATAAAGGCATCTGAGACGATTTTATTGTATTGTGTGGAATCAAACGAGTCAGCTGAGCTTTGTGTACGTACCTACTCACTCAACGGCTTTGACCCGCGGTGGATTTTTACTGTTTTTCCGTTTTTTAGAAGTGCTTATTTATTAGTTGTTTTTCACTGGATATGTAAGCATGTTTGTTTAATATGAATAACTATTCAAAACGAGGAAAGGACAAAAAAAATACACAAATTATAAATAAATACATGAAAAAAAATACTTCAAAAAATCCGAAAAAAATCAGGCATACTCTATACTCGTAACCCAACAATCTCACGAAGTTTCATTAAAACATTCAATTTCACCCTATATATATATATAATAATAATAATAATAATTTATTGGAACCACTTTACATTTTAGTACATGATAGTGTGAACCATGTCCTCTGGAAAAGGTTACCCTGAGGACCAGAAGACAGTGCTCTCCCCACTATTGTTACTACAATACTAGCTACAATAATTTAAAACTACTTAATTAAAATTATATAAAAATAATCTTAAAAAAAAAAGTATCTAGGTATAGCATTAACCGGTGTGTATGTGTGTGTTGTGTGTGTGTGTGTGTTTTGTGTGTGTTGTGTGTGTGTGTGTGTGTGTGTGCGTGTGTGTTAGTGTGTATGTATATGTACCTGCGTTCGTGTTGTGTAGCGTATGTGCATTTGTTTTATCGCTTTTTTCTGTCAATGTTATTTATTTAGAAGTTGTTCTACTTCATTGTATTCTAGTCTATTTAGCCAATCTAGGATTATATTCTTTATAGAGTAATTATTGACGTGCTTTTTTATATTTCTGTAAGTCTTCAAAAGCCTATTGTATACTCGAGGAGCAATATTATAAAATTGCTTTCTTGCAAAAGCACTTTTCACTGTTGGAACTGGTACTGTACACTCACACACAGACACAGATGTTGTAGCTAATGAGAGACTCACATAAGGCTCTTGTATGTGCGGATTACCAGTTCCCGAGGCGCTACAGTTCTCAACGATTTAAAGATATAGATGAATTTTCTAAGTCTAGCTGCAACCTGATCGATGTGTATGTCCCATTTTAGATTCTCATCTATATAGACACCGAGGTATTTTATATGCTGGACGCGTGTTAGTTCCGTACACATACATACAGAGTCAACTTTGGTCATCACACGATTGCATGGATATGTATGAATCCTGATATTAATTGTTGCTGACGAGATTTTTGTCTTGCTGAAGCAGATATATTTAGTTTTTTCTATGTTGAGTGTCATGATGTTATCCTCAAGCCATAACATCACTTTGGCAAGACCTTCCTCTGATGCCTTTTTAACGTGAGACCAGGTGGTGTCATGAAAAAGTAAGACTGTGTCATCGGCGAACATGATTAAATCAGCATTCCGGAGTTTTATGTTGCAGAGTGAGTTCACGTAGAGCAAAAATAGGGTAGGTCCGATCGTACTACCTTGTGGTACTCCATAGATTGGGCTTGCTGATGTGCTTGTATGGTTTGCAACTCTAACATACTGCTCTCTTACCGATAGGTAATCCTCAAAAAATTCCAATGGAGTGCCACGTATGCCCACATTTTGCAATCTGTTAATAAGTATGGGTATGGAAACGGTATCAAACGCCTTTTGCAAATCGAGGAAAATCCCAATGCATTTATTACCTTTATCTGTATGTGTCGTGGTTAGTGAGGTAAGTTTTAAAACCGCGTCCTCCGTGGAAGTACATTGTCGAAAACCGTATTGTTTGTGAGATAAGAGTTTATTAGACTCTAGATACTTTACTAGTCTTTTATTGACCAGTTTCTCTAATATTTTAGAGAGAGATGAAAGTAAAGAAATAGGTCTGTAGTTGCTTGGTACCTTTTTGCTACCGAATTTATGAATTGGTACTATAATAGCCTTCTTGAATGGTACTGGAACTACGCCGGTTTCAAAGCTCTTGTTGCACAGGTATGCAATTGGTTCTGCTAAGATATATTTAAAAATTTTCAGCATGTCCGTAGTAATTCCATCTAACCCCGGTGCACTGTTTGATTTCAGGGATGAAATGATATTCAATACTTCGCAAGCATCGGTCGGAAACAACACTAGTGATTGCGACGGTGCATTAAAGTCAAAAGCCTGCTTAGCTAATTCTGTACTCGTTTTTCCTAATGTCTCGAGTGTTTTATTTGCTAAATCTTGTCCCACTGATGAGAAGTATTTGTTTATATAACAGAGTGAACTATAAGGAGAGTCCTTCAAAGTTAACAGTTCAGTATTAGACTCCTTATTCTTTTTGAGATTACAGACATCTTTTATTAAACTCCAAGTACCTTTAACGTTATTCTTATTTAGTTCAAATTGGTTGTGATATTATTGTTGTTTTAAATTTTTAATAATCCTGTTACATATATTCCTATATTTAATGTATCTTATTTTAAGTTGTTCGTTAGATGGTTTATTTTAGATTTTAAAAACAGTTTATTTCTTTTTCTTATACACTTTACTACACCACTAGTCAACCAGGGCTTTAGTGGAAGTTTTTTCTTTGGGACCGGTTTAGTTATAGTATTGGCTTCCACTATTTTTTGTATAGTATGTATAAGAGTTTCAGCTATTGTGTTAACGTCCGTTAATGAATAAAAGTTTAGTTGTTCCCATGATACTTTGCTCAAACTGTCACCGATTGATTTCATATCATATTTCTTAATAATGTAAGGCGTATCTTTTTTTGTGTGTTTTTGTATGTTATATAATTGTAGTAAGATAGGATTATGATCGGTTCTTTATTATATATTAAGATATATTTTGACATAGAGAAATAATTGGTAAAATGAAAACTTTAAATCGATTGATAACGTATAAATTCATATTTTCATTTCTGTTATATATAATCACTAGCTGACCCAGCGAACTTCGTACCGCCATAAAAAAATAGGGGTTGGTGGTAGAAGGGTGAAAATTTAGGGTAGTATGTATTTTTGGTATGATGTAACAAAAAAATTAAAAAAAAAACTAAAATTAAAAAAAAAATAGTGGTGGATTACCCTTAACATTTAGGGGGATGAAAAATAGATTACATCCGATTCTCAGACCTACTGAATATGCATATAAAATTTCACGAAAATCGGTCGAGCAAACGGCTCGGAGGAGTTTAACCACAAACACCGCGACATGAGAATTTTATTAGATACTAGCTGACCCAGCGAACTTCGTACCGCCCTAAAAAAAATAGGGGTTGTCCAGCGGACAAAATTGTGAATCTAAACCATTCTCAGATCCCCTTGAACACACACAAAAAATTTCATCAAAATCGGTCCAGTCGTTTAAGAGAAGTTCAGTGACATACACACTCACAGAAGAATTATATATATAAAGATTTAAGTAGTCATTGGCACATAACACAGGTACATAATCATCTTCTGAATTGGAAAAATGGAGGATTACTATGAATTTGAATTATTGTGGTAATCAAAATTTAGAAGGGTATGGTATTGGTACATAAAACAGGTACATAATTTAATCATTTTCTGTATTAAACAAGTTAACAGTTTTTAATTCATTCAGTCATGTGATGAATGGTTACATAATAACAATAATTTAAACTGAATGCGCCGTTTTTGGCCATATCTCAAAAGTTGGTTTTGTCATTTAGCCGCATTTTAGCTTGAGGACGGCAGAATAGAATAAAAAGCGCGAAACAATCACGTCTGTACAAGTTTTTGGCGCTAAAATCCAGCCGAATACTTTTGCCTTATATGCGGCTATTCGGTCAGGGGCCTCGCCGAATATTCGGTATACTGCCGAATATACTATTCGTTGCAAGTCTAATATATATGTATGTATATATATATTAAGTATTTACTGCCGTTCGTGTTCTGAATTTTTCCCAAAGATTGACTGGGAGAGAATCCAATAGCATTCACTCCGCCTTTGGCACCATAATCATATCATGTATTTCGTTTCTTAGGTTTTCACGCACGTCACTCATTAAATAAAACTAGTTTTTACGGGTTAATGCACGAAACTTTATTTATTTAAATAATAAATTCATACATAGACAATAAAACTTAAAAATCGAACAATGAAATAACCGAACGCTCAACAAAAGTCTTTCGAAGGTAGCTCGACAAATTAAATAAAAGTTTGATTCTGACGACGTAGCCTGTAAAGGCTACGAAACGTCAATAAATAAATAGTTTCGTGCATTAACCCGTAAAAACTAGTTTTATTCATGTATTTTGGTCAATAAAGTTTAAAATAAATAAATATTGTGTATTAATTGATTACCTGAGCGTGTAAGCTGGAATCTGCTTGCAGAGCGTCATGAATTTGTCCATTGGAGAAGTTGATATTATGGATTTGCTCAGACCCCTCGATATTTCCTCTACAAAATAAAAAAACCTATTCATTTATTAATAGAATGATGATTTTGAAAAGAGTGAGACTACGTCATATACATTCATAATGATCAATCGATTTTTTGAAGTGAAAACTTCTTTAGCGGCGTTGTACACTTTTTTTTGTATGGATAAAAAATGTTAAACTCGCGTCAGGTAAAACACGTGGACTGATCGCATCATGTAACACAGTAAAATTGGAAAGGTTGTTGACTTTCAATATATTGGACGAAACATAGTAATATTTTACTTTACCGTATTATAATAATAAGTCTCTATCTAGGACGTCCACGTGGCAGCTTTATTGCGAAGAAAATGCATTTTTATTACAATAGATGTCGCTAGGTGCGCTTAAATGTGATTCATGTAAGTTAATTTCTTTACAATAGATGCCGCTAAGAGCGCTTAAACGTGATTTATGTAAGTTGATTTTTCTGAGAGATAAACTTTTTTAATGTAATATGAAATGAAATGAAATGAAATGTCATTTATTCAGTCTAGGCTGTTACAAGCACTTGTGAAGGTCAAGAAGCTACGCCATCGGTTCGCAAATCTACGGCGGGAGACCTTGTACTGAGAAGAATCGGCAAGAAACTCAGCAAGGGCTGTTTTTTCTCCCTGTATTGTTATATACAGTGTCGTCAAGTTGAAAAATTACTTCAAAAATACGTCTGAAGTCACTTTCCATTACATCATCTAGAATATAAATATGTAGTTACAATTAATTTTATAGTTAACATTTTAAGTAGTATATAGGAAGCGGCATTAGATAGGTACAATATTACTGTTATGAAAAATGAGTAATACCCATTTAATATCAAACACTATGTCCATGCATTACAATCATTTAGATAATCATCAACTTTATAATAGCCCTTATTCATAAGAGTATTTTTGATGAATACTCTACTGAGATTTAAATTTAGTCAGTGGAAGCTCAATCAGATCTTGGGGAACTTTGTTAAACAATGCAATACTACAACCCAGAAATGAACCTCTTGATTTTTGGAGTCTGAAACATGGAACGGCAAACTTGTTCTTAAATCTCGTGTTAAAGTTATGGGTTTGATTTTTTTTTGCAAATTCATCATAGTTTTTTCTTACATATATTAAATTTTCATAAATGTATTGCGACGCCAGTGTTAAAATATTAATTTCTTTAAATTTTTCTCTAAGGGATTCTCTTGCCTTTAAATTGTATATGGCGCGAACAGCTCTCTTTTGCAGTATGAAAATACTTTCGATATTAGCGGCTGAGCCCCACAACAAAAGGCCATATGACATAACACTATGAAAGTAACCAAAGTAAACTAATCTTGCCGTTTCCACATCATTTAAGAGTCTTATTTTTTTAACAGCGAAAGCTGCAGAGCTCAATCTACTTGACAAGGCATCAATATGAGGATCCCATTGCAGACGAGAGTCTAAAGTAATAAGATAAGATAAGATAAGATAATCATTTATTGTCCAGAACTGTGTACAAATGGTTCTTAAAATTTGGTAGTGCTAACAGTTTGCCCATTTCGGGCGTACAATTAATAATTAATTAAAAATAATTACATTAAAATAATATTTAGTAATTAAATGTCAGCTACATAAAATAATATTAAATTTACTCTCTAAACTATATTCATACAATCGTAAATTAACCAGTTATGTCAAAATTGTCAAAATTATACATAAATTGCAATTTTATTGTCAATGATCATTGAAATATTCCTCCAAACTATAAAAACATTTCGATAATAACCAGTGCCTAAGCTGTGTCTTGAATCGTTTACTTTCTAAAGCTTTAATGGAATTAGGTAAATGATTAAAGACCTTGATTCCAGTTGTTATGGTACTTTTGTTACATATATAACTAGATGACTTATAAATACACATATTATACGCATATTGCAATCGCAAGTTCTTTTTCACTTTGCTTTTTGATAAAAAATGGTCTTTATTTTCTTTTACAAATACAGAAATTTCAAAAATATAGATGCATGTCAGAGTTAGGAACTTAAAATCTTTAATACATTTCTCAGTGATTCAAATTTGTCAAGTTTTAGCATGTTACGCAAGCATTTCTTTTGTAATATAAATGTGGACTGTACATTTACTGAGTTACCCCAAAAAATTATACCATACATCAAAAGTGGGAAGACATACCCATAATATGCACTCTTTGCTGCTTCCACTGAAGCTACATTTGACAGAATAGATATAGCATAGCAACTGCTAGAGATTTTCTTATTTATGTCCTCAATATGCGATTTCCAGACGTATATACCATACCCAGAAACTTTGTAGAATCCACTAACTGTACAGGCTGGTCATTTATTTTTATACTAGTATTAACCTGCCTCACATTAGGTAGAGTAAACTTAACGCATTTTGTTTTACTGGAGTTAAGTTTTAAATTATTTACCGTAAACCAGTGAAGGACTTCAGAGAGAGCACAATTTATTTCGTCATAACAATCATTTCCTCTTCTAGCTTTAAACAATAAAGAGGTATCATCAGCATATAGTACTGTCTCACACAAATCTCTTGTAAAGTGAGGAAGGTCATTGATATAAATAAGGAAAAGCAATGGGCCCAATATTGAACCCTGGGGCACGCCCATATAAATGGGTGCTCCTGTAGACTCAGCTTCATTTATAACTACTTTCTGAATCCTAGCAGAAAGATAAGACTGTATCAGACTTAGTGAAATATTTGATACACCATAATGCTTCATTTTATTTAACAATGTTTCATGGCTAACGCAGTCAAACGCCTTTGATAAGTCGCAAAAAATGCCAATAGCATCGTGCTTACTCTCCCATATATCAAAGATGTGTTTGAGAAGTGCAGTTCCAGCATCAGTAGTACTTTTGCCTCTAGTGAAACCAAACTGTTTTAAATGAAATAGCTTATTTATAGAAAAGTGTGTCTACAAGGCCCACATTCCTATCCTTTACATTCACACTGGTTTTTACCTGTTTTACATTAGGTAATACAAATTTCATACATTTCGTTTTTTCTTCATTAAGTAATAAATTGTTAACATTGAACCAGTGGACTATCTTAGAGATACTATTGTTCACGTCGTCAATAACTTTTTCATTGCGTTTGAGTTTAAATAAAAGTGATGTATCATCCGCAAACAATACTATCTCATGGTTATCTCTTACATAGTAAGGTAAGTCATTAATATAAATTAAAAATAAGAAAGGACCTAGGATTGAGCCCTGCGGAACACCCATCTTAACCGGCGAACCCGGAGACTTATTACCATTAATGTCAACCCTCTGAATCCTATCCCTCAGGTATGATGCAATAAGATCCAGATCAGTATCTCTAAATCCATAGTGGTGGAGTTTCCTGAGTAATGTGTCATGAAAAACGCAATCAAAAGCCTTGGACAAGTCGCAAAACACACCTAGAGCGTCCTGCGAGTTCTCCCAGGCGTCAAAAATTTGTTGTATAAGTTCAACACCGGCATCGGTTGTTGAACGACCCCGTGTAAAACCAAATTGTTTACAGTGAAGTATATTATATTTATTAAAATGTGATTGCATTTGATCTAACATGATTTTTTCAAAAATTTTACTAAAGGTGGGTAGTACAGAAATTGGTCTAAAGTTTGTGGGGTCTGATGTACTTCCCGATTTATGCAAAGGAGTAATTTTACTGTATTTCATGAGGTCAGGAAAAACACCACAGTCAACACAATCATTAAATATGCAAGCTAGAATAGGAGCTATTGTCTCAATTACCGATTTAGAAACATCAACGGAATTGCCCCACAGATCCGCGGTTTTCTTTTTATTTAATTGGTGAAACGTTTTTATTACATCTTTAAAGTCAACATGTTTAAAATGAAAATAACTAGTACAAGGTTTCACGTTTTCTCTTAAGATTGATTCGGCAGCAATGGGGGAAGAGTTCAAAGATTTCGTAGTTGAAACTGGAATATCAGTAAAGAAATTTTCAAACACTTTAGCAACTTCAATATCTGATGTAACCTTTTTATTATCAATATTTAGGTTATAATTATTTTCGCGAGTTTTGGATTTTCCAGTTTCATTGTTTATAATATTCCATGTCATTTTGATTTTGTCATTACTGTTCTTAATCTTTGAACTTAAGTAATTTGATTTTGCTAAGCGGCATACTTTTTTAAACAATTTAGAATAGTTACGAACATGCTCTTTAAATTTTTCACTAGTGTTAGAGTTTCGTTCATTATAAAGTTCATAAAGTGTTCTTCTACTTTTATGAATTCCAGGCGTAGCCCACTTACTAAAATTTACCGCATCATTAACACATATTTTTTTGGGTACAAAAACATTATTAAATTCATCGCAATATATATTAAAAAAATCATTATATAAATCATTTGGACTGTCTTTATATTTAAGATAACACAATTTTCTATCTAATTGATTTTTAAAACGTTCCACACGATTATCAGTTTTTGGTATAACAGTGATGTGTTTTTTCTTCACCTGCTTGAGCTGATACGGAAATGTAATCAACTGGCCACAATGATCACTATCTAGTTTATTAATAATTTGTTTTTTCTGTGGTATAATATCTGTATATATATATTATCAATACAAGTGGCCGAAGTGGCAGCTATTCTAGTAGGCTCAATGAATAAGTTTTTCAGATTGTATGATTGAAATAATTTTTTTATTTTAGTACATGAACTAGATTTTTCTAATAAATCAATATTAAAGTCACCACAGACAATCAACCGTTTGCCTGTAGTGTAAGTTTTTTTAAGAGCTTCATCCATGATAACTTCAAAACAATCATACAATGCTGATGGAGGTCTGTATACGCTCAATACAACAAGCTGGTCCAGTTCCACACAGGCAATTTCTATTGTTCGCTCAACCGAGAGGCTCACAATATCTCTTCGTTCCTTAAATTTTAGTTTTTTATTCAATAATATTAAAGAGCCACCTCGAATTGCATTTTCTCGATTGAACGAACTACCAACCTGATGATTATTAAAATTAAATATATTTTGATAACTTTTTAGCCAGTGCTCTGTAATACAAAAAATATCTATATTATTACAATTCATAAATAATTCAATTTCTAAGTCCTTACCCATCATTCCTTGAATATTAAGATGCACCAGGTTGATAAAACTTACATTTTTTGCAATGTTTTTGGATGGGTTTTTGTTATCTATATTAACAAAATTGTATTTTTTATTTACATTATTATTTAACAATATGCAAGACGAATTATCTTTTGTCTGATTGCTTAATTTAAACATTTATTATTATTTTGAGTGGTTTCAGTAGAATAATTACTGATTGTCATGTCATTAGAAGGTTGCTCAATAGGAGCAAGTTGTTTAGCCAAATTCTTGGCTGACATAAAAAAGAAATATGATAGCGATTTAGCTACCTGTCTTTTATTATAATTAGAAAGATAATATTTATCTTTTGTCAAATAAAAATTTCTAACATAATTGTTAGAGTCAATCAAATGGTATTTTTTGCTTTTACAAATTGTGTACAAAAGCATATTTAATTTATATCTTAACAAATTTTCCTCTTTTGGCAGACTGTTGCAGTAAGGCAATGTGAACAATACAATTTTTTCCACATTTAATGTATTTAAATCTGTTATATATTTTAATAATATTTTTTTGTTCAAATTGCCTCTGTTTCCTACAAAAAATAACAAGGTGTGACATTTGCTGTAGCTATGCTTACTTGCCTTTTCTAAAATATCCTTATAAGAGGTACCAGGCATACAGTTATTTGTTATTGAATGTCCCATTTTAGATAAAAGAGGGCCCATATTCTTTCCAATTTCATCACTAAACATTACAATCTTGTTATTTTTATTTTCTAAAGATGTGTTTCTTGAGTGAGTTACTTTCACCGGTGTCAAGTGTGTACCTATTGGCTGAAGTTGGGAATCAATAGATATAGACTTATGTTGTAAAGTGTAGGAGTCAAAATTGAGCGATGATTGAGTTCCCAACTGTTTACAATCACAAGTGTGATTGTTTGTTAATGAATGAAATCTTTCATTATTGTAATTGCATAAATCAATTAACTCATTCATGGCCTGCATGTGTTCCTTCATTTCACATTGTGCTAATTCATATTTTTTGGTTACATTTGAGAGACAATCTTGTAGTTTATCTATTTTACTTTGTAAAATTTGAGTGTCTGTTTCATATTTTAAACTAATGTTATTATATTTTGCAGAATAAATGTCCAATTCATCAATTAACTGTAATCTCTCCCTGTTGATATTAACATTTTTTATAAATAACTTTTGTTTTTTAATTAACTTTTGAGTTTTTTTAATATATCTATTAATTTTTACATATTTCTTCAATTTGTTACATCCAACAACCCCCAATTTGTTATTTCTACTGTCATTACAAGTAAGATCTATTGTAACAATTGGTTGGTTATTGGTTGGCACAGAAACCATCTCTGGCGCACTGACTACCAACTCATCAAACAAGCTCCGATTCAACGAGACAGTTTTATTGTGTTTTGACATTTCTAATAGTGATATTGTGTTTTTTGCGTCATGTAGTTGCTTTTCCAAGATGTGAATACGCTGTAATGCTTGGTCATATTCACTTCTACATTGATCAAAGCCATCTACGATGAACTGGAGCCTGTCCCGAGCTTCAATAGTATCAATACACTGTTTGTGCAGTTCTGCCATTTCGCTCTTTAACTTTTGATTTTTATCTAAAATTTCTATTAATTCCCTCTCATTGTCATCCCGTTCCTTGTGTAGTTGGTCGCATAAATCCTTAGAGGCTTTGAGTTCTCTCAAAGTCAGTTGAAATTTAGACTCCTCCTGACGAGACAGAGCCTTACGAGTCATCATATTTATATATTAACGATATTATCTTAGTTTAACTTGAATGAATGTATGTTGTTAAATACAACAGGACTTATTTAACCAACAATAGCAAGGTTATGTAGGTATTTTATAAAAAAAAATTGCCAGTTTTTAACTATTTGATGCTTTACACACTTTATTGATATAGAATAAAGTAATTGTCAAGGTAACTTGTAAAAATAACTTACTGGAATTATGAAAATATCTTGGAAACAGATGACAATGACTCACAATAAAGCCGGTAAATGTCACAGTACGTTTTTAAGTAATTTCACTCACTTTACAATCGTTTTTATATATTAACACTTAGTTATTAATCATTATTTAATGATATTATTGGTTTAAGAGCACAATTAATAAGATTTATTAAATAAATTAAATAAAACTATTGGGACAATTCAAAAACAGCTGTTGCGCCAGTGTTCTTATTTATTATATTCCAAGTTGTCTTTATTTTATTATCAGAAAGACTATTTTTTTTTGATAAAAACTTAGCTTTTGCTATGGCACACACCTTTTTAAAAGTTTTTGAATAGTTTGTGACATATTCTATAAAATTAGGATCAGATGAGGTTGCCTTGAGAGCATATAATTGATACAACTTATTTCTACTTTTGTAAATACCCGGTGTGGCCCAATCACTAAATTTCTTTTTAAAGCTATGGCATTTAATAACTTTGCGTTTGAATATTATATTAAATTCATCTTTAATTAAATTGAATAAATCTTCATACAAAATATTATTATTACTACAAACTGGTAAGTACAATATTTTGTGATAAACGCTATCTTGAAATTTATTTATACCTGTTTGTGTAATTGGTCTACAAGTTAGGTCATGTTTGGGTGAAGCATGATGGTGTTCTACTAACTACACTAATGGACACTTAACTAAAATGTTTATATTAAAATCACCACACACAACAACCACTTTATTACATCTACATACTATATTGAAAGCATCTTCCATAGCAGAAATTGAGTGTAATTCCCAGATGGAGGCCGATATACACATATTATGATCATTTCTTCAAGTTCCACACAAGATATTTCTATATTACGTTCAACTGAAAGTGTAACAATATCTGTACGTTCTTTGTATTTAAGATTGTTCTGTAAGATTATGAGAGAGCCTCCCCTGATAGCCGATTTCCTACAAAAACTACTAACAACTGTATAATTATCTAAGCCTGTAACTAATTCATAATCTCTGAGCCAGTGCTCTGTAATACATAAAATGTTTATATTCATTGTATTTAAAAATAAGCATAGTTCTAAGTCTTTACCAGAAAAGCCTTGTTATATAAATTGCCTGTTTGTTTACGATAGGGCAATAAATAATTATTGTACTCATAACATACATGATAGTACTTTTAAACTGATAATTAAAGCAATACGTGCAAAACTATTCCCTAACCATTCCAAAATATCAAAAATGTACAACGTTAATATTCAAGTCACTTCACTTCTGCCGGCACTCCCGGAGTGCAACCCGTCGTTTTTTTAATGTTTATTATAGGCAAGGCGTTTTACCACAATCTCGCCTGACGGAAAGCGATGATGAGGCCTAGCATGGTACACGCCTGCCTAGAATAGACCTGTTCTCTCTGGCCTAGAAGACCATCATCATCATCAGCCTATTAATGTCCCCACTGCTGGGGCACAGGCCTTCCCTATGGATGGAATAGGGAGATTGGGCCAGGCCTAGATGTCCAGATTATATTGGTCCGGGAAAACAGATCCATCCTCGGCAAGGAGTTCCACTCTCTAGCCGTTCGCATAATGAAAACGGAAGCAAATCGGTTCGTGCGAATGGGAGGAACTTGGACAATATAATGTAGGTAAATGGTGCCGGTGGTAAGCGCGTTCGGCTGCGATCGTTGAAGTTAAGCAACTTTGGCAGTCGTCGGTTATTGGATGGGTGACCAAAAATCTTCTATCTCGAACTCCTCCGTGCTTCGGAAGGCACGTTAGTTGGTCCCGGCTGCATCTGCAGTCGTTAGCACCTGCCAGTCCTCACTGGGCCCGCGTGGTGTGTCATGGCCCAATCTCCCTATTCCATCCATAGGGAAGGCCTGTGCCCCAGCAGTGGGGACATTAATAGTCTGATGATGATGATGATGATTGTACACAACAAAAGCCACAGTACTCACCCAAGTCATGTACGCTGGATATCATCTCCCTGAAGGTAACGTTTTCTTCCAAATATTCTATGAGCCCACTATCTTCACCCAGTGGTGTCACCTGATGATGAATATTTAAACATCTAACAGTTAAATGCTTAAAAAATAAATAATCTCTTATCTATTAGACAAGTCCGTCCGTCCGTCCGTGGTGCTGTTTCAGCGGCCAAACCGTAAGAGATAGATATAGAGAATGTTTAAGTTATAAGTTAAGAATAGTCTGATAGGACTACAAACCGGATGTGAGTAACGTAGCACTTCCGGTTTTTGAGAAATCACGTGATTTCTATTTCAAACGAAACCACACAAAATCTCCGAAGTTCTCAATTAATTAAATACCATTTTTTTTTTGGTGAACATTTGGTTCACTGGTTTGCTAGTATAACTATAATTGCTATTTCTTCTTTCAAATGTTTAATACTTACAATGTGAAGAGAGACTTACGCTGCCTTGCAGCTTATGAAATACTACAAGAAATTCGACACGGCCAGGTCGTGGTAGCAAAATTGGTTAGTGCATTCACCCGGATAGCGAAGGGTGCGGATTCGAGTCCCGTCTGCTGCCTGGTCCGCGTCGAATTTTTTCTAGTTATATAAAATAAATGTAAGATACATTTACTCAACAAAAGGCGGAATTTATGAAGGTTGTATACATTGGAAACGCCATTTGGAAATGCGCGCCATTTATTTTCTTATTAGAAAATAAATCATTTAGCATACAGATTTGTGCAAAAATATATTGTCATTTTAATTTATAAAGTAGAAAACTGTACCCTAGCACGAACCATTATCGAATTCGAATAGTTTGCGAGTGCGAAATTGCGAAATGTCAATGTCAAATTTTGTATGGAAACTTGAATAGCAGCGCCACAAAGTACGTAACGGGAACTAAAAATCAGTACATATTTGACATTCACATTTCGAACTCGCAAACGTTACGAATTCGATATTGGTTCGTGCTAAGGGTTTGATGTGCCTTTGAGTGTAGAATACTCACCGTATAACCCTGGAATCTTGAGCCGGTAATACTATCCCCGGCTCTGGCTATAGTTTGAGCCGCGGCGTCAACTTTGAGCCGCTCGCCCACTTTACTGATGTAGAGCCGGCTAGAGCCGTCTGACAGAAGGGCTCTGATCACTACGGGCCGAGTGATGGCAGACGTGAATACAGACACCTGGGTGATGAAATAAAATTAAATAATTATACTTTACTAGCGGACCCGACAGACGTTGTCCTGTCTACACGTCTTTAATTTGAAAATTTCAAACTTTTTTTAATAAGCTAAAACATTCTGGACCATTTTGATGAAAATTACCATTCTCAGATCCCCTTGAACACACACAAAAAATTTCATCAAAATCGGTCCAGTCGTTTAAGAGAAGTTCAGTGACATACTCACTCACAGAAGAATTATAAATATAAAGATTTGACACTGCGATGGTAGCGCCGTCTGTCGGATCCAATGTAAAACATTCCAAAATCAACAACTACTAATAAATTAAAAAATAATTAAAAAAACATTGTCCAGCGGACAAAATTGTGAATCTAAACCATTCTCAGATCCCCTTGAACACACACAAAAAATTTCATCAAAATCGGTCCAGTAGTTTAAGAGAAGTTCAGTGACATACACACTCACAGAAGAATTATATATATAAAGATTTAAATTGACTTATTGAAAGCTATAGTAATATAAGTTAAATAAAACTAGTTTTTACGGGCTATTGCACAAAACTTTATTTATTTATTGACGTTTCGTAACCTTTACAGGCTACGTCGTCGGAATCAAACTTTTATTTCATTTGTCGAGCTACCTTCGAAAGACTTTTATTGAGCGTTAGGTTATTTCATTGTTCGATTTTTAAAGTTTTATTGTCTATGTATGAATTTAATAATTAATTTACTTAATAAAGTATTTTATTTAAAATTCTTTTTTGTAATTCTGAGTTTATTTATTTGACCCTAACTACCGTAAACTACCACCGGTTCCAAAATCGGGAGACCTTTCTGAGAAGAACCGGCGAAACAAACTCAGAGAGGCTTTCTATCTCCTTCTTATGTTAAATTATGCAAACAAAAAGAACTAATAGTATCTGTTGGTCTTGCAGTGTGTGCTCGGGGTTGGGATTTTATCTGTTGTATAATAGGTTCCCAAGCTGGTGGTATATACCAACCAAATCTATTGAAATTTGGATATTTTTTAATCTCAATAGCTTCGCGCATCATTCGAGGAACGAATCGCCGCTCAGTTGCAAGGATCTGTGGTTTATCAAATCTAATGTAGTGGTTTGGTCCCCCTAATGCATGTTTTATAGTGTAGTTTTATTTAATGAGTGATGTGCGTGAAAACCTAAGAAACAAATATAATATAAGTTATTTACGGGATTGTTACCATGTACCTTGTTTTTAGCGAGTTTCCGATATTTCGGCACTGTTGCAAGCGCCATGATCACGGAGTAACGGATTTCGGAACAATCCCGTAAATAACTTATCTTTATATATATAATTCTTCTGTGAGTGTGTATGTCAATGAACTTCTCTTAAACGACTGGACCGATTTTGATGAAATTTTTTGTGTGTGTTCAAGGGGATCTGAGAATGGTTTAGATTCACAAAGACGTGTAGACAGGACAACGTCTGTCGGGTCCGCTAGTATTACTATAATGTTAGTGACCATGAAAATTTTAAATCAATTTATTGAAAGCTATTTTGAATCGTCAAATGTTTTTTTTCACCACCCATTCAGGACATCTTTTAGCTGATGAGAAGAATGGGCGAAAGAAACTCATCAGCATTTAACAGAAATTGTGTGTGTCAGCTCCGACGCACGACCGGAGTTTACTCTCTAAAAACGATTGTCTTTGAACAGACACAAAACAAAATCAAGTCCGAAGAAGCCGCTGTTTCAGCGGCCAAACCGTAAGAGATAGATATAGAGAATGTTTAAGTTATAAGTTAAGAATAGTCTGATAAGACTACAAACCGGATGTGAGTAACGTAGCACTTCCGGTTTTCGAGAAATCACGTGATTTCTATTTCAAACGAAACCACACAAAATCTCCGAAGTTCTCAATTAATTAAATACATTTTTTATTTGGTGAACATTTGGTTCACTGGTTTGCTAGTTTCTCTATATTCTGTTATTTATTTGTTTTCATTAATTTTGCTCTGATTTTATCTATTTTTAGTTTATTTATTTTATTGACATTTGTGATAACTTAATGTTTTTTATCCGTTGCCATGGCTAAAAGTGAAAGGTGCGCAGATGAGGTTGAGCACAAAAACGTAACGAGGTCATCAATGTCATACATCGATAGATTTTACTCCTCACATTTTTCTCATACCGGGCCCCTTATATATGTAAATCGATTCTTAAGGAGTAAACTCCAAAAAAAAACATTTCGCTACCGATACAACGTCCACTTACATTTTGATTGCTGTGTAATACAGTATGAATACAAAAGGTACTTCTATTAGTTATTAATCATTCAACATGTCATGGATGAGAGATAGAGGGTGTATTCCGAAATCTACATCAGTATACTGGCCAGTGGTAATGACGTCACGAATCCGACGCCATATTGTACTGGTATGCTACCATATTTTTACCGGGAAAACGAATATGACGTATGACCGAGCGTGCGTTCGCATTTTATTTCTTTATTATTATTTAAAGAATAATAATGACATCCGAACAAAAAGAATTCCTTTTAATTGATGAGGTGAATAAAATATATTCTTTATTCGCACTCTTTTTAATGTTTCGTCGATTTATCATGACGTCAGTGCACTGGCCAATATATTTCGGAACAATTCACCAGTATAGCATCGATTCATGACGTCATTAGCACTAGCCAGTATACTGGTATATATTACGGAATACACCCTAAATTTAACATCATTCTCTCCTTCTCATTCTGTATAAAGTATGTAAATGTAAGTTTAGTTTTAATGTTTTTTTTTTTGAGTGTATATGCTGTTGGTCGCAGATGTCCTTTACAGCGTCACCGGGTTTGGGGACGGCGAGATCCTAAGGAGACCTCAAGCCGAGAATTGGCGAGTGCCTCTAGAGGTATTCCAGGCGGATGGGATCTCCCCGCGGGGGGAGTCTCCTCTCCGTCTGGAGCCTCTACACCACGAGCACCCGAGGGGGTCGGCTCAACTAGAGGGCGTCTCTGAGACGAGGACCTCGGCTCTAGTTAGCCGTTGTCGTGGGGTACGGAGGAGTATTATGGCAGAATCGACACTAATAACACTCAATCATTGATGATAAGCTCACATCAAAATCAAACACAAACTAAAATTGTTTATTAAGTTTAGGCCTTTAAGAGCACAACGATGTGAAATTCCAAAAATGGGTGCGTGTACTTATGTAGGCGCGTGAGAAGTTATCCTTCTTTGGCATCCTTTAAAATTAGTTTTTAATTGCATGCAAATAATTAATTACAATAAATTAATAAAAAGTCTGGAAAAGGACACAGTCAATGAAGTTCAGTTTTAATTTGAAAAAATAAATAAATAATCAAAATATTCAATTAAAATCGCTACTGAATATAATTTATTAGAACATATGTGATTTGCACTTGTATGAAACTCAAACACGTATTCCGAATATACAAACTAGAAAATGTGGATAAATATTATAAATATGAATACCTATAACTGTTACTTTATTACAAAAAATAAAGATGTGGTTTTTGGTTCTACTACACCAATGGTCAAGAGATGGCGCTGCACATTGTGTTATTTCACCTCAAAATTACCACTCCCTTGATTAAAGGTGAATCAGATAAAGCTCTTCATTCTAAGCGCAAGAGTAAAACTCCCACGATTCTAACTATAATAGTTTCGACGAAATCCCGGTTTTTCTTTTTTTGTACCACATTGTGAAAAAGAAATAAAAAAAATATTTTGTCTAAACTATTACAGTTACTTTATTTTTTACATTGTATTTCAAAAGGTATTATTTTTATCCATATTATGAGTCTTCTATGGCTGCCCTAGAGCTTGTAGGAACCGAGAAATCGGCGATTTAGTGATTTTCGTTTTTAAATTTTTTGTGCTCATGTTATGCAATATTAAAGCTTATAATTTAGTTCAAAATGTAGCTAATAATGTAGACTATCAACTCAAAAAATAACAAGCTTTAACTCGGTGGTATATCGGAAATATTAAGAATTTAAATTTGTGGGACAATGTCCCACATTTTGAAGACTTAATTTTGAAAACGTAGTTATACTACTTTTTAAATATTATACTATAATAACTATATAAATACGTTGTTATTATATTATTTACTATTTATATAAGATTACTAGCTGACCCAGCGAACTTCGTACCGCCATAAAAAAATTTAATTAAAAAAACATTGTCCAGCGGACGAAATTGTGAATCTAAACCATTCTCAGATCCCCTTGAACACACACAAAAAATTTCATCAAAATCGGTCCAGTCGTTTAAGAGAAGTTCAGTGACATACACACTCACAGAAGAATTATATATATAAAGATAAATGTGTTTGGTATGTTTGTTACATAATCATCCACTTTTGTGGGCCAGTTTTATTTGGATGAAATGTGGCACACAGACATTAAGTTCTTCCCTATTAAGTGCAAATAAACAAATTAATCTGTTTAAACATTATCTGTCGTAAACACATTGTCTTCGTTATGAAGAACAGTTGTGAATTCATTTTCTTCACTTTCTATGCATGCAGTTTCGTCGTTGACATCACTGTTATCGTCATATAAACATCCCAAACTGTCTTTTTTTCGTTCTGCAGTAATTTGTCCTATGTCAGAATTTTTTATTACTCGCCACTGTCTGACTTTTGGGTCATTTTTTCACTTGGGATACAAAAATGACCCAAGAGTCAGACAGTGGCGAGTAATAAAAAATTCTGACATAGGACAAATTACTGCAGAACGAAAAACAGAAATCCAAAATCAAATTAAGCAAAGTATGGGTCTATTGGTAGACGTTTTTAAGCCTAACTCAGGGACCACGAATGATGGTAATACGGCTCGTCGAGTATTCAAAAGTGAACAAAGCCGCCAGACGTTTGCCAATATACTTGATATTGAGAAATGGCTCGTAGATGATTTAAATGTAATTTTAATAGCCATCAATTCGGGATTACCAATAGACGCCCAAAAATTCGGTACTTTTTGCCAAAATATAGCTAAAAAATACGTAGAAAACTACAACTGGCACCCTATGACTACTACCCTTCACAAAATCCTAATTCACGGAGAGAAAATTATAGAGAATTCAGCGCTACCCATTGGACTACTCTCCGAACAGGCAGGAGAATCCAGGAACAAGTTTTGGCGTCAGGACAGAGAACATCACAGCCGGAAAGATTCTAGGGTTCATACCATGACCGACTTATTTCACAGGGCGCTCGAGTCATCCGACCCTGTGATATCGGCTATACGGCTAAAACATCGTGAAAATAACCGAATGAGAATGCCACTGCCACAGGCTGTAATAAATTTATTAAAACCGGACAGTTCGGGATGTTTATATGACGATAACAGTGATGTCGACGACGAAACTGCATGCATAGAAAGTGAAGAAAATGAATTCACAACTGTTCTTCATAACGAAGACAATGTGTTTACGACAGATAATGTTTAAACAGATTTATTTGTTTATTTGCACTTAATAGGGAAGAACTTAATGCCTGTGTGCCACATTTCATCCAAACAAGTTGGCCCACAAAAGTGGATGATTATGTAACAAACATACCAAACACATTTATAATCTTATATAAATAGTAAATAATATAATAACAACGTATTTATATAGTTATTATAGTATAATATTTAAAAAGTAGTATAACTACGTTTTCAAAATTAAGTCTTCAAAATGTGGGACATTGTCCCACAAATTTAAATTCTTAATATTTCCGATATACCACCGAGTTAAAGCTTGTTATTTTTTGAGTTGATAGTCTACATTATTAGCTACATTTTGAACTAAATTATAAGCTTTAATATTGCATAACATGAGCACAAAAAATTTAAAAACGAAAATCACTAAATCGCCGATTTCTCGGTTCCTACAAGCTCTAGGGCAGCCATAGAAGACTCATAATATGGATAAAAATAATACCTTTTGAAATACAATGTAAAAAATAAAGTAACTGTAATAGTTTAGACAAAATATTTTTTTTATTTCTTTTTCACAATGTGGTACAAAAAAAGAAAAACCGGGATTTCGTCGAAACTATTATAGTTAGAATCGTGGGAGTTTTACTCTTGCGCTTAGAATGAAGAGCTTTATCTGATTCACCTTTAATCAAGGGAGTGGTAATTTTGAGGTGAAATAACACAATGTGCGCTGTAGTCTCCTGAATCGCGCTTTGGTTCCGTTGTTCCAGATTAATAAATACTTTTGATAGGCCTTCACAATGCAGTCGTTAGCACCCACAAAATAGAAATTCTATTTCTATTTTGTGGGTAGATTTTCTTAATGTGCGGTAAACACAATTTAGCGACCAACTTCATGCTGTTAATTTTTTGTGTTACATTGATGCGCGCGCATCTTAAAATTTCACTCTCATCATTTTTTCATAACGCGCCTAAAGAAGTATAACTTCAAAAAAGTATGCTTATGACCACACGACTGCAGTGAAACTTCTTTAGCTCCATCTATATATATGTATATACATGTAGGTACTTAATTCATTTACTAGCTATAAGAGAAAGAGTGAAAGAAAATGTGCACGCGCACTGCTTTCTCTTGCTAATGGGGGATCCATTCAACTTCCGTTCGCTTAGCCCGAACACACTTTTCGTAACGCGTAACGCATTCGCCAGCTTACCCCACAAGTCAGACGTGCGTAAAGGAGTTTCACTGCAATATATGCATAAATTTCAAATGCTTTCCACTGACCTGCTCATAAAACTTGACCAGGCTCAGCTTACCCAGCCTCAGTAACCTGGACATGCATCTGTCTCTTTCACTCCCCACCTCCATACGCTGCGTTAGAGCAGGACAGAGCTGCGATAGCCGCAGTGTTCTCCTATCGGTAACTTTCTGAGATAGATCTTTCAATACTTTGTCCAGAATCAAGATTCTTTGGGAATGGTCTGTTGCTTCTGTAAATAAAATATTTTATTAACAATTTGACTCAAAGCAAATGTGCATTTTTAGAAATATTTACGCTACTAGCTAGGCCAATGCTTAGCACTCTTAAGTGTCGTCCTGATTGGCAACAATCGTGCGATAGCGCGATGCGATCTCATCGTGCGATTAAAATAATGTACCAATACCCTTAGTACGATGGCGCAAGTGGTTAGCGCGTTCGGCTGCGATAGTTGAAGTGAAGCAACTTTCGCAGTGGTCGATCATTGGATGGGTGACCAAAAATTTACTATCTCTCGCTCCTCCGTGCTTCGGAAGGCACGTCAAGCCGTTGGTCCCGGCTGCATCTGCAGTCGTTAGCACCCACCAATCCGCACTGGGGTCGCGTGATGGGTCGTGGCCCAATCACCTTATTCCATCCATAGGGAAGGCCTGTGCCCCAGCAGTGGGGACATTAATAGGCTGATGATGATGATACATCATACAAAAATACATACAACCCTAAATTTTCACCCTTCTACCACCAACCTCTATTTTTTTTATGGCGATACGAAGTTCACTGGGACATCTAGTATAAATATAAATATTAAACATCTCTTTTATCCTAAGGTATTTTTTTAATTTGCTCACCAAAGTGTTCGATCTTGTAAAAGTCGTCTCTATACTTGTTAAGCAGATTGTACTCGGTGCTGGACGCGGCGTAAGGGTTCTCGAACACGTTGGCTTTCAGAAGATCTAAGTTTGTCTTCCATTCTTGTGGATCTAGGAGAACATTTTGACAATATAACAAAAAAAAATGGGTGCGTGTACTTATGTAGGCGCGTAAGAAGTTATCCTTCTTTGGCATCGTTTAAAATTAGTTTTTAATTGCATGCAAATAATTAATTACAATAAATTAATAAAAAGTCTGGAAAAGGACACAGACAATAAAGTACAGTTTTAATTTGAAAAAATAAATAAATAATCAAAATATTCAATTAAAATCGCTACTGAATATAATTTATTAGAACATATGTGATTTGCACTTGTATGAAACTCAAACACGTATTCCGAATATACAAACTAGAAACATGTGGATAAATATTATAAATATGAATACCTATAACTGTTACTTTATTACAAAAAATAAAGATGTTAAAATTTTGTGTTACAGTGATGCGCGCGCATCTTAAAATTTCACTCTCATCATTTTTTCATAACGCGCCTAAAGAAGTATAACTTCAAAAACGAGCGAGCCTTAACAGTAGTCGCGTATGATGTGTAACATTTCATTTTAACATTTCTATTTGAGTCCTGTACCCCTTTGCAAGTCCGTAATGTCATTGTCAAATGTGTACTGATTTTTAGTTAACGTTATGTCCAAAGTGGCGCTGCTGTTCAAGTTTCCATACAAAATTTGACATTGACATTTCGGTTTGCAAACTATTCGAATTCGATAATGGTTCGTGCTAGGGGTACTGTATTTTTTTGATAAAATACTAAATTCGCTCACAGTTAATACTGAATTCATAATGAAGTATGCGTGTTTACGACGCGTATTGACGACCTCCGTGGCCGAATGGTTTGTATGCTGGGTTTCATGGTGTCGCCGATTCGAGAGGTCCCGGTTTCGAATCCCGGTGGGGGCAGATATTTGTGTGATGAATACGAGCATTTATACTCCAGTCATGGATGTTTTATATGTATTTCTATATAAATATACTTATACTATCGGCCCGCCCTCGCTTCGCTTCGGTGTAGAACTGAAGTGTAGACTACAGTTTTTGTTCTCAGGCTTGTATTATACACAATGACATTCATCTATGATTCTTCTTATACCTGCATGCAAAGTCTCAGCCCGATCGGTTTAAAATTGACAAAGTTTCATATAAACTTTCATTCCCTATTTTATCCCCTTGGGGGTAGAATTGGTCAAAATCCTTTCTAAGCGGATGCCTACGTCATAACATCTACCTGCATGCCAAATTTCAGCCCGATCCGTCCAGTGGTTTGGGCTGTGCGTTGATAGATCACTATGTCAGTCAGTCAGTCACCTTTGAGTTTTATATATATAGATATGTACAGTATATGTATTCTATCCGTTACCCTAGTATCCCATAACACAAGCCTTATAGTGCTTAGCTTGGGGCTAGGCTAATTGGTGTGAGTGTTGCAAATATTTATTTATTTTATTAAAACTTACCGGTAATCTGTAGTAATTTTGCGCATCGTAACGACAGCGAATGCCGCGGGTCGCAGACTAGCTGCAGGCAGCGTCTAACAACAGGCATTAACAAAATGATTTAATAAAGAAAAAATATATACGGCCTAATTTAAACTTCATCGATTTTGAAAGCGGTAAACAAAACTTGAGGAGCTCGATGGCGCAGGTGGTTAGCGCGTTCGGCTGCGATCGTTAAAGTTTCGCAACTTTCGCAGTGGTCGGTCATTGGATGGGTGACCAAAAATGTACTATCTCTCGCTCCTCCGTGCTTCGGAAGGCAAGTTAAGCCGTTGGTCCCGGCTACATCTGCAGTCTTTAGCACCCGTCAATCCGCACTGGGCCCGCGTGGTGGGTCACGGCCCAAACTCTCTATTCCATCCATAGAGAAGGCCTGTGCCCCAGCAGTGGGGACATTAATAGGCTGATGATAAATTAATTATTGTTTATGGAGTCCAAAAAAGTGAATACTTTTAATTCTGTTGCGTAATTCAATGAAAAAAACCTTAAATTAAAAATACAATTTTCAAGTTGCCGCGAAAATTTTTCTGTGGTACATTATGGCGTCTCACTAGTACGTGACGTCACACGACTGTCATTAAAATGTCAAACGATACAATGTAATGTCACTTTGACCGGAAATTCACTGGCGTGTGACGTCAGTTTAGCCTTCGCCAATCCCAGGCGTCAGGTTCTGGGTTGTAGTATTGCATTGTTTAACAAAGTTCCCCAAGATCTGATTGAGCTTCCACTAACCAAATTTAAATCTCAGATCAAGAATTATCTTATGAATAAGGGCTATTATAAAGTTAATGATTATCTAAAAGATCGTAATGCATGGACATAGTGTTTCTTGTAATTTGTTATTTGATGGGTATTAGTCAGTTTTTGTAACAGTAATATGGTACTTATCTCATGCCGCTTCCTATATACTAAATATAAAATTATTATTGTAACTATATATCTATATCCTAAATGATGTAATGGAAGTTGACTTCAGAAGTATCTCTGAAGTCATTTTTCAATTTGACGACTCTGTATGTTATACAAGGAGAAAAAAACAGCCCTTGCTGAGTTTCTTGCCGTTTCTTCTCAGTACAAGGTCTCCCGCCGTAGTTTTGCGAACCGATGGCGTAGCTTCTTGACCTTCACAAGTGCTTGTAACAGCCTAGACTGAATAAATGACTTTTCATTTCATATCACGTGACCATGGAACAAAAAAAAAATGTTCGAATTTAATGATTTTTAAGAAAGGTTATTAATATTTCTTTCTCTCAGAATAGCAAAATCGATGCTTATGTTCGTACTAGCGGCCCGCCCTCGCTTCGCTTCGGTGTAGAGCTGAAGTGTAGACTACAGTTTTTGTTCTCAGGCTTGTATTATACACAATGACATTCATCTATGATTCTTCTTATACCTGCATACAAAGTCTCAGCCCGATCGGTTTAAAATTGACAAAGTTTCATACAAACTTTCCTTCCCTATTTTATCCCTTTGGGGGGTTTTTTTTTTTTTTTCATGAGTAATGTTAAATATATGGTTCTCTGTATATTTATAAGGGAACAAATATATATATTTATATATTGAAGTTAACGTTTAAATTGTGATCATGGTCAGTTTTGATTCTGCAATACAGATCCAAAACCGCCGCTATAAATACATAGCTGCTTTTAGTCAATGTGGCAGTTAGGTACCATTGATGCGCTTAAGTTGTGAAATTATTGAGTCGACATGTTTGATGAATTTGCAAGTGGCTGTTTCGCTCTTTATTGTTTCCAGTAAGTTATATAATCCGCAGTAATTTTCATATTCAGCTCTGATGCAGTGGAATATAGGGCAATCTTTTAAGATGTGTGTGATGTCCTGTTTAGTGTGGTTATCACATGGGCAACAATCATCGGGTGTTATTTTATATTTGTGCAGATAGGCCTTGTGGTAACCGTGGCCCGAGAGAATTTGTGTGACAGAAAAAGAAGGTTTGACAACTGTTCGAAATTCCGTTATTTCGGCGATGGTTTGGAAGAACGACTTCGTGACTGCTCCTTGCGGAGCCGTTTCATAGTCTTCCTGCCACGCGCTCAGGGTCCTTTCCTTCAGATAGCGCTTAGTGTGGGATAGCGGGAATACGTTCATAAGTGCCGCTGTTTTCTTGGCAGCCGCTTCTTTGGCTGCAGCGTCTGCTAATTCATTTCCCACTATCCCCACATGGGCTTTGGTCCAAATAAATCTTATATTTGTTTCTTTTTCATGCAGTCTGTAAAGGCTATGGTGTATACTATTTACCAGAGGATCGGTGTTGCTTCGGTCTTGGATAGCTTTTAGAGCGGACAGTGAGTCCGTAAACACCGAAACCTTTGGGGGTAGAATCCTTTCTTAGCGGATGCCTACGTCATAACATCTACCTGCATGCCAAATTTCAGCTAGATCCGTCCAGTGGTTTGAGCTGTGCGTTGAAAGATCACTATGTCAGTCAGTCAGTCACCTTTGAATTTTATATATATATATATATATATATATATATATATATATATATATAGATTATATAGAGATGCCAAAAATTGGTACTTTATTTTTCATACTGTCAAATAGCCTATTTGGACTGTTACAAGCTCTTATGAAAGCCTGTACTGAGAAGAACCGGCAAGAAATTCAACAAGTGGCGAACGCGTTACGAAAGTTGTGATCAGGCGAGACGAACGGGAGTTGAGTGGGATATAAGCAAGAGAAAGCAGTGCGCGCACACATTTTTCAAGTGAAACTTCTTTATCGGCGTTGGAAAAAAATTTACCGTCACATTTTTCGGTTACGCGTCACATTTTTCCGTTACGCGCCATCTTTTTTTATATTAATAGTTGATAGCTGAATGATCACACTGTCGCCGGCGAGAACTCTCTCTACTCGTTTGTAGCTGAGTGACAATAGTTATTAAAGATAAGACTCGCTCAGCCAAACTCGCATAGCGATACTCGCTCAGCGATACTCGCTCAGCGATACTCGCTCAGCGATACTCGCTCAGCGATACTCGCTCAGCGATACTAGCTCAGCGATACTCGCTCGGTTAAGCTGGCTTGGCTGTCAAAAGCCGTGCGCGTGCATTTTAACTCAGGACTGCCAATTCGTTTCTAGTTTCTACTCGCTTATCGTTCATCGTCGGAGGTGGAACATGTGCCTTAGATTACTGAGCCGTGTAATCATAACAGTTTCATAGGCAGTAATTTGTATTCATGTCTATGATAATAAAATCCTTTTGTTTAAACTTTATCTAATTTAACTTTATTTAACCAATTTCTGGAAAGTTGCATGTAGATCATTTTTCGAAAAATAAGGCCATAAAGAAGTTTCACTTCTTACGTGTGTACACTAGTACACGCACACATGTTTTTCTTTCTCTCTTTCTCTCATAGTTAGTAAATGAAATATGTATTATGTACATACATGTGTACATGTCGTGGCCATATCGTAGATTTGCTCACTTCATGAAATGCTCGAGAATTTCATGAAATGTTTGACTATCTATTGGCGACATCATGATGCGGGTTGGGCAGATCAATGATGAGAAATCGTTTCACGATATGGCCAACTAAACGCGTGGCTACTTCATGAAATGGCAAAAATTATTTGATCGTATTGTAAAGTAGTTACATTAATTACCGGTAGAGGCGCTGCAAGCGCTTAATTTATATATTTATATGGCGGCCGCTGCCGACAATGTTGTTTCTCACAGTAAAAAAGTGCATAATTCGTTATTTAATGAGGAAGAAAGTTAACAAAAGGGTTTTCGACGAAACAAATTAAGGAGAGTAGGGTGACTACGCAAAAGAAATCTATGGATTATTACTGGCTGTCAAAATATGACATTTTAGAAAACGGCGGTTGAGGTACAAAGTGGGGATGAGAATCAATGCCGTACAAAGATAAACTGTAAAACTGTACTTCCCGGGCCTAGGAGGTGATACTTGAATTTCTTTTGTAGAAAAGATCTCTTTTAATAGTTTTTTTTTAAAAAGAGCGTACTTCTTTCTTAAAGGCCGGCATCGCATTTGTGATACTCCTGGTGTTGCAAGTGTCCATGGGCGACGGTGATCACTTACCATCAGGTGAGCCGTCTGCTCGTATGCCCCCTATAACATAAAAAAAAAGTTTTTTTTCTGGCGCTTCGCCGGCCTCTGCCGCGGCACGCTCGCATTGTTCGCTCGGCTCGCGCGTCATGGTCACAACACTAACCTAACCTAACCTAGTGTGAAGTATTACCGTTTGGGCCCTGGAAGAACAGTTAAGTCTACTATTGTAATATGTACCAAAGTATCTTATTATTTTTAAATATTTGATAGTTTTCTAAATATTATAAATATGTAAGTTCTTGACATGTTTGATGTTTAATTTAGGAAAAAAATCTTTAATTTGTTTATTTTGTCATAAAAATTTGATTAAATTTGTTTATGTCATTCGGACTTAAATAACAATAAACAAATTCTCACATATTCTGGATTTTTAATAAATATTTTATGGACACCCTAATTATACGATCCGGCCAAATGTGTTGACGATTTAATGATCTGGTCAAATTAAGTTGGCCACATCATGAAATGTGACCATTTCATGAAGTGAGCAAATCTACGATATTGCCACGACATATATATACTCGTACATATACATATACATACAGATGGAGCTAAAAAAGTTTCACTTCAGTCGTGTGGTCATAAGCACACTCATTTCTCCCTGTATCACACAAACAAACATTTTTCAACTTGAGGTCTCTGTATAAATTCTATTATATACAGAGACCTCAAGTTGAAAAATGACTTCAATATGAGATGATTCATAAACTATAAGAAAGACTACATTGGAGAACAGAGATAGAAAATACTTACCTAACGTTGTCTTCTTCACACGCGTGAGTCACAGCGTCCCGGATATCCGGGAATTCATCGATTACATCGACCGGGAATCGAGTCACGTGACCCTTGATCGCTTCCAGTGAGAACTCATTCAAACCACTGATCATCGTACAGATCTAAAATAATTTATTTTATTTATTTATTCAATCAAATCATTTTAATATAAAATGGCTATATCTAAAAGCATTAAACATGGGTTTATCTTGGGCAAAAATTTACTATATCTTCTCCGTGCTTCGGAAGGCACGTTAAGCCGTTGGTCCCGGCTGCATCTGCAGTCGTTAGCAAGAGGACATTAGTAGGATAATGATGATGAAACTTGCGCAGTAATCATTTTCGATATAAAATTGTTACTGCGCAGTTTCCCTTGTTGCCCCAGCAGTGACGATATTAATAGGCTGATGATGATGATGATGATGATGAAACTTGCGCAGTAAACATTTTCGATATAAAATTGTTACTGCGCAGTTTCCCTTGTTGCCCCAGCAGTGACGATATTAATAGGCTGATGATGATGATGATGATGATGAAACTTGCGCAGTAAACATTTTCGATATAAAATTGTTACTGCGCAGTTTCCCTTGTTGCCCCAGCAGTGACGATATTAATAGGCTGATGATGATGATGATGATGATGAAACTTGCGCAGTAAACATTTTCGATATAAAATTGTTACTGCGCAGTTTCCCTTGTTGCCCCAGCAGTGAGGATATCAATAGGCTGATGATGCTGATGATGATGATGAAACTTGCGCAGTAAAAAATTTTCGATATAAAATAGGGTATTTTCCAAATGTTTGAAAACTGCTTATATTTAAAGATTGGAGACAAAAGATTTAAAAGAAAAATAAAAATAAATTAATTCTTGTCTTTTTTGCTAATGCAGCAAAAAAGAGGAGCTCGATGGCGCAAGTGGTTAGCGCGTTCGGCTGCGATCGTTGAAGTTAAGCAACTTTCGCAGTGGTCGGTCATTGGATGGGTGACCAAAAAAAATTTACTATCGCGAGCTCCTCCGTGCTTCGGAAGGCACGTTAAGCCGTTGGTCCCGGCTGCATCTGCAGTCGTTAGCACCCACCAATCCGCACTGGGCCCGCGTGGTGGGTCATGGCCCAATCTCCCTATTCCATCCATAGGGAAGGCCTGTGCCCCAGCAGTGGGGACATTAATAGGCTGATGATGATGATGATGATGATGATGAGCAAAAAAGTTGAATTTATTTTTAATGCTTTTGAATTTACCGCCAAAACGCTCGGTTCGATGACGTCTCCGTTGTGACGTCATCTTTGTGTATGGTATGTAATCATCTGAAGGTCAAATTATTAACTTTTCTTACTTTCGGGATTAATTTATAATTTAATACTTATACAAAATTTTTGACAAGAAAAGAAATCGTCAAATAATTACTCCATAATCATAGATCGTCGACAGACTAAAGATTTTAAAATTCTTTACACAAACTTGACGTCACACAGTAGACATCATCGAACCTTACGTTCTGGCGATAAATTCAAAACCATAAAAATAAATTCAACTTTATTTGTTTCTTAGGTTTTCACGCACATCACCAGCCTTTTCAGGTCTGCATCGTCAATACTGTTTTTTGAAGTTATACTTCTTTAGGCGCGTTATGAAAAAATGATGAGAGTGAAATTTTAAGATGCGCGCGCATCGCTGTAACACAACTTTTGTGTTTACCGCACATTAAGAAAATCTACCAACAAAATAGAAATAGAATCTCTATTTAGTGGGTGCTAACGACTGCATTGTGAAGGTCTATCAAAAGTATTTATTAATCTGGAACAACGGAACCAAAGCGCGATTCAGGAGACTACAGCGCCATCTCTTGACCATTGGTCAAAAACCACATCTTTATTTTTTGTAATAAAGTAACAGTTATAGGTATTCATATTTATAATATTTATCCACATGTTTCTAGTTTGTATATTCGGAATACGTGTTTGAGTTTCATACAAGTGCAAATCACATATGTTCTAATAAATTATATTCAGTAGCGATTTTAATTGAATATTTTGATTATTTATTTATTTTTTCAAATTAAAACTGAACTTTATTGACTGTGTCCTTTTCCAGACTTTTTATTAATTTATTGTAATTAATTATTTGCATGCAATTAAAAACTAATTTTAAACGATGCCAAAGAAGGATAACTTCTCACGCGCCTACATAAGTACACGCACCCATTTTTTTTTATTTACTTTGTCGAGCTACCTTCGAAAGACGTTTATTGAGCGTTCAGATATTTCATTGGAAGATTCTTAAAACTTTATCGTCTATGTATGAATTTATTAGTTAATTTAGTTAATAAAGTACTTTATTTAAAATTCTTTTTTGTAATTTTGAGTTTATTTATTTGACCCTAACTACCGTAAACTACTAAAAAGGCTGCGAAACGTCAATAAATAAATAAAGTTTCGTGCATTAACCCGTTAAAAACTAGTTTTATTCAAATTCAACTTTAATTGGTTTAATGGAGAAAAAAGACAATAATTAATTTATTTTATTTTTCTGTTAAATCGTTTGTCTCAATCTTTAAATACAAGCAGATTTAAAAAAAATGGAAAATACCCTATTATTGTTACTCCTCCGTTTCCCTTGTCTTTGGTCGTTGCACAAGAAGTTAAGTTTGCCAGGGTGTACAAATACCTTTCCCAATAGTTTCTTGGATGTCGCTGCGTCTACGATGTCTATGTCATCCAATCTATTCAGTATCACAGACAGCAGCATCTCCGATCTACAACTGAGGCCTAGATCTGCCATTGATCCTAACACGTCCGCCATATTGGATATTAGATCACATTTCGAAGGTTCTGTAAATAAATTGAGGAGTTAGTATTGTACGAGTCATGTATAGTTATCTTGTACATCCTTGCAAGTGCAAGGAGGCCGAAGGGGAAGATCTCCCTCCGAGCTAGCTGTCTTTTTGTTTTTTTTTTTTTGAAGTGAAAACTTCTTTAGCGGCGTTGTACACTTTTTTTTGTATGGGTAAAAAATGATAAACTCGTGTCAGGTTCAGTGGCGGATTTACAAATTTGCCGCTACTAGGCTATTAAATTTTTGCTTCCCTTACTGACCTTTGAAATTCTAGCTAGTTCACAATTATATTTATTCTGAAATTGCAACTTTATGATTTGTGTTCTATCGTCCACATTACGTCGGCTTTTCCCCGTTAGTTTAAAAAATTACTAAATTTAAATTGTAATTAATGTTGAAACGCTAATGGAATATTTTTAAAATTCATGATCGCATAAGTACATACCTATATTTTATAGTGCGTTTAGTAGGTAATCTTTTATATATGGATTACGGACGTAAGAGTGTTGAGTATACTGTGCATTACTAAAATATTAAAATTTTTGTCACTCGTTTTTCTGTGTAGATTTTGGGCCAAATTTGCCGCTCCCATAAATCTGCCGCCCTAGGCTCTAGCCTACTGAGCCTACTGGTAAATCCGCCACTGGTCAAGTTAAACAAGTGGGCTGATCGCATCATGACACACAATAAAATTGGAAAGGTTGTTGACTTTCAATATATTGGACTAAACATAGTAATATTTTATTTTATCGTATTATAATCATAGTATCTATCTAGGACGTCCACGTGGCAGCTTTATTGCGAAAAAAAAATTTTTTTTACAATAGATGTCGCTAGGTAAAAAAATGTCGCGCTTAAATGTGATTCATGTAAGTTGATTTCTTTGCAATAGATGTCGCTAAGTGCGCTTAAACGTGATTCATGTAAGTTGATTTTTCTGAGACAAACTTTTTTAATGTAATATAAATTGTCATGTTTGTGTACGATAGCGCAATAAATAAATATTGTATTCTACCACATACGTGACAGTACTTTTATACTGACAATTAAAGCAATTCGTGCAAAATTATTCCCTAACCATTCCAAAATATCAAAAATGCACAACGTTAATATTCAAGTTTTCACTTCTGCCGGCACTCCCGGAGTGCAACCCGTTTTTTTTGAGTGTATATGCTGTTGGTCGCAGATGACCTTTACAGCGTCACCGGGTTTGGGGACGGCGAGATCCTAAGGGGACCTCAAGCCGAGAATTGGCGAGTGCCTCTAGAGGTATTCCAGGCGGATGGCGTCTCCCCGCGGGGGGAGTCTCCTCTCCGTCTGGAGCCTCTACACCACGAGCACCCGAGGGGGTCGGCTCAACTAGAGGGCGTCTCTGAGACGAGGACCTCTAGTTAGCCGTTGTCGTGGGGGGCGGGGAGAAACGCCCAGGTACGTACCTGTACCTGGTATAGCGTGTCGAGTGTAGACCGGGTCTTCGCACTCTTATCCTACGGGTGCGGGGTAAGTGTGAGCGTTCTAAAGACGAACCGCTTTCAAGGACCGTTTTGTGTTCCGCGACGATAGAACCGTTTTACGTTTCGGATCAAAACAGTCTTCGTCGAACAACTAGTCCTCGGATTGTCTGCACGCCAATATGTACTTTATGATGAAGTAAATACAGTCTATAATAGAACGCAATGATGTGAGGCCGTTTCGTTCTATGCTAAATTAAGCTTTGATTTTACAATAATATAATCTTTATTATTGAACATTTAAAGTCGATTATCGTATAACACAACATTTATTTCGATGTTTCGTCGTCTCGTTCGCAGCAACGAAACGAACGTTAACAAGATTTCATTTAGTTCAGTTTCGTTGCGTTACATTCGTTCGACCGTCACGTGTCGTTTCGTTGTGTCACCCGGCCGAAACCAAAACCAGTTGCGAACGAGAACCGTTTCGAGGACTAGTTTTCGTTTAAGAAAAAACGGTTGCGTTTCGTCGTCAGAAAAATTGAGAACGACCCACCGCTAGTGCGGGGTCTGCCTAATGCTAAGCTAGTGTGCACGTTTGCTAGCCGTGTAGTGTTGGTGTTTGTAGCCTGTGTGGGAGGAATCGAAGGTGCGTTGGCGCGGGTACCCGACTGATGTTGATCGAGCATTGTATATATGGAGTGTTAGCATTCGAATTTCACTTGCGCGATTTAGGCTTCCACACTTATTGATCGCAGCAACGATAGAGCCATCTGTTGAGGAGGCGAGTGATGATTTCCTCCATCCGTTGGATTGTGGGGCATATAGATGTCGCCGCCACACAGGCATAACCTACTTTAATCACGTAACAATATCGCAGAAATGTATCATAATACGTCATTACATTAGGTATATAAAAACATTTAGACGACCTCCGTGGCTGAGTGGTTTGTACGCTAGGTTTCATGGTGTCGCAGACTCGAGAGATGCCGGGCTCGAATCCCGGTGGGGACAGATGTTTATTTGGCTCGATCTTTAACTTTGAGATGGGTCCCGTAAAAATGTCAACGAAATTAAATTTACAACCATCAAATGCTTACTACCGTCAAATTTAAAAGCATTTCACACACAATTAAAGTTAATTTACCTAAATATTCATTGTTTTTATAAAATCTTTTGCGTTGACAAGCTCCTACTGCTCCTGAACATCCTCAACAGCGCATTCTGTATGGACCTTCCATTCCCAGTCCACTACATCAAAAAAAATATGCTATCACTTACCGTTTATCCAAATGTCATCGTAATAAGTCATGGTTAGTTCGTATAAAGAGCTCAGGGCTTGTTTATTCTTCCTGCTCAAATTACGTGATTCTGTGTAAGATCCTACCACCGTAAGTGCTTCTAGAACTTTCTGTTTAGTTATGGCTGCAAGAGATATAGAAGTTCAACCTATACTTTCACGCAAAAAGAAATAGTGTGCACGGAGCTCACAATGTCAAATGAATACCTTTACGAGCTAAAAGTAACCCGATTTTAAGGCCAACTTTGGAACAAAATAGAAAAAAAAAATCGAGGCCTTTAGCATTATTTTTTTCTATTTTCGTATCATAACTTTTTAACTTATACTTTAAAGTTCACAATGGAAAGATATAAACGTGACTTATTCATTACAAAGAGAAGCTACAATTTGATTGGAAAATAAAAAAAATGGTTGCCTGTAAAGTCGGTTTTACGGGCGAAGATTTTACGTGACAACGTCTTTTTCTCGGTAGAATATTTATTGATATGAATATAATTAAATTGCACAATAGGAACAAGGAATTGAATGAAAATAAGAATTGCACAAATTTTAACTATAGAAATATATTTTGTTTACTAAAACATTGTACATGTAAACTTAAACTCATCGTAACGTTACCGAGCGTTACACTTTTTCATAAGTGACTCCCAGCCGCAACCTAATTTAAGACGTTGTCACGTCAAAAAGTGCATATTTTAGGTCATAGAGTAACCCGCAATTACTCGGTACTCACATCCAATATCTTGATGTAATGACAGCTTAAGTTTATTCAAAACTATAACGTCTAGATCTGCCGTATCTATTGCCAAAGTCGTAGATTCTGAAACAAATTAACTCGTTATTAAAATAAAATATAAGAAAGTTAATCCAAGCTTTTTTATTAAAGTGAAACATATTTTCGGTGCGAGTGTAAATGAAAAAATCGTATGGAAAATATGAAACGGAAATGCGTTACGAGCGTCACAGGACTAAATATATACACATATTACTTACATTAAAATGATTACATTAAAAATACATACAGCTCTAAATTTTCACCCTTCTACCACCCATATTATTATATCTAATATATAAAATTCTCGTGTCGCGGTGTTTGTGGTTAAACTCCTCCGAAACGGCTCGACCGATTTTCGTGAAATTTTATATGCATATTCAGTAGGTCTGAGAATCGGATGTAATCTATTTTTCATCCCCCTAAATGTTAAGGGTAATCAAACCCCTAAATATTTTTTTTCAATTTTAGATAAAATTTTTTTTTTTATTTTAAAAAAAAAAAAAATTTTTTTTATGATACATCATACAAAAATACATACATCCCTAAATTTTCAACTTTCTACCACCAACCCCTATTTTTTTTATGGCGGTACGAATTTCGCTGGGTCAGCTAGTATATATATATACTAGCTGACCCAGCGAGCTTCGTATCGCCATTAAAATATGGGTGGTAGAAGGGTGAAAATTTATGCCACATTATATTTTTAATGCCACATTATAAAAATATAAACCAAAATCTAAAAAAATTTTAGGGGTGGACAACTCTTATCACTTAGGGGTATGAAAAATAGATAGTAGCCGATTCTCAGACCTACTGCATATGCATATAAAGTTTCATAAAAATCGGTCAAGCCGTTTCGGAGGAGTATGGTAACTAACATTGTGACACGAGAATTTTATAAATAAGATAATAATATGAGTGATGCGTGTACTGTTCCATTCCCCTATACCTTATGCACCGTCTAAATTTCAGGTAATTGAAGAAAACAAGTTTCACTTCAACAAATATAATTATTTCGGAATAAAAACATTATCCTAAGTCCATACTCTTATAAATGCGAAAGCCCGTCTGCCTGTAATCTCTTCAGGCCCAAACCGCTGAACCGATTTCGATTAAATTTGGTATAGACATGGTTTATTTCGCGATGTGATATTTGTATTAGAGTTAGTGTAAGGATCTAGGATAATGTTTTTTCCAGAAACCATCCGGTAAGGGAGTGAATAAGGCAGTGTTAAGTTTCTATGGGAAAATATTTTTCCACGCAGGCTAATTCGCGGGTAATATATTGTTTTAAACTTTCATGGTCACTAACATTATAGTAATATAAGTTGGGATTGTTACCATGTACCTTGTTTTTAGCGAGTTTCCGATATTTCGGCACTGTTGCAAGCGCCATGATCACGGAGTAACTTCGTGGAGTACAAATGCTCGTATTCATTACACAAACATCTGCCCCCACCGGGATCCAAACCCGGGACTTCTCGAGTCGGCGACAGCCACGGAGTTACTCCGTGATCATGGCGCTTGCAACAGTGCCGAAATATCGGAAACTCGCTAAAAACAAGGTACTTACATGGTAACAATACCGTAAATAACTTATATTACTATAGTTCGCGGATACTTGTATACTATATCTACTTGTAGACAAGGTATGAAGTGTTTTGTTCATGTCTGTCATATGCCATTTTTGTCATTCAATGAAAAGAGTCAAATCATGGGGTAATTAATCCAAGCTTATTCTTTATTTATTAATAACTAGCGGCCCGCCCTCGCTTCGCTTCGGTGTAGAGCTAAAGTGTAGACTACAGTTTTTGTTCTCAGGCTTGTATTATACACAATGACATTCATCTATGATTCTTCTTATACCTGCATGCAAAGTCGCAACCCGATCGGTTTAAAATTGACAAAGTTTCATTCAAATTTTCATTCCCTATTTTATCCCCTTGGGGGTAGAATTGATCAAAATCCTTTCTTAGCGGATGCCTACGTCATAACATCTACCTGCATGCCAAATTTCAGCTCGATCCGTCCAGTGGTTTAAGCTGTGCGTTGATAGATCACTATGTCAGTCAGTCAGTCACCTTTGAGTTTTATAAAATATAGATGGGGTAAGCGTATTAACTATACATAAGGTAAACTATTCCCCTATAATTTCACCGTTTAAATTGCTATTGGGCTTAACTCTGGCATGATATTAAATCTGAAATTAAATTTGACCGAAGGGTATCCTTGTTCATTCACTATACAGAATGAATCGACACCATCATCGACTCGACGACCTCCGCGGCCGAGTGGTTTGTACGCCGGGTTTCATGGCTGTTGCCGACTCGAGAGGTCTCGGTTTCGAATCCCAGCGGAGGCAGATGTTTGTGTGATGAATACGAGCATTTGTACTCCAGCCATGGATGTTAAATATGTATTTCTATAAAAAATTATGTATTGCTATATAAATATACTTATATATGTACAGTATAAAATATGTATTCTATCCGTTACCCTAGTATCCTATAACACAAGCCTTACAGTGCTTACTTTGGGGCTAGGCTTATTTGTGTGAGTGTTAGAAATATTTACTAATTTATTTGTTTATTATGTACTTACCTAGTAAAGAAAGAGATTCCTTCAACATATCCATATCTTCGTTGTCCAAACCAATGGTTCTTAAGGCGCGAGCTTTCTCAATGTGCCAAGAAACCAACTGTGCCACTCCCATGGCACTAAAAATGCAATATAGACTTATAATCGTATATTTTTAAGGTATTGTATAGCTTTTATCGCGGGCTTTGAGCGCGGCCACCTAATCAAGACGAAGTCTGCCGAACTGGAGGCCTACTCTATTTCAACGAAAAACGAAATTTCGATCGAAATTTCGCACATTCCTTACTCTGTTTCTATTTCATTTCGAAAATTCGTTCGTCCGTAATAGTTTGACATTTAAATTCTCTAAATCTACTCTAATTCACAAAACTTTTGAACTAAAAGTTGAATTTGACAGATAATTGTTCGAAATTTTAACCTCAAATTGACGAAATGAAAGTTGTTACCTTTTCATTTTCGTTTTGGGATTTTTGTTTAAATTAAACCTAAAATTACTACTATAGTATTTTTAATTAAGGCTGCTTAGCGTGAGGAACATTTTTTAGTATGAAAGATTTATAAATAAATCTAATTTTTGTTTATTATTGTATTGCCAATACTTCAAAGTGTTACACGACCAATTTAGGTTGACATACATTCGATTGCATTAACTCTACAAATTAGTCGGCTAACACTGTCAAAAGAGGTTGTTTTAATGTAATCAAAAATATTGTTATAAAGTAATATTGTTTTGAAGTAAAAAAACTTTATCTAAAAAGTGTAGACAAAAAGAACTCATAAACATAACTCATTCCATTCGTTCACGATAATTGTCTGTGTTTCCGAACTTTATGTGCGTGTTTGAAGATTAAATAGAGTAGAGTCACTGACGAAATTTCGTTTAAAATTCGTTCGTTGCCGAAATTTCGTTTCGGAGAAAGAGAGTAGAGCTCCTGAAACGATGTTAAGACGATGCACGGCTTACAGCGGTGCGGCGTTGAAAACCGTGCATCGTCTAACGTCATTTCAGTTCGGCAGACTTCGGCACGGTGTTTGTGTGCGTGTGACTAGACGTATGCGTGTAGACTAGCTAACTTCATATTTCAGTTACCATAAACCTATAGTTTCAACGATAAAAATACCTGAATAACCTACATGTATTGTAAGATAATAATAATATTTTAAACAATATTAACTTCTCATTTATTCAGTAAAAGAGAAAATAATGTTTTCTTATCGGTCACCACGCTCAAAAAGTGTAACTTGAATTAATATCAAAAACTAAAAAAAAATACTGCATAAATAAAATAAATAAATAATTATAATTGCATATGTTGAGAAAAAATGCTATGTATTAACTTTACCGCGGCAGTCCCCGAGTGCCACACGTATTTTTTTTAAGTTTTTAACTGCTAGATGTATAAATCTAAAGCAGCAGACGGGACTCGAAGCAGCACCCTTCGCAATCAGGGCGAATGCACTGACCAACTATGCTACCGCGGCCCTCACGGACCGCGTCGAAATTCTTCTAGCCATTCTTAAGCTACAAGGCAGCGCCATCTCTTCGCATTATAGGTAACTCACCCCACGGGTTCGAGTCCCGTCTGCTGCCTGGTCCGCGTGGATATTTTTCTAGTTATATTTTCTTTAGATTTAAACATCAAGCAGTTACATGCTTTAAAAAATAAAAATTATGGCTAACACTTATTTATTTATTTCATTTTAAAGTTGATGGTGGGTTATGTTAAATTGTGATTTAGGGGATTCGATAGTTGGTAGAGTAGGCCCATCAGAATCCGAAGCCGCGTCGAGATGCAGCCAGGGAGGTCGAATGGATGTGAAAGACAAGGAGAGGAGAGGACGTTGTAATAACCAATTTATCGCACTTATATCATAAATAATTACTTCCTAATAGTAATCTTACTTATATGAGGAGCAAGATGGCGCAAGAGGTTAGCGCGTTCGGCTGCGATCGTTGAAGTTAAGCAACTTTCGCAGTGGTCGGTCATTGGATGGGTGACCAAAAATTTATTATCACCAGCTTCTCCGTGCTTCGGAAGGCACGTTAAGCCGTTGGTCCCGGCTGCATCTGCAGTCGTTAGCACCCGCCAATCCGCACTGGGCCCGCGTGGTGGGTCATGGCCCAATCTCCCTATTCCATCCATAGCGAAGGCCTGTGCCCCAGCAGTGGGGACATTAATAGGCTGATGATGATGAATCTTACCCATTAATATTGACGCTCGCACAATTGAGGGCTAAATATGGCAGCATTCTGTCATTCGCTTCTTTGCACCACATCAACTCCAAGTCTCCCGGGAGAGAGATATCTTCACTTATACTGTCGCTGGAGGGGGAAGCCATTCTCCTAGTGGGGGTAAAACAAAAAATTAACATAGAGTCTGTGCGGAAACAGAATGGGCGTGGCCAAAAACGGAACTAACATTAAGATTTTTGATTTGGCAATCAAACCCAGCAATTTGTAAAACGTCAAAGTTTTGTATTGATACGGATTTGTTTGTTGTTGTGATTTCTTGAGGTTTTTTGTATTTAATCATGTCTAAAAGGGGTAAAACCTTACAAATACGGTAGAAAAGCACTACAGCGCCCTCCAATCTAAATCCCATTCTCTTTCCGCACAGATTCTAGTTAACGTATTTTTTTTCAGTCATTCAGCTATATCATTAAAATAAATTCAATAACTTGTAATGACATCAATATCTAACTGAAGACAAATTCACTTCTAAATAAACTACAGTACCCTTAGTACGAGTTTGAGCTCACGTAAACTGTCATAGTTTTCGTAATTGTAAATTATGTTTCGATGTCCATTTTGGTGAAAAGTAACCAAATATACTTAAAATTTAAGAAGACGCAAATGATTTAATGATAGAATTTAAACACTGTTTATTTGTATTGAAACGAAAACAATAAAATCACTACCCTTAGTGGGTAGAGATTTTATTGTTTTCGTTATACGAGTGCGAGCTCACGAAAACTATCAAAGTTTTCTTAATTGTAAAACTCGTATTAAGGGTACAGTACCCCTAGCACGAACCATTGTCAAATGTGTACTGATTTTTAGTTCCCGTTACGTACTTTGTGCCGCTGCTGTTCAAGTTTCCATACAAAATTTGACATTGACATTTCGGTTTGCAAACTATTCGAATTCGATAATGGTTCGTGCTAAGGGTACTGATCTAGATACCGCTCGATTAGTTTATTTTAGTTATTTTCATAGTGTGATGTGGTACGGTATTTTGCTGTGGGGAAATGCTGCCGACATTCAAACTATTTTTGTACTGCAAAAGCGGGCTTTTCGATCAATTCACAATCTTAAGATTAGAGACTATTTAAGAGAAATTTCAAAGAAATCGATATAAAGACTCTTGCTTCTCAGTACATTTATGAAAATTTAGATCAATAAATTTAAAACTACCATTAAAGAGTTCTTATTAGTAAATGGCAATATACATATAAAGAATATACGGGAAACATTAATTATAAATACATACACACACAAAAACACACACACACACACACACATATACACACACGCTCGCGCACCCACGCACACACACACACACACAAATACATTTTATTTTATTTTTATTATTGTGTTATACATTTATCACATAAATGGTACAAGGTTGGCTTGCTCTGTTCATATAGTTTTGGGAGTGGAGGCCTGGTGACTTGTAGAACAGGTTTATCCTATTGCAAGCACCAGTCTTCATATTAAGTAATTAAATATTGTAATTAAGCACTTTATTGTAAATGTTTTTTTTTTCTACTTATGTAAAGGAAAATAAATAAAGTATCAATTATTATTATTAAGCCTATTATAAAGTGTCTGATTATATTTCAGACAAAATGCTTGGGTTTGAACTGTTCCAAACATCCGTTGTGGTGCTGCTGTTCGAGTTTTCATACAAGATTTGACATGATATTGTGCACGCGCAAACTATTCGAATTCGATATTGGTTCGTGCTAGAAGTACAGGTGGGTTTCGATGTTGACGGTATGGTAAAATACTGTGGCGGTGACATGTACAAGCTACCGGCGCTGCGTTCACAACGTATGGAAGCCTACATCGCGCAAGATAAATTCGCAGGCTAACACTTCATATATACCATGCCCGAACACTCTGGCCGCAGCTCACGACAACGGCTAACTAGAACCGAGGTCCTCGTCTCAGAGACGCCCTCTAGTTGAGCCAACGCCCTCAGGCTCCAGTCGGGAGGAGACTCCCCCCGCGGGGAGATCCCATCTGCCTGGAATACCTCTAGAGGCACTCGCCAATTCTCGGCTTGAGGTCCCCTTAGGATCTCGCCGTCCTCAAACCCGGTAACGCTGTAAAGGTCATCTGCGACCAACAGCATACACACTCATACAAAAAATTAAAATCAGTTGGGCTGGCAGCCCCGAGCTACCATCACCCAGCTCGGAGGAAGATCTTCGCCTTTGTCCTTCCTACAATACGTTGTATCATTTCCATCCCTTTTTTTTAATCTTTATTCAGTAGAAAGAAGGCTTTTGTCGCTGAGCGACTACGTCAGCCCCATGAGTTACATTTAGTTTTATAATCTATACTTAATTAGTTTTATTATTGACGACCTGCGTGGCCGAGTGGTTTGTACGCCGGGTTTCATGGTGTCGCCGACTCGAGAGGTCCCGGGTTCGAATCCTGGTGGGGGCACATGTTTGTGTAAGGAATACGAGCATTTTGCACTCCAGTCATGGATATTTAATACGTATTCTATATAAATATAAGTATATATATATGTACAGTATATGTATTCTATCCGTTACCCTAGCATCCCATAACACAAGCCTTATAATATTACCTAATTTAATGTCTAATTTTGAAGTCGGCTTGGATAATATAATATTGCACAAGCCAATATGTCTTAAGCTTACTTTATGCTCAAGCTCTAATGCTCTGCGTTCAGATTCAAAATTCATAAAATACAAAACTTTTTATTCAGTCTAGGCTGTTACAAGCACTTGTGAATATCGAAAAGCTACGCCATCGGTTCGCAAATCTACGGCGGGAGAACTTGTACTGAGAAGAACCGGCAAGAAACTCAGCAAGGGCTATTTTTTTCTCCCTGTTTTGTTTCAAACAGTGTCGTCAATTAAAAGATGACATCAAAAATTGAAAACATGTGTTGATGTCAACTTCCTTCGACTTCGTCAACTTCGATTGATAGTCACAAGTGGCCAATTCATATATTCTTTGGCAAGCCGGGGTATTTTTGGTGGTTCAGACTGTATTGTTTTGTACTATATACCTTTCTCCTTAGATCTCTTATCGAAATACTCTTTCCAAAAATACAATATTTCCATCCTTTGTACTGTACCTTATCATGAGTCTAGCAGCCCACTCAGCCAAGCAATCAGCGGGTCGGATGCAACCGGGCAGTTTGATGTCAACATAGTTGTCTGACGTGTGGTATTGTATAGCTTCTGCAACCTGAAAGTGACATTATAGTGTGGGAATTGAAGACATGAATGGATGAAGGTGATATCGTCATTTCCATAGTAAACTTACGAATTTGAATTTTGTAAAACCTACTACGCCAAAATATCGTATATTAATTTGGTATTGACAAATTTAATTTTATAAAAGAATTTCCATAATAATAATTACAAAATTAAACTAGTACTGTAAATAAGATCAATTGAGTAAGTTATAAAATTAATGAAATCGGATGACATTTATGCATGCTTTGAGAAAAAAAAAAGTTGTTTAATAAATATTAGGTTCTTCATATTTATATAGATAATAATAATAATAATAATAATATTCTTTATTGACATACACCTCACAGGACATACAAGACATGACCATGAGATAATTGTTTATTTGTTAAATTCTCTTTTGTAATTTTTATCTATATTGCGATACCCTGACAGGGTTCATGTTAGGTACTTTATGCATTTTGTAACTTGTAACCATCCATGTAACTACATGACTGCAATAAATTGAATTGAATTGAATGTTTACTTTAGGTGTATATAGGGTAATGGCACCAGTGGTCAGCTTCATAACGACTTTTTGAAGTTTGGTAAGCTGGCATTTTTACAGGATTCGTCGGATAATTATAGTGTTTAAACAACATATCGCACCCCCGGTGCGACACTGTCATTTCTGCAAAAAAATCATTGTTTCAGGAGAAGCGATTAAAACTTTAACATCCCAAAACATACAATATTTAAAGATTTTTACGTGATGAAAAGCTTATACTGCTTAGCTATTCATCTAAAAAAAAATAAAAAAAAATGGGTGCGTGTACTTATGTAGGCGCGTGAGAAGTTATCCTTCTTTCGCATCGTTTAAAATTAGTTTTTAATTGCATGCAAATAATTAATTACAATAAATTAATAAAAAGTCTGGAAAAGGACACAGTCAATAAAGTTCAGTTTTAATTTGAAAAAATAAATAAATAATCAAAATATTCAATTAAAATCGCTACTGAATATAATTTATTAGAACATATGTGATTTGCACTTGTATGAAACTCAAACACGTATTCCGAATATACAAACTAGAAACATGTGGATAAATATTATAAACTAGCGGCCCGCCCTCGCTTCGCTTCGGTGTAGAGCTGAAGTGTAGACTACAGTTTTTGTTCTCAGGCTTGTATTATACATAATGACATTCATCTATGATTCTTCTTATACCTGCATGCAAAGTCTCAGCCCGATCGGTTTAAAATTGATAAAGTTTCATACAAACTTTCATTCCTTATTTTATCCCCTTGGGATTTTCTTTATATTTTTTTCCGTAAGAACCTTGTACAGAGTATTAGAAAACTACAAAAAAAAACAGCCAAATCGGTCAAGCCGTTTTCATGTTATGTCGTGACAACGGAAAACGGGTTTCATTTTTATATATATAGATATGAAAACAGTCTCTGTTCTAAATTCAAAACTCGTAACTTTTCCCGATGTTTGTTGTACGTGTTTCCCGCGCTAGGACCGCGAGTGGCCGCGCATGCGTACGGTGCGGCGGGCGACGCGGTAATGGCAGCGCGGCACATGAAGTTGGTCGCTAAAGCGACCAACTTCATGGTGTTAATTTTTTGTGTTACAGATGCGCGCGCATCTTAAAATTTCACTCTCATAATTTTTTTATAACGCGCCTAAAGAAGTATAACTTCAAAAAAAATGTGTACTAGTGTACACACGTAAGAAGTGAAACTTCTTTATGGCCTTATTTTTCGAAAAATGATCTACATGCAACTTTCCAGAAATTGGTTAAATAAAGTTAAATTAGATAAAGTTTAAACAAAAGGATTTTATTATCATAGACATGAATACAAATTACTGCCTATGAAACTGTTATTACACGGCTCAGTAATCTAAGGCACATGTTCCACCTCCGACGATGAACGATAAGCGAGTAGAAACTAGAAACGAATTGGCAGTCCTGAGTTAAAATGCACGCGCACGGCTTTTGACAGCCAAGCCAGCTTAACCGAGCGAGTATAGCTGAGCGAGAATCGCTGAGCGAGTATCGCTGAGCGAGTATCGCTGATCGTCAGTTTTTTTATGCGAGTTTGGCTGAGCGAGTCTTATCTTTAATAACTATTGTCACTCAGCTACAAACGAGTAGAGAGAGTTCTCGCCGGCGACAGTGTGATCATTCAGCTATCAACTATTAATATAAAAAAAGATGGCGCGTAACGGAAAAATGTGACGCGTAACCGAAAAATGTGACGGTAATTTTTTTTCCAACGCCGATAAAGAAGTTTCACTTCAAAAATACTTACACTATTTTTTAAGATGCAAGGACTAGGGAAGTAAGTACCAGTACTTCTGCCTTATCTCCGACGCTGTGCGAATAGCAGCCCCTCCGCCTTTGTGTGACAAAGTCACTCTAAGTATTGAACCCATACTATTTTTTATTTACCAAGATCTCAAAACAAAGACAAAATGGCGAGCATCTGTCATTTTGACAATAGTAACAACGTGTTGAATTTATTCATACTGCCCAGTCCAAGCGATAAATTTAAGCTATCTCAAACACAGACTTATTACATGGACCACGAGCCGTCCGGCATTATTAATAATGGCCGGGCAATGTGATAAATAGGTGAGTTTAGATTGTAATTAATCATTTGGCCCATTATGGCTGGGCATTATGAATACTGCCCGCATTAATCACTTGGCCCATAACATATACATAAAACACAGATTCAAACAATCAGACTTTTGGAACCGTCACTGATAAAATTGTGTGACTTTTCCCTGGTGTTAAGTACCCCATTACGTGCAGTTTTTTATTAAATATTTTTACTAAAAAAGCAGATTATGATATATGATATATCATATTATGAAAGAAAAACAAAAACAACGAGTGTGCTTATGACCACACGACTGTATGTACATATACATATTTCGTTTACTAGCTATAAGAGAAAGAGAGAAAGAAAATGTGCGCGCGCACTGCTTTCCCTGCTTATATCCTCCACTCAACTCCAGTTCGCCTCGACCGATCACACTTTTCGTAACGCGTAACGCGTTCGCCAGCTCACTCCCCAAGTCAAGCGTGCGTAAAGAAGTTTCACTTAAAAAAAAAAAATTTTTATATAACAAAACTTTACATAACACCTCCGTTCACAAACATGTTGGTTGTGTAAAAATAAACAAACTGGCTTTCGCTTTTATAAATATTGGTAGGATCTCTTATCTATTAGACAAGTCCGTCCGTCCGTCTGTCTGTGGTGTTGTTTCAGCGGCCAAACCATAAGAGATAGATAAAGAGAATGTTGAAGTTATAAGTTAAGAATAGTCTGATAAGACTACAAACCGGATTTGAGTAACGTAGCACTTCCGGTTTTCGAGAAATCACGAATTTCAAACGAAACCACACAAAATCTCCGAAGTTCTCAATTATTATTATTTTTTTTTTTAATTGGTGAACATTTGGTTCACTGGTTTGCTAGTAATAAATAATTATACTTACAGTAGACACGTGGAAGTGATCCCTTGGCCATCTATCCGTCTCTTTCAGCCAGCGCAGGCCGTCCTGCTTGCTCTCGTCTTTATAAGTCACCACCAGTTTGTTGAACCACGACTTGGTGTTTGGAACTGTTGAATTGATTTAATCATGTGAAACATCTTTTGACGCTCGTAAATTGATTTCCGGCGTGGCACACGACTGGTATAATAATATACTGCATTTTATGCTCGCCCGTAAAACCGCATCATCCTCCTCTCAGGGGATGATCGCTTCGGATGAAGCTTGTAAGGCCTTTCTGGCCATAAGCATGATTAACGGGTATTTTATAATAATAATAATAATCATTTATTTGCCAAAATATGGTTACAATAGTTGTTAGCTCTTTAGTTTCCAGCATATTTTGTTGAATGTCAACGTGCAAATATTACATAATATAAAATACAATTAAATTAATGAGGTTCACTGACGTCAAAATAAATAAAATTAATTTAAAGATAATAGATATACGCAATGTCACAAAAAAAAGTACTTATAATCTATTCATAATTAAAAAAGTCAGGAAAAATTGCATCGATATTGAATTAAAATGTCAGAAAATTACATATATTTATCATTTACATAATTTATACTATTAAATTAAATACACAAGAATGTATCGTATACTATTTTATAGCACAGTGTGACCTAAACCCGCACTTTACGCACGCTTTTCCGTGACCTAAGTTGCCTATTTTTGCACGGTGTGTAAATGAATTGACCAACTTCACTCATGTAGAATTAGTACATTACGATACGCGTAACTTAACTTTACTATGCCAATCAAGGAATAAACGTTCATGGATACATTGAAATTCTATTTTGTTGTAATGATATTTGATTTTTTCCTTTTCAAATATACTTTCAAAATGGTAATCTGAACCGGAATTCTTTCTTTTCAGAGTTTGACTTGCAGTCTGTATTGCAATTCTTCGTGATTGCAATACATGAATTTTACTTTCAAAACACTAATCGCAGCCTCTTGCCCGCGTCCGCGGCGGGTTTATGTCACACTTGCTATAAAATAGTATACGTTGTCTATTACTGCACGGCGTTTAGCACCCGGCGCTAACTTCACGCCGTGCAGTAATAGGCAACTTAGGTCACGCGTATCGTAATGTACTATTTTTAGTCAGTAAGAGTCTGACATAACCCTACAGCCGGCTGTAGGGTATCCATGAGGATCTCTCACCCGCTCCACCGCCTGGGAGGAAACAAAAAAAAACGCCCGTAAAATGCTATATATACCAGTGCTCAACTACTACCAGTACGGCGCCAGCGCCCTTCGAGACAGGACCTATGTCACTTTTTACCGCACGCATCCCGAGCAATAGGGGTGATGACGGGGTACAGTAAACGAAATTCTATTTAGTCCGTCAGTTAGATGATCAAAAAATAATGGACACGTATTTTTTCTTTGGGCAATCAACCAAAAAATGACAAAGTTATAGCGCGTCAAAGTTTGGGAGTAGGGGCTCGTGACGTCACTTTTGAGTGAATTTTCACTTCTAAGTGTACTCAAACGTGACGTCATGCGACTTTTCAAATCAATATATCTCTACAATGTTTAAATTATGTGAAAAAAGAAAAAATACGTGTCCAATACTTTTTGATAATCTACCTGATAAACGAAGAAAAAAAATTAGTCATCATCCCTATTCTCCGAGTGTTTTTATCGTAAACCGGCTAGTGTTTCACATCTGCCAGGCGACCCGTGACGGTTCATATATTATTTATGACAATCACAAATAAAAAAATTATTTCGATTGAGGCGTAAAAGTGTAAGCAAAAACACACTAGACAGACAGATAGATAGATAGATTATTTAAGTACAGATGTGAAAGCCGCATTCAGATCTGTCAATATTTTGTTTGGGTTTATTAATGTTGATATTGGTTGTTGATACTGTCATGATTTTCTAAAAACCTAAAACTAAATTTAACACCAGTCCCTCCTTCTTATTCTATATAAATGTATAGAGAATGACAAGAATACACTGCTGTCAATTTATTTTTAGGTTCATCTAATTATGCCAGAATCGATACCATTGTTACTTATTATGATTACATATTATGTATTTTTATTTAAGAAGTAACAATGGTATCGATTCTGGCCTATGCCATCAAATTAGGTTTTTTTATTTCAATTATAATTGTCAATTGTAAACATAACTATGAAAAAGCAACTGTAAAAAACACTGTTGAAATTTATATTGCATGTTATATTTTTCTCTCTCTGTTATAGTCTCGTGTTCCAAGATATAATTAAGTAGCACATTTTTTGTAATAAATGTGTACTGTGTATGTATATATATATATATATATATATATATAGTATACAAATCTTTATATATATAATTCTTCTGTGAGTGTGTATGTCACGGAACTTCTCTTAAACGACTGGACCGATTTTGATGAAATTTTTGTGTGTGTTCAAGGGGATCTGAGAATGGTTTAGATTCACAATTTTGTCCGCTGGACAACCCCTATTTTTTTAGGGCGGTACGAAGTTCGCTGGGTCAGCTAGTATATATATAAATACACTAGTTGACCCAGCGAACTTCGTACCGCCATAAAAAAATTTAATTAAAAAAACATTGTCTAGCGGACTAAATTGTGAATCTAAACCATTCACAGAAGAATTATATATATAAAGATACTAGCAAACCCCGCGAACTCCGTTTCGCCACCAGATGGCTTCGTTTTATGTAACATTTCGTTTGGCGATTAAAAATTTTTTTTTAAATTTTTCCTGAATTTTCTTTGCTATAAACCTCACGGAGCCCGAGACCTTTCCAACGAATGCAAAACCGTGGAAATCGGTTCGTGCGTTCTGGAGTTATAGCGTCAGGAAGGAAAACCCGACTTATTTTTATATAGTAGATATATATGTATATACAGTGGTGGTCACACAATTAAAGACACTCCCTAATTGACCACAAACAACTTACTTATGGTACTAAAATTAGCTAAAATTGGCCGGATGCGATGCGTGCGCTGCTCCAATCCCCTATGCCTTATGCACCGCCTAATGTAAGGTTATTTAAGAAAACAAGTTTTACTCCAGATGTGTGCTCCGTGCACACAAATTTTGTTTCGTCTACTGTATTTTAGAGTGAATGTGTATAGAATGAGAGTGTGTTATTTATTCAGTCCTTACCCTCGTAAACGTCTATCCAAGACTTGAAGGTATAAGCGTCCACCCACAGTTGGGGCAGGCCGGAATTCTTCAGGACATACTTCGATTGTACGGTAAGCTTGTCCCAGTCAGAAAGCTTGCCGAAAGCAGACGTGATGTCTAATGGAAAAAGGTTCTTATTACTTAAGCAACAAGGTTAATTTCATATTGTCACAAACGCTCTCGAAACGTAACCGCGAAAGTGCCAGAGATCGAATTTGCCAGATCACCGCGGGTCGCGATAGAGGTAATGCGGCTCATTCTAAAATGAGCCTTATGCAGTGCGGCATAAGGGTGAAAGTGCAACGACATCTGCACTTGTTTACAAGTTATACGCGTTACCTGCGTAGGTTTAAGTAGGTACTTAGTACTCGCGGGTGCTAGCTAATTCTCAATTTAACAGGTACTTTCTAGAATGCGTCGATCGGCGTTTATAAGCGCGATTGGCGCCGCGCAGAGACAGTTGAGTTTCAACAGTGATTTCGGAGCGAATCTAAAGGCGATCAAAGTGCAACAAAAGTGTTCAAGTGAGATAGTTTAGTGACTTGTATAGTGAAAACAGTGTTTAGTGAGTGTTTTGTAATTAGCATTGTGTGTTAATTGTGTGAACTGTGTGGTGAATAATGAACTGTCAAGCGTGAACTGGCATATAAATTCGAATCCCATCCCGACACGTAACAATATTATTATTATGTTAGAAGAGTGGCAACCAAGCATTAGACCTGTCTGACCATAAGGGTCTGACCATAAATTACGTGAGGTGTTTTTTTGAATTTTCTGTCCCTCCCTCCCCCCTGGTGAGATGTCGTGAGATTTTATTCAACCCCCTCCCCATCCCCCAATCTCACGTGAGATTTTTCAAAATGTGGGTTTCTTACGTAAACATCTGAAAGAAGAAATAGCAATTATAGTTATGATTTTATTCATTTTTAAGCATTTAACTGCTATGTTTAAATCTAAAGAAAAGTTTACTAGAAAAAAACTTGCAGCTTAAGGCTAGGAAAATTTCGACGCGGCTAATAGGGCCGTGGTACCATAATGGTCAGTGCATTCGCCCGGATAGCGAAGGATGTGGGTTCAAGTCCCGTCCGCTGCCTGGTCCGCGTGGATATTTTTCTAGTAAACTTTTCTTTATATTTAAACATCTAGCAGTTAAATGCTTAAAAAATAAATAAAAATCATATTATTATCATATTTATTATTACAGTAGACCCGCGGTAATCCGATAAACGTTTTGCAGGGCGATGATGGATTATCGAATTTGCCGAATTACAGAGTACTGTCTAAGACTACCCTCTACAGTCCGGAATTTTTGGAATAAGAGTGCCTTATAATCCGACAAAATACCAATTTATTCAATTGATTTTATGCGCAATACAATAGTATTTAAGCGCGTCCGATTAGACAGGGTGCGGATGACCGCGGGTCTACTGTATTTCAAAAACTCACCATCTAAAGAAGTCGCCGAAGATGGTTCCACCTCCATAAGTAATGTTTCATCATGTTTCATAAATCTAAAACAAAACACATTTCAAGTTATTATACACGATAAACTCAATTACATTTTTATTGATTTTTTTGAGCATTTCAATCTAAAGAAAATTTTACTAGAAAACATTCCACGCGGTCTAGGTATCAGACGGGACTCGAACCCGCACCCTCCACTATTCGGGCAGATGCACTGACCATTATGATTTTCTTAGGACATATATTCCTATTTTATTATAAAATGTTAAGTGTTCAGCGGTCTAAGCATGAAGAGATAACATTTAAAAACAGACACAATTTCGCATTTATATTGTTATATTTGTTTCTTAGGTTTTCACGTACATCACTCATTAAATAAAAGTTTCAAATAGGATAGAAAGCCTCTCTGAGTTTGTTTCGCCAGGTCTTCTCAGAAAGGTCTCCCAATTTTGGAACCGGTGGTAGTTTACGGTAGTTAGGGTCAAGTAAATAAATTCAAAAGTATGAAAAAGAAATAAATAAAGTACTTCATTAATTATTAAATTAGCTAATAAATTCATATATCCTCATCATCATCATCAGCCTATTAATGTCCCCACTGCTGGGGCACTGGCCTTCCCTATGGATGGAATAGAGATTGGGCCATGACCCACCACGCGGGCCCAGTGCAGATTGGTGGGTGCTAACGACTGCAGATGCAGCCGGGACCAACGGCTTAAAGTGACTTCCGAAGCACGGAGGAGCTCGAAATAGTAAATTTTTGGTCACCCATCCAATGACCGACCACTGCGAAAGTTGCTTAAGTTCAACGATCGCAGCCGAACGCGCTAACCAATTGCGCCATCGAGAATTCATACATAGACAATGTTTTTTTAAATCTTCCAATGAAATATGAGAACGCTCAATAAAAGTCTTTCAAAGGTAACTCGACAAAGTAAATAAAAAATCATTATTCTGTCGACGCATTCCTTCAAAGGATGCGAAACTTCAATAAATAAATAGAATCAGTGCATCTAACCCGTTGAGACTTGTTTTATTCAATTTATACTATTAGTACAATTGTTAGGATAATTTACTTTATTATGTCTATTTCATGCATGACAATTAATGTTTAAGTAGTCATATATCAAATATTAAATAGTCACTGCACCTTCGGCAAGATAATAGGGGTGATGACGGGGTACAGTAAACGAAATTCTATTTAGTCCGTCAGTTAGATGATCAAAAAATAATGGACACGTATTTTTTCTTTGGGCAATCAACCAAAAAATGACAAAGTTATATAGCGCGTCAAAGTTTGGGAGTAGGGGCTCGTGACGTCACTTTTTAGTGAATTTTCACTTAAAAGTGTACTCAAACGTGACGTCATGCGACTTTTCAAATCAATATAAATCTCTGCAATGTTTATATTATGTGAAAAAAGAAAAAATACGTGTCCAATACTTTTTGATAATCTACCTGATAAACGAAGAAAAAAAAATTAGTCATCATCCCTATTCTGTGTAAATAATTAATTAGTTTACATGATATTATTTATATAATAATATAAATATGTAAAAGCTAAAATAATGGTAAATAAAACATTGTACCTTTAACTGTTAAAGATTTGTACTGATTTTCTTTGTTTTTAACTTATTTTCTTTTGGCGTGTTTTTGCACTTCCGGTCTACGGGGAGTGCCAATAACGCAAGATGGCGAGGCTGTGTTCATCGGTCGTGTAGTGAATATCTTGGAAACTGTTAATATTAAGTGTAAAATTGTGTACCGAAGATTAAGAGTGAAATAAAGTGTCTAAATGCAGTTGGTTGTTTGAAATTTATACTGACGACAATACAATTGATTGATATTTGATTATTGATTCAAAAGTATTGACATATTATTTAAAGTATTTGCCCAATTTATTGTATTTTTTTTTTGTATTAACAATAGTTATATTTTGATTTTTGTAATTTGAGTCTTAGAATTATAATTATGAATATCTATACATATAATAAAATGGTAGCAAAGTCAAAACTGTACATTGAATATTTTTTTATAAAAATACTTGGGATGTGATCTACAATGGATACCGAAGCCAAAAATATAGTTTTTAGATTTTTTGTCTGTTTGACTGTATGTATGTCCGGGATCAACTCAAAAAGTACTGCATGGATTTACTTCAAATTTTGCACGAATATTATTAAGAAGTCGGGTCAACATATAGGCTACATATTATCACGCTATCACCTACGGGGAATGAGCAGTGAACCTTTATTTCTAACTAACTCCATGCCTACGAAGACGAGGCCGCCTGCTATGTATCCCGCCCGCTAGTAAATAATAATTAATTTGTATGCCGATATTGGCACAACATATTATCTACTTAGCTGATAGGGTATTTGACAGTATTAAAATTAAAGTGCCAATTGTTAGCATCTGTATTTAGAATGAATATTGGCAGGAGTTTATACACAGAAAAAAATTCATAATTTTACTAAAAACCCACGATAAAGATAATAGTTTTCTTGTCTATTGTCACGTGACCCAAAACGCTTAGGATTGGTGGAGCCTAAAATGACGTCACACGCAAGTAAACTTCCGGTTTGTCCAGAGAAACGTTTTCGCAGCAACTTGAAATAGAGTTTTTGATTTGTTTTTTTACCGAAATACACAACATAATGATGAATATCAATGATGATCCACTTTTTATGGACTCTATAAACATTAGTAAATAACGTGAGATCGTTTTCTAAAACTTGTCAAATAGCCTATTATCACTGAACATCTTTCTTACACATATCGTTACAAATAAAATTTCTTACTTGCTTACAGATAGACAGATATATACTCACGGCAACACGAACACATCCTCTCCGCTTCTCAACAACAGATCTTCTACAAGAAGCGAAATGACAGCCTCCCCTTCCGTACGTTTGGTGGATTGTTTCAACTTGTCCATGGTGTTGCGGAAACTAAAAAATCAAAAAAAAAAAAAAAAATTTGTTGGTCAGCTCCGACGCACGACTGGAGTTTACTCCTTAAGTTCGATAGTCTAACCAGACGCAAAAAGAGTTTATTTAACTTAAAAAAATGGATGCGTGTAACTTATGTACGCGCGTGAGAAGTTATACTTCTTTAGCGTCATTAAAAATATTTTTACAATAAAATAATAAAAGGACTGGAAAAGGATAGTTGACACAGTCAATTAAGTTCAGTTTTAATTTGAAAAATTAAATAAATATTCAAAATATTCAATTAAAATCACTACTGAATTTAAGTTATTAGTCCATATGTAATTAGCACTTGTAAGTAACTAAAACACGTTGTGTCTATATAGAAACTAGAAACATGTGGATAAATATTATAAATATGAAAACAGTGATCAGAGGCGACGAGCGTGCCAACATTGTTTTTGACAACGCGATCATCTTATGGAGCTCCGTGGATCGTTCAAAGTACCTTTCGAACCGATGTCTAATAATGGTGGATTATTAACCACTAAGTGGTTAATAATCCACCATTATTAGACACTAACATTCATAACGCGCCCGCGGCCAACTTCATGCTGTTACTTTTGGGTTACAGTGATGCGCGCGCATCTAAAAATTTCACTCTCATCATTTTTTCATAACGCGCCTAAAGAAGTATAACTTCAAAAAAGATTGATACTGTATGAAAGGGTAAATTAACAAATTAATGAAAATAATATACAATTATAAATATATATTTATTCATTTCATATACATTTATTATAACTAATCGTCGAAATATTTTACATTAATTATGTATATATAGGGCGATTATGTATACGCCATTTGTGCATTTAAAATTTTAGTTCATATGTATCAAAATAGATGGCGCTGTAGTTCGTTGCATCACGCTTGTAAATATGTTTGGAGCTACATATAGGCAAAACGTCACCTAACTAATAAAGAAATCTGTGGAAAGAGTAAAATTGAAATTACAGTGTATTTTGTTAGACGAAATACACTGTAATTTCAATTTAATTCTTTTGCACCTAAGCTCTCGGATTTAAGATTCATTTTAGCTCGAACAGGATGCGCACCAAAAACGTAACGAGGTCATTCATCGATAGATTTTACTCCTCACATTTTTTCTCATACCGGGCCCCTTATATATGCAAATCGATCCTTAAGGAGTAAACTCCATAAAACAAAAATATATTTATTCACCAATACAAAATTTTAATTTAGCTTACAATAAACAGTGGTTTATGCACTGAGCTCAGCTCGTAACGCGAAGACCTTATATTTCAGTTTTTCTAAATGGTTCGCATTACAATATGTTGACAAAACCCGGGAGGTGAACATTGTGAGTGAAAAAGTTACGGTAATCGAGTAACATTATGAAACAAAAAAACTGTGTGAAGTCTCGAAAAATCAAAAATCATTTATTCAGTCTAGGCTGTTACAAGCACTCATAAATGTCTAGAAGCTACACCATCAGTTCGTAAATCTACGGCGGGAGACCTTGTACTGAGAAGAACCGGCAACAAACTCAGCAAAGGATTTTTCTCCCTGTTTTATTATTTACAGAGTCGTCAAGCTGAAAAACGTCTTCAGAAATGATTCATGTAGTCACCTTTCATTACATAATGATTAAATGTACTGTACGAGTCACGTACAGTAATTTTGTATATCTGCAGAGCAAGCATAACCTACTTTAATCACGTTTATGTATCTAAGAAATGCATCATAATACATCATTGTATTAGGTATATAAAAACTTAACTTTGCATATTGCATAATAAATCAATGCTCGTCAGGCATTCAACAAGAAAAAAAATGGGTGCGTGTACTTATGTAGGCGCGTGAGAAGTTATCCTTCTTTGGCATCGTTTAAAATTAGTTTTTAATTGCATGCAAATAATTAATTACAATAAATTAATAAAAAGTCTGGAAAAGGACACAGTCAATAAAGTTCAGTTTTAATTTGAAAAAATAAATAAATAATCAAAATATTCCATTTTAAATCGCTACTGAATATAATTTATTTGAACATATGTGATTTGCACTTGTATGAAACTCAAACACGTATTCCGAATATACAAACTAGAAACATGTGGATAAATATTATAAATATGAATACCTATAACTGTTACTTTATTACAAAAAATAAATATGTGGTTTTTGGTTCTACTACACCAATGGTCAAGAGATGGCGCTGTAGTCTCCTGAATCGCGCTTTGGTTCCGTTGTTCCAGATTAATAAATACTTTTGATAGGCATTCACAATGCAGTCGTTAGCACCCACTAAATAGAGATTCTATTTCTATTTTGTTGGTAGATTTTCTTAATGTGCGGTAAACACAAAAGTAACGTATGAAGTTGGTCGCTAAAGCGCCTAAAGAAGTATAACTTTATAAAGAAAAAAAAAACCAAACTGTAGGGGTGACCCCCTACATAATGATATTAGGATAAAGGAAGAAAAACAACTGTTACTGTTGAATGCATGATGAGCATTGATTTATTAAGAAAAGTAAATGTTGAAAATTGCTTAGTTATATATATATATATATATATATATATATATATGTTTTTTTAAGCATTTAACTCAACGATATAACATACCCTTGATACACCACGTGCGCTCAAAATGTGTCCCAATCAAGAAGTGCTTGAACACCACTCAAGCACTTCTTGATTCACAGTCACGCGCGGACCGTTGAAAAGTCAACATGCAGCTGAGATCCGTAAAAAAATGCGATAGAAATACTTATAGTATGTAAAATGTTTTTTTTCGACAGGTATCTAATCAATGTTTCTTAATTTAACGCATTTGAAATAAATATTGTTTTAATACTTACTATAAACTGATTTAATAGAAAATATTTGTGATATTCAAATCGGTAATATAGCCGTCTCTTTTCCTCGCGGTCCAACTGCTATATTGCTAACAGCGCATACAGAATTACGCTTAAACTCAAAGAAATAAGGTCCATATTCATCCGCATACAGCAATAAGTCGTAAAAATTTACGAGCTTACATTTCGAACTTTCATAACTCTTTGACGCATGCGTTTTAATTATTACCTTATACAGTATACATTAAAGGTGATTTTTAATGTTTAAATAATGCCTTATATTGTTTTTGACTACGCGATCATCTTACAGTGCTCCGTGGATCGTCCAATGTACCTTTTGGACAGGTTTCGGGCACGATTTCGTTCGTGTTGGTGTATCTACGGTATCTAATATCATTGGTTACCAAGGGCGAATCCAGGGGGTCATGGGGGTCATGAAACCTTCTGGGCTGGGTCCATCTGTACCCACTTCACAATCTGTACTTCCAATCTGTACCCACTGTACTTAATCACGACTATATGACCCCCCCCCCTGGCACCAAAGCCGGATCCGCCCTTGTTGGTTACTCCATGTTTTGTCTCTGTTCGATGAATGACGAATGACACTTGAGTGTCATGAACAAGATGCGGCGTAACTACTCTAAGCTTACGCCTTATTTATTGATAAGGGGGTTAAGATTCTCACCCTGGCATAACTTGCATCTGGTCCACAAGAATTCTCCCCATCTCCACAGCCAGTGGAGTTAACTCCCCCAACGTGGAATCAAGCATGTCCCTCACTAACCGCGAGAGGGCGGCACGGGCATCGAACCCGGGACCGGAATGTGCTAATACACTCTTAAGCACTTGCAAGCACAGAGCTTGTGCAACGTCTGGTTTATCCTGAAAATTTTAAAAAATATTTCAAGGTCCCTGAAAATTTTGCACAGCAAAACAATACAAGGCCGGATAGGCTTTTATCAGTATATCAGTTTACTCCACGTTTTGGTATCAAGGTTCTATTTCCGCGACAAATACTACAATAGTACTTCTTCACAATCCCCATTAAATCTTTAATTATATTCATCTGAGGAGCTCGATGACTGCGATCGGATAGCGCGTTCGGCTGCGATCGTTGAAGTTAAGCAACTTTCGCAGTGGTCGGTCATTGGATGGGTGACCAAAAATCTTCTACCTCGACTTCCTCCGTGCTTCGGAAGGCACGTTAAGCCGTCAGTCCTGGGTGCATCTGCGTTTGCACCAATCCGCACTGGGCCCGCGTGGTGGGTCATTGCTCAATCACCCTATTCCATGCTCCAGTGAAGGCCAGTGCCCCAGCAGTGGGGGCATTTATAGGCTGATGATGATATTCATCAAAATTGGATCGGCGGTTCAGGCGTGAAAGGCAGTCAGAGAAACATATTTACATAAGAATTTGTAATACATATTAGTGTGTTTGAAGTGTGTAATGCCTACCTTTGCGAATTGTATCATGGTCCCAAGAATATCGTTAATAGGTATTTGAATATCAATACCTTTAGAGACGGGTGCTGTGAACAAAGTATAGATGTGATCGGTAAAATTATGCTTTGAAATTAAATGCCATTTATTCAGTCTATGCAAGCACTTGTGACGGTCAAGAAGCTACGCCATCGGTTCGCAAAACTACGGCGGGAGACCTTGTACTGAGAAGAACCGGCAAGAAACTCAGCAAGGGCTGCTTTTTTTCCCTGTATTAATATATACAGAGTCGTCAAGTAGAAAAATGACTTCAGAGATACTTCTGAAGTCACTTTACATTACATTAATTAGGATATAGATATATAGTTACAATAAATTTTATATTTAGTATATAGAAAGCGGCTTTAATTAATGAACTGAGAGCAAAAGAGAAATATCGCACGTCACAAACAAAAGGGTATTATCTTCAAAAACAGTGTTTTGAGATATCGCGTTTTGAAGTTTTAAAAAATCATGGAAGCGGAACTACTTGTTCAACTGTTTAAAATGATACCTTGATTTAAACGTACATTATCCTTCTTTGTGTTAAGTAAGTTTAGTTAGTGTATCTCAAGTAGTTTTTATTTTAAAAGTACTTTTATGTGACTGGGTAAAGAGAATACCCTATAGGCAGTTCAAATGGCTCAAATGGCTCATGATAAAATTAAAACTAGTATTATTTTAAAATAATTTCGCTAAAAATAACATATTAAATAAAATAGAACAGGCCAGAGGGTATTATTTTAAATAAAACTTCAAACTTGTATTAATCCGAACCGGCAATAGGGTATTAACTTAATACTGTTTAGAATACTCACAATCATAAATTTTGCCTAGAAATTGACGACATGTGTTGCTATAATTCAAAACCTATTTCGAATTAAAATACAATTATCTTATCAGTTTATAGAGAAAAAAATGTAGTTTTCGAAACGCAAATAAAAAAAAATCAATTCAATTCATTTATTTAGCCATATAAATTACACAAAAAACAAGAATAATAATAATAAAACCATACAAATTACGATCAAATAAAAATAAATACAAAATTAGAAATGTCAACAACAAAATAATTTAATTCAATTTTTAAATAATTATTAATATTTTTTTTTAATAAATGGTTTTGACGACTTAATACTCTATTGTTTGTGACGTGCGATATATGATGCATCAGCTCTTAACTTAACATTAAACAGTACATTGATGCAAGCAGTTTCAAAATGGCAGGTCAAGTATTTCTTAACAGCTATGTTTATATTTTTTCTTCTAGAGAATGTATAATTTTAACATACTAAATTTTAATAAAAACCAGAGAAGATTAGATTAGATTAATAATGGTGCCAATTCTGACGTGATTCTCTAAACCTAAAACTAAATTTAACATCATTCTCTCCTTATCATTCCGTTTAAAGAATGACAAGGATATACTACTGTCAAATTTAAGTTTAGGTTTAAAGAATCATGCTAGAATCGACACCATTGATCAACTAGCCATTAAAGTTGGCCCTAATTATGAATACAAAAGATTATTATCATTATGTTTTTATTTTATTTTTTAAGCATTTAACTGCTAGATGTTTAAATCTAAAGAAAAGTTTTAATAGAAAAAAATTCACGCGGACCAGGCAGCAGACGGGACTCGAACCCGCACCCTTCGCAATCCGGGCAAATGCACTGACCAATTATGCTACCGCGGCCCTGATGGCCGTGTCAAAATTTTCCAATCCTTAAGCTGCAAGGCAGCGCCATCTCTTCGCATTGTAGATAATATAGATAGATAACCTACAATTCTTGAGATTATTATCAATTACATAAGATATTATGATAATATATAAGATAAAAAGCCTTTTATATATAATATGAATGGAGCCCCATTCATTCACCATACAACTCTGTCCAATTTTGTACCTCAAGTATTATCTCATGCTTTTGTGTGTAAAGAAATAAGACGAATTCATTTAAATATGAATGGAATTAATTTATTATCCACTTGTCATAAAAATATCGATTAAAAATTTAAATTAATGATTTGCAAACAAATGAATATTATTATAAAATTTATTAAAGTAAGTTAAAACAAAAAATAACCAAATCGGCAAAAGCTTGAATATAAAAAATATTATATTGTTTTAAACTTTCATGGTCACTAACATTATAGTAATATAAGTTATTTACGGGATTGTTACCATGTACCTTGTTTTTAGCGAGTTTCGGATATTTCGGCACTGTTGCAAGCGCCATGATCACGGAGTAACTGAAGTAATTGCGGGTAGGCTGTTATTGGCAGACATATCGGTCTACCCTCCGACGAAGTCTTTTATTGCGTTCGATACCCGTACCACTGTTCACATTCTCACTATTACCGAGAATTCATGTCAGGCCACCAAGACCGAACATTACTTCTTCCGAATCAGTGGCCTTGAGAGATCTTCACAAGAACAAGAATATACTGTACTAAAAGCTGATAAAGGGAATGCGACAGTCATAATGAATACCAGTGAGTATGAAAACAAAATCCAGAGTCTACTCACTGACGAACACATATACAAGAAGGTGAATTACAACCCAACGGCAAGGACAGATCGTAACACTCGCTCACTCATAAAAGAATGCGCCCACGCTTTAGACGATGACATTGTCAAATATTTATTACGTCCTAGGAACATCCAGACTCCAAAACTATATGGTCTGCCGAAAATCCATAAGCCAAATGTGCCCCTACGTCCGATCGTGAGTCAGATAGACTCACCTACATATGAACTGGCCAAGCACGTGGCAAAAGTATTGCAGCCGATAGTGGGACGAACGTCGTCGTTTGTGAAGGATTCCCGCCATTTCATAGAAATCTTGCACCAAAACAAGGTAGATGAAAATCAGTTGATGGTCAGTTTTGACGTAGAATCGCTGTTCACAAATGTACATGTGTTGGATTGTCTGGAAGTGGTGAAGGTGAAGTTGCAAGAAAATGACATCCCGAAGGAATATGCCAAGCTGTTGCATCATGAGGGTCAGTACTACCTCCAAATAGATGGGGTCGCAATATGTCTGCTAGTAACAGCCTACCCGCAATTACTTCAGTTACTCCGTGATCATGGCGCTTGCAACAGTGCCGAAATATCGGAAACTCGCTAAAAACAAGGTACATGGTAACAATCACGTAAATAACTTATATTACTATAATAGAAAAAAAAATGTTGCAAGCTTAGATTAAAACAAAAAAGGAAGATATAGTATAATCTCACTAATCCGGCACTTGGATAGATCGGCACGTCCAATAGTCCGGCACCCTCCGCCCATGTTTCCCTCGCCCCTCTACACCTTAGATTTGTTAGTGATTGGTAAAGCAAAAAATCCCCGAGCTTACAAGAACATTTCGCACCTTTATTCCAATATACTGTCATTAAACAAAATTCTTCAAAAAATAGTTTACAACGCCATCTATTTGCTACGTTACGAATCTACACATTACTTCAAATCCTGTATTTTAATTTTATTTTATGATAATGACAGTGACAATGCGAAGAGATGGCGCTGCCTTACAGCTTAAGGCTAGGAAAATTTCGACGCGGCTAATAGGGCCGTGGTAGCATAATGGTCAGTGCATTCGCCCGGATAGCGAAGGATGCGGGTTCGAGTCCCGTCCGCTGCCTGGTCCGCGTGGATTTTTTTTTTCTAGTAAACTTTTCTTTTGATTTAAACATCTAGCAGTTAAATGCTAAAAAATAAATAAAATCATAACTATAATTGCTATTTCTTCTTTCAAATGTTTAATACTTGAAAAAGTATTCATTTGACATTGTGGGTTACCTACAATGCGAAGAGATGGCGCTGCCTTGCAGCTTAAGGCTAGGAAAATTTCGACGCGGCTAATAGGGCCGTGGTAGCATAATGGTCAGTGCATTCGCCCGGATAGCGAAGGATGCGGGTTCGAGTCCCGTCCGCTGCCTGGTCCGCGTGGTTTTTTTTTTTCTAGTAAACTTTTCTTTTGATTTGAACATCTAGCAGTTAAATGCTTAAAAAATAAATAAAATCATAACTATAATTGCTATTTCTTCTTTCAAATGTTTAATACTTGAAAAAGTATTCATTTGACATTGTGGGTTACCTACAATGCGAAGAGATGGCGCTGCCTTGCAGCTTAAGGCTAGGAAAATTTCGACGCGGCTAATAGGGCCGTGGTAGCATAATGGTCAGTGCATTCGCCCGGATAGCGAAGGATGCGGGTTCGAGTCCCGTCCGCTGCCTGGTCCGCGTGGATTTTTTTTTTCTAGTAAACTTTTCTTTAGATTTAAACATCTAGCAGTTAAACGCTTAATAAATAAATAAAATCATAAAGATAATGACAGTATTGGAATAAAGGTGCGATTTGTCTGCCAGTCTGCTACAAGAATCAAATTAGAAGTTGGGTCACGAGAGAAGTATTCAGCGAATGGTTTCATAATCACTTTGTCCCAGAAGTCAAGAAGTTTATGCAAAAGATCCAACTTGCCCATAAAAGCATTTGATTTGTTTCAATACCTGAAGAAAACAGCATGTCTGCCAAAGATATTATAATTCTTCGCAACATGCGAGAAAGGGTTTTTAAGCAAGGACTAGAAGTTGCACAAAAGCAGACCTCAATTAAGGATTATTTTAAAACTATTGTTTGGGACAGTCAGGTCTCCTATCTAATGAGGTACTCGTATACTTGATAAGACGTTTAATTACAATAATTGGATGATAGAAAAATTTGTATGCGTATTGTGCGCCGTATCTCTTATCTATTAGACAAGTCCGTCCGTCCGTCCGTCTGTGGTGCTGTTTCAGCGGCCAAACCGTAAGAGATAGATAAAGAGAATATTTAAGTTAAGAATAGTCTGATAAGACTACAAACCGGATATGAGTAACGTAGCACTTCCGGTTTTCGAGAAATCACGTGATTTCAAACGAAACCACACAAAATCTCCGAAGTTCTCAATTAATTAAATACCTTTTTTTTATTTTATTTTTTTTAGGTTTTGGTGAACATTTGGTTCACTGGTTTGCTAGTAAAATTCGAATGCGCGGGTCTTCTTCGCGGCTTCTTTCACCCGTTACGTTTCGTTTTTCGTCGTTGTGCAAATTGGAGACACAATCGTCGACAACTATGTAATTCCATATGTGTATGTACTTATTAAATTAATACATTACATACACTTATTCCATCTATGAAATGCTTTATTTTATTCGTTACCTGCGACTTTTTCACTACAACTCAGTAATCCGAACATTCCAATAATCCGGCACCCTCCGGTTTTTAATAGTGCCGGATTAGTGAGATTGTACTGTACTTATCTTTTACTAGTACTAGCCTTATATACTTTATCAGAAAGCTGGTGGAGTAGAAACCTGATGTCGATAAATTAAGTTCCAGGAAAAAATTAAAGCACCTGTTAATAGAACAACAGCCACACTCACCTTCTTTTATCTTCTTTATTTTCCTAGAGGCTACACTCAAGAAGGTGCCATGGTAGGTTCTGCTGTTTGTAAGCAGCTTCGGTGGTCCAGCGGTCGAATCCCTGGCGAAGTAAGACGAAGAATAATATACAACCAACAATATTAAATACCCTAGATACACCACGAGCGTTTAAAATGTGTCCCAATCAAGAAGTGCTTGAACTCCACTCAAGCCTTCTTGTTTCACAGTCACGTGCGGACCGTAACAAAGTCAAGATGCCACAGAGCTCCGCGAAAAAATGCGAAAATAATACTTAGAGTACGAAAACTGACGTTTTTTCGACAGGTATCTAGTCAATGTTTGTTAATTTAACGCATTTGAAGTATATTTTGTTCTAATACTTACTATAAACTGATTTATTATAAAATACTAGTGGCCCGCCCTCGCTTCGCTTCGGTGTAGAGCTGTAGTGTAAACTATACTTTTTGTTCTCAGGCTTGTGCTATAAAGAATGACTTTATTTATATAATTACACGTGTTATTGTGAGTCAACCATAAAAGATAGACATATGCTGTTGCGGGATATTTTTTAGACAATTTTATCCTTACACGCCTGAATAGCTCGCAGATTGCAGAATTTTTTCAGACTTAAATGACATTTATCGTTATATTTTGGACAATTCACACAATATCTTTATAAATTATAGCCTATGTGTTATTCTGATCTATAAGCTACATTACTGTAAAGTTTCATTAAAATCCGTTTAGTAGTTTTTGCGTGAAAGAGGAACAAACATCCATCCATACATCCATCCAAACAAACTTTCGCCTTTATAATATTAGTAAGGATATTTGTGATATTCAAATGCATGGTCGGTTATACGTCGCCATATAGCCGTCTCTTTTCCTCGCGGTCCGTGCCTGTTATATTGCTAACAGCGCGTACAGAATGAGGGCTATCGTTTTTCGTCTCACCAGATGGCGCCACTGTTGAGTGAGGTCCTGAAGTGTAACTTTTAAAGTTAGTAAACACGCTCGTGATATCAAAGTTTACATTTTAATACAAAAGAATCGTATCTTAAACATAATCGCCCATGCCACAGTGTTGCGCAGTCCCGTTTTGTTCGGAAAAAAGAAGGACAATATTTTTATCTTAGCTCCGCTTTTAAATAACTGACTATCATTGACACGTAACAGATATTTGCCATAATAAGTCTGATTTATTACCAAATATTCACAACTATTATTTTAATTAGAAAAAAAAATGGATGCGTGTAACTTAGCGTGAGAAGTTATACTTCTTTAGCATCATTAAAAATATTTTTAATTGCATGCAAATAATTAATAATTACAATAAAATAATAAAAGGACTGGAAAAGGATAGTTAACACAGTCAATTAAGTTCAGTTTTAATTTGAAAAATTAAATAAATATTCAAAATATTCAGTTAAAATCACTACTGAATTTAAGTTATTAGTCCATATGTAATTAGCACTTGTAAGTAACTAAAACACGTTGTGTCTATATAGAAACTAGAAACATGTGGATAAATATTATAAATATGGAAACAGTGATCAGAGGCGACGAGCGTGCCAACATTGTTTTTGACAACGCGATCATCTTATGGAGCTCCGTGGATCGTTCAAAGTACCTTTCGAACAGATGTCTAATAATGGTGGATTATTAACCACTTAGTATACTAACTAGACTAACATTCATAACGCGCCCGCGGCCAACTTCATGCTGTTACTTTTTGGTTACAATGATTCGCGCGCATCTCGAAATTTCACTCACATGATTTTTTCATAACGCGCGCGCGGCTAACTTCATTATGTTACTTTTGTGTTACAGTGATGCGCGCGCATCTTAAAATTTCACTCTCATAATTTTTTCATAACGCGGCTAAAGAAGTATAACTTCAAAAAACCGCGTAGTCAACCCGCAAGCTATAACATTTGACATTTCGGAGACCACACGCAACACAAGCGCTTCTAGCGGCGGTTTCAGACGCGATAGCCCTCATTGCGGGTAGAGTCAAAGAACTAAGTTCTAAATTCTTCCGCATATAGCAATAAGTCGTAAAATTTTACGAGCTTGCATTTCGAACTGTCAGAAGTCCTTGACGCATGCGTTTTATTAAAGACCTTTTATTTATTTATATTTATGTATTAAAGGTTACTTTCAATATTTAAATAATGTTTTATATTGATTTTGACTACGCGATCATCTTACGAAGCTCCGTGGATTTACATACCTATTATGCACACCGTATGCGTTGAGTCTGTGATAAGTCCTGGGCGCACATTTTTCACGATTCGGAAACTTTTTTCTCCTCAACGGACAAGCCCTTCGTCGGCGCGGGCCATTAATTTAAGCTCTCTAGTTCATTCAAATGTTCGACTAAGCGTTCGATAGATGGCGCTATTAACCTTCTACATCGTGTTAAGGTTTAATTTTACGGCGTTATGACATTCCTCAAACCCAATACTATATTGTAGTCTCTTTTACTCTTATGGATTTTTTGTAGTACGCCATGCGTCAGTATAACGTGCCTATGTCCATAATCTTAGGGATTTTGCGAAAACGCGGATAATTAGACTACACCTAGAGGACTATTCATAAAAAAATAGGATGTTTGCGAAAACGAGAATCGCCTCCGTAAGATTGCGAAAATAATCGTAGGCTTGATATAAATATTTTTGGGTTCACAATTAGTTAGGTTAGGTTACGCCGAGCGAGCTGAGCGGCAATCATTGCTGAGCGGGCATTATTTGATAGCTCTTGACGCTTAGCGACTATATTTTAATCTCTTTTGTTTACAAGGAATGTACACTATATATAACAACACTAGCAAACCAGTGAACCAAATGTTCACTAAAACCTGATTTAAAAAAAAAAGAAAAAAAATGTATTTAACTAATTGAGAACTTCGGAGATCATGTGTGGTTCCGTTTGAAATTCGTGATTTCTCGAAAACCGGAAGTGCTACGTTACTCAAATCCGGTTTGTAGTCTTATCAGACTATTCCTAACTTACAACTTAAACATTCTCTATATCTATCTCTTACGGTTTGGCCGCTGAAACAGCACCACAGACGGACGGACGGACGGACTTGTCTAATAGATAAGAGATTCTCACCTGACAATCATCGGCTCTTCACTCAGTTTGAGGACTTGGAACCTGTGCTGAGTGCGGACATGTTGGAACAATATCTGCAGGAACACACACACACACGCACACACGTCTCCCTTCCTGGTCACGGCCGGTATACTCATAGCAAGCATGAAGCATTCCGCTAACCTGTAACAATGCTTCTATGAAAATATCATCATCATCAGCCTATGATATATTATACACGACACTTCCAAAAAGTGTCACACTCAAAGAGTGGCGTCGTCAATAGAGACACTATCTAATAGTGATACTCCCAAATAGTGACACTTCCAAATAGTGCCAATACCAAATAGTGACAACCTTAAATAGTGACAATTCCAAATAATGCCACTCCCAAATAGTGTGGCCGCCTGCACTTGCGGTCGTCATCATCATCATCAGCCTATTAATATCCCCACTGCTGGGACACAGGCCTTCCCTATAGATGGAATAGAGAGATTGGGCCGTGACCCACCACGCGGGCCCAGTGCGGTTTGGCGGGTGCTAACGACTGCAGATGCAGCCGGGACCGACGGCTTAACGTGCCTTCCGAAGCACGGAGGAGGGAGAGATAGTAAATGTTTGGTCACCCATCCAATGACCGACCACTGCGAAAGTTGCTTAACTTCCAACGATCGCAGCCGAACGCGCTAACAACCCGCGCCATCGGGCTCCTTTCTTTATCAATTCAATATTAGTATATTTTCATATGAGCTCGATGGCGCAAGTAGTTAGCGCGTTCGACTGCGATCGTCGTTGCATCTGTAGTCGTTAGCACCCACCAATCCGCACTGGGCCCGCGTGGAGAAGAAATATAAATTATAGTTTTACCTTTTATTTTTGTTTTTATTAAAACATGTAACTAAATATTAAAAAAAAAAGTAAAAATATATAAAGTAGGAGTGTCACTATTTGGAAGTGCCATTATTTGTGAGCATCTCTATTTCGGAGTGTCATTATTGGGAAATGTCACTCTTTGAGGGAGTCACTATTTGATGGTGTCACTATTTATTATTGTCACTTTTTAGTGGTTTTAATATTTGGTGATGTCACTATTTGGGTAAGTCACTCTTTGAGGGTCACTATTTGGGAGAGTAATTACTTGGGTGTATCAGTAAACTAAACTATATTCAACAAGGTTCCAAGTACTTTTTAATGACTACTGATTAAGATTTTTCAAGGAAGCGTCTATTGGCATTATTATTTGAAAAAAGTCTACTATACAGTTGAGTAATTATTAAATGACAAATCCTGTAAATAAATCCCACATGTATTTTTAAAAGCAGTCCTTTATTAAATATTTTGGAAATTTTGCTTATTTTTCCATTGAAATTAAATATTGACTATAAGCATGACAACTCTATGGCTTATCAAAATTATAATAGGGGTGATGACGGAGTACAGTAAACGAAATTTTATTTAGTCCGTCAGTTACATGATCAAAAAATAATGGACACGTATTTTTTCTTTGGGCAATAAACCAAAAAATGACAAAGTTATAGCGCGTCAAAGTTTGGGAGTAGGGGCTCGTGACGTCACTTTTGAGTGAATTTTCACTTATAAATGTACTCAAACGTGACGTCATGCGACTTTTCAAATCAATATATCTCTGCAATGTTTGTAAGAAAAAATACGTGTCCAATACTTTTTGATAATCTACCTGATAAACGAAGAAAAAAAAAATAGTCATCATCCCTATTAATATCTAATCTACTTTGACATGCATGTAAAACAAATCTGATTCTAATAGAGTGTGTCACTATTTAGACGTGTTGGTTTTTGAGCCTGTCAGTATTTAGTATTTGATACTATATGGAGGATGTCACTATTTGGGAACGTCATTATAAGTCACTATTTGAGAGTGTCGCGTCTATAATATTACATAGTATAGATATATGAATCCTACCTGACTCCCATATCTTCAGTATTAAGACACAGACTAACTCCATTCCTCATAGCTTTAGCCAGATCCTCGTCATAATCTGCCAGTCCCCTGGACACGCACTCCATCACCCTGCCAGTCTCGGGGTCGTCGCCGCCCGTCAGTATGAGAGATTGTGATGTATCAGGGGTCAGTTTACGTCGCTTTTGAGGAGGTTCTGATGATTGCGGTTTGAATAGATCTGAGAGAAAAAAAATATTTTATAAAGAAAAGTTTACTAGAAAAAAATCCACGCGGACCAGGCAGCGGACGGGACTCGAACCCGCATCCTTCGCTATCCGGGCGAATGCACTGACCATTATGCTACCACGGCCCTATTAGCCGCGTCGAAATTTTCCTAGCCTTAAGCTGCAAGGCAGCGCCATCTCTTCGCATTGTAGGTAACCCACATTTTTTTTTCTAGTAAACTTTTCTTTAGATTTAAACATCTAGCAGTTAAATGCTTAAAAAAATAAATAAAATCATAAATATTTTATATTTTACTAGCTGACCCAGCGAACTTCGTACCGCCATAAAAATAGGGGCAGTTGGGAGAAAAGAAAATTTAGGGTTGTAAGTATTTTTTAATACCACATTATAAAAATATAAATATTGTTCAAAAAATGTTAGGTGTGTGTGTAACGTAGTGTTCTAGTCAATTTCCTGGGATAACATTCCTCCTAACCTATATGAGAACACTACGTTAAAATACCCAATAGTTTGAATTTTGGCGCGAAGCCGCATTTTAGGTTTCAGAACACTACGTTACAGGTGGACAACCATTATCACTTAAGCATATAAAAATAAATAGTAGCCGATTCTCAGACCCACGGAATATGCATATAAAATTTCATAACATAAGGGTCAGGCCGTTTCGGAGGAGTATGGTAACTAACATTGTGACACGACGATTTTTATATTAGATTAGAAACACAAACAATTGTTGAACTGTACGCAAAAGTAATTATTAATGATAGAGATTCGCCGAATGTTCGGTATTCGGTATATTCGGCATTTTTTTTCATGTTCGTTTTCAGCCGAATATTCGGATGATTTGCCGAATACCTACTTGTCGAAAATTTAAAATTATTGTTAATATTAAAAAATATATGTTAAACATTAAGGTTAGCTCATTACTAAATAAGTGTGGTGTATTCCAAAAATATATATATAGCTTTTTGTAAATGAAAGAAACACTACTTTTTGTAACAATTATTCATTGACCAAATAAATGTAAATGTTTAAAAATCAATTTGAATAAAATATTAGTCAAAAAAACTTCTGCTTTTTTAAAGATGAAAAATTAACTAAATAATAATGGTGTCGATTCTGGCACGATTCTCTAAACCTAAACTTTAATTTGACAACAGTGTATCCTTGTCATTCTCTATACAGAATGAAAGGGAGAGACTGGTGTTAAATTTAGTTTTAAGATTAGAGAATCATGCCAGAATCGACACCAATATCTATAAACTTAACAATTTAGAGAACACTGCTTTGAGATACAACTTTTATTAGAATATATATTTTTTTTTTAATATAATAAACAATATCTTTAGATATGATACATTAGTATTAAAATATGAAAATGATCAAATTAAGAAATTTTTAAATAATTATGTATCTATTAACGCAAGCTCTTACAGAGTGCCATACCGACGTGTAAAAATCTGTTTACCTCGCAGAATTGAACCGAATATTCGGCCGAACATTTGTATTCGGTCGAATCTACGTTTGGCGTATCTCAAATTTTAAAAAAATAGTGATAAACATCAATTCCGGACTTAAAACCCAATGACAAGACAACATACGTAATCTTATCTAATAGGGTATTTGACAATGCTTAGAAAACGATCTCACGTTATTATATTTTTATTTCTATTTTGTCATTCAGTAAAAAAAACTAAATTAAAAATTCAATTTACAAGTTGCCGCGATAACATTTCTCTGGACATTATGGCGTTTCCCTAGTGTGTGACGTCACACGACCGTCATTGAAACGTCAAACGATACAATGTAATGTCACTGTGACCGGAAGTTTACTAGCGCGTGACGTCATTTTAGTCTTGGCCAAACCCAGGCGTTTTCGGTCACGTGGCCATGGAGCAAAAAAATCATTTCTGTTTAATTTATAGAAAACAAGCTCTGACCCAGCGAACTTCGTACCGCCATAAAAAAATAGGGATTGGTGGTAGAAAGTTGAAAATTTAGGAATGTATGTATTTTTGTATGATGTATTATAAAAAAAATAAAAAAAAAAAATCTAAAATTGAAACAAAAAAATTTTGGTGTGGATTACCCTTAACATTTAGGGGGATGAAAAATAGATTACATCCGATTCTCAGACCTACTGAATATGCATATAAAATTTCACGAAAATCGGTCGAGCCGTTTCGGAGGAGTTTAACCACAAACACCGCGACACGAGAATTTTATATATTAGATTTATTATTTACTAGTGGCCCGCCCTCGCTTCGCTTCGGTGTAGAGCTGTAGTGTAAACTATAGTTTTTGTTCTCAGGCTTGTGCTATAAAGAATGACTTTATTTATATAATTACACGTGTTATTGTGAATCAACCATAAAAGATAGACATACGTTGTTGCGAGATATATTTTATGTAGAATATTTCCGTCATACATGATTTCTATGTAACTTTAACCATTAAGGCTGCACACGCGACGGAAGCTTAAAAAATGGAGTAACTTCTCCCGTTTTCCCAACATTTCCCTTCACTACTCTGCTGCTATTGATTGTAGCGTGATGAAAAGTATACTATAACCTGCCCAGGAGTATGAAGAATAATTGTACCAAGTTTCGTTAAAATCCGTTGAGTAGTTTTTGTTTCTATAAGGAACATACACACAGACAGACAGACAGACAGACAAAAATTTTACTGATTGCATTTTTGGCATCAGTATCGATCATTAATCACCCCCTGATAGTTATTTTAAAAATATATTTCATGTACAGAATTGACATCTCTACAGATTTATTATAAGTATAGATTTGTTCTTTCAGAATAGTTAAATCGCTGCAAATATTCATATTAAATACAGACCAACAATAGAGATGATGACTAATTTTTGTTCTTCTTCGTTTATCAGGTAGAGTATCAAAAGTATTGGACACGTATTTTTTCTTTTTTCACATAACATAAACATTGCAGAGATATATTGATTTGAAAAGTCGCATGACGTCACGTTTTGGTACAATTTTCACTTAACAGTGACTTCACGAGCCCCTACTCCCAATCTTGCCCAAAGACGTACTGACGTTCTAAATAGAATTTTGTTTACTGTACCCCGTCATCACCCCTATTGGTATATTATTTTTCATACCGTCAAATAGACTATTATTGAAGCACACACACCAGTAAACTGTTCATAGTTCCACTATTATTATCAGACTTTAAATGTCCCCACTCCTAGTCCACACAAGCCTTCCCTATGGATGGGATAAGAGCCAGTGCCACCACTGGGATCGTGAAGATTGGTGTTGCTATAGTCAACAGATACAGTCGGAACCAACGGCTTAAAGTGCCTTCCGAAGCATGGAGGAGCTCGTCATGTACGTGGGAGTCCAAATGAAAGACAATTTGGTTAGAGTAATTTAGATGTTAACTGCTCGGAAGATGACACATTGTCGGCAACGCCATCTAGATTACAAGTGTCGAAACCTGAACACATAATGCGAAGTTTGCAAGCCATCTAAATTCACCTAGAGTGACTAGATGGTGCTGTCGTAACACGTCATAATAAGATTTTGGTCACCCATCCAATGATCGGCCATTCGCGGTAATCACCCGCGCCATTCAGTTCCTCAAGAGCTAATAAGTTCATATTTTATTTTGTTATATTTGGAACACAAAGAGTTATTGAATAAAGTTCACAAAGGTAATACAAAATTAAATATTCACAATTTCGTAGTAAATTAGTTTAAACACACTGTTCATTATGACATAAAGCCATAACATAAGTATTAACATTAACTTTCATAAAGTGAAAAAATTGCCTGATGAATTTCAAGGGGTATAATTTAAGCGGTTAAAAACTAAACTAAAATGTACAAAGGTGTCGATTCTGGCATGATTCTCCAAATCTAAACTTTAATTTGGCAACAGTGTATCCTTGTCATACTCTATAGAGAATGAAAAGGAGAGACTGATGTTAAATTTGACGACGACCTCCTTGGCCGAGTGGTTTGTACGCCGGGTTTCATGGTGTCGCCGACTCGAGAGGTCCCAGGTTCGAATCCCGGTGGGGGCAGATGTTTGTGTGATGAATACGAGTATTTGTACTCCAGTCATGGATGTTTAATATGTCTTTCTATATAAATATACTGACTTTGTACAGTATATGTATTCTATCCGTTACCCTAGTATCCCATAACACAAGCTTATAGTGCTTAGCTTGGGGCAAGGCTAATTGGTGTGAGTGTTGGAAATATTTGGAAATATTTAGTTTTTGGGTTAATAGAATCATGCCAGAATCGACATCATTATCTTGATAAACACATTTTTTTAAACAAGCTTATATTTAAATTATGTTCTTTCCGGGTATGTGGACAGATAGATGTAGAAATATTAAAAAGTTAGCTCCTATAAAAACAATGTAACTCCAACTTACCCTGGAATATCTTCAAAGCCACCTCCAGCGCTGGTCTTCTGACCTTCACATCGGTACTGGAACACAGCCCTACCAGCGTATTACCAACTCTCCTACGCAGCCTCCCACCCATCTTACTACAACCATGCTTTAAGACGCACAATGCTTCAATATTGCTCTCTTGGAGCAGCGAGCAAATGTCTATAGTTTCGAACATGTCGGATATAGTGGCCGTTGCGTCTGTGGTGTGTTCTAAAACAAAATTGAGATTTCAATATTGAAATAATTTTTCGAGATAAAGATTTTTTTTCTAGAAAAAAATCCACGCGGTTCAGGCAGCAGACGGGACTCGAAACCGCACCCGTCGCTATCCGAGCGAATGCACCGACCATTATGCTACCGCGACCCTGATGGCCGTGTCGAATTTTCTCTAGCCTTAGGCTGCAAGATAGCGCCATATCTTCGCATTGTAGGTAACCCAAAATGTCAAATAAATAAATACCTTTAAAAGTATTAAACATTTGAAAGAAAAAATAGCATAGTTAAATTATTTATTGAATTATCTTGATTATATATGTACAAGTGGCCCGCCCTCGCTTCGCTTCGGTATAGAGCTGTAGTGTAGTTTTTGTTCTCAGGCTTGTATTATACACAATGACATTCTTCTAATACCTAATTACAATAGGCACGCGCCGCCTGGCCCCCCGCCCGGTAGCGTCGGAACCGCTATGTCCCTGCATTTTAAATCTGTAATATCTTCGAAAATATTCATTTAAATTACATGCGTTAAAGGGCCAAATTGGTCTATATTAAATGCACAATGTATTTAAGGATTTAGTTAATTGGATAAGGATGAATGTTATATTGCTGAAAATCGTTCGTAAATAATCTATTAATTCTGTGGGTGGTTAACCCACAATGGTTATTGTGGGTTATCCCTAAGAGATAACCCACAATAACTATTTTGAGACATATACCATCATGGACTTAGGGCTTTTTTTTAGACCTTTTTTATGGTGTACAATACTGTAGTACATTATTTTGATCTATCTCGTAGGGTTCAGCCAGCGTTTGCAATGTAAACGCTAATGTGTTTATTTACGACCTTACATTAAAAACCTCTGAAATTATCAGTGTTTCTCTACCATGTTATGCATGTATTATACATATAAAAAATCCTCTTGAATCACTCTATCTATTAAAAAAACCGCATCAAAATCCGTTGCGTAGTTTTAAAGATCTAAGCATACATAGGGACAGTACAGAGTATCTTGTCGTAAGATTTACGAAAATTTTAAATACCCTTGCTTGACATTTCAACTCTATGTTGATCTGGAGATATCGACCTTATGGAAATACTAATACTAAAACCACATTTCAGGAAATTAGTTATGTGTACACTAGCGGTACGCCCCGGCTTTGCGCAATAGAACTTTATGTTTTAGAGCTAAATTGTAGCCTACGTTACTCAGAGATGATGTAGCATTGTAATGGTAATAGTTATTTATGATATTAGTGCGGTAAGTTGGTTATTACAAACGAGTAGACGAAAGTTGAGGGCTTACCATAGGCCACGAGTTTGTAAATAACAATTCCGCGCGTATATCATACAATATTTTCCAACACAATGAGGGCTACCGTTTTCTGTCTCACCAGATGGCGCCACTGTTGAGTGAGGTCCTAAATTGTATCTTTTAAAGTTTGTTAATACGCACAAGAAATCAAAGGTTACATTTAGATCGTATTTTAACACAAAAGAACCATATCCTAAACATAATAGGCCATGCCACAGTGACGCCCAGTTCCGTTTTATTCGGAAAAAATGGGAACATAATCATTTTTCTAAGCTCAAATTTTTAATAACTGACATTCATTGCCACATAACTCATATTTGCCATAATGAAGCCGAATTGTTACCAATTATTCACAACATTATTTTAATTAGAAATAAACCCGCGTAGTCAACCAACAAGCAATAACATTTGACATTTCGGAGACCTCACGCTACACTAGCGCCTCTAGCGGCGGATTCATACGCGATAGCCCTCATTGCGAAAAAACAATACCTACACCTCATTAATGACATGAAGCCAACTGTTTTGTAATATGAAAATTTTCAAGTGGCGCCACTTGCGAGCGGTGAAAATTGGAACTACATCGTTAGTGTCTTTTTCATTTTAGTATATTAGAGCTTCCTGTTCGAATGAAATTGAATAAAAAAGCCGTGATGGATACGCTTGCCGCCAAGTATGGGAGCGTGCGGTAAAATGTTTTACCGCACGCTCCGTTGTGTGGCTCGCATGTTATTTTGAACTCTTGAACAGTTTATACAACCTGCGTTTATCCATTTTCAAGAACGATATTAAATATCCTAGATACACCAACACGAACTAAATCGTGCCCGAAACCTGTGCAAAAGGTACATTGTACATTCCACGGAGCTCCGTAAGATGATCTGGTTGTCAAAAACAATATAAGGCATTATTTAAATATTGAAAGTCACCTTTAAAGCATACTGTATAAGGTCTTCATTAAAACGCACGCGTCAAAGAGTTCCGACAGTTCGAAATGCATACTTGTAAAATTTTACGACTTATTGCTATATGCTAAAGAATATAGACCTTATTTCTTTGATTCTACGCGCAATTCTGAATGCTCTGTTAGCAATATAGCAGGTACAATCGCGAGGAAAAAATTAGGACGGCTATATTACCGACGATGCATTTGAATATCACAAATATTTTCTATTAAATCAGTTTATGACTATAATAAAATTTTGTTTTAATAGTGACTAGTATTAAAACAAAATTTGCTTCGAATGTGTTAAATTAACAAACATTGATTAAATACCAGTCGAAAAAAGACACTTTACATACTATAAGTATATTTTCGCATTTTTTCACGGAGCTCTGCGGCAACTTGACTTTTCAACGGTCCGCGCGTGACTGTGAACCAAGAAGTGCTTGAGTGGTGTTCAAGCACTTCTTGATTGGTACACATTTTGTGGTGTATCTAGGGTATTTAATATCGTTGATTTTTAATCAATTATATTGAAAAAGAATTCAGGTAATCGGTCCTGTGGATTTTGAGTCGTAAACACACAATCTTTTCTCTTCACAATATTACAGATAGATAGACAATGAATTAAACTCAACTCACCGACGTAACTCGATAATATCTTCAGACACCAGGTTTTGTTAGTGCCCACTGACTTCGGTGTCAAATCTGTGATGACTCTAAAATAAACACCTCGATTTAATTTTATAATAAAATAAAAATAAAATAAAATGAATTTATTTAAAGCAACATAACTCATGTTCATTACTATAGAAATAGGTACATGTCACTAAAAATACAACTTATCACTTATTTAATTTAAAATTCATTCAAAACAGTAGTAATTTAATTTAATATAATAATAGGGTATTTGACAGTATTAAAAATAATAAATAATAATAAATAAATAATAAATATTTCCAACACTCACACCAATTAGCCTAGCCCCAAAGTAAGCACTGTAAGGCTTGTGTTATGGGATACTAGGGTAACGGATAGAATACATATACAGTACATATATAAGTATATTTATATAGCAATACATATTAAACATCCATGACTGGAGTACAAAGGCTCATGTTCATCACACAAACATCTGCCCCCCACCGGGATTCGAACCCGGGACCTCTCGAGTCGGCGACGCCATGAAACCCGGCGTACAAACCACTCGGCCACGGAGGTCGTCAAAAATAAAGTGCCAATTGTTAGCATCTGTATTTAGAATGAATATTGGCAGGAGCTTTTACTATTTTTACAAAAAAAAATATTCATAATTTTACTAAAAACCCACGAAAAAGAGTAATAGTTTTCTTATCTATTGTCACGTGACCCAAAACGCTTGGGATTGGTGGAGCCTAAAATGACGTTACACGCAAGTAAACTTCCGGTTAAAATGACATTACATTGCATCGTTTGACGTTTTAATAACAGTCGTGTGACGTCACAGACTAGTGAGACGCCATATTGTCCAGAAAAACGTTTTCAAAATAGTTTTTTACCGAAATACACAATATAATGATGAATATCCTTTTTATGAACTCTTTAAACATTAGTGAATAACGTGAGATCGTTTTCTAAAACTTGTCAAATACCCTACGCACACCGTGACACGAGAATTTTATATATTAGAAAATATGTGACTCACTTGAATATCGCTTCATCGACCAACTTCGGATACCCCTTCTGTGCATTATACACCAGTTTGACATAATCCACATCCCCCACTCTTCTCGCCAGAAACCTTCGATGCTGAGACAGATATACAGCCCTCTCGCTCGCACACGATAACGCGTAACCGAATAATTCAGACAGCCTTGGTTCTTGAGACCAATACTTTTGGTCTAGATTACATAATGTCTGTAGCAAGTTTGTGACATTAACTCTGTGTTTGGTTATTACTAATAATACGGAAAGAAGATACTTCAGTTTAGTTGGAGCTGTGAAAAAAAATATAGTAACATATAATGATATATATACATATGTTTACAACCTACAAAACAATGTACATAGCTAACTAAATGGAATATTGTGTATCGAAAATACAGTCGATAAAGTATATAAGTACATCTCTTAACCAACTACAATAAAGAAAATATTCCACGCGGACCAGGCAGCAGACGGGACTCGAACCCGCACCCTTCGCTTTCCGGGCGAAAGCAGTGACCAATTATGATATCGCGGCCCTGATGGCCGTGTCGAATTCTCTGTAGCCTTTCTTAAGCTGCAAGGCAGCGCCATCTCTTCGCATTGTAGGTAATAATAATTAATAGATCAGTGCATTCGCCCGGATAGCGAAGGGTGCGGGTTCGAGTCCCGCCTGTTCCTGGTCCGCGTGGAATTTGTTCTAGTTATATTGTTTAGATTTAAACATCGAGCAGTTACATGCTTAGAAAAATCAATTATTACTAATTGATATGTGTACAAGTGTTGAAGTATTAAATTTCGAAACAAATTCACTGGCGCTTTGGACAAGCAGTCATCTTTCTATCGAACAAGAATACGAGCGAACGCTCATACAAGTTCAATATTGAAACTTTGCAATAAACTTTAAAATTATGCCTCGTTGCTTGTTAAGTCCGAAAAATAAATAAAAACATGCAATTAAATATAATTGTTTACTAGCTATTAGACTTATCGTTCAAACGAAAAAAATGGCCTAATGCGAGTCGGATTCGCGAACGACGGGTTCCGTACCATTATCTAAACAAAATTTGAGTCTATTGTTGAACAAAAAACGGCGAAAAATCACGTCTCTTATATGGGAGCCCCTCTTAAATATTGATTTTATTATTATTGAATATTCATTGTTATAACGGCAACAGAAATAAAATTTCAACAGTCTAACTATCACGGTTCATGTGAGAAAAGAAAGACGGACAGGCAGATGGACAGTGGAGTCTTAGTAATGGGGTCCCATTATTTCCCCTTTGGGTACGAAACAATTAAAAATTACACTTGGCTACGTCCGAGTTACCTAATTAATTAATTATTTGCGTTAAACAAAGACCAAAGATAATGTTAGTGTACATATGTTTTTATATCATTGAATTAGAAATGATATGGTATACAAATTGCGCTGAAAAGTGGTACCACGCGAACTGCGATCAAGCGGGCGGGGCGACAAAACTGCGATCAACACGCCGATCATGGCATTGGCCGGATTTCCGTTGAACATTATCTTACGCAATGAATGGATGCCGAATTGTTTAGCTGATATTTGATTTGTCGAATTATTTTGTATAATGCGATTCAAATAAGAATAGGAAAGCCAATGACCTCTATCTGTCAAATGTCGCTTAAAAAGTACGGTTTGCAAAAAAACAACTTGGTACCCTTTATTAGCACTCCGCTAATTCAATAATAAAAACCAAACATTTGTAAACAAATAATAACAAATATTGATAATTAATATCGGTTAATTTTTTTATTTTCACTTATTGAGCTTTGACCATGAATGGTTGATAACCTAAATCGTTAACCAAATGTCACTTTTTGTTAGCTCGATTTCAAACTTTCATTTACATAAAGAATGCACGTTCGTATGTGACCTAGTAATAGTGCATGATTATTCATAACTACTCCGGTGGTAATGCAGAGATGAGCGGAATAGAAGAGCTAGATTTTGATTAATGCTTTTTCTCAGTCTTAATAAATAAATATTATTAAAAATCGGTGGTTTTTGTTTTCTCAATCTTAGTAAGTAAGTTTTATTAAATAAAAACTTCTTTTTGCTCACTCTACCTATTTGGTTTGAATTGACAGCTATGACATCACAATATGGCGTCCAGTCGGTCCTATTCTTAGTTGAATCGCATTATATTGCCTGTGTGCGTGTCGCGTTAGTATTGAAGTATGTGTATGTATGAGTTTGGAAGCATGTTTTAACGGTCTTTGGTACAGAATAATGGTTCCATATAATTTTCAATTCATTGGAGTTACCTAATTAATAATTGGGTGTGAGTGGTAAGAAGTCAAAAAAAACAAGTGTGCTTATGACCACACGACTGAAGTGAAACTTCTTTAGCTCCATCCATTAGCTATATATATATATATATATGTATACATATGAATATATATATACACATATTTTATTAACTATAAGAGAAAGAGAGAAAGAAAATGTGCGCGCGCAATGCTTTCTCTTGCTTATATCCCCCACTCAACTCCCGATCAGACTTTTCGTAACGCGCAACGCGTTCGCCAGCTTACTTCCCAAGTTAAGCGTGCGTAAAGAAATTTCACTTCAATAAGAAGAAAGAAAGAAGAAAGAAAAAGTATTTATTGGCCAACACGCAAATACATTTGTAGAAAAAAAAACAATGAGCAAAAAAAAAAAAACAATAAAATTAAACAATACAGAAGAGAAAGAAGAATGGCCAATCAGGACCCTGCCTCAGCTTAATGCTGTTATCGTGGGAACGAATATTCCCACCATAACAGCGCTGGTATTCTGGCAGGGCCTGTACAAGGATGCCAGAGGGATAAAACATTTAAATAATATAAAATTACCAAAAAGTATATAAAAAGGAAGTTCAGTGCAAAAATATATAAATATTAAAATACTTAAACTATGTAACATAAATAATTAAATTATATAAGCATAATATATTAATAAAGTTATAATGGTAATTAGGCCGAATATGCTACTCTCCTCGCCCCCCCTGCGAAAGCCGCATCCGGAGTGTAGCCCCGGAACGCAACCATGCCGGCCCGCCTTGACATTGACAGTGACACTGCACACTGACAATTTCGGAGTTAAAATTCTCCCTGAAGTGCCACGCAACACGTAAATAAACACATTGCCACGCACGATAGAACGCCATATTGCCACGTATATGACAATGTTTGTCATTTGAAAGACAATAAACTAAAGACAGACCGTGTATAGATATTCGGTGTCCAATTATGTCCCACACCACACTGACGACAGGGCTAAATCTGTAATAACGACGAATGTATGTTTTTAAACAGTTACCCGAAAAGCATTCATCGAATCCGTTCCATCGCAATTCCCTCTCAGTGTACAGTTCGGCCAATTTGCCGAGCATAGGCAACAGAGTGCCGAATATGGACGTCCTGTGGCCGTTGTCTATGGCTGTGTTGATTAGATACTCTATTGTAGAAGACAAATGCGAGTACGATAGCTCGGGGAGCGGTGACATCTCGTAATGTAATACAGTTTCAAGCTGCAAAATAACAAATAAAATAAATAAATAAATATTAAAATCTAAAGAAAATATAACTAGAAAAGATTCCACGCGGACCAGGCAGCGGACGGGACTCGAACCCGCACCCTTCGCAATCCTGGCGAATGCACTGACTAATTATGGTACCGCGGCCCTCACGGACCGCGTCGAAATTCTTCTAGCCATTCTTAAGCTGCAAGGCAGCGCCATCTCTTCGCATAATAGGTAACCCACAATCCCGTCTGCTGCCTGGTCCGCGTGGATTTTTTTCTAGTTATATTTTCTTTAGATTTTACCATCAAGCAGTTACATGCTTTAAAATAATAAAAAAATATAAATAAATATTTCCAACTCTCATACAACAGAGCGTGCGGTAAAATGCTTTACCGCCCACTTTATTTTTTCAAATTCGATGGAACCCCCTGTTTGCTCCATTAATTAAATTTGGTATAGGTACTGCTTTCTCGCAAATGTGTTGAAAAATGATACGTTTTTTTTTAGTGAGGGCTACCGTTTTCTGCCACACCAGATGGCGCCACTGTTGAGTGAGGTCCTAAATTGTAACTTTTAAAGTTTATTAATACACACATGAAATCAAAGGTTACATTTAGATCGTATTTTAACACAAAAGAACCATATCCTAAACATAATAGGCCATGCCACAGTGACGCCCAGTTCCGTTTTATTCGGAAAAAATGGGAACATAATCATTTTTCTAAGCTCAAATTTTTAATAACTGATATTCATTGCCACATAACTCATATTTGCCATAATTAAGCCGAATTGTTACCAATTAATCACAACATTATTTTAATAAGAAATAAACCCGCGTAGTCAACCAACAAGCAATAACATTTGACATTTCGGAGACCTCACGCTACACTAGCGCCTCTAGCGGCGGATTCATACGCGATAGCCCTCATTAGCCTAGCCCCAAAGTAAGCACTATAAGGCTTGTGTTATGGGATACTAGGGTAACGGATAGAATACATATACTGTACATATGTAAGTATATTTATATAATACATATTAAACATCCATGACTGGAGTACAAATGCTCGTATTCATCACACAAACATCTGCCCCCCACCGGGATTCGAACCCGGGACCTCTCGAGCCGGCGACAGCCATGAAACCTGGCGTACAAACCACTCGGCCACGGAGGTCGTAGTTTGTGTGATGAATACGAGCATTTGTACTCCAGTCTTCGATGTTTAATATTTATTGAAGTTATACTTCTTTAGGCGCGTTATGAAAAAATGATGAGAGTGAAATTTTAAGATGCGCGCGCATCACTGTAACACAAAATTTTAACAGCATGAAGTTGGTCGCTTTAGCGACCAACTTCATGCTGTTACTTTTGTGTTTACCGCACATTAAGAAAATCTACCAACAAAATAGAAATAGAATCTCTATTTAGTGGGTGCTAACGACTGCATTGTGAAGGCCTATCAAAAGTATTTATTAATCTGGAACAACGGAACCAAAGCGCGATTCAGGAGACTACAGCGCCATCTCTTCACCATTGGTGTAGTAGAACCAAAAACCACATTTATTTTTTGTAATAAAGTAACAGTTATAGGTATTCATATTTATAATATTTATCCACATGTTTCTAGTTTGTATATTCGGAATACGTGTTTGAGTTTCATACAAGTGCAAATCACATATGTTCTAATAAATTATATTCAGTAGCGATTTTAATTGAATATTTTGATTATTTATTTATTTTTTCAAATTAAAACTGAACTTTATTGACTTCGTCCTTTTCCAGACTTTTTATTAATTTATTGTAATTAATTATTTGCATGCAATTAAAAACTAATTTTTAACGATGCCAAAGAAGGATAACTTCTCTCGCGCCTACATAAGTACACGCACCCATTTTTTTCTATATACATATATTTATATATGTATTCTATCCGTTACCGTAATGTACAGATCCCACATAAAAAATAAAAAGGGTTTCTCGCGCTTTTTCCTTTTGAATACGTAGATGAAATAAAAAGACAAAACTGTGTCCAATGCGAAACAAGAAGGATTTATTTGTTACCAATTACTTATATCTAAAACACTGACGCGAAAGTTTAGCGCGATTCATCATGGTACAGTGCCATCTAGTGGCAAATGTTGTAACTACTATTCGTATAATATATTTTTAATGCTTATTCGAACACTTAGTGTCCTATAACACAAGCCTACAGTGCTTACTTTGGGGCTAGGTTAATTGGTGTATTTTTTCTTTTGGAGTTTACTCCTTAAGAATTGATTTGCATATATAAGGGGCCCCTTATATGATATAGGGGTATGAGAAAAATGTGAGGAGTAAAATCTATCGATGAATGACCTCGTTACGTTTTTGGTGCGCATCCTATGTCGCGCAACTTTGACAAACAAAGATGACGGATTGACATTAATAAAATTTTTAAAATCTGAACTGAATTTAGATATTGTTTCTGATAGAGCAATGGGGACAACGAGGTATGGTACAACCATTGATGCGGTATTTTCAAGATTCGTGAACCACGTATCTACGAACATCCATGTGTCTTATTTTAGTTACCATAAACCACTTGTCACTGTAATTAATAATGCAGACAATGTTGATTTAATTAATATTTAAAAAATGATAATAGTCTGATAATAATAATAACATAATTTATCAACATTCCTAATGATATATTTATGGACATCTGAAATTGACTATTGTAAAAAGTTTAATGTAATATATTTCGTTGATTAGTTATAATAAATGTTTATGAAATGAATAAATATATATTTATATATGTATATTATTTTCATTGATTTGTTAATTTACCCTTTCATACAGTATCAATCTTTTTTAAGTTAAACAAACTCTTTTTGCGTCTGGTTAGACTATCGAACTTAAGGAGTAAACTCCAGTCGTGCGTCGGAGCTGACACACACAATTTTTTTTTGTTTTAATTCTAAAAAAAGACAATTAACTCACGACATCAATATGCAGTCCGTTCAAAGTTTTCTTTCCTCCATTATCACAGGCAGTGTCCGCCACTAGCTCAAGCAACGCCGGGCGGATGACGCTAGCGTGCGGTGACAATTCCTCTTTGCAGTTGCATATCACCTGAAATTATTTGACTATAATATGAAGTATAAATTAAATTAATTAATTTCGTTACAATTTTTATTATTTTAAAGCATGTAACTGCTTGATGTTTAAATCTAAAGAAAATATAACTAGAAAAAATTCCACGCGGTCCAGGCAGCAGACGGGACTCGATGTGGGTTGCCTACAATGCGAAGAGATGGAGCTGCCTTGCAGCTTAAGAATGGCTAGAAGAATTTCGACGCGGTCCGTGAGGGCCGCGGTAGCATAATTAGTCAGTGCATTCGCCCGGATTGCGAAGGGTGCGGGTTCGAGTCCCGTCCGCTGCCTGGTCCGCGTGGATTTTTTCTAGTAAAACTTTTCTTTAAAATAATATTTTCTAATTATCAATAAAAAATATATAAATATACATAGTGCCTTTTCTTCACGAATTAGATGTCGCTTAAGCGTTAACCACTCGGCCCGCCATATATTTTTTGTTAAACAAACTACAAATCATACGCCAAACAGAAGAGCGTAAGCGCCATTAGTTCAAAAAACACTCAAAATTTATGTCGCGCCTTTCTAAGGCAGCAAGGAAACGCAGCTTTTGCTAGCCCAAGAAATGCAAGAGAAAGGCTTTTTAGGCTTTTTTCTAGTAAACTTTTCTTTAGATTTAAACATCTAGCAGTTAAATGCTTAAAAAATAAATGAAATCATAACTATAATTGCTATTTCTTCTTTCAAATGTTTAATACTTGAAAAAGTATTCATTTGACATTGTGGGTTACCTACAATGCGAAGAGATCGCGCTGCCTTGCAGCTTAAGGCTAGGAAAATTTCGACGCGGCAAATAGGGCCGTGGTAGCATAATGGTCAGTGCATAGCGAAGGATGCGGGTTCGAGTCCCGTCCGCTGCCTGGTCCGCGTGGATTTTTTTCTAGTAAACTTTTCTTTAGATTTAAATATCTAGCAGTTAAATTCTTAAAAAATAAATAAAATCAAGGCTAGATAAAATTCGTCATTGTTCTAGTAAAATTTTACTCTTTAGATTTAAACTCTATTTCTTTTCTAAGAAAAAAAAAGTACACCCTTAGAAAAAACAAAGGCATTCCATCAGAAAAACCAAAGAAATCCTAGAGAATATACGTAAATTTTCTAGTAAAATTTTCTTTAGATTTAAACCCTATTGCGTTCGTTTGTATTTTTTTTTTATGTATTTTCACCGATTTCTGCGTCACTTGTGGACGGATTCCCAAAAATATTTTTTATTCGAAAGAATAAAAAAAATTCAAATTCAAATAAAGAGTAGACCCAAAGAAAAAAAACCAAAAGGGGAGAACCTCCTCACCTGCGCCAATATCCACCTAGTATTCCTTGTTCCTTGCTTCAAAGCTTGTGAGAGTGATTCCCTCCACTTGTAATGTGTGAGTCGCGCCGCGTGGGACACTAGTGCGGTCAGCGGGAGAACCAATTCTACTTTGTTTAATTCGTTGGCCAAAAGTTCTAAGTCTTGAGCGTTGGCGTCCTATGATAATAATTATATGATATATATAAGGTAGGACCACATCAAAGATATATAAGAAGAGCTCGAAGGCGCAGCTGGTTAGCGCGTTCGGCTGCGATTGTTGAAGTTAAGCAACTTTCGCAGTGGTTGGTCATTGGATGGGTGACCAAAAATTCACTATCTCTCGCTCCTCCGTGCTTCGGAAGGCACGTTAAGCCCACGGTTCCCCACTTAGGGATTTTGCCCCCAGATTTAGGGGCTAGAAGTGTTAAAACGGACTTTTTTAGGGGCTGGAATTTTATGGGGGTTCTTTTAGAGGCTTTTATCAAAACTTGCAATTAAATCGAAAAACAAAGCGTGTGTTTTCTTACAGTTTTGTGCGTAGAATGGAATGCACCACGATATGAAACGACTGAACTGACTGTATGGCGGGTTGTTTCCTAAGGCTGTATGGACTAAAGTTAAAAAACAGCTAAATAAGATTTAAAAGCCTGTCATCTCATTTTCGTTCGACTTTCGGAAACTCTATTTATTCAAAAAAATAATATACCTACTGTAACTAAATATGTAACGTTTTAATTTATGAGCAACGAAAGAATTTGGGTAATAAGAAGGTACTTAAAAATTGTATATTAAGAGGATTTTAGGGGAATTTAAAAAATACTTAGGGGAAAATTTTGGTAAGGGTTGGTAACAATGGTTAAGCCGTTGGTCCCGGCTGCATCTGCAGTCGTTAGCTCCCACCAATCCCCACTGGGTCCGCGTGGTGGGTCACGGCCCAATCTCCCTATTCCATCCATAGGGAAGGCCTGTGCCCCATCAGTGGGGACATTAATAGGCAAGCATCTATGAGCTATGGTGGGCGCTTACCATCAGGCGGGCTGTATGCTTCTATTCCACTCTTTTAACAAAATATACCTATAATAAGCTATAATATAAAAATTAATCGCTGAATGTGTTGCTAAGCGCAATACTCGAGAACAGCTGAACCGATTTCGATAATAGGCATAATGACGGGGTAAAGTAAACGAAATTCTATTTAGTCCGTCAGTTAGATGATCAAAAAATAATTTACACGAATTTTTTCTTTGGGCAATCAACCAAAAAATGACAAAGTTATAGCGCGTCAAAGTTTGGGAGTAGGGGCTGGTGACGTCACTTTTGAGTGAATTTTCACTTATAAGTGTACTCAAACGTGACGTCATGCGACTTTTCAAATCAATATATCTCTGCAATGTTTATAATATGTGAAAAAAGAAAAATTACGTGTCCAATACTTTTTGATAATCTACCTGATAAACGAAGAAAAAAAAATAGTCATCATCCCTATTCTTTATTATTGAAGTTTCAAATATTGAAGAATTGAATATTCATTGAAGTACGAGGATGGTTCTTACGCAGAGAAAAATTAAAAAAATTGCCCGAAAAAGTCCAAAAACAACACTTTTCTATACTCCCATACAAACGATTCGTAATAATACTTAAAAATCAATTTGAACTTTAATACCATACCATAAATTTCAAATGTTAGTGGAGAGGTTCCGGGAAAGCAAAACAATGAGGGCTATCGCGTATGAATCCGCCGCTAGAGGCGCTAGTGTAGCGTGAGGTCTCCGAAACGTCAAATGTTATTGCTTGTTGGTTGACTACGCGGGTTTATTTCTTATTAAAATAATGTTGTGAATAATTGGTAACAATTCGGCTTAATTATGGCAAATATGAGTTATGTGGCAATGAATGTCAGTTATTAAAAATTTGAGCTTAGAAAAATATTTATGTTCCCATTTTTTCCGAATAAAACGGAACTGCGCGTCACTGTGGCATGGCCTATTATGTTTAGGATATGGTTCTTTTGTGTTAAAATACGATCTAAATGTAACATTTGATTTCATGTGCGTATTAACAAACTTTAAAAGTTACAATTTAGGACCTCACTCAACAGTGGCGCCATCTGGTGAGGCAGAAAACGGTAGCCCTTATTGAGTGACGTGATGTCAATAGAAGTTTGGAAAAGGCAAATATACCATTATCAGTTTTTTTTTTAATAATTATATGAAGAGTCATTTTAGTCTACACTACAGCTCTACACCGAAGCGAAGCGAGGGCGGGCCACTAGTTAAATATAACCATCTCCAACTTACCTGGTCCCCTATCTGATGCAGATCATACTTCAACGGGTCATCGGAGAGAGTGCGTAGGAACAGTCTCGTGTGAAGAGTGCCGCTGGTTCGAGTCCCGGTTAAGCCTTTAAGATAATCACCTTCGGAGGGGACATTCGCCGCTACCAAGTGGAGTTTGCGACCTTTGTTCTGTGCGTTTGGAAATAAATACTTGAGAATTAAAGTGTTGTGATTGTAAAACAACACAGAAATTTTTGAAAGATACATAATCTCTAGTTCTTTGTTTACCGTACCATCTGAGCCTTCCCTCTTTCAGGTTCTCAGTTACAGGAGCCGTTAAAAATTGTTAAAATAAAACGACATCATTAAAAGGGGACACGCAGAGACATTAAGCCATGGGCGAATCTCACTCAATGCATATTTTTAAGGGAAACCTCATTTTGATTACCTACCTAATTATTTAAATTGAAAAAAGTGACAAGCCAAGTCACAGATTAACCACAGAATAACATAACACAGCTTAAGATACTGGGTTACATATACATTTATTTATTTTTAGATTCTGTTCATTTTTGCACTTAGCACTAAATAATAAATAAATATTTCCGCCACTCACACCAATTAGCCTAGCCCCAAAGTAAGCACTGTAAGACATATACTGTACATATATAAGTATATTTATATAGGAATACATATTAAACATCCATGACTGGAGTACAAATGCTCGTATTCCTCACACAAACATCTGCCCCCACCGGGATTCGAACCCGGGACCTCTCGAGTCGGCGACACCATGAAACCCGGCGTACAAACCACTCGACCACGGAGGTCGTCGAGCACTATTTATCTAATTATAAATCTATTCGTATTCTTTATTAAATTTATTATATATTATATATATAATTTAATATATTGTAATTTGTATACCGAAACACCGTGCACCATACAGGTCAGAATACCAGCGTTGTCGTGACACGTTTAGTTACATGTCACGGCAGCATTATGCTGAGGCAGGGTCCTCATTGACCAATATGATGGCTGTTAGGTTTATAAATGTGTGTAGCAGTTTATAATTTTTATGTTTGTGTTTTATTGCTCAATCAAATGGTTCTCCCTCTCTTTCTCTCTCTGTCTCTCTCTTTCTCTCTCATTCTCTCTCTTTCTCTCTCTTTCTCTCTGTCTCTCTCTTTCTCTCTCAGTCTCTCTCTTTCTCTCTCAGTCTCTCTCTTTCTCTCTCTTTCTCTCTCAGGCTCTCTCTTTCTCTCTCAGTCTCTCTCTGTCTCTCTCTTTCTCTCTCTCCCTCTCGACTATATTATATTTAGTCAACTCACCCACTGACTCTGCAGAGGCAGTTTGTACACCACATTGGAGTCCACCATTTTCTCCCATTCCTTAAGTTCAAACAGGAACGAATAAAACTTCTCCGCCGGCCGGGACACGCAGACGGCGGCGCAGAAACATTTGTAGTTCTGCACCAGACACTGTCTAAACACACCGATATTTATAGCCCCGGTACATCACATCATCATCATCATCATCAGCCTATTAATCTCCCCACTGCTGGGGCACAGACCTTCCCTACGGATGGAATAGGGAGATTGGGCCATGACCCACCACGCGGGCCCAGTGCGGATTGGCAGGTGCTAACGACTGCAGATGCAGCCGGGACCACAGCTTAACGTGCCTTCCGAAGCACGGAGAAACTCGAGATAGAAGATTTGTTTCTTAGGTTTTCACGCACATCACTCATTAAATAAAACTAGTTTTAACGGGTTAATGCACGAAACTTTATTTATATAACCCAACCCCGAGCACACACTGCAAGACCATCAGATACTATTAGTTCTTTTTGTTTGCATAATTTAACATAAGAAGGAGATAGAAAGCCTTCTCTTGAGTTTGTTTCGCCGGTTCTTCAATAAAAGTCTTTCGAAGGTAGCTCGACAAAATTAAATAAAAAATCATTATTCTGACGAAGCAGACCTGAAATGGCTGCGAAATGTCAATAAATAAATAAAGTTTCGAGATAGAAGATTTTTGGTCACCCATCCAATGACCGAGCACTGTGAAAGTTGCTTCAACTTCAACGATCGCAGTCGAACGCGTTAACCACCCGCGCCATTGAACTCCTCACATATCTATTCGTATTTGCTACATGCAAACATTTACAAGAGTCTCGCCTTGGTATCATGGAGGTTAGAGAGCAGAAACCAATCGCTGTAGAAAATAGTATCCCAGAAATATGGACAAAGTAAGTGAGGCGCTGCGATCGCTAAGTTGTCTCAATAAAAGCTGGCTAATTTGAAAAGACCAATGCCGCGATTAAAATTTGTACATTATACAACTAACTTCATCTACTTGTACTCATAAACAGCTAACTTCACAGATACTACTGTAACATGATTAATTGTGTTAAGCGCCATCTAGTGAAACTAATAAGAATTAGTACGCAAAGAAAAAGTCTTAGTTCAATATAGCGTGCTTTCTCTTATTAGTTTCAAACGTAAAGACGGTGACACAAATCGCCGTCAGGGGGCGTCTTGGTTAATGAGAGATTATGTAAAAAAGGTGGGGGTCTCTTTCTGCATTAGGCTACGAAAGGAACGACGTATTTTGAGCTCGCTTAAAAGAATTAAAGAGAGGAATAAATAGATGATGAAAGGTGGCTAAAAGTACATCAAGGAAGATGATGTGGTGGTAGATTAAAGATAAGTTAATAGAAAATCCCATAACTGTAAGTACAACTTTAATTTTTGGATAGTTAGGGATCTTTAGAGAAAAGTGCAAATCTACTGCATTTCTTTATTGTTTTAGGGGTCCGTAGGCGTAGTGGTTAATTGTTAGTCTTCGTACTTACATGTGATGAATCATTCCACATGAAATTAATCAAGAATTAGTTGGCTTCATTTCTTACAACAAAATGGCGACGTCATGAGACCACGTTGTGGTGATGAAATATAACAAGGCTTGGTGAACAGTGTGGACTTCGGATCTTCAAATAAGAGGATAATAAGAAGCTGTCACCATCATGACTGTCTTCTCGGCTACCCATTTCAACAGATTTCATCAAGGAATGTAAATTTAGTTTGTCAACGTCGTACAATAAGGTAAAGAAGAATATGTATTTAGTTTAATAACATTGGAAATTAGATGTTAACGCCACCACTCTACGATTAAACCCAGTATATGGTAAAAGATAGTTGTTTCAATCATTTCACAGCATAAACTACACCCTGGTATAATTAAGTCTTTTGTTCTCTGATTTTGATAGTCGGTGAGTAGCATATCCACTTAAAAAAATATGTTACACTACTTCACGACGGCAGCGCGGCTGGTGGCTAAAAAATGAACTAAAAACTCTACAAATTTTCAGGGACAGGCGGACTAGTGCTGTAGCACGTAGGGATCGTTCTCCTCCCTAATCTCCATGGAGAGTATGGCAAGGACAAACTGCTGTCAAAAGTGACAATTAGCAAATACGAGATGACGTGTGAATTGTCAAAAGGTAACAACATTGTCTTGTGTACCTCGTGTCGTAGGTACACAATAGGCTAGTTGACTCATGTCGAATTGCATTAAATAAATGTTTATTTAAAGAAAGGTTTACTAGAAAAAAATCCACGCGGACCAGGCAGCGGACGGGACTCGAACCCGCACCTTTCGCAATCCGGGCGAATGCACTGACCATTATGCTACCACGGCCCTATTCGCCGCGTCGAAATTTTCCTAGCCTTAAGCTGCAAGGCAGCGCCATCTCTTCGCATTGTAGGTAACCCACAATGTCAAATGAATACTTTTTCAAGTACTACTTTTTCAAGTATTTATTTGACATTGTGGGAAATTTTAAGATGCGCGCGCATCACTGTAACACAAAAAATTATATTCTATTGTTATTATTTTAATTGCTGTTACTTTTGTGTTTACCGCACATTAAGAAAATCTACTAACAAAATAGAAATAGAATCTCTATTTAGTGGGTGCTAACGACTGCATTGTGAAGGCCTATCAAAAGTATTTATTAATCTGGAACAACGGAACCAAAGCGCGATTCAGGAGACTACAGCGCCATCTCTTGACCATTGGTGTAGTAGAACCAAAAACCACATCTTTATTTTTTGTAATAAAGTAACAGTTATAGGTATTCATATTTATAATATTTATCCACATTTTAAACGATGCCAAAGAAGGATAACTTCTCACGCGCCTACATAAGTACACGCACCCATTTTTTTTGTTTAATTATGAATAAATTAGTAGTACTTTTCTGTGACATTGCATATTACTATTTTCATTAAATTGATTTTATTTGTTTTGACGTCACTGAACCTTATTAATGTTGAATTATCTTCTATAACCAGTAATATTTGCACATTGACATTCAACAAAGTATGCTGGAAACTTAAGAAATACCTAACAACTGTTGTAACCATATTTCGGCAAATAAATTATTATAATTACTAAAGAATTTAGAACTGTGTGGTGAATAAAGACCTGTGAAGCGTAAACTGGCACATAATTTCGAACGCCACCCCAACACGTAACAGTATATTTATTCCTTAGGTTTACGGGTTGTCATAGAAAGACAATAAAGTTTTAATTTTTAAAGCATGTAACTGCTTGATGTTTAAATTTAAAGAAAATGTAACTAGAAAAAATTCCACGCAGACCAGGCAGCAGACGGGACTCGAACCCGCATCCTTCGCAATCCGAGCGAATGCACTGACCAATTATGCTACAGCGGCCCTCACGGACCGCGTCGAAATTCTTCTAGCCATTCTTAAGCTGTTATATAGTTATAACTATAACTGCTATTTCTTCTTTCAAATGTTTAATACTTGTAAAAGTATTCATTTGACATTGTGGGTTACCTACAATGCAAAGAGATGGCGCTGCCTTGCAGCTTATGAATGGCTAGAAGAATTTCGACGCGGTCCGTGAGGGCCGCGGTAGCATAATTGGTCAGTGCATTCGCCCGGATTGCGAAGGGTGCGGGTTCGAGTCCCGTCTGCTGCCTGGTCCGCGTGGAATTTTTTCTAGTTATATTTTCTTTACAATAAAGTTTTAAAAATCTTCCAATGCAATATCCGAACGCTCAATAAAAGTCTTTCGAAGGTAGCTCGACGAAGTAAATAAAAGAACATTATTCTGACGACGCAGACCTGAAAAGGCTGCGAAACATCAATAATTAAATAAAGTTCGTGCATATTAACCAGTTAAAACTAGTTCTATTTACGTAACAGTATGATTTAACTCACCTATAACAATCTTTCAAATCTTCCGAAGCTTCATCAGGGATAGTTTTAGATCGCAGCGTATGACAGAGTGTGCACACTCGCTTTATCAAATAAGAGGATTGTTTGTTAGCCACTTGCGAATATAACACCGACTCGGGCGACTTTAACGAGTTCAACGGTATCTGAAAGTAGAAATATTATAAAGAAAACTTGACTAGAAAAAAAACTTGAAATATCTCTCAAATCAAATTTAAAACTCCGACTCCGTCTTCGGTTCCGATAAATTTACCTCCGTTACATCCCTAATATATACATATGTATATTTATATATTGTCGCGTGTGACTGGAGACTGGACTACAAATGCTCGTATGCATCACACAAACATCTGCCCCCACCGGGATTCGAACTCGAGACCTTTCGAGTCGGCGACACCATGAAACCCGGCAAAACAAACCACTCGGCCACGGAGGTCTTCGAATAGGAGAATGATGACTAATTTTTTTCTTCGTTTATCAGGTAGATTATCAAAAAGTATTGGACACGTATTTTTTCTTTTTTCACATAATATAAACATTGCAGAGATATATTGATTTGAAAAGTCGCATGACGTCACGTTTGAGTACACTTTTAAGTGAAAATTCACTCAAAGTGACGTCACGAGCCCCTGCTCCCAAACTTTGACGCGCTATAACTTTGTCATTTTTTGGTTGATTGCCCAAAGAAAAAATACGTGTCGATTATTTTTTGATCATCTAACTGACGGACTAAATAGAATTTCGTTTACTGTACCCCGTCATCAGCCCTATTGAATTTAGTTTTAGAGAAATCTTGCCAGAATCGACACCAATAATTAATTACCCTTTCGAATGCCAGTGTGATGAGTGCCATTGCCCGGGCATGTCCTTTCAAAGTCCTCATGAGTTCTTCACAACCAGGAGTAGGTCCACGAGGCCAAGTGTTCAGAGTTGTCAATAACTTGTTCAACCCGTTACAGTAAAACTGTTCACAGAACGACGTAGTGGAGTACCTGGTGGGTAGAGAAATGTATTTGTTTCATAGTCTCTCTCTTGAGTTTGTTTCGCCGGTTCTTCTCAGAAAGGTCTCCCCAATTTTGGAACCGGTGGTAGTTTACGGTAGTTAGGGTCAAATAAATAAACTCAAAATTACAAAAAGAATTTTAAATAAAATACTTTTATTAAGTAAATTAAATAATAAATTCATACATAGACAATAAAATTTAAAAATCGGACAATGAAATAACCGAACGCTCAATAAGAGTCTTTCGAAGGTAGCTCGACAAATTAAATAAAAGTTTGATTCTGACGACGTAGCCTGTAAAGGCTACGAAACGTCAATAAATAAATAAAGTTTCGTGCATTAACCCGTAAAAACTAGTTTTATTTAGAGAAATGTAACTCAGAAGTAAATGAAAATGAAATGAAACCTTTATTGGCCATCTTGTTCAGTGGTTAGCGCGATCAGCTGCGATCGTTGAAGTTAAGCAACTTTCGCAGTGGTCGGTCATTGGATGGGTGACCAAAAATTTACTATCTCGAGTTCCTCCGTGCTTCGGATGGCACGTTAAGTTGTTGGTCCCGGCTGCATTTGCAGTCGTTAGCACCCACCAATCCGCACTGGGCCCGCGTGGTGGGTCATGGCCCAATCTCCCTATTGCATCCATAGGGAAGGCCTGTGCCCCAGCAGTGGGGACATTAATAGGCTGATGATGATGATGATTGGCCATCTTAACAAAAGCATAACTTATAAATACAACAACAACAAAATAAATACAAGAAAACTGAACCTAACGAACAAAAAATTAAGATCATAATAAGTTATGTTTTAATTTTTTTGAGCATTTAACTGCTAGATGTTTAAATCTAAAGAAAAGATATACTAGAAACAAATCCACGCGGACCTGGATTGCCAAAAGGAACAATAAAAGTGTATAGATAGACAGATAGATTAACATTTTATTATAACACCAAATACATAATTCCATAAACTTAACAAAAGCATTATAATTAGCGGTTTTATCGCTAAGAGCGATTTCTTCCAGACAACCGTGAGTTATACAGAGACTGTAGGTTGGGGTGTTATATCATCATCATCATCATCAGCCTCTTAATGTCCCCACTGCTGGGGCACAGGCCTTCCCTATGGATGGAATAGGGAGATCGGGCCATGAACCACTACGCGGGCCCAGTGCGGATTGGTGGGTGCTAACGACTGCAGATGCAACCGTGCCTTCCGAAGCACGGAGGAACTCGAGATAGAAAATTTTTGGTCACCCATCCAATGACCGACCACTGCGAAAGTTGCTTAACTACAACGATCGCAGCCGAACGCGCTAACCACCTGCGCCATCGAACGCCACCGGGTGTTATATGGCTTGCGAGTAAATAGTCACATGTGTACATACAACATGTGTGTATACATCAAATTAACACTTATTTTTACCTGAGCAAAGGTATCAGCAAACGATGATACACGCCTGACGACGGGATCTCAAACAGTGTATTGGCGATACTGATAACAAAGAAAACAATCAGTAAATGTTAATAAATATATAAATAAAGTAGCTGTCCCAGCGAACTTCATACCGCCATAAAAAAAAAGGAGTTGATTGTAAAGGGTTGAAAATTCAGGGTTATATGTATTTACTAATGCTGTATCATAAAAGAAATAAAAAATAAATATCTACAATTGAAAAAAAAAATTAGGGGTGGATTACCCTTAACATTTAGGGGGATGAAAAATAAATGTTATCCGATTCTCAGTCCTACCCAATATGCACAAGAAATTTCATGAGAATCGGGAAAGCCGTTTCGGAGGAGTTTAACCACAAACACCGCGACACGAGAATTTTATATATTAGAAATTTCCAACACTCACACCAATTAGCCTAGCCCCAAAGTAAGCACTGTAAGGCTTGTGTTATGGGATACTAGGGTAACGGATAGAATACATATACAGTACATATATAAGTATATTTATATAGAAATACATATTAAACATCCATGACTGGAGTACAGACGCTCGTGTTCATCCCACAAACATCTGCCCCCACCGGGATTCGAACCCGGGACCTCTCGAGTCGGCGACACCATGAAACCCGGCGTACAAACCACTCGGCCACGGAGGTTGTCATGTTAAGGGATTTAACTGCTCGATAAAAAATCTAAAGAAAATACAGATTAAAAAAATACTAGAAAAAAATCAACGCGAACCAGGCAGCAGACGGGACTCGAACCCGCACCCTCCGCTATCCGGGTATATGCACCGACCATTGCGCTACCGCGGCCCTGGTGACCGTGTTCAATTTCCTCTAGCATTTCTTAGGCAGCGCAATTACTTTGCATTTTATTTAAAAGCGGAGCTAAGGGAAATTATAAAAAAAACTTTAAAAGCTACACTTCAGGACCTCTTTCTACAGTGGCGCCAGCTGGTGAGACAAAAAACGGTAGCTCTCCGTAAGTTCTTTCAAAATATTGCAGTTTAATATTTAGAAATCTAAAATGTATTTGAGGAGCTTAGGAACAAAAAGTGTCATTTACGTATTTTGCTCAATTATTTTTTTATTTATTTTAATCGGCTCAAAATGTTAAATTCTATATTCCTATATTATAAAAAAATGGGTGCGTGTACTTATGTAGGCGCGTGAGAAGTTATCCTTCTTTGGCATCGTTTAAAATTAGTTTTTAATTGTGTAGTGTATACCTATCGGAAACGTAATTAGGTCATGTCGCAATCCGCTATTTACGTAGATAGTTTTAGCAAGTAAGCAATATTATTAATTCAATTATTTTGTAATGTTTTATTGCACTCAATAAACGGACTTCAAACTATAAACTATGTTTCCTTAAATAACCAACGATAGGCTAATATTAGATGGCGACCCTTGCCATTCGAATCGTGTAATATACTTCCACCAAGAACTCAGTCAAAAGAAGACCAAACCTATTTCCAAAAATTCAGAATCCGTATTTTTCAAGAATACAAGATAAACTTCAGAAGAATTAAGACTACAAGAGATTACAGAAGAAACAGATAATGGGAAAATCGGCATCCAACTTCGGCAACAGCATCCCAATCCCAGAGCGAAAAATTGGCTATCCTAGAAATTTTGATCGGAGCGACCGTCTGCATAATCCTGTTTGCTGCAATTTATTACATTTTCAAGAAATGCAATAAACATTTTGTTCGCACCATACAACGAGAGCTCAACAGGAACAACATAGCCACCCTCTCACGAGCTGACCTCACTACCAGCGCAGTCTAAGAAGTTTAACAAGAGGAGTCCAGGATTTAGCCCGGCCAAAACGTCTGTCATCATCGGTCATCGGCAGCCAGTCATATCACCGTATCAGCACCACTGCAACCAGCTCGCCTGCCCCAGTCCCTCGGAAGAATCTTAGTAAAAAGGTGTATCTTGAACAACCAAATTAAAAAGTATGTAATCATATATTTTTTTTTAACTATTTTTATTTTCAATTTATCGTTATGAAGCACGTACTTAATGTTTTTATTGTTTTTAGTTTAAATAATTATGTCAGGTGTAGTATTTGAAATTCATGAACTACATAAATCATTAGTATATCTTAGAGATTATTTAGTTAAATTAGGACCTAAAGGAAGGCAACAGGACCTTGGTTTGAAAAGAGTTAAAGAGGCAAAAGTTTTGTATTCAAAGTTGGAGAGTATTTTGTCTGTGTTGCATTCTCAAATTGAAACTGAACAGATTTCTACTAGTGATATAACTTCCATCCATAAAATAATAAATGAAATTCATCAAATTTTTAATAAAATTATAGAGTTATCAATTTCTGAGCAGAAACAAAGTGAAACAGTCAAAATGAGTGATAATTGCGAGTTTGATTTAAAAACTGCCATAGCCTTATTGCCTGTAATGACGGGACAAGAGTCTGTTACTAATTCCCTTATAAATAGTATAGAATTGTACAGTAAGATGATCTCGGACAAATCTAAAAGTCAATTAATTGAATTTGTTTTAAAAACTCGACTTTCACCGAGCGCACAGTTACGGCTGAGTTCAACTTACGATACAATTGAAAATCTTTTAAATGACATGCGCAAACATCTTATTCAAAAAAAATCAGAAGTCGCTTTACAATGGAAGTTGCATCAGAGTAAACAAGACAATCGATCTATCGAATCTTTTGGTTCAGAATTAGAAAATTTATTTGTCAACTTAACAATCGCTCAGTCTAGTGGTGATCCTAATTCATACAAAGTTTTAAAACCAATTAATGAGAGAATCGCTATCAAGCGCTTCGCAGATGGTTTGTATGACCGTAGACTTAGTACTATTATAGCATCGAGACAGTTCGAGACCTTGCCGGAAGCCATCAGAACTGCCATGGATGAGCAGTCCCTGTCTTCATCATTCGAGGTAATGAATGTCAGTCGTCGTAAAGCCTTTTATCGTGGTAGCAATTATTGTCATCGTAATAGTAATAACACTATGAGAGCACGCGGTAATTATTCAAATAATTACAATCGCTATAATACGAAACCCTTACCCAATACACCACGCGGCTCTTACAGCTCACCGCGCGGTACAATATATCAACAAGGTCGTGCACGTGGATCATATAGCACAAGGTCACGTAGATCAGCTGCACCAATACGCCACACTATCGTTGAGGAGATGGCACCCGTAAAAAACGAGTTGCCCTCCACTAGTACTAATAATCAAAATGTTAATTATGACACGACAAGTGATTTTTTTCGTTAATTCAGATAATTTTATTTTTAATTTTAATAACAGTAGTACAGTAACTTTCCTTGTATGTAACGAGATAATTAATCTTTTAGTCGATAGTGGAGCAAGTCTCTGTGTATTAAGGTATGAATGGCTTAGTAAGTATCCTCAGTTATTAAAATACTTATGTTATGATAGAATAACTATTAAGGGAGTAAGTGGAAGATTAGAATCGTAAGGTTATATTTTTATAAATTTAGTTTATAATGATATAGTATTTAGAGAAAAGTTTTACGTTTTTAAAAATATGTCTTGCTCAGCTAATGGTATTTTAGGAGATAATTTCTTAAAACGCTATAATGCGATAATAAATTATAAAAATAGTGTGTTACAATTAACTAACAATAACATGAATGTTTCTATTGGGATATCGTATAACGCTAGGTACAGACATTTGATTCCGCCGCGGTGCGAAGTAATAAGGTTTATTCCTACATCATTTTCTAGCGATTGCGTTGTTTTATCAAAAGAGATTCAGCAAGGAGTTTTCGTAGCTGGATTAATTGCGAAACCAAATAATGGTCGCATTCCCGTGAGAATATTAAATACTACAAGTAATGAAGTAGAATATGATTTTCAAAATATAACTATTTATGACTTGAATTATTTTGACGTATGTTGTATTTCGGAAGAACAGAATAGTGTGAGTAGAGTAAAATTATTGTTTGAGTTATTGAATTTGTCAAATATGAATCAGGAAGAAAGACGTAGTATCGAACATATTTGTGCGAAATACGCAGATGTTTTTCATCTTCCAGGAGATAAATTATCGACTACCAATGTTATGACTCATAGCATATCCTTAAAGGATAATGTCTCTCCTTGTTATATAAAGCCCTATAGAATACCTCATTCGCTAAAGCAAGAGGTACAAAGACAAATTGATGATATGTTAGCCAACGATATAATAGAGGAAACAATTTCGGAATGGTCTAGTCCAGTTCTTTTAGTTCCAAAAAAAACAGATAGGTCAAACAAAAAGAAATGGAGATTAGTTATTGATTATAGGCAACTTAATAACAGAATAAAAGATGATAAATTCCCTTTGCCAAATATAACCGATATTTTAGATTCCTTATCAGGTAGTATTTATTTTTCAAAACTAGACTTATCACAAAGTTATTACCAATTATGCTTAGACGAAAACTCAAGAAAATATACTGCATTTAGTGTAGATAAAATGTACCAACTTGAATTGGACCCAGAATCCCGAAAATATACAGCCTTTACAACTGATAAAATGTATCAGATGAAGCGTTCTCCTATGGGATTAAAAACATCTCCTAGTGTTTTCTCGCGATTAATGACAATTGCTATGTCAGGTATCAATTATAATCAAGCTTTTATTTATTTAGATGATTGCGTCGTTATTGGAAATTGCATAAATAATCACAATAAAAACCTAGTAACTGTATTAGAACGTTTACGAAAAGTCAATTTAAAATTAAATCCAATGAAATGCGAATTTTTACAAACCGAAATTGTTTATTTAGGACACAAAATAACGTCGCAAGGTATTTTTCCCGACGATAGCAAAATAGAGACATTGCGCAAGTATCCGGTTCCCTCGAACGCGGACGACGTAAAACGATACCTAGCCTTTGCTAATTATTATAGGAGATTTATACCTAATTTTGCAAATATAGCTTTTCCGTTAAATAAATTATGCAAAAAAGATGTTTTATTTGAGTGGACAACCGAATGCGAAAAATCATTTCAACAATTAAAATCCCTTTTGATGTCGCCACCCGTACTACAGTATCCAGATTTTTCGGAAAATAATATTTTTGAGTTACGTACAGACGCATGTAAAACAGGATTAGGCGCCGTTTTGTCAAACAAAAATGGTCATGTTGTCGCTTACGCAAGTCGTAATTTATCGCCAGCCGAAAGCAGATATCCTATAATCGATTTAGAATTGCTCGCTATAGTATGGGCTGTAAGGCATTTTAGACCGTATCTGTACGGTAGAAGGTTTAAAATCCTTACAGATCACAAACCGCTCGTATATTTATTTAGTTTAAAAGATCCGTCCAGTAGACTAACTAAGTTTAGGCTCTACCTCGAAGAGTATGATTTTGAGATCGTGTATATCCCGGGTCGAAATAATGCAGCTGCAGACGCATTAAGTCGACTCCCGATTACGATGACGTGTGAGGAATTAAAATCACTTAATGAACAAGTTGTATCGGTACTTACACGAGCACAAAGTAAAAAGCTAGAGTCTAAAGAACCGGTCTATAAAAATAATTTGACTGAAGAGTTATCTACCAGTAGCAGGCCTGATCAACCTGAGATTGTAGAGATTCTTAAAAAACCCAAGGACGTGACAGAGTTAGTTTTCACTAGTGAAAAAATAAATAAGAACACGGATTGTCTTTTCTCTGATAAGAAATTTTGTATTTATGTGCCTTCACAGTGTACTATATACCTAGATACTCGATCGTTATCTACCCCACAGGTGTTAGCGAGAGATTTAGGATCTTTTTGTGAAAAACAAAATATTAATGAGATTTTAATCATTAAAACTAAGCAAAATGCAACTAATATAAAAATACTTGCAAGTTATATGAAAAAATTGCATCAGAAGGTACCAAAAATTTTAATTACTAGAGATGTGATAAGAATAAGTAGCTACGAGGATAAGAAAATTATACTTAACGACTTTCATATGTTGCCCACTAGCGGTCATGCAGGGGTAAACAGAATGTTGAATAATTTAAAACAATACTATTATTGGCCAGGAATGACTAATGACGTCATAGAATACGTCAAAAAATGTAGTCACTGTCAATTTAATAAATTTTCGAATCATAGTATTAAGGAGCCAATGGTTATCACAAATACTGCAAGCTCTGCATTTGAAAGGATAGCTTTAGATATCATGGGTCCATTGCTATTAATAATAACAAATACATTTTAACGCTGCAATGCGATTTATCTAAATTTGTAGAAGCGTATCCTTTGCCCAGTAAAGATTCCGAATCTGTAGCACGAGTTTTTGTAACCAATTTTATTTTAAGATATGGAATCCCTAAGGAAATCATTAGTGATAGAGGCACAGAATTTATGTCTAATATTATGACTGATATTTGCAAAATATTACATATAGAAAAATTAAATTCAACGGCTTATCACCACGAAACAATAGGTTCTCTAGAAAATAGTCATAAGTCATTAGGAGCATATCTGCGAATACAGTGTGATAGGAACACTTTAGACTGGAGCGACTGGTTAGCATTTTGGACATTTTCTTATAATACTACGGTACATACACTAACAAAATACACTCCATTCGAATTAGTGTTTGGAAAACTTTGTAAACTGCCTTCAGACTTTGGAATGTCAGTAGAACCATTGTATAATTATAATGATTACCCTAAAGAGATGAAGTATCGATTACAGAGAGCACAGTACGATGCAAAAAATAATTTATTTTCTAGTAAGTTGAAAAGAAAATTATTGTATGATAAATGTACTTATCCTATTACATATAAAAAGGTGACCTTATTTTAGTGAAAAATCAAACAGGAGATAAACTCCAAAACATTTATAATGGTCCATTTGTAGTTATTGAAGAAGTGTCACCCAATGTAAAAATCTTGAAGGATAATAAGGAATATCTTATACATAAGAATAATACGAAATTGTATTACACTTAAAAATAATAATTATAACTAGATTAATTTTATAACTAAACTTATGTTACTATAATTTTAAGTACTATGGAATTAGCCTTATAATATACTTAACATACATTATGCAACATGACTTAATTGTTCTATCTAATTTTATTTTTTTCCTTTAAAAGGGAAGGGTGAACAGGACTTTTTCCAGGGAGTTGTAGTGTATACCTATCGGAAACGTAATTAGGTCATGTCGCAATCCGCTATTTACGTAGATAGTTTTAGCAAGTAAGCAATATTATTAATTCAATTATTTTGTAATGTTTTATTGCACTCAATAAACGGACTTCAAACTATAAACTATGTTTCCTTAAATAACCAACGATAGGCTAATATTAGAATTGCATGCAAATAATTAATTACAATAAATTAATAAAAAATCTGGAAAAGGACACAGTCAATAAAGTTCAGTTTTAATTTGAAAAAATAAATAAATAATCAAAATATTCAATTAAAATCGCTACTGAATATAATTTATTAGAACATATGTGATTTGCACTTGTATGAAACTCAAACACGTATTCCGAATATACAAACTAGAAACATGTGGATAAATATTATAAATATGAATACCTATAACTGTTACTTTATTACAAAAAATAAAGATGTGGTTTTTGGTTCTACTACACCAATGGTCAAGAGATGGCGCTGTAGTCTCCTGAATCGCGCTTTGGTTCCGTTGTTCCAGATTAATAAATACTTTTGATAGGCCTTCACAATGCAGTCGTTAGCACCCACTAAATAGAGATTCTATTTCTATTTTGTTGGTAGATTTTCTTAATGTGCGGTAAACACAAAAGTAACGCATGAAGTTGGTTGCTAAAGCGACCAACTCCATGCTGTTAAAATTTTGTGTTACAGTGATGCGCGCGCATCTTAAAATTTCACTGTCATCATTTTTTCATAACGCGCCTAAAGAAGTATAACTTCAAAAAATCGATGTGAAGTGCTGCTCCCGGTTACCCCGGTTACGTTTTTATTCAATTACAGTGATTATTAATACTTGTATAAAAATATTGAATTTGAAACTTAAAAATACAAATGATTCCCACGTATAATATTCTGTAATATTACTTGTTTGGGTGTACAGAAAGCGTAGTTTTAGTCATTGTCATAGGTTCTTTTACACCCTGTATTATTCTCCACTATCTGGTTCCTAGTTTCCCGGTTCTCCCGGTTACCCCGGTTACGTTTTTATTCAATTACAGTGACTATTAATACTTGAATTCAAAAAGTGACATATTCCTAAGAAATACATTTGAAAAGTCTTTAGTCGGTTCAAACTAGGAACCAGATAGTGGAGAATAATCGCTAATATTTTTATACAATAACGAGCCCATACTGTGCCGCGAATGAGGGCTATCGCGTATGAATCCGCCGCTAGAGGCGCTAGTGTAGCGTGAGGTCTCCGAAACGTCAAATGTTATTGCTTGTTGGTTGACTACGCGGGTTTATTTCTTATTAAAATAATGTTGTGATTAATTGGTAACAATTCGGCTTAATTATGGCAAATATGAGTTATGTGGCAATGAATGTCAGTTATTAAAAATTTGAGCTTAGAAAAATGATTATGTTCCCATTTTTTCCGAATAAAACGGAACTGGGCGTCACTGTGGCATGGCCTATTATGTTTAAGATATTGTGTTAAAATACGATCTAAATGTAACCTTTGATTTCATGTGCGTATTAATAAACTTTAAAAGTTACAATTTAGGACCTCACTCAACAGTGGCGCCATCTGGTGAGGCAGAAAACGGTAGCCCTCATTGCGGTAGCATATGGATTCTGTGAAGCGATTTTTAACCTCTAAACCAGAAGTTCTATAAACTTACTATCTGTGCCAGCGAATTTCGTACCGCCATAAAAAAAATAGGGGTTGGTGGTAGAAGGGTGAAAATTTAGGGTTTTATATATTTTTGTATGATGTATCATATAAAAAATAAACACAAAAAATTTTGTTCAAAAAAAACCTAAGGTGAGACCACCCTTAACATTTAGGGGGATGAAAAATAGATGTTGTCCGATTCTCAGACCTACTGAATATGCATATAAAATTTCACGAAAATCGGTCGAGCCGCTTTGGAGTAGTTCAGTTACGCACACCCATGACACGAGAATTTTATATATTAGATTGGCACATAAATGGTGAATAAAAATTAAAAAAAACTTGCTTAGATCAACTTGAATATTTATTTTCTCAATTTACTAAAAAAGTTAAAAACTGTAAATGACACTTTCTGTTCCTAAGCTCCTCATTTATAATCAATGTATTCCTCACCTCATTAGAACGGTATCGTCTTCTTCCTTGGCTATGGTGCCTTGTCTATGCTTGAGGCAGTCTCCGCGAGCCAGAGAGGCAACACTGGACGCCATAGCATCATCCCACCAACCCTTAGAAGGATCACCTGATATGCAGATTTTTATTCAACATCATCATCATCATCATCAGCCTATTAATGTCCCCACTGCTGGGGCACAGGCCTTCCCTATGGATGGAATAGGGAGATTGGGCCATGACCCACCACGCGGGCCCAGTGCGGATTGGTGGGTGCTAACGACTGCAGATGCAGCCGGGACCAACGGCTTAGCGTGCCTTCCGAAACACGGAGGAGCTCGAGATAGTAAATTTTTGGTCACCCACCCAATGACCGACCACTGCTAAAGTTGCTTAACTTCAACGATTGCAGCCGAACGCGCTAACCACTTGCAATATCCCCAGTGCTGGAGCACAGGCCTCCCTATAGTTGGAATAGGGAGACTGCTGTGCCCAGTGCGGATTGGTGGGTGCTAACGACTGCTCAGCCGGGACCAAGCTTAAGAGCCCTTTCACATTTTTTGCAAAAAATTTTTGAGCGCCTCGTTTACCCCCTTGGATAAGATTTCGACTATTTCCAATAGAAGTAAACATTAGATTTATTCTTCCTATTGTAAGTTAATGTAGAATATTTGCAAATACTATTTTCCTTTTTTTGTACTGATCGTTCTACCGCAGCTTGTTTACGGAAAAAACGATAATATGCACAACTTCAAACGCTTGGATCTCTAAATAATGTTCAATAAATTAGATCGAATTAATTACTGCGACATTAGAAATATGTTTTTGTTGTAACATAATGTATTAGAATTTTGATTTTCCATCTCATTAATTATCAAAAAAGACATCTAACCTCCGTGAGTTTTCCCAAAAAATAATGCAGGTTTACCTTGTATTTTGATATTGAATTAAATAGAATTACTATCAAAAACTTTCATAAAACTAATCTACCATCATTGAACTACTGAAATATGTACTTTTTTTTATAATTAGTTCATTAACAATTATTTTATAAGACTCGAAACATCAACCGTAAAGTGCAATATATACTAGTGCAAATCTACCTACGCGCCGATAAGTACGGCACCGGCGCAATTTTGTAAAAGGGCTCTTAAGAGCAGCACTGGACCCGCGATTGCAAACGGGCCATTTTCCCTATTTTTCCCACGGAGGACTTTTACTCAGTAGTAGCGACATTATTAAACTTATGATAAGGGTTTTATTTCCACTGATAGGTTCTTTGCTTTATTTTCGTAGTTACTGGTTTATATACTCTAAAGCAGTAGCTTTAAGGACCAAAATAGGTTGAAAATAAGTATTAATACGTGAATGATCGCGATTAAGGCTTCAATTGTGAAGCGGTTCATTCTAGTAATATAAGTTATTTACGGGATTGTTACCATGTACCTTGTTTTTAGCGAGTTTCCGATATTTCTGCACTGTTGCAAGCGCCATGATCACGGAGTAACTGAAGTAATTGCGGGTAGGCTGTTATTGGCAGACATATCGGTCTACCCTCCGACGAAGTCTTTTATTGCGTATGATACCCGTACCACTGTTCACATTCTCACTATTCACTCGAAACTGTTCTCGACACACAACACTTACAGTATCGGATCGCGACACGACACTTTTTTGATTATTTCCGGTTTTACACATACGAACCACTGGATTCCAGACACTCGACAATTTAAATCCATCCTCACGATTGAAATTTTACTGTTATGTTATTTCAATCGCTTCCCTGACCAATCTTGGTATGTAGTGGCGTTCTGTCGAGATAATCTGTGGGTTATAAAACTCAATCCAGTGGTTGGGACCAGAATCAATCAAATGTTCGGCGATGGCTGATTTCTGCGTATCGTTTCAACGTTTCAGTTACTCTGTGATCATGGCGCTTGCAACAGTGCCGAAATATCGGAAACTCGCTAAAAACAAGGTACATGGTAACAATCCCGTAAATAACTTATATCACTATAATGTTAGTGACCATGAAAGTTTAAAACAATATACGGTTCATTCTAATAGAGCCTTATGCTGTGCGACGTAAAGGTGAAAGTGCAATGACATCTGCACTCGTTTACAATTTATGCGCGTTACCTACGTATAAGTAGATACTACGAATGTTCATCAGGGATAATGTGTAAGAATTTTTCAAAACGACCCAGTAGTTTCAGAGCCTATTCAATACAAACAAACAATCAAATCTTTCCTCTTTATAATATTAGTATAGATACATTGTCGCCAACGCCATCTAGTTTCCAAGTATCGAAACCTAAACTCATTATGCGAAGTTTGCAAGCCATCTAGAATCTCCTAGAATCATAATCATAATCAATCAAAATCATTTATTCAGTTTAGCCTGTTACAAGCACATATGAATGTCTAGGAGCTACGCCATCGGTTCGTAAATCTACGGCGGGAGACCTTTTACTGAGAAGAACCGGCAACAAACTCAGCAAGGGCTGTTTTTTCTCCCTGTTTTATCATTTACAGAGTCGACATGTATAGTGACTAGATGGCGCTGTCGTAACACATAATTTGTTATACAAAAAGCCACTTCAGGTAAATATGCATCCGATCTCTAGTCATTAGCAATGGGAAAATTATATGTCAATAATAATGATATGTGAGGAGTGAGGAGCTCCATAGCGCAGGTGCAGTTAAGCAACTTTCGTAATGATCGGTCATTGGATGGGTGACCAAAAATCTTCTATCTCTCGCTCCTCCGTGCTTCGAAAGGCACGTTAAGCCGTTGGTCCCGGCTGCATCTGCAGTCGTTAGCATCCGCCAATCCGTACTGGGACCGCGTGGTGGGTCATGGCCCAATCTCCCTATCCCATCCATAGGGGAGGCCTGTGCCCCAAAAGTGAGGACACTAATAGACTGATAATTATGAATAATGATTAAACTTACGATCAGCTAAATTAGCGATGATATTCAATAAGGTTCCATCAGCTGTGTTAGCCAACGAATCTAATATAACACGCAGGGCTGTGTGCTGGGACCCTGTCAGCTCTGACATTCTTGTGGGTAACAAACTGGCTAGCGATCTGTATGATAAGCTAGGAAATAAATAGATAAAATTATTTAACCTGTCAAAGAACACAATGAAATTTGATACTCGTCATCAAACGTCATCCATCGACAAAATGGCGTCTCAAATCAAAATGGCTCCGGCTCCGATAAAAAAATTTATTACGCTGTAGCCAAACCATTAATTATCATTGCGTGAACGAGAGATTACTAATTGATAAATTTTCTTTCAAAAATTAAGGTAATAGGGGTGATGACGGGGTACAGTAAAAGAGATTCTATTAAGTCCGTCAGTTAGATGATCAAAAAATAATGGACACGTATTATTGCTTTGGGCAATCAACCAAAAAATGACAAAGTTATAGCGCATCAAAGTTTGGGAGTAGGGGCTCGTGACGTCACTTTAGTGAATTTTCACTTATAAGTGTACTCAAACGTGACGTCATGCGACTTTTCAAATCAATGTGAAAAAAGAAAAAATACGTGTCCAATACTTTTTGATAATCTACCTGATGAACAAAGAAAAAAAAATAGTCTATTATCAATGCATTATATTTTTTTGAGATGCCCAAAGTTAACACTACGCAGTTACGTTATGATCTGAAATAAACGCAAACTCGAGTAGATTCCGAGAATCATATATCTAACAGAGGTAGAACATAGCGGAGTTTCCGCTCGAATCGGCCTTTTGACAGTATGCAAAATAATATACCAAATGTTGGCAAGTGTATTTAATAGGAATATTAGCAGCGATTTTTTTATTCTGAAAGAACGAAATATTAATAACTTTTTTATAAAATCACTAAATAGAAATGATTATTTTGCTAGATGGTCGCGTGACCCAAAACCTTTGGGATTGGCGGAGCTTTAAATGACGTCACACGCAAGTAAACTTCCGGTTAAAGTGACATTACATTGTATCGTTTGACGTTTTAATAACAGTCGTGTGATGTCACACACTAGTAAGACGCCATATTGTCCAGAGAAACGTTTTCGCGGCAACTTGAAAATGGAGTTCTCGATTGGGTTATTGATACTGAAATACACAACAGAATGATGAATATCCACTTTTTACGGACTCCATAAACATTAGTAAATAACGTGAGATCGTTTTCTAAAACTTGTCAAATACCCTATTAGCCTAGCCCCAAAGTAAGCACTGCAAGCTTGTGTTATGGGATACTAGGATAACGCATAGAATGCATATACTACACAGACATATATAAGTTTTATTTTTATTTATTTATTTATACTTTATTGCACAAATGAGTCTACAAATGGCGGACTTAATGCCATTAGGAATTCTCATTCATTCATATTCATTCCTTTATTTAATATTTACATAGAACTACATATGAAACATCCATGACTGGAGTACAAATGCTCGTATTCATCACACAAACATCTGCGCCCACCAGGATGCGAATCTCGAGTAGTCTACACCATAAAACCCGGCGTACAAACCACTGAGCCAATCCAGTCGTCTAAAAATCCGTCCGTCCAAATGTATATGTATAATGTTTGACGACCTCCGTGGTCGAGTGGTTTGTACGCCGGGTTTCATGGTGTCGCCGACTCGAGAGGTCCCGGGTTCGAATCCCGGTGGGGGCAGATGTTTGTGTGATGAATACGAGCATTTGTACTCCAGTCATGGATATTTAATATGTATTTCTATATAAATATACTTATATATGTACAGTATATGTATTCTATCCGTTACCCTAGCATCCCATAACACAAGCCTTACAGTGCTTACTTTGGGGCTAGGCTAATTGGTGTGAGTGTTGGACATATTTATTTATTTATTATTTATTTATATTTGCGAACCTTTTAACATTATTTTTGGCCTTCTGTGAGTTCATTCAATATAACACGGTCCCAAACTGCAATAATAGACAATTGGACCTCGTGCTGAGCGCGAGCGGAGGCGTGTCTGTGAGCGCAGCAGATGAGGGCCTGCGACCTGTGGACGCATATCACCCCCCGCTGGCCGTGAACGTGGAGCTGGGCGCATACCACCCGTGCTCATTATCAACATTATATATATATACACCCATTCCCTGAGTACTCATAATTCATGGAACTTCAATAAAGCCGATTTTAATTTATTATATTTTTTATTAACAGAGGCAGACTGGAGTGATCTGTATGATAGACAAGATCCGGATGTAGTTTTAAATTTATTTTATGATAAGTCTAGCAAACCCAGCGAACTCCGTTTCACCACTTCGATGGCTTCGTTTTATGTAACATTTCGTTTTGTGATTAAAAGAAAACGATTTATTTTTTAAAATTTTTACTGAATTTTCTTTGCTATAAACCTCACGGAGCCCGAGAACTTTCCAACGAATGCAAAACCGTGGAAATCGGTTAGTGCGTTCTGGAGTTATAGCGTCAGGAAGGAAAACCCGACTTATTTTTATATAGTAGACTAGCAAACCCGGCGAACTCCGTTTCGCCACCAGATAGCTTCGTTTTATGTAACATTTCGTTTTGTGATTAAAAGAAAACGATTTATTTTTTAAAATTTTCCTGAATTTTCTTTGCTATAAACCTCACGGAGCCCGAGACCTTTCCAACGAATGCAAAACCGTGGAAATCGGTTCGTGCATTCTGGAGTTATAGCGTCAGGAAGGAAAACCCGACTTATTTTTATATAGTAGACTAGCAAACCCGGCGAACTCCGTTTCGCCACCAGATAGCTTCGTTTTATGTAACATTTCGTTTTGTGATTAAAAGAAAACGATTTATTTTTTTAAATTTTCCTGAATTTTCTTTGCTATAAACCTCACGGAGCCCGAGACCTTTCCAACGAATGCAAAACCGTGGAAATCGGTTCGTGCATTCTGGAGTTATAGCGTCAGGAAGGAAAACCCGACTTATTTTTATATAGTAGACTAGCAAACCCGGCGAACTCCGTTTCGCCACCAGATGGCTTCGTTTTATGTAACATTTCGTTTGGTGATTAAAAGAAGTTTTTTTTTTAATTTTTCCTGAATTTTCTTTGCTATAAACCTCACGGAGCCCGAGACCTTTCCAACGAATGCAAAACCGTGGAAATCGGTTCGTGCGTTCTGGAGTTATAGCGTCAGGAAGGAAAACCCGACTTATTTTTATATAGTAGATTAACAGAGGCAGACTGGAGTGATCTGTATGATAGACAAGATCCGGATGTAGTTTTAAATTTATTTTATGATAAGATATATGAAATTTTTGACAAATGTGTTCCTCATAAAAAAAATCATACAAACAAAGGTGATAGCAGGTTTATTTACCCGGTGTGGTACACGGCTGAAATTATTAAAAATATAAAGTTGAAATACCGATTGCATAAAAAATATAAGTCCAGTAAATTGCGCGGTGATTATGAAAAGTTTTCACAATGTAGAGCGAAAGTTAAAATTGAAACTGCATTAGCTCATGATCAGTACCGCGACCGCGTACAGCAACACTTAGTGAGGGACCCGCGAGCTTTTTGGCAATACATAAGATCTAAGAAAGGGAATTCGAATAATCGTAGATTGATTAAAGACGGGAGGGTACTGACGGAAAACGAATGTGCCAATGAGTTTGCTCGGTTCTTCCGTTCTGTATATAATCCAGAGCCTCCCGTGCTAAGTGTGGAGGCGGCGAGTGCAAATTCTGAAGCAGGCGCAGCGACCTAACGTTCAGCAGGGCCCGATGGCATTCCTTCGTTAATTTTTAGAGATTGCAGAGCAGTGTTAGTGGAACCATTGTTACATATATTCAACTTATGTATCAAAAATGCAAAGTGTCCTGATCGCTGGAAACTCACAAGGGTAGTACCGGTGCCAAAAGGTAGTGGAGGATCGGCGGCTAGTGATTACAGACCAGTTGCGGTTTTATGCACTCCAGCTAAAGTATTCGAGTCGACTATTCATAGTAGCCTGTATCCGAAAATAAGTGCTTTGTTGTCAGACGCACAGCACGGTTTCCGTCCTGGGCGGGGGACAACAGGGAACTTGTTGAATCTTATGGCACACATAGTACCGACAGTAGATGCCGGTCACCAAGTTGATGTTGCCTACTTTGATTTTAGGAAGGCCTTTGATACTGTTGATAATGATGTCCTTCTATCAAAGTTGGCTAACGTAGGTTGCACACCGCACACGTTGTCATTTTTCGCCTCGTATCTACGAGACCGATGCCAATACGTGGATTGCAGCGGCAGGCTATCCGAACCCTATTTTACAAGATCAGGTGTAAGTCAAGGCAGTAATTTAGGAGCTCTGCTATTTATTTTAATGATCAACGACTTGCCGAAAGTAGTCAAGATGTCTACACCATTGTTATTTGCTGATGACCTAAAATTAGTTCGCACAATAAAGGGATCCGGTCATGACTCTTTGCAACAGGATATAGATAGGGTAGTAGAGTGGAGTTTTAAAAATAAATTGTATTTCAACGTGGACAAATGTTCCGTATTATCGTTTAGTCGAGCGCGTAGCCCGAGTCACCATCAGTACTACATGGACAGCATGCCACTGAAACGTGTATCCGAAGTGAAGGACTTAGGCGTGCGCTTCACTACCGATGTGAATTTTCGACAGCATATCGTAGAAGTTTGTAAGAAAGCTTACCGGAATTCGGGCTTAGTTTTACGTCAAGCGAACGAATTCACAAATCTCAGTGCAACAAAAGCTTTATACGAATCCCTCGTAAAAAGCCATTTAGAATGCAATGCTTTAGTCTGGTCGCCACAAGAAGCGAAATATAAATTAATGTTAGAACGCATCCAGAACAAATTCGTGAGATTTATTTTTTTGAAGCAGTATGGTGTGTATCCAGGCTTTCCACTTTTGTACCCTACTCTGTTCACACTAGGCATGACGGGCCATTTTAAATTAGAAGTAAGGAGGGAAGTGTCTCTGGCCACTTATTTATTCAAAGTGATTCGTGGTAAACTAAGGAACCCAGAGATTGTTCACACAGTTCAGTTGTGTGTGCCCAACGAGTACGCGGGGCGACGGAGGCAGCACTAACCTAACGACTTGTTTCAATGCACATTGAATGAATTCACACGGGCCGCTTATTGTATACTATCATAGAAATGTTTATTTTATTTTCCTGTTTGTGTTTTTTTTTTTTTTATTTTTAGTTTTGTACAATAATTGGATGTATCGTAACTGCTCTATTGTATTAGGTTATACCTGTAATGATAGATGTAAGTGATTATTAAATAAATAAATAAATAAATTAAAAAGAAATGATGTGGTGTCGTGAGACACCAGGTAGGAACGAAGTTCCTTCGGCTAATGCGCATTTAACGGTATTATTCCACGCACTTTTTTCCACGGATTTTTTCTTACGGTTTTACTATCACATTTTTTTCAGTTCGGTCGCGCAGCAAATCCCTATCCCCTCCAAGCCTGCCGTAAGGAACTTCGTTCCAAAAATGTAACCCCGAAGCGAAACGAGGGCGGGCCATTACTACTTTTATATTAATATAGTAGCTGACCCAGCGAACTTCGTTCCGCCATACAAAAAATAGGGGTTGGTGGTAGAAGGGCGAAAATTTTGGGTTATATTTATTTTTGTATGATGTATCATAAAAAAATAAATAAAATCTAAAATTAAAATTAGGGGTGGATTACCCTTAACATTTAGGGGGATGAAAAATAGATGTTGTCCGATTCTCCTACTGAATATGCATATAAAATTTCACGAAAATCGGTCGAGCCGTTTCGGAGGAGTTGAACCACAAACACGAGAATTTTATATATTTTATATATATATAGGCAGAATTTTAAAATTAGTATCTTTCATATTTATACAAAGAATGGTAAATCATTAGACAGAATTGTAAAAAGTTATTCGAAAGATAACATCAATTTAATATGTGTATAATAAATAAGTTATTCAAAAGAAAATATTACTACAAAAAAAAACCACGCGGACCAGACAGCAGACGGGACTCGAACCCGCACCCTTCGCTATCCGGGCGAATGCTACAGCGGCCCTGATTGAATGTGTCAAATTCTTTCTAGCCTTTCTTAAGCTGCAAGGCAGCGCCATCTCTTCGCATTGTAGGTAACCCACAATGTCAAATGAATACCTTTACAAGTATTAAACATTAAAGACGAAATAGCAATTATTATTAAGGTTATAATTTTTATTTTAAGCATATAATTGCTAGATGTTTAAATCTAAAGAAAATATAAGTAAAAGAAATCCACGAGGACAGGCGGCAATTAAAGTTCGAGCAGATGCGTGCTAAAAAAATAAAAATTATAAAGTTCGCAATCCGGGCGAATGCACTGACCAATTATGCTACCACGGCCCTGATGGCCGCGTCGAAATTTTCCTAGCCTTTAAGCTGCAAGGCAGCGCCATATCTTCGCATTGTAGGTAACCCACAATGTCAAATTAATACTTTTTCAAGTATTAAACATTTGAAAGAAGAAATAGCAATTATAGTTTATTTATTTTAAGCATTTAACTGCTAGATGTTTAAATCTAAAGAAAAGTTTACTAGAAAACAAATCCACGCGGACCAGGCAGCGGACGGGACTCGAACCCGCATCCTTCGCAATCCGGGCGAATGCACTGTGGTAAAACTTTTCTTTAGATTTAAACATCTAGCAGTTAAATGCTTAAAAAAATAAAAACATAATTATAAAGTTATTCTATTCCATAAATTCACTCACCTACACTCATCCCCTCCAGGCAATAACTGGACTAATCTAATTTTATCCTCTATATTCTCTCTGGCAATACACTCTCTGATTGCCCACTGCATTCCATTAGATTCAGCCTTCATTCGAATTGGCAAACGATTGGCCAATGTCAATACGTAGTGCTTGTCCTCGAACGTTAATATTGGATCAAATATTGGCCAAACCTGACAACCAAAGACATGATAGAATAGAATAGTCAATAGTATACACCAAATTAAGCCTTAAGTGCAAGAATGAGAATTTAGTTTGTGAAAAATTGGCGACCATATCTCTAAACAGAGATCATCTATAAGGAAGTGAAATTTAATGTCAAAGAGAAGGTTGCGTAAATATTGTTCTAAAAACCCCATAAAAAAACATCATCAGCCTATTAATGCCCCACCGCTGGGGCACAGGCCTTCCTTATGGGTGGAATAGGGAGATAGGGACCCACCACGTGGGCTCAGTGCATATTGGCAGGTGCTAACGACTGCAGATGCAGCCGGGACCAACGGCTTAACCCTCCGAAGCACGGAGAACTCGAGATAAAAGATTTTTGGTCACCCATCCAATGACCAACCACTGCGAAAGTTGCTTAACTTCAACTATCGCAGCCGAACGCGCTAACCACCCGCGCCATCGAGCTCCTCATAAACAAACATATAATAATAATAATAATAATAATATTTTTTTATTTTCTCATACCACAATCTAAATAAGACTTACATGAAGCAATGGTACAATGTAGCAGATTGTGGTGGGCTGATACCAGAACTAGGAAAAATCCTGTATCCCAGGTTATCAACCCTCCACCCCAAACAATGGTCAGAAAACTTATGAATTCTAGGTACTTCGTAAGATATTTTATAAACATACAACATAACATACATATACTCTTACACAATTCATTATTATAGTCATACTCTGACTAAAATAATATTTTTAGTTTAACCGAATTTACGTATGAAACAGGAATAATAGAAATTCAGTGTGCCATCTAGGAAATTTTAATTAGTTTCAGTAGGCCCTCATGCCACAACAATAATAACTTTGAAATGTCTGCACAAACAAATCACACTAATATTATAAAGGCGAAAGTTTGTGAGTGCGTATGTTTGTTTCTTCTTCACGTCGAAACGGCTGGAGCGATTTTAATAAAATTTAGTATCGAGTTAGCTGACACCCTCAATGAGGGCTATCGCGTCTGAAACCGCTAGAGGCGCTTGTGTTGCGTGAGGTCTCCGAAATGTCAAATTTTATAGCTTTATTTATTTATTTTAAACTTTATTGACCAAAATACAAAACAATGGTACAAAAGGCGGACTTAATGCTAATAGCATTCTCTCCCAGTCAACCTTTGGGAAAAAAGAAAAACGCGAACGGCGGTATAAAGCTAAATATACACACATAAATATTGAAATAATAAATAATATTAAAATTTATACGAATTAACATAGATACATATATACGTAAATAGATAGTACTTACGAAAGGAATACACATACATACATACATACCACAATTGTATTTAAATATATATATATATACACATAACTATACACCTGATGATGATTAATAAAGTGACTCTTTATCTTAAATTTTGAAGCAGATGAGTGCGAACATTCCTTTTAAATATGAGTTTATTTGGAGATCTTCTGATGGAGCTTTGTGGGTCGACTACGCGGTTTTTACTAATCAAAATAATAGTTGTAATATTTGGTAATAAATCAGACTTATTATGGCAAATATGAGTTACGTGTCAATGAATGTCCGTTAGTTAAAAGCGGAGCTGTAAAAAGATATTACGTCCTCCTTTTTTCCGAACAAAACGGGACTGCGCAACGCTGACATGGGCGATCATGTTTAAGCTACGATTCTTTTGTATTAAAATGTAAACTTTGATATCACGAGCGTGTTTACTAACTTTAAAAGCTACACTTCAGGACCTCACTCAACAGTGGCGCCATCTGGTGAGACAAAAAACGATAGCCCTCATTAACACATAGGCTACGTTTTACTGCGGGAAAATATCCCTAATAAACCGCGGGTAACAGCGCGAGGCACAGCTAGTAATATTATATGTTACTAGCGGCCCGCCCTCGCTTCGCTTCGGTGTAGAGCTGAAGTGTAGACTACAGTTTTTGTTCTCAGGCTTGTGTTATACGCAATGACATTCATCTATGATTCTTCTTATACCTGCATGCAAAGTCTCAGCCCGATCGGTTTAAAATTGACAAAGTTTCATACAAACTTTCATTCCCTATTTTATCCCCTTGGGGGTAGAACTGATCAAAATCCTTTCTTAGCGGATGCCTACGTCATAACATCTACCTGCATGCCAAATTTCAGCCCGATCCGTCCAGTGGTTTGGGCTGTGCGTTGATAGATCACTATGTCAGTCAGTCAGTCACCTTTGAGTTTTATATATATAGATTTAAAAGATCCTTACCTCATCTATCAATTCCAAAACACCGTTATAAAAGGTATCGTCATGTTTCCTCTTCAGTGTTTCTTGCAAAATGTACTTTAAAATCATAGCCATATGTTTCATATCTCCATTCAACAAAATATATGGTTTCGTTAAAAAATACTTCATTAAAACATTCATGAAATAACTTAAAAATCTAACATCAGCTTTTTCGTAAGCAACGCGAAAGAATTTCTTGATATTATCCACAGTCAAAGATTTCAGACTTACAAACAGAAGATCTGTAAAATACTCTTTACAAGTATCAAGTTGCTTTTCTTCTTTCACCGCGTAAAAATCTAATATATTATAACATATAGTATGTAACATAGTATCATCATATAGCGCTATGTTGAACAATTCGACATATATTCTCATAGCTCTCACTGTATTAGCATTTAAATTTTCTATATCATCTGAGAAATCTTCTATTAGAATGGCTGAATTAATTTGATACTTTGAACACCAATTTTTATATGTTTCTTGTATACTACTATGTTTTAAATGTTTCTTGTGAACAATGGCGAAATTGTTTATTTGTTTACGTAAAGAAATCACGTTGTTTGGATGAAGATTGCTTACAATGTGGCCGAAAGCTTTTGATGTCATCTGAAAATAACATTTATATTAAATAACATAAGGGTTTTTTTTCTCTTTCCCGCCAACTAATATAACTTTATGAAACTATCATTTCTTATAGACTAGAACTCAGTAGACCTTGATGCAAACTTAATATCCAGAAAATCCATGCTTAGACATATATGACCACAAACGAAAGTTATATATTCTGGATTCATTTTGTGTTATTCTTGATAATTCCCTAGGAAGCTTAACTATTTCCAAGATATAATCAGAAGCCTATTAATGTCCCCACTGCTGGGGTACAGGCCTTCCCTATGGTTGGAATAGGGAGATTGGGCCATGACCCACCACGTGGGCCCAGTGCGGATTGGTGGGTGCTAACGACTGCAGCCGGGACCGACCGCTTAACGTGCCTTCCAAAGCACGGCGGAGCGAGTGATAGTAAATTTTTGGTCACCCATCCAATGACCGACCACTGCGAAAGTTGCTTAACTTCAACGATCGCAGCCGAATGCGCTCACCACTTGCGCCATCGAGCCAGGATCGGATGCTATGGAGTAATTCAGAAAAATAACTATGATTTAGTCCAGTTTTTCTTGCTTTCTTAACATCAGGTGGAATGGGATAATATTCTATTCCACATACAATAAAAATTATTAATATAAAAAAATCACCTCACGATTTGTATCATACAGCACATCGCAGTACTCTTGAAGAAACTTCAGAGCCGCTTCCGCAGTGAAGTCACCCTCCAAACCCTTACCATCCATAGACAAAACTACAATCCTTTCCAAAACCTCGCCAAAGACACCAGCACCCAGACCCATCTTGTATTCACCCATAAAGTAAACAACTTTACCAAAATTCTCACTCAAACCAGAGAGGCAAACTTCTACAACTTCATCATCAAAATTTTCCACATCCACCATTAGACAAGAAGTTTCTTCGACTTTAACTTTGAATAATTTAACATCAATGCTGTTGTTAAAATTATCAGTTTTAACAACATTTTTAGCCAATTTCACTATAGTTTCTTTAATAGTGTTTTTATCGTATATTTGTATGTTGTCTAGTAGGATTTTTGTTGCGTTTTGGAATGTGTCTTTGGCGTCGAAATCTGATGTTTCTAGTATGAGAGTTAGAAGATCAGGTAATATGGTTTGTTGTAATATGTGATTGTCTTTCAAAGCTGCCAATAGTGCTTCGGTTACGTTCAAGCCGCCACTGCGGGTGGTAGCTAAAATAAAGAAAAAGTCAATTGAATACTACCCTATTCTAACCAGTTTCTTCCTTCCTTAATTTTGACTTCTCACACCAATTAGCCTAGCCCCAAAGTAAGCTCTGTAGGCTTGTGTTATGGGCTACTAGGGTAACGGATAGGATACATATACTGATATACAGGGCGTCCCACAGCTACCTCACACGGAGGGAAAGTATATTAAATATTAAAGATAGTGTGGCGGCGACATCTATATGCCCCACAGATATACAACGGATATAACAAATCATTACTCACCATCCTCAAGAGATGGCGTTACCTGCACTGCGATCAATATTAGTATGGAAGCCTACATCGTGCAAATGAAATTCGGCGGCTAACTCTTCATATAGTGTTGAGTAGGACTTACAAGAGGCGGTACATTTGTCCCGGACATGACGTCAAAATGTAAGAGCGGCTCAAAATTTTAAAATGTACTACTTCACATTAAATGTCGCGATAGTCGCGTCTCGTTACTCACTCACTCTTCTAAGTCTGAGAGAGAGCGAGGCATGACATTTCATTTAAGTCCTCTACGCACTATCCATCTGTATCTCTATCTCTTTTACATGTATAGCGCTGTCCTGCATGCTGGATCCAGTAAGATTGATAGTGCGTAGAGGAGGTGCTACTCGTACACACAAACGTAATGTCGAGCTTCTGTACGCCTCAATGTCATATTTGTACTCGTCACTTCAAATGTGTTGCCGAGCTTCAGTACGCCTCGCCTCATTTGAAGTGGGACATTGTACTGGCTCAGTACAAAAAAGAGGCTACTCTTACAAACTCTTTTTCAAGTCGTGTCCTACCCAACACTATCTTCATATATACGAAGCCCGACCAATATCAGTCGGGCCGCGGCCCCCGAGCTAACATCACCCAGCTCGGAGGAAGATCTTCCCCTTTGGCCTTCCTACACTGGTGACCCCGACGAGATGTTGGTCGGGCATTGTATATATGAAGAGTTAGCCTCCGAATTTAATTTGCGCGATGTAGGCTTCCATACTATTATTGATCGCAGTGCAGGTAACGCCATCTCTTGAGGATGGTGAGTAATGATTTCCTCCATCCGTTGTCTATACGTGGGGCATATAGATGTCGCCGCCACAATAGGATATTTTACTGAAATTTTATTTTTATTTTATTTTTAATAATAACAAGAACTGCATTTACAGATTTTTTAAAAATCGCCTGCTGGGAATCAAACTCGTGAATATGAAAAAATAAACACAGCATATTTTATGATAACCATCGAAAGGGTTAATCACATGGATTATTTTTTTCTCAATAACATAGCATTTTAAATGAAAGGAATATCTTATTACGTGATAAAAATAATAAAGTGATATACAAACTGTAGTACGTATGCATTTCTTTTTGAACTCACAGTTACAATGCGATTGGCTGAAATTTATTAAAATAACTAGCTGATCCAGCGAAATTCGTACCGCCATAAAAAATAGGGGTTGGTAGTAGAAGGGTAAAAATTTTGGGTTGTATATAATTTTGTATGATGTATCATAAAAAAATTAAAAAATATATATATATCTATAATTGGAAAAAAATGGGGGGGGGGGATTACCCTTAACATTTAGGGGGATGAAAAATAGATGTTGTCCGATTCTCAGACCTACCCAATATGCACACAAAATTTCATGAGAATCGGGAAAGCCGTTTCGGAGGAGTTTAACCACAAACACCGCGACACGAGAATTTTATATATTAGATAATTCGAAATTGGAACACATAAATTTTCAAGCGTCTGCAATTTTATTTGTGTTGTTAATTTACTTACCATGGCGTATCAAAATAAAATGGGTTTAATGAAAGGTTACTTTATGAACCACAAAGACACAATATTAGCTTTGCGGTGGTACCGCGAAAGATACCCTGATAGAACCGTACCTTCTCGATATGTATTTAAAAGGTTAGTGGATACTTTAAGAAATTTAGGACGCTTTGGTATGTGCTTACAGAAACCACAGCAGCGAATGATAAACGTCAACGATGATGAACTAAACATTTTAACTTATTGAGGCGTATCCGATTTTATATTAATTTGTTATCTAAATTTTAAATAAAATGTTAAATTAAATTACTTTTCTTTTATTTAAGATGCTATGTTATTTTGCAAATAATAATTATCTTATATTAAAATATGTCGTGCTTTTTTTTCGAAATTTCACGAGTCTGAATCCCAGTTGAGTTGTAGCAGGCGATTTTTCAAAAATCTGTGAATGCAGTTCTAATTAATATTAAAAATAAAACGATGTCTTCTTTCAGTAAAATATCCTATCTTCAATATTTAATATACTTTCCCTCCGTGTGAGGTAGCCGTGGGACGCCCTGTATATTTATATAGAAATACATATTAAACATCCATGACTGGAGTACATTCATCATTCATCACACAAACATGTGCCCTCCCCCCCCCCCCCCCCTTTTCTAGTTATATTGTCTTGAAATGAAATGAAATGAAAAATTATTTATTGGCCATCATAAACATAGTATATAACAAAAATAAATTCTTTTAAAATAAAGTCTTTATTTTGTTTTGTCTGTGTCACGCACACAGAGTACTAAAGTTTAGTTTTATGAGTTTAGTACCATGTTTCAACGCCTTTGTTAGAGATTAATGCTTCCATGTTATTTGTAATTCATTCAAAAAGTTAATGCAAATCGAAATGTCTATACAAATCAAGGGCGGATCCAGGGGGGCGTCATGGGGGCTCATGGCACCCCCTGGGCTGGGTACAGATGGACCAAACCCAGGGGGATTTTATTTAAGTACTTTCAATATTTAATATACCACGACTATATGACCCAAATGGCGCCAACGCTGGCTATATGACCCCCCCCCCCCCCTGGCGCCAAAGCTGGATCCGCCCTTGATACAAATAGTGTTAAGATTTCAAGTCACTCACCATTCCCGCTACCCATCATGGCAATAGCTTCATCGGCTGCGGTCCTCACCAGCAGTTCTGTGAGTTCGGACCCCGATTCCAAGAGTAGGGAACCCTCGAGGGCGTCCGATAACATTTTACGGGCCCCTGGGGATTGCTCCGAGCCGATCGCCTTGTGGGGAGATATTGATATTATTAGGTGGTAGAGAGTATTTATTTAAATGAAAAACAAAACAAATCTTTACATTTAAATGTAGATGAAAGAAAAAATCGCTGTCTTGCCATCCTTTCCTTTTGCAATAGATATGGTCTTTGTACTGTACAGTTTGAGGAGCTCGATGACGTAGGTCGTTAGCGCGTTCGGCTGCGATCGTTGAAGTCAAGCAACTTTCGCAGTGGTCGGTCGCTGGATGGGTGACCAAAACTTTACTATCTCTCACTCCTCCGTGCTTCGGAAGGCACGTTAAGCCGTTGGTCCCGGTTGCATCTGCAGTCGTTAGCACCCGCCAATCCGCACTGGGCCCGCGTGGTGGGTCATAGCCCAATCTTCCTATTCCCTCCATAGGGAAGGCCTGTGCCCCAGCAGTGGGGGCATTAATAGGCTGATGATGATGATGATGACTGTACAGTTTTATTTTTAAACTAAACCGGCTTTTAATAAAGAAAATTTTGCAACTTCATCGATTTCCAACCATAGAGGTATAAGAATAGAGTAGGGGAGATATAGACTCTACTACAAGTGGAAGTGTACCTCTAATAGAAAGAGAAAGAAGATGAGAGACCGCTAGCTTTTTCTCTCTAATCGCGTATGCGCATTGGATGAAAAACCTTTGGATGAATACGACCAATCACACGACTGCGCAGCGTCATAAGAGAGAGAGATAGCTAGCGGTCTCTCATCTTCTTTCTCTTTCTAAAAGATGGACACTTTTAGAGCCGCCTTCCCCACTCTATTATTATACCTCTATTTATTTATTTATTTAATAGGTGTACTTACAGCTAAACATACAAAAACATTAAAAAATTAAAATAATCTCTTATCTATTAGACAAGTCCGTCCGTCTGTCTGTCTGTGGTGCTGTTTCAGCGGCCAAACCGTAAGAGATAGATAAAGAGAATATTTAAGTTATAAGTTAAGAATAGTCTGATAAGTTTACAAACCGGATTTGAATAACGTAGCACTTCCGGTTTTCGAGAAATAAGGTTTTGGTGAACATTTGGTTCACTGGTTTGCTAGTACTTATTCTAAGACATATATGCAAGCCTTTACAAGCACACACAACATTCAATTCAGAAAAGTACAATATAATTAATAATCAATACAAAATAGTGCAATTAATAATCAATGTTTGATTTAAAATTAAAAATGTATGTCAAATAGATGAAAAAAATAACAATGTAATGTTAAATTGATACAAAAAATAATAATAATAACTATAATAATGCGGAATTAATGAGAATCGAGCATCTCAAACAATGTTGCTTTAAAGTTTTTCTGCGAAACGTCAAAAATGTCCAAGTTGATCTTGTGTTAATATCCAACTCAACTCACCGTTAGAAGAGCACAGACGCATGGCACGGTGCGACAGAGCAGGACGGCTGCATGAATAGATTCCACGCCTTGTATAGAAGAATGCGCGTGCGCACGACACGAAGCTTGTATGATATTGGTTAGGACTAACTGCAGATCTGGGTCGTCTTTGTTGTGCACTGTTTATAGAGAAAAAATGAGCAGTTTAAATAAATATATTATATCTATACTAGCTGACCTAGTAAACTTCGTACCGCCATAAAAATAGGGGCCGGTAGTAGAAGAGAAAATTTAGGGTGGTATGAATATTTTAATACCACATTTATAAAAAAAAATATTGTCCAAAAAAAATTTAGGGGCGTGTAACGTAGTGTTCTATCCATTTCCTGGGATAACATTCCTCCTAACCCATATGAGAACACTACGTTACAATACCCAATAGTTTGAATTTTGACGCGAAGGCGCTTTGTAGGTTTCAGAACACTACGTTACAGGTAGGCAACCATTATCACTTAAGGATATGAAAAATAGATAGTAGCTGATTCTCAGACCCACGGTATATGCATATAAAATTTCATAAAAATCGGTCAGGCCGTTTCAGAGGAGTATGGTAAGTAACATTGTGACACGAGAATCTAATATATGAAATTCTCGTGTCGCGGTGTTTGTGGTTAAACTCATCCGAAACGGCTTTCCCGATTCTCATGAAATTTTGTGTGCATATTGGGTAGGACTGAGAATCGGATAACATCTATTTTTCATCCCCCTAAATGTTAAGGGTAATCCACCCCTAAATTTTTTTTTTCAATTTTAGATATTTTCTTTTATTTTTTTATAATACAGCATTGGTAAATACACACTACCCTAAATTTTCACCCTTCTACCACCAACCCCTTTTTTTTTATGGCGGCACGAAGTTCGCTGGGTCAGCTACTTTTATATATAAGATTATATCTTAGAGATGGTTTTAATACCTAATTGTAACAGTTGCATACAATACTTTATCTGCGCCGCTATCTCTACGGCGTTCTAAGAACTTAAAATTCATACAAAGTTTCGGCGTCGGCGCTGTGGTAGTCAAACGCTCGTGATTGACAATATTGTTTTTATTGAAATTCATACAAATATACCAAAAATACCACACACCGAGCAGTGCGAATTGTGGCTGTCTGATGAGTGAGCTCTTGGCGCTAGAGGGATTTAAAAAGCGAAGGAGTGTTATTATGAAATTAAGTACAACATTATAACACCCGTTTGGGCGTTCTAATGGTTTTTTGACATTGACAAATTTTGATTTGACAAATGACATTGGATGTTTTAATGTTATCAATAAACTGTTCGAGTCTTTAATATACGTTACTAGCGGCCCGCCCTCGCTTCGCTTCAGTGTAGAGCTGTAGTGTAGACTATAGTTTTTGTTCTCAGGCTTGTATTATACACAATGACATTCTTCTAATACCTAATTACAATAGGCACGCGCTGCCAGGCCCCGCCCGGTAGCGTCGGAACCGCTATATCCCTGCATTTTAAATCAGTAATGTCTTCGAAAATATTCATTTAAATTACATGCGTTAAAGGGCCACATTGGTCTATATTAAATGTACAATGTATTTAACGTTCTTTATTGAATAAGGATGAATGTTATATTGCTGAAAATCGCTTCGTAAATAATCGTTTATTTCTCGTAAAAAGTATAGGATAAAAATGGTTATTGCGGGTTATCCCTAAGAGATAGACATATACCAACGCGGACTTTTTTGTAGACCTTTTTAAGGTGTACAATACTGTAGTACATTATTTTGATCTATCTCGTAGGGTTCAGCCAGCGTTTGCAATGTAAGCGCTATAAAATGTGTTTATTTACGACCTTACATTGAAAACCTCTAAAATTATCAGTGTTTCTCTAGTATATTATGCATGTATTATACATATAAACCCTCCTCTTGAATCACTCTATGTATTAAAAAATGGTTGCCTGTAAAGTCGGTTTTACGGGCGAAGATTTTACGTGACAACGTCTTTTTCTCGGTAGAATATTTATTGATATGAATATAATTAAATTGCACAATAGGAACAAGGAATTGAATGAAAATAAGAATAAGAATTTACTTGCACGCGTGGGTCACACATTACCTGCGCGTGGTGCACCAGCCTGGTGTGGTCGTATAGCGCGGCGTGGTAGGTGAAGCATGCCCGGCAGGTGGGGCACGCGTGGGTCACACATTACCTGCGCGTGGTGCACCAGCCTGGTGTGTTTGTATAGCGCGGCGTGGTAGGTGAAGCATGCCCCGCAGGTGGGGCACGCGTGGGTCACACATTACCTGCGCGTGGTGCACCAGCCTGGTGTGGTTGTATAGCGCGGTGTGGTAGGTGAAGCATGCCCCGCAGGTGGGGCACGCGTGGGTCACACATTACCTGCGCGTGGTGCACCAGCCTGGTGTAATTGTATAGCGCGGCGTGGTAGGTGAAGCATGCCCCGCAGGTGGGGCACGCGTGGGTCACACATTACCTGCGCGTGGTGCACCAGCCTGGTGTGGTTGTATAGCGCGGCGTGGTAGGTGAAGCATGCCCCGCAGGTGGGGCACGCGTGGGTCACACATTACCTGCGCGTGGTGCACCAGCCTGGTGTGGTTGTATAGCGCGGCGTGGTAGGTGAAGCATGCCCCGCAGGTGGGGCACGCGTGGGTCACACATTACCTGCGCGTGGTGCACCAGCCTGGTGTGGTCGTATAGCGCGGCGTGGTAGGTGAAGCATGCCCCGCAGGTGGGGCACGTGTGGGTCACACATTACCTGCGCGTGGTGCACCAGCCTGGTGTGGTTGTATAGCGCGGCGTGGTAGGTGAAGCATGCCCCGCAGGTGGGGCACGCGTGGGTCACACATTACCTGCGCGTGGTGCACCAGCCTGGTGTGGTCGTATAGCGCGGCGTGGTAGGTGAAGCATGCCCCGCAGGTGGGGCACGCGTGGGTCACACATTACCTGCGCGTGGTGCACCAGCCTGGTGTGGTTGTATAGCGCGGCGTGGTAGGTGAAGCATGCCCCGCAGGTGGGGCACGCGTGGGTCACACATTACCTGCGCGTGGTGCACCAGCCTGGTGTGGTTGTATAGCGCGGCGTGGTAGGTGAAGCATGCCCCGCAGGTGGGGCACGCGTGGGTCACACATTACCTGCGCGTGGTGCACCAGCCTGGTGTGGTTTTTAACTATAGAAATATATTTTGTTTACTAAAACATTGTACATGTAAACTTAAACTTAACACGAGAGACTCATCGTAACGTTACCGAGCGTTACACTTTTTCATAAGTGACTCCCAGCCGCAACCTAATTTAAGACGTTGTCACGTCAAAAAACGCATCAAAATCCGTTGTGTAGTTTTAAAGATCTAAGCATACATAGGGACATAGGGACAGACAGCGGGAAGCGACTTTGCTTTATACTATGTAGTGATAAAGATTTGCGGAAAATTGATCGAAAACAATTCATCGAATTACAATTCTTCGAACACAATTCATCGAAAAAACAATTCGTCGAAAAACAATTCTTCGAACGGTAATTCCAAAAAAAAATGAAAATTTAGCCGGAGGGAGGCTAAAACGAGGTGGGGAAAGGGGAAAAAGTATGAAAAAAAAAACGTTGCACGTACAAAAGTGTCTTTTCTGGCGCTTCGCCGGCCGCTGCCGCGGCACGCTCGCTCCGCTCGCTCGGCTCGCGCGTTTTTGGTCATCATACTAACCTAACCTAACCTAATGAACTCTTTAGACTTTATTCATTGCGGGGGGCTTCGCCCCCCGAGCCCCCCTTGCGGGGGCTGCGCCCCCCCGCCCCACTTCGGTTCTGTCACTAATAATATGAAATATAAAAAGCATGAAATTCTACACATTAATTTATTTTGTATACATGTTTTATGGCATTAATTGTTTCTAAAAACGCGTCTTTTTTATATTTAATTATGTTTCTGCGCCACAAATATTCTACAATCGAATCTGCAAAATCGTGCGGATGGTTATAATTATCTTTTCTGAAATATCTTTTGACAGCCCTCCACTGGGACTCGATCCTCTGCGTGTGAGTACCGTCTGGGGCAATAAATGGGTTGTCTGGATCAGAATGGTTTACTTTTTTGTTTTTCGGGGAATTACCGTTCGAAGAATTGTTGTTCGACGAATTATTTTTTCGATGAATTGTGTTCGAAGAATTGTAATTCGATGAATTGTTTTCGATGATTTTTCCGGTGAGGAGTGATAAAGCATGAGTAACAAAGAAAGAATTTAAACAGGACATTTACTCACGACTGGCACAGATGATGGCCAACAGCTTCTGCAGAGCTTCTGGGTCCTCGTGTACTATCGCTAATTGCGAAATTCGTTGAAGATTCACCTACAAGCATTAATTCAATACATTAAATTAATATTTACTACACTTACACCAATTAGCTTAAACCCCAAAATTAGTTCTAAATTTTCTAGATACACATACCTACATAAATATTATTATGTATCAGTATATGTATTCTATCCGTTACCCTAGTATCTCATAACACAAGCCTTACAGTGGGTTTGGGGCTAGGCTAATTGGTGTGTGTTAAAAATATTGATTTATATTATTAGTGATCCAAATTACGAATCTAGCGACTACAAAGTCGAATCCTGGACTGGAGGACGCAAATGTGAAAAACAGCACTTTTCTCCCTTTTTCAAGTATGTTTATATATATTTTGCTCATATATTTTGAAATTTGTTAACTGGATAATTCGAGGCTTTTTTATATTTATTGTTACCTATTTTGCATTATGTGTTTGAAGTTGACCTCAATACATGTTGATAAGTTTGATGTCAGCTTTCAATAGGCTAGTTGACACTTTTTTGGAAATCGGGGGGCACGGCGGATGTGACTTGGCCGTTGAAGGGTACACAAGGGTACAAAACCAGGTGCTACATGACACCATTGCACTTATGCATTCATACATGCAACATACGTGTAAACGCAACTTTATCAAGCCTACAATTGACTGGTTATTCAATCAACGTTTTCCAAGTGGCAATTTTCCATCGTCAATGGGTAGCGATTCTTGCGACAGATTGGTGCAATGGTGTCATGTAGCACCTGGTTTTGTACCCTTATGTACCCTCCAACAGCCAAGTCACACAACATTAACTATAATAATAAAGAAATCGCAGTAAGGAACCTTAGACTTGGCACGACTTTGTCTAGATTTCATATCTTTTATAAACAAGCAGCTCCATCGAGACTTGGCTAGTTTTTTACAGAATGTTTTTGGTGGGATATGTTTGAAATGGTTAATAATTGTTCTATTAGGCCCAAAAAAATGTATTCTATTCATTTTTGACCTAGAAAGCTGCAAGCAACACTTTAATTTTAAAATAGAATTTACATGGACATAAAAAAACGCTGTCGGTTATTTTAGTCTATAGATTTATCTATGCTATGACGTCATTGAAAATTGTAAACAAAAACTCGCAAGCACGTAATAAATAACTTATCGGAGTTTATATTATAATAATAATAATTTTTATTTATGCCAAAAAACATATAAGGTATAAACATTTTACAGCTGTTAAATTTACGAGACAAAGTATACTGGAATTCATTTTTATAATATTTTTCTACATAAGGCAGTAGTCTTAAAATGAAAAAGTACAACTGACCCTAGATAAGCTATAAATATAGCCTGTGTTTAGGGATTCAGACCGTTCCAATAGGTTCCTTAAGATGACACAGTAATAAGTTGTTACAGGATAGCGAAGCAGATCAGATAACAGCATTTGTTCATGACAAAGATATTAATAAAAATTACTGACTACATAAAATGGATAGATTTTTTTTATTTTATTTTTTTAGACACCAATTAGCCTAGCCCCAAAGTAGCACTATAAGGCTTGTGTTATGGGATACTAGGGTAACGGATAGAATACATATACTGTACATATATAAGTATATTTATATAAATACATATTAAACATCCATGACTGGAGTACAAATGCTCATGTTCATCACACAAACATCTGTCCCACCGGGATTCGAACCCGGGACCTCTCGAGTCGGCGACGCCATGAAACCCGGCGTACAAACCACTCGGCCACGGAGGTCGTCAAATAGACCAGACCATAGATATGTGTATGACGTGTGTGAGTGTGTGTGTGTGCGTATGTATTGTGCAGGTGTGAGTAGATGCAAGTCATGTTATTTAGAATACAACAGCGAGCAATTTTTCGGTTTCCTCATATGATAAAACCATGATTTCTAATAGATTACATGAAAAATATATTAAAACAATTGTGTAGTACAATTTGACATGAGTCAACTAGCCTATTTGACGACACTGTATGAAATAAGACAGGGAGAAAAAAGCAGCCCTTGCTGAGTTTGTTGTCGGTTCTTCTCAGTACAAGGTCTCCCGCTAGGCTTGTTGAAAATATATCAATGTACCGATATATCGATATTTTTTGCCGATATATTTTGATTCGATACATCGATACAAAATAACCAATATCGAAATTCGTATCAAAAACGATATTTTTTTAATTATTAACGGCATAAAACGATCTAACTAAATTCGTATCTGGAAAAATCGTAACTGGATCTCAGATTAATGATGTTCAACATATCTATGATCTGTGCTGTATTTAGTATTGCCTATTATTTGTAAATCTGTTTCGCTGGTGAATTGGTTGTGCTGATTTCCATTATATTCTGTGAAGTGTGTGACTGTCTAGTCTTATTTACGAAAGAAACCCTGCAATCATTTTCATCATTCGAAAATAGGGTCTATTTTAAGGGAGATAATTTTCGTTCCATTATTATTCCGCGTGTCATATTTCGCGAGATACTGTACGATATTTTTGGGAAAATTGGTCCGATATATCGATGTTTTTTTCGCGATATATCGAAGCCGATATTGGTATTTTTAAAAGATCGATGTATCGATATATCGATATTTTTTTCAACTTTCGACATCGCTATCTCCCGCCGTAGATTTGCGATTTGGCGTAGCTTTTCGACGTTCACAAGTGCTTGTAACAGCCTAGACTGAATAATTGAATATTGATTTTGATTTAGTACTAAAAGTTACCTAGTGCTCATTGTTTAAGCAATGCTAAGTTTTGGGCTGATTGTTGTAACGTTTGAAGTCGTTAGCACTCACCTATTCCATCCATAGGGAAGGCCTATGTCCCAGCAGTGGGGACATTAATAGGATAATATAGAACCTAACGAAAAGTTTACTAGAAAAAATCCACGCGGACCAGGCAGCAGAAGGGACTCGCGGCCTTGCAGCTTAAGAAACACTAGAGAAAATTCGTCGCGGCCATCAGGGCCGCGGTACCATAATGGTCAGTGCATTCGCCCGGATAGCGAAGAGTGCGGGTTTGAGTCCCGTCTGTTGCCTGGTCCGCGTGGAATTTTTTCTAGTAAACTTTTCTTTAGATTTAAAATATAGCAGTTAAATGCTTAAAAAATAAAAATGTAAGGATAATAAAGAATTCACTTACTTTATAAATCTTCCCATCTTCTGTGTTTGGTATATTCAGAAATAGTTTATCTTTCAGTCTGGCTATGACAGAATTCTCTTTACATATCTCACTACAGTTATCATTTCCATATTTACCTGATAATAAATAAAAAGTAAATATGAACATGGCGGAGGTGCTCGATGGCGCAGGCGGTTAGCGCGTTCGGCTGCGATCGTTGAAGCTAAGCAACTTTCGCAGTGGTCAGTCATTGGATGGGTGACCAAAAATATTCTATCTCGGGTTCCTTCGTCCTTTGGAAGGCATGTTCAACTGTTGGTTCCGGCTCCATCTGCAGTCGTTAGCACCCACCAATCCACACTGGGCCCGCGTGGTGGGTCATGGCCGAATCGCCCTATTCCATCCATAGGAAAGGCCTGTGCGCCAGCAGTGGGGACATTAATAAGCTGATGATGATGATGAAATATGAACAAAATAATTCTTAAAGCAAAATGTTCTAATGCAAGCCTTTTCAGGCACAAAGTTTTATTTTAATCTTCACTAACATAACGAAGAGGTAAAGTTTGTGAGTTTCTAAAGTTGTAGAGGGTAATCTTTATATCTACTGACCAAACTTGTAAGTAATAAAATAGATCACGGTTACAAACTTCCATTTCTCACTATTCTTTCCAAAAAACACTCCACCAAAGCTTAAAGTAACGTCATCACAAAAAAAATATAACTTCTAAAGGAGACCCGGCACTTTTCATAGAAAAAATGCTAAACTTGTATACAGTTGAATTTGGTCTCAAAATAAAGCCAAAATTATTTGCTACATAAAACTACTTTTGCCTTATTTTTAGTGAATCGTGGAAAGAAGTTATTTAATGATTAATATTTTTTGATATAGAAACCCTTTTGATGACAAACCTACGTATTTGACATTGACAGCTAGCTGCTGATGACAAATATTGCCAGACTACGTTAACCAATTATGAAACACAGATAAAAAAATTAAAAAAGTATACAACTTTGGCACAAAATGCCGGGTGTCCTTTGAGGCATGATTATTGTAGATCAAAAGGCTGGCAGCTATCTTGGTAAACGGATCAGCCTTGCCATCCAACGTGGCACTGCTGCCAGCCTATTGAGCCCCATTCCTGATGGCGGTGCAGCGTGTGATATGTTTTTTATTTTGTAAATTATTTATTTACTAGCGGCCGACCGCGATTTCGTACGCGTGGAATTAGTTATTTACACATACTTTTTGACCTCAAAAGGGGGTTTATTTCTAAAGATACATTATTAGTACACCTCTATACCGTCTATAGAGCATACTTGTTAAATTTCAAGTCTCTTACTTTAAAAACATAGGACTTTCATACAAACTTCCAACCCCCGTATTACCCCCTTATAATATGTAGCCTATATGTTGACCCGACTTCTTAATAATATTCGTGCCAAATTTGAAGTAAATCCATGCAGTACTTTTTGAGTTTACCCCGGACATACATACAGACAAACAGACAAAAATTCTAAAAACTATATTTTTGGCTTCTGTAGAGATTGTAAATCACACCCCAAATATTCTTTAAAAAAATGGTTGCCTGTAAAGTCGGTTTTACGGGCGAAGATTTTACGTGACAACGTCTTTTTCTCGGTAGAATATTTATTGATATGAATATAATTAAATTGCACAATAGGAACAAGGAATTGAATGAAAATAAGAATTGCACAAATTTTAACTATAGAAATATATATAATACGTCAAAAAAACATATTACAATGCATTGTGCTTGTGAATACCATCGTAGCATGCAACCACGCTACGACGATTCGTAGCAAACTTGCTACACGGCTACGGGGTTCCAGCATGCTACGAGACTCATCGTAACGTTACCGAGCGTTACACTTTTTCATAAGTGACTCCCAGCCGCAACCTAATTTAAGACGTTGTCACGTCAAAAAATATTCAATGTACAGTTTTGACTTTTCTACCATTTTATTATACGTACAGATGTAGGTAACCAGGTTAAGCTATATAGTTTTTAAGTTTGTGTTATTTTAATGTTTTATATTCGTACAAATAATAAATTATCTAGGATAACACTGCAGTCAAGTTTGCAAATTGCAAACTTGGACCTATGTAAAGCGTTAACAAATTAATAACTCACCGAGAAATACAATAATGTCTTTGTGCAATAGTCTCGCATATTTGTCGCTTTTGTCTTTGAGTGTACGCATTTTGCTCACTAGATGGATAATCTGAGAAATAAATATTCGATTTAATTCAAACATAGTACAATTCAAATAAGAATAGGAAAACCTATGACCTCCATCTGTTAAATGTCGCTTGAAAAGTACAGTTTGCATAAAAATCTTGGAACCCTTTTTTAGCACTCAGCTAATTCTAGAATAAAATCCAAACATTTGTAAACAAACAATAACAAATATTGATAATTAATATTGTATGGTTTTTTTTTTCATTTATTGAGCTTTGGCTATGACTGGTCGATAACCTAAATCTACAACCAAATGCCACTTTAAGTTGCGTTCATAAACTCGATTTAAAACTTTCGTTTACATAAAGGATGCATGATCGTATGTGACCTAGTAATAGTGCAAATTTATTCATAACTACTGCGGCGGTAATGCAGAGATGAGCGGAATTGATGAACATGATTCTGATTAATGTTTTTTTCTGACACTGTCTTAAAAAATAAATTTTAATAATAAAAATCGGATGTTATTTTTTTGTCAATCTTATTAAATAAAATTGATGTTTTTCACTTTATAAGTTTTATTAAACAAAAACTTTTTTTTGTTCACTTTACCTATTTGGTTTGAATTGACAGCTATGACATCACAATATGGCGCCCAGTCGGCCCTATTCTTAGTTGAATCGCATTATACATTCATTTATTTGCATCACAAATCAATACAACTAATAATACATTATGTCACTGCAGACATAGATGATTATAATAAATATTAAATACTGTATTGAACACTTTTGGGTAATTTCCAATCTAATGTCAAAAAATATTCTTGTATAATGTATAAATCATTGTGCATGTGTCAAACGTTTTTTTTTTTTATTAAGGTAGGCAATGACTCTACCCCACCTGATGTTAAGTGGTAATAAAGTCCAAACGCGAAGATAGCTGGTACAGCAGTTATAAACTGCTACACCAACCATCCTCACCTTGCCGGCCTGCAAAAATGCTTCTTCACGCCTCTCTTAAAGGACCCCAGATTGTAGGAAGGAGGGAACACTTGCGCGGGCAAAGAATTCCACTTACAAATAGTACGACAAAGAAATGAGTTACCAAATTTCTTTGTTCGTGTAGGAATTGTGGTCCTCTGAAGAAAAGGTGATGGAGGGATAAGGGAGAATAACTCCTCAGAACACTCGCCGTGGTATAGTCGATAAAATGCGCTTGACATACGCAGGCAAAATCGTGTCAAACGCACGGCAATGTGTATAATGGTAATTTTATAAATTTTATCTACGTCTAATTTATGATTGAAATATAATTATTATTTTTAGCTTTGTACACTCTCTCACATTTTTTTTTAATAAGGTAGACAATTAAATAATAATAAATAATTAATGATGCATAAATCTCACATTCTTCCACGCGCATGCTTTAATTATTTCAGGATCGTCGAAATATTATTAAGTATTATTTATATCCAATGATAAAGTTTTTCTAAAACTAAAGTGATTTGAACCTTATGCGACATACTTACATGGTTCAATTTCTCAGTATCTAAATCGTCGTGCTCTGTTATAACGTTTTCCAATCTCTGTAGAGCTTGTATCAGAATTTTGGGGTCGACATTACCTCTTGAGAACAGTATCTGTGAAACAAAATCCATTTATCTAAAACTAATATTTTTCGTTCACACTTATATGAACTGAAATTTCAATTCAATTAAAATTAATATATTTGTATTATCGATTTATATATATGAGGAGCTCGATGGCGCAAGTGGTTTGCACGTTTGGCTGCGATCGTTGAACTTAAGCAACTTTCGCAGTGGTCGGTCATTGGATGGGTGACCAAAAATCTTCTATCTCGAGCTCCTCCGTGCTTCGGAAGGCACGTTAAGCCGTTGGTCCCGGCTGCATCTGCGGTAGTTAGCACCCACCAATCTGCACTGGGCCCGCATGGTGGGTCATGGCCCGATCTCCCTATTCCATCCATAGGGAAGGCCTGTGCCCCAGCAGTGGGAACATTAATAGGCTGATGATGATGATATTTCTACCGCCTCTCCCCACTCACCTGTAAAGCCTCCAACACGTTGTCAACATCTACCCCAGCGTCGCCTTGTATCAACATGAAGCAACATTCGCAGAGCAGAGCTTCATTAGAACACTTGTCTACTCGTATTTTCTGTATACAAAAAATGGCAAAAGGTTAAGCCGACTATGGTTTTGTTACGTTCTGTTACGGGGCGGGTCAGGAATGGCTTTTTAAAAAACAATTTATTCACATATTGACACTACCGGGTTCAAATCCCGGTGGGGGCAGATGTTTGTGTGATGAATACGAGCATTTGTACTCCAGACATGGATGTTTAAGAGCCCTTTCACATTTTTTGCAAAATATCGTAATTTTTGAGCGCCTCGTTTACCCCCTTAGATAAGATTTTGACTATTTCCAATAAAAGTAAACAGCAGATTTGTTCTTCCTATTGTAAGTTAATGTAGAATATTTGCAAATACTATTTTCCTTTTTTTGTACTGATCGTTCTACCGCAGCTAGTTTACGGAAAAAACGATAATATGGACAACTTCAAACGCCTGAATCTCTAAATAATGTTCAATAAATTAGATCAAATTAATTACTACGACATCAGAGATATGTTTTTGTTGTAATATAATCTATTAGAATTTTGATTTTCCATCTCATTAGTTAAAATTAGTATTTTGATATTGAATTAAATAGAATTACCATCAAAAACTTTCATAAAACTAATCTACCATCATTGAACTACTGAAATATCTATATATTTTTCTAATTAATTCATTAATAATTATTTTATAAGACTCGAAACATCACCCGTAAAATGCAATATATACTAGTGCAAATCTACCTACGCGCCGATCAGTACGGCAGCGGCGCAATTTTGTAAAAGGGCTCATAATATGTATTTCTATATAAATATACTTATACTTGCTGACCCAGCGAACTTCGTACCGCCCTAAAAAAATAGGGGTTGTCCAGCGGACAAAATTGTGAATCTAAACCATTCTCAGATCCCCTTGAACACACACAAAAAATTTCATCAAAATCGGTCCAGTCGTTTAAGAGAAGTTCAGTGACATACACACTCACAGAAGAATTATATATATAAAGATACTAGCGGACCCGACAGACGTTGTCCTGTCTACACGTCTTTAATTTGAAAATTTCAAACTTTTTTTAATAAGCTAAAACATTCTGGACCATTTTGATGAAAATTATTATTCAAATGTTATGACAATATCTAACGATCCCCTTGAACACACACAAAAAATTTCATCAAAATCGGTCCAGTCGGACAAAATTGTGAATCTAAACCATTCTCAGATCCCCTTGAACACACACAAAAAATTTCACCAAAATCGGTCCAGTCGTTTAAGAGAAGTTCAGTGACATACACACTCACAGAAGAATTATATATATAAAGATGTACAGTATATGTGTTCTATCCGTTACCCTAGTATCCCATAACACAAGCCTTAAAGTGCTTACTTTGGGGCTAGGCTAATTGGTGCGAGTGTTGGAAATAAAGTCAAAACCGAATATAACGACATCGTTTATAACGACGTGTCAGTTATTACGGACTAATTGGTAAGGTCCCGGCCGTATATAAACCCTTAAGTAAACAAACCGCCTATAACAACACAATACCGCTTAAAACGACTTATAACCAATGAATATTGATAAAGTTCATATCGATATTCCTTGGTTATAACAACTAACCAATTTACTTGTTCCAGTAAAATAAAATAAACTGTACGTACTTCAAAGCTTATATTTATTATCTATAACCATAGTACATACATACATTATGACAATAATATGACTATTTGTTTCTTAGGTTTTCACGCACATCACTCATTAAATAAAACTAGTTTTTACGGGTTAATGCACGAAACTTTATTTATTTATTGACGTTTCGTAGCCTTTACAGGCTACGTCGTCAAAATCAAACTTTTTTTTTTATTTTTATTATTATTTTCAGAAAAAAAAATATTTAAAAAAATAAAAGTTTGATTCTGACGACGTAGCCTGTAAAGGCTACGAAACGTCAATAAATAAATAAAAGTTTCGTGCATTAACCCGTAAAAACTAGTTTTATTTAATAATATGACTACTTTTGTATATTGCTTATAACAACTATCGGACATAACGTCCGAAAGTAATATGGTCCCTTCAATGTCGTTATATCCGATTTCGACTGTATTTATTTATTTATTTTATTACTACTTTATTTAGGAAATTATAATAGGTATTTCCCGAACGCGAGTAAAATCCGTACTAACTCAAAGTAAAGTTGAATTACCGGAGGTTGCGGTGGATTCTTATTGCATTGATGTGAATGGAATAGGAATGCATAAGCACTTATAATTTTTGTATGGCTGTAAAATTGAATTCGATTCACACTTCCCTAAAAAATGGCTGAGCGAAGCGATGGCTGGTTCATGCGTCATGCTCGTGAACGGAAGCTGCCAGCGGATATGAGTCTGCTCTTGCTACGTTGGGTCCTATTAATCGTTGTATTTAACTTTAATCGTACATTTTTTATGACTGAACAGTAGGACACCGCATTCCTAAACACTCCTAAACTTTGTAGAATCAGTTATTTTTATATTTTTTATTTTATAGTCATAATTTTTATATTATTTAGATTTGTAATGGAAAGTGACTTCATGAGGTATCTCATATTGAAGTCCTTTTTCAATTTGACGACTCTTGTATATAATATAGGGAGAAAAAAACAGCCCTTGCTGAGTTTGTTGCCGGTTCTTCTCCCGCCGTAGATTTGCGAACCGATAGCGTTGCAACCAATCACAATCAAGGATATGAATTTAAAGCAATAGTATTAGCTGTTAGTCAATGACAAATTGCGTCTAACTAATGACGTTTCTTTATACGGAGATTTCCTATTTGAGTTCATAATCCCGATAAAATGTTACGACTCCTGTGGGATCCTAAAAGAAACTAAAGTAAATTCGGAAAAAGTCGCGGACATAAGATGGTTGTTTGGGCATAGAACCAGGAGTATTCTTCGATAAGAACTCGGTTTTTCTCGTATTTCCCTTCATATAATGATGGAGTGAATTTACAAGTGCAAGATAAATTTGTTAAGTCATTACAGTACTGATGGTAAAGCCGGTAAAGAAGTTACGAAAGCAACATCTATGGCGAATCCTCGTACCACGTGGTGGGTTTGACAGACAGCGACTCATAGAGGTATAACAATAGAATGGGGAAGGCGGCTCTAAAAGTGCCCGTCTAGTAGAAAGAGAAAGAAGATGAGAGACCGATAGCTATCTCTCTCTCTTGTGACGCTGCGCAGTCGTGTGATTCGTCGGTATTCACCCATAGGTTTTTCATCCAATGCGCATGCGCAATTAGAGAGAGAAAGCTAGCGGTCTCTCATCTTTTTTCTCTTTCTATTAGAGGGACACTTCCACTTGTAGTAGAGTCTATATCTCCCCTACTCTATTCTTATACCTCTATGTAAAATCCGCCTGTGCAAACCCTTTGATATAATTTTGCACGTTCTTCTGTATTGTACATATACTAGCGGCCCGCCCTCGCTTCGCTTCGGTGTAGAGCTGAAGTGTAGACTACAGTTTTTGTTCTCAGGCTTGTATCATACACAATGACATTCATCTATGATTCTTCTTATACCTGCATGCAAAGTCTCAGCCCGATCGGTTTAAAATTGACAAAGTTTCATACAAACTTTCATTCCCTATTTTATCCCCTTGCGGGTAGAATTGATCAAAATCCTTTCTTAGCGGATGCCTACGTCATAACATCTACCTGCATGCCAAATTTCAGCCCGATCCGTGCAGTGGTTTGGGCTGTGCGTTGATAGATCACTATGTCAGTCAGTCAGTCACCTTTGAGTTTTATATATATACAGATAGATAAGGCTTATGCGGGCTTGTGTCAAACATCCGAACCTACATCGACCTTCAACGAACTGATAATAGAATGAAACATATTTTATCATGAATTTAGTATGTTAGAAAATATATTAGAAAAGGGATTGCCTAAAAAAACTCTGGACAGACTATTTTTAATTAATGGCAACACAGTTTTAATATATTTTGTAATATACTGAAGTCATGGTAAAATATGTTTCATTCTTTTATCAGCTCCGTGAAGGTCTATGTAGGTTCGGATCTTCTACTAATGGTAGATATATAAAATGACTCACAGCACAATATTCAGTAAGTTTAATCCCCGCATGTTGACTGCTGACTACCACTGCAGACAGTAAGGGCGCAGTGACTGCGTGCATGCAGTCAGATAGAAGTCGTAGCAGTTTCTTACAGTGGACACTAGTGTCTTCTTCTTGGGGGTAAATTGTTAGGATATGGAAGGTCAGGGTTAGGAGAGGAGATAATTTGTCGGGGAGAGTCTGAAATTAGAGTTAAATTATTTACAGTAAATACTAATTTAAATAAATAAAATCTAGAAAAATTTCTTCCTGTTTTATAAAATACTAGCTGACCCAGCGAACTTCGTACCGCCCTAAAAAAATAGGGGTTGTCCAGCGGACAAAATTGTGAATCTAAACCATTCTCAGATCCCCTTGAACACACACAAAAAATTTCATCAAAATCGGTCCAGTCGTTTAAGAGAAGTTCAGTAACATACACACTCACAGAAGAATTATATATATAAAGATTCTATTAGGTTTAATTTTAAATAAATATGTGCTTTATGCGAAACGCCATAGAAGTGTTTAGCTAATAAAAATAAATTAACGCTTTTTAGTGACCTTTAGCGCGTTCGACTGCGATCGTTGTAGTTAAGCAACTTTCGCAGTGGTCGGTCATTGGATGGGTGACTAAAAATCTTCTATCTCGAATTCCTCCGTGCTTCGGAAGGCACGTGAAGCCGTTGGTCCCGGCATCAGCAGTCGTTAGCACCCGCCAATCCGCACTGGGCCCGCGTGGCGGGTCCTGGCCCAATCTCCCTATTCCATCCATAGGGAAGGCTTGTGCCCCAGCAGTAGGGATATTAATGGGCTGATGATGCTGATGAGTGTCCATAGTACAAGCCCTGCTGTATTTGGGGATAAATATGACGACCATGGCCGAGTGGTTTGTACGCCGGATTTCATGGTGTCGCCGACTCGACAGGTCCCGGGTTCGAATCCCGGTGGGTTAGATGTTTGTGTGATGAATACGAGCATTTGTACTCCAGTCATGGATGTTTAATTTCTATTTCTATATAAATATACTTATTTAAGTACAGTATATGTATTCTATCCGTTACCCTAGTATCCCATAACACAAGCCTTATAGTGCTTACTTTGGGGCTAGGCTAATGAGGGCTATCGCGTATGAATCCACCGCTAGAGGCGCTAGTGTAGCGTGAGGTCTCCGAAATGTCTAATGTTATTGCTTGTTGGTTGACTACGCGGGTTTATTTCTAATTAAAATAATGTTGTGAATAATTGGTAACAATTCGGCTTAATTATGGCAAATATGAGTTATGTGGCAATGAATGTCAGTTATTAAAAATTTGAGCTTAGAAAAATGATTATGTTCCCATTTTTTCCGAAAAAAACGGAACTGGGCGTCACTGTGGCATGGCCTATTATGTTTAGGATATGGTTCTTTTGTGTTAAAATACGATCTAAATGTAAGCTTTGATTTCATGTGCATATTAATAAACTTTAAAAGTTACAATTTAGGACCTCACTCAACAGTAACGCCATCTGGTGAGGCAGAAAACGGTAGCCCTCATTGATGTGAGTGTTGGAAATATTTATATTTATTATATATTAAATAGTTGTTCTAATATGTCAGAATTAAAATGCTTTAACATTAAAAAAAACACCAATCCGTTACAAAACTATACATTACCTCGCATCCCTCATCCAGAATCGACTCCAAGACTGCAAACAAGTATGCCATCACATCTCCGAACACCAAACTCCTTCTTTCCAAGACCATTGTGTCTTTGCCTCCTTTGCTATCGAATAGATCGGACCATAGAGGCATATACTTGTCTATGTTATGGGAGGAGTCTGTTAATTGACAGGACTCTGATATCAAAAGGGTTACTGCTGCCTAAAAGATTAATTGAATAATAAATTAAATAAAACTAGCAAACCAGTGAACCAAATGTTCACCAAAAAAAAATGTATATAATTAATTCAGAACTTCGGAGATTTTGTGTGGTTTCGTTTGAAATAGAAATCACGTGATTTCTCGAAAACCGGAAGTGCTACGTTACTCACATCCGGTTTGTAGTCTTATCAGACTATTCTCAACTTATAACTTAAACATTCTCTTTATCTATCTCTTACGGTTTGGCCGCTGAAACAGCATCACGGACGGACGGACGGACTTGTCTAATAGATAAGAGATTAATCCTAAAGAAAAATTTTAGTAGAATAAAATCCACGCGGACCAGGCAGCGGACGGGACTCGCTTTGCCTGATTTTTTTCTAGTAAAAGTTTTCTTTAGATTTAAACATCTAATCATAATCTTTATTGCTTCATGTTGGTACATACATGGGTTCTTAAATCTATATATATAAAAATGAAACCCGTTTTCCGTTGTCACGACATAACATGAAAACGGCTTGACCGATTTGGCTGATTTTTTTTTTGTAGTTTTCTAATAATCTGTTCTAGGTTCTTACGGAAAAAAATATATAGAGAATCTCTCAGAAAGATTGAAAAATATAACGTAACGAATGTCAACGTCATTCAATTTAAAACAAAAAAATCTATAGTTTATCAAAAAGCATTAGAATAGAGAGAAGCAGTGAAGGGTATAGAAGCTATTAGTTGCTTTCTAGAGCGCGCGTGGTGTTGAGCTCAGTGTTTACTTCAAAATGCAAAGTTGTTCAATAGCGATTTGTAAAAATATGAGTGAAATTGAACCCTATGGAATAAACACTATTATGAAAATATATATGTTGTTTTTTATTTAATAAAAATTAGTAAAGTCCTCAGGTATGGCGAGACCAAGGAAATAAGGATTCATTTTTATATGGAGGATATTATAGATTCCAGTTCAAATTGAATAGGTACTCATACATAAGATAGGTCAGCTATACAAAATAAAGTAGTGCATCAAAACTACGCTAAGGCGGTACGAAGTTCGCCGGGTCAGCTAGTTTAAAATAAAGAACATGAGCCCTGCAAGGCCATTGCAAATTTTCTTAATTTCTAACAAACAATAGTAACACTCAATAGTAATACAAGTGATAATTATGTTTATATATTATTTCATTATTTGTCCTGATTAAATAGACATAACATAAAATAAATATTTACATTTCATTATTTTTTATCATTAACATAAAATTGATATGCATTTATTTATACATATTTGGTGTTCTATTATAACTTGATAAATAAATTATTTAAATATATATTGCAATAATTGAAAAACTGTACATTTTTTATTATTGTGATATTATTATTTTCAATATTAGTATACTGTCAATTATTTAATTTCATTATTAAGGTATTCATCAATATTATAAAAACAGTTATTAATTAAGAAATCTTTTAATTTTTTACTGAACTTTGTATGTTTTTCTTCGTCTTTAATATACTATAACTATCTAGCAGTTAAATGCTTAAAAAAAAAACATAAAAAATAATTCTTTTCGACGACCTCCGCGGCCGGGTTTCAAGGTGTCGCCGACTCGAGAGGTCCCAGCTTCGAATCCCGGTGGGGGCAGATGTTTGTGTGATGAATACTAGCATTGGCACTCCAGTCATGGATGTTTAATATGTATTTCTATATGAGTCGACATCACTGCAGACCGAAGAGCTGGCAGCTACCTCGGATAAAGAATTAGTCTAGCTATTCGAAGGGAGAACGCTGCCAGTATCTTCGGAACCTTGCCTAAAGGGACTCCTTTTAATAATATATTTTAGTTATTATATCATATTTTTTAAGATTTTTACTTTAAGGTTCATTGCTCCTGTATAAATTATTATTTTTGTCTACAATATTTTAATTTTATTTTTACACATATTTACATTTAAATAACAAAAACTTAATAACTACATGATTACTAAAATTTACATTCCAAATAACCTTAATCTACTTAACTACTGAAATAATATATAAATTACAATATTTACACTAAATAAATATACTTTTGACGAACTCCGTGGTCGAGTGGTTTGTACGCCGGGTTTCATGGTGTCGCCGACTCGAGAGGTCCCGGGTTCGAGTCCCGGTGGGGGCAGATGTTTGTGTGATGAATACGAGCATTTGTACTCCAGTCATGGATGTTAAATATGTATTTCTATATAAATATACTTATATATGTACAGTTTATGTATTCTATCCGTTACCCTAGTATCCCACAACACAAGCCTTATAGTGCTTACTTTGGGGCTAGGCTAATTGGTGTGAGTGTTGGAAATATTTATTTTTCATCCCACCACCTCGGAAAGTGTAATTTTGCGCTTCGAAATCTGGCTGGAAAATTCTATTTTATTCGCTTGAGCGGCAAAGTAGATTTGAATTTAGAACATCACATATAATGAGTACTCAATATAATTGTAAATTCAAAACGTCATTAAACCTATTTAATGTAACCTCTATGGTGCCAAATTTATGATTAGAACTTTTTAAATTGTGAAAAAATTTAAATTTGGAACCTTCTTGGTTTCTTTGTTTTATTTGCGTGCTTCGCGCCATTCTAGTTTTTCACGTTTTATTGCTTAAATATTTTGTCATTATAAATTGTTTTCTTTTTCATTTTGTCATTTCCTCGCTGAGGTGGGATGAAAAGTTACGTATTGCACTCGAGTGGAAAGATTTTTCACCTTGTGCTCGTTTGTTTCCCTCGCTGACGCTCAGGATTCTAATTTAGAATCACTCGCTGCGCTCGTGATTCAACTTTAGAATCCTTCGCTTGCTCGGTCATCCAAATCGAGCACGCGGTTAAAAAGGAACTTTCCACTCTTGTATAATAAATAACTATTATTTATTTATACAGGATGTTACAAAAATACATATAAAGCTTGAAGGGCGTTGAATCACATCATTTATGGAGTCTCCTCTAATTTCCTTAATTTTTTTTGCATGAAGTTTAACTTTTTATAAACGCAACAGTTATTTTTAATGATTAATAAAAATATCGATCATTTTAAGACACGTCACTAGTTCGAGGATCATTTATTTATTTTTTACTGATATTTCTAGGAACAGAAATATAAATTACCAGTGTTTATGAAGTCACTATACATTACTAAATAACGTATGAACATTTTCAAAAACTTGTCAAAAAAAGCCCATTATTACACTTATCAAAATAATGAAATTATCTAGACAAGAACACCGGATGGGTGACCGAAAATTTACTACATATATATATCTAGCTCCTCCATGCTTCGGAATACAAGTTAAGCCGTTGGTCCCGGCGGCAGTCCGCACTGGGCCCGCGTGGTGGATCACGGCCCAATCTCCCTATTCCATCCATACTGAAGGCCTGTGCCCCAGCAGTGGGGACATTAATAAGCTGATGATTTAACCACTTACTTTCCTCACATCCTCTGGTGCGTTGAGAAGACCATAAACAACAATACTCTTCCTCTTAGAATTAGGTATATTCGTGTAAAACAATATGGCGGTTTGTAACAAGCTATCGCTGTGCAATGCGTTTGATTCTATACACCAAAGTACCTGAAACAAATGAAAATAAATGTAACGCGAAATGATGGCAAGCCGTTGATGGATTATCAGTCAAGGAAAGGAAACATATCTCTTATCTATTAGACAAGTCCGTCCGTCTGTCTGTGGTGCTGTTTCAGTGGCCAAACCATAAGAGATAGATAAAGAGAATATTTAAGTTATAAGTTCAGAATAGTCTGATAAGACTACAAACCGGATTTGAGTAACGTAGCACTTCCGGTTTTCGAGAAATCAGGTTTTGGTGAACATTTGGTTCACTGGTTTGCTAGTATATATATAAAACTCAAAGGTGACTGACTGACATAGTGATCTATCAACGCACAGCCCAAACCACTGGACGGATCGGGCTGAAATTTGGCATGCAGGTAGATGTTATGACGTAGGCATCCGCTAAGAAAGGATTTTGATCAATTCTACCCCCAAGGGGATAAAATAGGGAATGAAAGTTTGTATGAAACTTTGTCAATTTTAAACCGATCGGGCTGAGACTTCGCATGCAGGTATAAGAAGAATCATAGATGAATGTCATTGTGTATAATACAAGCCTGAGAACAAAAACTGTAGTCTACACTTCAGCTCTACACCGAAGCGAAGCGAGGGCGCGCCGCTAGTTTTTTAATATAACCTTTGATGCTTAAACTTAAATGAAATCTAAAGAAAATTTTACTATACAAATTCCACGCGGCCAAGCAGGAGACGGGACTCGAACCCGCACTTTCCGCTATCGGGGCGAATGCACTGACCAATTATGCTACCGCAGCCCTCATGGACCGCGTCGAAATTCCTCTAGCCATTCTTAAGCTGCAAGGCAAAGGTTAAGGTTGGAGTCCCGTCTGCTGCCTGGTCCGCGTGGAATTTTTTCTAGTTATATTTTCTTTAAACACACATAGATTAAACTAAAGATAAAATTATAGTTCAGTATTTATTATTTATATTATACTTACTTATTTATTATTTATATTATAGCTCGATGGCGCAAGTGGCTAGCGCGTTCGGCTGCGATCGTTGAAGTTAAGCAACTTTCGCAGTGGTCGGTCATTGGATGGGTGACCAAAAATCTTCTATCTCAAGTTTTTCCGTGCTTCGGAAGGCACGTTAAGCCGTTGGTCCCGGTTGCATCTGCAATCGTTACCCACCAATCCGCACTGGGCCCGCGTGGTGAGTCATGGCCCAATCTCCCTATTCCATCGATAGGGAAGGCCTGTGCCCCAGCAGTGAGGACATTAATAGGCTAATGATGATGATACCTTATGAAGTGAAAATATTTTTGGCGAAAATTATTATTTTAACCATCTCACCGCACTAGCTGTGTCTACAGTGACATTCCCAATATTCAGCTCCTGCTGTAACACTGGCACATCCACATACCCTTCAGTCTTTGCTGTGACTCCATACTGTATACTCAGCACTCGTGTTATACTGAGAGCTGTGAACTTCACTTCGGTGGAGTCTGATAAAAAGCGTGGTTGCAATTCTGTATCTGTTATAATCTGAAAATATTAGAAAGATTTTAGAAAACTGTTCATAAACATTTAAAAAAAAAATAGCGTCTGCGTCTCGGGATGCACGACAGAAGTGATAACTTAAACAATCCTTTTTTGAGAACAGGATATTGGTAGGTGAAAAGGGGATTGGAATGTGAAAAGGGGATTGGAGGGTGTAAAGGGGATTTGAGGGTGTAAAGGGGATTCTAGGGTAAAAGGGGCTTCGAGGATGATAATAAGGGATTAGTGGGTGATAGTGGGGATTGACGGTGATAATAAGGGATTGGTGGGTGATAGTGGGGATTGACGGTGATAATAAGGGATTGGTGGGTGATAGTGGGGATTGACGGTGATAATCGGGAATTGGTGGGTGATAGTGGGGATTGATGGTGATAATAAGGGATTGGTGGGTGATAGTGGGGATTGACGGTGATAATAAGGGATTGGTGGGTGATAGTGGGGATTGACGGTGATAATAAGGGATTGGTGGGTGATAGTGGGGATTGACGGTGATAATCGGGAATTGGTGGGTGATAGTGGGGATTGATGGTGATAATAAGGGATTGGTGGGTGATAGTGGGGATTGATGGTGATAATAAGGGATTGGTGGGTGATAGTGGGGATTGACGGTGATAATCGGGAATTGGTGGGTGATAGTGGGCATTGATGGTGATAATAAGGGATTGGTGAGCGATAGTGGGGATTGACGGTGATAATCGGGAATTGGTGGGTGATAGTGGGGATTGATGGTGATAATAAGGGATTGGTGGGTGATAGTGGGGATTGATGGTGATAATAAGGGATTGGTGGGTGATAGTGGGGATTGACGGTGATAATCGGGAATTGGTGGGTGATAGTGGGCATTGATGGTGATAATAAGGGATTGGTGAGCGATAGTGGGGATTGAGGGTAATAATAACCGACTTTTTTATCTAACTACATTAAAGAGCTTCCATTATTTGGCGGTGACCGATTTGTCACGCAAAAAACTAATTTCAAAACGGTTAATTCGCACGCTGTGTCCGAATATATTTTAACCGAATCGTCCGCAACTCGTACTTACCTGTAATTTCTGGTTATCAACAGTAGTCGCTAAGGCGGCATACACACTTTTAAGCGCTGCAGATTCCTGCCTGGACCATAAACGCTCGCGTATGGACAAATCTTTAGCCAACAACTCTTTGAATAAATCCGAGTACAATTCTAATATCTGTAAACATTCTGGAAAAAAGAGAAGTTAATAATATATCTGTGTCAACTAGCTTAAGTCTCTAAACTTAAAATTAGATATAACATCGGTTACTTAGGTTTTCACGCATTCCTCATTAAATAAAACTAGTTTGTACGGGTTAATGCACGAAACTTTATTTATTTATTGACGTTTCGTAGCCTTTACAGGCTACTTCGTCAGAATCAAACTTTTATTTAATTTGCCGAGCTACCTTCGAAAGACTTTTATTGAGCGTTCGGTTATTTCATTGTTCGATTTTTAAAGTTTTATTGTCTATGTATGAAATTATTATTTAATTTACTTAATAAAGTATTTTATTTAAAATTCTTTTTTTTGTAATTTTGAGTTTATTTATTTGACCCTAACTACCGTAAACTACCACCGGTTCCAAAATTGGGAGACCTTTCTGAGAAGAACCGGCGAAACAACTCAAGAGAGGCTTTCTATCTCCTTCTTATTCTTAAATCATGCAAACAAAAAGAACTAATAGTATCTGATGGTCTTGCAGTGTGTGCTCGGGGTTGGGATTTTATCTCCTGTATAATAGGTTCCCAAGCTGGTGGCATATACCAACCATCTTCCCTATTGAAATTTGTATATTTTTTAATCTCAATAGCCTCGCGTATCATTCTAGGAATGAATCGTTGCTCAGTTGCAAGGATCTGTGGTTTATCAAATCTAATGTAATGGTTTGGTCCCCCTAATGATTTGATAAATAATAAAATCGGTTACTCATTTTCATTCTGTTAAGAGAACGACGGATACTCTGTATCTTGGTCAATCCCAGGCGTTTTCGGTCACCTGTTCATGGAGAAAAAGAAACTTTTCTATTCAATGATTTTATAGAAAAGTTATTAATTATTTGCTCTTTCAGAATATTACAACTACTGCTTATATTCATATTAAACTAGTCGCCCGCCCTCGCTTCGCTTCGGTGTAGAGCTGTAGTGTAGACTAAAATGACTTCATATAATTATAAAAAAAGAAAATGGTATATTTGCCTTTCCCAAACTTTTATTGACATCACGTCACTCAATTGTTTTGCCTTCCCGGAACCTCTCCACTAACATTTGACATTTATGGTATGGTATTAAAGTTCAAATTGACTTTTAAGTATTATTAAGAATCGTTTGTATTGAAGTATAGAAAAGTGTTATTCTTGGACTTTTTAAGGCATTTTTTTTAATTTTTTCTCTGCGTAAGAACCATCCTCATACTTCAAGAAATATCCTAAAAAAAGAATTATCGAAATCGGGTCAGCTGTTCTCGAGATTTGCGCTTAGCCACACATTCAGCGATTCACTTTTATATTAGATACAGTTGCCAACAGTAGGGTATTTGACAGTATTAAAAATAAAGTGCCAATTGTTAGCATCTGTGTTTAGAATGAATATTGGCTGGTGTTTTTACTATTTTTACAATAAAAATATTCATTATTTTACTAAAAACTAACGAAAAAGATAATAGTTTTCTTGTCTATTATCACGTGACCCAAAACGCTTGGGATTGGCGGAGCCTAAAATGACGTCACACGCAAGTAAACTTCCGGTTAAAGTGACATTACATTGTATCGTTTGACGTTTTAATAACAGTCGTGTGACGCCACACACTAGTAAGACGCCATATTGTCAAGAGAAACGTTTTCGCGGCAACTTGAAAATGGAGTTCTTGATTTGGTTATTTTTACTGAAATACGCAACAGAATGATAAATAACCACTTTTTACGGACTCCATAAACATTAGTCAATAACGTGAGATCGTTTTCTAAAACTTGTCAAATACCCTATTGGTACATTATTTTTCATACTGTCAAATAGACTATTTAGAGCACATGCTTTTTAGACTTAAATCAAGGTCAATGGATTAAACTTACCTTTCTCGCATCCCTTCTTCTCAATGTACTCGCAAGAGATCTTCGAGTACAAATCCCTAAATTCAATAACGGGCAAATCTTGGCCGAAATGTTTGAACAAGCCCCGTATGCCTTCTAGTACTGATGAAACGACTGTGTCCTATGATGGGAGAAATCATTATAGCTTATTATGAAAATATATTTATTGGACTAATTAAGGTTACATGTATAATTAGCGTCGACTGAATTATAAAATCATAATTCAGCGTCGTCTGAATTATAATATCATAATTCAGCGTCGTCTGAATTATAAAATCATAATTCAGCGTCGTCTAAATTATAAAATCATAATTCAGCGTCGTCTGAATTATAAAATCATAATTCAGCGTCGTCTGAATTATAAAATCATAATTCAGCGTCGTCTGAATTCGAAATAATAATTCAGCGTCGTCTGAATTATGAAATCATAATTCAGCGTCGTCTGAATTATAAAATCATAATTCAGCGTCGTCTGAATTATAATATCATAATTCAGCGTCGTCTGAATTATAAAATCATAATTCAGCGTCGTCTAAATTATAAAATCATAATTCAGCGTCGTCTGAATTATAATATCATAATTCAGCGTCGTCTGAATTATAAAATCATAATTCAGCGTCGTCTAAATTATAAAACCATAATTCAGCGTCGTCTGAATTATGAAATCATAATTCAGCGTCGTCTAAATTATAATATCATAATTCAGCGTCGTCTGAATTATAAAATCATAATTCAGCGTCGTCTGAATTATAAAATCATAATTCAGCGTCGTCTGAATTATGAAATCATAATTCAGCGTCGTCTGAATTATAAAATCATAATTCAGACGACGCATCCTAAAAAGGATGCGAATCGTCAATCACACTAGTATTATAAAGGTGAAAGTTTGTGAGTGTGTATGTTTTTTACTTCTTCACGACTGAACGCCTGGAGTGATTTTAATAAAATTTGGTATTGTGTTAGCTGACAACTTGGATTAACATATAAGCTACGTTTTACTGAGAGAAAATATGTTTTATAAACCGTGAGTAACACTGCGGGGCACAGCTAGTAAATAAATAAATCAGTGCATCTATACCGTTGAAACTTGTTTTGTTTATAGTATTAACTTGTCGACCTCTATGGCTGAGTGGTTTGTTTCATAGTGTCGCCGACTCGAGAGATCCCGGGTTCGAATCCCGGTGGGGGCAGATGTTTGTGTGATGATTACAAGCATTTGTACTCCACTCATGGATGTTCAATATGTATTTTTATATAAAATATACTTATTTAAGTACAGTATATGTATTCTATCCGTTACCCTAGCATCCCATAACACAAGCCTTACAGTGCTTACTTTGGGGCCGGGCTAATTGGTGTGTGTGGAAATATTTATTTATTTTAACTTACTGTATTCTTATTGGAATCTAGAAGATTTAAAAACAGCCTCCATATGCGATGCACTTCATCTGCTACCAACTCCGGGTGGTATTCCGCTATAGTGCCTACAAGGAAACGCTAAAAATTAACCATTTAAAAGATAAAGTTATTAAATTAAGAAGAAGAATTCGTTTATTCTTATTAAGAACTAGCGGCCCGCCCTCGCTTCGCTTCGGTGTAAAGCTGAAGTGTAGACTACAGTTTTTGTTCTCAGGCTTGTATTATACAGGGGTGTAAGGGGTTCTTAATATACCTGCAAGAACCCAAGCCAACCTCACCTTCACGTGGTGCACCCTGTTGACCAACAGACGAGGCTCTGGCAAACCGACCGATGGCGGTATAACCATCCAACGACGTAGGGGAGGAAAATCTCATTGGTGACGGGCAGCAGCGTCATCAGTGAAATAACCTACGTTCTGCGATCGCCAACCCGCCTGCCCAGCGTGGCGATTATGGGCAATACCTTGAATGCACACAAACAAAAAGCCACGGCCCCCAGTTCCCGGTAGCCCCGCTATTCCTGGTCACGGTGGCGACCACGGTAACGGCGGGGCGGGGGGTGCGAAGAATCTCCGGGCTACGGGAGGCCACCACAATAGACTGACCCTGGCGACGTACAACGGACGCACGCTACGGCTTGACTCGCATCTGGCGCAACTCGAGGTGGAACTTGAGAAGATTAGGTGGCACATTTTAGGGTTAAGTGAAGTCCGAAGAGAGGGGGAGGACACCATAACGCTCGAATCTGGCCACCTAATGTACTTCCGCGGGGGAGACCAACAGTCCCAAGGTGGCGTTGGGTTTTTGGTGAATAAGTCCCTTGGCGATAACGTTGTGGAAATATCCAGCGTGTCGAACAGGGTAGTGCACCTTATTATAAAGCTCACCGAGAGGTATAGCCTCAAGGTGGTGCAAGTGTATGCACCGACCTCGACACACTCGGACGACGAAGTGGAGGATATGTTCGATGATATATCGAGGGCCCTCCACTCCACTACTAAGACCCACTACAACGTTGTTATAGGGGATTTCAACGCTAAAGTGGGAGTACAGAATTGCAGCGAATCGGTAGTAGGATCCCATGGATTTGGAGGCAGAAATCATAGGCTCTTCTTGATGAACTCTTTCTTCAAGAAACAACCCCAAAGGAAGTGGACGTGGCAAAGCCCCGACACTATGACTAAAAATGAGATCGATTTCATCATGACGGACAAGAGGTACATATTCAGAGACGTCTCAGTGATCAACAGGTTCAATACCGGTAGTGATCACCGACTCGTCCGGGGCTCTTTGAATATCAACTTTAAGGCCGAGCGCGTCCGTTTGATGAAATCCAGGCTCCAACCTACTCTGCTCCAATCTATAACAGGGTCTGAAACGTTCCAGTCAAATCTGGAGAACCGATTTGCTGCCGTGGAAACCACAACAGACGTAAACCAAAACCTCGAAAATGTGGTTCGGATCCTCAGGGAAGAGGGTACGAGATTATGTGCAATGCAGCGTAAGGGCAGGAAGTCAAAGCTTTCGGAAGAGACTTTAGGGCTAATGAAGGAACGACGTGAAAATCCACCCGTCACTTCGTCGGCAAAGAGGACTCTAAACCAAGAGATCAGTAAGCACGTACGACGCGACCTCCGGTGCTCCAATACTCTCTCGATCGAGAGAGCGATCGAGCAGAATCGAGGATCCAAAGTGTTCGTACAATCTCTTGGAAGAAGCCATCTGACGAAGTTGACCACAGCAAGTGGGGAAGTTGTTGCTTCAAAGCCGGCAGTCCTTTCGGAAGTGGAAGACTTCTACAGCCAGTTGTACGCATCACATGCATCTCGACCCGATCCCGGAAATGAGGATTCTAGAGCCACATTAACACGCCACTTCACCGAAGACCTGCCAGAAGTCAGTATTGGCGAAATCGAAATTGCTCTTGGACAGCTTAAAAATGGAAAAGCCCCTGGAGAGGATGGTGTTTCAACAGAACTCTTAAAGGCTGGAGGTAAACCCGTACTGAGGGAGCTCCAAAAGCTTTTCAACACTGTCCTGTTCGAAGGGAGAACTCCGAAGGCGTGGAGTAGGAGTGTGGTTGTCTTGTTCTTTAAAAAGGGGGACAAGACCCAACTTAAGAACTATCGACCCATATCCCTTCTAAGCCACGTCTATAAGCTGTTCTCAAGAGTGATCGCGAACCGTCTTGCGCGAAGACTTGATGACTTCCAACCACCGGAACAGGCTGGGTTTCGGAGCGGATACGGCACCATAGACCACATTCACACAGTGCGGCAGATTATACAGAAGACTGAAGAGTACAATCAGCCCCTGTGCCTAGCATTTGTGGACTATGAGAAGGCCTTTGACTCGATTGAAATCTGGTCTGTTCTGGAGTCCCTGCAGCGTTGCCAAGTCGACTGGCGATACATCCAAGTGATTAGATGTCTGTACGAAGCCGCCCCCATGTCTGTCCAAGTACAGAATCAGCAAACAAGTCCCATACCATTGCATCGTGGAGTGAGACAAGGGGACGTTATTTCCCCGAAATTGTTCACTAATGCAATGGAGGATATGTTCAAGACGCTGAACTGGAAAGGACGTGGCATCAACATAAATGGCGAACGCATCTCTCACTTGCGATTTGCAGACGACATCGTCATCATGGCAGAAACCCTGCAGGACCTACAACAGATGCTGAATGACCTGGCTGACTCTTCTATACGCATCGGCCTACGGATGAACTTGGATAAAACCAAGGTCATGTTCAATGAACATGTTCTACCGGAACCGATTGCAATACACGGTGCCGTTCTCGAAGTTGTTCAAAAATATGTGTACCTCGGGCATACATTGCAGTTAGGTAGAAACAACTTTGAGGACGAGGTGAATAGAAGAATTCAGCTAGGTTGGGCAGCGTTTGGGAAGTTACGTCAGGTCCTGACATCGTCGATCCCACAGTGTCTAAAGACGAAAGTCTTCAATCAGTGCGTCCTACCTGTGATGACATACGGAGCCGAGACGTGGACACTGACGGTACGGCTGGTCCACAGGTTCAAAGTCGCTCAACGCGCTATGGAAAGGGCTATGCTCGGCGTTTCTCTGAAGGATCGCATCAGAAATGAGGTAATCCGGCAGAGAACCAGAGTTATCGACATAGCCCACCGGATTAGCAAGTTGAAGTGGCAGTGGGCTGGCCATATTTGTCGAAGAACCGATAACCGTTGGGGTAGACGAGTTCTGGAGTGGAGACCGCGTCTAGGCAAACGTAGTGTAGGACGTCCTCAGGCGCGATGGAGTGACGATTTGCGCAAGGTGGCTGGCAGGAGCTGGATGCGAGTAGCCCAAGATCGATCTAAGTGGCGTGCATTTGGAGAGGCCTATGTCCAGCAGTGGACTAAGATAGGCTGTTGATGATGTATTATACACAATGACATTCATCTATGATTCTTCTTATACCTGCATGCAAAGTCTCAGCCCGATCGGTTTAAAATTGACAAAGTTTCATACAAACTTTCATTCCCTATTTTAACCCCTTGGGGGTAGAATTGATCAAAATCCTTTTTTAGCGGATGCCTACGTCATAACATCTACCTGCATGTAAAATTTAAGCCCGATCCGTCCAGTGGTTTGGGCCTTTGAGTATTATATATATAGATTTGTTGTATACTTAAAGAGTGAGCCAGCACTATATTCGTATTTACTATTTGTAAACTTGACAATAGCCTGTCCTTATCATCATCATCAACCCATGTTCGTCCACTGCTGGACATAGGTCTCCCCTAATGCACGCCACTGCTCCCAATTTTGTGCTACTCTCATCCAGCCCACTCCAGCCAGCCTACGAATATCATCATCCCATCTTGTCTCAGGGCGTCCTACACTACGTTTACCGAGTCGTGGTCTACACTCAAGAACTTTCCGGCTCCAACGGCCATCAGTTCTGCGGCTAATGTGACCAGCCCACATCATGTGTCCTTATCATGCTAAGAATTAATCATAATAATCATAATTATGATCAAAATCTTTTATTCAGTTTAGGCTGTTACAAGCTCTCATGAATGTCTAGAAGCTACGCCATCGGTTCGCAAATCTACGGCGGGAGACCTTGTACTGAGAAGAACCGGCAAGAAACTCAGCAAGGACTGTTTTTTTCTCCCTGCATTATTATATACAGCATCGTCATGTTAAAAAATGACTTCAGAGAGATACTTATGCTGTTACTAAAAAAGATGGAGACCTTGTACTGAGAAGAATCGGCAAAAAACTCAGCAAGGGCTGTTTTTTTCTCCCTGCATTATTATATACAGCCAACGATATCAAATACCCTAGATACACCACGAGCGCTCAAAATGTGTCCCAATCAAGAAGTGCTTCAACACCACTCAAGCACTTCTTGGTTCACAGTCACGCGCGGACCGTTACAAAGTCAAGATAATAATAATAATAATAAATTCTTTATTTATTTCTTCACATAAGTAGAAAAAAGAAACATTTACAATAAAGTGCTTAATTACAATATTTCATTACTTAATATGAAGACTGGTGCTTGCAATAGAATAAATCTGTTCTACAAGACACCAGGCCTCCACTCCCAAAACTATATGAACAGAGCAAGCCACCTTTGTACTATTTATGTGATTAGTGTATTATATTTGTTGCTTAGGTTTTCACGCACATCACTCATTAAATAAAACTAGTTTTTACGGGTTAATGCACGAAACTTTATTTATTTATTGACGTTTGCAAGACCATCAGATACTATTAGTTCTTTTTGTTTGCATAATTTAACATAAGAAGGAGATAGAAAGCCTCTCTTGAGTTTGTTTCGCCGGTTCTTCTCAGAAAGGTCTCCCAATTTTGGAACCGGTGGTAGTTTACGGTAGTTAGGGTCAAATAAATAAACTCAAAATTACAAAAAAGAATTTGAAATAAAATACTTTATTAAGTAAATTAAATAATAAATTCATACATTCATACATAGCATAACTTAAAAATCGAACAATGAAATAACCAAACGCTCAATAAAAGTCTTTCGAAGGTAGCTCGACAAATTAAATAAAAGTTTTATTCTGACGACGAGGCCTGTAAAGGCTACGAAACGTCAATAAATAAATAAAGTTTCGTGCATTAACCCGTAAAAACTAGTTTTATTTGATTAATGTATTAATTAATATGAGAAGTGCTAAAGAAACAACTTAAATCACAATAATAAAAATAAAATAAAGAAAAGTAATTGTGTGTGTGTGTGTGTTTGTTTTTGTGTGTGTATGTATTTATATTTAACGGTTCCCATAAATGCTTTATTTATTGCCATTGTATCCACAGAGCTCCGCGAAATAATGCGAAAATAATACTTAGAGTACGAAAAGTGTCGTTTTTTCGACAGGTATCTAGTCAATGTTTGTTAATTTAACGCATTTGAAGTAAATTTTGATCTAATACTTACTATAACCTGATTTAATATAACATATTTGTGATAATCAAATGCATGGTCTATTATAAGTCGCCATATAGCCGTCTCTTTTCCTCGCGGTCCGTGCCTGCTATATTGCTAACAGCGCGTTCAGAATTGCGCGTAGAGTCAAAGAACTAAGGTCTAAATTCTTCCGCATATTATAGCAATAAGTCGTAAAATTTTACGAGCTAGCATTTCGAACTGTCAGAAGTTCTTGACGCATGTGTTTTATCTGAGACCTTATACAGTATGTATTAAAGGTTACTTTCAATACTTAAATAATGCCTTATATTGATTTTGACAACGCGATCATTTTACGGAGCTCCGTGGATCGTCCAATGTACCTTTTGGACAGGTTTCGGGCACGATTTTGTTCGTGTTGGTGTATCTAGGCTATTTAATATCGTTGTATTCAGCGTCGTCAAGTTAAAAAAAATACTTCAGTGATACTTATGTTAGTAATAAAAAAGCTGATTGTGATTATCTTACCAATAAGCACAGCCAATGGCGCTTTCCCTGTAACAATTTGTTCCAATTCTGAGACAAGTTTATGCACGTCACGACCTGCTTCTTCGGTCACCCTCGCGACTGCAGTCAGACATTTTAAGGCGTCTTTACGAATCTGAGGCGCGTATGATACGAGGCATAGCTAAAAACAACGATTAAAATCATTTAAAGGCAATTAGTAACATAAATTTATCCTGCTCGAAGGACCAAAATATAATAATAATAATAAATATTTCCAACACTCACACCAATTAGCCTAGCCCCAAAATAAGCACTGTAAGGCTTGTATTAGGGATGCTAGGGTAACGGATAAAATATATATACTGTACATATATAAGTATATTTATATAGAAATACATATTAAACATCCATGACTGGAGTACAAATGCTCGTATTTATCACACAAACGTCTGCCCCCACCGGAATTCAAACCCGGGACCTCTAGAGTCGGTGACATCATCAAACCCGGCGTACAAACCACTCGGCTACGAAGGTCTTTAAAAATATTGTAAAAATCCTTATTTGTTATTGCTTTAAAGGGCTTATGGCACTCTGTATACTATGTTATACAAATTAAATAAAAATAAAGACAAGAAGTCAACAAGACTTTACAAGTTTGACAAGACATGACAAGTTTCACGACCTCCGTGGCCGAGTTGTATGGAGTGTCAAGGTGTAGCCCACTCGAGAGGTCCCGGGTTCGAATCCCAGTGGGGCAGATGTTCGTGTGATGAATACGAGCATTTGTACACCAGTCATGGATGTTTAACATGTATTTCTATATAAATATACTTATATATGTACAGTATATGTATTCTTTCCGTTACCCCAGTATCCCATAATACAAGCCTACAGTGCTTACTTTTTGGGGCTAGGCTAGTTGGTGTATGTTAAAAAAAAAAGAAAAATGTTTTTCTCTTATATGGTAATAATATCTTTCTATTAAAATGGATCTTCATATGGCTATTCGCATTTGCTATTTGTAAATTTGACAGCAGTCACATTTTGATTTCCTGTAGACCATGGTTTGGTAAGAATATATTGCTGACCAATCTTCCGATTCCTGAGCAAGTCTGACCACATCTGGACCTGCTTCTACGGTCAGCCTCGTGACTGCTGTTAGACAGTTCGACGTGTCTTTACGAATCTGAAGCGTATATGACACGAGACATAGCTACAAACATTTAAATTAGATTTTAACTATATATTTATCCTGCTGGAAGGACCAATAGGGCCAAAAATGATAAAAATCTTATTACTTATTATATAAGATACAAATTTCGTTTTTTAGTTGTGTGCTAAAATATGAAACGAAATAATAATAATAATAATAATATTCTTTATTGACATACACCTCACAGGACATACAAGACATTAAACATGACAGTGAAAACGTACACAATAGGCGGCCTTATTGCTAAACAGCAATCTCTTCCAGGTAACCCATGACAGTGAAATAAATAAATAAGAGGAACAAGAAGGGGGGGGGAGGCGGTGTAGCAGGTATGATAAAATAAATAATGAATATAATAGATATGAATAGAATAGATGTAATAGATATATATAAAGAGAGAGACAAGAGAGAGGTAAGACTTAAAGTTGGGAAAGGAAATAACCTCTAACTTGATCACTAAACGAGCTTAAGTATTATACAAATTTTAAAACTTTGTCATCTTTTAGTATAACTCACAGTAACAATATTATCATAATCCAAAGAGTACTTCTCGACGACACAACATATCAGCTTGAACGCATCGCAGATTGGCTTGCACCACTGGCTATCGTGGCAGTTTGAGGTCACCGTTTCAAATAGATTAACTGGCTTATAGAATAACGTGCTGATAATCCAATCTGCGAACAAAAAGCTTGATAATAATCCCTATTTTTTTTTTTGTTATGCTGATAGTATTAAAAAACTTATGAAAGCTTATGAAAGCATGAGTAAATTTTTTACCAATGTTATTTATAACAAGCAGTTTTGGAACATAGTTTTTTTTATAAATTACTTAACTATGTTACTTCTTTTTATTAAATAAATAATAAATATCTTACTTACTACTAATTTTATAAATGTGTAAGTTTGTATCTACAGTGGAAAGGCAAAATCACTTATACGCCACATTGGTAAAAAAATGTTACAGTCAAAACACGTTTTTAGATAGAACGCGTTTTCCCTAATTAAAAATATTTACTAAATGCTTTTGATAAAACAAGGAATAACTCGTCAAAACTAGAATTCACCACTGATGTATTTGATTTTCAGATAAAACTAGTTGTCACTCTGAGCTTTAGTTAAAACTAGCACTAGAGAAACTAATTTTGGATTGAAAACAAGATATAGTTTTAAAAATATTTATTAAAAAGATCTAGGACACGTCATATCGTCACTTGTAATATGAATTACCGTAACTGCGAAAAGCCAATTTTTCAGGAGAGGCAAAAAATAATTTGAAAATAAGAAAAAATATAGGTACGATGAACTTTGAGAACAGTTTTAACTGACTCGCTTCGGAAAAACGAGTGTTGTCTTGTTAGAACTAGTTTAAACTGAAATTCCAGCTTGAGCATTAGTTATTTCCTGGTCTAATCTAAGGTTACCTGGAAGAGATCGCTTTAAGCGATAAGGCCGCCCATTGCATCACGTGTACTAAATGGTTTTGTACTTAATGTTCAATGTTTTTTTGTGGTGTATAATAAAGAGTTTTTGTATTGTATTTCTAGTTTTAACTAAGGCATTTACTAAAAACTAGTTTTAACTTGGGAAAACGCGTTCTATCTAAACTGGTTTTAGTTTAGATAGAACGCATTTTCCTTCGTAATTGTAACATATATATCATTTGAATCATATTTTTATTATGGGTCCATATCTGTTTATATTTTGTGAAGATTTGAGTACCAAAATTTTTGCTGAATTTTTGGTGTTATTTGTACCAATGGTGCTTACGAACTACTATTATGGTTCTAATTTTTATTTTTTAAGCATGTAACTGCTCGATGTTTAAATCTAAAAAAATAACTAGAAAAAAATCCACGCAGACCAAGCAGCAGACAGGACTATTACGGTGTATAAGCAATCATGAAATCATTTTCATAATTGCTTGGCAAAAATGTATGGCAGGCCAAGTGATTTCCGATTAAGCAACATCTAATTCGTAAAGTAAAGGCACTATGTAACTTAGGAGGATATTTAGATTTTTTTTTTTAATATGTTTCTATGTTTATGGTGCTACTTTTTATTTACAATACGTTATGATTTTTTTCTGTGAAAGAAAAAACTTTGATGCTCGTTTCTGTAAGTTACTAAAGTGGAGTTTAAGTGATTTTGCTTTTTCACTGTCGGTATGTTTGTTACTAAATCATGCAAAATCTACTGGTATACACAGAGCTCGATGGCACAAGTGGTTAACGCATTGGGCTGCGATCGTTTCAACAATCTGTTAACAACTTTCGCAGTGGTGGGTCATTGGATGGGTAACCAAATATTTACTATCTCAAGCTCCACCATGCTTCGGAAGGCACATTAAGCCGTTGGTCCCGGCTGCATCTGCAGTCGTTAGCACCCACCAATCCGCACTGGGCCCCCTTGGTGGGAAATGGCCCAATCTCCCTATTCCATCCATAAAGAAGGCCTGTACCCTATCAATGGGGACATTAATAGGCTGGTGATGATGATACATAGAGTTTATGATCCAAAAAAAATTGGGTAACAACCTGTGGGATTTTCAAAAAACTGAAATTAGAGGGAAAACAAAGACACAGGTGGCCGCTTGTAAATGATAAATATTTCGGTAAAACTGTACTTCCAGGGCCCAAAAGGTGATACTTGTTTTTTTTTTTGTAGAAAAGGTCTTTTTAACAGATTTTTTTTTTCTGGCGCTTCGCCGGCCGCTGCCGCGGCACGCTCGCTTTGCTCGCTCGGCTCGCGCGTTATGGTCACAACACTAACCTAACCTAACCAGTGTGAAGTATCACCACTTGATAAGAAAAGTAAAAATTTTCAATATTTTTTTCTAAAAATCTACCAGTGCATAAGTGTGACATTTTTTTTAATAATGTGGTTAACAGAAACCTTTTTAACAACAAAAATGCGAAATCACAACCAACAAAACTGTGAAGTTTTTACTTTTGGGCCCTGGAAGTACAGTATATCCAATATTTCATAGACTGATTGCAATAGCGTTACTTTCACTGTAGATTAGAATTGGGATGAAAGTGAAAAATGGAAAATATAGATTCAACACTCACCGGACTCAAATGCTGCTAAGTCTCCATTTAAGGCCACCTCAGCTGTCTTTAACATTTTACTGAACAACCTCAAGTCTGGTACTGCTGGATAACTTTCTACTATCAGCTCCCAGTCTTCCATTATATCTGAAATAAGTGATAAATTTCAACTAAACTTTGCCGTCCGCTTGTGGAACTCGCTGCCAGCAGGAATCAGAGACAGCCCAACTGTAACTACATTCAAAAAACGGTTGAAGGAACACTATCTATCCTCTTGAATCATTGTTTCTGAACACTTATATATTTTATTTAAGTATATATATTTACTTGTACATCTTTAAAGATATATATGTAGGTTTTGTTTATGTAAGTATTGTATTTTGTTATTTATATTCAGGAGGCACACACTGACGGCTTTTTTTATGTTCTTTCCTTTCGCTGGCCTGCTGGAAGAAATTTCAATATGAAATAAGCAGTGCACTTGTACAAAATATATAAATAAATAAATAATCACTGAGAAATGTATTTAAAGATTTTAAGTTCCTAACTCTGACATGCATCTATATTTTTGAAATTTCTGTATTTGTAAAAGAAAATAAAGACCATTTTTTATCAAAAAGCAAAGTGAAAAAGAACTTGCGATTGCAATATGCGTATAATATGTGTATTTATAAGTCATCTAGTTATATATGTAACAAAAGTACCATAACAACTGGAATCAAGGTCTTTAATCATTTACCTAATTCCATTAAAGCTTTAGAAAGTAAACGATTCAAGACACAGCTTAGGCACTGGTTATTATCGAAATGTTTTTATAGTTTGGAGGAATATTTCAATGATCATTGACAATAAAATTGCAATTTATGTATAATTTTGACATAACTCGTTAATTTATGATTGTATGAATATAGTTTAGAGAGTAAATTTAATATTATTTTATGTAGCTGACATTTAATTACTAAATATTATTTTAATGTAATTATTTTTAATTAATTATTAATTGTACGCCCGAAATGGGCAAACTGTTAGCACTACCAAATTTTAAGAACCATTTGTACACAGTTCTGGACAATAAATGATTATCTTATCTTATCTTATAAAACTTGTCCCCTTTCTTTATGTTACTTGGTCGTTTTGTGAATTTTCCCAGATACAATATTTTTATCTTGATTTCTATTGATAATACTTCTGGTTGATATCTGGACAAGTTTAGTACAATGTTACTCAGCCCACATTGTTCTTATTACGTTGACGGTGGCATTAGTTGAAACTCTTTATAGCAATCCTGAATTTCTTACTTACCCAGCAAAAAAGATCACCGGCAAAAATATACAAACAAACTTTCGATTCCCTTCGCGCTCGCTCTCGGGTAAACGTCAAACACGATTCGAATATTGCAATCTGACATTGACAGCTATAAAGGGATACCAGCACATATCATAGAATTATTCCTAAATTATTTTTATTCTGTGCACCATGCAGGCGAAAGGAAGATGTCAGTGGTTAGCTAAACGACCTGAAACTTTTTGACCAATGCGGTCAAAAATTCTCAAGCCCAAATGTTAAGAAATACACATATTATTTATAAAATTTTTGGAATGTTTTCAATTTATTTTTGTATCTGCTGTTTTTAAAAATATTTGTACGAGCGCGTAATACTTGTGTGACTGTGCTTTACTATCGGATATTTCCTACGTTTGGCTAAAATAATGTATTACTCCTTAGTGTTTATGTGAATCAGTGTTACTATAGTGTCGTATTATATACCATCAACGAGATCCGCACGCAGCATCTCATCATGCAGTAGATGGACAACATCCACGCCGATTAACGCTTGTACATATATAGGTTGTACGTATAAGTGTAATATTAGACGCGGATAACAGTTTTCAAAAAAGACAATCTGATAACTTACGTGAAATAGACCGATTTAGTGGTTGCATACTATGAGTTTTTAATATATCTAACTTCTTTTCTGCCGAGATGCAAAGGAGTAAAAATGTGAAAGTGAGTGACAACCTGTGTGATAGAGTGGTATGAAGACTGGTTTTCAAGGTGTCGTCAACGCTTGTAGTCCTGGCTGGATTCACAAATGTTTGTACTCATCATAACACCATTTACCTAAGCATTTGCACCTGAGTTAAGGTTATTTAAATTAGAACGAAGTTACGAAACCTAGCGAGGCAGTTAGGAAGATATGGGCAGTTAGGTGGGCGACAACTGACGGCGGTGGCTGTGGATTTAAGTTTTGTTTAATGTTTGATGGAATCGGGAGAACGGACCGCGACTTACCATGCGGCTCCAGTGTGGATTGGTGGGTAGGAGGGCAATTGACCAAATCCGCACTGTACCCAGTATGGAATGGGCCAAGTGCTCATTGGTGGGTAGGACTTTTTTAAACCGGGGTTCATTGATATGGATAGGGGAGGGTACTACGTCCAATCTACAATAGACCCAATCCACTCTGGGCCCAAGCTGTACTGGGCCGAATCCGCATTGGGCTCAAAACGCACTAGACCCTGGATTGGTGTGAGCGATACTTCTTTTATGGAATAGGGAGATTGGGTCAAAACATTTTTTTTATTAATTTTCAAATATATAGGTTTATTTCTGATCTCTTGTTATATGTATTTGTATCAGTTACATTTTTAGCCCATAATACACGTTCTACAGCACTTATTGTGGGGCTGACTAAATGAAAGTTTTTTTCAAGTATGAAGTTTTACTTAAGTACAGAATTTACTTTTTACATCCCTGCCAAATAGTTATAGTTATAATTGGCAAGAAATCCCAATAGCATTTTCGCGTTTTTCATTAATAACTTGTAGCACAAGGTTGTACGGCGCGATTTTATGAATAAGACCAACTTTCGTTTATTTATTTTTAAAATGGCTAGAGACAGTAGCGGTGACGATGTTAATCAATCAATCAACTTAGCCTATCGCAGTTCACTGCTGGACATAGGCCTCTCCCAATTTGCGCCACAATCCCCGGTTCTCCACCTTTTACATCCAGTCTGACCCAACCGACCAAATTGTCGGTCCATCTACACTGAAATTGCCTCTACGTGCTCTCCACTCAAGTCCTCGTCTGTTCCTACGGTTATCAATCCTTCGACAAAAATGGCCAGCCCACTGTCACTTCAGTATACTGGTGTTATTGGTGTCGATTCTGGCATGATTCTCTAACCTAAACTTAAATTTGACTGTGACTGAAATCATTCGGAATGAATACACAGAAACTACAGATTTTATATGTGTGGAGCAGATTGATATCAAGATGAATCTTGAGTCAACTACATATCATAAAAATTTGCAACTTGAAGCCAAAAATACCAAGCTTCACTCTAAACTGGCCATATTTAAACTGCGACTGAACCAAACCGGAAAACTTCATGAAGTTCTAACCTAGAAGTCCAGTATATTTCTGAACACCGCAAAGAAAACTAAAGGTATTATAAAAAAATGGGTGCGTGTACTTATGTAGGCGCGTGAGAAGTTATCCTTCTTTGGCATCGTTTAAAATTAGTTTTTAATTGCATGCAAATAATTAATTACAATAAATTAATAAAAAGTCTGGAAAAGGACACAGTCAATAAAGTTCAGTTTTAATTTGAAAAAATAAATAAATAATCAAAATATTCAATTAAAATCGCTACTGAATATAATTTATTAGAACATATGTGATTTGCACTTGTATGAAACTCAAACACGTATTCCGAATATACAAACTAGAAACATGTGGATAAATATTATAAATATGAATACCTATAACTGTTACTTTATTACAAAAAATAAAGATGTGGTTTTTGGTTCTACTACACCAACGGTCAAGAGATGGCGCTGTAGTCTCCTGAATTGCGCTTTGGTTCCGTTGTTCCAGATTAATAAATACTTTTGATAGGCCTTCACAATGCAGTCGTTAGCACCCACTAAATAGAGATTCTATTTCTATTTTGTTGGTAGATTTTCTTAATGTGCGGTAAACACAAAAGTAACGCATGAAGTTGGTCGCTAAAGCGACCAACTTCATGCTGTTAAAATTTTGTGTTACAGTGATGCGCGCGCATCTTAAAATTTCACTCTCATCAATTTTTCATAACGCGCCTAAAGAAGTATAACTTCAAAAACCTATACGTGGTGTGAGGAAGTACAACAAGAACCACCCCAAGGATGTATTGTACTCTACCTACACATCTAGGAATTACTGGGGATAAAAGTAGAGTTTTGTGGGAGAACACCTCTCGAAACAGCTTATTCTTCTATTATTGAAACTGTTCAGAGGTGAATGCTAAGAACTCTATCAATATACATATATAAATATATAAGCCTAGACTGAATAAATGACTTTTCATTTTAAATTCATTTCATTTTAAATAAGACCTGGTATGAAGCGAGAGTTAACAAGTTACGCTTGATATTTTGAAATCAATTTTTGCCTTGAAGCTCGGCGTAGGATTCAAGAAGTCATCTATCTCTATAAAATTTTAAACAGCACCATTCATACATCTCTCCTGTTTTAAATAACCCATCTTAAAAATGTGTAGGGATTACAAATAATCAATTTAAAGAAAACTGTAATATGTGTATGGAAATCATTGCTTTGTAAGATAATAAAATGAATATCGATATAATAATGATCATCAACCATTTATCGTAATTCATACATATTTTTTTTGTATTTAATGTTCAAAATATTTTTCATTTTCTATTGATTATTTGTGTTTTTTTTACCAATGAATTATTTTGGATGAATCGATTTCTATTATTCAATAATTTGAAATGGTTGTGACGATAGTTTAAGTTAATATTCATTTAATTTAATTATGTTGCTCAATTGATTATGCATGCTGTTCACATTCACACATATTAGTGGAATTACAGTTTATATCTATTGCATGTCTATTCAGTGATTAACTAAACTTATGTAAATGCTATAAATCTGTTTTGTGTGGCTAATAAATAAATAAAATATACTGAGTTAAAAGGAAAAACTGATGTTAAACTTAGTTTTAAGTTTAGAGAATCATCCCAGTTTCGACACCATTGTTAATCTAAAAAAGCAAAGGTTATGTATTTGGACATTAAAAAAAATATTTTTATTATTTTATAAGTTAGTAAGTTAAGTAACAACTATAATACATAATAAATTGATGCATTGTGGATAATCAGTTGTTTTTTATAGCCTGCGAGCTGTTTTATTTTAGTTACTAAATAACTACGTAATTTTTTGATGGCAACTTTGCTAAATAGTTTTTATAAGAAGGTTAATGATAAAAAGGTTATAGAGTCTAGCTAAAATAAAAATTAGATTCGTTTTAATTCCATTTTCGGTAGTGTTTTTTATCTTCATCAAAATGTAAATTAAATTTTCATGTTAATACTATTTAGTCTTCGATTTCAATGCACTCATATCAAATCAATCATATGAAATTCATGCAATGGAACGTAAGTATAATGCGACTAAGTATTACATTTGACCTTCCCATACTAAAATGAAGAGTCTTAAAGGTTATTGTAATCGTCATCCTTACCCTTTTTATTGAAACGTCAACAAAACGTCATCAGCTGTACGAAAAATATTTCGTCATCGATCCGATACGTATCGTGAAAACTTTATATTTTGAATTTATCAATTGTAACTAGACTTATCCAAGCTGGCATCAAGAAGGCTGTTTTTCGTGGGCATCCACAGCTTTTCACCGACTATATCATATCGCGCCACGTTCAATAGGTTAGGTTTTATCTAACCCTATTTTATTTATAAGAATAAATCTTATTTTTTAAATTATTTTACAAACTTGTCGTTGTGTTAGTGTGAGAATCCTTTACCTTTTGCTTGTACAGCTTAGCTGACTTCAACTTTAAGGTAAGTTACCATTTCTACACGTAAAGATCTCAATTAAATGTTTACAAAATTAAGTTTCATGATTCTTTGTGATAAGATTATGTGACAGATATTAGTTGTGCTAATTCGTTTTTTTAAACCATTGTTTAATAAATAGGTAAGTATTTTATTTAATTTTCAAATACTTATGTCTTTCAATTTAGAAATTAGTAATGAGATTATATTTAATGCATATGTACAAGTATTATAAGTTTTAAAATTTTCTTATACAATTATATGTATTTTTTTTTTGTGTTTGTGACTGAACTAAACTTGATCATAGCAAGTTATGTTTTCTAAAAATGATAGATTTGATAAGGGCTCAGCTTTCCATTAGCTGTGGTTGAGTAGCGAGCTGAAAATTTTGTCACACAAAGTAGTGATTATTAGAAACACGTATACAATATCTTTTTTGGAGAAAACGAATAGAACCCAAAAAAAATAAAAATTGAAAATTAATATTTTTGTAGGTGCAAAGTCAATTTTGACAGCCATTTTGATCAGTGCTGCTATTTTTTCATACAAAAACACAACATATTTCTTGTTGGCTGTGGTAAAAATAAGTTTATCATGTTGGTGCTATTGTCAAAATGACAGATATGCCGCAATTTTGAGCTTGTTTTGAGATCCGTCTGGCAGTCTTTTTGGTAGTCGCAGTTGAGAGCGTTTTTGTACTCCTGTTTGATAATTACATTGTCTGACTACCATGGTGCCCTACTTAGCAGTGATACTTCACACTAGGTTAGGTTAGTGTTGTGACCATAACACGCAAGCTGAGCGAGCGAACCGAGTGTATCGCGGTAGCAGCTGGCGAAGCGCCAGAAAGAAAAATTCGTTAATCATTTCTACAAAAAACAAATCAAGTATCACCTCTTGGGCCTTGGAATTACAGTTCTACCATTAAAACCCATCACATTTTTTATAATTATCATATCTGTAAAAAAAAGGGGGGGCTGGAGGGGGGTTATCCCTTCCTCCGAGGGGTCCTCCCTAACACTTATCCCCTTGAAATTCCATTATGTTTAACAGATTTAATAATTTTCAGGTTAGGTTAATTTTTATTTTTAAAAACGCATTTCCTCCAAAAATCAGTCCGGGAGTCGGGGGTAGCCCCCATTCAACCGCAGCTAATGGAATTAAGTACCTTGAAAAGGTGTTTTACACGCTTGTCTGGCACTAGTGTTGTCCGAAAGCAACATAAAGCTGGATGAAGTAGAACCTATTCAATGCTTTTCTGGAAAATTTAAATGAAAATGAAAAAATAATACTACACAGTAATTAATTTAGGAACACAATTTACTTAAAGATATCAAGTGCTGAAACATTTTTTTATGAAAGGGTAGATAAGTAGAATAATAAGTTACTATTAGATCATAAAGTCTAATGTTGTGGATGTATGTATATAATTTTTAGTATATTTTGGATTTGAGCTATTACCCATTTCAATTCTACATTGTCACCACAAAATTTAATTACTTTAGTAGAATAATTGTTATTTTATATTAAAAATATGACTTAAGGTTTTCAATTTAATCTTATGTAATGAACTACAACTTGAAAGTCAGTGGGACAGATGGAATAAACTGGTAGTTGGTATAACGATTCTCCTGTCCCTGTAGCATGAGCACCTCAATTCATATTCACCTCAATCAAAATTGTGTTCTGCCATTTTGTCGGCGCGATCGATATACATATCTCCACAAAATAACAGCTCTCTAGTGCTAATAGTCTTCAAGCAAAACTGGGGACATAACAAAACTATAAGGGTTCCTTGTCAGGACTACAGAATCCTAAAAATCATTGTTTTTCACATTTTTTTTATAGATAGGTCCGACAAATGACTCCACCCCACCTGATGTTAAGTGACGGTGAAGTCCAGACGTGAAGATAGCTGGTACAGCAGTTCTATCTGCCACACTACCCATCCACACCTTGCCGGCCTGCATGTTGCTTCTTCACGCCTCTTACAAAGAAATATTATAATATAAATAATTACAATAGACCAACCCACTAGTCATATATTTATCACTCGTTGTGTCGGTCGCTCTAACGGTAATCTAACTAAACTTCTTTGATAACAATTATATGGAATTCCTATCCAGCTACGCGTACCAGAGACGCAGCCATTCGGGTATGTCTACGCCGCAGCTCGCGCGGCAGCCGCCGGGGCGGGGGCCCGCGGCTCCCCGGAGTCCCCCGGGCTCCGCTGGCGGGCAGGACGTTGTCAAAAGATACGACAACATCGTGAAATCTCAGGAGGACAAGAGGGAGTATAGGTATGTTTATGATTTTATTATCTACAAATTATAATTTTTGTTTTTAAAGCATGTAACTGCTTGATGTTTAAATCTAAAGAAAATATAAGTAGAAAAAAATCCACGCGGACCAGGCAGCAGACGGGACTCGAACCTGCACCCTTCGTTATCCGGGCGATGCACTGACCATTATGCTACCGCGGCCGTAATGGCCGTGTCGAATTTTCTCTAGCATTTCTTAGGCTGCAAGGTAACGCCATCTCTTCACATTGTAGGTAACCCACAATGTAAAATGCATACCTTTACAAGTATTTAACATTTGAAAGAAGAAATAGTCGGTGCATTCGCCCGGATAGCGAAGGGTGCGGGTTCGAGTCCCGTCTGCTGCCTGGAGGTTAAGACAAGTCGTGATAAATAAATAATAAATAAATATTTCCAACACTCACACCAATTAGCCTAGCCCCAAAGTAAGCACTGTAAGGCTTGTGTTATGGGATGCTAGGGTAACGGATAGAATACTTATACTGTACATATATAAGTATCATCATCATATCAGCCGTATGACGCCCACTGCTGGACATAGGCCTCCCCCAAGGATCTCCACAACGATCGGTCCTGCGCTAATATATAAGTATATTTATATAGAAATACCTACATTCATACTTAGATTACAGTAAAGCACTTGATAAGGTGGATATCTGCTTGCTGTGCCTAAAACTCATAAGTTGGTATACTTGATAGTTTACAGAGATAGATAACATCTTACTTGGATAACAGGTGTCTATTTGTCACTGTTAAGCGTTATTTATCTAGTCTTCTAGCTATTATTTTAGGGATTTCCCCAGGGTTCACCCCTGAACCCGCTCCTATTCTATACCTTCATTAATTAATTACTTGATTTATTGACGTTTTTTACTCTTTTTAACGCAGACGGCTTTAATATTTTCCTGAATTTTGGTAATGATTGAATGGGATTTTTCTTTTGTACTACGAGAGTAAAAATATCTCTTAATATTTCGTTATGAAAAAGACCTTTTCGGTTTGTTTCAGAGGATTAGTTCTGGCGAATCGTCTAAAAGTTCTACTGGTCAGCGATCCCACTACAGATAAGTCAGCTGCCGCCCTTGATGTCAACGTGGGTAAGACTTGGCTTAGATCATTTTAACAACTTGTATAATAAAATATACTTTGACCAATTTATTGCGTGGATAAGTCCCATATTTCATATTTTAATAATCCCATTGGCTGTCTCACTCAATATCATAGCAAAGAAAGAGACTATACTAACGTTAATTACAATTCGGAGTGCAACAAAATATCATATAACTTTTATATTGTTTCTTGCAGGATATTTGAGTGACCCCGATGAGTTGCCAGGTTTAGCGCACTTCTGTGAACACATGCTGTTCCTTGGAACGGAGAAATACCCCGAGGTAAGATTTGTTTTTAAAGAAAAACTTACAACATGAAATAGTCATCTTACGATAGTGCCATTTAGTCTCTGAATCATAACTTAATGGCTTTCTATCGGTCTTTCTGCTCGGTACTTATATACAATTAGCGGCCCGCCTTCGCTTCGCTTCGGTGTAGAGCTGAAGTGTAGACTACAGTTTTTGTTCTCAGGCTTGTATTATAGGTACACAATGACATTTATCTATGATTCTTCTTATACCTGCATGCAAAGTCTCAGCCCGATCGGTTTAAAATTGACAAAGTTTCATACAAACTTTCATTCCCTATTTTATCCCCTTGGGGGTAGAATTGATCAAAATCCTTTCTTAACGGATGTTAAACAAGGGGATAAAATAGGCAGGCATCCGCCTACGTCATAACATCTACCTGCATGCCATTTCAGCCCGATCCGTCCAGTGGTTTGGGCTGTGCGTTGATAGATCACGATGTCAGTCAGTCAGTCACCTTTGAGTTTTATATATATAGATAAGCATAAAGATATGGCAATAAACAAACAATTTTCAACTTTGATTATGCAGAAATATCACATTCCTAAGTGCTCAAGTAAATCTAAAAAGGGGTACAAACTTTTTTCTTAACGTAAGATAAAGGCTTGCATCTACAAAGCTAACCGATTCAAGTTGAATCGAATCACAATAATCTTTATATCATCACAATTTAGCGAAGACAAAAGATTCCGTTGCGTACGCCGTAAACGGTTAAATTTACGCAAAATTCATGTATGACGGAATTGTTTTTCTTTTTAGTTCTGATGAAAAATCTGTGGCATATTATTTAAGGTTGACTCATTATACCTTGTTTTTATAATCTGAAGAAATCCTTAATGTAATTGAATATACAGTAGAACCCGCTTAATACGATCACGCTTAATACGATTTCCTGCATAATACGCCATTTTGCGTCAGTCCCTGCAACTTGAGACGTATTTTCATATATTTCTAAACGCTTAATACGATTCGTCATCCCGTTTAATACGCCTAAATCGCCAACACGTACCACACATAATACCTCTTGCGATTGACGTTCTTCCATTGATGACAATGTGGCACCGTACCAAATTTAATCAAATCAAGGTCTTATTGAGAATGTGAATATCACACAAGACGAGGCCCTAAGTGATAATGATCAAGAAGAAGATGAATCAACTGCGATTTTGTCACACGCCCAGGCATTATCAGCAATTAATGACTTAAGACGCTATGTGACTTCTTTGAATCAAAGCAAAGACGCACTGCAAAGGTTTATTTACGTGAATATTTTGTAATTGCTAATGCCACAAAATATTTTTGTGAAACTAAAATAAGTGATTAATTTTTAATTAATTTAATACGAACGTAATATTAATACACTATTTTTTATAACGTACATAATTCGTAAATATTGTACATTTAATACCTCATTACCACATGCCTACATTCGAAATTTCCCTACCCGCTTAATACGCTTTTTCGCTTAAGACCCTGTGAAATCGTCTTAAACGGGTTTTACTGTATTTTAGTACACTATTCTTTCCTCAAATTAGCGCGAGTGAAACTTTTGGGCGCAGCTAGTAATTAAGGAACTTTTATATTATATTTGTTTCCTTAAAAGTTTTTATTTAATTGTACCTATAGTCACAATTTTTATATCATTAACATTTGTGTAATAAATGGAAAGTGACTTTATGAGTTATCCCATATTGAAGTCATTGAAATGTCAATAATACAGGGAGAAAAAAGCAGCCTTTACTGAGTTTCTTGCCGGTTCTTCTCAGTACAAGGTCTCCCGCCGTAGATTTGCGAACCGATGGCGTAGCTTTTCGACTTTCACAAGTGCTTGTAACAGCCTAGACTGAATAAATGATATTATTAAAATTTTATTTGTTTATTGTTTTAAACTTTCATGGTCAGCTAACTTTATAGCTATTAACGGGATTGTTACCATGTACCTTGTTTTGTATGAGTCAAGCGCCATGATCACGGAGTAACTGAAGTAATTGCGGGTAGATGTTATTGGCAGACATATCGGTCTACCCTCTGACGTCGTCTTTCACTGCGCTCGATACCCCTACCACTGGTCACATTCTCACTATTCACTCGCACTTGTTCCCTACACACAAAACTCACAGTATCAGATCGCGGAACGACACTTTTTTGATTTTTGCGGTTTTTACACATACGAACCACTGGATTCCAGACATTTGACAATTTAAACCCATCCTCACGATTGAAATTCTTGTTTGTTTCTTAGGTTTTCACGTACATCACTCATTAAATAAAACTAGTTTTTACGGGTTAATGCACGAAACTTTATTTATTTATTGACGTTTCGCAGCCTTTTCAGGTCTGCATCGTCAGAATAATGATTTTTTATTTAAAATTGTCTGGCTACCTTCGAAAGACTTATATTGAGCGTTCGGTTATTTCATTGGAAGATTTTTAAAATTTTATTGTCTATGTATGAATTTATTATTTAATTTACTTAATAAAGTATTTTATTTAAAATTCTTGTTTGTAATTTTGAGTTTATTTATTAGTTTACAGTAGTTAGGGTCAAATAAACCGTAAAAACTAGTTTTATTCTTGTGTTTGGTTATTTCAATCGCTTCCCTGACCAATCTTGGTATGTAGTGGCGTTCTGTCGAGATAATTTGTGGATTATGGAGCTCAATCCAGTGATTGGGACCCGAATCAATTAAATGTTCCGCGATGGCTGATTTTTGCGTATCATTTTATTTGTTTGCCCCACAGGAGAATGAATACAACAAGTTTCTATCCGAGCACGGTGGTTCATCGAATGCCTCTACTTCATCAGACCACACCACATACTATTTCGATGTATTGCCGGCACATTTATCCGGTGCTTTAGACATGTGAGTCATAGCGTCATCATATTATTATTAAGTTACTAGTGAATATGACAAATGACCCCTCTGAAAATTACTCAAATCAATTAAAAAAATGTACTTGCTTTTAAGAAAAATCATCTGTAGGGAGGCCAATGGGGAAGATCTTCCTCCAATTTGGATGATGGTAGATTGGAGGCCGCGGCCCGACTGATGTTGGTGGAGCATTGTATATATGGAGTGTTAGCCTCCGAATTTCTCTTGCGCGATGTAGGCTTCCATACTTATTCATCGCAGCGCCGGTAGCGCCATCTCTTGAGGAGGCGAGTAATTATTTCCTCCATCCGATGGTTATATGTAGGGCATGTAGATGTCGCCGCCTCACATCAAACTCTTTTTTTTTAAATGGTTTATTTTTCTACAGTAACTCATACCCCCTTTTTATAAACGAAGAATAATTTTGGATATTTGAGGAGCTCGATTTCGCAGGTGGCTAGCGCGTTCGGCTGCGATCGTTGAAGTTAAGCAACTTTCGCAGTGGTCGGTCATTGGATGGGTGACCAAAAATCTTCTATCTCGAGTTCCTCCGTGCTTCGGAAGGCCGTTAAGCCGTTGGTCCCGGCTGCATCTGCAGTCGTCAGGACCCATAGTCAATTTATTTGTTTGCCCCACAGGAGAATGAATGGGTCATAACCCAATCTCCCTATTCCATCCTTAGGGAAGGCCTGTACCACAGCAGTGGACATTTATAGGCTGATGATGATATGTATTCTATCCGTTACCCTAGTATCCCATAACACAAGTCTACAGTGCTTACTTCGGGGCTAGGCTAATAGGGTATTTGACAGTATTAAAAATAAAGTGCCAATTGTTAGCATCTGTGTTTAGAATGAATATTAGCAGGAGTTTTTACTATATTTACAAAAAAAAATATTCATAATTTTACAAAAAACTCACGAAAAAGATAATAGTTTTCTTATCTATTGTCACGTGACCCAAAACGCTTGGGATTGGCGGAGCCTAAAATGACGTCACACGCAAGTAAACTTCCGGTTAAAGTGACATTACATTGTATCGTTTGACGTTTTAATAACAGTCGTGTGACGTCACACACTAGTAAGACGCCATATTGTCCAGAGAAACGAAAATGGAGTTTTTGATTTGGTTATTTTTACTGAAACACACAACAGAATGATGAATATCCATTAACATTAGTCAATAACGTGAGATCGTTTTCTAAAACTTGTCAAATACCCTATTGGTGTCATCATCATCATCATCAACCCATGTTCGTCCACTGCTGGACATACGTCTCCCCTAATGCACGCCACTGCTCCCGATTTTGTTCTTGAGTGGAGACCACGACTCGGTAAACGTAGTGTAGGACGCCCTGAGATAAGATGGGATGATGATATTCGTAGGCTGGCTGGAGTGGGCTGGATGAGAGTAGCACAAAATGGGGAGCAGTGGCTAATCGACAAGAATTCTACAAAATTTGGCCACTGGGGGCGCTGTCATCGCTTGACCCAAAATTTCGATCAAATACATACCCATTAGCTATATTCATATACTATATTCATTTTTAAGCTTTTTATTGAACAACATACAAATGCCGAGCTGTGCAGTTCCTGGTTGTTGTGAGAAAACTGAAATTAAAATTTGCGGTCATATGCCTCAAGTCTGTAAAAAAAAACCCAACGTTATACCTCCCACTTTAGCCAGAGGTAACCTAACTCTATGAGATGTCTGACTGATGCAAAAATAAGATAGATTTGATTAATGAGCCCGCTAAAAGTTACTCAGATCCATGAACTATTAAAATAATCATGGAAAATGCATCTATGTATCGAGAATGAGCATTCTAGCATTATAATAGAAAGAGTACCTTTCTACTAGATCAGCTTTTCTGCCTTGCATAGATGCTCCTCTCCTTTTCAACTCTGTTTTCAGCTGTATTATAGACCATGATGAATACTTTCACCACTTATTTAATATTGAAGTGAAACTTCTTTATCGGCGTTGGAAATAAATTTACCGTCACATTTTTTCGGTTACGCGTCACGTTTTTTGGTTACGCGCCATCTTTTTTTTTAAAAGAGCACTATTTACCTCCTCCGAACAATTGCTTCTTCTGTCAACTTTAAAAAAAAAAGTATCGACAGCAAATATTCGTGTTTCACACAAGGTAAGGTAAGGTAAGGTAAGGTAAGTTAAGGTAAGGTAAGGTGTAGTTATACCCCTTTAGTGGGTGAGTTTTTGAAAAATCTTAGCGCACGCCTATATATATATTTCTGGAAAGTTGCATGTAGATCATTTTTCGAAAAAAATAAGGCCATAAAGAAGTTTCACTTCTTACGTGTGTACACTAGTACACGCACACATTTTTTTAACAACAAAAAAACACGTTCAAAGTTTGACAGCGGCAATATTTGGCTGTGATTTGGGTCAAGCGTTTACAGCGCCATCTATGTCGAGCTTTGCGTATACTTCTCCATTGGTGTGAGTGTTGGAAATATTAATTTTGTTTCTTAGGTTTTCACGCACATCACTCATTAAATAAAACTAGTTTTTACGGGTTAATGCACGAAACTTTATTTATTTATTGACGTTTCGCAGCCTTTTCAGGTCTGCATCGTCAGAATAATGATTTTTTATTTAAAATTGTCGAGCTACCTAACGCTCAATATAAGTCTTTCGAAGGTAGCTCGACAATTTTAAATAAAAAATCATTATTCTGACGATGCAGACCTGAAAAGGCTGCGAAACGTCAATAAATAAATAAAGTTTCGTGCATTAACCAGTAAAAACTAGTTTTATTTAATACTAATTTTATTCATTTATTATTTTCTCCTCCCAGATTCGCCCAATTCTTCATATCTCCCCTATTCACGGAATCTGCAACAGGCCGCGAGTTGTCGGCCGTAAACTCTGAACACGAGAAGAACACATCTTCCGACACTTGGAGATTGGATCAGCTCAACAAATGCACTGCGTCGCCGCAGCATCCCTTCCACAAGTTTGGCACTGGTGAGAATACAATCCATCTCTTTCTCGTCACATACATGAGAGAGAGAGAAAATCATATTTCGGAGTCGTAGCGCCAGAATGAGGATTTGTTACGATTTTAATTGAGAATGCAGGTTTATAGAACTAAGGATTTCATAAAATACAGTGGTTAAATTTTTAGCGTGCGTAGAGACGCTACAGAAATTCAACCGGAGTAAACCACGATCGAGCTCTGTGACGTCACACGTTTCGGCGGCCGGTGAATATTGGCTACTATAAAATCTATATATATAAAAATGAAACCCGTTTTCCGTTGTCACGACATAACATCAAAACGGCTTGACCGATTTGGCTGATTTTTTTTTAGAATATTCCTTGAAGTACGAGGATGGTTCTTACGAAGAGAAAAATTAAAAAAATGCCTGAAAATGTCAAAAAACAAAACTTTACTTTACTCCCATACAAACAATTCGTAATAATACTTAAAAGTCAATTTGAACTTTAATACCATACCATAAATTTCAAATGTTAGTGGAGAGATTCTGGGAAGGCAAAACAATTGAACGACGTGATGTCAATAGAAGTTTGGAAAAGATAAATATACCATCTTCAGTTTTTTTATAATCTATATATATAAAACTCAAAGGTGACTGACTGACGTAGTAATCTATCAACGCACAGCCCAAACCACTGGACGGATCGGGCTGAAATTTGCCATGCAGGTAGGTGTTATGACGTAGGCATCCGCTAAGAAAGGGTTTTGATCAATTCTACCCCCAAGGGGATAAAATAGGGAATGAAAGTTTGTATGAAACTTTGTAAATTTTAAAACCGAACGGGCTGAGACTTTGCATGCAGGTATAAGAATAATCATAGATGAATGTCATTGTGTATAAAACAAGCCTGAGAACAAAAACTGTAGTCTACGCTTCAGCTCTACACCGAAGCGAAGCGAGGGCGGGCCGCTAGTTAGTTATAAAATCGCAACGAATGAAACGATTTCGATGATTTAAAAAGTATATTAATTGAAAAGCTTATTAGATTATACTGTTGTGATTTTGAGTTAATTTGCTGACCTAGTAATGATCCTCGTTAGCTCAAAAAACCAAGGAGTCTATGCAGAATTTCTTCCACAAGTTCAGAACGGGTGATAAAACATTATACAGGCTGTAAAAAAACCTATGACAAAGACTTAAACAACGCATTCTGTACACCTAAACAAGTCACATTAAAAAATATTAAAGAAGGGAAAAAAAATATTTTTAAGTTAAAAAAATATTTTTTTTTCCAGGACGCAATGTATAGCGCGGCGCGCTACTGTGGCGCTGCGCAAAGAATGTGCCTGTGTGTATGTGTGTGCGTGTGTGTAAGTGCGCAAAGAATGTGCCTGTGTGTATGTGTGTGCGTGTGTGTAAGTGCGCAAAGAATGTGCCTGTGTGTATGTGTGTGCGTGTGTGTAAGTGCGCAAAGAATGTGCCTGTGTGTATGTGTGTGCGTGTGTGTAAGTGCGCAAAGAATGTGCCTGTGTGTATGTGTGTGCGTGTGTGTAAGTGCGCAATGAATGTGCCTGTGTGTATGTGTGTGCGTGTGTGTAAGTGCGCAAAGAATGTGCCTGTGTGTATGTGTGTGCGTGTGTGTAAGTGCGCAAAGAATGTGCCTGTGTGTATGTGTGTGCGTGTGTGTAAGTGCGCAAAGAATGTGCCTGTGTGTATGTGTGTGCGTGTGTGTAAGTGCGCAAAGAATGTGCCTGTGTGTATGTGTGTGCGTGTGTGTAAGTGCGCAAAGAATGTGCCTGTGTGTATGTGTGTGCGTGTGTGTAAGTGCGCAAAGAATGTGCCTGTGTGTATGTGTGTGCGTGTGTGTAAGTGCGCAAAGAATGTGCCTGTGTGTATGTGTGTGCGTGTGTGTAAGTGCGCAAAGAATGTGCCTGTGTGTATGTGCGTGCGTGTGTGTAAGTGCGTCGATAAAAAAGTTTCTAAATAAAGTTTTGAAAATATTAATGTATAAATCTAGAAAAAAAAATTGTGACTTTGACCTTCAATATCTCCATAACCATAAATTTCCCAGGAGAAAAAAATGATCGTCATGATGTGGAAAATACGTGGCCTTCAACTTCGTTATAGGTTTTTTTACACCCTGTATATATATATATATTATGCCATTATGCTACCCTGCCCTGATGGCCGTGTTCAATTTTCTCTAGTAGTTATTAGGCTGTAAGGCAGCGCCATCTCTTCGCATTGTAGGTAACCCACAATGTCAAATGAATACCTTTACAAATATTAAACTTTTAAAAAAGAACTAGCAATTATGTTTTTTTTGCGGTAGCATAATGGTCAGTGCATTCGTCTGGATAGCGAAGGGTGTGGGTTCGAGTCCCGTCTACTGTCTGGTCCACGTGGACTTTTTTCCAATAAAATTTTATTTTAGATTTAAACATCTAGCAGTTAAGAGCCCTTTTACAAAATTGCGTCGCTGCCGTACTGATCGGCGCGTAGGTAGATTTGCACTAGTATATATTGCATTTTATGGGTGATGTTTCGAGTCTTATAAAATAATTATTAATGAACTAATTATAAAAATATATAGATATTTCAGTAGTTCAATAATGGTAGATTAGTTTTATGAAAGTTTTTGATGGTATTTCTATTTAATTCAATATCAAAATACGAGGTAAACCTGTATTATTTTTTAGGATAACTCACGGAGGTTAGATGATTTTTTTTGATAATTAATGAGATGGAAAATCAATACTTTAATACATTATGTTACAACAAAAACATATTTCTGATGTCGTAGTAATTAATTTGATCTAATTTACTGAACATTATTGAGAGAGTGAGGCGTTTGCAGTTGTGCATATTATCCTATTTTTCGTAAACTAGCTGCGCTAGAACGATCAATACAAAAAAAGGAAAATAGTATTTGCAAATATTCTACATTAACTTACAATAGGAAAAATAAATCTACTATCTATTTACTTCTATTGGAAATAGTCAAAATCTTTTCTAAGGGGGTAAACGAGGCGCTCAAAAATTACGTTTTTTTGTAAAAAATGTGAAAGGGCTCTTAAAAGTAAATAAATTTTGACCTCAGGCCTTGTTTCATAGGTAACCGCGAAACCTTGGAGACTATTCCCAAGGCCCGCGGCATCAACGTGCGAGATGAACTGCTGAAGTTCCACGACAAGTGGTACTCTTCCAACATCATGACCCTTGTGGTTTTGGGGAAAGGTAAGTTATGGACATGAAAAAAATAACAATTTATATTCAGCTGGTTCATGCGTCATGCTCGTGAACGGGTGCTGCCAGCGGAGATGAGTTTGCCCTAACTACTTTGATATTTAAGATGTAAATGTTTAATTACACCTATCTCTTATCTATTAGACAAGTCCGTCCGTCCGTCCGTCTGTGGTGCTGTTTCAGCGGCCTAACTGTAAGAGATAGATAAAGAGAATGTTTAAGTTATAAGTTAAGAATAGTCTGATAAGACTACAAACCGGATTTGAGTAACGTAGCACTTCCAGTTTTCGAGAAATCACGAATTTCAAACGAAACCACACAAAATCTCCGAAGTTCTCAATTAATTAAATACTTTTTTTTTAATCAGGTTTTGGTGAACATTTGGTTCACTGGTTTGCTAGTTATAAATAATTCTGTTTGTATTTATACTGTGTGACACAGCAATCAAAATGCAGGTGAACAATTAATGTATAATTTCACATTATGTAATGAAAGGTGACGTCATGAATCATCTCTGAAGTCATTTTTCAACTTGACGACTCTGTAAATAATAAAACAGGGAGATAAAAACAGCTCTTGCTGAGTTGTTGCCGGTTCTTCTCAGTACAAGGTCTCCCGCCGTAGATTTACGAACCGATGGCGTAGCTTCTAGACATTCATATGTGCTTGTAACAGCCTAAACTGAATAAATGATTATAATTTTTAAAGCATGTAACTGCTTGATGTTTTAACCTAAAGAAAATATAACTAGAAAAAAATCCACGCGGACCAGGCAGCAGACGGGACTCGAACCCGCACCCTTCGCAATCCGGGCGAATGTACTGACCAATTTTTTCTAGTTATATTTTCTTTAGAATTAAACATCAAGCAGTTACATGCTTCAAAAATAATAAAAATTATAACTATAATTGCTATTTCTTCTTTCAAATGTTTAATACTTGTAAAAGTATTCATTTGTCATTGTGGGTTACCTATAATGCGAAGAGATGGCGCTGCCTTGCAGCTTAAGAGTGGCTAGAAGAATTTCGACGCGGTCCTTGAGGGCCGCGGTAGCATAATTGGTCAGTGCATTCGCCCGGATTGCGAAGGGTGCGGGTTCGAGTCTCGTCTGCTGCCTGGTCCGCGTGGATTTTTTCTAGTTATATTTTCTTTTGAATAAATGATTTTGATTATGATTAGCTAGGGTTACTATTTAATAAAAAAAATGGGTGCGTGTACTTATGTAGGCGCGTGAGAAGTTATCCTTCTTTGGCATCGTTTAAAATTAGTTTTTAATTGCATGCAAATAATTAATTACAATAAATTAATAAAAAGTCTGGAAAAGGACACAGTCAATAAAGTTCAGTTTTAATTTGAAAAAAAAAATAAATAATCAAAATATTCAATTAAAATCGCTACTGAATATAATTTATTAGAACATATGTGATTTGCACTTGTATGAAACTCAAACACGTATTCCGAATATACAAACTAGAAACATGTGGATAAATATTATAAATATGAATACCTATAACTGTTACTTTATTACAATAATAACATAAAAGTAACATTGAAAAATAAAGATGTGGTTTTTGGTTCTACTACACCAATGGTCAAGAGATGGCGCTGTAGTCTCCTGAATCGCGCTTTGGTTCCGTTGTTCCAGATTAATAAATACTTTTGATAGGCCTTCATAATGCAGTCGTTAGCACCCACTAAATAGAGATACTATTTCTATTTTGTTGGTAGATTTTCTTAATGTGCGGTAAGCACAAAAGTAATCAGCATGAAGTTGGTCGCTAAAGCGACCAACTTCATGCTGTTAAAATTTTGTGTTACAGTGATGCGCGCGCATCTTAAAATTTCACTCTCATCATTTTTTCATAACGCGCCTAAAGAAGTATAACTTCAAAAATTTGAATAGTCCTGACAAAAAGCCGGACATTTCGATAAAGGTCCGGACATTTTAGTCACAAAATGCAAACATCATCCACTTAGTTACAGTGATATTAAACGCGTGTTATCAGACGCTCGCATCGCGAGGGGGGTCTCGTTGTTGATATTTAAAGATGAATTATTTATATTTTGTTTTAAATTAATGAGAACTTAATAAAGATTATTTGACTTATTTGATATAACTCAATAAGTAGATTTACTCATATTCCATCTAATTAAAAAAATACGGACAAAAGACGGAAAGTCCGGGCATGTCCGGATAAATCCGGATGGATGGTAACCCTATATTCAGCTCTCAATGAGAACTATATATTTGTCGTGGCAAAAATTTACTAAATCGAGTTCCTCTGTGCTTCGGAAGGTACGTTAAGCCGTTGGTCCCGGCTGCATCTGCAGTCGTCAGCACCCACAGCACAGTGGTGGGTCATAACCCAATTTCCCTATTCCATTCATAGGGAAGGACTGTAACCCAGCAGTGGGGACATTTATAGGCTGATGATGATGATATGTATTCTATCCGTTACCCTAGTATCCCATAACACAAGTCTACAGTGCTTACTTCGGGGCTAGGCTAATTGGTGTGTGTGTTGAAAATATTTATTTACTAGCTGTGCCCAGCGGTGTTACCCGCGGTTTATTAGGGAATATTTTCTCGCAGTAAAACGTAGCCTATGTGTTAATCCAGGGTGTCGGCTAACTCCATACCAAATTTTATTAAAATCGCTCCAGCCGTTTAGCCGTAAAGAAGTTACGAACATACACACTCACAAACTTTCGCCTTTATAATATTACTAGCGGACCCGACAGACGTTGTCCTGTCTACACGTCTTTGTGAATCTAAATCATTCTCAGATCCCCTTGAACACAAACAAAAAATTTCATCAAAATCGGTCCAGTCGTTTAAGAGAAGTTCAGTGACATACACACTCACAGAAGAATTATATATATAAAGATAGTGTGATTGTTTCCATAGAGTCCCTAGACGAGCTGGAAGCTATGGTAGTACCCCTATTCTCGGCCGTAGAGGACACCTCGGTGATAGCCCCCTCGTGGCCGGAACATCCGTTTCCGCCGGAGTTGCGCCGCAAGAGGGCGTACTGTGTTCCGGTGAAGGATCTCCGGTCGTTGTCCATAGACTTCCCTATACCGGACACCAGGAAACACTACAAGAGTGGGGTGAGTTATGGTTGTTTGGTTTTGTTTATGGTTTTTGAGAAATTTCTAACTTAGATTAAACATAAAGACTCAATTAGAAAGGCCATTCACTTTTGAGTGACACAATGAAGCAATAAATTGACGTTTCCTTGTGAATTTATTTATTTTATAATGTAAATTTGAAATTAATCATTAGAACATTAATAAATTTATACTTTAATTGAAGTGTTTTTGATGCTAATTTAAATAAAAATGAGCGCAGTTGCTGTTTAAAATTAAATAGTATTGGTTATTTTATTTCTAATGCATTAATCTTTTTAATTTATGGAAATTATAATATTAATAATAAAATAACCTCTAAAGAAAACGTTCACTGCTTTTGCCTTCCGCCTGGATGCAGGTTCGAATCCTGATGCCTGGACTGGTTTCAGCCTATGAAATGCTACAGGAAATTCGACACAGCCATCAGGGCCTCGGTAGCATAATGGTCAGTGCATTCGCCCGGATAGCGGAAGGCGCGGGTTCGAATCCCGTCTGCTGCCTAGTCCGCGTTTTTTTTTTAGATCTATTGGTTGTATCAGTATCGTTTATTCTGTCCCCCCAGCCAGGCCACTACCTGTCCCACCTGCTGGGGCACGAGGGACCCGGCAGTTTGCTGTCTGCGTTAAAGGAACGGGGCTGGTGTAATAGGTGAATATGTTAAATATAAAATTCTCGTGTCACAATGTATGTCCTATCCATGACACGACCTTCTATGGTCGTTCTTTTACCGTCGGAGATGTACGTCAATGGAATTCTCTTCCAGTATCCGTAAGACGAGCGCAATGTATTGATGTCTTTAAAAATCTTGTTGTAAATTATTATTTGACTATGTAGCTGTATTTTTATCTCTGCTGACTGGACTAAACTTATATGTATAGTCTATGTATATATAATATGTATATATATGTATGTTTATGTATATTAAATTCATAAATTCGTTAATATCTCTTATTTCTTTTACTGACACCGCCGACTCCATCTTTCTTTTGCTTTTAGCGATTATACCGCCCATTGAAGCTCATTTCTGTTCTGTTTTCAATAAAGTATTGTGTATTGTATTGTAAGTTACTATCAACGATATTAAATACCCTAGATACAACATCATGAACAAAATCGTGGCCGATGCCTCACCAAAAGGTACATTGGACGATCCACGGAGCTCCGAAATATAATCGCGTACTTAAAAACAATATAACAATACAATAATATGCGGAAGAATATAGACCTTATTTTTAGATAGTTTGTCTCTACGCGCAATTCTGAATGCGCTGTTAGCAATATAGCAGGTATGAACCGCGAGGAAGAGAGACGGCTATATTACCAACCATGCATTTGAATATCACTAATATTTTCTGTTAAAACTATTTATAGTCAGTATTACAACAACATTTGCTTTAAATATTAAATTAACAAACATTGATTAGATACCTGTCGAATAAACGACACTATACGTTTGTAAGTAATTATTTCGAATTTTTTCGCGGAGCTCTGCGGCATATTGACTTTTGAACGGTCCGCAAGTGACTGTGAACCAAGAAGTGCTTGAGTGGAGTTCAAGCACTTCTTGATTGGGACACATTTTGAGCTCACGTGATGTATCTAGGGTATTTTATATCGTTGGTTACCATGCTCCTCCGAAACGGCTTGACCGATTTTTATGAAATTTTATATGCATATTCAGTATGTCTGAGTATAATGCGATTCAAATAAGAATAGGAAAGCCAATGACCTCCATCTGTCAAACGACGCTTGAAAAGTACGGTTTGCAAAAAATCTTGGAACTCTTTTTTAGCACTCAGCTAATTCTAGAATAAAAAAACCAAACATTTATAAACAAAAATGACGACGATGACGACTCCGGTAGTTATGCAGAGCTGAGCGGAATTGAAGAGCTAGATCCCGATTAATATTTTTACTCTCACAGTCATAAATGTTATTAAAAATCGGTGTTTTTTTTATCTTAGTAAATAAATTTTATTAATAAAAGCTGATGATTTTTCTCACTTAATCTTAGTAAATAAGTTTTATTTAAAAAAAACTGATATTTTTTCTCACTTAATCTAAGTAAATATGTTTTATCGAAGAAAAACTTTTATTGCTCACTCTACCTATTTTGTTTCAATTGACAGCTTTGACATCACAAAATGGCGCCCAGTTGATCCTATTCTTAGTTGAATCGCATTATATTGGCTTATATATATATTTTTTATACCCATAAGTGATAAGGTTTGTCAACCCCATTTTTTTTTGTTAATTATGTGGCATAAAAAAATACATACCCATATTTTTATAATGATACGAAGTTCGCTGGGTCAGCTAGTTATCATATACAGGGAGGGCGTCCCATCGGTTTTTGTCACACGGAGGGAAAGTATATTAAATATTGAAGTTAGAATATTTTACTGAAAGAAGACATCATTTTATTTTTAATAATAGATAGAACTGCATTCACAGATTTAAAGAAATCGCCTGCGAAAACCGGGAATGAAATTCGTGAAATGTGAAACAAAAAAACGCACATGTATTTTATGATAATCGTCGAAAGGCTAAATGAGGATTATTCTTTCCTAAATAACAAAGCATTTTAAATTAAAGGAAGATCATGAAATGACATGTTTGTTCAGGAAAATTTCCTATTAGTTTTCCGTGCTACCAACAGCTAATGTTATCATTTCACAATATTTACTAACCAATACCTGCTCACTTAATAATACAGGAAATCCTTACTATAAATACGTGAAAAAATAATAAAGCAGAAAAAATCTGTGACTGCAGTTCTAGTTATTATTAAAAATAAAATGATGTCTTCTTTCAGTAAAATAACCATTCTTCAATATTTAACATACTTTCTCTCCGTGTGAGAAGCCCGTGGGACACCCTGTATAATTATACAGGGGGACAACCTGTATAATGTAATCACACTAATTATTATAAAGGCGAAAGTTTGTGAGTGTGTATGTTTGTAACTTCTTCACGTCTAAACGGCTGGAGCGATTTTAATAAAATTTGGTACTAAGTTAGCTGACAACCTGGATTAATGTTTTACTGCGGGAAAACATTCCTAATAATCCGCGGGTAACACCGCGGGCCCCAGCTAGTAGTAATATACAAGTATCTTGTATCGCCTTACTACAAAGTGTAGACTTAAGTAGAACCTGGATTAAAAATGATGCTGTCAACTTTTGTTTACTAAAAAGAAGACAGAGACAACATTAGGTTTGAACTATGAGTAATTTTAGACCCTGTTTTAAAAATAATAATTACATAAGTTATTTTTTTGTAACTATGTATAATAGTATCATCATCATCATCATCAGCCTATTAATGTCCCCACTGCTGGGGCACAGGCCTTCCCTATGAATGGAATAGGGAGATTGGGCCATGACCCACCACGCGGACCCAGTGCGGATTGGTGGGTGCTAACGACTGCAGATGCAGCCGGGACCAACGGCTTAACGTGCCTTCCGAAGCACGGAGGAGTTCGAGATAGTAAAGTTTTGGTCACCCATCCAATGACCGACCACTGCGAAAGTTGCTTAACTTCAACGATCGCAGCCGAACGCGCTAACCACTTGCGTCATCGAGCTCCTCATAATAATAGTATACAATAATAATAATTTCTGTAATATTCTTTTGTCGGATACTGTTAAAATTAGTTAGAAAATGTGTTTTATTTTATAATATATACCTAAAATCTTGGCTTTATTACTTTAGTTAAATTGCGGGTGGTATTTTGTTTTGTATAACCTGTGATATTTCTTTTATGTGATCCTGTTAAAAATTCAGTATAAATTTTTTTTTTCAGGAGTTCTGTTCGGCTGCGATCGTAGAAGTTCAGCAACTTTCGCAGTGGTCAGTCATTGGATGGGTGACCAAAAATTTACTATCTCTCACTCCTCCGTGCTTCGGAAGGCACGTTAAGCCGTTGGTCCCGGCTGCATCTACAGTCGTTGGCACCCACCAATCCGCACTGAGCTCGCGTGGTGGGTCATAGCCCAATCTCCCTATTCCATCCATAGGGAAGGCCCCAGCCCTGTGCCCCAGTAGTGGGGACATTAATAAGCTGATGATGATGACCTAGTTTTTTATTAATCGTGATTGTTCTTTGTGCCCCACAGCTTAGTGGGTGGCACTCGTATAGGTGCTCGCGGGTTTGGCTTCTTCGGCGTACAAGTGGACCTCACCGAAGACGGAGTCGAACATATCGACGACATCGTTAAACTGGTGTTCCAGGTAAGAATTTAGTACCTATTGTTCAGTATTCTAGGAACATTTTATATGTAAGAATACCTAAATTTGATAATATAAATAATCTCTTATCTATTAGACAAGTCCGTCCGTCCGTCTGTGGTGCTGTTTCAGCGGCCAAACCGTAAGAGATAGATAAAGAGAATATTTAAGTTATAAGTTAAGAATAGTCTGATAAGACTACAAACCGGATTTGAGGAACGTAGCACTTCCGGTTTTCGAGAAATCAGGTTTTGGTGAACATTTGGTTTATTGTTGTATCATATAAACACAAAATATTAGCAATATTTCTTTTTGGCGTTCACATGTACGTCGTTTGCATGTCCAGTTGTGACTAAAGCGATTAGGGTCGTCTACCACAATTGGTGCGGATCACTTTTGTGAGGCTAGTGCCGTATCTACCCTTTTTGTTTTAATCTAAGTTTCACACCCGAATCCCTACCGAATCTTCTAGGCAGGCGTGTACCAACCTAGGCCTAATCATCGCTTTCCATCAAACGAGATTTTGGTCAAACGCATTGCCTATTATGCATAAAAAAACCCTTTTCACCCCCGCATCGCGTTTTCACCCTCGAATCCCCTTTACACAATCCAATCCCCTTTTCAATCTACCAATCTCCTGTGCTCAAACAAATATAGTTTAATTTATCACTTCTGTCGTTTACCTCGAGACGCGCAATAACCACAATCGAGAACAATGAAAAAGTATTTGCAAGAAATTTTAATATAATTGCTAAATCTCGATTCAACTAAAACTAGGTCTATGCCATAGAAAAGTGACAGAGCGTCTATGTCAATTTGAGATTAATGGATGGGCTCTGTCAAGTTTTAGTTAAATTGAGATTTAGCAAAAATGCTACAAGTGTATTATAAAGTATTCGAAAAAAAGAATAAAGGGTATTTCTGGTTGATATTAAAATGCTATTTTGCTGCGAATTTAACCTTCATCATCATCATCAGCCACTGCTGGGGCACAGGCTTTCCCTATGTATGGAATAGGGAGATTGTGCCATGATCCACCGCGCGGGCCCAACGCGGATATATATATATATATAAATACAGATGGAGCTAAAGAAGTTTCACTTCGTCCGTGTGGTCATAAGCAACCCCCCCCCATCCCTTTTTTATAATTAAAAATCTTTTTCATTTTCCATTCAGTACATCTCAATGGTGCGATCCGAGGGTCCCCAACGCTGGGTTTGGGAGGAACAGAAAGACCTTATGGCCATGGAGTTTAGGTTCAAAGACGCGCAGGAACCCAGGGCTTTAGTCACTGGACACGTACATTTGTTGCAGGTGAGTGTTGTCTGTCTGTCTGTCTGTTAATATATTGTTTACTGCTTCGGTGCTTTAACTTTAGTTTTTAGCAAAGACCACCAGGAAGTTAAAAAAAAATCTGGATAATAAGTATCCTATTTCTCGATCCAGGTCGTAAACTATATGCGCACCAAATTTCATCCAAATCTGTTCAGTAGTTTTTGCGTGACAAACATATAAAGTTTCTAAATCATCATCTCATCTGCAGCCTATTAATGTCCCCACTGCTGGGTAATAGGCCTTCCTTCATTGCGGATTGGCGGGTGCTAACGACTGCAGATGCAGCCGGGACCAACGGCTTAACGTGCCTTCCGGAGCACGGAGGAGCTCGAGATAGTAAATGTTTGGTCACCCATCCAATGACTGACCGCTGCGAAAGTTGCTGAACTTAACGATCGCAGTCGAACGCGCTGACCACCCGCGCCATCGAGCTGGTCCTATAAACTTTCATATTTATAATATTAGTACGATACAGTAGACCTTATGGCGATGGAGTTTAGGTTCAAAGACGCGCAGGAACCCAGGGGCTTAGTAACGTACATTTATTGCAGGTGAGTCCGTCTGTCTGTTTATTAGATGGTTTTTACAGTACTCGTTTCACCTTTCTTATTTTGTGTTTAGTTAGAATAATACTTTGTGGGGGCATTAAGGAATACTTGTTGCTGTTATAATGTCCAATGATTCCAGATACAATAAAATAGATAGGTAATTCCAAACTGTTGTAAGGGTACAGTAAACGAAATTCTATTTAGTCCGTCAGTTAGATGATCAAAAAATAATGGACACGTATGTTTTCTTTGGGCAATCAATCAAAAAATGACAAAGCTATAGCGCGTCAAAGTTTGGGAGTAGGGGCTCGTGACGTCACTTTTGAGTGAATTTTCACTTAAAAGTGTACTCAAACGTGACGTCATGCGATTTTTCAAATCAATATATCTCTGCAATGATTATATTATGTGAAAAAAGAAAAAATACGTGTCCAATACTTTTTGATAATCTATCTGATAAACGAAGAAAAAAAAATGGGTGCGTGTACTTATGTAGGCGCGTGAGAAGTTATCCTTCTTTGGCATCGTTTAAAATTAGTTTTTAATTGCATGCAAATAATTAATCACAATAAATTAACTGGAAAAGGACACAGTCAATAAAGTTCAGTTTTAATATGAAAAAATAAATAAATAATTAAAATATTCAATTAAAATCGCTGCTGAATATAATATTATAAATATGAATACCTATAACTGTTACTTTATTACAAAAAATAAAGATGTGGTTTTTGGTTCTACTACACAAATGGTCAACAGATGGCGCTGTAGTCTCCTGAATCGCGCTTTGGTTCCGTTGTTCCAGATTAATAAATACTTTTGATAGGCCTTCACAATGCAGTCGTTAGCACCCACTAAATAGAGATTCTATTTCTATTTTTTTGATAGATTTTCTAAATGTGCGCTAAACACAAAAAAGCGGCCAACTTCATGCTGTTAATTTTTTGTGTTACAGTGATGCGCGCGCATCTTAAAATTTCACTCTCATCATTTTTTCATAACGCCTAAAGAAGTATAACTTCAAAAATTGTCATCGTCCCTATTGGTGTGAGTGTTGGAAATATTTATTTATTTATTTATATTTGTTTCCAGGAGTTTCCTATGGAAGACGTATTGAGCGCATACTACTTGCTATCAGAATGGAGACCGGATCTGATTGAGGAGTTGCTGTCCCTTCTGGTTCCTGACAATGTGCGTGTGGGCAGCGTGGCCAAGTAAGTGTACCTGCTAGCAGAAGATAGAAGTAGCCAGAAGAACTACTAACTTATTATATGTTACTAGCAAACCAGTGAACCAAACGTTTACCAAAACCAGGAGCCCTACTCTAATTTAACGAAAAACGAAATTTCGATCGAAACTTCGCACTTTTCTTACTATGTTTCTGGTTCGTTTTTAATTATAATAATATTCGTCGCCGGAATATAGATTTAGGTGTAGATTTTCTAAGCCTACACAAAGAATGCTTCAATTTGATAGTTTATCGTTCTAATTAAGTATAACCTTAAATTGACGAAATCAGATTTCGTTTGAACTTCGTTTTCGAATGTTCGTTTCGCAGAAAGAGAGTAGACCCCCTGATTTAAAAAAAAATGTATTTAATTAATTGAGAACTTCGGAGATTTTGTGTGGTTTCGTTTGAAATTCGTGATTTCTCGAAAACCAGAAGTGCTACGTTACTCAAATCCGGTTTGTAGTCTTATCAGACTATTCTTAACTTATAACTTAAACATTCTCTTTATCTATCTCTTACGGTTTGGCCGCTGAAACAGCACCACAGACGGACGGACGGACGGACTTGTCTAATAGATAAGAGATGTTAACTTAAGTTTTTATTTTTAAGCATTTAACTGTTCGATGTCTAAATCTAAAGTAAATTTGACTAGAAAAATAACATGCAGACCAGGCAGCAGACGGAACTCGAACCCGTACCTTCCGCTATTTAGGTGAATACACTGACATGCTACCGCGGCCCTGATGGCCGTGCCAAATTTTCTCTAGCATTTCTTAGGCTGCTAACTTTAAAAAAAAGTAGCCAGAATGACAGTCTCGCCATCCTTGAAAAAATTAGCTGTTTTTGTGTAAAGTACCTTCTATCACAAGATAGATGTAGCCACAAAGATGACTCCCGTAATTAATATAATATAACAATATAAATATTTCCAACACTCACACCAATTAGATTCTAGTAGATACTAGTTTTTAATCTTATAATTTATATTTCAGATGTTTCACTGAAAAATGCACGCAAACGGAACCGTGGTACGGAACCAAGTACTTGCAAGAAGACATTGAACCTGAGAGAATTAAGGTTTTACTTATTTTCATATTTCATTTTATTTCATATACATATCTGCTCAAAAAATGCATTTTCGGAGGTTGTATACATTGTACGAAAGTTCAAAATTACGAGCAATACAACGAAGCGTGCGGTAAAACGTTTTACCACATTTTAGTCACTAATGCAAACAACACCCACTTAGTTACAGTGATATTATACGCGTGGTAGCAGACGACGGGGGGTCTTGTTCAATCAATCAATCAAATCATTTATTGAGACGCGGGGGGTCTTGTTCAATCAATCAATCTAATCATTTATTGAGACGCGGGGGGTCTTGTTCAATCAATCAATCAAATCATTTATTGAGACGCTGGGGGTCTTGTTCAATCAATCAATCTAATCATTTATTGAGACGCTGGGGGTCTTGTTCAATCAATCAATCAAATCATTTATTGAGACGCTGGGGGTCTTGTTCAATCAATCAATCTAATCATTTATTGAGACGCTGGGGGTCTTGTTCAATCAATCAATCTAATCATTTATTGCATTCATGTATTCACAGAGATGGTTAAATAAATGTTATAAAGTACGTTACATGAACCCTGTCAGGGCATCACAATACTTGGTGTTCTTGAATAGAATTTATGATAATCTAATATATAATTTAAATAAAATTTTCTTGAATTTACGTTATATAAATATCTACTCGATCAATCAAAATTAATATATTTCATCAATTATCCTATAAAAAATAATATTAATAATTAATTTGAATTGAATTATAAAATATTAATAAAATGATAACTATGTACATAACAAATTACTAAATATAACCCACCTTAAAATCAACCGTAATCAATCACAAACATATTATATATTTTAAAATCAGACAATCATTATTAATCATTATATATTCCAATTAAGCAATTAAGAATCGTATAATGAAATGAAATGAAATGAAAAAACCTTTATTGGCCATCTTACATAATAAAAATATTATAAATATAAAGAAAAAATTAAAAAGGAACTTAACCTGAAAACAAAAAATATCAACATAAAACTAAGACGGCCAATCAGGACCCTGCCTCAGCTTATACTGACACAGTGGGAGAATACTCTCTCACTGTATCAGCGCTGGTATTCTGGCAGGGCCTGTGCGAGGACGTATTAGGCGCTAACAAGCATCAAAACAATACATAAAACAATGCTTAACTAATTATATTGTATTGCGCATACACACATACATACATACACACGCTGATATATATATTAATATATATATATATACTAGCGGACCCGACAGACGTTGTCCTGTCTACACGTCTTTGTGAATCTAAACCATTCTCAGATCCCCTTGAACACACACAAAAAAATTCATCAAAATCGGTCCAGTCGTTTAAGAGAAGTTCAGTGACATACACACTCACAGAAGAATTATATATATAAAGATATATATATATATATATCATAGATCGAACAAAGCAACTGGAGCTCAGTGGGAGACTCGATCTCCAATATGTGGACAGCTTTGTGTACCTTAGCTCTACTATATGCAGCGATGGCTCATGCGAACCGGATATTCGGAAGCGGATTGGTATGGCAATAAGCGCGATGACCCGGCTAGGCAGGATCTGGACAGATAGATCGATTTCACAAAAGACCAAGATATTCATCATTCTGTTGTGTATTTCAGTAAAAATAACCAAATCAAAAACTCCATTTTCAAGATGCCGCGAAAACGTTTCTCTGGACAATATGGCGTATCACTGGTGTGTGACGTCACACGACTGTTTAATTACAAAAATGGAGTTAAATGGAATTTTGAATTGGTTATTTTTACTGAAATACACAAAAGAATGATGAATATCCACTTTTTACGGACTCCATAAATATTAGTCAATAACGTAAGATCGTTTTCTAAAACTTGTCAAATACCCTATTACTTTATGTTGAAGTATTCACTTTTAATATATTTCATCAATATTTTTTTTATTACCCTAGGAATGGAAATCTGTATCGCCAGCTCCCGAGCTTCGAATGCCGCCTCCCAACGAGTTTATACCGACGAGACTCGAACTGGAGACCTCGGAGGACGCGACGTTAGAAGGGACAACGCCCGCGATCATTAAGGTACGAGAAATGAGTGGGTAAAGAAAGTTAAGTAACTTTTGCAGTGGTCAGTTTTCGGATGGGTGACCAACACATCAGATGACGCTACGCTAGAGCAGATAACTTAATGACAGATGATTGGGGCGACCTCGCCAGCGTTCATTAAGATATGAGAAAAAATAAGGTTATGAAAATTAAGCAGCTTGGTCAGTTCTGAGATGGGTGATCAAGAGAGCTCAGAGAATTGATGGGTCTGTAGGAAGAGCAAAGGGGAAGATCTTCCTCCGAACTGGGTGATGGTAGCTTGGGTGCTGCGGCCCGACTGATGTTGTTCGGGCATTGTATATACGAAGTGTTAGCCTCCGAATTTCTCTTGCGCGATGTAGGCTTCCATACGTTGTGAACGCAGCGCCGCGCCGGTAGCGCCATCTCTTGAGTAGGCGAGTAATTATTTCCTCCATCCGTTGGTTATATGTGGGGCATATAGATGTCGCCGCCATAGGACCAAGACGTCCGAGAAATTAGTAGGTTAGAAATGTTAAGCAATCTTTTCACTGGCTAGAAGTCGGATGGTTGACCGTTATTTTTCTCTCTACCTCTATAGTGTTTCGGAACCATATTATCTCTTATCTATTAGACAAGTCCGTCCGTCCGTCCGTGGTGCTGTTTCAGCGGTCAAACCGTAAAGATAGATAAAGAGAATGTTTAAGTTATAAGTTGAGAATAGTCTGATAAGACTACAAACCGGATGTGAGTAACGTAGCACTTCCGGTTTTCGAGAAATCACGTGATTTCTATTTCAAACGAAACCACACAAAATCTCCGAAGTTCTCAATTAATTAAATACATTTTTTTTTGATGAACATTTGGTTCACTGGTTTGCTAGTAGTTATCTAATAGTCTATTATATTTAAATCATTTAATTGCTACATGTTTAAATATAAAGAAAAAAATGCTATTTCTTATTTCAAATGTTTAATACTTGTAAAGGTATTCATTTGACATTGTGGGTTACCTACAATGCAAAGAGACGGCGCTGCCTTGCAGCTTAAGAAAGGCTAGAAAGAATTCGACACGGCTGTCAGGGCCGCGGTAGCATATTGGTCAGTGCATTTGCTCAGATAGCGAAGGGTGCGGGTTCGAGTCCCTTCTGCTGTCTGGTCCGCGTTGACTTTTTTCTAGCAATATTTTCTTTAGATTTAAACATTGAACATGCTTAAAAATAAAAATTATAAGTGAAGTTATTTTCTTTATTTATATATATATCTTTATATATATAATTCTTCTGTGAGTGTGTATGTCACTGAACTTCTCTTAAATGACTGGACCGATTTTGATGAAATTTTTTGTGTGTGTTCAAGGGGATCTGAGAATGGTTTAGATTCACAATTTTGTCCGCTGGACAATGTTTTTTTAATTTTTTTTTTATGGCGGTACGAAGTTCGCTAGGTCAGTTAGTATATATATATATATGTTTAAAAATGTATCAGTTTAATGCTTAACATAAAAATGTTGTATGCGTGTTAATAACTATGTTTTAATTTCTTAGGATTCTCCCCTGATGCGGCTATGGTTTAAGCGCGACAACGAGTTCCACCTGCCGAAGGCTGTCATCACATTGGATTTAGTCAGGTAAGCTCACTGATTGATGTAAATAATGCCAGTTTTTATTTAATAACCTTTTTATTATAGACTAGTGGCTCGCCCTCGCTTCGCTTCTTCGTAGGGCTGTAGTGTAGACTACAGTTTTTGTTCTCAGGCTTGTATTATAGACAATGACATTCTTCTAATACCTAATTACAATAGGCACGCGCCGCCAAGCCCCCTGCCCGGTAGCGTCGGAACCGCTATATCCCTGCATTTTAAATCTATAATATCTTCGAAAATATTCATTTAAATTATATGCGTTAAAGGGCCAAATTGGTCTATATTAAATGCACAATGTATTTGAGGTACTTAATTGGATAAGGATGAATGTTATATTGCTGAAAATCGCTTCGTAAATAATCTATTATTTCTCGTAAAAAGTATTGGATAAAAAATGGTTATTGTGGGTTATTCCTAAGAGATAGACATATACCATCGCGGACTTTTTTGTAGACCTTTTTAAGGTGTACAATACTGTTGTACATTATTTTGATCTATCTCGTAGGGTGCAGCCAGCGTTTGCAATGTAAGCGCAAAATAATGTGTTTATTTACGACCTAACATTAAAAACCTCTAAAATTATCAGTGTTTCTCTACTATATTATGCATGTATTATACATATAAATCTTCCTCTTGAATTACTCTATCTATTAAAAGAAACCGCATCAAAATCCGTTGCGTAGTTTTAAATATCTAAGCATACATAGGGACATAGGGACAGACAGCGGGAAGCGACTTTGCTTTATACTATGTAGTGAAGTACAATCCTTAATATTTGCGATGATTGTGAAATAAAATGAAATTATATTTCTTATTGAAACCTTATTTGAATCGTCCAATATTTTTCCTACCATTGATTCAGGACTTTTTGCTGATAAGAAGAATGGGCGCAAGAAACTCGTCAGCATTTAACATCATCATCAGCACCCACTGCTGGTGCACGGGCCCTAAGAATGGAATAGGGAGATTGGGCCATGTCCCACCACGCAGGCCCAGTGCGGATTGGTGGGTGCTAACGACTGCAGATGCAGCCGGGACCAACGGCTTAACGTGCCTTCCGAAGCACGGAGGAACTCGAGATAGAAGATTTTTGGTCACCCATCCAATGACCGACCACTGCGAAAGTTGCTTAACTTCAACGATCGCAGCCGAACGCGCTAACCACCGCCTGCTCTTTATTGAAGTTATACTTCTTTAGGCGCGTTATGAAAAAATGATGAGAGTGAAATTTTAAGATGCGCGCGCATCACTGTAACACAAAAATTAACAGCATGAAGTTGGTCGTTGGTAGGGTTGCAACGATATATCGGAATATCGATATTATCGATAATACCGAGACCAAAATATCGATATTTATATCGATATTTAAAATTCACTGATATCGATAATATCGATATCGGAAATTCCAAAATATCGATATTTAGTAGACTTAATTTGAAAACAATCATATCAATTAATTTACCTGCTATGACTATCTAAATTGAATAATATTGAAATAACTATTGCTTTGAAATTGCAAGAACTTATAGATGTATCAAAAATATCTTGAACCCCAAGAAATATACTAAGCTGGTGTGGACTCTGGCATGTTTCTCTAAACCTAAAATTAAATTTGACAACAGTGTATCCTTGTCATTCTCTATACAGAATGAAAAGGAGAGACTGATGTTAAATTTAGTTTTAAATTTAGATAATCATGCCAGAATCGACACCAACGTATATAGGTATAATCGTATACCTAATGGTAACTCATGCACTTAAATAAAATCCTTGCCTCTCTTTCTAGATAATTGTCAACTACTGATTAATTGCAATTTAATATTATTGTAATATAACACAAAATAAAATTAAGAATCTTATACAAATCGTAATTTTTTTAAGCTCGCCAAGTCAAGAAAGTAAGATAGGTATAGTAATTTTGGAAGCTTTGGGCTTACCCTATTCTGAAGCCTGATGTGTAGGTTTTACTAATTCATAACAATTGTTTTTCATATGATTATCTATTCTGATTTTGGCTGCGTGCAAATATTTTAAACAAAATAAATATCTTTGATTCGAAATTGCTTTTGATTTGATACTTCTTACAGCGCTATAAAAATATAGAAAATATCGTGTTGGAAATGTTGGAATGGCTGACATATCTGATCGGATATCGATATTTACCTGCCCACATTATAAATATCGATATTTCGGAAACCTTTGCTTCCTTAATTTTAGGCTTTTGCTTTGCAAACTTAATACAAAGCAAAAAAAAGAAAAAAATATCGATATATCGATAATATCGAGTTAAAATGGTCGATATATCGGATATCGATATTTGCCTGACTTCGATATAAATATCGATATTTCAAAAGACTTTGCATCCCTAGTCGTTGGCTTTAGCGACCAACTTCATGCTGTTACTTTTGTGTTTACCGCACATTAAGAAAATCTACCAACAAAATAGAAATAGAATCTCTATTTAGTGGGTGCTAACCACTGCATTGTGAAGGCCTATCAAAAGTATTTATTAATCTGGAACAACGGAACCAAAGCGCGATTCAGGAGACTACAGCGCCATCTCTTGACCATTGGTGTAGTAGAACCAAAAACCAAATCTTTATTTTTTGTAATAAAGTAACAGTTATAGGTATTTATATTTATAATATCAAAAGTATTTATTAATCTGGAACAACGGAACCAAAGCGCGATTCAGGAGACTACAGCGCCATCTCTTGACCATTGGTGTAGTAGAACCAAAAACCACATCTTTATTTTTTTATTTTATTTAATGTTCATTTCTTCCTCCAGCCCATTAGCCTATGCGGATCCTCTGAGCTGCAACCTGACCTCAGTGTGGGTGCTTCTGTTGCGCGATGGGCTGCAGCAGTTCGCGTACGCGGGCGAGCTGGCGGGGCTGCGCTGGAGCCTCGGCAACGCCAAGTACGGCCTCAGTGTGAGTCCAGCGGTCACCCATCATTTTCTACACCACTCATAAGTGACGGTGAAAATCGATATCTAAGTTGTGCAAAGGTTAATAAGTATATTTAAAGGGGTTTGAGTGAGGTTGCAATAAGTTTAGCGGTCACCCATCTTGTTGTACACCACGCTTAGAATTGAGTGAAAGTTGATTTTTGACAAAAGCAGGGGTAACTGAGGCTGTTAAGAGAGGTTTGAGTCAGCTAGGTACACGATTAACTATCATTTTCTACATCAAATACAAGTGACGTTGAAAAACTATATTTGACCCACAATGTCAAATTAATACCTTTACAAGTATTAAACATTTGAAAGAAGAAATAGCAATTAAAATTTTTATTTTTTAAGCATGTTAAGCGTGGATTGTTTTTTTAGTGATATTTTCTTTAGATTTAAAAATTGGGCATGCGCTGCCTTGCAGTTAAAAAAAGGCTAGAAAGAATTCGACACGGTCATCAGGGCCGCGGTAGCGTAATGGTCAGTGCATTCGCCCGTATAGCGACGGGTGCGGATTCGAGTCCCGTCTGCTGCCTGCCCCCCTAGCATGACTAACAAAACGCGATATAATAGTTTGACAGTTAATGTCGATAAATCGCTTTATCATATCGCGTTTTCTTAGTCATGCTAGGGGGGCTGGGCCGCGTGGAATTTTTTCTTGTAATATTTTCTTTACATTTAAACATCTAGCAGTTAAATGCTTAAAAAAAAGCATAACTAATGATGCCAATAAATTACCAAAAACATTATATCTATATTGGACTTCTACATGGGGTAAATAAGGATATTAAAGGAGGATCGAGTGAATTTGGGGTCACCCATCTTTTTCCACAGCACATGTGGATGGTAACTTGGCGAAGGCTGAAACGCTATGAGCGTCACGAACGTCACACGCAACTATATATGAGTGATGCGTGCGCTGCTCCATTCCCCTATGCCTAATGCACCGCCTAATGTAAGGTTATTGAAGAAAAGAAGTCACTTCAAATGTGGGGTCAGTGTCCCCTTTTTTTTGGAACGAAGTTCCTTACGGCAGGCTTGGGGGGGATAGGGATTTTGCTGCGCGACCGACCTGAAAAAAATGTGATAGTAAAACCGTAAGAAAAAATCCGTGGAAAAAAACCGTTAAATGAGACGTGCGCAGGCGCGACAGTCGCATACACAAGCGAGTTTGCAATTTGTGTCCATTCTACATTAGCCGAAGGAACTTCTTTTCTACCTGGTGTTCCACGACACCACATCATTTTTTTTTTTAATTTTATTTATCATAGGTCCGAGGTCCGAGCGAATACCTCCACCCTACTTGATGTTAATTTGTATTTTTTGAATTTGTTCAGATAACCATAGACGGCTATGATGACAAACAACACGTTCTACTGGAGAAGATTATAGACCACCTGGTCAGCTTCAAGGCGGACCCGCAGCGGTTCCACATCATGAAGGAGAACCACATCCGCGCCATCAAGAACTTCGAGGCCGAGCAGCCGTACCAGGCGAGTTTCATATTTGAGCGGTCACCCATCATTTTCCACACCACTCGCAGAATTAGCTTAAACTCGATATTTGGCATCTACAACGATGAGTAAGACCGTTGGATTGGTTAATAGTGCGCTTGGAGCTAGTTAGGCGGTCACCCATCTTTTTCCACACCACTCACAGAAATAGATGAAAATGGATATCTGGCATCTTGAAAAGTTAGTAAAGCTGATGAAATAGCTTAGAGTAAGCTTGGAATGAGTTTAGCGGTCACCCATCTTTTTCCACACCAATCGCAGAAATGGATAAAAATCTATTTTTAGCATCTTGATTGACAAATATAGCTGTTGGAAAGGTTAAGAGTGAGCTTTGAGTATGTTCTGCGGTCGTCCATCTTTTTCCACACATATTACATATAGATATTTGGCATCTTAAATGGCGTCCATCCACCACAACAGACCATTGGAACGGTTTAAAGTAAGCTTAGCAGTAAGAGGAGCTCGATGGCGCGGGTGGTTAGCGCGTTCGGCTGCGATCGTTGAAGTTAAGCAACTTTCGCAGTGGTCGGTCATTGGATGGGTGACCAAAAATCTTCTGTCTTAAGCTCCTTCGTGCTTCGGAAGGCACGTTAAGCCGTTGGTCCCGGCTGCATCTGCAGTCGTTATCACCCACCAATCCGCACTGGGCCCGCGTGGTGGGTCATGGCCCAATCTCCCTATTCCATCCATAGGGAAGGCCTGTGCCAGGCAGTGGGGACATTAATAGGCTGATGATGATGATGAAAGTAAGCTTGGGGCGAGTTAACGATTACCCATTATTTTCTGCACCACCCAAAGAACTACACAAAAATGGATCGCATCTTGTACGATAAAAGGAGAGACTGCTGTCATATTTAATTTTAAATTTAGATAAACGAACAGAATCCTATTATTACTAAAAACGCTTGTCTCGTATAATTTGTTGTTAATAATAATAATATAATAATAATAGCAGCATTTTACCTGAAATAAAATGCATATTAAAATACTTACCTCACTGAAAGCTTTATATTGAGATAGCACTTCCGTTTCCCGTCGAATTACCATCAGTTTCCGTACTTTTATTCACCTTATATCCGGTCCAGTGGCGACACCTGGCAGAAGCGCGGCCATTTTTGTTTTCCTAAGTTTTGACAGCGCCATATTAATTCATTGGCTCAATTATTTCACCAGGCAGAATTTAAAGTGAAAGCTTTCAGTGAGGTAAGTATTTTAATATGCATTTTATTTCAGGTAAAATGCTGCTATTAAACTACTTGACCGTCACTGAAAGCTTTATATTGAGACCTGTTTGTTATCGCCTGGTGATCGCCACGTACATAGATATATACGCCAATGTGACAATTTATGATAAATTTAAATATTAACATTTATCAGATTATATGAAACTGTATAAAGAAACGAGTAAGCTTAAAAATGAATCAAATAATATTATTTGAATCACGCCTTTAATTTCTTCAAGCTTACGAAGCTGCTTAACTCGCGAAGTATATATATATATATATATATATATACTTCTACATATATTTGTTTTGTTAATGACCGGACGCTTCCTTGTGTAGCATTCATTTGTATTTTTGTATATCACAAATAAGGCGTACGAACGAGAGAAAAAGATGTAAAGTTGTTCGATACTGAGTCTTACATTTTACAAGACTGTACTTTTTACTTAAGTACCAAAAATCAGGGTCCCACTTACGATTACCATTATTCGGTACAAGTCACCAATCGGATTGTCTTTAACTACTTTCACCTGTTTTGAACCAAAACAAGGCTAAACTAATCTTCGTCGGTACAAATACAATGATTCGGGATAATTTGAAGTAGGAACAAGTCATGTGTACCACATGCTGAACCAAATAATACGCAGCATAATTACTGTATGACGTTCAGAACAACATATATGACGAAGTATTTGAAACAGATCATTATGATGTAAAGAGTACATTATTGAAGAAAAGGAAATAGGTTAACTTATAGACACAGAATAGTAGGTTACGGACTGATTCTTTAAAAACAATCGACTTCAATATATGTGTTTGCCAAGACAGGTGAGCTTAGGTAATTAGACTTATCATCCATTGGTATATCATGTAAAAACTACTTACTTATTTAAAATAATGGTACTTATTTTAAGATAAGTCACGAGTTAAAAATAAGTCTCTCAAAAATCGTGTTAGTTCAGAGCCGAGTCCACAACTTGCGGGATTATTCCGATAAACATTCTTGTTCCTAGACCAATGCAACCACGCAAGCCAGCGTTTCCGAGCCATCTCATAGCTGTTTTTAAGACAGAGCTGTCGCTCTTTGTAGAATATGTTGAAAAGCGTAGTGCTAGCATATCGTGCCGTGTTCTTCAACTATACTTCCCAAGCTTTCATATTAGATTGGCGGGAAGTGATTGCAAGGTGGATTGCAGTGAATTCATAATTATTGTTAGAAGTAGGGAGTGGTTGATACAACCCCACGGAATAACAAAAATGTTGAAACCGATCAACTTCTGAAGTTTACGTTATTAACAACGAAATTCTCTGGTATAGTTTTTATATTGTTGCTGGGTTGCCGTGATAAATTATGCTATTCCGAAGTTCAGACCAGATTTTATGAAATTCATTTGCCATCCTGGAATCTATAATTGATTGTAATTTTTCTTTTGTTTTTCAGTTCTTAGATCCGAGTCATTTATATGTATTACTTAATACTAAATAAAGATTTTGTTATTTATAAGATTTACACAGCTTACATGAGGTGTGCATGTACTATGCGTAGGGTTTGAAGTATATTTATTCCAGACAGTCGTGGCAAGGTTAGAAAGCGTAAGTTTAATATTAAGAACAGTTTTTAGTAATTTTTACTAAAATAACATAAAGGGGATAATTGCATACAATGATCTTCAAAACCTTTCAAGAATTTGGTAGATCGTGCAATCTTTCTTCAGTAACTAGCACCACTTATATATCAAAATGATCATGTTGGCCACCTCAGACACCACATACACGACATTTCTAATATTGCAAGTTTCTCTCATTACGCGATCAAAAGAGTGAGCAACCCATTTGGTTTACTTTTGAGAAAATATGTTATCTTCTATTTATCTGGCAGATAGTCCTTAAATTGCAGAAAACTTAGAATTCTTTACATATTTATAGTGTACTGCACTTGAGATTGGAGTTTGATATATATTGGATTTAGATAAACAAGCTTTTGAATGGCATGCGATACCATTAAATTTATTTAAGAATTATTTATGGAGCTCCCAATTTATCAACTTACCTGCACTAAATTTTTTCAAACATTAATTGTTTCGATATTCCTTTTTCTTTTGAAATGTATTATATATTACGGTAGAACAACCGTAGTGATCGAGTCAACACTTCACACCAATTAGCCTAGCCTTATAATGGGCATTGAAAGGCTTGTGTTATGGGCTAACGCCTAGAAATGCATAATGATGATGCATAGATTAGAATTTATTAGATTAGATTTTGAATTCATATTTGTTAACAACCAAAACTTAGGCACAGATGCTCGTTTTTATCATACAATGATTTGCCCCACCGGGGTGAACCCAAGACCTCGGAGTATGCGACACCTTAAAAACCACGTACATTGCACTTCCCAACGGGTTACGTCAACATTCGATGTTCGATATTTATAGTCTATTAAGAGGGTAGTTTATAGCCGATACTTATGTGTGTACGCAAGCCATGAGCGGGTATGTTGCGTTGCGTTGATGTATGGATTTCCACGCGATGGAAGTAATGAATTATGTCAAGCGACATTTATTATATTTTCAAATTACTTATTTTTAATGTTTCGAATCGTTTACACTTTTACAGACCCCATGGTCACAAAAATAAATTATGAATCACGAATAGACTACATGTTAAATTATGCATAATTTGCTCCACTCGAGTGTCGTATGTTACCGGTGCTTACATAATAGTACGAACTCCATAAGCGAACATGTTCTAAGGAGAACATATATTGATATTCACGTAATGGAAATAATATATTATGTGTGATATGACCCCACAAGGGCGATTATAAAATTGATGAGGATATTTCTCTATCAACGATGTTTTGTTACTGATACTTGTATATGTAGGCAAGCCATGGAAGGCAAGTCCTTATTCATAATGAGTTTCATACGGAGGAAGCAAATTATACATAATATGCCCCCGCGAGGGGCGGTCATCAGAGTTTTGGTAATATGCACGCCGCGAAGGTGGTTTGCTACCGGTACTCGTATATGTAAGCAAGGCATTAGAGGTATTTCATAAGGTTTCACGTAGTGGAAACAAATTGTATATAATATGCACCCCGCGAGGGTGATTTGCTACCGGTACTCGTATATGTAGGCAAGGCATTAGAGGCATTTCATAAGGTTCCACGTAGTGGAAACTAATTGTACATAATATTCACCCCGCGAGGGTGATTTGCCACCGGTACTCGTATATGTAGGCAAGGCATTAGAGGCATTTAATAAGATTCCACGTAGTGGAAACAAATTATATATAATATGCACCTCGCGAGGGTGATTTGCCACCGGTACTCATATGTGTAGGTACGCCATGGGAGGGCATGTCCTGACACGCCTTGGGCTTCATGAGATGAAGCTTATGAATATCACTTGCCTCTGCGCGAGTTGCTCATTAGGTTGATGAAATGTCAATCACTTAAATCCATGACAAATACTTACTTAATACGATAAAAACAACCTCATAGATGGTATCTTATTAAGTGGTGCTTCATCACAGAGATCACTAACTTCTTGCAGTGCTTTAGTTTTTACTTTTTAGCTTTGTGCTAGCTGTAAAAGACCTAAGAAACGATTCTGTTATCTTATCACTTTCGTTATTAAAATTAACTGAGCAGGTGCCTTCCCGCAATGATTCATTTTTATTTTAGAAATATGCAATTGCTGAAAGAAAATTAATGTCAGGAACGTGATATATCATAAATTATCATCATACTTCTTTACCTCGTTGTTTGTTTCCAGGTTGATAAAGCCTGGACTATGATTATAATTTTTAATTTACATCAGCATATCATTTAAAATAAACGTTGAATGTCTTTCGAACAGAGCGTTCCTTTATCCTAGTTTAGTCACACGACTCATATGAGAATTTTTATTACGTGTATTGGTCAGTAAAAATGTTAGAACTTTTTATTCATAAGCCTTTAGATATTGATGGCTGGCCATGTTCAGAAAACGGCATATCGACATTAGAAATACCTTATTAAGATTGTACATAGTTCACTTACCCCTCGAACAATCTTTTAATAAAAGGGCTGGAATATCAAGCTCGCTTATTTTTCTTGAGGCAGCGATGCCGCTTTCGTTATACCAGAAGACGACAAATTCAACCAATTATTACTGCAGCTGTTCGAAGAACAATAATGACTAGATCCACACATCTTGCTGTTTTTGCCAATAATGCCAGTCAGTCGGCGGCTGAAACGTCAATATTGACCGATATTCCTTCACTCTAAACTGTAAAACAATTTAATTAAGTATTTTGTAATACATTTACCAATTTACTTTCACATTTACTTATACGGAAACATTAATTGAGTACCAAGAGAAAACACTCTTAAAATAGTTTTATGATAAACGACCAAGACAGGCGTAAAGTATTGCAAAATTTACTTTAATGTAGGTACTTTAATTTTTTAAACAAAACGCACCTTGAATTGCCGTTAAGTTTTACTCACGGCTTATTATTACTTTTTCAAACAAGCGTATTGCACAATTTAACATATTTGTTTTAAATATCCCTTATCACAAGGGCTGCAAAAACTATCAAAAAGAATAATAGTTTTACTTACGATTCCTTCACTTTTGACACGTAAAGTACCTATTTGGAATAACACGAACGGCAAAAACCGTTAAAATAAAATAGTTTTACTTACAGTTTTATCACTTAATAATAATAAAACCTTTAAAATCTCACAACGATCGCTCAGATTGAGGACGTGTTGCTTCGACGGGAGTCAGAACGCCAATGAATTAATATGGCGCTGTCAAAACTTAGGAAAACAAAAATGGCCGCGCTTCTGCCAGGTGTCGCCACTGGACCGGATATAAGGTGAATAAAAGTACGGAAACTGATGGTAATTCGACGGGAAACGGAAGTGCTATCTCAATATAAAGCTTTCAGTGACGGTCAAGTAGTTTAATATCATTTATTGTCAGACAACACAGATCCATATGTTAGTATACAATATAACTTATAACTAAGGGTTAGTAGCCTATAAGTAAGTATTCACAAAAGTTTTGATTTTTAATACGTCATGTACCTTAAAGCCACTCCGTGCGAACGACACCAGGAAGAATAAATAACTTCTATTTCAGTCAATGTTAATGCTCTTTAAATAAAACTAGTTTTTACGGGTTAATGCACGAAACTTTATTTATTTATTGACGTTTCGCAGCCTTTTCAGGTCTGCATCGTCAGAATAATGATTTTATTTAAAATTGTCGAGCTACCTTCGAAAGAATTATATTGTGCGTTCGGTTATTTCATTGGAAGATTTTAAAATTTTTATTGTCTATGTATGAATTTATTATTTAATTTACTTAATAAAGTATTTTATTTAAAATTCTTGTTTGTAATTTTGAGTTTATTTATTTGACCCTAACTACCGTAAACTACCACCGGTTCCAAAATTGGGAGACCTTCCTGAGAAGAACCGGCGAAACAAACTCAAGAGAGGCTTTCTATCTCCTTCTTATGTTAAATTATGCAAACAAAAAGAACTAATAGTATCTGATGGTCTTGCAGTGTGTGCTCGGGGTTGGGATTTTATCTCCTGTATAATAATAATGCTCTTTATTATTTTATTTAGCATGCAGTATACCAGCAGGCTTTGTGCTTATCAGACGTGGTTTGGACGCGATGCCAACTTATGGATGCAGCTGAGAGTGAGTAATCAAAGATTGCTTTTTTATTAGAATATCCAATAATATTAAAAGAGATCATTTTTAAGCATTTAACTGCTAGATGCTTAAATCTAAAAAAAAACTTAAGAAACACGAGAAAAGGAGAATGCCCATTCAGTAAGGAGACTTGAGTCCTTGAGTAAATAGTTGTGCCCTAAAGTTTTTTGTTGGATGTTGTAGGAAAAACGCTATATTCACATTCAAAAGAAATTACCAATTTAGTCACCGTGGTTCACGAGATATAATTTATTTTCTGTTCTGGAAATTGAGGTTATAAAAAAGCTTGACAATGGTGTCGATTCTGGCAGGGTTCTTTAAACCTAAACTTAAATTTGACAACAGTGTATCCTTGTCATTCTCTATACAGAGGGAAAAGGAGAGGCTGATGTTAAATTTAGCTTTAAGTTTAGAGAATCATGCCGGAATCGACACCATTAACAATTTCTCCATGCTATCCTATCTACATCACTATCTAATATATAAAATTCTCGTGTCGCGGTGTTTGTGGTTAAACTCCTCCGAAACGGCTCGACCGATTTTCGTGAAATCTTATATGCATATTCAGTAGGTCTGCGAATCGGATGTAATCTATTTTTCATCCCCCTAAATGTTAAGAGTAATCCACCCCTAAATTTTTTTTTTCAATTTTAGTTTTTTTTTTTTATTTTTTTTATCATACATTATACACAAATACATAACCTAAACCCTAAATTTTCACCCTTCTTCCACCAACCCCTATTTTTTTATGGCAGTACGAAGTTCGCTGGGTCAGCTAGTATTGATATAAACTTGCATATTATAATTGTAAAAAATGCACAATAATGTTTCAGTTAGCTATCAGCCAGCCGGTCAGGGCCGAATTTACTTTTAGCGAACATCACGAGTTTAATATCGATTAATCAATGAAGTTGTTTAATACCTGGCAACATTATAGCCATCGAGAAATACGTCACCAACCAAGCTATAAATATAAAAGAAATATATGTGAAGAGGAAATTGAAATTGAGCAAATATCTAATTAATTATAACTTAACTAGCAAACCAGTGAACCAAATGTTCACCAAAACCTGATTTAAAAAAAAAATGTATTTAATTAATTGAGAACTTCGGAGATTTTGTGTGGTTTCGTTTGAAATTCGTGATTTCTCGAAAACCGGAAGTGCTACGTTACTCAAATCCGGTTTGTAGTCTTATCAGACTATTCTTAACTTATAACTTAAACATTCTCTTTATCTATCTTTTACGGTTTGGCCGCTGAAACAGCACCACAGACAGACGGACGGACGGACGGTCTAATAGATAAGAGATACCCAGGGTGAAAGAAATTACAATATAAATGTCATGAGCATAAAAAAGTAAATCATATTTTTAGGTACATATTTGAATGAGGCATAAGATACCTCAAAAGGGACCTATGTTTGGGCATTCTCCTTTGACACGGCCGTTCCCTAATGGCCCTTCGCGGTGCTTGAACTCCACTCAAGCACTTCTTAGGTCACAGTCATGCGCGGACCGTTGAAAAGTCAACATGATCTCCGTGAATAAATGCGAAGAAAAATATTTTTCGATAGATATCTAATCAATGTTTGTTATTTAAAGCAAAATTTGTTTGTATTGCTTAGTATTAAATAGGGTATTTGACAGTATTAAAAATAAAGTTCCAATTGTTAGCATCTGTGTTTAGAATGAATATTGGCAAGGGTTTTTACTATTTTTACACAAAAAATATTCATAATTTTACTTAAAACTCACGAAAATGATAATAGTTTTCTTATCTATTGTCACGTGACCCAAAACGCTTGGGATTGGCGGAGCCTATAATGACGTCACACGCGAGGAAACTTCCTGTTAAAGTGACATTACATTGTGTGACGTCACACACTAGTAAGACGCCATATTGTCCAGAGAAACGTTTTCGCGGCAACTTGAAAATGGAGATTTTGATTTGGTTATTTTTACTGAAATACACAACAGAATGATGAATATCCACTTTTTACGGACTCCATAAACATTAGTCAATAATGTGAGATCATTTTCTGAAACTTGTCAAATACCCTATTTATTCAGACTGTCATAACTCTTTGACGCATGCGTTTACATTAAGACCTTATATACTAAGCATTAAGGGTGACTATGAAAGTTCAAATACTTCCTTATATTGTTTTTGACTAAACGATCATCTTACGGAGCTCCGTGGATCGTCCAATGAACCTTTTGGACAGGTTTCGGGCACGATTTTAAATAAATAAATATTTCCAACACTCACACCAATTAGCCTAGCCCCAAAGTAAGCACTGTAAGGATTGTGTTATGAGATACTAGGGTAACGGATAGAAAACATATACTGTACATATATAAGTTTATTTATTTTATATAGAAATATATATTAGACATCCATGACTGGAGTACAAATGCTCGTATTCATCACACAAACATCTGCCCGCACCGGGTGTTCGTGTTACTGTATTTAGGGTATTAAATATCGTTGCATTGTTTTAAACTTTCATGGTCACTAACATTATAGCTATTACCGGGATTGTTACCATGTACCTTGTTTTTTATGAGTCTCCGATATTTGGGCACTGTTGCAAGCGCCATGATCACGGAGTAACTGAAGTATTTGCGGGTAGATTTTATTGGCAGACATATCGGTCAAGCCTCATAAAAAATATCGTTGCGTTATGATGCGGAATATTGTACTCAAACACCTTGCAATAATTATGTTTTTTTTAAGCATTTAACTGCTAGATGGTAATCTAAAGAAAAGTTTTAATAGAGAAAAAATCCACGCGGACCAGGCAGCAGACGGGACTCGAACCCGCACCCTTCGCAATCCGGGCGAATGCACTGACCTACAATGCGAAGAGATGGCGCTGCCTTGCATCGTAAGGATAGGAAAATTTCGACGCGGTCATCAGGGCCGCGGTAGCATAATTGGTCAGTGCATTCGCCCGGATTGCGAAGGGTGCGGGTTCGAGTCCCGTCTGCTGCCTGGTCCGTGTGGATTTTTTTCTATTAAAACTTTTCTTTAGACCTTGCAATAAGTTCCATTTCTCCATGACAGCCATGACCCCGGAAATGCTGGACGATTACGCCTGTCGCATGATGCACCGAGTCCATATAGAAGGGCTGATGTTTGGCAACATCACCAGGGAGAGAGCGATCAACATCGCAGACACTATAGAGAACAAGTTGGTAACCGAAAAAAAACAATCATCATCATCATCATCAGCCTATTAATGTCCCCACTGCTGGGGCACAGGCCTTCCCTATGGATGGAATAGGGAGATTGGGCCATGACCCACCACGCGGGCCCAGTGCGGATTGGTGGGTGCTAACGACTGCAGATGCAGCCGGGACCAACGGCTTAACGTGCCTTCCGAAGCACGGAGGAGCTCGAGGTAGTAATTTTTTGGTCACCCCTCCAATTACCGACCACTGCGAAAGTTGCTTAAGTTCAATGATCGCAGCCGAACGCGCTAACCACTTGCGCCATCGAGCTCCTCAAAAAAAAACAATAGTTTAAGTTTACTAGGAGCCGCTCGTTTAAGAGCCCTTTCACAGTTTTTGCGAAAAATCGTAATTTTTGAGCGCCTTATTTACCCTCTTACTACGATACATCTACGATTTTGACTATTTTCAATAAAAGTAAACAGTAGAATTATTCTTCCTATTGTAAGTTAATGTAGAATGTTTGCAAATACTATTTTCCTTTTTTTGTACTGATCGTTCTACTGCAGCTAGTTTACAGAAAAAACGATAATATGCACAACTTCAAACGCCTCAATCGCTCAATAATGTTTAATAAGTTAGATCAAATTTATTAGTACGACATCAGAAATATGTTTTTATTGTAACATAATGTATTAGAATTTTGATTTTCTATTTCATTAATTATCAAATAAAACCATCTAACCTCCGTGAGCTTTCCCAAATAATAATGCAGGTTTACCTCGTATTTTGATATTGAATTAAATAGAATTACTATCAAAAAATTTCATAAAACTAATCTACCATCATTGTACTACTGAAATATGTATATATTTTTATAATTAGTTCATTAATAATTATTTTATGAGACTCTAAACATCCCCCCTAAAATGCAATATATACTAGTGCAAATCTACCTACGCGTCGACTAGTACGGCAGCGGTGCAATTTTGTAAAAGGGCTCTTAATAAGTAAGACGATTTAGGGGGTAGGGGCTTAGATTAAAACAAAAAGGATAGATTACGATACGCTCATACTTGCATCAAACAAAAACTGATCCCACGGCAGCGCAAACGGGACGGCGAGATCCGCGTCACTGCATTACCGACCCGAACGAAACAGCACGTTAAGTTTCAACGGCAGCGCGAACGAGACGGCGAGATCCGCGTCACTGCACTACCGACCAATCACGCGACCAGTACTCGACGTCACTACCGAATAAGATTCAATACAAACAGCAATTTTTATGAAAAAATATATTTTATAGTACTTACGAATGAAAAGTGATGCCGTGGGTTTTATTTTTAGTTCTTGAGCAATTTGAGCACTTTTGAAAAACACACTTAGGCATTGTTTTATCATATAAACACAAAATATTAGCAATATAACTTTTTGGCGTTCACATGTACGTCGTTTGCACGCCAAGTTGTGACTAAAGCGATTAGGGTCGTGGACCACAATTGGTGCGGATCACTTTTGTGAGGCTAGTGCCGTATCTACCCTTTTTGTTTTAATCTAAGGGTAGGGGAGGGTCGACCATGTCTTATTGAAGTGACACTTCTTTGCGCGCTATGAGGGTAACTTTTCAAGGCCGCGTCACGATTTGAGCGTCAGATTTTAGTGCGACTATTTTAAATTTTAAAGGCCGGATCTTTTTTTACATACCACACATTCAAAACTTAGTACGTATATAACATAGACCTACACAAATATATACATACTATATATACCTACACAAATAAACATAATAGAAGATAGTGATATACTTCTTATTAGATTTGAGGAACTGTAATTTGCTCTTTGTTGCTATTAAATTTGCTGTTTATTGAGATAAGCTATTGGTGTTCCATGTAACCAAATTACGTAAATAAATAAAATAAACACTATTGTCAAATTTCGTTTTTGGTCGAAGAATTATTCCAAAATATGTTATTTTGTTATTTACAGATTACCGAAGAACGCCACTCCATTATTAGCACAGCAGCTGTTATTACATAGAGAAATTGAACTGGAAAAGGGTGAGTGCAAGGAATAAAAATATTAATTAGCGACCCGCCCTCACTTCGCTTCGGTGTAGAGCTGAAGTGTAGACTGACATTCATCTATGATTCTTCTTATACCTGCATGCAAAGTCTCAGCCCGATCGGTTTAAAATTGACAAGGTTTCATACAAACTTCCATTCCCTATTTTATCCCCTTGGGGGTAGAATTGATCAAAATCCTTTCGTAGCGGATGTCTACGTCATAACATCTACCTGCATGCCAAATTTCAGACCGATCCGTCCAGTGGTTTGGGCTGTGCGTTGATAGATCACTATGTCAGTCAGTCACCTTTGGTCTAAATTCGTTTGAAACAGACTATAGTTTATTTTCATTTCATATCAGGTACTGAATACCTACGCGAGACCAATAATTCAGTGCACAAGTCGTCGTGTGCGTCATTGTACTACGCGTGTGGAGTGAGGTCTTCACGACAGAACGTGGCTTTGGAACTGTTGGCTCAGGCACTGTCGGAACCCTGCTTCAGCGTGCTAAGGACCAAGGTAGGGTGCCCTAACATGAAACAATGGGGTAATACAACCATTTATATATACATATATTTAGTTTAAATAAAACTAGTTTTTACGGGTTAATGCACGAAACTTTATTTATTTATGACGTTTCGTAGCCTTTACAGGCTTCGTCGTCAGAATAAAACTTTTATTTTATAAAAAACAAGATAAAAAATAAAAACAAAAATAAAAGTTTTATTCTGACGACGAAGCCTGTAAAGGCTACGAAACGTCATAAAGAAATAAAGTTTCGTGCATTAACCCGTAAAAACTAGTTTTATTTAATGAGTGGTGTGCGTGAAAACCTAAGAAACAAATATATTTTTAGTTTACTGGCGTGTGACGTCATTTTAGTCTTGCCCTATCCCACGTGTTTTCGGTTACGCGACCATGGAGCGAAATAATCATTTCTATTTAATGATTTTATAGAAAAGTTATTAATATTTTCTTCTTTCAGTATAGAAAAATCGCTGCTTATATTCCTATTAAATACAGATGCCAACATTTGGTATATTATTTTGCATACTTTCAAATAGCCTGTTCGATTGGAAAATCCGCTATAAAAATATAAATATTTCCAACACACACCAATTAGCCTAGCCCCAAAGTAAGCACTGTAAGGCTTGTGTTATGGGATGCTAGGGTAACGGATAGAATAAATATACTGTGCATATATAAGTATATTTGTATAGAAATACATATTAAACATTCATGACTGGAGTACAAATGTTCGTATTCATCACACATCTGTCCCCACCGGGATTCGAACCCGGGACCTCTCGAGTTGGGGACACCACGAAACCCGGCGTACAAACCACTCGGCCACGGAGGTCGTCAAATGTACAAGTATTTTAAGTTTTAAAATTTTCTTATACAATTTTGTAATTGAAGCTATACTTCTTTAGGCGCGTTATGAAAAAATGATGAGAGTGAAATTTTAAGATGCGCGCGCATCACTGTATCACAAAAACTGTAATAAAGTAACTATTCATATTTATAATATTTATCCACATGTTTCTAGTTTGTATATTCGGAATACGTGTTTGAGTTTCATACAAGTGCAAATCACATATGTTCTAATAAATTATATTCAGTAGCGATTTTAATTGAATATTTTGATTATTTATTTATTTTTTCAAATTAAAACTGAACTTTATTGACTGTGTCCTTTTCCAGACTTTTTATTAATTTATTGTAATTAATTATTTGCATGCAATTAAAAACTAATTTTAAACGATGCCAAAGAAGGATAACTTCTCACGCGCCTACATAAGTACACGCACCCATTTTTTTTTGTGTTTGTGACTGAACAAAACTTGATCATAGCAAGTTATTCAATAAAATTTTAAAAATCTTTCAATGAAATAACCGAGCGCTCAATAAAAACCGATCGAAGGTAGCTCGACAAAATTAAATAAAAAAATCAGTGTTCTGACGATGCAGACTTAAAAAGGCTGCGAAACGTCCATAAATAAATAAAGTTTCGTGCATTAAACCCGTTAAAACTAGTTTTATTTCATGTTACTGCTGTTTGTTTTAATCTACAGAAAATTTTACTAGAAAAAAAAACACGCGGACCAGGCAGCAGATTGGACTCGAATCCGCACCCTTCTCTATCCGGGCGAATGCACTGACCATTAAGGGCCGTGGTAGCATAATGGTCAGTGCATCTGCCCGGATAGAGAAGGCTGCGGGTTCGAGTCCCGGTGAGGGTAGATGTTTGTGTGATGAATACGAGCATTAGTACTCCATTCATGGATGTTTAATATGTATTTCTATATAAATATATACGTATATATGTACAGAATATATTCTATCCGTTACCCTAGTATCCCATAACACAAGCCTTATAGTGCTTACTTTGGGGCTAGGCTAATTGGTGTGAAATATTCATTTATTTATTTTTACCTAATATTTATATCTCCCAGGAACAACTAGGTTACATAGTGTTCAGTGGCGTGCGGCGTTCAAACGGAGTCCAGGGTTTGAGGGTCATAGTGCAGAGTGACAGGCATCCTTCCTACGTCGAGGATAGGATAGAGGCGTTCCTAGAAGGGGCTCTGGTGAGTTCTGTTCTGTACCCCTAGCACGTACCAATATCGAATTCGTATCGTTTGCGAGTCCGAAATGTCACTGTCAAATGTGTACTGATTTTTAGTTCTCGTTACGTACTTTGTACCGCTGCTGTTCAAGTTTCCACACAAAATTTGACATTGATATTTCGCTTTGCAAACTATTCGAATTCGATAATGGTTCGTGTTAGGGGTACTGTTCTAGATAATCATGATTAATAATGCATGTATTTTATTACTTTTGTTACTGCTCAATGTTTAAATCTAAAGAAAATATAATAAGAAAAAAATCACGCGGACCAAAGCAGCAGACGGAACTCGAACCCGCACCCTTCGCTATCCCTACATAGGTCATTGGCTTAATGACCTCCATCTGTCAAATGTCGCTTGAAAAGTACGGTTTGCAAAAAAATCTTGGAACCCTTTTTTAGCACTTAGCTAATTCTAGAATAAAATCCAAACATTTTTAAACAAACAATAACAAATATTGATAATTAAATTTTTTTGATATTTGTTTTTCATTTATTGATATTTGGCTATGAATGGTTGATAACCTAAATCGTCAACCAAATGTCACTTTAAGTTGCGTTCAGAAACTCGATTTAAAACTTTCGTTTATATAAAAGAAGCCTGTTCGTATGTCACCTAGTAATAGTGCATGACTATTCATAACTACTCCGGTGGTAATGCAGAGATGAGCGGAAGTGAAGAGCTAGATTCTGATTAATATTTTTTCTCACAGTCTTAATAAATAAATATTATGAAAAATCGGTTGATTTTTCTCACTTAATCTTAGTAAATAAGTTTTATTAAATAAAAACTTTTTTGCTCACTCTACTATGACGTCACAATATGGCGCTCAGTCGATCCTATTCTTAGTTGAATCGCATAATATTGTTAAATCTCTTGCCGACAGGAATACTTGGAGAAAATGAGCGACGAAGAGTTTCTGAAACACAGGGCGGCTCTGGCGGCCCAACGGTTGGAGAAACCAAAACGGATGGCGTCCAGAGCTTCTCAGATATGGACAGAGATCACATCACAGGTCAGTAGCCTCAGCGAAGTCATCTTTATATAACGACTAGCGGCCGCCCGCGACTTTGTACGCGTGGACATTTTTTTTTTTTATATATTTCCGACACTCACACCAATGAGGGCTACCGTTTTCTGCCTCACCAGATGGCGCCACTGTTGAGTGAGGTCCTAAATTGTAACTTTTAAAGTTTATTAATACGCACATGAAATCAAAGGTTACATTTAGATCGTATTTTAACACAAAAGAACCATATCCTAAACATAATAGGCCATGCCACAGTGACGCCCAGTTCCGTTTTATTCGGAAAAAATGGGAACATAATCATTTTTCTAAGCTCAAATTTTTAATAACTGACATTCATTGCCACATAACTCATATTTGCCATAATTAAGCCGAATTGTTACCAATTATTCACAACATTATTTTAATAAGAAATAAACTCGCGTAGTCAACCAACAAGCAATAACATTTGACATTTCGGAGACCTCACGCTACACTAGCGCCTCTAGCGGCGGATTCATACGCGATAGCCCTCATTAGCCTAGCCCCAAAGTAAGCACTATAAGGCTTGTGTTATGGGATACTAGGGTAACGGATGGAATACATATACTGTACATATATAAGTATATTTATATAAATACATATTAAACATCCATGACTGGAGTACAAATGCTCGTATTTATCACACAAACATCTGCCCCCACCGGGATTCGAACCCGGGACCTCTCGAGTCGGCGACAGCCATGAAACCCGGCGTACAAACCACTCGGCCACGGAGGTCGTCACAATTAGAAATAAAGGTTCACTGCTCGTTCCCCGTAGGTGATAGCGTGATAATATTGTTACGTGTCGGGATGGGGTTCGAATTTATATGCCAGTTCACGCTTGACAGTTCATTATTCACCACACAGTACACACAATTAACACACAATGCTAATTACAAAACACTCACTAAACACTGTATTTCACTATACAAGTCTCTAAACTATCTCACTTGAACACTTTTGTTGCACTTTGATCGCCTTTGGATTCGCTCCGAAATCGCTGTTGAAACTCAACTGTCTCTGCGCGGCGCCAATCGCGCTTATTTACGCAGATCGACGCATTCCTGAAAGTTCCTGGTAAATTGAGAATTAGCTAGCACCCGCGAGTACGAAGTACCTACTTATACCTACGCAGGTACCGCGCATAACTTGTAAACGAGTGCAGATGTCGTTGCACTTTCTCCCTTACGACGTACTGCATAAAGCTCATTTTAGAATGAGCCGCATTACTCGACCTCTATCGCGACCCGCGGTGCTCTGGCAAATTCGATCTCTGGCACTTTCGCGGTTACGTTTCGAGAGCGTTTGTGACAATATGTAGCCTATATGTTGACCCTACTTCTTAATAATATTCGTGCCAAATTTGAAGTAAATCCATGCAGTACTTTTTGAGTTTATCCCGGACATACATACAGACAAGCAGACAGAAATTCTAAAAACTATATTTTTGGATTCGGTATCGATTGTAGATCACACCCCAAGTATTCTTTTAAAAAATATTCAATGTACAGTTTTGACTTTCCTACCATTTTATTATATGTGTATATATACTGCTATTTGTAACTAATTTCGGCCTATACATATTTTGTTTATGTAAAACAAACTCGTTTTGACGACCGCTTGCCGCTAATTTCACTTACATAGGGATTATAAGAGGAGCTCGAGTGCGCGGGTGGTTAGCGCGTTCGGCTGCGATCGTTGAAGTTAAGCAACTTTCGCAGTGGTGGGTCATTGGATGGGTGACCAAAAATTTACTATCACGAGCTCCGCCGTGCTTCGGATCGGAAGGCACGTTAAGCCGTTGGTCCCGGCTGCATCTGCAGTCGTTTGCACCCACTAATCCGCACTGGGTCCGCGTGTGGGTCATGGCCCAATCTCCCTATTCCATCCATAGGGAAGGCCTGTGCTACAGCAGTGGTGACATTAATAGGCTGATGATGATGAGGGATTATGAGTAACTGTTTTTTTTTCTTCTTTCGGGTAGATTATCAAAAAGTATTGAAAACGTATTTAAAAAAAATCACATAATCAAAACATTACAGTGATATTTTGAATTGAAAAGTCGTATGACGTCACGTTTTCGTAAATAAATTACTAGAAAGTGACGTCACGAGCCTTCACTTCCAAATTTGGCGCGCTTTATCTTTGTAATTCTTTGTTTGACAGTCATAAGAAAAAATACGTATCTATTATTTTTTTAATAATCTAACTGACAGACTTATTGGAAATAATAATAATTGCTATTTCTTCTTTCAAATGTTTAATACTTGTAATGGTATTAATTTGATATTGTGGGTTACCTACAATGCGAAGAGATGGCGCTGCCTTGCAGCTTAAGAAATGCTAGAAATTATTCGGCACGGCCATCAAGGCCGCAGTAGCATTTTGGTCAGTGCATTCGCCCGGATAGCGAAGGGTTCGGGTTCGAGTCCCGTCTGCTGCCTGGTCCGCGTGGAATGTTTCCTTGTAATATTTTCTTTATATACATGTGTCTAAATTATAAGTGCAGCTATGTCATTGCACTTTCACCCTTACGTTGCATTGCATAAGGCTTATATTAGAATGAACTTATCGCGATCATTCACGCCGCGACCCGCGGTGTTCTAGTAACCAGGGATGTTGCAGATGCCGATATTTTCACATCCGCGGATGCGGATGCGGATGCGGATGCGGATGTATAAGATATTATGTAAATAAAGTCTATTAATGAAGAATTAAAACAATGACAACGTAATCACACTGTAAAAATAACGAATTTCGTCATAAAACGATAATTTTTCCTACAATAAAACGTATTACCGGCGTAGTATAATAGAATTTACCTTGTGATCTTATGGATATTAGTCTTAAATAATATAAAGTTTTCTTGTAAACTCTTCTTATTTACACACTGTATCACAACAACATTAAAAATACCTATCTATCTTTATGATACGATAAGTAGTTCACTTTCACTTCACAGCGCAAACAAACACGTAATATTTATTCACTTGCAAGAAACAAATGATGCACTAGCTAGAACAAACAAACGTGTCGAATCTTGTCACCAATTTCTTCGCTCCCATTGGTTATTTTCACGTGCGGCCGGCACGAGTCAATCACCGGCCCCGCCCAATTTCTTTCTTGTCGCTACTTGTATAATATTCGCATCCGCATGAACATTCGCATTGATTAATGCGGATGCGGAAGCAGATGTCCAAATCAATGCGGATGTTCCGCATTTGCGGATGCAGATGCGAATGTTCGCAACATCCCTGCTAGTAACATCTGTGACCAATATTTTCGCGGTTTTGGTTCGAGAGCGTTTTTGACAATATTTAATTGGTTATAATGTTATTACTTTGGATTTGAATTGATTGTTAATTTTCTCTTACACCCAGGTTTATAATTTCGACCGGCCCCGAGTTGAAGTGGAACAACTGAACACTATCACGAAGGAAGAACTCATACAGTTCTATAAGGTAAATAAATAAAATAAATAAATATTTCCAACACTCACTCCAATTAGCCTAGCCCCAAAATAAGCACTGTAAGGCTTGTGTTATGGGATACTAGGGTAACGGATAGAATACATATACAGTATATATATAAGTATATTTATATAGAAATACATATTAAACATCCATGGCTGGAGTACAAATGCTCGTGTTCATCACACAAACATCTGCCCCCACCGGGATTCGAACCCGGGACCTCTCGAGTCGGTGACACCATGAAACCCGGCGTACAAACCACTCGGCCACGGAGGTCGTCAAGGTGAGTTATAACTAGGCAATTTTTAAAAAGATAACATCCTATGGGAAGTTAATCCAGTATGTCTGACTTCTCTTCGCCGCGAAACAAGAGCCGCCCCACTCCGTCACCTGTCAATCGCCACTATCACCCACCAATCCCTTATTATCATCCCACGAACCCCCTTATCACCCTCGCATCCCTTTTCACCCTCGTATCCCCTTTCACCCTTAATCCCTTTTCACCCTCGAATCCTCTTTCACCCTTAATCCCTTTTCACCCTAGAATCCCTATTCACCCTCGAATCCCCTTTCACCCTTAATCCCTTTTCACCCTCGAATCCCCTTTCACCCTCGAATCCCCTTTACACCCTCGAATCCCTTTTCACCCTCGAATCCCCTTTACACCCTCGAATCCCTTTTCACCCTCGAATCCCCTTTCACCCTCGAATCCCCTTTACACCCTCGAATCACGCTTAAATTAGTTTAATTTATCACTTCGGTGGTGTGTCCCCAGACGCATACGCTTTTGTTAAATTTCTTCAATATGCATTTTGTTCCTTTAGTATACTAATAATATACAGAGGAAAGATTCAATTATAGATAATGTTTAAATTAATTAGTAAAAAGTAAATAAATATTTCCAACACTCATTGTATTGATGGGTGCTAACGACTGCAGATGCAGCCGGGACCAACGGCTTAACGTGCCTTCCGAAGCACGGAGGAACTCGAGATAGAAGATTTTTGGTCACCCATCCAATGACCGACCACTGCGAAAGTTGCTTAACTTCAACGATCGCAGCCGAACGCGCTAACCGCCTGCGCCATCAAGCTCCTCATGTAAATGCAAAACATTTACACAGCTTAAAATCACGCCATTAATCGCAAGCATTTGTCCGGTGCGCTAAGTAAAAATACGATTCAATATCATATTAACATAAAATTAAGTTAATTAGTCAGTTACCTCCAATTAAAAAATCTAAAGAAAAGTTTACTAGAAAAAAATCCACGCGGACCAGGCAGCGGACGGGACTCGAACCCGCACCCTTCGCAATCCGGGCGAATACTTTTTTCGAGTATTCATTCATTTGACATTGTGGGTTACCTACAATGCGAAGAGATGGCGCTGCCTTGCAGCTTAAGGCTGGCAAAATTTCGACGCGGCGAATAGGGCCGTGGTAGCATAATGGTCAGTGCATTCGCCCGGATTGCGAAGGGAGCGGGTTCGAGTCCCGTCCGCTGCCTGGTCCGCGTGGATTTTTTTCTAGTAAACTTTTCTTTAGATTTAAACATTTAGCAGTTAAATGCTTAAAAATAAATAAAAACATACCTTCAATTATTTTAAAAGTGTCATTACTTCTGTGGAGCGAGAGGTGATCATAGCAAATTGACGTGAGGGGAAGGGATCGTGCCGCGAATACCTGCCTCCTAGCATCAGCACCGCGATATGATATATAACGCCTTTTTATCACGTTCAATTGACAAATTACAATGGATATAATTTTTATTACTTTAAAGCATGTAACTGCTGTATGTTTAAATCTAAAGAAAGTATAACTAGTAAAAATTCCACGCGGACCAGGCAGCAGATGGGTCTCGAACCCGCACCCTTCGCAATCTGGGCGAATGCACTGACCAATTATGCTACCGCGGCGCTCACGGACCGCGTCGCAATTCCTCTAGCCATTCTTAAGCTGCAAGGCAGCGCCATCTCTTAGCATTGTAGGTCACTCACAATGCTCCTCAATTATCATAAATCGCGTAAATCACTTGAGTGATATAGGTAATAATATATACAATAGGGGTGATGACGGGGTACAGTAAACGAAATTCTATTTCGCACGTCAGTTAGATGATCAAAAAATAAAGGACACGTATTTTTTCTTTGGGCAATCAACCAAAAAATTACAAAGTTTTAGCGCGTCAAAGTTTGGGAGTAGGGGCTCGTGACGTCACTTTTGAGTGAATTTTCACTTATAAGTGTACTCAAACTCATGCGACTTTTCAAATCAATATATCTCTGCAGTTTATATTATGTGAAAAAAGAAAAAATACGTGTCCAATACTTTTTCATAATTTACGTGATAAACGAAGAAAAAAAATTTAGTCATCATCCCTATTCTCACACACGCAAACTTCTTTAAATAAACATTTAATCGAGCGAGCGAGACAGAACTGTACATTTTCTTTTCTCTCTCTACAAACGGCTGAGCTGCATTTTGTCCTTTTCTTGATAACGAATGGCGAAAAAATGCATTCATCACAAACCGTGATTATTCTGAAAAAAAAAAACGTTTCATAGTTTTACGAATTAAAAGTGTTGCCGTGTTATTTGATCTTGACCAAATAGTGTTCTTTATAAAAGCATCGAAAGCATTGTTTTACTTTATAACACAGAATATACGCAATATTGTTATATTGAGTGCACATGCAGCGTGTTTGAATGTCCAATTGTGACTAAAACGAATTGTGGTCATGCACCACAATTGAAGCGGATTACTTTTGAGCGGCGAGTGCCGTATCTTCCCTTTTGTTTTAATCTAAACTTTTAAATTGTAATCCCAAATAATGTCATATTTACCAACAGACATATATTTGGCAAGACTCGCCTGATAGGCAAAAGCTGTCAGTGCACGTTATATCGACGGCCGAAGGTGGCGCCGGTCGAGACGACAACGACAACGACAAGAAACCACAGAAGAGAGACGACAACGACAGAACGGTGAGTGAGGTCGTAAAAATAAACATACTTCCTAAGCCGACACTTTTCTCGCTGTGGCCTACATATAACTAACATGGAAGAATTAATCACTCTGGCGCTGCGATCAATAAGTATTGAAGCCTACATCGCGCAAGTGAAATTCGGAGGCTAACACTCCATACAGGATGTTACAAAAATACAAATAAAGCTTGAAGGCCGTTGAAGTACATCATATAAGAAGTCTTCTCTAATTTTCTTAAAATATTTGCATGAAGTTTTAACTTTTTATAAAAACAGTTATTTTTAATGATTAATGAAAATATCGATCATTTTAAGACACGTCACTAGTTCGAGGATCATTAAAAATAACTGTTTTTATAAAAAGTTATAACTTCATACCAATATTTTAAGAAAATTAGAGAAGACTTCTTATATGATGTACTTTAACGCCCTTCAAGCTTTATTTGTATTTTTGTAACACCCTGTATATACGATGCCCGGCCAACATCAGTCGGGCCGCGGCCCCCGAGCTACCATCACCCAGCTCGGAGGAAGATCTTTCCCTTTTGTCTTCCTGCACTTGGCTATTCGTGTTTGCTATTTGCAAATTTGACATCAGTCTCTCCCTTTTCCCCGGTCCCTTTAGCAATTTCCCTCGATCCCTCAGAATAGGGTATTTGACTGGTTTTAGAAAACGATCTCACGTTATTTACTAATGTTTATGGAGTCCATAAAAAGTTGATATTTGTCATTCTTTGTGTAATTCAGTAAAAAAAAAAAAAAAACAAAAAATCAACTTTCAAGTTGCCGCGATAACGTTTCTCTGTCGTTATGGCGTCTCACTAGCATATGACGTCACACGACTGTCATTAAAACGTCAAACGATACAATGTAATGACACGTTGACCGGAAGTTTACTGGCGTGTGACGTCTTTTTAGTTTTAGCCAATCACAGACACGTTTTCGTAAAGTAATTAATTATTTGTTCTCGCAGCACAGTCAAATCGCTGCTTATATTAATTTTAAATTGAGATGCTAAGGGGTCGTTCAAGTATTACTTAAGCACTAAAGATGGGCAGGCTCTTTGCTTTTGATGTCATTGGGGGGGGGGGGGGGTCGAGATATTGATTACGTCAGCATCATGGATTCAGGTGGCGTATACTGAAGACTGTTAAGAAAAATGCATATAGGTACTAAAATATATACATATAGTAATAAATCTGCTTACGTCATACTTTAAAAGCCCCTAACAAGTCAAATAGCCTATTCCTTTTTTGCAGACGAGTCTGCGAATCCCCTACGTAGTGGTCGTGGCCTCTCGTACATTCTGCGTACAAGATCTGTGGCGTCTACTAACCTACAAAGTTGTCGCACGCCGATTGGGCGATGAACAAACTGTAATAGCCCATAACTTAATTTAGAATTTAGTCTTTGAATAATAATAATAATAATAATTTAATTTATTTGCCAAAATACAGTTCACAAGTTGATACATATTAAGTAAGTACGTGTATTCTACCTGCAGGCAGGTGTGCAAATATTGCAGTCAGTTATTTTTTCATCTGTCATATATTCCTTAATACTATAATAACATTATTATTTTTTTTGTAACCATTTTGTCAACTCACTTCTAAACAGTGTCCCAGTTTCTAATTTTATATTGTCAGGTAATTTATTATATATACATATGAACATGTTATAAGCATTAACTTTATAAATATATGCGTGGCAAGGAGGCTGATATAATAAGTATCTATATTGACATCTCGTGTGTCTATTGCTCATTTCTACGCGCTTCTCGAAATACTTGCTGTGATCCCTGACAAATACTAAATGAAGACCGTTTTACCGGATGAAAAACATACGTATTACAGTTATTACTATTTACAATAGGAATGTAGTAATTGTAGTCGGTAGTAATTCTAAATATTGTACAATATTAAGTTTTCCATTCAGTACCCTTAGTACGAGTTTGGGCCCACGAAAACTATCATAGTTTTCGTAATTGTAAATTATGTTTCTATGTCCGTTTTGGTGAAAAGTAATCAAATTTAACTTAAAATTTCAGAAGACATAAATGATTTGATGATAGAATTTAAACATTGTTTATTTGTATTGAAACGAAAACAATAAAATCAGTACCCTTAGTACGGGTCCGAGCTTACGAAAACTATTATAGTTTTCGTAATTGAAAAACTCCTACTAAGCCGTTGATCCCGGCTGCATCTGCAGTCGTTAGCACTCGCCAATCCGCACTGGGCCCGCGTGGTGGGTTTTTGGGCCATGACCCACCACACGACGACATATGTAGTTCTAATTTCCACCCCCATGAGGCGCCATTTGAGGAGCTCGATGGCGCAAGTGGTTAGCGCGTTCGGCTGCGATCGTTGAAATTAAGCAACTTTCGCAGTGGTCGGTCATTGGATGGGTGACCAAAAATTATTACTGTCTCGAGCTCCTCCGTGCTTCGGAAGGCAAGTTAAGCCGTTGGTCCCGGCTGCATCTGCAGTCGTTAGCACACACCAATCCGCACTGGGCCCGCGTGGTGGGTCATGGCCCAATCTCACTATTCCATCCACAGCGAAGGCCTGTGCCCCAGCAGTGGGGACATTAATAGACTGATGATGATAATGATGATTAAAGGAAAGAGCTTATAACTCTAACGACCATTCTTAATAATAATAATAATCAGCCTGTTAATGTCCCCACTGCTGCGGCACAGGCCTGCCCTATGGGTGAAATAGGGTATTTGACAGTATTAAAAATAAAGTGCCAATTGTAAGCATCTGTGTTAAGAATGAATATTTGCCGGGAATTTCACTATTTTTACAGAAAAAATATTCATAATTTTACTAAAAACCTACGAAAAAGATAATAGTTTTCTTATCTATTGTCACGTGACCCAAAACGCTTGGGATTGGCGGAGCCTAGAATGACGTCACACGCAAGTAAACTTCCGGTTAAAGTGACATTACTTTGTATCGTTTGACGTTTTAATAACAGTCGTGTGACGTCACACACTAGTAAGACGCCATATTGTCCAGAGAACGTTTTCGCGGCAACTTGAAAATGGAGCTTTTTATTTGGTTATTTTTACTGAAATACACAACAGAATGATGAATATCGGACTCCATAAACATTAGTCAATAACGTGAGAGCGTTTTCTAAAACTTGTCAAATACCCTATTGGGAGATTATTCCGTGACCCACCACGGGGGAGCGCGTGCAGATTAGTGGGTGCTAACGATTGCAGATGCAGATGGCATCAACGGTTTAAAGTGCCTTCCGAAGCACAGAGGAGCGAAAGATACATATAGAATACATTTTTGGTCACCCATCCCACGGTTGGCAATTTGCGAGAGTTGCTTAATTTTCACGATCGCGCACCATTTAGCTTCAAATTATATAATTATCTAATAATAAACATTTGTTTCAGCCCGTTGTCATCACGGATTTAGTAGAATTCAAGTCAAGAAGACCGCTGTACCCTCATCCTATACCGTTCACGAATATACCACGGAAAGGAGCCCACTGCAAACTATGAGAAAGTGCGAAAATGAACCTTATGGACCAGCTATTAAAGTACATAATGTAATACAGCTCTAAACTACGTAAAAGTACCCCTTAGGAGCGCAAATATTAAACCTTACATATTTACAATTAAAGTTGAAAGCTGTTGTTTACGAAAGTAAACTTTATACCACTACACTTAAAGTGCACAATACTTTGAATGTATTTAATGTTAAGAAATAGATAGCTGATTAGGTCAATTTACAATAGGGATGTTGACAGTTAGCTAATATCTATTTAGACCGTCAGTTATGGACGAAAAATGTATGGAAAGAAGACGTCTCATACATATTTGTATGGGACTTGCGCTAGGTCTTGGGGGTGATCCTTAAAGTACGTCACACTTATTTCGTGATATTTACTTAAAAAAGTAAGTCAACATCCCTATTGTTATATTTACAAAGTACACAACAATGATATTAATACACTAATTTTAAAACTGATGACGTTAAAGAAAAATAACTAGAAAAAAATTCCACGCGGACCATGCAGCAGACGGGACTCGAACCCGCACCCTTCGCAATCCGGGCGAATGCAATGACCAATTATGCTATCGCGGCCCTGACGGACCGCGTCGAAATTCCTCTAGCCATTCTTAAGCTGCAAGGCAGCGCCATCTCTTCGTATTATAGGTAACTCACAATGTCAAATGAATACTTTTACAAGTACTAAACATTTGAAAGAAGAAATAGCAATTATCTCTTATCTATTAGACAAGTCCGTCTGTCTGTGGTGCTGTTTCAGCGGCCAAACCATAAGAGATAGATAAAGAGAATATTTAAGTTATAAGTTAAGAATAGTCTGCTGACTACAAACCGGATTTGAGTAACGTAGCACTTCCGGTTTTCGAGAAATCAGGTTTTGGTGAAAATTTGGTTCACTGGTTCGCTAGTATAACTATAATTGCTATTTCTTATAGCAATCCGTCAGGGCCGCGGTAGCATAATTGGTCAGTACATTCGCCCGGATTGCGAAGGGTGCGGGTTCGAGTCCCGTCTGCTGCCTGGTCCGCGTGGAATTTTTTCTAGTTATATTTTCCTTAGATTTAAACATCAAGCAGTTACATGCTTGAAAATAATAAAAATTATAACTGATAACGTTATTGAGAGTGGAAAGGCAAAATTGCTTAAACGCCACTTTGGTCGAAAATGAGTTATATGTATATATATATATGTATACTAGCTGACCCAGCGAACTTCGCACCGCCATAAAAAAATAGGGGTTGGTGGTAGAAAGGTGAAAATTTAGGGTTGTATGTATTTTTGAATGATGTATCATAAAAAAAATATCTAAAATTGAAAAAAAAAATTTAGGGGTGGATTACCCTTAACATTTAGGGGGATGAAAAATAGATGTTGTCCGATTCTCAGTCCTACCCAATATGCACACAAAATTCCATGAGAATCGGGAAAGCCGTTTCGGAGGAGTTTAACCACAAACACCGCGACACGAGAATTTTATATATTAGATATATATTACTAGTTTATTAGGGAAAACTCATCTTCATCGTTTTTCCCATGGGAATAAGATATTTTCCCGCAGTAAAACGTAGCCTATGTGTCAATCCAGGGCAGGGCTAGTTTACCGGTTAATTTTCAAACCTAAATCATTGGCAAGTACATTAGGAGCGTTTTATTTAGGTTTGACTCTACCTTAACCTTAAAAAATCGGTTTTCCTAAAGAGCGAAATCAAATAGGTTTTGAATCAATTTAGCGGTTTTTAAAGGGTTTCATTTCGTTCTTTCTGACGGCATCGATAGTAAATGAATAACTTGACTCACTAGACGCTAGCAGATGTGTCAATAAATGCATCAATCTCTGAGCATTAACAAGTTGTGACTTGATTAGTTCAAACAAAACAAACTTCAAGCGATGCCGACGCGTGCACGTGTCGCTCTGGATTAAACCGGTTTATTACGGTTTTAGGTACCGCTTTCATTTCGGACGCGCTCCGAACGAAACCCTTTACTAAAAACCGGTATTAACCTTTATTTACCGGTATTTTCGAAACCGGTTTCAAGCCCTGATACAGGGTGTCAACTAACTCCATAACAAATTTTATTGAAATCGCTCCAGCCGTTTAGACGTGAAGAAGTAACAAACATACACACTTACAAACTTTCGCCTTTATAATATTATTAGTGTGATTTAATCAGGTTTTGGTTGTGTTGCCGCGAACATTAAATTGTATTGAAGATTTTTATTGTTGACAACGCTGAAGCTACATAATCAGACCCGTCTTTCCCAGTGGGCACTTTGGGCTAATGCCCAGGACCCCGCGATCGATAGGGGCCCACCTCAGATCAAATACAAAGTCCCTAGTTCCTGTTAAATCACCAAACGGGGGACGTAGGGGCCCCATTATCCTAATACTAGCAAACCAGTGAACCAAATGTTCACCAAAACCTGATTTAAAAAAAAATGTATTTAATTAATTGAGAACTTCGGAGATTTTGTGTGGTTTCGTTTGAAATTCGTGATTTCTCGAAAACCGGAAGTGCTACGTTACTCAAATCCGGTTTGTAGTCTTATCAGACTATTCTTAACTTATAACTTAAATATTCTCTTTATCTATCTCTTACGGTTTGGCCGCTGAAACAGCACCACAGACGGACGGGCGGACTTGTCTAATAGATAAGAGATGCCCAGGGCCTCCAATAGGTCAAAGACTGTACTGGTGACTGGCACTGTACATTAATTTTGGTGTTTTTTTGAACCAATGGCTCTTACGCCCTACTATTTGGCGTGGGCTTTGATATTTGCTCGACGAAAAATGTATGGCGGGCCAAGTGATTTTCGCATAAGCGACATCTAATTCGTGATGTAAAGGCACTGTAACTTTTTAATAGGAGGATATTTTAGAAAATTTTATTTTACTAGCGGCCCGCCTTCGCTTCGCTTCGGTGTAGAGCTGAAGTGTAGACTACAGTTTTTGTTCTCAGGCTTGTATTATACACAATGACATTCATCTATGATTCTTCTTATACCTGCATGCAAAGTCTCAGCCCGATCGGTTTAAAATTGACAAAGTTTCATACAAACTTTCATTCCCTATTTTATCCCCTTGGGGGTGGAATTGATCAAAATCCTTTCTTAGCGGATGCCTACGTCATAACATCTACCTGCATGCTAAATTCCAGCCCGATCCGTCCAGTGGTTTGGGCTGTGCGTTGATAGATCACTATGTCAGTCAGTCACCTTTGAGTTTTATATATATAAATTAATATATCTCATTTAAGTTATGATTTTTTTTTTATAAAAAAAAACTGAGCCTCGTTTCTGTAATGTCACTGAAGTGGCGTTTAAGCTATTGTTTAAGCGATTTTGCTCATCCACTGTGGTTATGTATTATTCTTATATCAATCTATTGATGTTGCATCAATTTAATTTCTAAGTCTTATTCACTGTATCTGTGCCCCGCATTTATAAGAGATATTTACCCGCAGTAAAACGTAGCCTATGTATTAATCCAGGGTGTCAGCTAACTCCATCATCATCATCAGCCTATTAATGTCCCCAGTGCTGGGGCACAGGCCTTCTCTATGGATGGAATAGGGAGATTGGGCCATGACCCACCACGCGGGCCCAGTGCGGATTGGTGGGTGCTAACGACTGCAGATGCAGCCGGGACCAACGGCTTAACGTGCCTTTCAAAGCACGGAGGAGCTCGAGATAGTAAATTTTTGGTCACCCATCCAATTACCGACCACTCCGAAAATTGCTTAACTTCAGCGATCGCAGCCGAGCCCGCTAACCACTTGCGCCATCGAGCTCCTCAAGACAACTAACTCCATACCAAATTTAATTATATTCACTTCAGCCGTATAGAAGTGTGGTAGTAACAAACATACACACTCACAGACTTTCGCCTTTATAATATTAGTGTGATAATAAGACTTAGAAACTAGATTGGTGTAACTTAATAATAATTTGCAGTAACTTTACTTAACAATTAACAGTATTTAAATAATCATCAACTTTAGCTAACAGGTCATTTAACCTATAATATAGACAAGTAAATAAATAAAATAACAATAGGGTATTTGACAGTGTTAAAAATAAAGTGCCAATTGTTAGCATCTGTGTTAAGAATGAATATTGGCAGGCGTTTTTACTATTTTTACAAAAAAAACATATTTTTTCTAAAAACCCACGAAAAAGATAATAGTTTTCGCATCTATTGTCACGTGACCCAAAACGCTTGGGATTGGTGGAGCCTAAAATGACGTCACTCGCAAGTAAACTTCCGGTTAAAGTGACATTACATCGTATCGTTTGACGATTTAATAACAGTCGTGTGACGTCACACACTAGTAAGACGCCATATTGCCCAAAAAAACGTTTTCGCGGCAACTTGAAAATGGAGTTTTTGATTAAGTTATTTTTACTGAAATACACAACAGAATGATGAATATCCACTTTTTACGGACTCCATAAACATTAGTCAATAACGTGAGATCGTTTTCTAAAACTTGTCAAATACCCTATTCCGCAAAGTACATTTTGTATTATATTGCTTATAGTTAGGAAATATTAAGTAATTTGTTAAAACGAACATTAAATGATAAGACTTAGAGTTCACAATTATAAAAATAGTGAAAACATAATCATAAATTTACACTTATTATTGAATTATTATTAAAGAAGCATTTTTAGACGACCTCCGTGGTCGAGTGGTTTGTACGCCGGGTTTCATGGTGTCTCCGACTCGAGAGGTCCCGGGTTCCAATCCCGGTGGGGGCAGATGTTTGTGTGATGAATACGAGCATTTTTACTCCAGTCATGGATGTTTAATATGTATTTATATAAAAATGTACGGTATATGTATTCTATCCGTTACCCTAGTATCCCATAACACAAGCCTTACAGTGCTTACTTTGGGGCTAGGCTAATTGGTGAGTGTTGGAAATATTTATATTTATTTATTTATTTTGCAGGCCGGCAAGGTGAGGATGGTTGGTGTGGCAGTTTATAACTGCTGTACCAGCTATCTTCGCGTTTGTACTTTATCACCACTTAACATCAGGTGGGGTAGAGTCATTTGCCTACCTGGCTATAGTATACGCGACACTGTCACTTATGCAAAAAAATCATTGTTTCAGGAGAAGCGTTTAAAACTTTAGCATCCCAAAACATACAAAACATATTTGAAGTTTTTTTAAAAAAAATATTAGATGAATAGCTAAGCTGTATAAGCTTTTCATGGCGTAAAAATCTATAAATATTGTATGTTTTGGGATGTTAAAGTTTTAAACGTTCATCCTGAAAAAAAATTGTTTTTGCAAAAAAAAAAAAACAATTTTTTTTCAGGATGAACGTTTAAAAACTTTAGCATCCCAAAACATACAATATTTGAAGTTTTTTTAAAAAAAATATTAGATGAATAGCTAAGCAGTATAAGCTTTTCATGACGTAAAAATCTATAAATATTGTATGTTTTGGGATGTTAAAGTTTTAAACGTTCATCCTGAAAAAAAATTTGTTTTTGCATAAGTGACAGTGTTGCACCGGAGCGGAGGTGCGATATATAAAAAAAAACAGTAAATTACATAATTTGGAAACAACGAGACACTTTTTTAGTATTAAAACTATGTAAAATAATATGAATAGGGATGATGACTAATTTTTTTTTTTTCGTTTATCAGGTAGATTATCAAAAAGTATTGGACACGTATTTTTTCTTTTTTCACATAATATAAACATTGCAGAGATATATTGATTTGAAAAGTCGCATGACGTCACGTTTGAGTACACTTATAAGTGAAAATTCACTCAAAAGTGACGTCACGAGCCCCTACTCCCAAACTTTGAAGCGCTATACCTTTGTCATTTTTCGGTTGATTGCCCAAAGAAAAAATACGTGTCCATTATTTTTTGATCATCTAACTGACGGACTAAATAGAATTTCGTTTACTGTACCCCGTCATCACCCCTATTCAAACAAACAAGTTTTAAAAGTAGATATTGGTGTGGATGCTGGCAGGTTCTCTTAAGAAATGTTTACTAGAAACAATACCGCGCGGACCAGGCAGGAGGCGGGACTCGAACCCGCACCATTCGCCTGGATAGCGGCGAATGCACTGGCCATTATGCTATTGCGGCCCTGATGGCCGTGTCGAATTCTTTCTAGCCTTTCTTAAGCTGTAAGGAAAATGTTTAATACTTGTAAAGGTTAAGAGAATCATGCCAGCTTACAAATTATCTGTATGTACATCTGTAGCATTTATTAATAGAATCAATGGCCTAAATGTTGAATTTATAGATTAATTGTATTACGAAATAATTTTATACATGTAACAACGACTGTACATTTGTAATGTGCCATTTAAGTACTTGATTTTTTTGTGTATAAACTGTTTCATGGTGTCGCTGACTCAAGAGGTCCGGGTTCGAATCCCGGTGGGGACAGATGTTTGTGTGATGAATACGAGCACTTGTACTCCAGTCATGGATGTTTAATATGGATTCATATATAAACATGCTTTTAAATGTTCAGTTATCCTAGTATCCCATAACACAAGCCTTACAGTGTTTACTTCGGGGCTAGGCTAATTGGTTTGAGTGTTGGAAATATTTTTAATATTTATTTATACTTGCTTAATGACTACTGCACTACTTTAAAAGTCTATTTGACAGTATTTGTTTCTTTGTTTTTCACGCACATCACTCATTAAATAAAACTAGTTTTAACAGGTTAATGCACGAAACTTTATGTATTTATTGACGTTTCGCAGCCTTTTCAGGTCTGCATCGTCAGAATAATGATTTTTTTTTTATTTAATTTTGTCGAGCTACCTTCGAAAGACTTTTATTGAGCGTTCGGTTATTCATTGTTAGATTTTTAATATTTTATATGAGTTTATTTTTTTGATCCTAACTACCGTAAACTACCACCGGTTCCAAAATTGGGAGACCTTTCTGAGAAGAACCGGTGAAACAAACTCAGAGAGGCTTTCTATGTCCTTATGTTAAATTATGCAACAAAAAGAACTTATAGTATCTCTTGGTCTATAGTTTCGTGCATTAACCCGTTAAAACTAGTTTTATCTATTTGGCAGTATTAAAAATATTGTATCAATTGTTGGCATCTATATTTATTATGAATATTAGCAGCGATTTAACCGTTCTGAAAGAACAGACATTTAATAACTTTTCTATAATAACATGAAACAGAAATGGTTGTTTTTGCTCTATGGTCACGGACAGGTTTCACTTTTTCTTTTTGATTTACGGAACCCAACAAAAATGAAGAATGTGACTACAGCGCCATCTATTAAGTTACCAATTCCTAAATTATCCAGATATCCTCTTAAACTAACACAGACAATTTCATGACATTCGGCTTAGCAGTTTAGATAGCTCAGTTATATATATATATATATATATATATATATATATATATATATATACTAGCTGACCCAGCGAACTTCGTACCGCCCTAAAAAAATAGGGGTTGTCCAGCGGACAAAATTGTGAATCTAAACCATTCTCAGATCCCCTTGAACACACACAAAAAATTTCATCAAAATCGGTCCAGTCGTTTAAGAGAAGTTCAGTGACATACACACTCACAGAAGAATTATATATATAAAGATATATATATATATATATATATATATATATATATATATATATATATATATATATATATATATATATATATAGAAAGAACTTACTTCAGTAAGATCTAAGATTATGGGTGTATTCCGAAATATAACATCAGTATACTGGCCAGTGGTAATGACGTCACGAATCCGACGCCATATTGTACTGGTATGCTACCATATTTTACCGGGAAAACGAATATGACGTATGACCGAGCGTGCGTGAGATGCATTCGAATTTTATTTCTTTTTTATGTAAAGAACAGTAATGGCATCCGAACAAAAAGAATTCCTTTTAATTGATGAGGTGAATAAAAAATATTGTTTATTCGCACTCTTTTTAATATTTCGTCGATTCATGACGTCAGTGCACTGGCCAATATATTTCGGTACAATTCACCAGTATAGCGTCGATTCATGACGTCATTAGCACTGGCCAGTATACTGGTATATATTTCGGAATACACCCTATATTTATTTTATACAAGAATGTAACCCTGCCATATCCTTGTATTTTTTTTCCAAGCGATTTTGTGCTATAAATTCATGGGCATAAATACTAAGATTGTTTGGGTAATTTGAGGTTTAATATGTAAAATGTGATGTTCTCTGATTCTTATTTATTATAAGGACTAATAAAAAGTTTATTAAATCATACTTTTGTTTAAATTACTCACATCTTTTTCTGATAGATTTAATTCCTGCTGCTTAAATAATACGGTTTAATACGGTAACCTATTTTTACCGTATTAAAAGGGTCTAAAACAGCAATCATCATCATCATCTGTATATTAATGTCCCCACTGCTGGGGCACAGGCCTTCCCTATGGATGGAATAGGGAGATTGGGCCGTGACCCACCACGCGGGCCCAGTGCGGATTGGTGGGTGCTAACGACTGCAGGTGCAGCCGGGACCAACGGCTTAACGTGCCTTCCGAAGCACGGAGGAGCTCCAGATAGTAAATTTTTGGTCACCCATCCAATGACCGACCGCTGCGAAAGTTGCTTAACTTCAACGATCGCAGCCGAACGCGCTTACCACTTGCGGCATCGAGTTCCTCAAGCGATATTCGTATGGAACATCCAAGAAATCCCTGAAATATGTTTCATATTTTATTAATCGATAAAGGCAAGGGTGTCCAGCTGTTGGGTAAACAAAAGGTAATGTACCCGAATGTGCATTTGTATTCGGGTATATTATTTTTACTTGCTTAAGAATTAAACTAATGAGTGATAGCTAGCGTTTGTGTGAGTATGGAGTAAGAGACAAGTTGTGAAGTAAGCAGGTTCATCCACCTCAAAAGGAAAAAAGGGAACCCTTATACGATCACTTTGTTGTCCGACCGTCCGTCAGTCTGTCAAGATCGCTTTCCTCAGGAACGCGTGGAGGTGTCAAACTGAAATTCATATCTAATACGTCCCTTGGAGCTGTGAGAAAATCAAACTTCTAAGCCAAAGCAATCAAAAGATACAGCCGTTTATGCCGCAAATTTCCTCAACTTTTCGAAACCCGCACGGGAATCAAAACCTACAGGGTACTTCCTGTCAACTTAGAATCTTGAAATTCAATATCAAAGAATATGGAGTTTTAGATTTGGTTATTTTTACTGTAATACACAACAGAATGATGAATATCCACTTTTTACGGACTCCATAAACATTAGTCAATAACGTGAGATCGTTTTCTAAAACTTGTCAAATACCCTATTCCGCAAAGTACACTTTTTATTATATTGCTTAAAGTTAGGAAATATTAAGTAATTTGTTAAAACGAACATTAAATGATAAGACTTAGAGTTCACAATTATAAAAATAGTGAAAACATAATTATAAATTTACACTTATAATTGAATTATTATTAAAAAAGCATTTTTAGACGACCTCCGTGGTCGAGTGGTTGGTTTGTACGCCGAGTTTCATGTTGTCGCCGACAGTCGGTGGGCCGGTGCGAAGTACATTCTCGATCTATTGAGCACACCAAGCTTCTTAGAGGCCAGTACTGATTTTTGGTTCTCGTTACGTACTTTGTGCCGCTGCTGTTCAAGTTTCCATACAAAATTTTACATTGACATTTCGGTTTGCAAACTATTCGAATTCGATAATGGTTCGTGGTAGGGGTACAGAATACCTGCGTGTTCAGACCACCAAAATAATAAATAAAAGAACTTTTGGAACATTAATATTTCCAGTTTCTCATATTATGCGAAATATACAATTAATTAAGTAATTTGAATGCGGCCCAAACAAACTTAAAACAAGTTATTTTTATAGCCAGTGCAAGTTTTTATTTAGCAATCAGATAATCTTAAGGAACGAATAGCTGATTTCTATAAAAGAGAGCTGCCAGAAATGTATAGGACATGTCGCACGTCACAAACAATAGGGTATTATGTCGGCAAAACCATTTATTTTGTTAGGGGCCATTCAATTATTACGTAAGCACTATAGGGGGGCAGGGGGGTCTTTGCATTGCTTATTTTTGATGACATGGGGGGGGGGGGGGGGTCGAGATAGTGATTACGTCAGCATCATCGATTCGGGTGTCATGGACTGAAGACTATATACATATACCTACCAAAAATTCGAAAGAAATTTGTTCGTAATAGTACCTTACTCTATGTTGAATACTGTGTCAATAAATTTTGTTAAAATGAATATTATGTGCATTAAAGTCCTCTATCCTAAGCCTATTTAAGTACTGCTGCTCATGAAGCTCATGAAAGCTCATGAATTAATAAAAAAAACAGAATACATTAAAGGAAAAATGCATAGGTACCAATGTTTACGTAAGCACGTGAGGGGGGGAGTAAGAGCTTTGCTTACTTTTGCTGACAAGGGGGAGGAGGGGGTAAGTAATTGTAATAAATCTGCTTACGTAATACTTGAATGGCCCCTTATTTGCGTTTCGAAAACTAAATTTGTTCCAGAGCCCACGGGGTAGGGGATTCAGTCAGGGTAGGCAACAGTGCGAATGATATTTTTGGTAGGTATCGCAATCGTCTATATGCTATAAATAAATAAAATAAAATAAAATTCATTTATTTCGAGCAACATAACTCATAATACTATAAATAAAAATACACCTAATCATTTATTTAATTTAATACATTACATAATTTAAATTTAATAATTTTCATCAAATAAAATAATTAAAAATCAAAGGTCAAGTTAGGTTATGGTGGCTGTTTATCATCAGGCGAGTCTTAAGATTGTTTGCCACTTTCAACACTTTCTCAAAGTTAAATGCAATTTCTTTACACTGCCGGTTTTAGGGGAGGGCAACCGGGGCGAAAACCCCGGGGCCTCCACAAACGGGGGGCCCCCACAATAGAGACTTCGGAAAAAAAAATCATTCAAATTCCAACTAGTAAACACTAAGTAAACATCTTTTCCTTTGATATTTTTTTTTGCTCTTTTACCTTTACCTACAGCCTACAGTACTTTGTACATCTAACATACATGATTATTTGATTATATTAATCTTAAATAACAGAAATCATTGATCTATATTTGTTCACTCCAATCAGGCAATCAGTGAAATATCAAAATCTCAAATGGCCCTGATAAGCACTTCCAATTCACTGCCCATCTTGAGGGAGTACCCCAATCGCTTAATGGCTGAGTGGGGTGGTACTTGCCCGCCGGGCCGAATTTAAGGCGGGGCAGGTGGGGCTGTGGCCCAGGGGCCTCCACAACAGCTTAAGAAATAACAACATTGCGATGGGTTAACAAGAATACAAATCCTAAGTGGCCCGGGGCCTCTACAATCCTAAATCCGGCCCTGTTCCCTTATAATAAGGCCAAATTAAATTTCAATATCTAAAGCAACTGATAACGCCGAGGTCAGGTCAGTCTCCGATTGCGGACGGAACTCGTTTGAATGTCAACAATAACAGATAGGCGACTTAAAGTTTATAAACTTATGCTACGAGAGGCTAAGGTCATCGCATTTATTAGGTCTCTTGTTACAGTTATCAGGTTTTTCAGAGCATCGAGGAACAAATCCCACCAATTCTTGGTTATGCAGGCCGAAGCAGCGGGAGATACGCGCGGAATGGCCTCCACCGCGCGTACTTTCTTCACTCCCTACAAATTATTCATTATCTATCTCCTAGCCCCTATGGTCCCTCTCCCCTTTCTAGGGCGGGCGTACACGAAACTCCTTCGTCGCAATCCTAGCCGTCCCGTGCCTACTCTGAAGTGGTACCGCTGGCTCCAAATTGTACGGTCCTCTCTTCTTTCTTCGCCTCGGGTCTTCTTTCTTCACCTCTCGAGTCCACTCCGAATCCTGTGCCATGTACACGCGAAATCCCGCAGCTGCCTGAAGTTCGCCTCCGATCCCACAAGGTCGCAATAGTAGACCCGCCCAACCTCGAGCTCCTTCACACTGTCCAGAAGTTCCCTACGCGCTTCCCCGTAGAGCTTACACTCCCACAGAGCGTGGTATGCGTCCTCTATTTCTCCCTGCCCACAGTAGCACGACCCCACCTCCGCGAGCTTCATTCGGGGAAGCCTACCCCTGAAACAGCCATGTCCTGTCAGCAATTGCGAGGTTTCATAGTCAGGTTCGACCCAAGTGGCCTTGAGTCGGGCCTCCACTCCCGGGAAAAACCGACACAACTCCCTCCCCTGGTCCAATGCGTCCCAACGCCCCTGCCATTCGGCAAGGACGGACTCAGTAACCATCATCATCGAGGAACAACTACAATAAGACTGGAACTCGTTACCCACAGAGCATAGAAATATGTTAGAAGGGTGATCAAAGCTCGAATACCGAGCGAGCTGCACTGATCGAGTATTATCTTTAATCGGTCTTGCCGCTTAGAGACAAACTAGTGGAGATAGTTCTCGCCGGCGGTATGAACAGTCAGCGATCAACTATATTTTTTATATTTTTATAGATAGGTCCGACAAATGACTCCACCCAGGGTCGTCTTTAACCTATTGGAGGCCCTGGGCATATTAGGATAATAAGGCCCCTATGACTTTGATGTGGATTATAACTTGAAATGGAGCAAGTCATACTGATGAGTGTACTACTGACGATTTTTCTTTAAAATGTGTATGCGCTTAGTATACCATTATAGTATATTTAAATTTATCTAAGCATGCTGAAGTCGGAAAGCCTTATTTTTTGGCGAGAGTAGAATAGCTTCGTTTATGTAAAAGCTAGTAAGTTGGTATTGTAGTCAGTAATTTAGGTTCGATTTCATCAATTTATATAAGTTTTTTAATAATAAATATTGGTTATCGTTTTTTTTTTGGTTTGGCCCCTATCGATCGCGGGACTTGCCCAAAGTGCCCACTGGGAAAGAGGGCTCTGTCTCCACCCCACCTGATGTTAAGTGACGGTGAAGTCCAGACGCGAAGATAGCTGATACAGCAGTTCTATCTGCCACACCAGCCATCCTCACCCTGCCGGCCTGCATGTTGCTTCTTCACGCCTCTTTTAAAGGATCCCAGGTTGTAAGAGGGAACACATGAGCGGGCAGAGCATTCCATTTACAGATAGTGCGACAAAGAAATGCTTTGTACGCGTTGGATGTTATGCAATGCATCACATTTGTTTACACGAAATGTGAATCAATCGTACGTTTCTTGAATGAGATACCGGCCAATAATATAAGTCGCTTCCCCGCTCGTGGTGGGAGAACTGCCTACTGCAACGAATTTACTGTAGCGTCAGTGTGTCTGCATAGTGAAAAAATTTGCTAAAGCTATTATACGTAACTGTAATTTCGTTCTCTGCGTTTTATTATACACTAGCGGCCCGCCCTCGCTTCGCTTCGGTGTAGAGCTGAAGTGTAGATTGACATTCATCTATGATTCTTCTTATAACTGCATGCAAAGTCTCTCTCTATCGGTTAGAAATTGACAAAGTTTCATACAAACTTTCATTCCCTATTTTATCCGCTTGGTGGTAGAATTGATCAAAATCCTTTCTTAGCAGATGCCTGCATAATAACATCTACCTACGTCCAGTGGTTTGGGCTGTGCGTTGATAGATCACTATGTCAGTCAGTGACCTTTCAGTTAGATTACATCTTGTTACAGAATGCGTTGAAGAAATAAAGGTTCACTGCTCGTTCCGCGTAGGTGATAGCGTGATAATAATGTAGCCTATTGACCCGACTTCTTAATAATATTCGTGCCAAAATTTAAGTAAATCCATGCAGTACTTTTTGAGTTTATCCCGGACATACATACGGACAAATAGACAAAAATTATTAAAACTATATTTTGGCTTCGGTATCGAACGTAAATCACACCCCAAGTATTCTTTTAAATAAATATTCAATGTAAAGTTTTGACTTCCATACCATTTTATTATATGCATAGATTTAAATAGGTAACGACACAGAAAGAGATTAGAAGGGCCTCGTAGGCGTCGCAGGCGTGCCACAGTTATGTGTGAGCAAATGCTCATAACTTGACCAAAACTTTGTTTTGATTGCGTCGTTGCTATTTACTAACCATACGCGTTACAGATAGCTCTCTATGCAGAGGTTGTCTGGAAGCAGATGAAACGACCGCTCATGTGATCCTAGAATGCACGAGCGTTGCAGAACACCGGGCATCAATCCTCAGGAAGCCGAGGACGCTCCTAGAAGCCTGTGAGAGCCCCAGGAGGCTACTGCGCTTCTGGAAGGAGCTGGGCTGGCTGAGCTAGCTAGCCCAATATACCCTGCACGCAAAATGGACCAAGTACGGAGTCTACGTGCGTAAATGGGGGCCCACAACAAGTAACAAGTAAGCGTCGTTGCTGATTCAAACGTTTCGTCGTCAAGTGAGCGTTGATTGGTTCGATTGTTTAATGTCGCGTCGATTGATTGGAAATTTATATATATTGGGGGGGGGGGGCGAGCCGGCTACATCGGTCCGTTCTACTGCGATCACTCTTCTAACCTATTTTTGTGGTCTTCTCGCTTCTCGTTCATCGTCGTCGGTGGGACAAGTGCCGTAAAGAATAATTAATACCTAAGTGTCGCCAGACACGGTACGCCGGTGGCCGCCACACGCTATAAATCGTCGTTGCTCTCTTCTTGTGGCCCGCACCGGCCACTTATTGCGCCGATACAAAACGCCGCCACACGTCACTCGCGCGATTGTGTTGTGCATTTAGCCAATGTCAAGTGTTAAAATGTTTACAAATTCTATAGCACTCGTGGTCAAAGTAATAAATCAAGTCAAAGTAAGTGGCAGTCAAGTCAATCCCCCTTTCCCTATGTTCCAGTAAAAGTGTGGGGATTTACTGGAACCTCCCCGTGGACTTCTTGAGGGAACGTCGAAAGACACTTTCCGCTATTTTGTTTCACTTGCCAACACTTGTGCATGTTCCCGAACACTTAGTGGTTAATAATCCACCATTATTAGACACTAACATCCGCCACAACACAATTTTTGACAAGAAGGGAATCAACATTAAAGTTTAAAAAATGGCAGTATAAACATTATCTAATAGAATGGGTTGATGGAATTTGGTAGGTATCATACTTGTATCTGTACCGGTTCATCGCATTTTTTTTAAATTTATTATTCAGTAAAGAGAAGATAATTATACTTCAACTTTTATCATTAATTTGTGGACAGTGGTACACTTACCTAATTAATATCTACATTATATAAAACTAGTTTTTAACGGGTTAATGCACGAAACTTTATCTATTTATTTATTGACGTTTCGCAGCCTTTTCAGTTCTGCTTCGTCAGAATACTAATTTTTTATTTAATTTTGTCGAGCTATCTTCGAAAGATTTACTCTAAAGTTTCGTGCGTTAACCCGTTAAAAACTAGTTTTATTTAATGAGTGATGTGCGTGAAAACCTAAGAAACAAATTTCTACATCTTATTTTTTGTAATATTTAGTTCTGTGTTCTGTTCTATGTTCCCAATTATTAAAGATGAAAAATAAATAAAATAAAATAGGACTTCTGTAGACTTCTTTTTTTTAGGTGCTTGATATTTTATTTTAACGCGTCGAATCAATTAAAATAAAACTGGTCTCAAACGGATATGCAGAGCGATTTAATATAGTTTAATTTTTTTTAAAGGTTCGGAATACAATTAAGTACCTTCACCAGCCCCTCTAGCTTGACCACCGAAACGGGATATGATAAAGCCATATATCGACATTAACTGTCAGACTGCTATGGAGTTTGACAGTAGTCTGACAGTTAATTTCGATATATCGCTTTATCATATCCCGTTTCGGTGGTCATGCTAGAGGGGCAGGCTCCGTGGTCACAACACTATAGAAGTTAGTAAGCATTTTATAAAAATATTTGACCTTCCCTTTCAAAATATGTATTGGCATATTATTTTAATGTTATATTAATTTGTTAATAAACGCGGCGACAAATATTATAGGAAGTTAGCTAGAAATAAAATGTAACAACTATCCAAATTCAAACTGTTCTTCAAATATTTTCTAAATACAATCAGAATGAGCAGAGTACTGCTTATAATATGATGTTGAATAATATAAATAAAGCAATTATCACTAAATTATGCGTATTATATGACGGGTACGGTCCAAACCCGACCAAATTAGTTTTGTTCGTTCTGAGGTCATTGCTTGAGGAAAAACAATGCTATTTAAAGTTATATTAAGTGGATGATGTAACTCGTTACACGAATTGATGAAGATTGAAGTATGGCTAAAAAAAATGTGTGCGTGTACTAGTGTACACACGTAAGAAGTGAAACTTCTATATGGCCTTATTTTTTTCGAAAAATGATGTACATGCAACTTTCCAGAAATATATATATAGGCGTGCGCTAAGATTTTTCAAAAACTCACCCACTAAAGGGGTATAACTACACCTTACCTTACCTTACCTTACCTTACCTTAACTTACCTTACCTTACCTTACCTTACCTTACCTTACCTTACCTTACCTTACCTTACCTTACCTTACCTTACCTTACCTTACCTTACCTTACCTTACCTTACCTTACCTTACCTTACCTTACCTTACCTTACCTTACCTTACCTTACCTTACCTTACCTTACCTTACCTTACCTTACCTTACCTTACCTTACCTTACCTTGTGTGAAACACGAATATTTGCTGTCGATACTTTTTTTTTAAAGTTGACAGAAGAAGCAATTGTTCGGATGAGGTAAATAGTGCTCTTTTAATAAAAAGATGGCGCGTAACCAAAAAACGTGACGCGTAACTGAAAAAAATGTGACGGTAAATTTTTTTCCAACGCCGATAAAGAAGTTTCACTTCAAAAACTGTTCTATCCGTAAATAAGCAGTTTTATTCATACACAGGGGCGTATTTTAAAATCTGGCGCCACGAGCCACTACGATTTACGACCTTCTTTGGTATTCATTGAATACGCCCTAACGGCAAAATAAGTGAAATAAAATAAATTGGCTGTCTGTAAAGTCGGTTCACGGACGATACAGCGGCGCGTGTCGGCCGCCCGGGGAAGAGAACAATTTTGCCGCCCTCTTATTTAAATGGTTAAAATATTTTTGTTACATATTGTAAAATTTTGCCGTCCCCTAAGAAGTGCCGCCCGGGGGGGGGGGCGCCCCTTCCGCCCCCACTACGATACGTCACTGGGACGATAGTTTTACGTGGTAACGTCATAAAGAAATATTGATGAAAAATTGCATAATTGCTAGCTATAACATCACGCGAAAAGAGAAATAAAAAATGTGTACAAGCCGGCTCTTGTGCCGATCGTCCCTCTCTGTCGCTTGTTCCGCACCCTCGCTTGCACTTCAGGCCTCAGGCTTAGGCGGAACGTGACACTTTTTCGTGCGTGCAGCTGGTGCTCATCGATTTATAACACGTTATCACGTCAATAAAAACAGTGTTTTTTTCTGTAAAAGATTTGTGTGAATTTGACTATAAAATCAAAATTAAAATCAAAATCGAATTTGACTATAAAATCAAAATCAAATTCGCATGATAAAGGAGGATGTGAATCATGAGGTGAGATGCATGGGAGGTATAACAAACACGTATGTATGAAGACCCTGAGTGTCCACTTCTCGTCGTCTGATGCTAAAAATGTGCAGACAGAATTGCAGAAAACACTATTACATACAAATTAAGCGTCAATAATTTCAAAGCTATCATTTATAAAATGATTGGGTTTAAAGTTAAAGTGTTCCAAACGTTCCGGCAGGCTTTTTCTATTATTATAATGAAGATGATATGATTTTGTATTGACACCGTAACAATATAATATTTTGTAAATATTGTCACATAATTATTTAACGCTGTAAAGTTTTTTCGCTAGTGTTTCTTCACGGCTAATAAAATGTCCTACCACCAAGGTAGGGGAAAAAATATAGCATCGTTCATATTTTTTGTTAGACATGATTTTTTTTTGTAAATGTTGCTACTTCTGTTAAATGCTGATGAGTTTCTTGCGCCTATTCATCTCATCAGCTAAAAGCTGTCCTGAATGGGTGGAAGGAAAAAATATTGAACCATTCAAATCTGGCGCTACGAGCCACTACGATTTACGACCTTCTTTGGTATTCATTGAATACGCCACATAACGGCAAAATAAGTGAAATAAAATAAATTGGCTGTCTGTAAAGTCGGTTTACGGACGATACAGCGGCGCGTGTCGGCCGCCCGGGGAGAAGATTCTAAGAAGAAAATGATTCAATAAGTCAATTTGAATAAAGTATAATTTCATTTATTCATTCAAAGCTATAAAAATCAAAAGAGGTCTTCTGTTCCCTTAGCACGAACCAATATCGAATTCAAATCATTTGCGAGTGCGAAATGTCTTTGTCAAATGTGTACTGATTTTTAGTTCTCGTTACGTACTTTGTGCCGCTGCTGTTCAAGTTTCCATACCAAATTTGACATTGACATTTCGGTTTGCAAACTATTCGAACTCGATAATGGTTCGTGCTAAGGGTACTGTAGACTTCTTATATAAGTTATATTGTGCATCCAATATGAGTAAAGAATTTTTGGCTTTGACTCACTGTCTTAGTCACACGCATCTACTCTCAATGACATAACATCACTACCCTGGTATTTAATATTAAATCCTCGACAATTGAAACGTGTTGAATGCTGCCTGTCTCGATATCAGCTGTGAGGAGTCGCCATCACAGAGTAATTGCCGCCATTTTCCTTACTCCAGTGGTCGCTTAAAAGACGCGAGCAGCGCACGGCACGCCCGCTGCTCTTCCCGCCAACGGTCATTTTGTTTTTTTTAATAGTTTTTTTTTCATTCGGAATTGTGCTACAAAGTTTTTAATGCCAATTTTTTAAATAATGTTTTAAGTGAATGAGTTGGTTTATTTTTTCAACAAGATGTACGGAAAGATTGTTTATTTTGTTGTTCTGATTAGTTTAACTTATTCGGTGCGAGCTGTGGAGGAAGGTAAGTTGATTCTTTTAATGATTGTATTTTTACTTACATAATTTTACTCTTAATATCTGTTCCTGGGTGTGCTTCACTTTATTACTTTAACTTATCGCTTCCCACACCTTAATACATTATAATTTATTAGAAAAACTAGTGTATGTTTCCAAGACCACCCCCAAAGACATATTCTGAAATACCCTTGATTTAATGTAGTTTTAAACCTCAACATCGACAACAGGTTCTGTAATGCCCTTGTGCTTTCATTGATTACAAAACATTAAACCCGTCGCATTTTATTTTTATCGATTTGCTCCCAGTCCAGTAAGAGATTATGATAAAATATCTAAACGACAACCATCCATCCATACTGTCTGGCTGTTACCTCTTCACGCTTAAAGCGCTGAACCGATTTGAATGTGATACATGGATAGTTTAAGTCTCGGGAGAAGACATATAATAGATTTTATCCTAGAAATAACCCTTTTAGGTAGAAAAAAATTGTGGGTGTCCACCCATATTTTTTTTATATGTATGTATGGAAAACTAATTCTCAGACGAATTAGCGGGAAGAATTGACTTTCCATACAAACTTCCACCCACTTTTTTTTATATCCATTTTATATACAAGGCACAGCAAATAATTTGACGACCTCCGTGGCCGAGTGGTTTGTACGCCGGGTTTCATGGTGTCGCCGACTCGAGTGGTCCCGGGTTGGAATCCCGATGGGGGTAGATGTTCGCAGATATGTTAATATATTTTTTATTTTTAATTAAATTCAAATCGCAATATCTCAATAACCCGACTAGCTATCGAATTCAATTAAAGACTGGCATTACACGTTAATATGCTTTACAATGGTATATAAATAAAATAAATAAATATTTCCAGCACTCACACCAATTAGCCTAGCCCCAAAGTAAGCACTATAAGGCTTGTGTTATGGGATACTAGGGTAACGGATAGAATACATATACTGTACATATATAAGTATATTTTTATAGAAATACATATTAAACATCCATGACTGGAGTACAAATGCTCGTATTCATCACACAAACATCTGCCCCCACTGGGATTTGAACCCGGGACCTCTCGAGTCGGCGACACCATGAAACCCGGCGTACAAACCACTCGGCCACGGAGGACGTCATATATTTTGCTCCTGTACAAAAACCTTGGTATCTGTACCAATCCCCCCATACAAAGTGGTTGGTCTCCTTAGCTTAACGAAAATAGACACTAGCGTCATAAAAATTATATAAAATGAAGGGTGATCATTCATATACCATTTGTACGGGAACCGATGTCGCCGGCTCGCCCCCACCACACCTCCACCTAATAGATAATAGCCAATCAACGGACGCGACATCAAACAATCGAACCAATCAGCGCTCACATCAGATAGCAACTAAGCAATCAGAACCGAGTTTTGAACAAGTTATGATTAAAGATCTACCTACTTAGTATTAAGTTTAAAATTTTGACATTTGCATTATATTTTGGACAATTGAATTAATTTTTACAATATGTTATAATACAAGATTGAAAATTTGTAATATTGGAACGTTTCATAATTATGACTGTAGATTCTAAATATTTAGTTTAGGATTATTGCAATACCCTAACTGGGTTCTTGTTTGGAATGATACTTATATATATTTTTTGTAACAGCATGTAAACAGCAAGAATGCAATAAATCAATATGAAAATGAATATGAGCATTTGCTCACACATAACGGTGGCGCGTCTGGCTCTCCCAACTGCTTCAGGAACTCAGTCGCGTGATCGCGAGGAAGTTGCTATTGTTTGTTGTTTACGTCTTTATGTCTATACAGGGTGTTACAAAAATACAAATAAAGCTTGAAGGGCGTTGAAGTACATCATACAAGTCTTTTCTAATTTTCTTAAAATATTTGCAAGAAGTTTAAACTTTTTATAAAAACAGTTATTTTTAATGAATAATAAAAATATCGATCGTTTTAAGACACGTCACTAGTTCGAGGTCATGCACCTTACCAGGGGTAGTAATAAATCTGCTGTAATAAAGAAAATTAGAGAAGATTCCTTATAATGATGCACTTCAACGCCCTTCAAAATTTATTTGTATTTTTGTAAGACTCTGTAGATATACTTAACTTATCAATAATGTCTTCTAATTATACCTACTTTTATTTACTGGGATGTTGTTAATGCTTAAAGGTGACAAGTGCATCAAGAATGGTGCCCCAGGTATCTGCAGAAACATCAGGAACTGTAAGTCAGCCATAGAAGACTTCAAGAAGAAAATATTCCCGCAGGTGAGATGTAAGAAATCTGTTTAATTTTATAAGTGATTTTGATTAATATCTCGTAGGATGATTGATAAATCGAATTTTAGCAAAAATCCTAGGTATTTTGAGAAAAGCGAATTGGAAGCGATTTTGAGAAAAGCTTCGAAGGCCGCTGCCGCGGAATGCTCGCTACGCTCGTTCGACTCGCGCTTCAAAGTCATTACACTAACAAATATATAAACAAACGACTCACTTTTTCTAACAAAATTTCTCAGTGTCAATCTTTTTCAGTAATGTTGAGAAATGTCATCGCCATTGTCTTAATTTATCCGAGTTTTCGCAAAATGCCTAGGGTTATCGCGAAAATTCGATTATCAAATCACCCTAAAATAATTTCAGGGTTCCGCACCAAAGGGGTGACAAAAATCGTAAAATCTATAAATATATATTATAGGCTTAGATTAAAACAAAAAAAAAATTAAAACAATTAAAGCGGGTGTGCATTTATGACCCTAGAACCCTCCAGTAGCTCCATTTCAAAAGACTGACGATTTGGACCCGACCAAGTCATGGCCGTTTGTTGAAATTTTGTTTCTTGCTAGGGCAGACGTTCGGTCCTACATAGACGGCTCAGGTATACTGGGAGTCCTTAACTAGGTGCAAGGTTGCTCCCCTTATCGCACCTTTATAATTGAAGTGACCTAATCCAAAATTCTTGTTTTTATGGTAAAAGCTAAAAATGTGATTGACAAGTTGGTCATTTTTTGTTTTTCTAATATAACTTATATTATACGTTTGTTATCATATTTTTTATTGTTAATGGTAAGATAGGAATTGTTGTCACGATTGTTTACTAAACCAGTCTGTATAATTAATTAGAAAATTTGTTAATTAATCATCAAAAAAAAAACATGTCACTTATTTTCCGAAAACAGTTTATTATAATTGGCTTATTTCACTTTCTGCCCATTTTTTACTAAACAACGTAAAACAAAAACTTAACTATTCAATATAGAGGCGATACATTTCTAATGTTATATATTTGATAGATGACCAATTTTGTAATATGCTAGTTTAATAATTAATGATTTTCTAAATTAAAGAAAAATGAAATAAATGTCCACGCAACACTGAATGGGGTACTTCAATACTGAGGGAGGCGCGGTATGCGTGTCATTTAAAAGAGACGGAAATAGTACGTTTGTCTTCTTCTGGCCTAAAAGAGTCTGTTTATTATTAATAAACTGATAGAATACATGTTTTTATGTAGTTTCACGTTTAAAAGTCAATTTGCTATTTTTTTCATTTAAGTCACTTCAATTCTAAAGGTGCGATATGCTATTCTGCCGCGCTCGAGTAAATCCAAAAATCCCCGCTTAAGCACCTCTACTATAAGGTGGTATAGTTTTTAGTCGATAGTAGGAGACGACACGACGAAGTTAACTTTTGCTTTGATAAGTTACATGTTTCAATTTTTTCTGAAGATTAATATTTATGAAGCAACCGTTTTAAAAAATAACTGTTACACCTATTGGAAAGCTGTCGCAAATACTAGTTACGGTGGACTTAGAAACCAGTCTTACAGTTGCTGGGAAATCTTTGTAACATGACTTTGTGGTGAACGAACTCAATGTTTGACTTAATAAAATAATACATGAGTATTTTCATGCCCTTTATGGGAAACCGAGGAGAGTTTTGTATCAATTTTCATTTGCTTAATTAATAAAGATGACGACTTCCTTTGTTTTTCATCGTGTATCAGGTAGATCAGGGATGGGCAAACTACGGCCCGCGGGCCCTAGAATGGTTGAATTTCAGCCATCAAAAAAACACCAAGGTTCTCACCAACAAGTACCATTTTGTAACATGTTCCGTGAAGGACCACCCCGCTGCTGAAGCTGGTACCTAGGGACTTATTTAATTCGTAGCTAAGGAGAAAGGAAAAAGTTTGCCCATCACTGAGGTAGATTATCAAAAAATATTAGACGCGTACCTACTTTTTCGTTTTTCACATAATCAAAACTACATAGATATTTGATTGATTGGAAAAGTCACATGACGTCACGTTTCGGTTCAAATTTTACTGAAAAGTGACGTCACGATCCCCCACTCCCAAACTTTGACGCGTATTTATCTTTGTCAGTTTTTGGTTGATTGACATAAAGAAAAAAATTAGGTGTCTATTATTTTTTGGATCATCCAACTGACGGACTAAATAGAATTTCGTTTATAATGCGATTCAAATAAGAATAGTGTATGTGACCTAGTAATAGTGCATGATTATTCATAACTACTCCGGCGGTAATGCAGAGATGAGCGGAATAGAAGAGCTAGATTCTGATTAATGTTTTTTCTCACAGTCTTAATGAATAAATATTATTAAAAATCAATGTTTTTTCTCTCAATCTTAGTAAATAAATGTTATTAAAAAAATCTGATGCTTTTTCTCACTTAATCTTAGTAAATAAGTTTTATTAAATAAAAACTTTTTTTTGCTTACTCTACCTATTTGGTTTGAATTGACAGCTATGACATCACAATATGGCGTCCAGTCGGTCCTATTCTTAGTTGAATCGCAATGGCTATAACATTATTTATTTAGTTATAATATATTTATTTTTCTTTAAATTTAAACATCAAGCAGTTACATGCTTAAAAAATAAAAATTATGTCTATAATTGCTATTTCTTCTTTCAAATGTTTAATACTTGTAAAAGTATTCATTTGACATTGTGGGTTACCCACAATGCGGAGAGATGGCGCCGCTTTGCAGCTTAATAATGGCTAGAAGCATTTCGACGCGGTCATCAGGGCCGCGGTAGCATAATTGGTCAGTGCATTCGCCCGGATAACGAAGGGTGCGGGTTCGAGTCCCGTCTGCTGCCTGGTCCGCATGGAATTTTTTCTAGTTATATTTTCTTTATCATTTATTTATTTATACTCACCACACCGCACGATGACTCTTTGGCGGAAGAACTTTAAAGAGACCTATTAGATAAAACTACACACATCAAAAGTGTCTAGGGATCAACATATATTTTTGCAATAACTTTTCTCCTGATTGATATTAATTAAAATTTTCTTTAAGGATTCATCAAATAAAGTGTTTTCGTTTGTCACAGTAACGATAAACCAAGTCACCTTTGCATTAATAAAGAAATTTGCCATTTTCCTAATAAAGGGATTTTTGACATTTGAACCACTAACACAAAAGTTCGAAAAAAAGACTGAAATAACAGTTTTCTCTAAAATTTTATTGGGTAACTTAAACAATTAATAATCCGTATTTCTACCGCGAACACTAACAACACAAGAACATCGGTTTGGCATACTCAAAATGAGTTCATCCAAATCACGCTGTGGAATGGCCGCCCATGTTCGTTGCAACAACAAAAAAAGGTCTTCTTGCGACTGGATACCCTCCATATTCGGCAGAGCTCTTCTCTGTAGCATATCCCATGCATGCTCAATCGGGTTCAAGTCTGGCGACTGAGCAGGCCAGGGCAGGACATTGATGTTAGCTGCGGCGAGAGTCTGTCTTACAACTCTTGCGGTGTGCGGTCGTGCATTATCATGCATTAACTGAAATAAGGGACCGATTTGCACTTGTAGAGGAACGATGACGTCTGATACAATCGTCTCAGCATAAATTTGAGCGTTGAGGTTGCCTCTGATCCAAATCAACTCAGTTCTTCCGCCGATCCAAATACCCGCCCATACCATGATGGTTCCACCACTATAAGGATGGACTTCCTGGCAGGATTTTAATCGCTGTTGGCGTCCAGGGGTTCTCCAGTGTCGTATACGTCTTGTATCCGGTCTCATACCAAAACGAGACTCATCAGAAAAGCACACGAAACGCCATTGTTCTTCTGCCCAATTTCTGTGTTCAAGAGCCCATTGATATCGAATCCTACGATTGTGCATTGCTATAGGTGGTACCCGTAGCGGTCTTCGGGAATGAAGGTTCACTTCATGCAAGCGGTTTCTGACTGTTTGGTCGCTAACTAAGTTCCCTGAAGAGTGATGAAGCCTCACGGCTAACATCATGGCGGTTATTGTTGGAGCTCTTCGAGTTAAGATTTGAATGTATCGGTCTTGTCTCCGTGTGGTGCAGCGATACCGTCCTCCATGGCGCTCAGCCACGGTACCAGTGCTTCGGTATCGTGTCCAAAGTCGACTGATAACACTCTGACTTGTATTCAGAGCTAAAGCCAAAGTACGTTGCCGGGAACCAGCTTCTATCATTCCCACGGCTCTGAGCATTTCTTCCCTGCTTAAATGACGTCGCCGCTCCATAATAACGTTGGTTTTAATCAGTAGTAGGGAAACAGTAGCACTAATAATGTCTTCAATGCGTTGTATGTTTTTATAGGGAAAATATCGACAGCTGATTTTCATCTTTTACTCGAATTTGATTCACAGTTCCTGATTCAAATTATGAAATGCACCAAAAATTATCCATATAAATTTATAAAATCATAAATTTATTACAAAGCCACATCTCAATCTCAAGAAATCCGCATAAAAATGCTTGATCCCTAGACACTTTTGATGTGTGTAGTTTTACGGGTTAATAAAGTATTTTATTTAAAATTCTTTTTTGTAATTTTGAGTTTATTTATTTGACCCTAACTACCGTAAACTACCACCGGTTCCAAAATTGGGAGACCTTTCTGAGAAGAACCGGCGAAACAAACTCAAGAGAGGCTTTCTATCTCCTTCTTATTTTAAATTATGCAAACAAAAAGAACTAATAGTATCTGTTGGTCTTGCAGTGCGTGCTCGGGGTTGGGATTTTATCTCCTGTATAATGGGTTCCCAAGCTGGTGGTATATACCAACCATCTTCCCTATTGAAATTTGCATATTTTTTAATCTCAATAGCCTCGCGCATCATTCGAGGAACAAACCGTTGCTCAGCTGCAAGGATCCGTGGCTTATCAAATCTAATGTAATGGTTTGGTCCCCCTAATGCATGTTCACACACTGCAGACTTATTTTCGCACCTATGTTTCATATCTGCGATATGTTCTTTTACCCGAGTCCCTATACTCCTCTTTGTTTTTCAAAGAGACCTATTAGATCTATTCAGCCATTAGATCATAAAATTTTACTTAATTGTTGCAATTTGATTTTTTATACAGATATGTTCGTTCGCGGGTTCGTACCCCGTGGTATGCTGCACTGATGGGATCACCACCCCGGCACCACCAGTCGCTACTACTTCTCAAAGGTGAGTGTACAAACTAGGGGCGTATTTACAAATACAAATTCTTTATTTGATACAATAATTTCCGATACAGTATTGCGATTGGGAATTTCTTGTTTCTTTCTTCTTTCTTCTTTCTTCTTGGGAAAAAGTAAATATATACTTGTATTAGAAATCCCGGCTCTCCGTGCTAAAAGACATGGTACATTAAATTATTGATCACCTTAATATTTTAATAATAATGAACTCTAAAAGTAGCAAGAAAAAATATTATCATTTTTTTACAATATTTCTTTAAATAAAACTTGTTTTTACGGGTTAATGCACGAAACTTTATTTATTTATTGACGTTTCGCAGCCTTTTCAGGTCTGCATCGTCAGAATAATGATTTTTTTATTTAAACTAGTTTTATTTAATGAGTGATGTGCGTGAAAACCTAAGAAACAAATATATTTCTTTAAGTTGATATGTTTGTCTGTGCTTATGCATGCTTGTATGTGGGTGGATGAGTGTATGAGTGTTTGAGTGTGTGAGTGTATGTGTACGTGTGTGTGTGCGTGCAATTTATTTATTTATTTTAAACTTTATTGACCAAAATACACGAGAATGGTAGAAAAGGCGGACTTAATGCTTATAGTATTATCTCCCAGTCAACCTTTGGGAAAAGAGAAGAACGCGCACGGTGGTATAAAGCTCAAATATACACATAAATATTGACATATAAATAATATTAATAAAAATATATACGAATTAACATAGATACGTATATAAATACATACTACGAAAGGAATATTACATACATACATACCACAATCATATATTATGCCTATATTATATATTTGACGACCTCCGTGGCCGAGTGGTTTGTACGCCTGGTTTCATGGTGTCGCCGACTCGAGAGGTCCCGGGTTCGAATCCCGGTGGGGGCAGATGTTTGCGTGATGAATACGAGCATTTGTACTCCAGTCATGGATGTTTAATATGTATTTCTATATAAATATACTTACATATGTACAGTATATGTATTCTATCAGTTACCCTAGTATCCCATAACACAAGCCTTACAGTGCTTACTTTGGGGCTAGGCGAATTGGTGTGAGTGTTGGAAATATTTATTTTATTTATTTATTTATAAATATACTTAATATACATGTATCAGTATATGTATTATATCCGTTACCCTCGTATGCCATAACACAAGCCTACAGTGCTTAATTTGCACTGTTTTTGTACACATATTTGTTCTTAAATTAGTTTTATTTACAAACATGAACGCTATGAAAGGCATCCCAATTCTCTTATTTAGTAATATTATTAAACTTATTGTATTAAAATAATTTAACTGTATTTTACAAATATATTTGGAATTACAATGAAATATGAATGAAATAATCAAAATTTATCTTCCAGATAATATTTGCAAATTATAATAAGCTTTATTTTAGAAAAGCAATTTTTTTTGTCGTATTCACAACGACGTTTAGTACAGTCAATCTGTCGAAAAAAATATCGTTTCAGTGAAAAAAAAACCTAAAGGGTAAGTCTTGTTTTTTCTGTTCCCAAATGACGTCAGTAAGCCACCTTGGCGATGGGCATGTTCAACTCGTAGGCGTTTTTTGAAAAACTCAAAAAAACCGTCAAAAATTTTTTGAAACGCATTTTTCTTGTTTTGTATACATTTTAGAAACTTTTTTTTTCGACCATAATTGTAGAGGGCGTTGAGCACTACAATTTATGTCATTGTTGCAATCTCGTACAACAAAAAATGCGCATTGTAGGTGACGCTAAAGTCTCAAAAAAGTGTTTTTTCACTTTTTCACCCCGAAATATCATTTTAATGGAAAACTTTAAATGGCAAAGTTGTTTCGTACATAATTACCAACAACTTTTGTATAAACAATTTTTTTGTATTACTTACCGTTTTCAAGTTATAAATTGCGCAGGTATGAAAAATCCAATAGAGCGGTTTTGGGCAGTTCACGTACACATTTGCAATGCACATTTCAATGTACGTTTTACTATTTTTTTTATTTTTTTTCATGATTGAAAAACAAAAAAAATTAAAAAAAGTAGTTTTATTTTTATTTTTTTTCATGATTGAAAAAAAAATAGTAAAAACGTACATTGAAATGTGCACTGCAAATGTGTACTTGAACTTCCCAAAACCGCTCTATTGGATTTTTCATACCTGCGCAATTTATAACTTGAAAACGGTAAGTAATACAAAAAAATTGTTTATACAAAAGTTGTTGGTAATTATGTACGAAACAACTTTGCCATTTAAAGTTTTCCATTAAAATGATATTTTTAGGGCGAAAAAGGGAAAAAACCCTTTTTTGAGACTTTAGCGCCACCTACAATGCGCATTTTTTGTTGTACGAGATTGCAACAATGACATAAATTGTAGTACTCAACGCCCTCTACAATTATGGTCAAAAAAAAAGTTTCTAAATTGCATACAAAACAAGAAAAATGCGTTTCAAAAAATTTTTGACGGTTTTTTTGAGTTTTTCAAAAAACGCCTACGAGTTGAACATGCCCATCTCCAAGGTGGCTTACTGACGTCATTTGGCAACAGAAAAAACAAGACTTACCCTTTAGGTTTTTTTTTCACCACTCAACCTACAGATTGACTGTACTAGTTGGAGGGTTTTTATTGAATAGGGTATTTGACAGTATTAAAAATAATGTGCCAATTGTTAGCATTTGTGTTTAGAATGAATATTGGCAGAGGTTTTTACTATTTTTACAAAAAAAATATTCATTATTTTACTAAAAATCCACGAAAAAGATAATAGTTTTCTTATCTATTGTTACGTGACCCAAAACGCTTGGGATTGGCGGAGCCTAAAATGACGTCACACGCAAGTAAACTTCCGGTTAAAGTGACATTAAATTGTATCTTTTGATAACAGTCGTTTGACGTCACACACTAGTAAGACGCCAAATTGCCCAGAAAACGTTTTCGCGGCAACTTGAAAATGGAGTTTTTGATTTGGTTATTTTTACTGAAATTCACAATAGAATGATGAATATCCACTTTTTACAGACTCCATAAACGCTAGCCAATAACGTGAGATCGTTTTCTAAATCTTGTCAAATACCCTTTTCGGCAAGTAGTTGCAAATTTGGACAGCCCTGTAAAAAGGTCCTTTTCAAAAAAGTCTAGATGTGGTGTGTATGTATACGTATGTACTTTGTGGCTAGGCTAATTGATGTGAGTATTGGAAATACTTATTAATTGATCTATTACAGAATAATCAAGCAACCTATATGCTAATTAACTAAGAAATAAACCCATTAAAAACGAATTTCCTCATAATTACAATAAATTAACAATGAAAAACAGACAAAGAACGTTATTGTATTGAGGAAAACGATAATATTCACAGGAAAAATTCCTACATTTGTTATTATTACTTAAGTATTTACGCACACAAGTTTTTTTTAATTACGACAATGATAAAGACTTTACCTTTGTCGTGTGGTTTCCTTGTAGAATATATCTTAAATATACAATTCTCGTGTCACAATGTTAGTTACCATACTCCTCCAAAACGACCTGACCGATTTTTATGAAATTTGATATGCATACTAGCGGACCCGACAGACGTTGTCCTGTCTAGTATGGTAGCGCCGTCTGTCGGATCCAATGTAAAACATTCCAAAATCAACAACTACTAATAAATTAAAAATTAATTAAAAAAACATTGTCCAGCGGTCAAAATTGTGAATCTAAACCATTCTCAGATCCCCTTGAACACACACAAAAAATTTCATCAAAATCGGTCCAGTCGTTTAAGAGAAGTTCAGTGACATACACACTCACAGAAGAATTATATATATAAAGATTCCGTGGGTCTGAGAATCATCGGCTACTATTTATTTTTCATATCCTTAAGTGATAATGGTTGTCCACCTGTAACGTAGTGTTCTGAAACCTGCTTTTGCGCCTTCGCGCCAAAATTCAAACTATTGGGTATTGTAACGTAGTGTTCTCATATGGGTTAGGAGGAATGTTATTTTGGACAATATTTATTTTTTTATAATGTGGTATTAAAAATACATACAACCCTAAATTTTCTCTTCTACTACCTGCCCCTTTTTTTAAGGCGGTACGAAGTTCGCTGGTTCAGCTAAGTAGTAATATAGATATGTCGTGACCATATCGTAGATTTGATCACTTCATGAAATGCTCGAGAATTTCATGAAGTGGTCACATTTCATGATGTGGCCAACTTAATTTGACCAGATCATTAAATCGTCAACATTTAACGATTTGGTCATCCACATTTAGTATAATTAGGGTGTCCATAAAATATTTATTAAAAATCCAGAATATGTAAGAACTTGTTTATTGTCATTTAAGTCTGAATGACACAAACAAATTTAATCAAGTTTTTGTAACAAAATAAACAAATTAAAGATTTTTTCCTAAATTAAACATCAAACATGTCAAGAACTTACACATTTATATTTAGAAAACTATCAAATATTTAGAACTTTAACTAATAAGGTACTTTGGTACATATTGCAATAGTAGCCTTAACTGTTCTTCCAGGGCCCAAACGGTAATACTTCACACTAGGTTAGGTTAGGTTAGTGTTGTGACCATGTCGCGCGAGCCGAGCGAGCAAAGCGAGCGTGGCGCGGCAGCGGCCGGCGAAGCGCCAGAAAAAAAAACTCTATTAAAGAAACCTTTCTACAAAAAAAAATCAAGTATCACCTCTTGGGCCCTGGAAGTACAGTTTTACAGTATATCTTTGTACGGCATTGATTCTCATCCGCACTTTGTACCTCAACCGCAGTTTCCAAAATGTCATATTTTGACAGCCAGTGTTACTCCATAGATTTATTTTGCGTAGTCACCCTACTCTCCTTAATTTATTTCGTCGAAAACCCTTTTGTTAACTTTCTTCCTCATTAAATAACGAATTATGCACTTTTTCACTGCGAGAAACAACATTGTCGGCAGCGGCCGCCTTATATAAATATATAAGCAAAGCGCTTGCAGCGCCTCTACCGGTAATTAATGTAACTACTTTACAATATGGTCAAATAATTTTTGCCATTTCATGAAGTAGCCACGCGTTTAGTTGGCCATATCGTGAAACGATTGCTCATCATTGATCTGCCCAAACCACATCATGATGTGGCCAATAGATAGTGAAACATTTCATGAAATGCGACCATTTCATGAAATTTTCGAGCATTTCATGAAGTGATCAAATCTATGATATGGCCACGACATATATATAAGGTAACGGTTATCAATTTTATTGGAATAAACATTTTAAAGACTAAAGTAAATTGTGGTCATGCACCACAATTTAAGCGGATCACTTTTAAGGCGCGAGTGCAGTATCTTCCTTTTAGTTTTAAACTTTTCTTTATACATAAATATTTCCAACACTCACACCAATTAGCCTAGCCCCAAAGTAAGCACTATAAGGCTTGTGTTATGGGATACTAGGGTAACGGATAGAATACATATACTGTACATATATAAGTATATTTATATAGAAAATACATATTATTAAACATCCATGACTGGAGTACAAACAAATGCTCGTATTCATCACTCAAACATCTGCCCCCCCCCCCCCCCCGGGATTTGAACCCGGGACCTCTCGAGTCGGCGACACCATGAAACCCGGCGTACAAACCACTCGGCCACGCAGTTATACTATGTAGTGATGAAGCTCGTGATGCATTTCCGTTTCATCTTTCCACAGGGATTTTTCCATTTACACTCCGTCCAAGTTTAAAACTATATTAACTGTGATAATGCTATTATGATAATTCACTGCCGGATTTAGGGGAGGGCAACCGGGGCGAAAGCCCCGGGGCCTCCACAAACCGGGGGCCCCCACAATAGAGACTTCGGAAAAAAAATCGCAATCATCAACAATTTTCCGTTCGTTAACTCTAAGATTTAATTTCAGATAATTCTTGTTTCCATTTATATTTATATGTGTTTGTTCAATACTAAGGGAATCTACTTGGTTCACAATAAATTATTTATTGAAAAACTCGACTGAAAAAAAATTGTTTACTTTATTTGGAAAATAATTTGGGGTGAGGGGGTCATGGGGGCCTCCGCTCCTCTGTTGCCCCGAGGCCTCTGGACCTCTAAATCCGGCCCTGTGATAATGAGGGCTATCGCGTATGAATCCGCCGCTAGAAGCGCTAGTGTAGTGTGAGGTCTCCGAAATGTCAAATGTTATTGCTTGTTGGTTGACTACGCGGGTTTATTTCTAATTAAAATAATGTTGTGAATAATTGGTAACAATTCGGCTTAATTATGGCAAATATGAGATAAGTGGCAATGAATGTCAGTTATTAAAAATTTGAGCTTAGAAAAATGATTATGTTCCCATTTTTTCCGAATAAAACGGAACTGGGCGTCACTGTGGCATGGCCTATTATGTTTAGGATATGGTTCTTTTGTGTTAAAATACGATCTAAATGTAACCTTTGATTTCATGTGCGTATTAATAAACTTTAAAAGTTACAATTTAGGACCTCACTCAACAGTGGCGCCATCTGGTGAGACAGAAAACGGTAGCCCTCATTAATAGCCCATGCTGTGTTCTTGTTTCAGTCCAACTAAACCCGTAACGGACGGTATCCCGGTGTATGACTACGTGAACAATGACGGTTCGTCTGTGGACACGTGCGAGCCCCTGGCTGCGTCTCTTACCGCCGCGAAGACCGGAAAGAAGGCATGGGATAGTAAGTAATTATCATCATCTGCTTAATGTCCCCACTGCTGGGGCACAGGCCTTCTCTATGGATGGAATAGGGAGATTGGGCAATGACGCACCACGCGTGCCCGGTGCAGATTGACGAATGCAGATGCAGCCGGGTCCAACGGCTTAACGTGCCTTCCGAAGCACGGAGGAGCTAGAGATAGAAGATTTTTGGTCACCCATCCAATGACCGACCACTGCGAAAGTTGCTTAACTTCAACGATCGCAGCCGAACGCGCTAACCACCTGCGCCATCGATCTTCCGAATCACGGACGAGCTAGAGATAGTAGATTTTTGGTCACCCATCCCATGACCGACCACTGCGAAAGTTGCTTAACTTCAACGATCGCAGCCGAACGCGCTAACCACCTGCGCCATCGATCTTCCGAATCACGGAGGAGCTAGAGATAGTAGATTTTTGGTCACCCATCCAATGAGCGACCTCTGCGAAAGTTGCTTAACTTCAACGATCGCAGCCGAACGCCCTAACCACCCGCACCATCGAGCTCCTCTTCTCATCCCTATCTAAGTGAAATTAGCGGCAGGCGGTCGTCAAATCGAGTCGTTTTACATAAACAAAATATGCATGGGCAGAAGTTAGTTATAAATGGCAATGTCGTTATATAAAGATGACTTCGCTGAGGATTCTGATCTGCGATGTGATCTCTGTCAGTGTTGTCAACTCGGATTTTGTAAAAGGCGTAGGCCCGATGAGAAAATTACGTAGATTTAGTAATTTTTGCATATGTAAAGTACGTAGATCTACGTATTTTTTTCTGAGTGAAATTAAGAAGTCAGGTGAAACCGAATGAAACGAGTATTTTGTTATACAATTTCTTTAAAAACGGGAGATAGAACAAAGAGTTCTTGGAGAAATCGCTGCATTGGAAGCATTTACGACGCTGCTGTAGACCATGACCATGTGGTATTATAAAACCATGATTTCTAATAGATCACATGAAAAATAGAGTTAGTTATCATAATGCACTTGGTAAAAGACTCTAGAAAGTTGTGGTTAAAATTGTCAAGAGAAATAATACATACACTTATACATGAACACATGTTAAAAACTTACTAATTCCTGTAACTTTATCGACTGACAGTCATTTCTTTGTGCAAACATCAATTCGATGTAAGTACTCATTGAATAATATTTAAAGTTTAAAAGTTCAATTTTTAAGGTAACGAATGTACCTACTAAGTCAAAGAGTTTTGTCGTTTCTCCTTTCACAAATCCTGCGTCCAGCATTAATTTAGTCAACAAAACGATTGACGGGAACCTTTTCTACAAGATACAAGAGTTTTTAGATACATCTTTATAATAAATAAACATTTGTATAGTTTTTAAGCAAAGTAACAGAAAATATTCTTCTTTATTCTAGTGAATTAAGTTATTTTACAAATTTGAAAAAATTGAAGAAAGTACGTAGATTCTGGGACTAAAGTTAGTAGGTTTGCAGAAAAGGCCTAAAATACGTAGATCTACATAAAAAGACGTAGAGTTGGCAACACTGATCTCTGTCCATATCTGAGAGGCTCTGGACGCCATCCGTTTTGGTTTCTCACACAATTTTGTTGTTTGTTTACGTATTATCATACTCTACCCGCCCCAGAATGCGTGGACTACCAACAGAGCCTCGTATACTCGTGCGACAAGGAGGTGGGTCTCGCGGCGGGGGGCTCCGTGTCTCGCTCCTACCACTGCCACCACAACACCGACGACCTCATCGTTGGCGGCGAGGATGCGAGCCAATATGAGTTCCCGCATATGGTGAGTTTAAAAATTTATTTATTCAAGTTAAACATGCAGGCTTACAGAATAATCCAAAACGCCGGCAAGTCATACACAAAAAATATTAGGGTGTACAGAATGCAAAGTTTGAGTCTTTGTCATAGGATTTTTTTACACCCTGTATGTATGTACATGATTTGTACCCCGGGTTTCATGGTGTCGCCGACTCGCGAGGTCCCGGGCTCGAATCCCGGTGGGGGCAGATGTTTGTGTGATGAATACGAGCATTTTACTCCAGTCATGGATGTTTGATATGTATTTCTATAAATAAAATATACTTATAATAATAAGAATGTTTTATTTCAGATACTAGATCCATAGAAATGTTAGTAACAATCAAATCTTAAAAACCTAACCTAACCTAACCTTATATAAGTACAGTATATGTATTCTATCCGTTAACCTAGTATCCCATAACACAAGCCTTATAATGCTTACTCTGGGGCTAGGCTAATTGGTGTGAGTGTTGGAAATATTTATTTATTATTTAATTGTTTTTACTATACATATAGATAAACAAAAACATATTGAATTTGAATGAATATGAATTTGATGGTGTACCTTTCTCTCATCAGGTATTGCTCGGATACGGCGATCAGTTGGCGAATGTACAGTGGTTGTGTGGCGGTTCCTTGATCAGCGATAAATTCGTTCTCACCGCCGGACACTGCACCGTCAGCAGAGACTTGTAAGTTTAGGTAACTTTATAACAAAACTAGTAGATTGACCTCGTCAGCGTCTGCGTGGAATAATTGTTGCGTATACGCACTTCAATTCCCCTTTTGACTGCCTAAGAGGTTGATTTTTGGGACAAAAACTATCCTACTTATGTCCTTTCCCGGGACTTAAAACTATCCCTTTACCATATAGCACGTCACAAACAATAGGGTATTAAGTCGGCAAAACCATTTATTTTTTTATCTGCGTTTCAAAAACTACATTTTTTCTCTATAAACTGGTAAGATAGTTGTATTTTAATTCGAAATAGTTTTTCAATTATATAGCAACACATGTCGTCAATTTCTAGGCAAAATTTATGATTGTGAGTATTCTAAACAGTATTAAGTTAAGTTAGTACCCTAAGTTTTAAGTTTTATTTCAAACTAGTGGCCCGTCCTCGCTTCGCTTCGGGGTAGATTTGATCAAAATCCTTTCTTAGCGGTTGCCTACGTCATAATATCTACCTGCATGCCAAATTTCAGCCCGATCCGTCCAGTGGTTTGGGCTGTGTGTTGATAGATCACTATGTCAGGCAGTCACCTTTGAGTTTAATATATATAGATAATACCCTCTTGGCCTATTAAATTTTATATAATATGTTATTTTCAGCGAAATTATTTTAAAATGATACTTGTTGTAATTTTAACATGAGCCATTTGAACTTCTTATAGGGTATTCTCTTTACCCAGTCACATAAAAGTACTTTTAAAATAAAATCTACTATTGATACACTAACTAAACTTACTCAACACAAAGAAGGATAATGTACGTTTAAATCAAGGTATCATTTTAAACATTTGAACAGGTAGTTCCGCTTCTATGATTTTTTAAAACTTTAAAACGCGATGTCTCAAAGCACTCTTTTTGAAGATAATACCCTTTTGTTAGTGACGTGCGATATGTGTATTTATAAAATGTGAAATCACGTCAATAAGAATATAACTACTATGAATTTTCCAGTGGTCCAATAACCTTCGCCCTGATGGGAGCATTGAAGCGCTCCCAGGCCATAGACTCCTCCAAGCTCAGGAGAGTGAAGCGAATAATCAGCCACCCTCAGTACGCGCCCCCGACCCGGTACCATGACATAGCCCTGCTGGAACTCGACGCACCGTAAGTATATTATATTTAAGCTATTGTATAGCTTTTATCGCGGGCTTTGAGCGCGGCGACCGAATCAAGAAATTCCGTAACGAAAAAAAAACATTACGAGAATGCATAATACCAATAGACCACAATTTTCGTCATTTCAGTATCGATTTTTTGGACAAAAGATGGTAAACTGTGGAGCTTTTGGAAGTTTTTTGGCGCCGGGCAATGCTGTTGTTTGCTGTACTTGCCCAATTAAACATCATAAGGCCTGCCTCGCAATCTATTAATATCAAAGAAAAAAAATACTGCATAAATAAAATAAATAAATAATTTGTATAAGTTGATAAAAAATGCTAGGCAATAGCTTTACCGCGGCAGTCCCCGAGTGCCACACGTATTTATTTATTTCTAGTGTTGCACCGACATATACAAGGGGAGGTCGAATAAGAAGGAAGGAGATTGAAATTAAATACCAAACTATTTTTCCTTTTCAATATCTTCTCCCTTTAAGAGCCCTTTCACATTTTTTGCAAAATATCGTAATTTTTGAGCGCCTCGTTTACCCCCTTAGAAAAGATTTTGACTATTTCCAATAGAAGTAAACAGTAGATTTATTCTTCCTATTGTAAGTTAATGTAGAATATTTGCAAATACTATTTTTCTTATTTTGTACTGATCGTTCTACCGCAGCTAGTTTACGGAAAGAAACGATAATATGCACAACTTCAAACGCCTCAATCTCTCAATAATGTTCAATGAATTAGATCAAATTAATTACAACGACATCGGAAATATGTTTTTGTTATAACATAATGTATTAGAATTGTGATTTTCCATCTCATTAATTATTATCAAAAAAATAACATCTAACCTCCGTGAGTTATCCCAAAAAGTAATGCAGGTTTACCTCGTATTATTGATATTGAATTAAATAGAATTACTATCAAAAAATTCCACATAACTAATCTACCATCATTGAACTACTGCTATATGTATATATTTTTATAATTAGTTCATTAATAATTATTTTATAAGACTCGAAACATCACCCGTAAAATGCATAATCTACCTACGCGCCGATCAGTACGGCAGCGGCGCAAATTTGTAAAAGGGCTCTTAAAATGACAATACAAACACAGATTCATTTAATTAATTAGATATTGGTGTCAATTCTAGCATGATTCTCTAAACCTAAACTTAAATTTGACAGCAGTATATCCTTGTCATTCTCTATACAGAATGAAAAGGAGAGACTGATTTTAAATTTAATTTTAAGTTTAGAGAATCACGCCAGAATTGGCACCATTATACTTGTTATAGGGTGACATTGAGCCAGTACCTGGTCCCTGCTTGTATTCATGTGCCTGACCCGGCTGATAATCTGACGCGTGCCTCCGCGACCGGCTGGGGACTCACCGAACACCGCGGGGCCAACTCCGATATTTTGCAGAAGGTCAGCTTATACTATACTGCAGCGCTAGTGTAAGGCCTAATTCGTAAGTGTCGCCGCACACGGGCCACACGCCACAGCCACAAACGCCGCCACGAGAAGCTAGAAGCGGCTACTAAAGTGACTGAAGCGCGCGACAGCGGCCGACTAAGGTAAGGGAGAGAGGGGTGGGGAATCGCGCGAGTGACGTGTGGCGGCGTTTTGTATCGGCGCATTAAGTGGCCGGTGCGGGCCACAAGAAGCGAGCAACGACGATTTGTAGCGTGTGGCGAATCCATATAAAATGTATGAAAACTACAAGAAATATGCCGGTGGCGGCGTTTTATGGTCAGTGGCCCATGTGCAGCTACACTAAGCCTTCTTACATTTAATAGAAAATGATAATTAAGGAGCGCCTGTTCAAAGGGGACTGTTTCCGTATTTACTGACTTATAGTTTTTTTTTCGTGAACTGGTATTCTAAGATCCTATCACAACCTGTGTTTAGTCTTCATCGAAATTGATTATTTCGCCTTCAAATTTGAACTTAAATTCGCGGTTCTATTAAAACGGTGCTATTTTTAACTCATTTAAAAGTTTTTGTTCGACAAATAATATTTTTTTATCAAACTTTTCGAAGCTTTTATTTAATTGGAAGCTACATTTATGCCAAATATATAAAACAACTTGGCATTGATTAATTTTCATTAGTTTTTAAAATAAAAAAAGAACATGCATTATGGCAAACTATCAAATTTGCATGTTTTTTTTATGTTAAAAATTAATGACAAGTTGTCGATGCCAAATATAATATTAATTTTCACATATCTTCGAATTAAAAAAAAAACAACTTCAAAAAGTTTATTTGTTGATGCTATTTATTATCATTCCTGATCAAAAGATCCTATTTTCCGAATATCCGATCAAAAAGTGCTATTTCCATTTTTCATTACTTAATTTTGTGCTTTTTAATAATAACAATAATAAATTAATTTACCCTAAAAATAAGTGGCCTCCTCATGAATTACCTGAATAAAAAAAAATACACTTCACATACATCATCAAATCTGCATAGGTTTTTTTTTAATTTTGTCAACATTTACTTAACATGGAAATAGCCCCTTTAAAACAGATGTTCCTCAATTGATACTGATATGTTAGAACGATTGGGTGATGATAAATAAAACCGACTCGTTAAGCCTTTTTCACATTATAAGACTCGGACACGAGACAAGAAGAATGTCTTGTCTAGTTTAACGTACCTATATAGTGCGATTCAAATAAGAATAGGAAAGCCAATGACCTCTATCTGTCAAATGTCGCTTGAAAAGTACGGTTTGCAAAAAAAAACTTGGAACACTTTTTTAGCACTCCGCTAATTCAAGAATAAAAACCAAACATTATATGATAATTAATATGGGTTGATTTTTTTTCATTTATTGAGCTTTGGCTATGAATGTTTGTTAACCTAAATCGTCAACCAAATGTCATTTTAAGTTGTGTTCAGAAACTCGATTTGAAACTTTCGTTTACCTAGTAATAGTGCATGATTATTCATAACTACTCCGGTGGTAATGCAGAGATGAGCGGAATTGAAGTGCTCAATTCTGATTAGTTTTTTCTCACGCAGTCTTAATAATGAAATACTATTAAAATCGGTTCTGTTCTTTCTCAATCTCAGTAAATAAGTTTTATTTAAAAAATCTGATGCTATTTCTCACTTAATCTTAGTAAATAAGTTTTATCAAATAAAAACATTTTTTGCTCACTCTACCTATTTCGTTTGAATTGACAGCTATGACGTCACAATATGGCGTCCAGTCGGTCCTATTCTTAGCTGAATCGCATTATAAATGCTTAAACAAAAATATAAATTTATATTTATACAGGGTGTTACAAAAATACCAATAAAGCTTGAAGGGGGGGAAAAGTACATCATATAAGGAGTCTTCTCTAATTTTCTTAAAATTTTTGCAATAAGTTTTAATTTTAATAACAACAGTTGTTTTTAATGATTAAAAAAATAACGATATTTTTAAGACAGGTCACTAGTTCGAGGAAATAATAAATAACTGTTTTTTAAAAAGGTTAAAACTTCATTCAAATATTTTAAGAAAATTTTAAGTTTTATTTGTATTTTTGTAACACCCTGTATAACTAAACGATTCTTAACGATTTGACAGGTGACTTTAAACAAGTTTGTAACTCAAGAGTGCAGCGAGAAGTTCCCCGTGCACCGCCACATGAAACAGGGCTTCGACCAGGACACGCAGACATGCTACGGAGACAAGAACCAGTCCAAGGATACTTGCCAAGTGAGTTGTTGTTGAGGAGCTCGATGACGCAGTTGGTTAGCTGGTTCGGCTGAAGTTAAGCAACTTTCGCAGTGGTCGGTCATTGGATGGGTGACCAAAAATCTTCTATCTCGAGTACCTTCGTGTTTCGAAAGGTACGTTAAGTAGTTGGTCCCGGCTGCATCTGCAGTCGTTAGCATCCGCCATTCCGTACTAGGCCCGCGTGGTAGGTCATAGCCCAATCTCCCTATTCCATCCATAGGGAAGGCCGTTATCACCCACCAATCGGCACTGGGTCCATTGTCACCCTCCAATCCGCACTGGGTCCATTATCCCCCAACAATCCGCGCTGGGGCCGTAATCACCCACCAAGCACTAGATTCATGTATTTTGTGACGGGTATTGTTCATTGTTTACCGATGAGTCACCGATGACACTAATCGTAACGCATTCCCCAGTTTATCCCCAAAGTCAAGCGTGCCTAAAGAAGTTTTACTTAAAAATTGTATTTAGGATAATACTTATATGTTTTCAGGGCGACAGCGGCGGCCCCCTCCAGATCAAGAACAAAAAAATCAAATGCATGTACACAATAGTGGGCGTCACTTCATTCGGTAAAGCTTGCGGGATGGTCGGAGACCCGGGTATATACACTCGGGTGTCGCACTACGTAGACTGGATAGAGAAGGAAGTGTGGCCCTGATGGGTTAATAGTGATGTGCGGCGAGAGACGTCGATAAGGTGGCGGAATCAGTCTGACTATCGATAGAAGTGATTTTGTCGATTTGGATTTTAGAACCCTTTTATTACAAAGTTAAGCCGGCCTTTTAAAAGAGATTTAGCAACAGAGTTTCTGATTCAGTTTTTTTTGTATAAATTGGCAAATCACAGTATTCATCGTGGTTCAGTTATGATAGTAATAAAGTTGAGCGTTTGCTGTTAAAATATTTAATAGTGATTTTGAGTGTCTATTTTTGTCTAGCAATTATTTAGCAACCGGTAGCAAATCAGTAATAAGTTATATAATAATTATTTTATGGTCGTCTCATTGTCATTTTTCTTAAGATTTGAAAAGGGTCATAGAAAAGAAAAATCATTTATCGATATTAAGACTGGTTTCTGAGGTCAACTCTAGTGATAGTTCAACATTAAATGACTGCGTTTTCTATTTTTCATTACCGAATAAATGAGATTCTAAGAAACTGTGTTTTATTTCTGTTAACGTGATTAACAACTGCTGATTAGCTAATTATATTACCAAAATCAAGAGGTTAGATTTTAAATGAAATAACCCGACTACATATTTTTATAAATACGTTTTTATTCCATAATCATCGATTTACATCAAAATTAGTACATTAACATTATATTAGCGTTTCACATGCCAGCATTAAACTAATTTTATCGTTAAAATCTATGCAACGTGACACCACTACGGTACAAATAAATCGATATAAATATTACAAACTAACAATTTTTTGTTCCTTTTCCTGATTTTCTATAGACATACAACATCTCGCAAGTAGAAAGATATTATCCTTTTTAATTTAATACACAAAATAAAGTAGATAGTTACAGAATATTTATAACTCGTTTTATTAAAGAAAAGAGTCTAGAATGCAGACGCAAGACATTCTGTCCCTCTCGCTCACGCTATCCTAAGTAACGTGCGATAAAGACAGAATCTCTTGCATCGGCATTCTTTAGTGACACAAATTATAACCATATTTTTATCGGTAATAGAACCATCGATAATCAAATAGTCGAGTAAATCTTGTTATATATTTAGTATTAATTTCACCATATTTACTACAAAGTACAAGGTATTAGAAACAAATAGTACAGGTTAGATTTTATGGACAATTCATAATGGCGCATTGAAGAGAATTTCAGAAATAGCAACATGGCAAAATCATCTTTATCTTCGCAACGTAATGCACATATTCCATCCGAGCTTATAATCAGCAGAATGGGGAAGAAAACTGCCAATTTATCCCGCCAGAGGCGCAGGTGTCTCCTTTTTTTCTTGGAAAATGGCGGTGCACTTTTGTGGATTTCGCCAGACTCGAGTGATTCGACTTGGCTGTTCAGTAGGAATTGACTTTGCTTTTTTTTAAGTCTGTTGTGTAAGCAAAATATGTGTACGAAGGAAATAATGTACTTGAATTTTTGTAATTGGATATCTGTTGTCTTATCTAGAGCAGGCGTGGAATGGCCAATAACAACAAATCGAGACAGCTGTCAAAGTCACAAGGAAAACTGTCAAATTCTGATAGACTTGGGGGCTAGAATGTCAAATTTCAGACATAACTTTCATTCAGTGTACCACTTGTTTACTTCAAATATTATATTCCTCATTGTGTTTAGTTTTTGCTCTGTAAATATTTTTCTAAGTAAATTCTAACATTTGACTAGAGTTTTATTCTGTCGCCAACAATTGGTCCTTCGAGCCGGATTTTATTGACGCAAAAGCGCCATCTGTAATGAGCTTTGCGTTTTATTTTTTTAACTCAGAAGGATTGTTGTGTACATTACGTTGCGGAGATAACGGTGAATTTGCATTGGTTAGCTCCTGAAATTAGTTTCGTTTGACCATTACGTAAATTAAATTAAATAAAAAAAACTGTTATTTTTACTATGCAAAACGAAACGTCCACAACAGTTCACTATATCTAAAGAGATTACGACATATATGTACAACATATATACTATGTTAAATAGACTGACATATTATGTATATGTATTTTTTTTTATCATAATTGTTCTACTGTTAATTTTATATATCTATTATATATCTTATATGTAATTAAAACCCAATTATCACCAGTAGGGTAGGTCTATTAGAGATTAATGGCCAGATTTGTTTTAGAAAAACTAAAAACTGTTGCCGAGTCATTAAACTGTGATAAACCTATCGTTGCCTGTGATAAGATTGGGGCAGCTGAATGCCTATCCTTAAATATACATAATTATACAACTATTAGTTGCCTAAGATTGATGCATTTTAGAATCTAAATCCTTTTTTTTATCGTCTAGGTAGACAGATTTTAATATTTTTTCCGTAATGGAATTAGAACTCGGAAACATTTAAGCATTAGGACCTTCAAAGTCAAACACATTTCTTTATTAATATTGGAAGCATAAAACAACTATTTTGAATCGTCCAATTTTTTTTTTAAAGTGAAACTTCTTTTTGAACGGCTTGTAAATGGAAAAGATGAAATGGGAATGCGTCACGAGCGTTACACGACTACGATTATTACATCACACGATTATATATACAGGGTGTTACAGAATTCCGAAATAAAATTTGAGCGGGGCGCAGGGGCGCCTGGGGGAGAGAGGGGGGTCTGTTTAGGTAGTAGTAATCGTACACATTTATAGGGTTGTCATAGGCAGGTGTAAAACGATATTTTTATTAATTTAATTAGAAAATAAAAGTGGTCTGAAAGGCGTCAGACTTTCGTAGGTAATTCTATACAAGGAACACAACCAAACCCTAAAGTTTTATTTCGGACTTTTGTCACACCCTGTATATATATATTTATATTTATGTGTGGCTGTGTGAGCATGAAAGTTGGAGAGTAACTCGGCGAAGGCTGAAACGCTACGAGCGTCACATGCGACAATATATATATATATATATATACACAGTGCCGGCTTTGACCTATTGGAGGCCATGGGCATATTAGGATAATGGGGCCCCTATGACCCCCGTTTGATGATTTAACAGGAACTAGGGACTATGTATTTGATCTGAGGGCGCCCCTATCGTTCGCGGGGCCCTGGGCGCTAGCCCAAAGTGCCCACTGGGAAAGAGGGGTCTGTATATACACATATATATGAGTGATGCGTGCGCTGCTCCATACCAATTCATGAAATTTATGAAATTATATTCATAAATTGTGATTCCAATGTAAAAATAATAGTACTTCTTTCATAGGTCCATATCTATTTGTATACCTTAATTAAGTTGGAAATGTAGTGATACTAACAAAATTTTATATACCATGTATACTAACCTATGTTTCACAAATAAAATTCTGATTCTGATTCTGATACCCCAATGCCTTACGCACCGCCTTATGTTGAATTTAGTTATTCGAATTCATATTTAGTTTGTTTTGTGAAAAGAAATTTCACTTCAGATGTGTACTCCGTGCACACAATTTGTTTTTCACTACCAAGTCTTGGTAATTTAAAAGTACATGAATATAAACAAAGATCAAGTTACGCCTTAGTAGTGGACTAGACATAAAACATTTTTGTGTTTTATTAAGATTCGATTCATAAAGATGCATCATTTATTCAAAACTGGCATTTCACATGAAATTTTGTAATTTGACAGCAGTATGGCCTTACCACCCTTTCTATATGAAAAGGAGACCCTGATGTTAAACTTCACAAGTAGCAAACACAAATAGCGAATAGCCATGTGAAGTGCCAGTATACCAAATAACTACACAAATCAACGTTCTTCAGAACATCGATACTTAAAACATTTTTTTTTTCACTTATAAAGTTTTTTTTTTTTTTGCAATTATCTCTCTATCAAATACAAATAAAAACTATAATGTATATGCTTTAAAAGCCGCACTGACACACGTCAATTAAATTTTATCTTTGATTAAAGTGGATGCACTGCGGTAGTAAATATAATAATAATAAATAAATATTTCCAACACACACCAATTAGCCTAGCCCCAAAGTAAGCACTGTAAGGCTTGTGTTATGGGATGCTAAGGTAACGGATAGAATACATATTCTGTACATATATACGTACATTTATATAGAAATACATATTAAACATCCATGACTGGAGTACAAACGCTCGTATTCATCACACAAACATCTGCCCCCACTGGGATTCCAACCCGGCACTTCTCGAGTCGGCGACATCTTGAAACCCGGCGTACAAACCACTCGGCCACGGAGGATATAACTAGACAACAGGTCACTTTGAAAAGCATAAAATTTATTGACGTTTAAGAGTACGGCTTTCAACACTAATGTAACATCTAAGCTATATATCAACTAGAAATCTGTTCGTCGGTTATTTAAAACGATAAATTACACAGTACAGCTTTACAATAAGTAACTTGAGACAGTAAAGACCATAGGACAAGATAATAGCCAATCAAACAAAGTGACGTCAAACAATCGAACCAATCGGCGCTCACACCGGAGAGCAACGACTAGTGTTGCCGATCGATAGTCGACTATCGATGATTAATCGATAATCTATCGATAGCCAACCAATCGTATCGATCGATACAGAAGAAGAATAGTACAGAAAAAGCCAATACTATCGGATGAGTTAAATACTATCGATAGCATTGTAGTTCGTTATTAACAAACTATCGATAGTATCGATTTTATTTGCAAACATTCTATCAATAGTTTAACAATTTGCAATAGTATTGTTTCCAATTTTCAGGTATTATAGTCAATCACAAACTTGGGTCTAAAACAATCGCTAGTTTATTATACTATCGATAGTATTGTTGCAGATAAAATCAACAGTATCGATACTATCAATAGTTTGTTATTAACTACATCAGTATCGATAGTATTTATAGTATTGCACTCATTCGATAGTATTGCCTTGTTCTGAGCTATCAATAGTTTCGATCCTATCGGTTTTATCGATTCTATCGATAGGCCTATCGATAGGGTACATGATTTTCTATGTAAACTGTCGATAGTTTTAATATCGATAGTTCGGCAACACTAGCAACGACGCAATCAGAACCAAGTTTTGGTCAAGTTATGAGCATTAGCTCACACATTACTGCAACGCACCTGCCCCGCAAAACATTGCCCTTCTAATCTCTATTTTGTGTTCTGTGACCCACTGCGCCTTATTCCAAAATGTACACTAAAGTTAGATTTGGTTTAAACTTAACACTTGATTCCTTGAGGAGCTCGATGGCGCAAGTGGTGAGCGCGTTCGGCTGCGATCGTTGAAGTTAAGCAACTTTCGCAGTGGTCGGTCATTGGATGGGTGACCAAAAATCTTCTATCTCGAGCTCCTCCGTGCTTCGGAAGGCACGTGAAGCCGTCGGTCCCGGCACAATCTCCCTATTCCAACCATAGGGAAGGCCTGTGCCCCAGCAGTGGGCACATTAATAGGCTGGTGATGATGCTGTGATAGAACCTAACACTGTCTCTGTCTTTTTTTAACAAATAAAGCATCATTTTTAAACCGGGTATAACTTTTTGCAATAAGGCAGAATGAGTCTTATGTGTTATTTGGATGAATTAATAATAAGATTATATGCAATACAGCCCTTTCAAGTAACTTATTGAAAAGCTTACCACTGCTTTTTTGTTATCTACATTAAAGATACGTAAAATTTTAAGCATAATAATTATTAAACAATCTCAAAACTAACATAATATAATATTTGTTAATACATTTTTCTCATTACCGCAACAGCTCAAAGATTTTTAGATAAAACATTAAAGATTAAATTCTAAGAACAGTTATCCTTAGCACGAACCAATTAAATATTGAATTCAAAGTTTGCGAGTGCGAAATTACAACGCAAAAATCTTGTATGGAAACTCGAACAGCAGCGCCACAACGGACGTAACGAGAACTAAATAATCTTCAACTATTCGAATTCGATAAATGGTTCGTTCTAAGGGTGCTGTTGTAAGTTCATCTTCTGCGCAGTAAAATATAATATTATTGTCAGAATCAGACCTGAACCTGGTACTTGGAAGTTAAACAATTTTCGCAATGGTCGGTCAATGGATGGGTGACCGAAAATTAAAATTAAACAGAGGTCCATAGGCAAGGCCTGTGCCCCATCAGTGGGGACATTAATGGGCTAATGATGATATAAATGAGGTTAACTCGTTGACATCTATGTATTAGACAGAAATCAAAACGATTTTTCCATTTTTTATGTTATTAATAGGGTATTTGACAAGTTTTAGAAAACGATCTCACGTTATTGACTAATGTTTATTGAGTCCATAAAAAAGTGGATATTCATCATTATGTTGTGTATTTCGGTAAAAAAACCAAATCCAAAAACTCCATTTTCAAGTTGCCGCGAAAAACGTATCTCTGGACAATATGGCGTCTCACTGGTGTGTGACGTCACACGACTGTCATTAAAACGTCAAACTATACAATCAAATGTCACTCACCATTTATAGTCATTTTAGGCTCCACCAATCCCAAGCGTTTTGGGTCACGTGACAATAGACAAGAAAACTATTAACTTTTATCGTGGGTTTTTAGTAAAATTATGAATATTTTTTTGTGTTAAAATAGTAAAAACTCTGGCGAATATTCATTCTATATACAGATGCTAGCAATTGACACTTTATTTTTGATACTGTCAAATACCCTATTGCTAGCCTGTTTATCAATAATCGAGGATTAAGCTAAGAATAGTTACGCCGTGTTTTATTCATATCACTCAAATGCCTTTTATCATTCGATGAACTAAGACTAAACATGGAGTAACTAATCCAAGCTTATTCTTTGTTTATAAATAAGGGGGACTATGCTTAAATCGAAAAAAAATACTAGAAACAATTCCACGCGGACCAGGCAGCAGACGGGACTCGAACCAGCACCCTTCGCTATCCGGGCGAATGCACTAATCGTTATGCTAATGCGACCCTGATGGCCGTGTCGAATTTTCTCTAGCATTTCTCAGGCTGCTAGGCAGCGCCATCTCTTCGTATTGCAGGTAACCCACAATGTCAAATGAATAGGGATGATGACTAATTTTTTTTCTTCGTTATCAGGTAGATTATCAAAAAGTATTGGACACGTATTTTTTTCTTTTTTCACATAATATAAACATTGTAGAGATATTGAAAAGTCGCATGACGTCACGTTTTGGTACACTTTTAAGTGAAAATTCACTCAAAAGTGACGTCACGAGCCCCTACTCCCAAACTTTGACGCGCTATAACTTTGTCATTTTTCGGTTGATTGCCCAAAGAAAAAATACGTGTCCATTATTTTTTGATCATCTAACTGACGGACTAAATAGAATTTCGTTTACTGTACCCCGTCATCACCCCTATTATGAAAAGATTTCTTTCACATAACAAATTGCGATTGAAAGTAGCAGAAAGTCACTATACAAAGTATGAAAGTTAGATTCAAAGATTTAGATTCAATACAATTAACGTATAGACGAGCTGAGAAAATGGAGCCACGGTTTATACAATACTCCGACATAGCAATTATATAACATTATTTAACAATTATTAGGTGCCATAAACTCATACCCGCTTACTAATAAAGAAGGAGTAAGCTTAGATTAGTTACGCCGTGTTTTGTTCACGTCACTCTAATGTCATTTGTCATTATTGAAAGAAAAATGGCATTTGAGGTCAACGATATTAGCTATATTGCTAACAGCGCATTCAGAATTGCGCGTAGAGTCAAAAGAATAAGTTCTACATTGTTCCGCATATAGCAATCATCATCATCATCATCAGCCTATTAATGTCCTCACTGCTGGGGCACTGGCCTTCCCTATGGATGGAATAGGGAGATTGGGCCATGACCCACCACGCGGGCCCAGTGCGGATTGGTGAGTGCTAACGACTGCAAATGCAGCCGGGACCAACATGGCCCAATCTCCCTATTCCATCCATAGGGAAGGCCTGTGCCCCAGCAGTGGGGACATTAATAGGCTGATGATGATGATGATGAATTACCAAGTGAAGTGCCGACATAATATCTCTTATCTATTAGACAAGTCCGTCCGTCCGTCCGTGGTGCTGTTTCAGCGGCCAAACCGTAAGAGATAGATAAAGAGAATGTTTAAGTTATAAGTTAAGAATAGTCTGATAAGACTACAAACCGGATGTGAGTAACGTAGCACTTCCGGTTTTCGAGAAATCACGTGATTTCTATTTCAAACGAAACCACACAAAATCTCCGAAGTTCTCAATTAATTAAATACTTTTTTTTTTTTTGGTGAACATTTGGTTCACAGGTTTGCTAGTTAGTTATATTAAACAATTTCGGTTCGTTAATTTATAAAAGTTATACAAATGCTATGTCTGGGAGCTCTCTTACACAATATAACACTAATTACTAATTAAATATGTACTATTTCAATGAAACTAAATCTAAAAACATATGGTAGTCCCATCGCACTCTTCCAAAACCCTTTAATTTCGAGCACTGTAGCACAATCTTAACACTTATTTGAGGTGGAAATAGAGTTCAATTTCGCTTCACACAACCTAAGGGTTAATGTGAATGCAATAGGATGCATTTTGAACTCAAAAGCCAAGCACACAAGGTGGTGTTTCCGTCGTTTCGAATGCGTTACAGTACCTGTAAATGAGAAAATTATGTTTATTTAAAAAAATTCATTTGCAAGCACAAATTTTGCACAAATAAATGTCTTTTGCCAGAACCTAGATCCACGCTGTCTACAACAGCAGTGGTCGAAAATTCTTTCACCAAATGCATTGCATTGAAATTACTAGAAAACCACTGGACAGATTTTCGAAATTCTTTCACCATAGCAGCTACATTATCGGGCTATACAGGGTGGTCCAACTAGTGACGTCAACAAATTTTTTTTAGATTCCTCGCACCTGGGGTTATCCGAAAATACCCCATGTATGAATAATATCTATATGGATTCACGTGGGTGGATAGGGATATCTAAAGACGGAGTGAACCAGCAGCCAAGTCCACTCCGTGGTCGAGAATTCTTTCACCAGTTTGCATCGACATAACTCGAAAACTATTAGGCCGATTTACGAAATTCTTTCATCATGAGAAAGCTACATTATCGCCAAATATTTTCAACCTTATATCTTTATGTTAGGATTCACGTGGGTGGATACAGAGCGACATCTACAGACGGGGCGGCCTAGCAGCAAAATCCACGCCGAGGTCGAAATTCTTTCATCAAAGTTTAAATCGAAATATCTCGAAATCTACTGGACCAATTTTCGAAATTCCTTCACCATTGAAGAGCTACAGTATCGGGCTATATATCTATATATGCGGCTATATGTTTGGACTCACGTGGGTGGATCGGGAGCGACATCTACAGACGGGGCGCCCCGCTATGGACGGCGCCAGAAGTCGAGAATACTTACATCAAAGTTTGCATCGAAATAACTCGAAAGCTACTGGACCAATTTTCGAAATTCTTTCACCATTGGAGAGCTACACTATCGGGCTATATATCTATATAAGCGGCTATATGTTAGGACTAACGTGGGTAGATACAGAGCGACATCTACAGACGGGGAGCCAAGCTGTGGACGGCGGCAGGAGTCGACAATTCTTTCACCAAAGTTTGCATCAAAAAAACTCGAAAATTACTGGACCGATTTTCGAAATTTTTTCACCATTGGAGAGCTACACTATCGGGCTATATATCTATATATGCGGCTATATGTTTGGACTCACGTGGGTGGATCGGGAGCGACATCTACAGACGGGGCGCCCCGCTGTGGACGGCGCCAGGAGTCGAGAATACTTACATCAAAGTTGGCATCGAAATAACTCGAAAACTACTGGACCAATTTTCGAAATTCTTTCACCATTGGAGAGCTACACTATCGGGCTATATATCTATATATGCGGCTATATGTTTGGACTCACGTGGGTGGATACAGAGCGACATCTACGGATGGGGCGCCCTAGCAGCAAAGTCCACGCCGAGGTCGAAATTCTTTCACCAAAGTTTCCATCAAAATAACTCGAAAACTACTCGACCGATTTTCGAAATTCTTTCACCATTGGAGAGCTACACTTTCGGGCTATATATCTATATATGCGGCTATATGTTAGGACTCACGTGGGTGGATCGGGAGCGACATCTACAGACGGGGCGCCCCAGCGGCCAGGTCCACACTGTGGACGGCCGCGGGGGCGGCGTGCCCTCAGCTTCTTCTGTGACGGCCGCCTCGACGACGCCTCTCGCGACGGACCTATAGCAAAAATGATACCAATAAATCTATATATATAAAACTCAAAGGTGACTGACTGACTTGACATAGTGATCTGTCAACGCACAGCCCAAACCACTGGACGGATCGGGCTAAAATTTGGCATGCAGGTAGATGTTATGACGTAGGCATCCGCTAAGAAAGGATTTTGATCAATTCTACTCCCAAGGGGATAAAATAGGGAACAGAAGATTTTAATTTTCCGTTCAACAAAGCCTCTCCGAGGCGACTGTACATGGTTCGTACGAAAAATATTTTTGCGCGAGTGTTTTCAATCTAGGGCTGAGTGCAACTTTTGCTCCGATGTTTAAATTTTGATATTTAATGATTATCAGAATGAAACATCAGTATAGTGTAATAATCATCATATAATGAAATAGTTATTTTACTAGAAAAAAATATCCCCACGGACCAGGCAGCAGACGGGACTCGAACCCGCACCCTTCGCTATCCGGGCGAATGCACTGACCATTACGCTCCAGCGGCCCTGACGGCCGTGTTGATTTTTCTCTAGCCTTAGGCTGTCAGGCAGTGCCATCTCTTCGCATTGTAAGTAATCCACAATTACAAGTATTAAACATTTGAAAGAAGAAATAGCAATTATAGTTATGTTTTTTCTAGTATTTTTTTCTTTAGATTTGCACATCTAGCAGATAAATGCTTAAATGATCATCAGAATAAAACATCAGTAAAATATTGATTTATTTAACTCACCGTTCCCACCTCCCCCTCAGCCCAGCGTTCGTAGGCACGTTCCCGCTTGAGCCATTCCTGGTATTTGTACCACCACTCTTCCCATTTCACGTAGTCGCTCAGAGTCAAGCCTGGTAGGGACGAAACAATTATTTATATAATTTATTAACAATATTAATTATTATTATATTAAATGAGAAAAATAAATTAAAAAAATCCAACTAGTATTGTGAATCAGAATGTGTGTCCGTCTGTCTGTCTGGTGAGACTTAAACCACTAATACGATTATAAGAAACTAGCAAACCAGTGAACCAAATGTTCACCAATTAATAAAAAAAAAATGTATTTAATTAATTGAGAACTTCGGAGATTTTGTGTGGTTTCGTTTGAAATTCGTGATTCCTCGAAAACCGGAAGTGCTACGTTACTCAAATCCGGTTTGTAGTCTTATCAGACTATTCTTAACTTATAACTTAAATATTCTCTTTATCTATCTCTTACGGTTTGGCCGCTGAAACAGCACCACAGACGGACGGACGGACTTGTCTAATAGATAAGAGATTTGGTAGAGATAGTTTAAGTCCCTCGAACGACTTAGGGGATATCAATCACTAGATGTAATAAGTCCAAAAAAAATGCTAGGGGTAGACGACCCTTATCACTTAGGGGTATGAAAAATAGATATAAGCAGATTCTCAGATCTATATATATGTACCTATATATATGCATATGCATATAAAGTTTCATAAAAATCGGCAAGCCTGACTCTGCCTCCGATTCCGGTTCCGACTCCGATAAATCAAATTTAAAAACTCCGGCTACGACTTCGGTTCCGATAAATTACCTCCGTTACATCCCTGATTCAAACACGCTGCATGTGCACTCAATATAACAATATCCGTCCGTCCGTCTGTCTGTGGTTTTGTTTCAGCGGCCAAACCGTAAGAGATAGATAAAGAGAATATTTTAGTTATAAGTTAAGAATACTCTGATAAGACTACAAACCGGATTTGAGTAACGTAGCACTTCCAGTTTTGAGAAATCACGAATTTCAAACGAAACCACACAAAATCTCCGAAGTTCTCAATTAATTAAATACATTTCTTTTTTAATCAGGTTTTGGTGAACATTTCGCTCACTGGTTTGCTAGTTGCGTATAATCTGTGTTATAAAGAAAAAAACAATGCCTTCAATGCTCTTATAAAGAACACAAATAGTTCAAAATTAAATAACAAATGCATCGGCAACACTTTTCATTCGTAAAACTGTCATCATCAGCCTATAAATGTCCCCACTGCTGGGGCACAGGCCTTCCCTATGGATGGATAAGGGAGATTGGGCCATGACCCACCACGCGGGCCCTGTGTGGGCTGGTGGGTGCTAACGACTACAGATGCAGCCGGGACCAACGGCTTAACGTACCTTCCGAAGCACGGAGGAGCTCGAGATAGTAAATTTCTGGTCACCCATCCAATGACCGACCACTGCGAAAGTTGCTCAATTTCAACGAATACAGCCGAACGCGCTAACCACTGGCGCCATCGAGCTCATCATCATCGTAAAACTGTAAAAACATTTTATTCACAAAAATCACGGTTTGTCGTTGTGTCGTTTGCGTAATCTCCATTTTGTTATCAAGAAAAGGACAACAATACGCTGCGTTGAAGCGTACAGTTCTGTCTCGCTCGCTCGATTGAATGTTTATATACAGACGTGTGCGTATGTGAGAGTTGCTTATGTAGTTGAGTCTGATCACATTTTATTTGATGCTAGTATGAACGTTGAGGAGCTCGATGGCGCAAGTGGTTAGCGCGTTCGGCTGCGACCGTTGAAGTTAAGCAACTTTCGCAGTGGTCGGTCATTGGATGGGTGACCAAAAATTTACTATCTCGAGCTCCTCCGTGCTTCGGAAGGCACGTTAAGCCGTTGGTCCCGGCTGCATCTGCAGTCGTTAGCACCCACCAATCCGCACTGGGCCCGCGCGGTGGGTCATGGCCCAATCTCCCTATTCCATCCATAGGGAAGGCCTGTGCCCCAGCAGTGGGGACATTAATAGGCTGATGATGATGATGATGATGAACGTACCGTATCTTCCCTTTTTGTTTTAATCTAAGGTGTAACTTTACCTCTGAGATACCCCCTCTTCTTGTAGTAATCGTAGCGGACCCTGACGTCGTCCCAGGACGGTAAACCTCCCGGAGCGGCCGCCAGAAGCTCTTCTGGATAACTGCCAACGGGAGCTGGTTCCAAGCCACTGTTAGAACAACAAAACAAATATTAATGATCTTCATAGCATTTAACTGCTAGATGTTTAAATCTAAAGAAAAGTTTACTAGAAAAAAATCCACGCGGACCAGGCAGCAGACGGGACTCGAATCCGCACTCTTCGCTATCCGGGCGAATGCACTGACCATTATGCTACCGCGGCCCTGACGGCCGTGTCGAATTTTCTCTAGCCTTTGGCTGCAAGGCAGCGCCATCTCTTCTCATTGTAGGTAACCCACTGTAGGTGACTTACACTTAATTTCTTTATTTATACATAATATAGTTAGTTAAAGATAATTTTAGTGAATATTAAATTCTGTATAATTATTATAAAATATATTTGTGTGTTGTTAAATAAATATAAGTTTAGATGTAAGCGTAATGTAAATATAATTAAGTATGTGAATTAATTATGTAACTATATTAGGTATAAATAAAGAAATTAAGTGTAAGTCACCTACATCACAATGTCAAATGAATATCTTTACAAGTATTAAACATTTGAAAGAAGAAATAGCAATTATAGTTTGTTTTTTTATTTTTTTAGCATGTAACTGCTTAATATGAATTATCTTATTTGTTTCTTAGTCTTTTAACGCACATACATCATCATCATCAGCCTACTAATGTCCCCACTGCTGGGGCACAGGCCTTCCCTATGGATGGAATAGGGAGATTGGGCTATGACCCACCACGCGGGCCCAGTGCGGATTGGCGGGTGCTAACGACCGCAGATGCAGCCGGGACAAACGGCATAACGTGCCTTCCGAAACACGGAGGAACTCGAGACAGAAGATTTTTGGTCACCAATCCATTTTATGAAGCGATGGCTGGTTCATGCGTCACGCTCGTGAACGGGTGCTGACAGTGGAGATGATTCTGCCCTTACTTCTTATACCTAATTTAATATTGAAAATGTTAATGTTTAGTTACACTTAATATAAATAACACCTTTTGTATTTCTTCTGTAGGATACAGCAATCAAAATGCAGGTGAACAATTAATGTATATTTAATCATTATGTAATGAAAGGTAACAGACTTCATGAATCATCTCTGAAGTCATTTTCAACTTGACGACTCTGTAAATAATAAAACAGGGAGAAAAAAACAGCCCTTGCTGAGTTTCTCTCCGGTTCTTCTCAGTACAAGGTCTCCCGCCGTAGATTTACGAACCGATGGCGTAGCTTCTAAGCATTCATGAGTGCTTGTAACAGCCTAAACTGAATAAATGATCTATACTTATAATAAAATCGTAGGAAAGTCAAAACTGTACATTGATTATTTTTTTAAAAAGAATACTTGGGGTGACATCCACAATCGATAACGAAGCCAAAAATATAGTTATTAGAATTTTCGTCTGTTTGTCTGTATGTTTGTCCGGGAAAAACTCAAAAAGTACTGCATGAATTTACTTCAAAGGACATTGGGCAAAAATGTTTGGACCCTCGTCTGCCACGGCTTAAACTACATTTGTGTGATAGGTATTATAATCATGATCGTCTGTGCTAAAGCGCATTAAATTCCGTCCCGGGGGTCTTTAGTTATTTTACGTTAAATAGGTACAAGTAGTATACCTAACGAACATTAATGAATGAAACAAGGGAATTAATTTAGTTTGATAGTTCGACCGTACATAGAGGGCTCAGGTATTATGGGAGTACTTCACGAGGTGCATGGGTTCAGGTTTTTTCAAAAAGTCTGTCCGTTGTAGTAAATTGACTTCTATGTAAATCGCAGCGACCACAAATCACACAAACTTGCCCAATCTTCGTAGAAAACATGATTCCAGTTCATCCATACTAATTGACAAAACCGATACTGATAAAAGACACGCTTAATGGGTTTAAATATAACATTAAATTCTGATTCTTTACAAGACCATTCTAATTATGACATTCAGATAATTATGGACATGATAAATTGACGACATCGAATAATTAAAATATTATAATAAGAATTATTGACATTTATATAGGTAATTTAATAGAAAATTTTGCATGTTATCTTTATATGACTAAATAGGTTAAGAGACAACTTAGATGAAATGTAACACCATTATTTGTACCCTATTTAATGCAAATAAATTAAATTGAATTGAATTGATAATCATGTTCAGTAAGTGCAAGCGCAGGATGGTCGGCAGGCTTTGTCGTATATCTGGTTTATATATAGTACAATAAGGCATATTATTATGGTTTTGATTAATATAAAATCAAGGTACTATAAAATTTATTCATTTAGTTACTTAAATATGCCCATATCTTTTGAATACCAGGTTATTTTTTACGGTGTCATAATAAAAAAGGCTAGTTTTTCATAGAGCTATCGATTCATACTAATTACATTGTTGGCTGAGCTGAGTGTATTTTGCCGATTGTCCTTTGGCACGAATATTATTAAGACGGGTCAACATATAGGCTACATATTATCACGCTATCACCTACGGGGAACGAGCAGTGAACCTTTATTGAAGTGAAACTTCTTTATCGGCGTTGGAAAAAAATTTACCGTCACATTTTTCGGACGTTACGCGTCACATTTTTCCGTTACGCGCCATCTTTTTTTATATTAATAGTTGATAGCTGAATGATCACACTGTCGCCGGCGAGAACTCTCTCTACTCGTTTGTAGCTGAGTGACAATAGTTATTAAAGATAAGACTCGCTCAGCCAAACTCGCATAGCGATACTCGCTCAGCGATACTCGCTCGGTTAAGCTGGCTTGGCTGTCAAAAGCCGTGCGCGTGCATTTTAACTCAGGACTGCCAATTCGTTTCTAGTTTCTACTCGCTTATCGTTCATCGTCGGAGGTGGAACATGTGCCTGAGCCGTGTAATCATAACAGTTTCATAGGCAGTAATTTGTATTCATGTCTATGATAATAAAATCCTTTTGTTTAAACTTTATCTAATTTAACTTTATTTAACCAATTTCTGGAAAGTTGCATGTAGATCATTTTTCGAAAAATAAGGCCATAAAGAAGTTTCACTTCTTACGTGTGTACACTAGTACACGCACACATTTTTTTTTCTAACTAACTCCAAGCGTACGAAGTCGCGGGCGCCTGCTTGTTACGATTATTTTTTGACGACCTCCGTGGCCGAGTGGTTTGTACGCCGGGTTTCATGGTGTCGCCGACTCGAGAGGTCTCGGGTTCGAATCCCGGTGGGGGCAGATGTTTGTGTGATGAATACGAGCATTTGTACTCTAGTCATGGATGTTTAATATCTATTTCTATATAAATATACTTATATGTGTACAGTATATGTATTCTATCCGTTACCCTAGCATCCCATAACACAAGCCTTATAGTGCTTACTTTGGGGCTAGGCTAATTGGTGTGAGTGTTGGAAATATTTATTTATTTATTATGATTACTTACGGGTAGGCCTCAGGCGCGTTGGGGTCCCGGATGGGTGACCGCGGCTGCAGGGGATCCCTTTCTATCCGCACATGTAACGTCGCCTCGCGTCTGGTTATTTTCATGTTTTCGAGGCGAGCCGAACGATCCGCGGACCATTGGGCCATTTTGCCGAATCTTTCGGAGAGTGTCAACCTGAGTAGAACAAATAAATAATTTAATAAATAGATAATGGTCATTGCATTCGCCCGGATAGAGAAAGGTGCGGTTTCGAGTCCGGACGTATGTATTAGATCCTTAACGACGCAGATGCATCTCAAATAGTGTCACTTGGGTAGGATCTCAAATGGTATCATTTCAGTAGGTTCTCAAATAGTGAAATTCTCATGTGATTAGGCTCAAATAGTGACAAATTTCTAATAATGCTCTCTCTCAAATAGTGATTCTAAGTTGGACTTCAAATAGTGACAAATATCTTAAATAGTGCCGACATCCCAAAAGTAAATTTAAGTAAGATCTTAAACAGCGAAATTTCAGTTTTGAGCCCTTCGAACTTACCTGGTCCTTCGAGCCGGATCTAGAAAGCGACTTCTGATAGTCCCTCAAGCCCGATCTACAGTCAGAAATAGATTATAAATGTACAAAGTAGCCCCCACTCACCTCTGCGGCTGCTTCGTGGAACTATCCCCGGAGTCGTCTTCATTCAAGGCGGCGGCTATAGCGGCGGGGAATACGGGGCGAGGCCTCCTCTCCCCCTCGCGCTTGAAGCGGGTAGGGGGGGGGGGCTATTTGATCCTTAACGTCGAAGATCGCAAATAGTGTCACTTGGGTAGGATCTCAAATAATGTCATTGAGGTAGGTTCTCAAATACGATTGTTGTTGTTTATGTTTTTGTGTTGTTTTTATGCCTAAACAGTGGGACACGGCATTTTATAGTCATAATTGTTTTATCATTTACATTTGTAATGGAAAGTGACTTCATGGGTTATCTCATATTGAACTCATTTTTCAAATTGACGACTCTGTATATAATACAGGGAGAAAAAAACAGCCCTTGCTGAGTTTCTTGCCGTTTCTTCTTAGTACAAGGTCTCCCGCCGTAGATTGGCGAACCGATGGCGTAGCTTTTCGACATTCACAAGTGCTTGTAACAGCCTAGACTGAATAAATGATATTGAATTTTGATTTTTTTTTTGAATAGTGAAATTATCAGATAGTACCAATTGATTAGAGTTAAATAGTGACAAATTTGTAACAATGCTCTCCCTCAAATAGTGACACTAAGTTGGACTTCAAATAGTAACAAGTAGTATAGTAGATCTTCTTCTACTTCTTTCTTCTTCAAAAAGAAACTTAGCTAGTCCCTCGAGCCGGATCTATAGTGAATAATCTACTTGGTCAGATAAAAATGTACAATACATTGTTTTAAACTTTCATGGTCACTAACATTATAGCTATTAACGGGATTGTTACCATGTACTTTGTTTTTCATGAGTCTCCGATATTTCGGCACTGTTGCAAGCGCCATGATCACGGAGTGACTCCGGAGTCACTCGTGAATAGCTATAATGTACAATAGGCGGCGGCTATTGCGGCGGGGGACACGGGGCGGGGCCTCCTCTCCCCTAACGCTTGATGCGGGTAGAGGGGGGGGGGGGGGGTGTATTTGATCTTAACGACACATATATCAAATAATGTCACTTGGGTAGCATCTTAAATGAATTCATTTGAGTAGGCTCCCAAATAGTGAAATTCTCAATTCTCTCTATCCTAAAACAGTGACACTAAGTTGGACTTCAAATAGTGACAAATCTTAAATAGTGACGACTCCCGAAAAGTAAATTTAAGTAACATCTTAAATATTGAAATTCCAGTTCTGAGCTCAAATATTAACATCCCGACGCTAAAAATGGATTTACCGGATTTGAATAGTGACACTTACCTGGTCCTTCGAGCGGGATCTACAGTCAAAAATGGAATATAAATGTACAATACAGCCCCCACTCACCTCTGCGGCTGCTCCGTGGAACTGTCCCCGGAGTCGCTGGAGTCGTCTTCATTTAAAGCGGCGGCTATAGCGGCGGGGGACACGGGGCGGGGCCTCCTCTCCCCCTCGCGCTTGATGCGCGTGGCGGGGGGCCCGGCGGGGGGCGCGGGGGGGCCGGGCGCGGGGGGCGGGGGGGCCGGCGCGGGGGCCGAGCGCGCCGCTAGCTGGGAGCGCTGCCATTCCAATACCTACGTACGGAAATGTAAATAATAAATAATAATAAGTATTTCCAACACTCACACCAATTAGCCTAGCCCCAAAGTAAGCACTATAAGGCTTGTGTTATGGGATGCTAGGGTAACGGATAAAATACATATATTGTACATATATTTATATAGAAATACATATTAAACATCCATGACTGGAGTACAAATGCTCGTATTCATCACACAAACATCTGCCCCCACCGGGATTCGAACCCAGGACCTCTCGAGTCGGCGACACCATGAAACCCGGCATACAAACCACTCGGCCACGGAGGTCGTCTAATGTGGGGATGAACAATCTACTACTAAGGGGCGGTTCAAGTATAACCTAAGCACTATATTAGCACTAAGACAGGGGCTATCTATCTGCTTTGCTTATATTTGATGAGATGGGGGGGGGGGGTCGAAATAGTGATAAGGTAGCATCATGGATTCGGGTCTCATGGACTGAAGACTGTTAACTGGAATGACCAAAAATTCGAAGAAGTTTGTTTTGTTCGTAATAATACTAATTAAAGTGAGTTAATAAGATTATAATATTTGTACCTTAATCTATGTTTTTTTTTTTCATTTATTTTGGCAACAAACAGTCATTTACATAATATTGAAGTACATGCATATATGTTAATATTAATAGACCAAACAGTGCCCAAAGTTTATTACATTTATAGCACCAAATAGAGTCTCAACATAGTCAGATTTGCACGTGTATTCATCTAATGCTAACAATTTATTGACATTAAAAGTTAACAACTTATAACACAAATAGAAATTTTCATAAACACTCTTTTTTTGGTTTTTCCATCAATATATAATTTAGTTTTCTTTTTAAACTATTGATAGATATATTACAAAGATCCAAATCGGAGAACTCTTTGTTATAAACGTTGGTGGAACGACACATATAAGAATTACGTGTATAGTTTTTGCGTAACGGCGAAGGAACAAAAAATTGCAATTTACGTGAGGAGCGCACCGGGAGACGAACTCGTGCTAAAATGGAAATTTTTCTGAGAAGAATGGACGAATCAATTTGTGAGTTTAAGAGTTTGAAAAGAAAAATAATGTCAAACATTTTACGACGATTAGAAAGCCTAAGCAGTTTATATCTAACCAAAGCTTCACTGTATGATTCATCGGCTACATTGTTGCGAAAGTTAAGAGATTTAATAAATTTACCCTATGTTGAATAATGTGTCAATAAAGTTTGTATTTATTTGATCTCACAGAATAGTAAAATCGCTGTTAATACTCATATTTAATACAAATGCCAACAGTCTAATAGCCTATTAGAATCAATTTAAGTGTAGTCAACCGAAATTGTGTAGTTTCATTTGATGTACATTGAAACAAAACACAAACTAGACAAATAAGCTATCTAGTCATTTTGCAGTACAGTAAATTAAGATCTAGACGAAATGATAAGTAGTTATTTTGCGATGTAGTCATAATGAGGGTTGGTCACACTGCAACCTAGACAGTCTGAAATCAACCCTTCATAGCTTTGAGAAAATACGATTTACAATAATAAATAATTTCTTACTAATAAATATGAAGATTAAAGTACCTATTGACTAAGGTAATTTGCATGCTACAATTATTTTAGCAAAACATTCGTTCTTTATTGTACTCTTAATTTAAGATCTTTTTTAAGTAAAACTCCTTTTCTAGTAAATTTTCTCAGGAAATTTCAAATACACTAACCTTCTCCTCCCTAGTCCGCTTGCTGGCCTCCCTGGCCTTCAGCAGTTCCCTCGTGGGTTGTACGGCGCGAGCCGGACGCGGGGCCGGACGGGGAGAGCCGGAACGGGGTCTAAATGCGAACAAAATTATAGGAAAATAAGAAATATAAATAATATTGGACCAAGGGGAGAGCCTTGGGGTACCCCTTTTTGTTAGAACTAAGAAGCAGTTGAACGCACTGATTATAATGTCATTTAAATGCATCTAAGTTTTATTTAATAAATCTTGTCTATAAAACGTGGACTAAGGATAGACTTCTTTTACACCCAATGCTGTCTCCAGAACGGGGTCTAAATGTGAACAAAATTATAGGAAAATAAGAAATATAAATAACATTGGACCAAGGGGAGAGCCTTGGGGTACCCCCTTTTTGTTTGAACTAAGAAGCAGTTGAACGCACTTATGATAATGTCATAAAAATGTATCTAAGTTTTATTTTAATAAATCTTGTCTATAAAACGTGGACTAAGGATAGACTTCTTTTACACCCAATGCTGTCTCCAGAACGGGGTCTAAATGTGAACAAAATTATAGGAAAATAAGAAATATAAATAACATTGGACCAAGGGGAGAGCCTTGGGGTACCCCTTTTTGTTAGAACTAAGAAGCAGTTGAACGCACTGATTATAATGTCATTTAAATGCATCTAAGTTTTATTTAATAAATCTTGTCTATAAAACGTGGACTAAGGATAGACTTCTTTTACACCCAATGCTGTCTCCAGAACGGGGTCTAAATGTGAACAAAATTATAGGAAAATAAGAAATATAAATAACATTGGACCAAGGGGAGAGCCTTGGGGTACCCCCTTTTTGTTTGAACTAAGAAGCAGTTGAACGCACTTATGATAATGTCATAAAAATGTATCTAAGTTTTATTTTAATAAATCTTGTCTATAAAACGTGGACTAAGGATAGACTTCTTTTACACCCAATGCTGTCTCCAGAACGGGGTCTAAATGTGAACAAAATTATAGGAAAATAAGAAATATAAATAACATTGGACCAAGGGGAGAGCCTTGGGGTACCCCTTTTTGTTAGAACTAAGAAGCAGTTGAACGCACTGATTATAATGTCATTTAAATGCATCTAAGTTTTATTTAATAAATCTTGTCTATAAAACGTGGACTAAGGATAGACTTCTTTTACACCCAATGCTGTCTCTTATCATAAGTTAATAAAGGTGACAGTATCATAAGTATTTAGGTTCTATTATCACAAAACTGAGATGGTGGTTGTTTCAATATTTCCATCTCCTTCTTCTATGAAGACACCAAAAAAAACATAAAAAGACATTGTCTCTAAACCTAAACTTAAATTTGACAACAGTGTTTCCTTGTTATTCTCTATACAGCATGAAAAGGAGAGACTGATGTTAAATTTAGATTTAAGTTTAGAGAATCACGCCAGAATTGGCACCATTGTCTAATTAAATCAGATACCCGCTTATTAATAAATGAAGAATAAGTTTACACTAGTTATGCCGAGTTTTGTACATATCACCAAATGCCATTTGTAATTCAAAGACAAAACATCGTATAACTAATCCAAGCTAACTCTTTGTATATAATAAGAAGGATTATGTTGTAGAATATTACTATTGGAGGAGCTCGATGGCGCGGATGGTTAGCGCGTTCGGATGCGATCGTTGAAGTTAAGCAACTTTCGCAGTGGTCGGTCATTGGATGGGTGACCAAAAATTTACTATCTCGAGCTCCTCCGTGCTTCGGAAGGCACGTTAAGCTGTTGGTCTTCTTTAATTTTCTTAAAATATTTGCATGAAGTTTTAACTTTTTATAAAAACAGTTATTTTTCATGATCCTCGAACTAGCGACGTGTCTTAATATGATCGATTTTTTTTAAATAATTAAAAATAACTGTTTTTATAAAAAGTTAAAACTTCATGCAAATATCTTAAGAAAATTAGACAAGACTCCTTATATGATATACTTCAACGCCCTTCAAGCTTTATTTGTATTTTTGTAACATCCTGTATACATAGATTTGGTCACTCACCTTGGTTTCACCGGCTTGGGTGGTATGGGTGCTGTTTTCTTGTTCTTAGCGGAGCACACAGAGCAAGACTCGTCCGAGCAACTGCTGACCGAAGACCCAGATCCGGATGACTGGAACAAACAAACTTACATAAGCATTCCATTTAGATTTATATATGGGACATTTTTGGGACCACCTAGCATTATACAGGACATTGGGCAAAAATGTATGGATGCTGCACCGATGTCTGCCACGGCTTAAACTACATTTGTTTGAAAGGTATTATAGTCATGATCATCTGTGCCAAAGCGCATCAAATTCCATCCCGGGAGTCTTAAGTTATTTTAAGTTAAATAGGTACAAGTAGTCGCCGACTATAAACTATGCCGAATAGTCGTCTTTCCCGACTAGTCGGCGGCTAGTCGGCCCATCTCTAGTTTAAATCTAAAGTCCCGTCTGCTGCCTGGGCCACGTGGATATTTTTCTGGTAAAATTTCCTTTAAATATGACATAGTTTATATATGTACATTATATGTATTCTATCTGTTACCCTAGTATCCCATAACACAAGCCTTACAGTGCTTACTTCGGGGCTAGGCTAGTTGGTGTGAGCGATGGAAATATTTCTTTATTTCATTGTTAGATTTACGGCACTTTACCTTTCTCGGGTCCGGCGGGGAAGGCGGTCTGACGGGAGCCCGGGGCGGAGGCCTAGCTCGGGGCCGGGGGCTCCGGGATCGACGACGAGGGGGCACTATGGGGCTGCGTCTATATAAGGCAAAATATAACACTTATACATACAGGGCGTCCCACGGGTTTGTCACACGGAGAGACAGTATATTAAATTGAAGATAGGATATTTTACTGAAAGAAGACATCACTTTATTTTTAATAATAGCTAGAACTGCATTCACTTACAACAACATAAACGATATAATGTAATGTCACTTTAACCGGAAGTTTACTAGCGTGTGACGTCATTTTAGGCTCCGCCAATCCTAAGCGTTTTGGCTAAATTGACAATAGATAAGAAAACTATTATCTTTTTCGTGGGTTTTTGGAAAAATTATGAATATTTTTTCTGTAAAAATAGTAATATATTCATTCTAAACACAAATGCTAACGATTGGCACTTTATTTTTAATACTGTGAAATACCCTATAGTTCAACACAACTGGTAAGGTATCTAGATTATAGACATTATTTATAAAGAGCAAAAATAAACTTAATTATTATTATTATACAAAGTTTTCCTTTACCTGATCGGTGTACGCCTAGGGCTGCGCCTTTGCTCGCGGCGGGGCGAACGGGAACGCGAGCGGCGGGGAGAACGGGAAACTCGGGGCGAACGGGAACGACGCGGTAACGGTGACCTGGGGACAAGGCAACAGTTAATTTCAGCACATTTGCTCAAAAAATGCATTTACGGAGGTTGTACACATTGTTCGAATGTTCAAAATTACGGGCCATACAGCGGAGCGTGCGGTAAGCATTTTACCGCACGCTCCCATACATACGCCGTGCGTTTTCTTTACGTTTTTTTTTTAATTTCGATCGAACCTCCTTGGAGGCGCTTTTAACCTATACCTTTGTCTCACTTTAATACTAAATAAACTTAACTTCTCTTTATCTCACCCCCTTTATTTTTTTTATACCTTATAGTTAGGTGAAAGTTTTTCCTTTACATATTGATATAATGATAATAGGGGTGATGACGGGGTACAGTAAAGGAAATTCTATTTAGTCCGTCAGTTAGATGATCAAAAAATAATGGACACGTATTTTTTCTTTGGGCAATCAACCAAAAAATGACAAAGTTATAGCGCGTCAAAGTTTGGGAGTAGGAGCTCGTGACGTCACTTTTGAGTGAATTTTCACTTATAACTGTACCCAAACGTGACGTCATGCGACTTTTCAAATCAATATATCTCTGCAATGTTTATATTATGTGAAAAAAGAAAAAATACGTGACCAATACTTTTTAATAATCTACCTGATAAACGAAGAAAAAAATGCATACTGACCTGGACCTCTTGGGTCTGGGAGACCTGGATCGTCGCGGCGACACAGACCCCGAGCCGTTCAGGTACATCTGCTTGTAGCCAGTGTGGCGCCATCTATCAACAATTGTTCATAAATTAATATACAACAATATTACCATCCTAATGTCTAAACTAAAAAAACCTTTAAAAATTCTGGAGATTTTGGTAACATTATTAAGCTTTTACCATGGACATGCCTTAAAATATTTCATAGTTATGTTTTTTTTAAGCATTTAACTGCTAGATGTTTAAATTTAAAGAAAAGTTTTACTAGAAAAAAATCCACGCGGATCAGACAGCGGCGAATGCACTGACCAATTATGCTACCACGGCCCTGATGGCCGCGTCGAAATTTTCTTAGCCTAAAGCTGCAAGGCAGCGCCATCTCTTCGCATTGTAGGTAACACACAACCCAACCGCGTGGATTTTTTTCTAGTAAACTTTTCTTTAGATTTAAACATCTAGCAGTTAAATGCCTAAAAAAAACATAACTAATCCTTATTTATTTTTTACTTTTCATCGATTTTTTGGGATTAGAGAGCTCCTGAGGTCCTTTTTTGATTTATTTAGTTAGAAGACACATCAATTAACGAATTTATTAATAAAAAAACTGAACCTGCTACACACGAGCCACACGCCACAGCCACAAACGCCGCCACCGAAGAAGCGGCTACTAAAGTGGCTGAAGCGCGCGACAGCGGCCGACTAAGGTAATGGAGAGAGGGGTGGGGAATCGCGCGAGTGACGTGTGGCGGCGTTTTGTATCGGCGCATTAAGTGGCCGGTGCGGGCCACAAGAAGCGAGCAACGACGATTTGTAGCGTGTGGCGGCCACCGGCGTACCGTGTGTGGCGAGTCCATATAAAATGTATGAAAACTACAAGAAATATGCCGTTGGCGGCGTTTTGTGGTTGTGGTCGGTGGCCCGTGTGCGGCGACACCAAGCCTTCTTACATTTAGGGTGAAGCCAAACGAGCGTAATTTTGTGAGTTGTGAGTCGCTTATTTTCGGTCACTTATTTTACGTTCAACTGAATTTCAGTTGAGCTGCCATACGAACGTAATTTATTCAGTTACTATTGAGCGTTAGTACGGGTGATCGTGTCGTCGAGTGCAATGGATCCATTAAAAATATTGTGTATTTACGAAGCATATTCAGAAGATGAGGCCAGAAAAAGAAACTGGGTAAACCCACTGAATAGTCAGAGGCTGATATGTGGACAGTTCCATACTTTATATGAACGTTTATGTGCAAATCCAGATATGTTTGAAAAGTACTATCATATGCCATTACGTGTTTTTCAAGAATTATTACACCACGCAACTTGTAACTAACTGTTACTCCCCCACTCCCCTTCCTTGCCCTACCCTCACCCCGACCGAAGTTCGGACGAGCTTATGCGCATTGAGTCGGCAGACAACTCATTTTGCGTTGTCGTGTGCAGAGATGTACAAAATGGTTTTAAAAAAGCATTTAAATACAAAATGCAAAATACTTTTCAGATTTACTATTTCAAATGCAAAATACTAAATAGTTTTGCGTTTTGTATTTCAAATGCTAAATGCAAAATAGGTATTTTCAAAATAGTTTTTCAAAATAAAATACCCCCTGACCAAATCACAGATATTTTTATTTATTATAGGTACATATTTACTTATCATACATGAGCAATAGAGACACACAATGCCGAGCCGAAAAACAAACGTCTAATAACATATTACATATGATTACACTTTTCTGATTAAAACTATGAACAACTGGAACTGGACTGGTATTGTTAAAAAGTGATAAAAATAAATATCATTGTTTATTTATTACGCTTTTTAACAATACCAGTTGTTCGAATACATCATCACTCATTTTCCTTCTGTGAGGTCTCATTATCATCCCACCATACGAAAAAAGTCTTTTTACTGGTGCTGAACTTGGTAAGGATGTGTTGTATTTAAAAAATACTTTTTTTTACTGTAGGATAAGCATTTAGCATCTCCAGACTTGTGCTCTCATCCTTTAAATATTGCAGGGTTTCCAGATCTATTGTAGTATTATTAGCACTACCACCCTCACTGGTTGCCGAGGAATCTGAATCCTGGAACATGTAATAAGACTCGCTTTTTTCTCTTTTTCTTTCCGATGTCTGTGATAGGAGGCTGCTTTTTAAATTTTCATTTCTTAAATTTCCTGACTTCTTGGATAAACAGCTCCCTAAGATGCTCCTTCTTATTTTTAGGCACCCACTTTAATTTGAAAAATGGATACGATATTGCTGCCAGAATGCTGTCCTTGGATCTTGGGTTATCTAAATCAAATTTTTCGAAACGATTTTGAATACTTTCCTTTATTATTTCAATTAACGGTGCCCAATAAACTGGACAGACTTCAGGTAGAAATTGTTAGACACCAGCCAAATCCACCAAGTCACGTCTATTTAGATTATCTAAATTATCTTGTAGTACGTAACCGTTCCAGGTATAGTGCATAACCGTTTCAGTATTATAGAAATAATAACAACACTTCAATATCAGAGAAGTAGGTAATCAAATCAGTAACTACTTCACTAGCACCAGAAAATAATAAACTCGTCGTGAAATCAAATCGTCGGTGTCAACGGCTATGCGTTTCATATCCATAAATTCATAGCCATAGATAATGTTCGCCGTTTTCGTTGGAAATTGACACTTGTCAGACATTACTTGACATAAGGCGCGCACTTTGACCAAAGAAGAAAAAAATGTCGCGCATGGTTAGCAGGCGCCTCTATCGGTCGAATTCGGCAATACAAGCGTTTTGTTTTGTTTGACTGGTAATGTTGGCTAATCTTAATCACAAAGTATTTTGTATTTTGAAATTAATATTAAAAATACAAAATGCATCTCGAAAGGCATTTCAAATAAAATACAAAATACTTTTCACTGAAAGGTATTTAAATACAAAATATAAAATAGGTATTTTGCATTTTCTATTTGCATTTAAAATAGAAGTATTTCAAATAAAACACATCTCTGGTCGTGTGGCATCAACTGCTTTTTTGTATGAAACCGAATGCAGCAGAATTTCTGCGGCCGAAATTCTGCGACTCACCACTCACAAAATTACGCTCGTTTGGCCGCACCCTTAATAGAAAATGATAATTGAGGAGCGCCTGTTCAAAGGGGACTGTTTCCGTATTTACTGACTTATAGTTTTTTTTTCGTGAATAGGCTAGTTGACCCTTTTTGGAAAAATGTTATAAATAGTTAATAAATGTTCTATTAGACGCGGCTAAAGAAGTATAACTTCAATAATGTATGAAACAATGTCAAAAGCAACAATTGGTCACCTGTTGGGGTCCTTCTCTTCCACCTCGAGGAGTTTCCTGTCCCAGCTACCCGGGGACGCTTGTCTCGCTCGCTTCATCACGTTGTCGATCTCCTTGCGACGGCCGGCGGGGTTGGAGGGATCTGCGAATCAAAAGATCAACTTTATTTATTTATTTATCTTTAACAAAGTTTCTGCAGGGGTTTTTGTGAAATTTAATACAATAAAATACAGATATAATCTTAAGGCCAATTACAGAAACTCATTATGTACACATTAGATATTAACGCCGTTATTATATAGTCAGTAATTACAAATTTACATTTAATTTAATTTTAAAAATTGCATAAACATCATATAATTCATTAACGTAAAAAATAAAATAAACTTAAGATTGGACAAAAACATAACAAAAAGACAAAAAAGAAGAAAAACAAACACTGAATATCCATATAAAAGGGTTTTCAAGAGTTTGTCACATGATAACTTTATGAAGTGTGGGTGGGTGTGTTTGCGCTTATGTATGTGTGTTTGTGTGTGTGTCTGTGTGTGTGTCCATGCAGCTGCAATGCTATGCCTGGTAACGAGATGGCGGACGCCGCAACCCGGGCACTACATCAAGTTAATAAATGTTTCGAACACACAGTAACCTAAGCCCAAAGTAAATACTGTGAGCCGCCCTAATCAAGGTGCTGTCCCACGATCTGTGTTGTCGCGGGCTAGGCTGTGCCAAAATGATGTTTTTTTTTTATAGATAGGTCCGACAAATGACTCCACCCCACCTGATGTTAAGTAATGGTGAAGTCCAGGCGTGAAGATAGCTGGTAATGCAGTTCTACCTGCCACACCAGCCATCCTCACCTTGCCGGCCTGAATGTTGCTTCTTCACGCCTCTTTTAAAGGATCTCAGTTTATAAGGAGGGAACACGTGAGCGGGCAGAGCATTCCATTTACGGATAGTGCGACAAAGAAATGAGTCACCAAATTTCTTTGTACGTGTTGGAATTGTGGCCACAGGTAGACGGTGACAACGTAGGCCAGCGCGCGTGGTCCTCTGGAGGAAAGGGGAAGGTGGAATAAGAGAGAATAACATTTCAGAACACTCGCCGTCGATACGATGATAAGAATAAGGATACATTAAGTGATGGTATAATGAATCTGTACTTAGACAGACAGACAGACATGGGACAGCGCCTTAAATGTGCTGTCCCACGATCTGTGTTGTCCCTTATAGCAACAGCCTGGTTTGAACGTTTGCAACAGTTTAAACCCAAACATTTTTGTCTGAAATGTAATCAGACACCTTATGATACGCTTTATTCATAAATACTTTTTTGAAGTGACAAAGATCTCATATAATTGTATGTATTCTGTAAAGAATCTGTTCGGCATAGGAACGAAAAGGAATTGAGCCCGCACCGACCCGGTGAAGAAGGCGCCTAAGGTTTGTGTTATGTGATACTAGAGTAACGGATACATATACATAATAATATATATAAAGTATACTTTTCTTAAAACTAAATTAGGCAGCCCGGTACATACGTACATTTGACCCACGGGAATTCGAAACTAGGACTTCTGAGTAGACAACTTCTTGAAACCCGGCGTTCATACCATTACTCTCGTTTTTTTTGTCACTTTTGATGGCTGCTTGTTTCTTAGAAACAGAAGTTATCGAAAAAAGAAGACATAGGAGTATAGAATGAGGTAAATTATATTTGTACGAGACGCCCGAACTAACGAAAAATAAAGATTACATGCATAGTGAGACGTCTAAAACAGTCTGAGTTATGAACTATCGAAATATGTATCTATAAGTGTAAAACAGTCTGAGTTATGAACTATCGAAATATGTATCTATAAGTGTAAAACAGTCTGAGTTATGAACTATCGAAATATGTATCTATAAGTGTAAAACAGTCTGAGTTATGAACTATCGAAATATGTATCTATAAGTGTAAAACAGTCTGAGTTATGAACTATCGAAATATGTATCTATAAATGTAAAACAGTCTGAGTTATGAACTATCGAAATATGTATCTATAAGTGTAAAACAGTCCGAGTTATGAACTATCGAAATATGTATCTATAAGTGTAATTTCACATGGATTGGTTAGTCATAAGTCATTTGTACATGATTTCATTGTTATTTTGTTAAAATAAGTCATTTGTAATAATAGAGGATGAAGACTGTGAGAAATCCCTATAAATGTTTTTTTATACACTTATTTATTTATTACATTTTAAATTGATGAATATAACATAACATAATTGTGATGTAGAGGATTCGATAGTTGGTAGAGTAGCCCCATCAGAATCAGAGGTCGCGTCGAGATGCAGCCAGGGAGGTCGAATGGGTGCAATGGCTGTATATCATGCAAGATTGTTAAACCTATTCCCTTACACTCTTACTCCCATCCTTTAAAGCATTTATTTATTTTCTGTTTCCTTTTCCTCTTCTTTCGCCTCTCACTATTATTAAACCGTCCTCTCCTCTCCCTGTCTTTCCCTATAAACGATTGCCACGGCGCCAAGCGGTGGCGCAGATAAACTATTTGTAAGTTGATAGTTGGCAACGATAGTCAATCTCTTTCTAATCGATCTTATAAGAATTATGTTAATATTGTCCGCCTTCGAAAATATAAATTTAATGTGTTTTAATTATTATTCTTCGTGTTTATTTAATTGATAGATAGTTGTAGGCAGTGGCGGCGCTAGACCACATGTGGACGCCGGCGACATCAAGTTCGCGAGGCCTATTTTAATTCGTAGTAAAAAACCGTTAAATTAAGTGAGCCAAAGTTTTTGTAATTTAATTACAATAATAGTGTTACCAGGCAGAGGATTCTGAATACCCGTAAAGTACTACTCGCTTCCATCACGCACGTGTTCGAAAATAATAAAAGTCATTATCATCTGCTTAGCTTTTCCCCCGAATTGTTCGGGGTCGGCTACCTAAGCCAGGCCAGGAGAAACGAAAATAAATAGTTAGCTTGTAAAAAATTTTTGCGAGGCCCCCTCAGGCGCGAGGCCGTCGGCGGTGGCCGACGTCGCCGACGCCTAGCGCCGCCACTGGTTGTAGGAATAGAAATAATAAAGATTCATATAAATTAGTATAGTAATTTAGGCGCCATTAAAGCGGAAAGTTAGGTATAGATTCTGTTCAATAATAAGTTACTTATAGTTACAAGTTCGATAATAAAGGTTTTATTTTTTGTGTTTTTACTTGCCCAATAGAATAAGATTTAGAGACCTTTTAATTTTGTAACTTTGTAGGGCTATAAAGCCATTGTATAAGATTAATTCTATTAGGAACTTATTGTATTCGGTCAATAAGACGTAGGACTACGTAAATAAATATGTATCAGTTGGTAAATATAGAAATAAATTGTATGAAAGTGCTAAGCACGCTCCCCACGCAACGCGCCCGGAGCGTGTGGGTGGGGCAGCGAAGGCCTGTGGCGGGCGGAGCCCCATGGAGGAGCGAGTATAAATATTACCGACACCATTATTTGCGCGCCCCAGCTAAATTATGATGATTTCAGCCGCGCAAATGCGCTAAAAATATGCTAATTTGTATAGATTTAAGGTCGGGATATTATATGTATCAAATAAATGAATAATAAAGTATAGCGGGTGTGAGGTAATGGATCGCTGGCCAGCTCAGTCCGCGCATAGAAAAAACGGGCCGGAACAGGTTCCGACATGCCATACAGCGACAGGCGCTCCTACCTAAAGGAACAGGAAGAAACAAGCGGTTCACTCTGGACCTGAAGCCTCCTGGACCGGCCAGCCATTACCAACGCCCACCGATTTTCTTCGATACAGAACACTGCGAGTTTTATTCATCGAAAGCTACAGTCCACAACCACCGTCAAGACTCCTACGTGTAACATCCTCCACCCCCAAGTGAGAGTCAATAACTGCCAGCTACTGCTACAGCCCGGCGTGCTGCACAATATTATATTTACGTATGAAAATCAATTCTTTAGTGATAAAATCAAGGAGGAATCAGTTGAGAACGTTTGTATGGAAAACACATTGCCCGCCTCTACTCTTAATGGATGAATTTGTATGGTCTAATAGAAAGTATTATTGAAATGAAATGTAAAGGTCAAGAAGCTACGCCACCGGTTCGCAAAACTACGGCGGGAGTCATTGTACTGAGAAGAACCGGCAACAACTCGGCTGTTTTTTCTCCCTGTATTGTTATATACAGAGTCGCCAAGTTGAAAAATGACTTCAGAGATACGTCTGAAGTCACCTTCCATTACATCATTTAGAATATAAATATATAGTTACAATAAATTGTATAGTTAACATTATATTTAGTACATTGGAAGCGGCATTAGATAGGTACAATATTACTGTTATGAAAAAAATATTGGTAAGTGTAAGCGTTTTGTAGCACTAGAGGAGCTTGAGCGTATAGTGCCTTTATTCCCATTTGTTCCGGTGGCAATTCCCGCGGGGCGACTGGGAATGAGGGCAAAAAAGAGTTTTGTCGATCTCAAAACTAAAAAGTTTAGTGCAAGCGTGGAAGTTACGTAACTTTCGCAATATCTGGTCCAGGTTGGTGGCCAAAGATTATTTTGTTATTTCTCATTCTTTGTGCTTAGAAAGGCATGTTCAATGAGCAATTAAGTGCTAGCTGATAGATGTAATACTAATTCAAATAATGCGATTTTGCTATACAACACGGAAACCTTGTATTTTGAGTTTTTTCATGACTATTTGCAACTGCAAGTCCTTCAACCTCCGTAAACCGTTTTGAGGTGTCTCAGTAAGTGCAAGCGCAGGATGGTCGGCAGGCTTTGTCGTATATCTGGTTGTATAGTACGATATGACTTAATATTATGGTTACTAATAATATATCTATGCCTATGTGTCATATCTTTTAACTCTATTTTTTTACGGTGTCATAATAAAAAAGGCTAGCTTTTCATAGATCTATCGATTCATACTAATTACATTATTGGCAGAGCTGGGAGTGTTTTGCCCATTGTCCTTTTCCAAAAATATTTTTACATCATCTTAAAGCCCTTCAAATTCCGCTCTTTTGAGCTCTCATACGTCCTCGTGGCCCTAAACCTCGGGGTATCACGGGCGAGTCGCACTTTCAGCGAAAATGGGGGCCTGCTAGAGTGAATGAAAAAGCATTTTCAATGTTATAATCTCTAAAGAAATATTAAATAACATTTTCTCGTTAAAATATATGGCTGTATGTACGTGGGTATATATAGTGCGCGTGTGTATATGTATATAATTAAAATTTTATTGTACGTAAATATAACAGACAGGCAACAAATAGTCTTGTCATATTCTGCCGTATTTGCATTATTGAGTAAGACAGACATAAATATTAAATATACAGGGTGTCCCATGGGTTTGTCACACCGAGAGAAAGTATATTAAATATTAAGTTAGCCCCCCACTTTTTGAATTTTATTATTATCCAGGTTGTTCCGGATTGTTCTCTGTTTGTTCTACATTATTCCAGTTTTATTTGAAAAACTAAAATTTGGAGCTGCTAGACAAAAAAAAACCTTTTAACTAAAGGTGTGCCCCAATTTGACCCTTGTTATCATACTATGTTAGTATAATTTTATGTGTAAAGTGCTTAAGAGTTTACGACTTGACAAAGGAATGAAAAAGATAACTGGCAAAGGTTTTCTTACTCGGACTGTACAAGAATAATTATACAATGTCCATGAGAGCTACTGCGGCCAAACTGTTGCAGTTTGGCAGAATAGAAATAAGTGTTGTTGCCTGGTCTACAGCGAAAATATATTACAAAAACACATACACAAAGCTTTGTTTCTGAAACATGTTTCTACACATGCCATCTAATGCTAGCGTTGCTGTCATACACAAAATACATAAGGTTACGTTCAAAAACTATGATCCAGGTGCAACAAATGTCAAATTTGGCAAAAGTTTCATGCATTTCATGTCAAAATTGAAAGGTCAAGAGTGAAAAGTTGTACTCAGAGCGTATACGTGTTTTCCATCGGACTCAGAAAGCAAAAACATTGTTGATGCAAAGAAATATGTGTAGTGAAACAAATTTTTGTGTAAAGGACTTTGTTGAATGTTATTATGTTTTTGTTGATTGCGTAGGGTTAATATTTATGAAAATTTTAATAAATAAATAAGAAACACATTATGGGAGCTTTAAATATTCATATACTATTCATACGCTGTAAATTTTAATTTTATTTTATTTTTTTTGGCTTTCATTTTGTTTCGCAATATTTATCTAATTGATTTCAGTAATTTGACATTTGTATTTAAATCTTTTATTCTTAATTTTTATTTAAATTATTATCGATGACCTTAAATGTCATTTAATTTAAGTAGGCTGCTGCTGAAAATCAGTTTCGTGGCACATGTTGCCTCGACATATACTGAGCAGTGACCTGTTTGGTACACAACCTTTATGTAACACAATAAGTTATTTTTGTAATTTGTGCCAAATAAACGTTTTATTATTATTATTATTATTATACTGACCATTGCCAAAGTTGCTTTACTTTTACAATCGCCAACCAAACACTAGTCACTTGATCATCAAGCTCCATATTACAAAAGATATACGAGTAACCAACATACCAGTAATCCGGCTATGTTGTGGATTCCGGTCCATGTGCAGACGGTTCTTTGATGCTGTCTCTGCAGCCCTGGACACGGACCCATTGCGTCTGGAAGACATCCTGGAAGCATAGTACAAAGTCAACGTCTGTCGGTGAAATCAGTGGCAAAGAAAAGCACTGTGACCCCATAGTGATATGTGGAAATCAAGGCCTATGAATTACTATTACCCAACATAAACATCCCAGCAAACTTCTTGAACGACGACCAAAGACAAGAAAGCCTGCGCAGTAGCAATTTAACATACAAAAATGTCTACTGTCTGACCATAGACAAGTTTATTTGTCTTTGGTATTGGTCAAGATGTTTGCTGCTACAAACATCTAGTTGTTTGTAAGAAGTAGGAACATTCATTTTATATTTCTACATAATACTTGATCAACATAGAGGCACTACTATGAAATGAAGAAGAAGATACGACAATCATATTTTAAAGATATTTAGTAGACAAGGCCGTTTTCAAAAATGCTGTCGATGCTAACATTGTCTTGAATATTTATTTATACGTTATTCCACAAAGAAGTGTACAAGTGGCAGACTTAATGCCATTAGGAATATAAATGGTGACTCAGCTATGTGTAACACCACTGGCATAAAAAGTTAAGGGGAATTATCAGACAAGGACATAGTACGAAAAATAACATGAAAACGATGTTAAAGGCTAGAGTAAAAGAGAAATATCACCGCAAAGACAATAGAAAATACTGTATCTATTATATATGTATGTTAGAGAGGGCAACTTCACTGTTATCAAATTTGATGACTAACCATTAAACAAGCAGGCACCCACAGTTAAGCCATAATCACTTCTGCATGCAATTTTCATAATTATATACCAGGTGCAAAAAAATACCCCAACCGTTGGTGTAAATACGGTCTACTGCAACCACATCCTCGCTTAACAAATCTGAGATCCCAGCACGAACTTTGATCGCTCCTTGTATCGAATCGTCAAAGCTTGTATGAAAACTGAGCAGGGCCCCCTACCACACGTAAGAACCAGCCAGTTGGATCTTTCCATACAAAATTTGACAGTGACAATATCGACAGTGGAAAAGCAAAATCGCTTATACGCCACTTTGGTACTGCTTAAAAATAACATTAATGAAAACGGAAATTAAGCTCATTTTTAAGCAGGACCAAAGTGGCGTATAAGCAATTTTGCTTTTCCACTGTCGATATGATTAGAGAGCTGTCAAAATTCATGCTTGGGCCTCTGACCCCAATCCCCCATAGAGCCTCATCTCACCAAAAACAAAACAATGGCAAAAGATTTGAAGACTGTTTTTTTACTGTGGTTTTTCTAAGAAGGCGTTTAAATTTGAGAAAAGATTTATTTTTGTTTTGTGGCTGTTTCCGTTTCACACAAAAATTTCGCCAATGATATGCATTTTTTAAAATAACCTAAATATGCAGATTTTACCTGGCTCAAGGTGAAATGATTGATAGGTTTTTTAATTAATCACTACTGCTAAATTCATAAACACATATGTTACAGTCATTTGAAAATATGTTTAGATAATGATTATCTTGTAATGATACCAAAGTACATTTAATTGAGGTAAGCATGAATAATTCAAAAAAAGAAGAGGAACATGTCGTTTGACAGAAATAATTACATGGCATTATGTTACAGTGAGTTTGGCATGAGTATGGTGACAAAAAATACCACTGTTTACAAACCCGATGCCGTCTTTTCAATGTTTTCTGGCATGTTTACAGAGATATCTGCAGTATTTCTTATCAATACTGACGTTTCCAATACATAACAAAGGTATTCAAATTCAAACACATGCCTTCAAAACCTATTATTAGTATAAATTATAATGATTGCAAATGAATTCTTTGTGTAATGACAAGGTGATAAAGCACACAAAATATGTCATAGAATAAACAACACACAACAGACATTGTCCCATTTTTCAAGTGCAAACATTCAAGAAATCTTAGTACTGCTTAAACAATGACAAATTCATCTCCCATTTAAGTTTTAATGACCCAGATACATTCTATTTTAAGTACTTTCACAAAATGGCCGGCCAAAGTATCGATCCAATCGCCTCCACTCAAATTATTGAAAACCTTACCTCGAGAAGATTTGCGCACGGAACGAAAGGAGCTAGGGCTCCGAACGCGCGCGACGGGACGCGGAGGGCGAAGCCCTGGGGCGCGGGCGACGGTGCCACGCGGCGGGGCTGACGCGATGCCCGCAGCGCCGCTGTAAGCCAACCGAATACTTAATTTCACGAGAGCGGCGCGCGGGCACATCGAGGACTCGCGAAGAGGCTACGCGAACGAAGACCCACGCGAGGTGAACATGCAACCTCTGGGCTCACGCGGCGGGGCCTCACGGGACAGGCCAGACGCGACATTCAACAACAACTCCATGTTCAAGCATCCTCGGTACACCTTCCATCCTTCGTCCGCAGCTCCTATGACACGGCGACAGCTGAACATCAAACATACTAAATCCACCTTAACTAATCACAAAACAAAGTTACGAACCAGCAGCGATAACACCGTAACTTTTCACTGAAGTTCAATGGTAATTCGCCAGAGATAACTCGTTAAAATCCGCGACACGCCTTGGACAGGTGAACGGCCATTTTGTTTTGCAGATGATTTTTTACGTCACGCACTCGATGAAAGTATTTTGGTATTTGACATTGTTTTAGCCAATCCCCGTCGACCGTCACTACTTTCACTTTGCACCATTGGTTGAAAATACTGTCAACAAGTACGACGACCCTTTAGGGTTGTCATATACATAATTAAACTAAGTCGTAGTATTGATTTTTATTAAAATCAACGTCTACATTAATTTTATTCAAACAATTACACACAACGAAAATTTTAGATACCCAAAAGATAACTATTGAACATGAATAAATTTAAAACTGTCTACAACGAAGCAATGACCTAAGAATGAAACAAATTTTTTTTTTTAATATGGTAACATTGTATATATTAGTGTTGTCGCATAATATTTTAAAACTATTTTAGTAGATAAACGAAATTAACATAAGTATAACAATGTTATATTTATTTTTATTTTATAATGGTTTCAAAGAGAAATTCTAAGTGCAAAACGGTCTCTTTATTAGTGTGCAAATTGGAAACTAGCATCTAATATTCATGTGTTGGTGGATGCAAACAAACAAAACTCGGGTTTTATGTTTCATAAAACTGCTACATAAATACTACTTATTTTTCAGCAGGACGGAAGCTATGATGGTGTTTTAATAGATAGTTACAGGTGAATTTATTATTATATAAACTACTCAGTATTTTTTTTATTTTTGTCAATGGGCAACAAAAATGCCATTATACAACCTTGTACTTTACTGATAGTAGTATAAGGCCTTTATGCCAGCAACAATTATCTATACCGAAATATTTCTCATAGTACAATATTGTATACAAAATATTACGATGAAATAAATGATTCTTTAAGATAGGTGAGTACCTGCCTATAAAATAAAGCCTGCATAAAAAAATAACAGAGCCACCGGCTTAGCCCCTTGTAAGATAAGATAGGAAGGGTATAAATTTTATTTATATTATCAAGAAAATCGTATATACTCGTAGGTAGATATTATCTTGTTACGATTCCACGTAGAAGGGAATACGCCGAGTTAGCAGTCACCCACAAAACAGTGCACACGGCCCTAAAAGCTGATTCAGCGAAAGATCGCATATCGGTCGCTGCAATTGACGCAACTGGCGTAAACTGCTGACTACGAGCCTCGTGCCTCCACCGCAGCGGGCTACGTGACCGGACGAGGAGCGTCACTTCGATTCTTACATCGATCGAGTCGTGACTTAAAATAATTAGATTATATTTTAATTGTAATAATTTTCCTTGTATCGGAAATTAAAGTTAGTTTTAGTAAAATAAAATTGGTTTTTTTTGAGGCCTCCGGTCGTGGCTAACGTAATTGGCGCAGTCGGTAGGATTCCCGGGTCGTCGCGTAGCCTATTGGGAATCACGGAATCGGGTTCGCGCCGCGCTACGATAGACTTTCAAGTCCTCACCGGGATCCTGCATATCGAACGGGCCTGCGCCGGAGTATCCGAAAATTGATAGCAGCTCAAGAAAGACCGAGATAATATGTTTATGTGAGTACACCTCTGATTTTTCTCTAGTGTTGCTCTCCCTTTAGTCCTTAAATTACTTATTTCCCGTAGTTATAATAGTTTTTCAAGATTTTTCACCCAAGAAGTAATAGGGCCCCTAAGGCTTTAAGGCATACTAGGGTTACCCGAACCATTATCGATAGAAATAGGAATATCGATAGTGACTTAGAGAGTAGTTTTAGCTATAGTACAATAAGCGAAGTTACAATGGCTGATCCTGATGTTATTATAAAGGCCTTACGCCTGGTGCCAGATTTTGATGGTAACCCAAACGTGCTTACGAGATTTGTGAGGTTATGTGACCAGATTGTAGAAACTTATAGTGACCAGTCAGGCGAAATAGGCAAACTTTTTATTATTAATGGTATCCTTAATAAAATAACGGGACCCGCAGCTAGGACAATAAACTCCAACGGAATTCCTGAGACTTGGGATGGCATTAGAAATGTGCTGGTAAATAATTTTACTGACCAGAGGGATGAGACCACCCTCTACAATGACCTAGCTGTGCAGACCCAGGGGAGCAACACCCCTCAAGAATTTTACGATAAATGCCAAACCCTCTTTTCTACCATCATGACGTACGTCACCTTACACGAAACCATACCTACAACAATTGAAGCAAAACGTGACTTATATAAAAAGCTTACGATGCAAGCTTTTGTACGCGGACTTAAGGAACCTTTAGGTTCTCGTATAAGGTGCATGCGTCCTGATACAATCGAAAAGGCATTGGAATATGTACAAGAAGAGTTAAACACCATGTATTTGCAAAATCGTAATGAAGCCTTACCAAAGACTGTTCAGAACGCGTCTAATTATAGACCTCCCGTACATATGCCAATGCAAAATGCTTATGCCGTTCCGAAACCGTTTTCTTTCCCTGTAAAATTCCCAAGCATGCAAGCTCCACCCCCTCGCTTTAATAACAATTTTCCGCAGAAACCTCACTTCCAACAACCCATGCCACCACCTCCCATGCGTATGCCCACGCGCACTCAACAGATGTTCAGTGCACGTCCTAATAACTATAACCCGCAAAGCAACATGTTTAGAATATCGCCTAGACCTAATTTCAATTTTAATTCTAATATTCCTAAGCCTATGAGCGGAGTAAGCCACTTTACGCCTCGAGTTTTACCCCCAACTGGGCACGATTGGACTAAGCATGGTAATCCACCACCATCAAATTATTTCAAAACTCGCGACGTAAATGTGAACGAGTGTACCCCTTACGATGACTATTCTAATTACTATTACAATGACTACTATGACACTGACCCTTACTATAATATGCCTGAGCCTTACCATGTTTATGAATATAATGACCCAAATCAATGCCAATATCAAGTTGAGGAACTACCACAAACTGATGAGTGGTATAGCCACGTAGAGGAGCAAGACCAGCCCTCTACATCCTCTAAGTCGGAAGACCAGGATTTTCGGAAGGACAGGAAATTAAAAAACTTAAAATAGAACTGAACCTTCAAACACAGAGGCAGCTACCCTATGTTCTTATTGCCAATCCGCCTCTTAAATTATTAATAGATACAGGTGCCAATCAATCTTTTCTGAGCCCTGAAGCCGTAAGCTACCATTTTCCTCACATACAACTTGATTATGACCCCTTCGAAGTATCTAATATACATGGAACCAGTAGAAATGATCATTCAATAACTATTCCTCCTTTTCCTGAGTTTAGAGACGAAACAGACATAAAATTTTTCGTATATAAGTTTCATGACTATTTCGACGGACTGATTGGACTAGACCTTTTGACTCAATGGGAAGCGACCATAGACTTAAAAGACCTATTACTGACAACACGAACTACCACGAACCCTATTAGAATGTATAACTCGCGGAACGTAAATCTCTACGAAGATATAATACCGGCAAAGTCATCAAAGTTAATACGGTTACCTATTAACGCCGCCGACGGACAAGTAATAGTTAACGAACAAGCTATTTGTAACTGCATAATTTCCGAATGCCTCACGTATAATAAGGATAGTCGCGGTATAGTAGAAGTAACGAACCCAACTAACAATGACCTTATATTTTCATTAGATCGCCCAGCAGTAGCAGAGTTATTTAACACCGAAGCTTTTGATGTTAAGTATGCAAACTCTGAAACTACTAACAATTCGCGTGTTAAAGATGTTATCTCTCGCCTAAGAACAGATCACTTAAATCCTGAAGAGGAAACGAATCTTATACAACTTTGCTCTCAATATTCCGATATATTCTATCTCGAAGGTGAACCCTTAACTTTCAGTAATAAGATAAAACACTCAATTAAGACTACCGATGAGATGCCCATCTACACAAAGAGTTACCGCTATCCTTTTGTACATCGTGATGAGGTTCGCGAACAAATTGCAAAAATGCTAGATCAGGGAATAATACGCCCCTCAGAATCTGCATGGAGCTCTCCCATCTGGATTGTTCCTAAGAAAGCTGACGCATCAGGTAGACAAAAGTGGCGTTTAGTTGTCGATTTCAGAAAACTAAACGAAAAGACAATTGACGATAAGTATCCCATCCCCAATATAACAGACATCCTTGATAAACTGGGCAAGTGCCAGTACTTCACGACCTTGGACTTGGCTAGTGGATTTTATCAGGTACAAATGAACCCTGATGATATTCACAAAACCGCATTCAACGTGGAGCACGGACACTTTGAGTTCATGAGGATGCCCATGGGTCTCAAGAATTCTCCATCAACCTTCCAAAGAGTGATGGATAATGTCTTGAGAGGGCTTCAGAACGTCATTTGCCTTGTGTACCTTGATGACGTCATCGTTTTCAGTACCAGCCTCCAAGAGCACATGGTGAATCTTGAGAAAGTGTTCCAAAGACTGAGGGAATCTAACTTCAAGATCCAGATGGATAAGTCTGAGTTCTTGAAGTTAGAGACGGCGTATCTTGGACACATCATAAGTAGGGATGGCATTAAGCCGAACCCAGATAAAATAAAAGCAATTGAGAACTACCCCTTGCCTAAAACCACCAAACAGATCAAACAGTTCTTAGGATTACTAGGGTATTATCGTAAATTCATTCCAGACTTTGCCAAAATTACTAAGCCCCTAACTCAGTGTTTAAAGAAAAACAAGTCAATAAATTTAGATTCACAATACGTAGCATGTTTTGAAAAATGTAAAAAGTTACTCACTAATGATCCCATATTGCAATACCCAGATTTCACCCGTGAATTTAACTTAACAACTGACGCCTCAAACCTCGCAATCGGTGCCGTTTTATCACAAGGGCCCATAGGCACAGACAAACCAATTGCCTATGCCTCTCGGACCCTTAACGAAAGTGAAATAAACTATAGCACAATTGAAAAAGAATTGTTAGCTATAGTTTGGGCCACTAAATACTTTCGGCCTTACTTGTTTGGGCGAAAGTTTAAAATAATCACCGATCATAAACCCCTACAGTGGCTTATGAATTTGCGAGAGCCAAATTCTAGACTCACGAGATGGCGTTTGAAACTAAGCGAGTATAACTATACCATTCTTTATAAAACCGGAAAAGCAAACACCAATGCCGACGCCCTATCTCGTGTAGAAATCTATAACGAAGAAACTGACTCCATGGCTGTGAATCCCTCTGAAATTCCTCCCTCTATAAGTAAAAATTCTGAAACTGACACAGTTCATACTGACCAGGAACATCCCATACTCGAGGTACCAATTACCGACGACCCTTTGAATAGATTTCACCGACAACTTTGCTTGACTATTGTAGGGGATATAAAAAAACGAACGACAGTAACCAAACCTTTTGACAGTCACACGCGTATTTCAGCTCAACTGTCTGAATCTAATCTGGAAGAAGACGTGGTAAACGTAATCAAAGAATACGTCAACCCAAAAGTTAAGACTGCCCTTTTCATTACACCCCCATTAGGCATATACAAAATAGTTCCTATCTTACAAGACAAATTTAAGAATTCAGCAATGAACCTGGTTATAGCAAAATTTGAGCTGGAAAACGTTAAGGAATACTTACGTCAACAGGACATCATACGACACTATCATGAGGGAAAAACTAATCACAGAGGCATCAACGAATGCTATCTATCCCTATCTCGCAAATATTTCTGGCCCAAAATGAAGGAAAATGTTACTAAGTTTATCAACGAGTGCACTATCTGCGGCCAAGCAAAGTACGATAGAAACCCTATTAGGCAACAATTTAATATTGTGCCTCCTGCCTGTAAACCCTTTGAAATTGTCCACATGGATCTTTTTACTGTTCAAGGAGACAAATATATCACCATGATTGATGTCTTCTCAAAGTATGGTCAAGCCTACCATCTCAGAGATGGTACTGCGCTAAGTGTAATTCAAGCCTTACTACAATATTCTACCCATCATGGTCTACCCCTCACTATCGTCACTGACCAAGGCACCGAATTCACTAATCAAATGTTTGCAGAATTCACTAGAGTCCATAAAATCAACCACCACAAAACCCTTGCGAATGCCCCCAATGATAATGGAAACATTGAGAGATTCCACTCCACCCTTTTAGAACACCTTAGGCTATTGCGCCTTCAAAATAAGGAAGAAGCAACCGTTAACCTCATGCCCTATGCTATAATAGCATACAACAGTTCAGTCCACAGTTTTACCAAGTGTAGGCCGTATGATCTTATAAATGGACATCTTGACCCGAGAGACCCCACTGACATAGACTTAACAGTACATCTCATGCAACAGTACATTAATGTTCACCGTGACCAAATGAAGACAGTTTACGACTTTATTAACGACTCAAGTTTAGCTAACCGTACTGCCATAATTGAAAGACATAACAAAACACGTGAACCTGAAGAAGAGTATCAGCCTCAGCAACAAGTTTTCATCTCGAATCCTTTAGCAAGCCGACAAAAACTAGCCCCACGTTATACTCACGACAAAGTACTAGCCGACTTACCTATACATATTTATACTTCAAAGAAACGCGGTCCCATAGCAAAATCTAGATTAAAACGTGTACCAAATAGCGCTAAATTGTTACAGGATAACGCTGACTCTAACCTTGACCCTGGGACTAGCGGAGGAGATAAGACTTGAAAGTTTGGATGACGGCCCTGGACTTTTACCGTTTAGACTTGGACCCATGAACTTAATAACACATTCCCATAGCTTCCTGCAATACATAGAATTAACCGATATTCATAATAAAATAAGCATAGTGAGAGGTCAATTAATAGAACTAGAAAATAAGTTACCTAACGACACACACATTTTATTTGAAATTCAAATAGACTATCTAAAAACTAAATTAAATAAGGTATCCTATCAACTAGAGAGTTTAGAACCCCATCGAGCAAAGCGCGGTCTTGTAGATGGAATGGGATCGGTTATAAAATCTCTAACTGGAAATTTAGATTATACTGATGCTATAAAATATAATAATGCTATCAAAAGTCTGAAGGATAACCAGGATAAAATCAGTTCTCAAATCAATAGTTATATCAGTCTTAGCAAAGAATGGATGGCTCACCACACTAACATTATATCCAGTATTGCACAAAATCAAATTAAAATTAATGAGACATTACATTTGCTCTTAGATACAGATGCGTATGTTAAGCACAGTCTAATAAAATATGCAAAGTTAGCACAACTTCTTAGTATCATCACTGACAACATTGATGACTTATCTCTTGAGTTACAGCGAATAGAAAATATCCTTGCTTTTACACGTACAGCAAGTACACATCATTCAATGTTAGGTATTAATACGTTAAAACTAATCTTAAAAGATTTACTCAATTATTATAATAAAGACCAGCTATTAAATTTAGAATTTAGAGAATATTATAATGTTATAGAAACAGGATCCTTTTATTCGGGTAACCAGATAGTTATAGTTTTTAAAGTTCCAATAATATCGCCACTTACTTACCAACTTTACAAGCTCCCTATAGCACCTAATAAGGATAACCGAGCCCTCATCCCTCCTTATCCTTTAGTAGCAACCCATGAGAATCTTTATGTGTACATTGAGGCTGAATGCCCGAAGTACAACACTCGGTATCTCTGCCATGAGAAATTGCACCAACGACTAAGATCGAATCCAGACTGCATCCAGGAACTCCTTTACCACCAACGACTAGATGATACCTGCCAACCAACACCCGTTCGTATCCTGAGGGAAGACATCCAGAGACTAGACGATCGCCACTACGTCGCCATGTTTCCCAGTCCCACGCAAGTTCAACTTATCTGCGAACGTAACGACTATCAAATGCTGAAAGGAAGTTACCTCATCACTATTCCATCTCAATGCTCAATAAGGACGAAGGAATCAACTATCTATAACACCAACGATCGAGTTGAAGGACAACCCATGAAAATTTTGAACATCTCAGACTACGGTGCCCCAAATAGCGCTGCACCGCCTCCTGTGAAGCTGTCATCAATCAACCTTAGAGATCTTCGAACAATTCAAGATAAAATCTCATCTCAAACTGCAGTTCATCTAAATGAGACTTCTACAGACTCACTTTACCACACTACATTGCCATTTTATGTAGTGCTGATGATTGTACTCGCTACTATCATCCTGTACAGAAAGTATGCGACGTACTACAAGAATAAGGATGCAGATCCGAAGACCGAATTAGAGCAGCCCAAACTTGACTCCATGTATGCAACACCAGGACCTGCAAAGCCTGCACGCCAGCATCCAGCAACATTTTTGCGACTTTCCCAAAAATAGTTGCTGCTCTTCGGGAGGGAGATGTTACGATTCCACGTAGAAGGGAATACGCCGAGTTAGCAGTCACCCACAAAACAGTGCACACGGCCCTAAAAGCTGATTCAGCGAAAGATCGCATATCGGTCGCTGCAATTGACGCAACTGGCGTAAACTGCTGACTACGAGCCTCGTGCCTCCACCGCAGCGGGCTACGTGACCGGACGAGGAGCGTCACTTCGATTCTTACATCGATCGAGTCGTGACTTAAAATAATTAGATTATATTTTAATTGTAATAATTTTCCTTGTATCGGAAATTAAAGTTAGTTTTAGTAAAATAAAATTGGTTTTTTTTGAGGCCTCCGGTCGTGGCTAACGTAATTATCTTGATACAGTTTTATGTAAAATGCATTGCATTTTATCTTTAAACACAACATAATACTGTATCATATTACATAAACTGGAGAGACTTAAGACAATTAAGTTATGATAAGAATATTCTGTCTATTGTTTCAGTAATAAAAAGTAATAATCTGATAACTATTCATCTTAACAGCTTACTCAGTAATTACATTTGTCAGTTGTCTGTGTGTTGTATTGTCCCACGCTGGTGGTAAACAAGTTGGACTGAGGTAATACTTAGATGCTCATGCATGTGACCATGTTACAAATATATAACGTCCAAAGTATTAAATTGATTCGGTTACACTACATTGCACCTACATAATTATTTCAGCTAAGTAAGAACTTCATAGTTAGGATTATAACGCCATTATTAAATAAATATAAAAATAGCAATGTTACTATAGCTCAACATAATGCCGTTTTAAACACATCAGGATATTTTCTTTTGTTTCAGTTTTAACTGTAGCTGCACTGCGGATGTTAGCAGTGTATTTACCTATGCGTGAGTATTAATGTTTTAAAATGTTATTTTAGCAAAATCCGTTTAAAGTCTATTAACTGTTAGGAAAACTATAAATTTTATTGATATACCTATAGGTAGGTACATGTTCACTACTCCCACACTAACCAAGCATTCTTTCAAACTGGGTAGGTACCTATTCTTGATTGTAAAGTGTGTATTTTGTTCTAATATTATCAATAATGAGGCACCTTAGAATTTTGGTCTTATAATGATGTAGGTTACTGGTATGTAGGCTAAAGGTGCTTCTATTTTTAAAGTCCGACATATTTTTTTTTATTGTGAAGTCTGATTTGGTTTTAAATGAAATTTATTGACAACCTCCTCTTAGTTGCTTTCTGTGGTCGTGTGGTTTATTAAGTGCAAGCAACAGGGCACCAGATTTTACACCCCCTCCTAGCTATGACCCTGCAAATCAAGTGCATATGTATTAGGGCAATTAGGGCTTGAGGCAAAATTAAGTGATTTGTTGCTCTTCAGAATCACTCCTACACATTTTCGTGAAATACAGTGACTTAAAGGCTTTGATGGCCACTTTTTTTTATAAAACTAGGTAGGCCAATGACTCTACCCCACCTGATGTTAAGTGGTGATAAAGTCCAAACTGCGGTACCAGCTGTGCTGCCTGCCAGCTTTTACTTTATTTTGGTTATTTATATACCTCTTTTCTCTTATTCTACATAAAGAGAACGTTAATCCGTGTCATGTTAATAACGGAGAATGTGATAATACAATGATAGGCACTGTAAATGCGATCACGAGTATTCACGAGAGCACCCGCGTGCAAAAGTAGGTAATCCACTGTACGCATATAATTAGATCAGTGAATCTGCACATGCAGATCACGTGTAGGTATTGATGTAATGCATCGGGTAGGACAAGATAGGACAATCGATAAAAAAACATGAAAATGAAAGAAAACATTTATTGAAAGTCATTTGCGATCATTTACTCCCGCGTTGCGTAGTCTGATACCAATGAATGCCTACGTTCATTTAAGAACCCAGGACGACCACCATCCCGTGGCAGTTTGGCTGGGTCTGCTATCGGGCGCATCCTCTCGGGTGGCGGATGGGAGGTACCGGCTTCGGCCGGCGTGGACCATACCCAGCTGTGGAGACCTGGCTGGCGTCCTGGGTATCCCGGGTAGCGGCAGTCGGGTCAAACTCGTAACCCTGCACATAGTGCGGGGCCGAGGGCCGCCGTCTGCAAAGGAACTGTTTCCTTTGGAGGCGGGGGCTGCGAGGAAGACAACCTCTCTAAAAAATTACCCGGTGGTGGTCTCGGCTGGCGCCCTGGGTATCCCGGGTAGCGGCAGTCGAGTCAAGCTCGTAACCCTGCACATAGTGCGGGGCCGAGGGCCGCCGTCTGCAAAGATACTGTTTCCTTTGGAGGCGGGGGCTGCGAGGAAGACAACCTCTCTAAAAAATCACCCGAGGGGTCTCTCGGCCGGCGCCCTGGGTAGCCCGGGTAGCGGTGGTCGAGACTCCATAGGTTAAGGCGGAAACGCCATTGGTGAGGGCGGTTGCGGCGCGAACTCCGCGTTGCTTCCGGCCAACCCGTAACCCCGCACGTGGTGTGGGGCCGGGGGCCGCCTTCCTTCGGGGCGGGGGCTGCAAGGAAGAAAACCTTTTCAAAAATTACCTTTTGATGAGGCCAGGTAGGGTTCCCTCGCCCGGAAGAGGGAAAAACTTAATGTAATGTCGGACAATGGTTTATATTTGTCCTGCGATCCCGCTGACACCGGGCGCCCTGGGGAAGCTCCTACCCAGGGTGTGAAATTTGCTAGCAGCGGCCTATGCGCTCCGGTTGGCCACCGGCGCCAGGGGGATTCCGGTACCCCTGGTGTTAAATTAGCTACCGAGGCGTTTGGAGGAGAGGTTCTAAGGTTGAGGGGCGGGGCGGATGAGGGCAAGGATATAACACCCTCCCCTGCCAAAGTACATACGGCCCGACGGGGCAAGAGAAGTGCAGCGGCTTCTACTAGACTGACGACAACAAGTGGTAAGCCAGAACCACCGACCATAGACGACGAGGAGGAGTCTGAAGATAATCGCTCATGGAAGGAGGTGAGCGATGACACTATGGATATAATTCAGGGAGTGGTAGATGCGGTCAACGACGCCAGGGATGCCAAAGAGTTGAAAAAGCCTCAATACGGCAAGATTCTTGACAGCCTTGAGGCACTGGATGCGAGCCTGAATTACATCTTCAGTAGGGCTAGTACGGAAAGCTCCTATTTTGAGAGAGCTCGCCGGTACCGGAATGAGAGAGATCGATGCAGGGAGAGGCTGGAGGATGCGGACGCTGAAATGAGTCGGCTTCGCACACAGAACTCCGCTCTGGCGAGAGAAGTGGAGGAGATGCGGGTCCTCCACGAAAAGGTGATGGGTGAAGGCAGGCCTGATAAACTGAAATGGAAAGAGGTCGTCGAGGAATTGAAAGGCTCGCTTATATCTTCTATAAGCGAGATGGTCAATACTCGGCTGGCCTCCATAGAGGAAAGGTTGCCGCCAAGGGAACAGGCTTCAGAGCCTCCCCGGGCGGATACAATGAAGAAACCGGCAACCCAGCCGATTAAGAAAACGACTGCGGACTCACAAGAGTCATGGAGTGTGGTGGTACGACGGGGAAAGAGCAGGAAGACTCCGGTATCTGCCGCAGTGTCAACACAAGACACGCAGCTGGAATCGGCCAAGGTGCGTGGGAAAGGGCGGGAGGATCGTCAGCGCCCCCCTCTGAAGCTGAAGACACCGACGACGGCGGCCATCACGCTGAAGCTAACAGCGGAGGCCGCAAAGAAGGGCATCACCCTCCAGAAGGTGATGGAGAAGGCAAGGAGTGATATCTCTTTGCCTGACGTTGGTATAGCGGGTGGCCTGACCATTAAGGCGAGTCAGACCGGGGACAAGCTGCTGCTGGTTCCTGGGCCTGACAGTGGGACGAAGGCCGACACCCTAGCAGCGCGCCTTCGAGAAGTGGTGGCGGGCCTCGCTGAGGTGGGAAGGCCGGAGAAGATGGCGGGCCTACGGGTGTCTGGCCTCGAAGACTCCGCAACGATGGCGGATGTCATCGAGGCGGTGTCGAGTAAGGGTGGTTGTCCCACCAATCTGGTGACCGCTTCGGAACTGCGTCCCGGCCCGGGGGGCATGGGGCTAACGGTAGTGCGGTGCCCAATTGGCATCGCAAAGAAAGTGGTAGTTGGCGGCGTGCTCCGGGTGGGCTGGTGCGCCGCACAGGTGCGACTCCTGGGCCCCCTTCCTATGCGCTGCTTCAGGTGCATGGGCAGGGGGCACACCTGCCGACAGTGCCCATCTGAGCACGACCGAAGCCAGGCGTGCTTCCGGTGTGGGCAGCAGGGACACAAGGCGGCGGAATGCGCTGCCGAACCCTGCTGCGCCATATGTAAGGAGAGTGGTTTGCCGGCCGACCACGTAATGGGGAAGGGGAGGTGTGACCCGCCGGTTACCAAGGGCAAACCCCCCGAGAGAGTGGCCTCTGAGTCGGCGCCTGCACGGGCGCCCTCAGAGGGGGGGATGTCCGAGTAGCCTCGGCCGCTCGAACCCCCCCACGAATGCTGTCGCCCGCCTTTCCCCCCTCTTCTCCTAGGAGAAGACGCGGGGAGACGGGGGCGACCGGGAGGGGTGAGAGGGACGGGAAGATATACGCTTCCCCTCCCGTTCCCCCCTCCCAGGAACGGCGCCCCCCCCACTCGTAGTTCTGTCCTACAAAGGGGGGGCGGCGGAGGGTTCTTGGACGGGTATGCCCAGGAGTCCCCTCCGCAGCGGATGGGGGGCGGTACGGTGGGCAGTAGGCCGCGTACCCAGCCCCCACGCGCGGGCCTACCTGCGCACGTCTGCGGGGTCCCCGTAATACCGCGGGAGACCCCTGCCGTGGAGCCCCGGCAAGGCCGGGAAGCTGCTGGGGGCGGAGCCGTGGTAGAATCCCTAACGGGGACCCTGCGGCTCCGCACTAAGCAGTTAGAAGGTATTCGCAGGACTTTTTTAGCGGATATTATGCTGTAAAGCGCCCGTAAGAGTTGCGGGGTCCTCGGTGGTTAGCCACCGGGGGTCCGTAAGACTTGCGGGAGCCAGGTGTGAGGTCCGTTCGGCGGTGTGCCTCTTAAAGGCGCCGTCGTCTGTAAAAAGATTTTTTACCTGCGTTATAAAAAAAAAAAAAAAAAGGACGACCACCATGGCTAAGTGGTTTGTATGCCAGGTTTCAAGGTGTGGCCTTCTCGAGAGGTCCCGGGTTCGAATCCCGGTGGGGGCAGATGTTTGTGTGATGAATACGAGCATTTGTACTCCAGTCATGGATGTTTAGTATGTATGTATTATGTATGTATTTACTTTGGGGCTAGGCTAATTGGTGTGTGTCGGAAATATTTATTTTATTTATTTATTATATATACCCTAAAAATAATAATAATAAATCGGTAATATAGTTAGGTACATCTTGGAGTTCGTATCTTATTCACTTTCTTCATCAAATTTTATTTGATCCGTTCTATACATATAATAAAATGGTCATACATATAATATAATAGTCAAAACTGTACATTGAATATTTTTCTAAAAAAATACTTGGGGTGTGATCTACAATCGATACCAAAGCCAAAAATATAAATTTTAGAATTTTTGTCTGTTTATCTGTATGTATGTCCGGGATAAACTCAAAAGGAACTGCATGGATTTACTTCAAATTTGGCACGAATGTTATTAAGAAGTCGGGTCAACATATAGGTTACATATTATCATGCTATCACCTACGGGGAACGAGCAGTGAACCGTTATTTCTAACTAACTCCACGCGTACGAAGTCGCGGGCGGCCGCTAGTCTTGAATAAAGAAATGATTGCAGTAATTTTCTAGAGTTCCCTCTATCAGACAAAATCTTGTTGCTCCGAAATTCATTTGGCATAGCAAACTTAGCATAATCTGCTTTTAACGAATACCTATTTGTATTGCATATTTTTTTATTATGTTTAATTATAAATTGGCCGAAAGTTTATACGTCCGAATTCACAATAGCAAACTTTTGAGATGGTAGAATTTTATAAAGCATCATTACCTTTAGCAAATGGAAAAAAAATAGTTAAATATTCATCACAAATACCCTTGACACTAGTGAATACCTAAATACTTCACAATATATCAAAGTTGTATTGAATATTCATCTATTCCTACACGACTCTAGTTGCTAAGTTACAAATAGATATTTTTGTTAACTAGCGGTTCAGACAGACATAAAAAAAATGGTGTGGTTCTATGAAGCCACAATGAAAATGAATCTTTTTTTATCATTTATAAAAAAAAAGTCATCGTAGAGAAGAGTTCAGTTCAGAGTTCAGAGAAGAGTCAAAAAAAGAGAATCATGCCCGGGCCGTACAATATACATATTTCATTAATACTAGCTAGAAAAGAAAGAGAGAAAGAAACCGTGCGCGCGCACTGCTTTCTCTTGCTTAAATCCCCCACTTAACTCCCGTTCGCCTCGCCCGAACACACTTTTCGTAACGCGTAACGCATTCGCCAGCTTATCTCCCAAGTAAAGCGTGCGGACAGAAGTTTCACTTCAAAAAGTCTTTCCTCGGCTGAGAATCGTACCCGGGCCGCCCGGGTAACATTTGAGTCTTCTACCGCTTCTACCACTGAACCACTTGTTGATATGGTCTGATAATTTTATTAATAATTCAGGATGTAATTCGACATTCTTTAGATGAACTAGAACCAATAAAAATTGGCGATAGAATAAAAGTTTTCAGTTTGGAAAACCTAAATTACTACACCTTAGGGGTAAAGTTGTAAGTATAGTTAGTTCTGTTTTCTTGGTACTTCCATATTTTTTTTCCTGAGAATCTTTTAAAAATAAGGTATTTATCTTTATCATTTTTTTCTGAGATATAACTGAATTTCATCCAACAATTTACCTCCTCCAAGATTTATTTTAGCGACATAAAGTATCCCTCTTAATCTTCATTCATGAATACCTACCAAATTTCATCAATATCCAGGGCCGCATTTAGAGGACTGGAAGAACTGGGCAACGAAAGAGATGACTGCCGACCACAAGCTACAACGCGACAAAATGACAAAACCAACTTTTAAGATATGGCCAAAAAACAGTGCGTAAACTTTAAATTATAGCTATTTTGTAACCATTCATCACATGACGGATTTTAATTTTAAGACTCAAAATATAAAAGATACACGAATACTAGTTAAAGACAGATCGATAGAGAATAAAAAACTATATAAGATGAAATTTAATACTGAAAATCGATCACATGTCACTTAGCTTTTACGCACGCTTTGCCGCTTTGCCGCACTTTAGTTTGAGATAGGCAGTGGAGGACCCGTATTTTTTTTTAATTCTGTTGTAGGGGCTCTGGATATCAGCCCCGTGGTCTGCCTTCAATGCGACTCTGTCAAAATCAGCAGGGCGGTGATATTCGCACGTGTAATGTTGATGATTACGTGACTGGTCGAATAACTTTGGTGTGAACACAGTCAGTGAACAACCTATTATCATGTAAAGTGCAAGATGTCAATGACATAAATGTGCTTAATTTATTTTTAATTAATAACAACATGCTAATCATTTTTTTATTTGCATTAACTGATTATGAGGTCGTGTTATGAATATAACTTATAACACGGGACTGTCCAATTTGATATACATAGTACCTATTTATGGAAATTGAAAAGTATAAACATACTTATATACTATTTCAATGCCTAACTAAATCTTTAATTCAAACGATATCACACTAATATTATAAAGGCGAAAGTTTGTGAGTGTGTGAGTATGTGAGTGTGTATGTTTGTTACTTCTTCACGTCTAAACGGCTGGAGCGATTTTAATAAAATTTTGTATAGAGTTAGCTGACACCCTAGATTAACACATAGGCTTCTTTTATCCCGAAAAACTGTTAGGTTCCAGAGGGATCTACAAAGAAACTAAGTTAACGCAGACGAAGTCGCGGGCGACCTCTAGTTCTTTAATAAATAAAGCAATGGATTTTAAAGGAGAATGGTACACGCACCAATAGAAATTAATATGGTGTCATTGGATAGGTTTTACAATCTGGAAAAACATTTACTATGGCGACTTGTCCCAAATCCTTGTCTGAAAACCACGGGAAGCCCCCAAAGTTCCACTTTTAGTTGTCATCATAATTGCAAAAATACGATAATATTACATAAGTACTGCAACGTCCGTTGCGTTACAGCCTCCTTGTGTGGGTAAACTCTTTATTCATGTAATGCCTCCGGCTGGCAGTTATATTAAAAAGGTAAAGTCATGATTTTTAAAGATTTGAAATTGAGAATCTTCTGTCGTTTGATAGAAGATTCCAGCAGATAAACTTCAGGCACCAAACTATACGTTGATAGATTAAGCTCAATTATTATATTCGCCTGATTTCTAATAAAATAAAAGAGTTAAAGATATAAGTTGTTTTTCATTTGATAAAAATACGCCCCCAGGATCTATCCCTTCAGGGTAGATCGCCGCAGTACCTATGATTGAAAACATCATGAGCGACATAATGAATGATGGAGAAAACCCATTACATTGCTTTCTTCAACCGAACGATGTTTTTATATTAGATCGCGGCTCTGAAGTCCCTGAGGACAGCTTAGATGCTATCGAAGCATGTGGATATGAAACCTACTACCTACCGTCTACTAGAGACGCAGTTAACTACTGAGCAAAGTAATGAAGCTCGATCAATTACAATATGGGTAGTGGAAGTAGTGAACGGGAGGTTCAAGAGAGATTTTAAGCTTTTGCGGCAAAAATACTTTAATAAAACACTACCGAAAATGTTTATTGATTTTAAAATCGCCGCAGCTTTGATAAATAACTTCCATATACCCATCGATGACAACACTCACGCAGAGGCCTTCCTAAACATAATCAGGGGAAAAACAGATTCCCCAAATATACTTTATGATTATGTAAAAAGAAACGTTTAAATAATCGAAGAGCGGTTTTTCAAAGAAAAGAAAGTTAAGATATACAGAAGTTCCCACTACTAACGGAAGAACAGATTATTTTACTTTCTTTAGACACCTACCAGCTAAAGCTAGCACGATCCTACTACAGCGAGCATTTGTCAAATAGATTATACATTTTAGAAATACATAGAGAAAGCGCACTCGAAGATTTAATTAAATATGGCACTTAAATCTTCGCGTTGAACTGTTTTGATAATTTCAACAGGTGTTCTTGATGTTTTTTTGTACATACATGATTCACTTATATGTTATTCTACAATACACTATGTTAATAGTTGCTACCTACTGCTGAATATTATGTAAGTGCCTACTTATAGTCATATTTCATTACAAAAGTGTTTATAGAATAGGCACCAACAAAAGTTTTCGCACCAAAAAATATTTATATATTATAATCAAATTGAACTTGTACGAGTGCATTCATTCGACCCAAAAGCAACAAGTGCCTGTACAAACTTATTTACATGGCCCATTCGACCTTGTTAAATTTTGGTATTCAATGCGCCCATTGGACCTGTTTTTATAATTCGTCTAGTACCTAAGAGGCGTGAAGAAGCAAAGTGCAGGCTGGCAGGGTGAGAATGGCTGGTGTGGCAGGTAGAACTGCTGTATCAGCTATCTTCGCGTCTGGACTTCACCGTCACTTAACATCAGGTGGGGTAGAGTCATGATTAGATCCTACTGCAACTGTACCCACTGGACTTTATATTCATCAAATTTAGTGTTTCCGAGAATTTTTATCTGTATAAAGAATTATTTGCAAATTGTGGAATATCACACACTTTTGATGTGGCAAGTTAAATCAGTTAGGTACTTAGCCTTCTTCGGTGAAGTGGAAAAAAACATTATTTTTAATTACTGTGTATCAAATTAATAAACATTATCTTAGGAAAAAGAGCCTCACTCAGAGACACGCTAGAAGTTATGCAAGCCAATATGTTTGTTCACCTTGACTAGTTGCTAAGCGTGAATCTTTGCTCTTAGCACTAAGCGTAACTTTAGTGATTGACAGAGACAGGGCCAGATTTAGTGGTGTGGAGCCCCCTTCCTCCTCGAAATTTAGTTATTTTTTATCTCTATTGTGGGCCCTGGGCCACAGCCCCGCCTACCTTGCCCTTAAAGCCGGCCCTGGGCAGAGAATAGCTCTAGGTTTGGGTTTGATAAAGTCAACAAGTCTTATTACCTCAAGCCTGGTGTGAACCTACAGCATTTCGATTTAGTTATTAAATTCAAGCTACACAACAGAATATACATTCGTTACTAACCAATAAGTAATACATAGTAAGGTTTCAGCATCTAATTAAAAGATAGAAAGAGAAAGGTATTCTTGTGTTTGAGTACTGAATACATAATAGCTAGTTAGAGTAAAAAATTGTAATTAGAATTAATCTACTTTGTCTTGAATTATTATTTGTTATATAATGCGAGAATCAGTAAGAAACTCAATTTACATGCACACGGTGAGACGAATTCGGAGTGACCTTGACCAATTTAAAATCTTCTGCGTCATACTAGCCTAGACCTTTAACTTGATGTTGTAGACCAACACAAACTGATATGCAAGAAAAAACATTATTTTGAAACAGGTGCACTAAAATTTCACGACCTCCGTGGCCGAGTGGTTTGTACGCCGGGTTTCATGGTGTCTCCGACTCGAGAGGTCCCGGGTTCGAATCCCGGTGGGGGCAGATGTTTGCGTGTTGAATACGAGCATTTCTACTCCAGTCATGGATGTTTAATATGTATTTTTATATAAATATACTTATTTATGTACAGTACATGTATTCTATCCGTTACCCTAGTATCCCATAACACAAGCCTTACAGTGCTTACATTGGGGCCAGGATAATTGGTGTGAGTGTTGGAAGTATTTATTTATTTATAAAATTTGTCTAACAGCGGCCATATTTACAACAGCATGTACTGTATGTTGTCGTTGTTGACTCTTCAACAGCTCGAGCGGTGCGTGTATGTGTGTGTGTGTGTGTGTACGTAGAAGACTGTAGTTTACTAAGCAGTCGCAATTTGAGGTACTAGTCCTACCGCGATGAACCCATAATGATAAGAAAAGAGTTGATGATCGGCGCCAAACGAGTGTGTAGTTCTTAGTTAGTAGTAACATTATCTTCTTCTGATAATAACAATTCTTTGCTTCCCAGCAAAGCAAACATAATTTTTGAGTCTATAATATTCAGCAATTGCGTTAAATCTTAATCAATAATAAAACAAGAAATCATTTTAATAGATTTAATTATAGTAATTAACATAAATATTATTGTTTATCAGAAGACTGTATATGGTAGTGCATTCGGCAAGATTGCCAACGGCATAAAAATTAGGTTTTATTTCACTCAACTAAACGTTAGTAAACATTGTATATTTTTTCTATTATGGCTTTAAATTTTTGGCAGGTGACTGTATGGAAATTCTGGGGACAAAATTACAGGACTTTTACTTATTAAATAAAATACTTATCAAACTTTGTTTTACGATAATAATATAGTTTAGTTATTTTTCTTTGAGCTGCCAAATGTATGTTGTTTCAATAACTTCTTCGTAATTCTCATATCTAGATGGGAAAACAGTGATAGGGACAGCTAGGGGACCGTTTTTTTCGAGCTTTTATCACGTATAGGAAAAAACTTTAAATAGTTATGGTTCTAAAAACAGTGGGCCGTAAACTTACAGACTCAAAGTTTCATAAGGAGTGACTTTATTAAAAACTAGTGGCCCGCCCTCGCTTCGCTTCGGGGTAGAAGTGATCAAAATCCTTTCTTAGCGGATACCTACGTCATAACGTCCAGTGGTTTGGGCTGTGCGTTGATAGATCACTATGTCAGTCAGTCACCTTTGAGTTTTGAAAAATTCGATAAGGACAGCCGATTACGAGCTTACAGAGAATCGCCCATATATATTTAAGCTACTTACACGTGTTGTTCATTTGGTATATACCGGTCTTGCTTTATTTATTTAGCTGTTCATTACATGGAATGGTACCACCTCATGTGTGAAGTTTAAACCAATATAAGCCTTATTTTTCACAGCATAAGGCATATTTCGATACGTAGACGTCTCGACGAGCACGCACAAGGTGCATGGCCGTGCCGAAATTTGGATCAATTAATATGACTTCGACCCCAGCCTGTTGATAAACCGCTTCACAAATTGTTATGTCAGCCAGCAAGCAATCTCTTGTTTAGGTAACATTTAAGAAATCATCTATTTGTTTCGTGTTGTAGAAATAAGGTAGGTAAATATTTATAACTCGCCTGTTTTATACTAATACATTATGTAGATAATACAAGTTTGTTTTAAAAAGGTATAAATAGCATGAAGTGTTACTAGCAACACTGGCGTTTTGGCCAGAAAGAAAAGTTTTTGGCGGGATTTCATCGAGTGTGGTTGGCGTCTTATTTTAATCATTCTTAAATTCGTTCATAGTGGATATTGTGAAATGAAATTGGTGTGATTTGGTGTTACAACTGTCTGCGTAACTGAAGAATTAGTAGAATCGTCAAAATATACGCTATTCCGGTCAAGTGGACGTGAGAATTTTATTGTAGTATTGACTACCTCACAGAAGCTTATCGAAAAAGCCAGCTCCATACATTTCGTGCCAAACACTTTAAGAAACATTAGAATGCGTCACACCGACAAAAAAAAAAGGCGAGAAAGAACTGAGAAAATTATCTATCACTGAGAGTTTTGAAAAGAAATTCTTGAATTGTTTTTTCGTTTTCCTTAATTTAGTAATTATTGGTAGGCTTAATTGTCGCTTTTGAAATTAATAATTATTTATTCGGGTCAGAGTCAGGTAAATGGACTTACGATGGACCTATGGTAGACTGTACCCAGACCAGGCATCAGTTCTGTTACAAATGAAAATGCATTTTTTTAAATGAAGTCATGTAATATTATTAAAATTTATATCTACATATTTATTAAAGTTTCAGCAAAAAATTAAAAAGTGTTCCATTCGAAATGGCCACTTCTGGCTTTTATACACTCCTTTATTCTGTTTGGCCACGAATCTATGATCTGCGCACTGTTTCCAAGGAAAAATTTGCCACTGCTTGCTACTAAGACTTTTTAAGAGACTCAATGTCACCGTGTCGTTTAGAGCAGGCCATGTCCTCTAAAAGTAACCATAATTTGAAGTCTAATGGGTTGAGGTCTGGGCTAGATCTAACGTGACATCAATAGCTTTTTTCAAATACCTACCTATTTCTCAAATGTCTCTCAGCTCGCGTCCGCTCTTCATTTTATTAAGCTTAGTTAAGCTGGCTTACGTTTAGCTTCGGAGTAGCTTATAAGTATTTCAGTTTGCAACTTGCTTAATTGTACAAATATATTCAATCCAATACATTTTCGACGACTTTACAGTGGGCGTTAAGCCGGGCACCTATCACCATTGTTCTTCTGTCTCGATGTTGCCACACTACAATATTTTGTCAGCACAAAAGGTGTTGAATAATTTTATTTATACTTACATGCTCTGTTTGTAAGTTTGTATGTTATAATGGAGCTCGATGGTGCAGGTGGTTAGCGCATTCGGCTTGCGATCGTGAATGTTAAGCAACTTTTGCAATGGTCGGTTATTGGATGGGTGACCGAAAACTTATTATCTTGAGTTCCTCCGTGCTTCGGAAGGCACGTTAAGCCGTTGGTCCCGGCTGCATATGCAGTCGTTAGCACCCACTCTTCGTACTCTGTACTCTGCTTGGTGGGTCGTGCGTGGGGTTACCGACCTTTATTCTATCAAATATAGTATCTTCGAAGCTGTTACCTCTACAAATATAGTAGATGACAAAAATTGAAAAAAATATAAGTGGTTAAAATATTTTTGATATGAGTATATTTTGCTGCTCTATACCTTAGTGTCGCCGCACACGGGCTACCGACCACAACCACAAAACGCCGCCACCGGCATATTTCTTGTAGTTTTCATACTTTTTATATGGACTCGCCACACACGATACGCCGGTGGCCGCCACACGCTACAAGTCGTCGTTGCTCGCTTCTTGTGGCCCGCACTAGGCGGTCACTTAATGCGCCGATACAAAACGCCACCACACGTCACTCGCGAGATTCCCCACCCCTCTCTCCCTTACCTTAGTCGGCCGCTGTCGCGCGCTTCAGCCACTTTAGTAGCCGCTTCTAGCTTCTCGTGGCGGCGTTTGTGGCCGTGGCGTGTGGCCCGTGAGCGGCGACACTTAATACTTCAGCTTTTATTTTAAGAAATCTTTTATTGGCAAAAGTCTGCTTAGAGCAAAATATAGTAGTTTCTTTACATATTTTTTTGGAAATATAGTATTTGATCTCCTAATATAGTAGGACTAGCAAACCAGTGAACCAAATGTTCACCAAAACCTGATTTCTCGAAAACCGGAAGTGCTACGTTACTCAAATCCGGTTTGTAGTCTTACAAGACTATTCTTAACTTATAACTTAAATATTCTCTTTATCTATCTCTTACGGTTTGGCCGCTGAAACAGCACCACAGACAGACGGACGGACTTGTCTAATAGATAAGAGATACTATATTATATAGTAGGGTTGGCAACCCTAGTCGTGCGTGGCCCAATCTCCCTATTCCATCCATCCAGTGCCGTCTTTGACCTATTGGAGGCCCTGGGCATATTAGGATAATGGGGCCCCTATGACCCCCGTTTGGTGATCGAACAGGAACTAGGGATCTGAGGTGGGCCCTATGGAGTTCTACCCAGAATGGATAGAACCTGGGGACGTGACTCTTCAGTAAAACAACTAGACGATGGTTATTATTTTATATTATCATTCAGGCGAATATAAAGAATTTTATCTAAATACGAGAGGTTTTCTTGGTGCCTGAAGATCTACTCTTGAATGGAACCTTCTATCAAAAGACAGACGATTCCTTATTTCAAATCTTAAAATCATGACATTAACTTTTTAATATAACTGCCAACCGTAGGCATTGCAAAAGCAAAGAGTTTACCTAAACAAGGAGGCTGCAACGTCACGGACGTTACAGCCCCTATCGATCGCGGGGCCCTGGGCACTAGCCCAAAGTGCCCACTGGGAAAGAGGGGTCTGCATCTATCCATAAGGGAGGCTAGTGCCCCATCACTGGGGACATTAACGTTGAGTTTGGCCCTCACCGCTAAAATCACACCTACACCTCGTGATTTTCATAATGTTTAAACAATAATAGTGCTAAGTTCTTAAACAAACTAACTCTACTAACATACAATGTCTCGTTATTAGGGTTCTGTACCAAAAGGGTAAAAATGGGACCCTATTTCTAAGACTCTACTTACAATATAATAATACCATTGCCTGGTAGAGATTGCTACCTTAGCAATAAGGCCGCCTTTTGTGTTTGTGTTCCTTGAGTTTTATGTTTTATATATATTGTTAATTCATTCATTCATTCTACTGTCATAGCAAGCCAGTTGAAATTTTTACAGATGATGTATTTTTTTCCGATATAACAACGAGTACGGAATACTGGAATAAATAAATAATTGAGGGCTCCCGTACAAGGAACGTAATATTTTTGCCGATTTTTGCTCTAAAAATAATAACGGCAGCAGTTAGTATGCTTGAAATATTTACAAAATATTAGTTGCATAGTAAAAAAAAACTGAAAAAAACACATATGATAAGAAACTTCTTTTCTTAAATAACCTAACATTAGGCGGTGCCTACGGCATTGGGGAATGGACACAAACACAGACACGAGAGAGAGAGAGAGTTATTTTATTTATTTATTTTATTGTCCAATAAAACACACAAACATATTGTTACGTGTCGGGATGGGGTAAATTATATGCCAGTTCACGCTTGACAGTTCTTTATTCACCACACAATTAACAGAAAATGTTATTACAAAACCATCACTAAACACTGTATTTCACTATACAAGTCTCTAAACAATCGCACTTGAACACTTTGATCGCCTTTGGATTCGCTCCGAAATCGCTGTTGTAACCTAGGTTGAAACTCAACTGTCTCTGCGCGCCGCGCCAATCGCGCTTATATACGCCGATCGACGCATTCTAGAAAGTACCTGTTAAATTGAGAATTAGCTAGCACCCGCGAGTACGAAGTGCCTACTTATACCTACGCAGGTAACGCGCATAACTTGTAAACAAGTGCAGATGTCGTTGCACTTTCTCCCTTACGCCGCACTGCATAAGGCTCATTTTAGAATGAGCCTCATTACTCGGCCTCTATCGCGACCCGCGGTTCTCTGGCACATTCGATCTCTAGCACTTTCGCGGTTACGTTTCGAGAGCGTTTGTGACAATATATATATATGAGAGAGATATAGAGAGAACAATTTTATTGACCAATAAAACACACAAACATATAATTATAAACTGCAAAAATAAAAAACACATATTAAAAGTTAGCATTACAAACATTGATAAACGTAACAGTTATAATATTGGTCAATCAGGACCCTACCTCAGCTGCCGTGACATGGAACCAAACGTGTCACGACAACGTTGATATTCTGACAGGGCCAGGGACATATACAGGGTGTTTGGAAGATGAGTGCAAAGCTTTAAAGGAAAGCTATCAGAGATCATTTAGAAACATTTGAGCCACACTTGTCTCAGACGAAGTCTGACCATTTTATTTTTAATAAATTTTAACGATTTTAAAGAAAAAAACCTTAAAGAACACAGTTAGTTCCAAATAATGGCTAACTGAAATAATAAATGAATTCTTTTTGATTTTATTTGATAAAACAAATGTAAAAGCAAACTAAGAAAAAATGTTTAAAACATCTGTATCAGCAAACAATTTTTTCACAGATATTAAAAAATATTGTAATTTTTTAAAATGGAAAAAGCTGTTTATCGGAGGCTTAGAAAAAAAAAACACGGCAGGTGTATTGTTTGTTCAAAAACATATTCAGTTATTGTACTTTCTTTTGAGGTATCGTTTAAATGCAAATTACTTAGAAATTGTTGAAACTAAGATCAGAAATTCTAATTGAGGAAGATTTTTTTATGTTTTAGATGAATTAATTAAAACAAAATTTCAACTGAAATCACTTATTTTTCGTTTTTGTGCTGGATATTATAATACAGTGTCTTATACATACAACATTAGATTTACGGTTAATGGAACGGAACCCATCGTACGCGCGTCCGACACGCGCTTTGCCGGGTTTTTTTAGTTCGAGTATATGCTTGTAATTTTATTATGATTATTTTTGTTATTTTCGTTCCAATATGTAATCGTAGAAAAGGTTATAAACACTAGTTTAAACAATGATAATATAAAATGCAACAAATATTATGATTAGTATGTCGATAGCACCGAATCGAATCGATCTGTGTCAATATTTGCAATCACTCAGTCACACATTATACATAAGTGTGCTAAGAGATAATAAATGTATTCTAGGTACACACCTATACCAACTTACTAATACAGAGATGTAAAAAAAACAGCGTGTGTACAGAATACGCATGTCAGAAGTGAAACGAACTTTCATAATAATAATTGTAAAAATATATATTAATATAATTACATAATTTAAAAAACGTAAAAATTTTAAAAAAGTAAACTGACATTGCGTTAGAATAGGTAGGTACATGGTGTGTGAGTTTTTTAACAGATGGCGCTGTTCATACATGTACATCGCGGTATGGTTTGGCATAATTCTTCTTCTCTATAGTTTCAAAAAAAATCCACAATCCTTTACACCAAGGTATAATAAATGTTCATATCGCACGCTTAATAAAACAAAGATTTAATTCAAAAATCATTACTTGTGGGAATAACGGTTTAAAGATTAGCACTTCGACCGCATAGTGTTCGATTAGGGATTTATGAACATTTATTAACTTTTCTATAAATTTAGCTTATGATATCACTAAGTTAAATTTCAGAGATTTGGGAATCCGTATAAATATTTAGCTAAAATTTATTATAGTTACATAATTTTAGCTCCAAAAAAAACCTTAGCTTCTTAAATCGGTTTATGCCAAAAATTTTGTAACATTTTCGAAATTTCCAATGAAGTATATCGTAAATAATTACTTTAGTTTTAAAGCGATATTGTCATTATGAGATTATCACACATTACTTCCTTTTATTAGTATTCAAAATATTGATTATGAAATTTTACTTTATATTGTATCATTTTTGGTAGAAATAAAACATGTAAGCCGACTTTAATTCGATATTTTTATTATCACAAAGGTTCGCAAAATCAGTCTTTGAAACTTAAAACTGAAAAACAATATCTCCCAAATTAATTAACTTTAGGTATATTTGAATTTTAATCACATTCATTTACTATCAATCTCGTTATAATCTATAAAAAGTAAAACAAAACAAAAATAGACTTCTTTGGCTAAATCTACATTATTTGTTAAATATTTTTCTTAATTTCTATTATACAATCAGTGTTTAGAACCTCTCACTACAATAGTAAATGTAAAGCAAAACAAAAACTGAACTTCTTATCAAAAATAAACATAACGTTTAAATATATTCATAAAATCAGTATCTAAAACAGTATCACTTGCAAAAATGTTAGATGTGAAATCAAAAAAACTAATATTAAAAAAAACGAACGAGCTTTACAGTAGTCGCGTATGATGTGAAACATTTGAAACCTCACCTTATATTAGTAAAAAAAGTAATAAAACCTACTAGAAAAGGAATAAGCCATTTGAACATTATGTTCTAAAATCAAATCAAATAGCGCGTGCTTTCGCGACTTCCTGTTACACACTTCCGTCCCATTTCACGAAATCGTTCCCACAAATTGCAGGAAAGCGAGAGGAAAGATGTTACACATCAATAAACATTCAAATATTTTAATTGTATAGAGTTAACACAATACAAACGTAAGGACTTTTATCACCTTTGGTTCGAAGTTGTATCTATATTAAATTATAGAATTATAGAAATTGGTGTAAAAGGAAGGAATCAACTTATTTGTTATCAATTCTTTTAAATCCCTTTTTTTATTATCACTAAGTTGTTGCCTTTCATTATAAGCATTAGTTAAAGAAATATCTGATATTGGTAACATTTTCTTCCTTTTATTCCTAACATCAACTTCTTTAAAAATAGTATCGCTGTATGAAGTCTTATAATAAAAGCTCAGAGGTTCCGATTTAATCATTTTCAGTACCTTAATATCATTCCAATTTACACTATTTCCTTCTTTGTCAATGGTAAAATTATATCCCCATTCCTCTTGGAGAGCTTTTAAGTTCACAAAAGATTCGAACGTTAATTCATGTACATTAATGGCAGGCTTACTTTTTTTTGCATTTTTGATTAATGCTACATATTGATCAGGGCAGTAAATTGGCCCTGATCTTAAATTTTTCTTCACTTCTCTTTCTATAAGACTATGAACACTATCTGCCTCATTTTGGGTATGACCCCTTATTAAAAATTTATGTGTTATACTAGAAATATTTAAATAATTCACAGCATACAAATACAAACTAGTGATATATTTGTTTTTATTCTGCCCACAACAGTTATCTGAGTAAAATATAATCTGTTTTAGAGATGCATCTTCCGCACATACAGTTTTTAAATATTCCCAAACACATGATCCAATTTCGTTTGCACCACGTTTAGCATCTACCTCAGTCCAAAAGTAACAGTGTACATTATCATATGCTTTTTTTTCTCTTTTTTCTAATTCTGTCAAAGTTAAATTGTAACTGTTTAACTTCGACTTGTAGTAAAATGCTGACGTATCCCCTCTCGGACATTGTAATACAGCTTCTAAATCATAGATTACGACTTTACTATCTTTAGTTATATTTTGACGGTCAGCTTCTTTTTCAGAACGACTCAATGTTTTTTCTTCTAAATGTTTTAAATATTTTACTTCCAAAAGTTGCTTTTCAATTGTGTTTGAATTATTATATGATACACATAGATCACATTGATCTTTTTTGGGCTGGAAAAATCCTAAATTAAACTCTTTTGTAAAAATTTTGTAATACGCCATATAATTACCTCTCTCCCTATTAGTCTCTGTTTGCTTTGTTACAAAGTCATTGTACAAGTCTTTTATCGCTTTATCGCCACCAATATACTGTTTTGAAGTCGAAGCCCTTACGTAATGAGACTCGATTTTTGGAATCATATCAATATGTGTTTTGATATCTTGTATTAACTGCGGATTTAGTTTTTTATGATTATTGTGTCTACCCCTCAGGTCTTCCATCATAAAACCTTCATTCATTTTAGATTGAACCGTGTATACCATTCGTTCCGATACTGACAAAGTGTTTTTAAAAAATGTCTTACAGACTCGAATTCTTTCATCGTTTATAGTGAAATAGAAGGCTTTGTTAGGACGCCTGGGGTTTTCAGTATTAGTATACTTATATTTTGGAGTCACATCAGACATACATGTTCGAATGTAAGCCCTCTGTGTAATTATATTACCTAAATTCCAAAAGTCACTAAAAATCTTATATCTACATTCAACATTTATGTTCACTACACATTTAAATTTACATTTCTCGGTACATGTATCTTTAATATAGCGGGCAGGAATAGTTTTGCGAGATTTTGACATCGAGACGTATGATTCACCTTTATTTCTCATCCTTTTTGATGTATTTTGTTGCCATTTATTAACATTTCGTGAAAGCTTGCGGCCCCTCTGATCATTTTGTTCTGTGCTACAGTCAGAGTCAGAGGAATAGGGAGTAGGTTGATCAAACAAAAGGTTTCTTCTTCTGGATGGCTTATCTAGCAGCTTATCAAAGTCTATAGTTGGATCGTCGTCGCTTAGATCAATGTCGCTTTGATCGGTGTATATAGGAGAAATATTGTAATTTGCCACGCTTTCATTATTTTTGCGCTGTCGTATACGTCTTTCGGGTTCACTACATGTGGGTGAATTAGACGGTGATTGTGTTCGTCCCTCAGGTTGAAGCCCGTTTTTTTGATTACTTGGTTCCGAAGAAGAGCTAGATGAAGAGGAACTAGAGGTTGAACTAGAGGAAGATGATGTAGAGGATGATGAACTAGAAGATGATGAACGCTTAATATAATTTTTAGGGGCGAGTACACCAGGCTCAATGTTACAATCATTTGCATTTGTAATTTCGTTTTCACTTAGTGTACCTTCACTATCATAATCGGGTACAAGGCTTACGGTTGTTTTTCCAGTTGTCAGCAAAAAATGTGGCACCAGCATTTGCTTGTCACAAATTATGTTGGGAGCAGGAGGCATATTTTCTTGGATCTCTACATCTTTTGCCTAAAATGATAAATTATACAAAAAATACATTAAAAGGCAGCACCGAGGACGTAAAATAACACGTAACATAATAAAATATTTGATTTAATTGACATCTAGCCGTTAATCCATTACTTTATACACTTATTGGTCCATTATAATTAATATGTTTTGATTGTTTTAAAGATACCTACCTGCATACAGTTTAAATTATTGACCACTGTCTCTTCGTAATCTTTTCGTTCGGCAGGCTCAAAGTCTTCTTTTTCAGATTCAATTTTGTTTTGTGAAAGCAGATCCAAGATTCTCCTTGTTCTCCAAGACGTCATTATAATAATATTCTTTAAATAAAAATATGATATTGTTTACATCATATACAAAATAATATGTTTTTAAATGAAATTTATTAAAAGACAGAATTAACACTGAACACTTTCTGCTAAATCAATATTCTTGTTAATAATAAAAAGAAGCAATTCAGAATAATATTTCATACATTTGTAATTATTAATAATAACGTGATGTAAACCAAATTGATTCAAACACTATGGTGTAATTTTTAAAACTAAACTGAATTAATATGGTTTATCTCTGCAATTGATATCTCTTTTTAAAACAAAACAGATTTAACTCGAAATGTATCGCTGTTCTACTGAATGTATTTTCAAAGAAAATGAATTATATCAAATAATGTCTTTTTAAATTATAATTAGGAAATGTAAAATGGTTACCTTTTATTCCAAGACAGAGTTATTTCAAGTTACACCAACCGAAAATTCGTCCTGCTTGACTCACTGCCGGTGGAACACTGAATCACACCACTTTATTGGAATCGACCTGTCGATACCAGTTAATTAAAAAGAGAAGAGCGATCGTGCATCTCGCTCATTTTGACCGCAACTGAGCCAGTGTCAAATTCTACCTATTCTTTATGCAATGAATATGCGTTTTAGTAGAAAATCGCAGAATTCACAAATTTTGAGTTACATCTTTGTTTTATTAAACGAGCGATATCATAACTAAACAATGGTTTTTATTCTGGCACGATTCTCTAAATCTAAACTTAAATTTGACAACAGTGTATCCTTGTCATTCTCTATACAGAATGAAAAGGAGAGACTGATGTTAAATTTAGTTTTAAGTTTAGAGAATCACGCCAGAATTGACACCAATGTCTTCATTTTTTGTTCACACTTAAATATACATGTATAAAACATGTAGTATACAATACTTGCATTATACTTGTTGGATACACAAAAAATTGTGAAGTAAATAGTGATTTGACGACCTCCGTGGCCGAGTGGTTTTTACGCCGGGGGGTTTCATGGTGTCGTCGACTCGAGAGGTCCCGGGTTTTAATCCCAGTGGGGGCAGACGTTCGTGTGATGAATACGAGCATTTGCACTCCAGTCATGGATGTTTAATATGTCTTTCTATAAATAGACTTATATATGTACAATATATGTATTCTATCCGTTACCCTAGTATCCCATAACACAAGCCTTACAGTGCTTACTTTGGGCACGGTAATATTATATAATATTACCGTGCTTTGGGGCTAAGCTAATTCGTGTGAGTGTCGGAAATATTTATTTATTATTTATTTATACTTATAAAGATACTCGTGGTTTATGCAGTGCAAAACGAAAGTATGACACAACAAGTATTCTACAAATTTCGTGTAAAACTAGTATATGACTTGGTTCTTGGTGTAAACGAGGGCTTAGCTCGTGTATGGTTTGTATTCTGTGTTTGCGTTATTCAAATTCAATATTCAACTATTTTCAGATGAAGCGCAAACTTTAAGTATTATGTCAGAAAAGTATTGAACACGCTTTATGGGTACAAAAAACGGACAAGTGCGAATCAGAATCGCCCACCGAGGTTTCAGTACAAATTTATAGGTACACAAATACACACTATGATGTTTTAGTGTCGCCGCACACGGGCCACCGACCACAACCACAAAATACCGCCACCGGCATATTTCTTGTAGTTTTCATACATTTTATATGGACTCGCCACACACGGTACGCCGGTGGCCGCCACACGCTACAAATCGTCGTTGCTCGCTTCTTGTGGCCCGCACCGGCCACTTAATGCGCCGATACAAAACGCCGCCACACGTCACTCGCGCTATTCCCCACCCCTCTTTCCCTTACCTTAGTCGGCCGTTGTCGCGCGCTTCAGCCGTAGCCGCTTCTAGCTTCTCGTGGCGGCGGTTTTTTCTCTTTACTCATCTCTCTTACATCCATTATGTATATTTTCATTTTTTTTGTATGTTGTTTTGTAAATTTATTAATGTGGTCAATAAAAATGTTTCTCTCTCTCTCTCTCTCATCTACTGTATTTTTAAAGGTAACAGATTCGAATACTATATTTGACTAGCGGCCCGCCCTCACTTCGCTTCGGTGTAGAGCTGAAGTATAGACTACAGTTTTTGTTCTCAGGCTTGTATTATACACAATGACATTCATCTATGATTCTTCTTATACCTGCATGCAAAGTCTCAGCCCAATCGGTTTAAAATTGACAAAGTTTCATACAAACTTTCATTCCCTATTTTATCCCCTTGGGGGTAGAATTGATCAAAATCCTTTCTTAGCGGATGCCTACGTCATAACTTCTATCTGCATGTCAAATTTCAGCCCGATCCGTCCAGTTGGGCTGTGCGTTGATAGATCACTATGTCAGTCAGTCACCTTTGAGTTTTATATATATGTATAGATATATAGATAGAAAAAAAGTTGGTAACCCTCTACGGGACCCTGATTATATTTGAGCTGTACTTCTATTAAGTAAAGTAAGCATGCTAGACTTTCTGTGAAACGATTAAGTAAACATTTTCAAGTTATTTGATATGATATGCTTATGTTAACCTATATTTTTTAAGTCATCATTTAAACGCATGATGTAATCTATTTGCATAACTAGTTCATCATCAGCCTATTAATGTCCCCACTGCTGGGGCACAGGCCTTCGCTATGGATGGAATAGGGAGATTGGGCCATGACCCACCACGCGGGCCTAGTGCGGATTGGCGGGTGCTAACGACTGCAGATGCAGCCGGGACCAACGGCTTAACGTGCCTTCCGAAGCACGGAGGAACTCGAGATAGTAAAATTTTTGGTCACCCATCCAATGACCGACCACTGCGAAAGTTGCTTAACTTCAACGATCGCAGCCGAACGCGCTAATCATTTGCGCCATCGAGCTCCTCATCCGCATAACTAGTTATTGAGCCAAAATTATTGATATGAATAAAAAAAAAACTTCCAACAGTGTAATAGGTGTCGCAGGATGATTTAATAAATTTTGAACTTATTTCAAAGAACTCGGAATTTTAACTCTTCCGTCGATAGTAATCCTTCAAGTTGCTATATTTGTGCGAACAAATTTACAATTATATAGTAAAAACAGTGACAAGCATTCACACTATACTCGAGGTGCGAACAAGCTGACCAGTGAGCAGAGAACTTTGGTCAAATCGGGCAGGCTAACTCATGTCATGGGTTCGACGGTATATAACTTGTTACCTAAATTGGTCACTGACGCCAAGTCGCTTAATAATTTTAAACATAAATTAAAATTATGGCTCATTGACAGAACCTTTTATAGTGTCGATGAATTTTTAAATGATAGATCCTTACATTAATTGGACTAATTATTTTTTATAATATTGAATGATTATTAATTTATTAATTCATTTTATTTTTTGTTTTATTATTTCTATTTGACATTTGTATTTTGACATATTTGTATTTGACTTTTTGTAAAAATATTGTATTTTAATTGTTTTGACTCCGTAATGTACTTTTATATAATTTGAAATATTGAATTAATTGAATCATCACTTAGTACTTTATGTATTTTCTGCTATGTTTATTAATGACGTGTTATTTATTACGAAATAAATGATTATGATTATGATTAAATTGAATTTTCTTGAATATTCTAATGCTTTTGTGAAAACGTGGATAATTAGACAAAGAAAATGACATTGCTTAATCTTGCATGTAACAATAGGGTACTTGACAGTATTAAAAATGAAGTGCCAATTGTTAGCATCTGTGTTTAGAATGAATATTGGCAGGGGTTTTAATACTTTTACAAAAAAAATATCATAATTTTACTGAAAACCCACGAAAAAGATAATAGTTTTCTTTTCTATTGTCACGTGACCCAAAACGCTTGGGATTGGCGGAGCTTAAAATGACGTCACACGCAAGTAAACTTCCGGTTAAAGTGACATTACATTGTATCATTTGACGTTTTAATAACAGTCGTGTGACGTCACACACTAGTAAGACGCCATATTGTCCAGAGAAACGTTTTCGCGACAACTTAAAAATGGAGATTTTGATTTGGTTATTTTTACTGAAATACACAACAGAATGATGAATATCCACTTTTTACGGACTCCATAAACATTAGTCAATAACATGAGATCGTTTTCCAAAACTTGTCAAATACCCTATTCCTTTTTTGGCCGCTTGGTAAGAACACTAACCTAACCTAACCTAGTTTGAACTCGAGAACCCAAAACCCAAGAATATTTATAATAACCCAACGATTCTTTGCGTAGTGTGATTTGTACGCCGGGTCTCAAGGTACCGCCGACTCGAGAGGTCCCGGATTCGGGTCCCGGTGGGGGCAGATGTTTGTGTGATGAGTAGGAGCATTTGTACTCCAGTCATGCCAAGTTGAATATGTATAATGAATCTTCTGAGTGAACGAAAGAGATGCCATTTCCTATATCACTACATAGTATAAAGCACAGACGCTTCCCGCTATCTGTCCCTGTGTCCCTATGTATGCTTAGATCTTTAAAACTACGCAACGGATTTTGATGCGGTTTCTTTTAATAGATAGAGTGATTCAAGAGAAAGGTTTATATGTATAATACATGCATAATATAGTAGAGAAATACTGATAATTTTAGAGATATTTAATCTAAGGTCGTAAATAAACACATTTTTTTGCGCTTACCTTGCAAACGCTGGCTGAACCCTACGAGATCGATCAAAATAATGTACTACAGTATTGTACACCTTAAAAAGGTCTACAAAAAAGTCCGCGATGGTATATGTCTATCTCTTAGGGATAACCCACTATAACCATTTTTTGTCCTATACTTTTTGCGTAAGAAGTCGTTAAATTGAGCTACGTTATAATAAGGTTGCACTTAATATAACGTTTTAATGGTGTCAATTCTGGCGTGATTCCCTTAACTTAAAACTAAATTTAACATCAGTCCCTCCTTTTTAGTCTGTATAGAAAATGACAAGGATACACTGTTGTCAAATTTAAATTTAGGTTTAGAGAACCATGTTAGAATTGACACCCAGTATATCTATATATACCTACTTATAATAAATCTGTAGAGAGGTCAATTCTGTACATTAAATATATTTTCAAAATAACTATCAGGGGGTGATTAGTGATCGATACTGATGCCAAAAATGCAATCAGTAAATTTTTTGTCTGTCTGTCTGTCTGTGTGTATGTTCCTTATAGAAACAAAAACTACTCGACGGATTTTAACGAAACTTGGTACAATTATTCTTCATACTCCTGGGAAGGTTATAGTATACTTTTCATCACGCTACAATCAATAGGAGCAGAGTAGTGAAGGGAAATGTTGGGAAAACGGGAGAAGTTACTCCATTTTCTAAGCTTCCGTCGCGGGTGCAGCCTTAATGGTTAAAGTTACATAGAAATCATGTATGACGGAAATATTCTACTTAGCTACTTAGCTATAATTAGTAGTTGGACTAAGTCATTCGGCCTTACTGTAAATCCTTTAAAAACGCAGACTATTATAATAGGCAGTCCGTACTTTGTTTCCAGGATTGATTTTGGATTATTGCCCCCTATTATTTTTGATGGTACTATTATCCCTTTCTCTAGTACGGTGAAAAATCTTGGTGTGATCTTTGATCAGTTTTTCTCATGGAAGCCTCAGGTGGAAGCGGTAAGAAAGAAAATATTTGCCGCATACAATTCACTAAACCGGTTGCGTAATTTTTTACCAACAAGTACAAAGGTCACTTTAGCTTTGACACTTTTACTTTCCATTATCGACTACGCTGATGTTTGTTATACTGACATATCTGAGGAACTCCTAAACAAGCTGGAACGTCTGCAGAATATGTGTATCAGATTCATTTTTAATCTACGTAAATATGACCATGTGTCTCACTTTCGACACAAACTAAAATGGCTTCCTATTCGCCGACGCAGGGACTTACACACTCTTACGGTTCTCTATTCTGTACTTTTCCTTCCTACTTCTCCGCCCTATCTAAAAGAATGTTTCTCGTTTCTTGATTCCAAATCAGAACGCACTTTGCGGTCCTCTTCAAATCTAACCCTTGCAGTCCCACTCCATTCAACTGATTTCTTTTCATATTCCTTCTCTGTGCATTCTGTTCGCTTGTGGAACTCACTACCTGAAACAATCCGAAAGGCTCGCACTCTAAGCTCGTTTAGTGATCAAGTTAGAGGTTATTTCCTTTCCCAACTTTAAGTCTTACCTCTCTCTTGTCTCTCTCTTTGTATATATCTATTACATCTATTATTCATTATTTATTTTACCATACCTGCTACACCTCCCCCCCTTCTTGTTCCTCTTATTTATTTATTTCACTGTCATGGGTTGCCTGGAAGAGATTGCTGTTTAGCAATAAGGCCGCCTATTGTGTACGTTTTCACTGTCATGTTTAATGTCTTGTATGTCCTGTGAGGTGTATGTCAATAAAGAATATTATTATTATTATTATTCTACATAAAATTGTCTAAAAAATATCCCGCAACAGCATATGTCTATCTTTTATGGTTGACTCACAATAACACGTGTAATTATATAAATAAAGTCATTGTTTATAGCACAAGCCTGAGAACAAAAACTATAGTTTACACTACAGCTCTACACCGAAGCGAAGCGAGGGCGGGCCACTAGTACTTAATATAATGCATATATATTACTCAATATCATATTCGTGGTCAAAAGTCCTTGACGTGACAATAATAACTTAAGTTATGAAATGATAGAACTTACAAGTGTCGCGTGCTTTGCGGTCTGCCTCACGAGTGTTGTGTTACAACTACTGTTTGTGCGACCTCGAATCTGGATGTTAGCACGGTAATAATATCATACAGTATTCTATCTTCATACATACGGTCGAAAAGCGAGTCATACCTACGCCACTCGAGTTCGATGTGCTCTCGGCGGGCACCCAGTCGCGAATGCGCCGCCGCGCCGCAACGACGACCGAACGGTCTGAATTGTTTTTTATGCAGTTAGCCGTGCTTAAACATGCGTTTTGTATTGTAAATATTTGATTGAATTAAGTAGATACCTACATAATTTAGTATGGAAAAGAACAAACGACGATCAATTTCGTACAACAGCACAATTGCTGTTTTTGGTTGATTGAACTCTTCAATAAAACACCCAGAGATATCATTTTTTAAATTACCTGAAATATTGGAAATTGTTATTTGTTTCTAATATTTAGGTATTTCGGTTTTTCCATCGGGCAAAATATCTGGAATAATATATAAATAAGTGGTTAGGATGAAAAAAGAGACAAAACAAAACTACATAAAATACTGTAGGCTGGCGGCCCTACCGCGTGCCAACGCAGCGCTCGGTGTAGGCATTTATTTTCAAGGACAGGGCGGAGTCACAATACTGTATAGATAATATTACCGTGGTGTTAGTGGCATTGTCGATGTTACTGCAAGTGCCGGCCATATAATTTCATAAAGTTCTCCAAGATCTGATTGAACTTCAACTGACCAAATTTAAATCTCAGATCAAGAACACTTTTAGGCCCGTATTACAGAATGACAACTACGTGTTGATCATTACTTGAGTACAGTTAGAAAGGGATGCTGCTATGTGCTATATATAGCGACATCCCTTTCTAACTATGCTCAAGACTAGATTCATTACTGAGAATCTTTCTGTAATACTAGTCCAGTCAGTATTGTCGCGAAATCCGTTTTTCCTCAAACAGCTGGAACTATGCTAAAAAGTTTCTTAAGATAGTAAAGAACACTTTACATAGAGAAAAAAATGTTTCCAACCCCGGGCAAGGGTGAAAACCACCCTTAATAATCTATTTTTCCAATTATCTCAAAAAGTATACGAGATACGGAAAAAAACTTCAAATGAAAATTGTAGATCTTTTTGAAATCTACAAAACATTATTCCACCCTCTTGCCCCTATTTTCAATAGGGGAGCCAATAATCGAAGTCAAAGATTCAATACTTAAAAAGTTAAAGTTAGTTAAAAAAGTTATCTTTGACTTCGATTATTGGCTCCCCTATTGAAAATAGGGGCAAGAGGGTGGAATAATGTTTTGTAGATTTCAAAAAGATCTACAATTTTCATTTGAAGTTTTTTTCCGTATCTCGTATACTTTTTGAGATAATTGGAAAAATAGATTATTAAGGGTGGTTTTCACCCTTGCCCGGGGTTGGAAACATTTTTTTCTCTATGTAAAGTGTTCTTTACTATCTTAAGAAACTTTTTAGCATAGTTCCAGCTGTTTGAGGAAAAACGGATTTCGCGACAATACTGACTGGACTATACGGGCCTTAGTGTCGCCGCACACGGGCCACACGCCACAGCCACAAACGCTGCCACGAGAAGCTAGAAGCGGCTACTAAGGCCGTATACAGAAAGAAAGCCGAAAGCCGATCAAATTTTTTTTTTTTTTACAAATAAATGATGGTATTCTCCGAAACGTTTCCTTTCTCTATTTATAGGATGTATAGCTGTTTTTCGCATTTTTAAATAAACATTTTCTAACAAAACCAAATCATCGTCCGATGAGTCCGACATTTTGCTTGATCTGCTTTAATCGGCTTCCTTTATGTAGGAAGGATCGGCGCCGAAAGTGCCGATCGGCGCCGATCGGCTTTCGGCTTTCTTTCTGTATACGGCCTAAAGTGGCAGAAGCGCGCGACAGCGGCTGACTAAGGTACGGGAGAGAGGGGTGGGGAATCGCGCGAGTGACGTGTGGCGGCGTTTTGTATCGGCGCATTAAGTGGCCGGTGCGGGCCACAAGAAGCGAGCAACGACGATTTGTAGCGTGTGGCGGTCACCGGGCGTACCGTGTGTGGCGAGTCCATATAAAATGTATGAAAATTACAAGATATATGCCGGTGGCGGCGTTTTGTGGTTGTCGTAGGTAGTCCGTGTGCGGTGACATTTATGAATAAACACTATTATAAAGTTGATGATTATCTAAATGATCGTAATGCATGAACATAGTGTTTCTTGTAATTTGTTAATTGATGGGTATTAGTTATTTTTCATAACAGTAATATGGTACCTATGTAATGCCGCTTCCTAAATACTAAATATAAAGTTAACTTTAAATTTTAATGTAACTATATATCTATATTCTAAATGATGTAATGGAAGTCAGAACTATCTCTGGAGTAATTTATCAACGTGACGGCTCTGTATATAACAATACAGGGAGAAAAAAACAGCCCTTGCCGAGTTTCTTGCCGGTTCTTCTCAGTACAAGGTCTCCCGCTGTAGTTTTACGAACCGATGGCGTAGCTTCTTGACCTTCACAGGTGCTTGTAACAGCCTAGACTGAATAAATGATTTTTGATTTTGATTTTTTGTAAATTTCGAGTTAGAGAAAAAAAGTGGGGTGAACGGTGAAAAAAATTGATCATCTCCATGGTGCACCAATTTGCCCGGTGTTCTGCAATTTTCAATCAAGTTTCTTCCTGCTACTGTGATGATGTAACGGTATCGCTTGCGATACCAACACTATCAATCATCATCATCAGCCTGTTAATGTCACCACTGCTGGGGCACAGGCCTTCCCTATGGATGGAATAGGGAGATTGGACCATGACCCACCGCGGGCCCAGTGCGGATTGGCGGGTGCTAACGACTGCAGGTGCAACCGGGACCAACGGCTTAACGTGCCTTTCGAAGCACGGAGGAACTCGAGATAGAATTTTTTGGTCACCCATCTACAACGATCGCAGCCGATCGCGCTAACCACCTGCGCCATCGAGCTCCTCCCTTAATCAATCAATCACCTTTGCCTTAAATACTATAAACCGAGCTCATGCAAAAGAAAAAAAAAATGCAGGTAGATGTTATGACGTAGGCATCCGCTAAGAAAGGATTTTGATCAATTCTACCCCCAAGGGGATAAAATAGGGAATGAAAGTTTGTATGAAACTGTCAATTTTAAACCGATCGGGCTGAGACTTTGCATGCAGGTACAAGAAGAATCATAGATGAATGTCATTGTGTATAATACAAGCTTGAGAACAAAAACTGCAGTCTACACTTCAGCTCTACTCCGAAGCGAAGCGAGGGCGGGCCGCTAGTTTCATAATAAAATGTAACTTATAAACGTCTCCTATGTTTTTCGTATCAAATAGCGAAATATAAACATCCTTAAGCTAAAATACTGAACCATCTAAATAATCTGATTCAAATAAATGTTATTTGGTAATTCTCCGGAGAATAACCAGTCCATAAAGGTTTTCACTAACCTTCGATTTCGTTGAACCTCCATCGATTTTCATGAAAATTGGTGAGTAGGTGTGAGATACCATATGAACCAAAAGTGACATATTGCCAACTTGCGCTTTTGCCCTGGGGGTAGATGCCACCCCTTCTCGGGATGAAAATTATTTTAATAAAAACAACTCCAGGAATCGACAGTGAGACAGATTCTAAGCAAAATTTGTTGTATAAAGTTTTTAACATAAATCAATACATTCTGAGTTATTAAAGATCAAAGGTTGGTAATTTTCGTGATAAAAATAGCATGTTTTAAAGCGGTTTTTCATATATTTATGAAAAACTATATAAATATTTAACTATATATTTATAATAACTCAAAAACCCAAACTCACAGACAGTAACACAACACCATCAAAAGGTCTTCCTTAAGCAGAGGATCTTAAGTAGTATGTATTTATATATGTATCTATGTTATTTCGTATATATTTTAATGTTATTAATTATTTCAATATTTATGTGTATATTTAGCTTTATACCGCCGTTCTCGTTTTTCTTTTTTCCCAAAGGTTGACTGGGAGAGAATGCTATTAGCATTAAGTCCGCCTTTTGTACCATTGTATTGTATTTTGGTCAATAAAGTTTAAAAATAAAAAAATATAATCTTCTTTAATGTGAAGGTTACTTCCACAGACGTACCTTAATTCCAGTTAAAAACAAGCTTTACCCACAGAATGCCGCTTAATGTTTACTATTTCCAACATACCCACTTATTTTATAAAATATTGTTATTTAATAATAGTTACTACAGTGTGAAAACCAATATTTATTTAGTGTAACTAGTTGTACAGCGGTGAATGTAGTGTACGAATAAACCTTTCTGGTTTTTGTTTGCATTATTTATTAAATAAATAAATAAATAAAAAACCCAGAAAGAGGTTAAAAGGACGATCTTACACCGGTTTTTCGAGAACCGATGTCGCTGGCTCGCCCTTACTACACTTTCACCTAATAGATAATAGCCAGTCAAACGACGCGACATCAAACGAACCAATCAGCTCTCACAGACGAGAGCAGCGACGCAATCAGAACTAAGTTTAGTTCAAGTTATGAGCATTTCCTCACACATAAATGTGGCGCGCCTGCCCCACCCATAGACCCTTCTGGCTTCTGTGTTATGTAGTTTTACCCTTTTTAAGAGTTCGAAGCCAAATACAACAACGGCTAACTAGAGCCGAGGTCTGAGTCTCAGAGACGCCCTCTAGTTGAGCCGACCCCTCAGGTGCTCGTGGTGTAGAGGCCATCCGCCTGGAATACCTCTAGAGGCACTCGCCAATTCTCACCTTCAGATCCCCCTAAGGATCTCGTCGTCCCCAAACCCGGTGACGCTGTAAAGGTCATCTGCGACCAACAGCATACACACTCAAAAGAAACACGTGGTAGTTTATGTCTTGTTAAGCTGTTGATTATTTTTATAAAGAAGCTCTGTGTTACAATAGGGCAATTAATAACCTAATACTAATTATAGCAATAATTATATGTAGTTAATAAATCATCCGTCCATAAAACATAATTAGCGAAGCCGAAAACGTTTAGAAAGTTTGCCAGCGCTGTCGTGACGTGACTCAAGCGGCTGTTCTGTGCAATTATGACAAAAACTATTATGAACGCAGTTAAACTAAAAAAATGTTATATCCAACGTCTTTTTCCCGTCAGTTAGGGATGCGCCGATCCGGTAATTTTCGGATCGGATCGAGGCCATACGATTTTTTGTCGGATCGTTACAAAACTTGAAAGATCGGATCGCTTGGATCGTATGAATTAAAACGCCGTTTGTTTACAATAAATTAGGTAGGTACTTACTAAGGTTTCTGTTACGAACTTTATCTTTGTTTACATTTTAACTTGGCGGCATTCTTTGCAGGTGGATCCGTTAACCTTATACATTCTATTATTATAAACAAAAGTTGTACCTGATTAGGTGTGACGATTATTGATAGGTTTACCAAATAAAAATCTAAAATAATTTGTCTTATTTATTGTATCCAATCCGATCCGATTTCTTGAAGATCGGATCGACGGCATGCGATCCGATCCGCAGATCGGATCGTAGCATTACGATCCATTACGATCCGAAAAATCGGATCGACGACCCGGATCGCACATCCCTACCGTCAGTAGTGATGTCGAATGCGAGTATTTTTTGGACGTTCGTAAAATACTCCTTCTGTCATTGGTATTACCTTTTCTGTGTGGATTGGTGGGTGCTAACGACTGCAGACGCAGCCGGGACCAACGACTAAACATGCCTTCCCAAGCACGGAGGAGCTCGAGATAATAAATTTTTGGTCACCCATTCAATGACCGACCACGCGAAAGTTGCTTTACTTCAACGATTTAACGCTGATAATCGCGAAAGGGGTTTTAAAAAAGAATATTTTAATTACACTTGTACTTTATTTCTTTAACAATAGAAATATATAGATTTACTAGCTGACCCAGCGAACTTCGTACCGCCATAAAAAAATAGGGGTTGGTGGTAGAAAGTTGAAATGATGTATCATAAAAAATTAAAAAAAAAAAACTAAATATGAAAAGTAAAATTTCGGGGTGGATTACCCTTAACATTTAGGGGGATGAAAAATAGATGTTGTCCGATTCTCAGACCTACTCAATATGCACACAAAATTTCATGAGAATCGGGAAAGCCGTTTTGGAGGAGTTTAACCACAAACACCGCGACACGAGAATTTTATGTATAAGACTAGCTGACCCAGCGAACTTCGTACCGCCCTAAAAAAATAGGGGTTGTCCAGCGGACAAAATTGTGAATCTAAACCATTCTCAGATCCCCTTGAACACACACAAAAAAATTTCATCAAAATCGGTCCAGTCGTTTAAGAGAAGTTCAGTGACATACACACTCACAGAAGAATTATATATATAAAGATAAGTAAAGACGTTAATCAAGAGTACATGAATATTGTTATTTTTATGCGATAATCCAATAGATTAAAACCACTCTGAAAGCGTGATTTAATCGGCGTGTTTCAGTGTAGTTGTTACCAAGTTAAACTTAAGTATTTAACTTTCGTAGTCTGTCGTTTATTAAATAGCATTTTAGGTACACACCATAAAAGACAAAATAATACTTATTTGTTTCTTAGGTTTTCACGCACATCACTCATTAAATAAAACTAGTTTTTACGGGTTAATTGCACGAAACTTTATTTATTTATTGACGTTTCGTAGCCTTTACAGGCTTCGTCGTCAGAATAAAACTTGTTCGATTTTTAAGTTTTATTGTCTATGTATGAATTTATTATTTAATTTACTTAATAAAGTATTTTATTTCAAATTCTTTTCTGTAATTTTGAGTTTATTTATGAAATAACCAAACGCTCAATAAAAGTCTTTCGAAGGTAGCTCGACAAATTAAATAAAAGTTTTATTCTGACGAGGAAGCCTGTAAAGGCTACGAAACGTCAATAAATAAATAAAGTTTCGTGCATTAACCAGTAAAAACTAGTTTTATTTAAAATAATACTTACTTTTGATCTTATTTATATTTTTGATTGAGTGCGTTTGACTACAATCGCATCTGAATCGATCGCATCGTTATCGCAACGATGAGCTCTCAGCTGGAGCACGCAAACTTATTGCCATTACAAGTTGTAATAGTATCAGTACGGTAATAAAGATAGATAGATAAATCATTTATTCCCATCAGTACAGCACACAAATTCAAGTAAACAAATAGAACAATTAATTACTAGGTATGTAACTGTGTGCCGCAACAACAGAAAAAGGCAAAAACTCAGCTATCGCTGAGTGAAGCACTGGTTTTCAGTTCTGCCTAGGAAGCGCGAAAGAATTGATATTGTTACCGTGATATCAGTTGTGGTTGTGAAACCCTCTAATAGATTAAGAAGCCACACACTTCAACTCACAAATTGATAAACGTGCGTTCCGAAGCACGGAAGAGCTTACGGCACAAATTAGGAATACATTTTTGTACATCACTGACTATTGCAAAACATATTCTTTAACTATTACGCCTTAAGACCGGCTTTATTATGTAATTAAATTGTTTAAAACATTTGCTTATTTCAGCACCAATTTGTAATCAAACACTTTAAAATTATAAGCACATTAAATACTAGTTGTTATTAGACACGTGATACTCGAATACCGATCACAGTGAAAATTACTAACAAAAAGGTATCACGTGAAAAACTCGTGAAGCGTGTCCCGATAATTATAAAGTAATTAATCGACATGAGTACAGACGAAGTAACATCACTGTTTACAATTTGAGATATCGACTTTACTAATATAGACATAACAGCAATATTAGCAATGAATGTGTGTATTGTATTTACTTTTGTGCCGTTGATTGTAATTTTATGTACAGACGGATGGACATGCAGACGTTACAAAACTATCTGAATGCACGAATGCGTTAGGCTCTATAAAAAATATTGGTCTGTTTATGTAAAACTGGTATTGTATCGTTCTATTTAAGACTACGGTTTATAGGTACAATAAAATTATCTTATATTTTACTGTGCCTAATAGGAATACAGCCGAAAATGTCACAGTGTCTAACACATTGTGATATTTTAAATAAAATACTTTATTAAGTAAATTAAATAATAAATTCATACATAGACAATAGAACTTTAAAAATCGAACAATGAAATAACCGAACGCTCAATAAAAGTCATACTTAGAAAATTATTTAATTCCTAATTTTAATCTGATTTCTTTACCAATTGTTAATTCATTACCTCTTTCTATATCATACTTAAACTTTGAGTTTCAGGATGTTGTTTATTGGTCCAATTTAGTGCCTTGTTTTAATTCCGATTTTTACACTGTTATATTGGACATGAAAATACATTTATCTCATTTTAATAAAAAATTCGAATTTTTGGAATTTTTTAACTCAAAACTTGAATATGTCAAAATTTATACTGACGGCTCTAAAACCAGTGAAAGAACTAGTTTTGCTTTTTACGATGCATGTAAGAAAATAAGAAAAGTATTTGGATGTAATAATTATTTCTCTGTTTTTTCTTCTGAAGCTTTAGCTATATTATTTGCCTTAAAATACATATTGAACAATTGTCGCCATATTTACAAAAACGTATTGTTGTTATCTGATTCTATGAGTGTCCTACAAGCTATTTCAAAGAAATGTTTCAATGCATCAGACAACTACTTAATTCATGAAATAAAAAATTGTGTTAGAAGTCTGAATAACTTTGATGTAAATATAGAATTCGCTTGGGTTCCAGGTCATTCTGGCATATTTGGTAATGAATTAGTTGACACCCTTGCCAAGTCCACTATAAATCTAGCTATTTGTGATTACAAAGTTCCTGTATCTGACTTACTTTTGTTTGTTAAAGAAAATATGGTAAAACGTTGGATTGCTTTGCTCTCTTCCACTAGATTGATCAAAGGAAAATGGTTAGAGCAAATTGTTCCCATTCCATGTACTAACGCATGGTTTGAGAAACACACAAAATTTTTGGGTAGAAGTTTCATCACCACTTTGAGTCGGTTAAGAATTGGTCACAGCCGAATTCCGTCCCACTTACATCGTCTAAAGCTCAGGGAGGATGCTAGTTGTCCTCACTGTGGTTCAATTTTTTGTGATATTGACCATATTTTATTTATATGCCCAAAATTTTCAATACAACGTTTATTACTGATAACAGAATTTACTGAAATTTTTGAAAATGATATTCCGAACTCTGCCCAAAAATTGCTTACCAATATTAAGACGTATTATCATATTTATAATTTTATTGTAAATACTTTTGGTCAAATTTAAGTTGTTTTTTTTTGTTGTTGTTAATTTGTGGAGTATATATATTTTTCTTTTGTTATTTCTCATTGTATTCTTCTGGATGTTATGTTTTTCTTTTATCTGTAAATTTATAACAAAATTTGTAATATTACCTATGTAAGTCTCTAGAATACCATTGTAGTAATTCTTTTTTGCTGATGGCCCAGGAGCCAAAGCTGAATAAATTAAAAAAAAAAAAAACAATAAAAGTCATTCGAAGGTAGCTCGACAAATTAAATAAAAGTTTGATTCTGACGACGTAGCCTGTAAAGGCCACGAAACGTTAATAAATAAATAAAGTTTCGTGCATTAACCCGTAAAAACTAGTTTTATTTAATGAGTGATGTGTGTGAAAACCTAATAAACAAATTAATCTGATTATAATAATAACGAGTATAGTTATTCACAACTAATGTTCGACCAAAGTGTCGTTTAAGCAATTTAGCCTTTCCACTGTCGATTTGATGACCTACAATAAATAAGTTGATAAAATGTTAACTTGATAGGAACATGACACATTTTAAATGCATTACACTGACTACTTATATGAAGAAACACGACAATGTTGCGATAAATCTTATACTTATATCCATGACCTTAATTATTTATTACATCTTTTAATCTAAGATGAAGCGAAGAGCATCATGAAGACATCGGTTGCAATTTATATATAGAGCCAGCAAATGGTTATCTATTATTAGTCTTACATACTAACATAAGAATATGTTGCACTTGCGCGCCTTTAAACTATTCACATCACCCGCTCAAAATACTATGTATAAAAAAACTACTTAATTTTTGAAGTGAAAACTTCTTTAGCGGCGTTGTACACTTTTTTGTATGGGTAAATAATGTTAAACTCGCGTCAGGTTAAACACGTGGGCTGATCGCATCATGACACACAATCAAATTGGTATTGTTGTTGTCTTTCAATATATTGGACGAAACATAGTAATATTTTATTTTATCGTATTATAATAATAAGTCTGTATCTAGGACGTCCACGTGGCAGCTTTATTGCGAAGAAAATGCATATTTTTTACAACAGATGTCGCTAGGTGCGCTTAAATGAGTAATTCTGAGAGATAAACTTTTTGATGTAGGTAATATAAATTGTCATGTTTGTGTACGATAGCACAATAAATAAATATTGTATTCTATCACATAAATGATAGTACTTTAATACTGATAATTAAAGAAATTAGTGCAAAATGACTCTAACCATTCCAAAATATCAAAAATGCACAACGTTAATATTCAAGTTTTCACTTCTGCCGGCACCCCGTCGATATTTTTTTATTACCATGTTGTACAGGTCCAAGCCACCTGACCAAGCTGAGTGGCTCGACCGACCGAATTGCTCGACCGGTCGACCTACTCAGCTATTTTAGCACTGCTGATCCTTTTATAGGGACAAAACGTACTTTTAAGCAATCCATTGTAAAGCTCCTAACTAAAGAATGACCGGGGAAAGTGCATTGTATTGATTAAGCATATTTGGCTAAATAATGAGACACGTATGGGGTTCGTATGTATATTTTATTGCTTCGTTATATGATAATAAACATTGTATTCATGTTGTTTTATAAACATGTCGTGGGATATCTTAATTAATTAACATAAAGATAGAAATGAAACTATTATTTCAAATATCTTTGAATGAACTATATAGATAGACACAAAAACGTTACACAAATGAATATGTTACCAGGAATACTGTTATTGTCATTAGTTTAAGAAAATATTACAAATGTAACTAGAAATAAGACAATGCTGTTGTTTTCCTGAAATAATTAAAATAAAAATAAATAAATAACCTAATGCTCGGCGTTTCTCTGAAAGATCGCATCAGAAATGAGGTAATCCGACAGAGAACCAGAGTTGTCGACATAGCCCACCGGATTAGCAAGTTGAAGTGGCAGTGGGCTGGCCATATTTGCCGAAGAACCGATAACCGTTGGGGTAGACGAGTTCTGGAGTGGAGACCGCGTCTAGGCAAACGTAGTGTAGGACGTCCTCAGGCGCGATGGAGTGACGATTTGCGCAAGGTGGCTGGCAGGAGCTGGATGCGAGTAGCCCAAGATCGATCTGAGTGGCGTGCATTTGGAGAGGCCTATGTCCAGCAGTGGACTATGATAGGCTGTTGATGATAATGATGATGAAATAAATAAATTCGAATCGGCATACTCAACAGGTCGAGGGTAACCCAGGTGCCGCAGCAACGGTCATAAGACCTTTATCTTCTACCTTTCGTTCTTCCTTTTCTCAACTGATCCTCTGATCAACTTCTCCCTCTTCCTTCCTCTCTGAGCCCATTTTGCTTCTCTCTGGCAAGAGGGCTTCTTTGAATCCGTCCCGCCCCTGTCCATCAGGTCGTCCACCAAGCACGTCATAGCTGGGGGTCGACCTTGATAATGACGGGCCACCGATCATGTGCGTCGCCCACCCTGAAAAACACAAACTTTTTAATTTAATATCATATTAATATTTCCAACACTCACACCAATTAGCCTAGCCCCAAAGTAAGCACTGTAAGGCTTGTGTTATGGGATGCTAGGGTAACGGATTGAATACATATACAGTACATATATAAGTATATTTATATAGAAATACATATTAAACATCCATGACTCGAGTACAAATGCTCGTATTCATCACACAAACATCTGCCCCCACCGGGATTCGAACCCGGGACCTCTCGAGTCGGTGACACCATGAAACCCGGCGTACAAACCACTCGGCCACGGAGGTCGTCGAATTTTATCTGTTTATTACTATTTATTGTATTTTATAGCTTCCTTACATACTTACCATATTGTATATTATTATATTTATGTTTATTTATTTATTTTTACAATGCACTAGCCCGCTGATTCCACTATTCTTATGGTATGATTTCATTTAGCCAAAGGTTGCCTGGTAGAGATTGCTACCTTAGCAATAAGGCCGCCTTTTGTGTTTTTGTTTCTGTGCTTTATGTTCTCTGTATTGTGTGTAATAGTGCAATAAAGAATATATTCATTCATTCATTCATTCAAACACGGGCCGCCGTAACACTGGTCACTAGCCCGCACTATTACCAGTTGAGAATATAGTTTTATAACCCAGTGGTAACAATGTGTCGGACATATAATGAATATGCCCGTGGCAACAGGGGCATGGACATATTTAATGGTAGGTTTTCACAGTACAAACGAGTTGTGACCAATATTATTAAATAAAACTAGTTTTTACGGGTTAATGCACGGAACTTTATTTATTTATTGACGTTTCGTAGCCTTTACAGGCTACTTCATCAGAATTAAACTTTTATTTTGTATATATATTTGAAACATCAATAAATAAATAAAGTTCCGTGCATTAACCCGTAAAAACTAGTTTTATTTAATGAGTGATGTGCGTGAAAACCTAAGAAACAAATACAATATTATTAAAGCCAAATGGTCCTCAGATAGCAATTAAAAATACATTATTATGTAAAACTATAGTTTTTAAAATAAGATTAAGCTTTGTTTATTGTTACTGTACAGTTCAATTTTAATCATGTTGCGTACACGTAAAAAGTAGTACGGTCTAGATTGTTTCAACTATAATTTTATGTTAAACATGTTATTGACTGTATTCTTTAGTGTACCTATAATAAATACATATTTTTTATTTTTTTTTATTTTAAAGAAATTTGGTGACTCATTTCTTTGTCGCACTATCCGTAAATGGAATGCTCTGCCCGCTCACGTGTTCCCTCCCTCTTACAACCTGGGATCCTTTAAAAGAGGCGTGAAGAAGCAACATGCAGGCCGGCAGGGTGAGGATGGCTGGTGTGGCAGGTAGAACTGCTGTATCAGCTATCTTCGCGTCTGGACTTCACCTTCACTTAACATCAGGTGGGGTGGAGTCATTTGTCGGACCTAACTATAAAAAAAAATAAAATAAAAAAAATAAGTAAGAAGTAGTTTTTATATACTAAAGCTGCAGTGTAGAGCTGTAGTTTAGACTATATTTTTGTTCTCAAGCTTCTATTAAACACAATGACTTTCTTTAAATACCTAATTACTAAAGACACGCGCCGCCGCCGGCCCCCCGGCCAGTACCGCCCTAACCGGTATGTTCCTGCATTTTAAATCTGTAATATCTTCGAAAATATTCATTAAAATTACATGCTGTAAAGGACCACATTGATCTATATTACACGCACAATGTATTTAAGATACTTAATTGGATAAGGATTAAAAAAGGCTGTATTGCTTAAAATCGCTTGTTCCTAAATAAGCCATTATTTTCTCGTAATAAGTAATTAAAAAATGGTTATTGTGGGTTATACCAAAGAGATAGGCATTTACCATCGCGGACTTTTTTGTAGACCTTTTTAAGGTGTACAATACTGTAGTACATTATTTTGATCTATCTCGTTGGGTTCAGCCAGCGTTTGCAATGTAAGCGCAAAAAAATGTGTTTCTTTACGACCTTACATTAAAAACCTCTAAAATTATCAGTGTTTCTCTACTATATTATACATATAAACCTTCCTCTTGATTCACTCTATCTATTCAAAGAAACCGCATCAAAATCCGTTGTGTCGTTTCAAAGATCTAAGCATACAAAGGGACATAGGGACAGAGAAAGCGACTTTGTTTTATACTATGTAGTGAAATTGTGAATTATATACAACACTAGCGAACAACTCAGTTTAAAAGAAAAACACTTGTGCCATCGAGCTCCTTGAGCTTTCGTGCTTCACAAGGCTCGTCTATATTGGGTATGTGCATTGGTCTTCTTCAAACTTGGCCATTGTCTAGAGCTAGACCGTAGCTTGTCTTGTATTTTGTAGCTAGTTAGGAAAAATACTCAAGCTGATGTGAAGTGGTGATAAAGTCCAGACGCAAAGATAGCTGGTACCATCCGTAAATGGAATGCACTGCCCGCTCACGTGTTCACTCCCTCTTACTATCCTTTAAAAGAGGCGTGAAGAAGTTACATGCAGGCCGGCAAGGTGAGGATGGCTGGTGTGGCAGGTAGAACTGCTGTACCAGCTATCTTCACGCCTGGACTTCACCGTCACTTAACATCAGGTGGGGTGGAGCAATTTGTCGGACCGATCTGTAATAATAGTAAAAAATCCTCACGTTGCCGGCCTGCAGAATTGCTTCTTCACTAGGAAGAAGTCACACCTGTAGGATGTATAGATTGTATCGGTGTTGCTCGGCCAACATGTATTGGCGGCTTAATACGATGTGATCGTTACACACAAATGAAGGAAAAATTATGGGAATTCTACAATACGCCTGAGACATAAAATTTCCTATGAGTTCCGGTTGCGCGCTCCTCTTATGGTCAAGAGATAGATGGGTCGCCGTTATCTCGCTTGAGGTCGGGTCGCAACTATTTTTTGCACAAAATCAAGATTCTATATTTAATAACATACTTACAAACACTCTTTCTCTATCTGAAAGTAAACAATAATATTTTCTTGGCATGTAGGTTAATTAAAAATACAAAATATTGTTTTTTTTTTATCATGTTATCATTTCATTAATTAGATTTTTTTTGATCTCGGAGCGAGAAAATTTTCCTTCACCTCGCAAGTAGGTATCTATTAAATGAGAACCATCCTACGCAGTGGTCCCGCCACGTTAACGGAACAGTTGGGAAATATAGTTTCATCCACCCCGATAGCCACGAACCCGTAGTTAACCGAGATGAATGTCATAAATAAGGTAACCAGGACATAGATTAAAACAAAAAGGGAAGATACAGTACGCTCATACTAGCATCAAATAAAATATGATCCGACTCAACTACATAAGCAACTCTCACACAAGCACACGTCTGTAAATAAACATTCAATCGAGCGAGCGAGACAGAACTGTACACTTTAACGCAGCGCGAGCGAAACGGCGAGTCCGCTTCTGAGTCCGACTGAGCTGTATTGTTGTCCTTTTCTTGATAACAAAATGGCGGTTCCGTAAATAACATTCACGACAAACCGTGATGTTTGTCAAAACAATGTTTCAACAGTTTTACGAATGAAAAGTGTTGCCGTGGCATTTGTTATTTGATTTCGAACTATTTGTGTTCTTTATAAAAGCATTGAAGACATTGTTTTATCTTTATAACACAGAATATACGCTATATTGTTATAGCACTCAAGTGCACATGCAGCATGTTCGTAGAGGTGATGACGGGGTACAGTAAACGAAATTCTATTTAGTCCGTCAGTTAGATGATCAGAAAATAATGGACACGTATTTTTTCTTTGGGCAACTAACCAAAAAATGACAAAGTTATAGCGCGTCAAAGTTTGGGAGTCCCGCTCGTGACGTCACTTTTGAGTGAATTTTCACTTATAAGTGTACTCAAACGTGACGTCATGCGACTTTTCAAATCAATATATATATCTGCAATGTTTATATTATGTGAAAAAAGAAAAAATACGTGTCCAATACTTTTTGATAATCTACCTGATAAACGAAGAAAAAAAAATTAGTCATCATCCCTATTGTGACTAAAGCGAATTGTGGTCATGCACCATAATATAAGCGGATCACTTTTGAGCCGCGAGGGCCGTATCTTCGCTTTTTGTTGTTATCTAAGTACCAGGGTCATCTAAACAATTTTTCCACGTGTCCCGTTAACAGACAAATAATATAATATAGTAAAAATAATATTATTATTGTCTCTCATTTAATTAATTTCACGGTTAGGTTTTTTATAAAATAGATATAAAAGTAAAATACAAAAACGTAAATACAAAAATAAATATAGTATAAAAAACCTAACCTAGAAGGCCACCAGCAGCGAAGCTAGGCCCAAGCTACCGGTGGTTAGGGCCGCAGAGAGAAACCGCCTGACAATGCGCGCCGTGTCCAGGAGTACTGCCTTTTGCATCTGCCCCTTGACCCAACCATCTAGCGAAAGACTCTTTAGATGTTGGTCGAGACTCTTCGCTATGAGACCGTTTACGCTAACGACTATAGGGACAATGATCGTAGAATCCACATCCCACAAAGCGTGCCTCGTGGGCCAAGTCAAGTTATTCTTATTATTATATTTATTATTTAAGGTATTCTATTAATTCTTCCCTTCCTGCTGGACGTAAGAACTAACTAGCTCCTCCCATAGAAAATTTGACGATGGCTAAGTGATTACTGATCTGTCGAAGTTCGTGCATGAGTTTTTGACACAGCAGGCTACTATAATTCTATTAGCATGACCCCCGGCCCTCCCCCCTGGTTGAGGACCCATCGAAAGGAGACCCGGCACTTTTCATAGAAAAAATGCTAAACTTGTATACAGTTGAATTTGGTCTCAAAATAAAGCCAAAATTATTTGCTACATAAAACTACTTTTGCCTTATTTTTAGTGAATCGTGGAAATAAGTTATTTAATGATTAATATTTTTTGATATAGAAACCCTTTTGATGACAAACCTACGTATTTGACATTGACAGCTAGCTGCTGATGACAAATATTGCCAGACTACGTTACCCAATTATGAAACACAGATAAAAAAATTAAAAAAGTATACAACTTTGGCACAAAATGCCGGGTGTCCTTTGTGTATTTTTATTCCTAGCCTATAGCCCACAACCCCATCATCATATCTTTGAAAATGTGAAAGAAAGGAAACTATTCCTAGAGTTTAGTCGGGAAATAGTAAAGAATGTAATAGAAAGAAATAAGGATTAGAAAATGAAGCTAATACAGCACCTCAATTGTAAAATAAGTATAATGAAAATGTAAAAATAAGAAATATAAAAAGAAGCAAATATGTAAAAAAATCATAGGAAATAAATAAACAAGAAAAATGATTGTAAAAAAGGTAGATATAAGAATTTAAGAACTCGGAGAAACGAAAATGTAAATATTCATAATAAGAAAGAATATTTAATAGAATAGGGATGATGACGGGGTACAGTAAACGAAATTCTATTTAGTCCGTCAGTTAGATGATCAAAAAATAATGGACACGTATTTTTTCTTTGGGCAATCAACCAAAAAATGACAAAGTTATAGCGCGTCAAAGTTTGGGAGTAGGGGCTCGTGACGTCACTTTTGAGTGAATTTTCTCTTATAAGTGTACTCAAACGTGACGTCATGCGACTTTTCCAATCAATATATCTCTGCAATGTTTATATTATGTGAAAAAAGAAAAAAATACGTGTCCAATACTTTTTGATAATCTACCTGATAAACGAAGAAAAAAAATTAGTCATCATCCCTATTATGAGATAAGAGATAAAAAAAAAACAAAAAAAAAGGAAATAAAAGAAAACAAAAAAGAATATAAAAACCTGTAACAAAACGGGGATTAATATTAAAAAAAAAACCCAATCATCATCAGCCTTTTAATGTCCCCACTGCTTGGGCACAGGCCTTCCCTATAAATGGAATAGGGAGATTTAGCCATGACCGACGACGCAGGCCTAGTGCGGATTGGCGGGTGCTAACGACTGCAGATGCAGCCGAGACCAACGGCTTAACGTGCCTTCCGAAGCACGGCGGAGCTCGAGATAGAATGCTCACCCATCCAATGACCGACCACTGCGAAAGTTGCTCAACTACAACGATCGCTGCCGAACGCGCTAACCACCAGCGCCATTCTTACAACCTGGGATCCTTTAAAAGAGGCGTGAAGAAGCAACATGCAGGCCGGCAGGGTGAGGATGGCTGGTGTGGCAGGTAGAACTGCTGTACCAGCTATCTTCACGCCTGGACTTCACCGTCACTTAACATCAGGCGGAGTGGAGTCATTTGTCGGACTTATCTATAAAAAAAAATATACTTAATATATTGCACCTTTCAATAGGTGTGTCAAGCTGTCCTCCGCAAAGGTGACTTTTAAGTACTTAACAATTGATAAAACAATCATAATAATAAATTAAATTGCTGATAGGTACGCGTCTGTCGTTGAGCTTTATCCACTCCATGTTATTATATCATTATCTCTTTGAGGATTAGGCAATACAACAAATATATAAATAAATAAATATTTCCAACACTCACACCAATTAGCCTAGCCCCAATGTAAGCACTGTAGGCTTCTGTTATGGGATACTAGAGTAACGGATAGAATACATATACAATACAGTACATATATAAGTATATTTATAAAGAAATACTTATTAAACATTTAGGGCTGGAGTACAAATGCTCGTGTTCATCACACAAACATCTGCCCCCACCGGGATTTGAGCCCGGGACCTCTCGAGTCGGCGACACCATGAAACCTGGCGTACAAACCACTCGGCCACAGAGGTCGTCAAAATAAATAAGTATATAAGTATATTTATATAGAAATATTTATGAAACATCCATGACTGAAGTACAAATGCTAGTATTCATCGCACAAACATCTGCCCCCACCGGGATTCGAAACCGGGACCTCTCGAGTCGGCGACACCATGAAACCTGGCGTACAAACCACTCGGCCACGGAGGTCGTCAAAATAAATAAGTATATAAGTATATTTATATAGAAATATTTATGAAACATCCATGACTGAAGTACAAATGCTAGTATTCATCGCACAAACATCTGCCCCCACCGGGATTCGAAACCGAGACCTCTCGAGTAGGCGACACCATGAAACCTGGCGTACAAACCACTCGGCCACGGAGGTCGTCAAAATAAATAAGTATATAAGTATATTTATATAGAAATATTTATGAAACATCCATGACTGGAGTACAAATGCTAGTATTCATCGCACAAACATCTGGCCCCACCGGGATTCGAAACCGGGACCTCTCGAGTAGGCGACACCATGAAACCTGGCGTACAAACCACTCGGCCACGGAGGTCGTCAAAATAAATAAGTATATAAGTATATTTATATAGAAATATTTATGAAACATCCATGACTGGAGTACAAATGCTAGTATTCATCGCACAAACATCTGGCCCCACCGGGATTCGAAACCGGGACCTCTCGAGTAGGCGACACCATGAAACCTGGCGTACAAACCACTCGGCCACGGAGGTCGTCAAAATAAATAAGTATATAAGTATACTTATATAGAAATATTTATGAAACATCCATGACTGGAGTACAAATGCTCGTATTCATCACACAAACATCTGCCCCCACCGGGATTCGAAACCGGGAGGGACCTCTCGAGTAGGCGACACCATGAAATCTGGCGTACAAACGATGCGGTCACAGAGGATGATAACTGCAGCTTATAGTTTATGCTATAGGACGCGTCTACCCTATTTCGATAACTGCTTGAACCTCGGTGCTAGATAAAATGGTAGGTGACAGTATTTCTGATTAAATCCGGTAATTTCTCGAATCAGCTGTTCATTCTATAAAACTAATGATGTACTCGTATTTACCCGATTGCGCAATGCATTAGCGCGAAGCGCAGCGCGCAGACAGGATATAGTGTTTAACAGTCTATAATTGTATGGATTTCTGCAACACAGTTTTTGTAAAACTATAGCAGATATAACGTTATTGCACATGTTCCAAATATATATATATATTATTATTAGATGAAGTGTCACTTTTTATATTCGCGTTCAGCTGCGATCGTTGAAGTTAAGCAACTTTCGCAGTGGTCAGTCATTGGATGGGTGACCAAAAATTTACTATCTCGAGCTCCTCCGTGCTTCGGAAGGCACGTTAAGCCGTTGGTCCCGGTTGCATCTGCAGTCGTTAGCACCCACCAATCCGCACTGGGCCCGCGTGGTGGGTCATGGTCCAATCTCCCTATTCCATCCATAGGGAAGACCTGTGCCCCAGCAGTGGGGACATTAATAGGCTGATGATGATGATGATGATCTATATATTTAAATATTAGTGTGTTATGTCTGTATGTATTATATTATTTTTATGGTATGTATTTATTTATATATGTATCTATGTTATTTTGTACATATATTCGTATTTAGCTTTATACCGCCGTTCGTGTTATTCATTTTTCCCAAAGGTTGACTGGGAGAGAATGCTTTTAGCATTAAGTCCGCCTTTTGTACCATTGTTATATATTTTGGTCAATAAAGTTTAAATAAATAAATATTACTATGTATGGTACTTTGTGGCACATTAGAGACCAAACGGGTGGACCGATTTTGATGATTCATAATTACCCTAGACTTCTATCTTTGGGGCTATTTGAAGTCTCGGGTTTATCTGATTGAGCTTTCACTGACTAAACGACAATGTTAAAATTGGCCTAAGAACCAACACCAATTAGGCATTTATGATAATTCTTAGTATATTTTTTGCGATAATTATCAGTATATAGATTGTCACGGACACTTCCAGTTAAGTAAGCTAAATTAAAAAGTTAAAAAATAATCTGAGATAATAAATACCATTTTATGTGTATGATCTATGACAGCGCTGCAAACAAAACACTCTTTCTTCCTAATGCCGGCACTTCACTTGGCTATTCGTATTTGATATTTGAAAACATGACATCAGTCTGTCCTTTTCATTTCTTATTAAGCATGACAAGGACAAACTGTTGTCAAGTGAAGGGCCGGCATAAAACTCGATAATCTGTGGTTGTGGTGCAGGCAGTTTGCATTCGTAGTAATCTGTGGCATTCGTGCATTCTCGTTTCGGATTACCTGTTGTGTGTGTTTATTTGCGATTGTTTTTCCTTTAATTTATCTATTACGGCTATCTATTATGCCATATATATGCCAAGAGCAGAGACCTTATTACCAAGTGCTAGTGAATCTGTGCCTACATCCTGAGAGGATCATACTGCCAAATTATTCAAGAGCACCTGATACACATTGATGCTGCATATTTACACAATATACAAATACATGTGATATACAAATAAATACAATATGATAACATTATGTGAAAATAGTCAATAAATAAGAAGCAAAACTACAATTTTTATTATATTCATGCTTCCTACCTAACAAAGTTTTTCCTAATAGTTATTCTTTAAAATCGCTCCGAATATAATGAATTAGTTGTAATATTAATTCACTTCATACTGAGTTCATAGGTACTAAGTTCAAAGGTTGACCTATGCTTCATTGAATATGAAACATAACCTCTATTTTTTTTGTTTTCCTAATAATTTAAGTTCTCAGAAGTGTCCGTCAATAATCCTTGTTTTTACAGTCATTAACTTGCGATTTCGAACCTAGAAAATAATATTTCATGATTGTTGGTTCTTAGGCCAACTATGTATGGACGCAGAACAATGTCCTTTAAATCTCAGATCAAAAATACTCTTATGAATAAGTGCTATTATAAAGTTGATGATTATCTAAATGATCGTAATGCATGGACATAGTGTTTCTTATAATTTGATATTAAATGGGTATTTTTCATAACAGTAATATTGTACCTATCTAATGCCGCTTCCTATATACTACTTAAAATGTTAACTATAAAATTAATTGTAACTATATATTTATATTCTATGTAATGGAAAGTGACTTCAGACGTATTTCTGAAGTAATTTCTCAACTTGACGACACTGTATATAACAAACAATACAGGGCGAAAAAAACAGCCCTTGCTGAGTTTCTTGACGGTTCTTCTCAGTACAAGGTCTCCCGCCGTAGTTTTGCGAACCGATGGCGTAGCTTCTTGACCTTCACAAGTGCTTGTAACAGCCTAGAGTGAATAAATGACATTTCATTTCATTTCATCATTTCATTTCATATGCCTACAAGCCTCAGGAAAAGACAGAAAGAATTCGACAGTAAAAGTGGGCGTGCGTTGCACCGATTGGCTCTCCAGTCATACCCATGTACAGCTATACCTCCAGCGGTTTGTTCAGCGCTAGAGTTACGTCACAGCGGTGACACTCTGTGTACGTGAGAGTTCCAGCGTCAGTGACCTTGAGCAGGAGCGTGTATGCGCTAGAGTTGAACTTGGAATTTAGACTTGTGCCAATGAATATTTATGCATAGTAAGTTATTAAATGTAAACTGATTCAAGGATACTGGGGTAAATAATGGAAGGATAGGTTTGATTTTATAATCAATTTTTAATCTTTTAATGTAAGTACTATAACAAATTGCTAACTTTTATATATTTTCTCCTTTTTCGATTCATTTTATAATTCTTATTATTATCTAAATAATAATAAGATTGCGTACCGTAGTCAGTCTGTGCGTGCAATGCTATTATACTATTTCGCTACTGCCATGCCTTCGGTCGAGACAGTCGGCGACTGCCCTCTCCACGCCGCGCGCGCCGCGCTACGCCCCCGCGCACCTCCAGACACCCACACATAGCCGCGGGCGATTTTACGAGCACACATGCTTAAGTGTCGCTTCTTTTCGCGTAGTGTATATGTATATTCTGTGGTTACGTGCCGCGTACTATACCCCAAATCAAACCTAGCTAGCGCCGCGTCCCTTAAGAAACCTCCAGTATCCCATACTTATCTGACCACACTGTACCATTAGAACAGTCCCTAGACCCGGCAGAAAACCGTCTCGTTAACTAACGCCCTAAAAGTGCTTACTTTGGAGTTCGTCTTCCTAGTCGTGCACTATTGACAGAGTGGTCGTGGTCATGTCTCGGTCGATTCTTGTACCACTGATGCAATAGGCTTGTTGAAAATATATCGATGTATCGATATATCGATATTTTTTGTTCGATATATCGATATTTTTTGCCGATATATTTTGATTCGATATATCGATACATCTATACAAAATAACCAATATCGAAATTCGTATCGAAAACGATATTTTTTTAATTATTAGCGGCATATCACGATCTAACTAAATTCGTCTCTGGAAAAATCGTAGCTGGATCTCAGATTAATGATATTCAACATATCTATGATCTGTGCTGTATTTAGTATTGTCTATGTCATCATTCGAAAATAGGGTCTATTTTTAGGGAGATAATTTTCGTTCCATTATTATTCCGCGTGTCATATTTCGTGAGCTACTGTACGATATTTTTGGGAAAATCGATATATCGATGTTTTTTTCGCGATATATCGAATTCGATATTGATATTTTTTAAAAGATCGATGTATCGATATATCGATATTTTTCTCAACTTTCGACATCCCTATGATGCAATCGCGATGCGTCGTGATGCAGCTCGATGCTGTGCAGAGCGAGAACAATCATTTACGCTAGAGTGCGTCGCCGATTTAATAAGGTCTGTTCACCTTGTTGGAGAGCGCCCGCGAGACCTTTTGCCCTCAACTTTCCCTTGCACCACCAACCGTCCCATGGAGTTCTCATTGCGAGTAATATGCCCGAAGAATTTGAGTATTCGTATCTGCACAGTCGACTATAATCTCCTAAACTTTGGAGTTACTTTAATATAATTGATGTGAGTGCAAGTGTAGCCGCACACAGGCCACCGACCACAACCACAAAACGCCGCCACCGGCATATTTCTTGTAGTTTTCATACATTTTATATGAACTCGGACTCGGAACATACACGGTACACCGGTAGCCGCCACACGCTACAAATCGTCGTTGCTCGCTTCTTGTGGCCCGCACCGGCCACTTAATGTGCCGATACAAAACGCCGCCACACGTCACTCGCGCGATTCTCCGCCCCTCTCTCCCTTACCTTAGTCGGCCGCTGTCGCGCGCTTCAGCCACTTTAGTAGCCGCTTCTAGCTTCTCGTAGCGGCGTTTGTGACTGTGGCGTGTGGCCCGTGTGCGGCGACACTAAGATATATTTCTTGGTAACCTCGCAAGTTAAGTAAACACACAGCAAAAACGTGACAAAGCAACTGTTATCAGGAGATTCGTTGTTTATTCCTTCTGAATGTCCCCAATTATTTAGACAAAGACAAAAGGAGAAAAGAGATAAGATATGGAGCGAGTGAACGACCGTTATCTAACATTCCTCGTTCTAAAATTGAATGTCAAGGTCTTGTTATTCCATAACATGCGCGTGCGCCGTCGGCGGCCATTTTGGATATCCTAAGCGATAACAGAATTCGCTATCTTTTAAGTTGTAATTTTATAATAGGGGGAGGAGCTCGATGGTGCAGGCACAGTTGTAAAGTTAAGCAATATTTACGTATTGGATGTGTAATCCGATGTTACTTGGTACAAGGGTTGTCACCATTTTTATGTCCAAATAAAGTACAATGGAGATTAAAGGTAGAAAAAAAATACATTTTGTACAAAATAAAGTACTTTTTATTCCACTTTATTAGTAAGCTTAAAATTATATTTTAAGTTGTGTATAGCAATTTTAATGAATAATTTGTGGCTACTAAGTAGTTCTAATCCGCAATGGGAAAGGCCATTGTACAAAGACATATAGGCGCGACAATGTTGCAGGAATGAGCTAAGGGTGACATTATGCATATTTTTGTATTAATCTTTCCTTTCTTTTATATTAGAATGTCGGTGTGACGCATTCTAATGTTTCTTGGAGTGTTTGGCACGAAATGTATCGAGTTGGCTTTTTCGATAAGCTTCTGTGAGGTAGTCAACACTACAATAAAGTTCTCACGTCCGCTTGACCGAAATAGCGTATATTTTAAAGATTTCACTAATTCTTCAGTTGCGCAGGCGGTTGTAACACAAAATCACATCAATTTTATTTCACAATATCCACTATGAACAAATTTAAGAATAAATAAAATAAGACGCCAACCGCACTCCCGCCAAAAACCCCCAACCTTGCCATCCAACGCGGCAATGCTGCCAGCCTATTGGGCACTATTCTTGATGGCGGCGCTGTGGGTGACATATTTTTATTTTGTAAATTATATATTCTATGTTAAGTAGGTTAAGGATATTTTGACTGTAAAAGGACACCCGGCATTTTGTGCCAAAGTTGTATACTTTTTATTTTTTTTTATCTGTGTTTCATAATTGGGTAACGTAGTCTGGCAATATTTGTCATCAGCAGCTAGCTGTCAATGTCAAATACGTAGGTTTGTCAATATAACCTCTATATGTAGCCGGGTCGTCAAGAGAAATAACGGATAAAAAGGCAATCACAGCAGAGAACATTCACAATCACAGTACGCGGGAGCGGATGCGAAATGCGAATGATTTTTTTTTTTGTATTTTAGGATTGTCAAATTGACATTTGGTTTTTTATTTAGAAAAAGCAAAGGAATCATGGTTTTTACAGTCACTTGAGTAATATTTTGAAGTAAAATTCTGTCCCTTGAAGATTTAGGGTTACCATATCAAAAAATATTAATCATTATATAACTTCTTTCCACGATTCACTAAAAATAAGGCAAAAGTAGTTTTATGAAGCAAATAATTTTGGCTTTATTTTGAGACCAAATTCAACTGTATAAAAGTTTAGCATTTTTTCTATGAAAAGTGCCGGCTCTCCTTTAATTATATTTACTGTTATCGATGCGCATCGATATCCAAAATATCTAAAAAAAGGCCATCTCTAATTCTGCATCTGTCTAGTTCACAATATCAATGAGAATGATCGCTACGTGCTATTTAAAACATTAGCCCGCCGTGCCTGAAAATTTGTATAATTTATAGTTCATTTCTTAGCCAGCATCCGCGCTGCCGTCGGTAATAAGATAAAGTAGATAAAGTTAGTTGTATAATGTACAACATTTTCTTTGCTGCATTGGTCATTTCAAATAAGGGCGCTTTTATTGAGACAACTTAGCGATCACAGCGCCTCACTTATTTTTCCCATATTTCTGGGACACTACTATCTACAGCGATAGTTCTCCTTCTCTGTAACCTCCATGGTATCAAATAAAGACCTGTATTTACATGAGGAATTTTATAATAATTTCGGTTTCACCACTAAGATTTAAAATGTGAGCAAGAATAAAGATCAAAATGGCTAGTTGGGAAATTACCTGTTTCTTGATACAAATAAAAAGCATAAAATACTGAAAAAATACTATTTATTACGGTAAATTTTTAAAACTCCTTCGTCCAACCTGAATACACGACAAAGTCTTAAAAAGTTATGTTTTAATTGTGTGAAGCTACTTGATTATTCTTGCTTTATTTTTCTTACCACTTCTGTAAGTTTTTGTCTCAATTCTTGTTCGCATTTTAAATCTTAGTGGTGAAACCGAAATTATTGTAAAATTACACAGGCTAAAGTTATTTTACAGGAATTTCAATTAAATTTAATTTGAAATTACATTTTTAAGCTTTAATTTACCATAACAATGATAATAAGTAGATAAAATAATTTTTAATGCTTTCATCATGTTTCAATGATTTTTAGCCTATCCGCTTTCGAAGGCCAAATACAACAAAAATGGGCTGATTAAGTACTATTTTTTTATGATTTTTGGTAGTTTAAAAGCATGCAAAGTTTCAAATTTTAGCCAGAAGCTATGGAAACTCCTATTTCTATTTTTAAATTGAACTTGAATATTTGAGTAAATCCTACTAAAAACTAAAGTTCCAACTTTGAAGCCTATTTTGACTGACTTTAAGTAATTTCAGGAATCTGAGTTATTTTTTTTATTAAAACAACATCCAAGACAATAGGCTAGTTGACCGTTTTTGGAAAAAGGTTTTAAATGGTTAATAAATGATCTATTACACCGAAAAAAAATGTATTGTATTTTTATGACACCCAGAAAGCTACAAATCTTTAATTTTAAAATAGACTTTTCATGGACATACAAAAACGCTGTCGGCCATTTTAGTCTATAGATTATCTATGCATCTATGCTATGACGTTGACCGTAGTAAACAAAAACTCGTAAGCACGTAGAAAATAACCTTTCTGAGTTTATAATAAAAAATAAACATGATTTCTAATAGATACCACGAAAAATATAGTAATTATCATTATTGTATTGTACGAGAATGTAAAAAAACATCCTTGAAGACTCCACAAAAGTTGTGGATTAAAGTGCCGAAAGAAATTAACCTACGCAATACCTGGTTAGAATTGCTAAAAGTGATCCTGCAACTTTATCGACTCATAAAATTTATTTTTGCGAAGATCACTTTGATGTAAGTACTCGTTGAATAATATTTTAAGTCTCTTCATTTATTATCAGTTATAATAATACAAGTCTTAAAGTTATGTATGAATGACATTTAGTTGTTTACTAACAGAGACGCCACAATCATGGCGGATGTGGCGTGGCGAACAGCGTTTTTAGTGTTTAAAAAGTATAGACTAAAAATTATTTTTTAAATTCAATTTCTGCAGCAATCTTCTGCTTTTATGAAGTGAAAACGATATATTTAGGTTCCTTCGATCAAATACTTTAAGAAATAAACATTTATTTAATACAATTCGACATGAGTCAACTAGCCTATTAGGTATGTCACAAAAAAACTGCAAAATACCTACTATGAAAAAAGATATGAATTTGTGAAACCTCGCTGGCAGAAATCATTAATAATACACAATAAAAAATTATAACTCGAAAACTAAGAAAAACCGCGGAACATACATGGGGTATTTTCGGATACCCTCAGCTGCGAGGAATCTAATAAAAAAAAATTGACGTCACTAATTGGACCACCTTGTATACATAGATAAATATTTTTATATATGACTAGCGGCCCGCCCTCGCTTCGCTTCGGTGTAGAGCTGAAGTGTAGACTACAGTTTTTGTTCTCAGGCTTGTATTATACACAATGACATTCATCTATGATTCTTCTTATACCTGCATGCAAAGTCTCAGCCCGATCGGTTTAAAATTGACAAAGTTTCATACAAACTTTCATTCCCTATTTTATCCCCTTGAGGGTAGAATTGATCAAAATCCTTTCTTAGCGAATGCCTACGTCTTAACATCTACCTGCATGCCGCATTTCAGCCCGATCCGTCCAGTGGTTTGGGCTGTACGATGATAGATCACTATGTCAGTCAGTCACCTTTGAGTTTTGTATATATAGATTACTAGAGGTCGCCCGCGACTTCGTCTGCGTTAACTTAGTTTCTTTGTAAATCCCTCTGGAACCTAACACTTTTTCGGGATAAAAGCAGCCTATGTGTTAATCTAGGGTGTCAGCTAACTCCATACCATATTTTATTAAAATCGCTCCAGCCGTTTAGACGTGAAGAAGTAACAAACATACACACTCACAAACTTTCACCTTTATAATATTAGTGTGATAAATATCTACACATATACAAAAATAAATAGCGCTATACTTAAGAATACTATAAAAAAACAAAACACTGTTACAAATAATATTAATGGTAGGCGGTTTGACCCGAAGTTTATTCATATAGGTAATAAATTACATGATGCGGCATCTAATTCAATCTAAGTCTATAATACTTACCTATTTCAAGTTGCTAAGCAATTATACCTCTTTGCTTAGACGTCACAAATTTACCAACTGGTTTTTGTTTGTGAAGTCCGACGAAGTCACGCTATCTGTGCGTGTCGCTTCGATGAATAAAAGTTGTCATTTAGGAGATTTTCTCTTAGCATTTAAATTATTGAAGTGTTAAAATCATTAAGTAAGGTCCACCGGGGCAATTGTAGCTAGGGGGCAAATGTAGCCAGTGCCATCTTTGACTTATTGGAGGCCGTGGGCACGGGCATTAGGATAATGGGGCCCCTATGACTTCCGTTTGGTGATTTAACAGGAACTAGGGACTTTGTATTTGATCTAAGGGGGCCCCCTATCAATCGCGGGGCCCTGGGCACTTGCCCAAAGGACTGGGAAAGACGGTTTTAAATGTAGCTGCTTCAAATAACTCGTTACTGCTTCGTTTTTAAGGTAAGTACAGCTGTGGCACTGTAGAGTAAATTTTATTTACCTACATTTAAATAGATTTGGCATTAACACGTAAACTGTTATATTTATAGAGACATATTTTATTCCGGATTTTTTTCACATGTAAGAGCGTCTGCTCTAAACTGCTTTATTATAGAGGTGTTATCTATTATACCTAATGTGAATACTGTTTGTATTTATACTGTATGACACTGCAATCAAAATGTGAGTGGACGTTGTATTGGTAGCGACATGATTTTTTGTAAATGTTGCTAATTCTGTTAAATGTTGATGAGTTTTTTGCGTCCATTCTTCTCATCAGCTAAAAGATGTCCTGTGTGGGTAGGAAAAAATATTGGACGATTCAAAAGGGCTTTTAATAAGTCAATTTATTTCATTTCAAGAGACCGCTGTCAAAAATATTTCCAAATACTTTATTTTACCAAATATTTACAGTTGATTTATAGCGTGTCATGAAATGATTAAGTGTCGCCGCACACGGGCCACATGCTACAGCCACAAACGCCGCCACGAGAAGCTGGAAGCGGCTACTAAAGTGGCTGAAGCGCGCGACAGCGGCCGACTAAGGCAAGAGAGAGGGGTGGGGAATCGCGTGAGTGACGTGTGGCGGCGTTTTGTATCGGCGCATTAAGTGACCGGTGCGGGCCACAAGAAGCGAGAAACGACGATTTGTAGCGTGTGGCGGCCACACATCAAAACTACAAGAAATATGCCGGTGGCAGCGTTTTGTGGTTGTGGTCGGTGGCCCGTGTGCACTAACGGTTAGTAATTTTTCATTAATTCGTTTTGTAGCTCGCTTAAGTAAAGTCAAGTTTTTTGAGACGGCGTTTCCTCCTTCAGAAATTGTGAGTGGGGTATTTTTAACTACTATGATTTTATTTAATTATTATCATTTTTTATGAGACTATTTATTCTATTGTGGTAGTGTCTGATAATATCAATCTTCTACTCGTATTATATGGCTATCCAAAGTTATCGTACGACATATCCCAGCCTAATGTAAATAGAAAAAATACATCCACCCTCGATGGTACTTTAAGTAAATTTAAAGCGAATTGAACTCCAATACAGAGCATTGAAGAACAAAATTATTAACATTAAGTAGGGCCTGACGTTTTGAGAATTATAGATAAAACAGTAAAGATATACGGATGGTTAGCTACATTTACCTCAGATCGGGGGCAAATGTGACTTTAGGTGACCTTATGTAGAAAATTCTTCAATTTAATATTAATTTATTGTTTTTCTATCAATCTGAACTCATCTACGTCATCATTAATACATGTGTCATATAAAGAATTAATTGAATTAGGTAAATTGTATTAATGATGTAAAAATATTGAAGTCACAAGTTTGACATACATTTTTAGTAGTTACAATTGCCCCGGGTGACTTTACCGCTTTTTGACTTCAAAATGGAGAAGGCTCAATTCACTTGTTCCTCTTTTGCAAATCAAATACTAATCTCCTATAATTTTAATTTTTGGGATCTTTTAAAAGATGCGTGAAGAAGCAACATGCAGGCCGGCAAGGTGAGAATGACTGTGCACTTGTACGAGTTTGCGCTCACGTTTTCGTAATTGTAAATTATGTTTGCATGTCCATTTTGGTGAAAAGCAACCAAATATTCTTAAAATTTAAGAAGTCGCAAATGATGATGATGATTTAATGATAGAATTTAAACACTGTTTATTTGTATTGAAACGAAAACAATAAAATCCGTACTCTTAGTACGAGTGCGAGCTCAGGAAAACTATCATAGTTTTCGTAATAGGGATGATGACTAATTTTTTTTTCTTCGTTTATCAGGTAGATTATCAAAAAGTATTGGACACGTATTTTTTCTTTTTTCCCATAATATAAACATTGCAGATATATATTGATTTGAAAAGTCGCATGACGTCACGTTTGAGTACACTAATAAGTGAAAATTCACTCAAAAGTGACGTCACGAGCCCCTACTCCCAAACTTTGACGCGCTATAACTTTGTCATTTTTTGGTTGATTGCCCAAAGAAAAAATACGTGTCCATTATTTTTTGATCATCTAACTGACGGACTAAATAGAATTTCGTTTACTGTACCCCGTCATCACCCCTATTGTAAACTCGTACTAAGGATACTGGAGTGGCAGGTAGAACTGCTGTATCAGCTATCTTCGCGTCTGGACTCCACCGTCACTTAACATCAGGTGGGGTGGAGTCATCTATCAGACCTTTATTTATGTGTAAACGTGGTTGTTTAAGTAGGTAACTGCTTATCATAATTTACACGTGTTCTGCAATATGAGGTATTAAGTTCGTCAGACAAGTGCTGTCAAAATTTCGCGATAAAACTAAATATTGGGCCGGTATTTTTCCTCGAGTCGAGTTTCAGATAAGATATATTTAAATTTAAGTACGTAGGTTAGTAATTTGTAACTGTCTAGACCACATTATTGCATTGCTAAAACGCGTGCGCGATTATTTTATTTGTAATTGGATAAATTATTGTGTACGTGACCCACGCCGGGTTATTGTGTGGGTTGGTCACCTTAGTTTTAGATAAGATACCATTATCGGCCCATTAATGTCCCCACTGGTGGGACATAGTACTTCCCTATGGATTTTTTTTTGAGTGTGTATGCTGTTGGTCGCAGATGACCTTTACAGAGTCACCGGGTTTGGGGACGACGAGATACTAAGGGGAACTCAAGCCGAGAATTGGAGAGTGCCTCTAGAGGTATTCCAGGCGGATGGCATTTCCCGGGGAGAGTCTCCTCTCCGTCTGGAGCCTCTAGACCACTCGAACCTGAGGGGGTGGATGAAATAGGGGAGTGACCCACCACGCGGGCCCAGTACGCATTGGTGGCTGTGCTAATGACAGCAGATGCAGCCGGAACCAACGGCTTAACGTACCTTCAGAAACACGGAGGAGCTCAGGATTTTTGGTCACCCATCCAATGACCAATCAATGCAATTTCAGAGGCCCCGGGTTCAAATCCCGGTGGGGGCAGATGTTAATGTGATGAATACGAGCATTTGTACTCCAGTCATGGATGTTTAATATGTATTTCTATATAAGTATACTTATGTGTTCTATCCGTTACCCTAGTATCCCATAACACAAGCCTTACAGTGCTTACTTTGGGGCTAGGATAATTGGTGTGAGTGTTGGAGATTATTTATTATTAATGAAAAAGATACGGGAATACTTGACTAAACATCCAACGAGTTGCGTCAGATAATTAAATATTATGAGGATAATGTTTTTATAATTAATCAAGTGGGTAGGTGCCTATTTACGAACATCACGTAGACACGTGGAAAAAGAACTAAATTTTAATTGTTTACAGAAACAGTTACTTATTTAAGGCATAATGGAATTTACGTTTGATTCATAGTGCCCGTCTGGGGAAGTTACCTCCAGTATGGAAGACTGTAGGACATAGAGCAAGACGGCCGTTGTCTCGAATATTTCTCCTTCTTTTTTAATAGCCAGGCAGGCAAATTTTATCACCTCTTATGACGTCTAATGTGGAGATCACAGATAAATGATTGACAAATCAAATCTTCATTCGTCAAGAACCAAACCTCGTATTTTCCAAATTTTATAGGCAATTTTCAGAGTTAACTACTGTTGTCCCTATCACACGGTATTAATAGTTTTTTCAAATACCTATTCCTCAAATGTCTCTCAGCTAACATCCACTCTTAACTGGTCCTAAAGTCCAAACGCGAAGATAGCTGGTACAGCAGTTATAAACTACCACACCAACCACCCTCACCTTGCCGGCCTGCAGAAATGCTTCTTCACGCCTCTCTTATAGTCCAGGAATTTTAGCACCAAAAATCGGTCCGCTCTGCATAAAATCTTTCTACGTGATTTTTTGATTGGATTATATCAGAGGGTGCCCCCTAAGTATAAAACCGAGTTTCTGTCGCCCGAAACCGCGAGCGTTAGCCGCCATCTTGGAAACCGTTTTTTTGCATATATCTCGGAAACGGTAAGTTTTACGTTAAAAACCGAAGAGATCTTTTTTTTATAGAACAAAATTTCCCATCTTTTTGATACCAAACTTTTCCCCCTATTGTTGATATTTTCCGATATATTGAAGTAAAAAAACCAAATTTTTTGTTTTTGTAAAGTATCTCAATAATTTTCGGAGTTACGAAAAAAATGTTTGAATTAAAGTTGGAGAGCATGAAATTTTCTACAAATTTTGTATAAAACTTTTTCTTGTAAAATGATTAGTTGCTGAGTTCCAGCTGAATAAAAATTGTCACCTGGAATCGAAAATCAGCGATGAGCGGTAATACGTTACTCTGGCATGCAAATAAAAAAGTATAATCGAAAAATTTTATTATGAAGACGGTAACGATTTTATTTATCGTGAAAAGGAGGGAAATGAAAGATTAAAAAGGAAATTTTGCACAATAAAAATATTTTATCGAATTATTGGAAAAAGGAATGAAAATTTATTCATGTATCCAAATTCATTATCATTTGCGCGATATAAGTCGCTGTTTACAAATCAGGGTCGCAGAATATTAATTTAATAAATTGTATTTAATACATAGTATAAAGCAAAGTCGCTTCGCGCTGTCTGTCCCTATAGACCAGGGTCGATAATTTTTGAGACCAAAAAAATTATAGTAGGATGAAACCCATTAGAAAAGGTAGAGAATATAACAAAAATGAAAGGAAAAATAAATTACGGGCGATCTGAGGTCGGGAAGGGGGAGGGGGTGAGTTTTTAAGGGTAAAAATGGTTAATCTCGATTTCCGGTAAAACTGCAAGTCCTATGAAAAGAAATTAAAACAAAAACCAAAAACTCGGTTATTCGCATTTTTCACATAAATTTTGAGGTTATGTGAAAAAAGTGTCGATACAAAAGTTGTAGATCTTTTTATTACCTACAACTTTGCCATTTAACTTTTTTTCATAGGACTTGCAGTTTTACCGGAAATCGAGATTAACCATTTTTTACCCTTAAAAACTCACCCCCTCCCCCTTCCCGACCTCAGATCGCCCGTAATTTATTTTTCCTTTCATTTTTGTTATATTCTCTACCTTTTCTAATGGGTTTCATCCTACTATAATTTTTTTTCACTTTTCACCATTTTTAAAATTATCGACGTCTACTATGTCCCTATTTATGCTTAGATCTCTAAAACTACGCAACGGATTTAGATGCGGTTTTTTTTAATAGATAGAGTGATTCAAGAGGAAAGTTCATATGTATAATACATGCATAATATAGTAAAGAAACACTGATAATTTTAGAGGTTTCTAATGTAAGGTTAACACATTTTTTTGCGCTTACATTGCAAACGCTGGCTTAACACTACGAGATAGATCAAATAATGTACTACAGTATTGTACACCTTAAAAAGGTCTACAATAAAGTCCGCGATAGTATATGTCTATCTTTTAGAAAACGATCTCACGTTATTGACGAATGTTAATGGAGTCCGTAAAAAGTGGATATTCATCATTCTATTGTGTATTTCAGTAAAAATAACCAAATCAAAGACTCCATTTTCAAATTGCCGCGAAAACGTTTCTCTGGACAATATGGCGTCTTACTAGTGTGTAACGTCACACGACTGTTATTAAAACGTCAAACGATACAATGTAATGTCACTTTAACCGGAAGTTTACTTTCGTGTGACGTCATTTTAGGCTCCGCCAATCCCAAGCGTTTTGGGTCACGTGACAATAGATAAGAAAACTATTATTTTTTTCGTCGGTTTTTAGTAAAATTATGAATATTATTTTGTAAAAATAGTAAAAGCCCCTGCCTATATTCATTCTAAACACAGATACTAACATTTGGCACTTTATTTTAAATACTGTCTATTTGACCTATTCCACTTACGAATATTACGACAAAGAAATGAGTCACCTAATTTCTTTGTTCGTGTAGGAATTCTATGGTAGGAAATACCCCCCATAAGGGGGGAGCGCTGATTGGTTCGATTGTTTGATGTGCGTCGTTTGATTGGCTTTTATGTATTAGGCAGAAGCGTAGTGGGGGCGTGCCGGCGACATCGTTTCACATACACTAGCACTAGCACTCTTTTTACCACTTTCTTTGTTCTGTGGTCACAAGCAACCCAGGTCATAAACTATATTCACTTTCCGCGTGGTCCAGATCTTGACCGGGCATGGATGCTTCGGTCACTGCACCGTCGGGAGGAAACGCCGCAATGTCATCATTGCAGCGTCTCGGGAGACACGGCCGAGCACACCTTATTGGAGTGCCCGGCCTGGTGACACCAGCGCCGCGAACTCATTGCGGCGCTGGGATGCGGAGTCCTCTCGCTGCGGAGCATGGTGGAGCTCATGCTTGGGCGTGGGAGGCGGCTGAGAGGGATGATCCCCTGGCCACTCCCTCCCGCCAAAGGAGGACGGGTAGAAGAGGACGCCGGCGCGCCCTGGCCGCGCCCGTCCTATGACCCTACCCGGGGGGTCCCTCGCTGACCGGCATGGCGTCAGCTGTGCCGGCCACCGACGGACCCCGTGACGGCAGCCCCCCCTTGTAGTTCTGTCCTGCAAAGAGGGGGGCGGCGGAGGGAGCTACACGGGCACGCCCAAGTAGCCCTCCGCAGCGGACGGGGGGCGGTACGGTGGGCACTAGGCCGCGTACTCAGCCCCCATGGGTGCCCCTCATCCTGTGCACGTCTGCGGGGTCCCCGCGATACCCCGGGAGGCCGGGAGGCTGCTAGGTGCGAAGATGCCGAAGAATCGAATCGAGGGTATTCGCAGGGTTTTTTAGCGTATATTATGCCGTAAAGCGCCCGTAAGAGTTACGGGGTCCTCAGTGGGTAGCCACTGCTGGGGCTTGTAAGGCTTGCGGGAGCCAGGTGTGAGGTACGTTCAGCGGTGTGCCTCTTAAAGGCGCCGTCGTCTGTAAACAGTATTTTTTGTCTGCGTATAAAAAAAAGGTCATAAACTGTATGCGTACCAAATTTCATTCAAATCTGTTGAGCAGTTTTTTTTTGAGGTCGAATAACAAACATACATACACGCAGAACATACAAACTTTCCCATTTATAATATATTAGTAGGATTTACCTTAGTATGAATACCCACCTACGCAAAACTATAATTTGTTTTATCGATAATGTTATTCATTCTGTAGTAAAACATAATATATGTGCGTATGTCAGTACTATGAAGAAATACCAAGAGGAAATAGTATGTGTTATTAATTGTATACCTCATGTGATGGAGGTAAAATCTGGTTAAACTCTGACACGTAATGATGGAAACTTGTATGTCTCATTCATTCAATATGGCAACTTTTAAATCTTAAGAAAATATTACTCGAAAAAAATCCACGTGGATCAGACAGTAGACGGGACTCGAACCCGCTCCCTTCGCTGTCCAGGTGAATGCACTGACCAATTATGCTGCCGCGGTCCTGATGGCCGTGTCGAATTCTTTTTAGTCTTTCTTAAGCTGCAAGGCAGTGTCATCTGTTCGCATTGTAGGTAACCCACAATGTCAAATAAATACCTTTACAAGTATTAAACATTTGAAAGAAATAGCAATTATAGTTATAATTTAGTTAGTTTTTTTTTCTAGTGATATTTTCTTTAGATTTGAACATCGAGCAGTTACATCCTTAACAAAATAAAGTTATGATAACTTTTATTATTAATATTGTAATTTTATGTCAGGAAAAACTTTCGTTCACACTTTAAAGCACATTAGGGTAAGAACACCCGGAGCGGTGTTTTGCCGCACCCGCCCGCGGGGCTGTTTTATTTCATTACTCACGAGACTGCAGTTTTCTGCGGTCCCGCAGCCGTCGCGGCTGGGAGATCAAGTGAAACCCAACGCATCTGCATGAAATCACGTCCCGCACATCTCAAAACCCGCCTGTGGCCCGCGTGATGTATCTGAAATCTGTCGCCGCACACGGGCCACCGACCACAACCACAAAACGCCGCCACCGGCATATTTCTTGTAGTTTTCATACATTTTATATGGACTCGCCTCACACGGTACGCCGGTGGCCGCCACACGTCACAAATCGTCGTTGCTCGCTTCTTGTGGCCCGCACCGGCAACTTAATGCGTCGATACAAAACGCCGCCACACGTCACTCGCGCGACTCCCCACCCCTCTCTCCCTTACCTTAGTCGGCCGCTGTCGCGCGCTTCAGCCACTTTAGTAGCCGCTTCTAGCTTCTCGTGGCGGCGTTTGTGGCTGTGGCGTGTGGCCCGTGTGCGGCGACACTAAGAAATAACAAAACATAAACGTAAGCAATACCCGTTAGGCGATTGATCTCCTGATCTGCGAGCGTAAATCGCGCCGTTGAATTGCGATCTTGCAACCGCGGCAGGCGCATGAGAAAATCGCACCGTGAGTTCGTAGCCTAAATACATTTAATTAATAAAATAAAGACGCGCTGTGTAGGAAGTTCAACAAATTTTTACATTGCCAGTCATTGGATCGGTGAGTTCATTCGTGCTTTGAAAGATACTATATGTTTTAACCGTCAGACAACTTTACATATTAAGATCTAATCTTAAGTTGCGTACAAAAATAACTTTTTCATCCCACCACCTCGGAAAGTGTAATTTTGCGCTTCGAAATCTGGCTGGAAAATTCTATTTTATTCGCTTGAGCGGCAAAGTAGATTTGAATTTAGAACATCACATATAATGAGTACTCAATATAATTGTAAATTCAAAACGTCATTAAACCTATTTAATGTAACCTCTATGGTGCCAAATTTATGATTAGAACTTTTTAAATTGTGAAAAAATTTAAATTTGGAACCTTCTTGGTTTCTTTGTTTTATTTGCGTGCTTCGCGCCATTCTAGTTTTTCACGTTTTATTGCTTAAATATTTTGTCATTATAAATTGTTTTCTTTTTCATTTTGTCATTTCCTCGCTGAGGTGGGATGAAAAGTTACGTATTGCACTCGAGTGGAAAGATTTTTCACCTTGTGCTCGTTTGTATCCTTCGCTTGCTCGGTCATCCAAATCGAGCACGCGGTTAAAAAGGAACTTTCCACTCTTGTATAATAAATAACTATTAAACCTATTACGGAGACCCGAAGGAGAGTGCACAATATAGTATTACCTGTGAAAACTAGAACTTTATTCGCTAAACGTCAATTTTCTGCACTCTCAACTTTCCTATATAATCGTATACGTAAGCTACTGGTTATTGATCATATGAATAACAGGGATTACAAAAGTATTGTTACGAATTGGATAAAAACGCTAAATTATGAAGACACAGAGGCATTCCTCGCATAAGTGATTAATAAAATATGCACAATACTTACACATGCACAATACACGCGCATGCGCGCGCGCGCTCACACGCACACACACACACACACACACACACACACACAAATTTTAGCTGGCGTTTTGTTTATTTCAAAATTGTTATATTAAGTTGTGTTGGCGATTATTTATAAATAGCATCATCTAGATACCTGCAGTGATGAGAGAGCGGGTTCTCCTGTTACAGGTTTTATTGAATACTTACTAGGAGGACTCATCGACTAATTGTACTATTATGTTATTTAAAGAAATAAACAAATTTTCATTTCATTATAATACTGAGAATATTAATTTCAACAACAAGCAACAAGTTTACACACAGTGTGCGTTGAGACTAGGGTTGCCACCTTTATTTTGTCCAAATAAAGTACATTGGATATTAAAATAGAAAAAAAAGTACATTGTGTCCAATATAAAGTACTTTCTATTCCACTTTATTAGTAAGCTTAAATATCTAGTGTACATTGCTTCTAGCACTAAGGTCTGTTGGTTCTTTTCCGCAACGGGAAAGGTCATGGTACAAAGCCATACATACATCCACGACGACAATGTTGCAAGAATGAGCTAAGAGCGACATATTATTTACACATACTGTCTGTGCGGTTTAGGCAAAAATGTTCCCTATCAATCTCTTTTTGTATATTTTATTCAAAATTAATCACCGAGTAATCAAACCACATTAAATAAAGTATTTTCGCGTATTTTATTGTAGGCATAATATATAGATTACAATTATCCGAAATAACGTACAATACTTTATAATAAAGTACGGGTGACAAACCTAGTTGCATCTGCCTGCGTAATTAATTCCATAGAGAAATCCTATATACAGGGTGTTACAGAATACCGAAATAAAATTTGTAGGTATGTATTCCGAAATAAAAATTTGTAGGTATCTGAGCGGGGCGCTGGGGCGCCTGGGGGAGAGAGGGTGTTTAGGTAGTAGTAATCGTACGCATTTATAGGGTTGTCATAGGCAGGTGTAAAACGAATTTTTTATTAATTTAGTTAGAAAATAAAAGTGGTCTGAAAGGCGTCAAACTTTCGTAGGTAATTCTATACAAGGAACACAACCAAACCCTAAAGTTTTATTTCGGACTTTTGTCACACCCTGTATACTGTACGTGTGCAATTAATTAAATAAATAAATATGACGGTTTGCAAAATGCAGGTAAACCTTTTTTTTCAGAGCCGGCAAACATGATTCTTGGTGCTGCAATTGTCACTGGACTGTCACTTCATTTTCCTGCATAAACATAGAAAAGTAGGGATATTCGTAGGCTAATGATCATGAGGAGGCCTCACGCTGCCAAGTATGGTAAGAGCCATGCTTGGTAGCGAGAGAGCCTGGAGGGCGGCCGCCTCCTTCTGTGAATCTGTGATGGCGCAGAAGGAGGCAGCGGAGAGGGAGCGGGAGGAGGACGCTCTAGCCCCCCCTCTCCGGCGTAGACGGGTGGGCCGAAGGAGGCAGGCAGCGGTGACTGCCGGTCTTCGACGGCCCTAAGGTGGTCTGGGCGCGGCCTGACCAGCCGCGCGTCCTAGGTGCCGCTCCGGCATAGGCCACCACGTCTGGGGACTGCCTAGTACCCTAGCGCAGTCCCCCTGAGGCGCGTCGCCCGGTTCACTCGTTGGGTCGGGCCGGCCCGGGGACGTCCCAGTGAAGTGGCGCACGCTAAGGTGCGTCGATCCTGAGACGCCCCCATATGGGCGCAGGAGGGTACCGGGGGGTTTTAGTGGAGTAGGATCAGTGTGGCCTTCCGCACTGGTCCTGCTTGAGTAGGGTCGGCACTGTTTCCCGTGCCGGCGAGTCCCACACACGCCGTGCGCCTAGTCAGCGTCACGGTATGGTGCGTAACTGCATTTCCCCTCGTCACAAAAAAAAAAAAAAAAAAAAAAAGGCTAATGATCATGATGTCATCATCATCAGCCTATTAATGTCCCCACTGCTGGGGCACAATCCTTCCCTATGGATGGAATACAAGATTGGGCCATGACCCATCACGCGGGCCCAGTGCGGATTGGCGGGTGCTAACGACTGCAGATGCAGCCGGGACCAACGGCTTAACGTGCCTTCCGAAGCACGGAGGAGCTCGAGATAGAAGATTTTTGGTCACCCATCCAATGACCGACCACTGCCAAAGTTGCTTAACTTCAATGATCGCAGCCGAACGCGCTAACCACCTGCGCCATCGAGCTCCATATCTAATATATAAAATTCTCGTGTCGCGGTGTTTGTGGTTTAACTCCTCCGAAACGGCTCGACTGATTTTCGTGAAATTTTATATGCATCTATTTTTCATCCCCCTAAATGTTAAGGGTAATCCACACCTAATTTTTTTTTCAATTTTAGATATATTTTTTTTATTTTTTTTATGATACATCATACAAAAATACATACATCCCTAAATTTTCAACTTTCTACCACCAACCCCTATTTTTTTATGGCGGTACGAAGTTCCCTAGGTCAGCTAGTATGATATAATAATATACAACTATATGTTATTATCTTTTTTTTTGTTGCAAAGTTCAAAGAACGATAAATAAAACTCATTAATTTTATCATTGCACTTTTCTGTAGCGTGTTAACCCAAAACAATATTTATATTTTTCTATTCAGATACAGTAGGTATAAGGTTATTATTTTGTGTAATCCAAATATCCAAATTACCTTAACCTATTTAAGAGCCCTTTCACATTTTTTACAAAAAATCATAATTTTTGAGCGCGTCGTTTACCTACTTAGAAAAGATTTTGACTATTTCTAATACAAGCGAACAGTAGATTTATTTTGCCTATTGTTAGTTAATGTAGAGTATTTGCAAATATTATATGCCTTTTTTTGTACTGGTCATTCTACTGTAGCTAGTTTAAGGAAAAAACGTTAATATGCACAACTTCAAACACCTCAATCTCTCAATAATCTATCTATATATATAAAAATGAAACCCGTTTTCCGTTGTCACGACATAACATGAAAACGGCTTGACCGATTTGGCTGTTTTTTTTTTTGTAGTTTTCTAATACTCTGTACAAGGTTCTTACGGAAAAAAACATAAAGAAAATCCCAAGGGGATAAAATAAGGAATGAAAGTTTGTATGAAACTTTATCAATTTTAAACCGATCGGGCTGAGACTTTGCATGCAGGTATAAGAAGAATCATTGATGAATGTCATTGTGTATAATACAAGCCTGAGAACAAAAACTGTAGTCTACACTTCAGCTCTACACCGAAGCGAAGCGAGGGCGGGCCGCTAGTGTTCAATAAATTAGATCAAATTCATTACTAAGACATCAGAAATATGTTTTTGTTGTAACCTAATGTATTAGAATTTTGATTTTCCATCTCATTAATTATCAAAAAAACATCTAACCTCCGTGAGTTTTCTCAAAAAAATTGCAGGTTTACCTCGTATTTTGATATTGAATTAAATGTAATTACTATCAAAAACTTTCATAAAACTAATCTACCATCATTGAACCACTGAAATATGTATATATTTTTATAATTAGTTCATTAATAATTATTTTGTAAAAGGGCTCTTAACTACAAATAAATAATTTACTAAATAAAAAACAAGTCACCCTCAGCGCCGCCGTCAGGAATGGTGCCCAGTAGGCTGGCAGTATTGCCGCGTTGGATGGCAAGGCTGATCCGATGATCAAGATAGCTGCCAGCCTTTTGATCACCAGTCACTTCGGTGAGCCTCAACATACATAGTTATATTTTTATTAATTTAAGGCATTTAACTGCTACTTTTTTTTTTTTTTTCTTAAAGATAGGTCCGACAAATGACTCCACCCCACCTGATGTAAAGTGAAGGTGAAGTCCAGACGCGAAGATAGCTGATACAGCAGTTCTACCTGCCACACCAGCCATCCTCACCCTGCCGGCCTGCATGTTGCTTCTAATGTTAAATTAATATTCTATTAATTAATTCTATTCTTAGATTTTTTTTAAGCATTTAACTGCTAGATGTTTAAATCTAAAGATAACTAAAATCATAACTATAATTGCTATTTCTTCTTTCAAATGTTTAATACTTGAAAAAGTATTCATTTGACATTGTGGGTTAGCTACAATGCGAAGAGATGGCGCTGCCTTGCAGCTTAAGGCTACGAAAATTTCGACGCGGCTAATAGAGCCGTGGTAGCATAATGGTCAGTGCATTCGCCCGGATAGCGAAGGATGCGGGTTCGAGTCCCGTCCGCTGCCTGGTCCGCGTGGATTTTTCTGTAGTAAACTTTTCTTTAGATCTATTCTTAGATGTTAAATATAAAGATTTTTTAAAAAATTAGCTTAATTGTAGATTGTTTACTATTGGCGCAAAGAACTATTTTAAATGCGAGAGCACTTTTTTTTCTTTGTCTTTGATTCAAACGACGTCGCTCTTAAAATAGTGTCGCCAAGGTGGACACTCTTAATGATAATAAGCAAATGCTAATTACAAATACACTCGGGAGAAATGAAACTGGGTCACGAAGCACGAGGAGGCAATACGAAGTATTAAAATTCAAGGAAATCGCAAGGAAATAAGCCATAACACATTTTCTTCATACGCCTTTAATTATATATCGCTGGTATGATTCTCTAAAATTAAAACTAAATTTAACATCAGTCTCTCCCTTTCATTCTGTATAGAGAACGACAAGGATACACTGTTGTCAAATTTAAGTTAAGGTTTAGAGAACCCTGCCAGAATCGACACCGTTGTTCGCGGGATTTTATTTATGAAAGACCTTGTACCTTTTACCTTTTCAGTATAATTTCATTGTTATTACTCGAGGAAGACACATTTTTTTATTTCATATATAAAATTCTCGTGTCACAATGTTAGTTACCATACTCCTCCGAAACGGCCTGACCGATTTTTATGAAATTTTATATGCTTATTCCATGGGTCTGAAAATGGGCTACTATCTATTTTTCATATCCTTAAGTGATAATGGCTGTCCACTTGTAACGTAGTGTTCTGAAACCTACAATGCGCCTTCGCGCCAAAATTCAAACTATTGGGTATAGTAACGTGGTGTTCTCATATGGTGGGAGAATGTTATTCCAGGAAATTGATAGAACACTACTTTACACACCCTAACATTTTTTTGGACATTTTTTTTTATATTGTGGTAATAAAAAATACATGCAACCCTAAATTTTCTCTTCTACCACCTGCCCCTATTTTTATGGCGGTACGAAGTTCGCTGGGTCAGCTAGTAAAACTATATAAATGCGAATTTGAATAAACAATTATGAACGCAGCTGAATGTAGGATTTCGCAAGTTTGTTTATATCTTCACACTTTTTTTTTATTTGGCGAGCGCACGGGTTCACTCTGTGACTTTTTCATAAAATGTTCGTGTTTGATGATTGTTTTGGCTATTGGAACTTTTACTAACAATATCCAGATTCCATATTCAACTCACTTTTAGTCCCTGAGGCGGCAGTAGGGATGGTCCCCTGAAAAAAAAAATATGGGTGCTTGCATGCTTAAGTACGCGCGTGAGAAGTTATACTTCTTTTTGGAATTATTAAAAAATAGTTTTTAATTGCATGCAGACAATAAGATAATAAAAGGTTTGGAAAAGGATAGTCAACGCAGTCAATGAAGTACAGTTTTAATTTGAAAAATTTAATAAATAATCAAAATATTCAATTTAAATCACTACTGAATTTAAGTTATTAGTCCATATGTAATTAGCACTTGTAAGTAACTAAAACACGTTGTGTCTATATAGAAACTAGAAACATGTGGATAAATATTATAAATATGAAAACAGTGATCAGAGGCGACGAGCGAGCCAACATTGTTTTTGACAACGCGATCATCTTATGGAGCTCCGTGGATCGTTCAAAGTACCTTTCGAACAGATGTCTAATAACCACTTAGTGGTTAATAATCCACCATTATTAGACACTAACATTCATAACGCGCTCGCGGCCAACTTCATGGTGTTACTATTGTGTTACAGTGATGCGCGCGCATCTTAAAATTTCACTCTCATAATTTTTTCATAACGCGGCTAAAGAAGTATAACTTCAATAAAGCATCAAATCATCCGTACCCATGCATGCATATTAGGTTATTTAAGTAAAGATGTTTCACTTCAGATGTGTGCTCTGTGCACACTACTTTTTTTATATGAGTCACGCGTCCCTCTTATGGCCACATGATAGATGGGTCGCCGTTATCACGAGAAAAGGTCAGGTTGACACTATTTTTATAATATACACGTGTGTTTATGTAACATGGTCCGTCGTAAACAAAACCTATCAAAATTTTCAATGCGAACCGAATATATTTATTAGACTTGCAACGAATATTCGGTTACTATTCGGTTTTCGGCTGCTTTTATTATATTCGGCCGAATACCGAATATCTACATATTATTCGGCCGAATACCGAATACTTAAATAATATATTTTGTCATAGAGAAATAATTGATAAAATGAAAAATTTAAATCGATTGATTACGTATACCTATATTCATATTTTCATTTCTGTTATATAATCATTTAAGTAGTCATTGTTACACAACACAGGTACATAATCATCTTCAGAATTGGAAAAATGGAGGATTCTAAGTATTTGAATTACTGTGGTTATCAAAATTTAGAAGGGTAAGGTTCTCATTTCTTTTATAATCATTTATTAAGTACCTAGTCATTGGTACATAAAACAGGTACATAATTTAATCATTTTCTGTATTAAACAAGTTAACAGTTTTTAATTCATTCAGTCATGTGATGAATGGTTACATAATAGCAATAATTTAAAGTTTACGCGCCGTTTTTGGCCATATCTCAAAAGTTGGTTTTGTCATTTAGCCGCATTTTAGCTTGAGGACGGCAGATTAGAACAAAACAAAGGAGCGCGAAACAATCACGTTTGTACAAGTTTTTGGCGCTAAAATCCAGCCGAACAGTTTTGCCTAATATTCGGCTATTCGGTCAGGGGCCTCGCCGAATATTCGGTATTCGGTATACTGCCGAAAATACTATTCGCTGCAAGTCTAATTTTTATGAAAGAATAGTGGCAATTTTGCAAACACATTTTTAAGAGGTAAATAAATAGCGGTGACAAATGACACCTGTTGGTGGTGTTATGTATCTTTCGGTGAGTAAGGGTAGATAGACGATCTACCCTGCCGCCTAGGCCTGCTAGATAATCAGGAAATCCGGGATTGTCCCGGAATATTGCGTCTACTCCCGTATCCAGTAATTAGACCTTAGTGTCGCCGCACACGGGCCGCACGCCACAGCCACAAACCGCGCCGCCACGATAAGCTAGAAGCGGCTACTAAAGTGGCTGAAGCGCGCGACAGCGGCCGACTAAGGTAAGGGTGAGAGGGGTGGGGAATCGCACGAGTAACGTGTGGCGGCGTTTTGTATCGGCGCCAGTGTTGCCAGGTCTCCAGATTTTACAGGAGATCTCCTGTTTTTCTGAATTTTTTCCTGTTCTACTGTTTTTCTACATGAATCTCCTGTTTTTCTTAGAATACGATTTTCTTTTTTAAATTGCATGTTGAGTTGCATTTTCGGCCATTAATAATGTAGGTAAAGTTATTAATTTTAAAATTAATGTTTTGTCTAAAAAAACTAGCTTTAATGGGCGGTAGAAGCCACAGAAACACTTCGTTACTGGTCTTTATCTTGATTTGATTTTCCAATTCTAGGGGGGGGGGGGGGAGGGTGCAAAGTGCAAATCGAAAAAAGTACGCATATACTGTTTTTCTTGTAGCTCTTTCCATACATCTACTGTTTTTTTCCTATAACACTTCCCGATTTTTAAAAATCGGATCTGGCAACACTGATCGGCGCATTAAGTGGCCGGTGCGGGCCACTAGAAGCGAGCAACGACGATTTGTAGAGTGTGGCGGTCACCGGCGTCCCGTGTGAGGCGAGTCCATATAAAATGTATGAAAACTACAAGAAATATGCCGGTGGCGGCGTTTTGTGGTTGTGGTCGGTGGCCCGTGTGCGGTGACACTTAGTCGGCCGCTGTCGCGCGCTTCAGCCATTTTAGTAGCCGCTTTTAGCTTCTCGTGGAGGCGTTTGTGACTGTGGCGTGTGGCCCATGTGCGGTGACACTAAATGACAATACTGGGTCTGTCTTTTAAATCGAATCGAGCATGCAACGCGTACTAAAAGCTCGCTGTGTTCGTTGCTGCGTCGTCATAATGAGAAATGTTTTTTTGTTCGCTCCAGTAGGCCCCCATTTTAATAAGAATAATAATAATAATAATAATAATTTAATTTATTTGCCAAAATACAACATACAATACAAAATACAGTTCACAAGTTGATACATATTAAGTAAGTACGTGTATTCTACCTGCAGGCAGGTGTGCAAATATTGCAGTCAGTTATTTTTTTCATCTGTCATATATTCCTTAATACTATAATAACATATTTTTTGTAACCATTTTGTCAACTCACTTCTAAACAGTGTCCCAGTTTCTAATTTTATATTGTCAGGTAATTTATTATATATACATATGAACATGTTATAAGCATTAACTTTATAAATATATGCGTGGCAAGGAGGCTGATATAATAAGTATCTATATTGACATCTCGTGTGTCTATTGCTCATTTCTACGCGCTCTCTTTAGCTGAAAGTGCGAATCGCCCGTGATACCCCGAGGTTTAGGGGCCACGAGGACGTATGAGGGCTCACAAGACGCGGAATTTGAAGGGATCTAAGAAAATGTAAAAATTATTTTGGAAAAGTCAAAATCTTTTTACTTGGAAATCGAAAAATCGTGTGCTTTCACAGAAAATTTCCGATATCTCGAAAACGGAGCGGATTTTCAAAAATATGAAAACAATGCATCTCGGTATTGAACCAAGGAACATTTTAGGTCATTACACTTTTTTCGATATTGGTGAAGGTTAAGGCTGTAGAGGTGCCCCGAGTGACGCGGATTTCCAAGAGCTTTAAGATGATGTATAAATATTTTGGAAAAGTAGGTATTGAAGAAAATTTTTTTTGGGATTTGAAAAAAAAAATGTTTTATTCATCTACTAGTGGCCCGCCCTCGCTTCGCTTCGGTGTAGAGCTGTAGTGTAAACTATAGTTTTTGTTCTTAGGCTTGTGCTATAAACAATGACTTTATTTATATAATTTCTCGTGTTATTGTGAGTCAACCATAAAAGATATACATATGCAGTTGCGGGATATTTTTTAGACAATTTTATGTAGAATATTTCCGTCATACATGATTTCTATGTAACTTTAACCATTAAGGCTGCACACGCGATGGAAGCTTAAAAAATGGAGTAACTTCTCCCGTTTTCCCAACATTTCCCTTCACTACTCTGCTGCTATTGATTGTAGCGTGATGAAAAGTATACTATAACCTGCCCAGAAGTATGAAAAATAATTGTACCAAGTTTCGTTAAAATCCGTCGAGTAGTTTTTGTCTCTATAAGGAACATACACACAGACAGACAGACAAAAATTTTACTGATTGCATTTTTGGCATCAGTATCAATCACTAATCACCCCCTGATAGTTATTTTGAAAATATATTTCATGTACAGAATTGACCTCTCTACAGATTTATTATAAGTAAAGATAATAGGTAGAGTCATTTAATGTCCTGTCAAGTCGTATAGAGCACGTGATCTGTGATTTTTTTTTTCGGGGACTGCTGCTTACTTTTGCCCTATTCGGTCTCTGAGTGTCCTCGGTTGTTCGTGGGACTTTTTGTGCGCGGTACTTTTAAATCCTCGTGTTGTAAACGATCTGGAGCTCTACTCTCTTTCTCCGAAACGAAATTTCGGCAACGAACAAATTTTAAACAAAATTTCGCCAGTGGCTCTACTCTATTTCATCTTCGAAAACGCACATAAAGTTCGGAATCAGAGACAATTATCGTGAACGAATGGAATGAGTTCTTTTTGTCTACACTTTTTAGATAACGTTTTTTACTTCAAAACAATATTACTTTATGACAACATTTTTGATTACATTAAAACAAGCTCTTTTGACAGTGTTAGCCGACTAATTTGTAGAGTTGATGCAATTGAATGTATGTCAACCTAATTTTGTCGTGTAACACCCACAACAAAAATTTGATTTATTTGTAAATTTTTTCATGCTAAAAATGTTCCTCACGCTAAGCAGCCTTAATTAAAATTACTCTAGTAGCAATTTTAGGTTTAATGTAAACAAAAACCCAAAACGAAAATGAAAAGGTAACACTTTTCATTTCGTCAATTTGAGATTAAAATTTCGAACAAATATCTGTCAAATTCAACTTTTAGTTCAAAAGTTTTGTGAATTAGAGTACTTAGACTTAGATAATTTAAATGTCAAACTATTTTCGGACGAACGAATTTTCGAAATGAAATAGAAACAGAGTAAGGAACATGCGAAATTTCAATCGAAATTTCGTTTTTCGTCGAATAGAGTAGGCTTCCTGTTTCGGCGAACAAAATGGCCTGCGGCAGTGTTACCAACCCTTACCAAAATTTTCCCCTAAGTATTTTTTTAAATTCCCCTAATTTCTCCTAAATATACAATTTTTAAGTACCTACTTATTACCCAAATTCTTTCCTTGCTCATAAATTAAAACGTTACATATTTAGTTACAGTAGGTAAATTATTTTATTGAATAAATACAGTTTCCGAAAGTAAAACGAAAATGAGCTGACAGTCTGTTAAATCTTATTTAGCTGTTTTTTAACTTTAGTCCATACAGCCTTAGGAAACTACCCGCCATACAGTCAGTTCAGTCGTTTCTTATCGTGGTGCGTTCCATTCTATGCACAAAACTGAAAGAAAACACACGCTTTGATTTTCGATTTAATTGCAAGTTTTGATAAAAGCCCCTAAAAGAACCCCCAAAAAATCCAGCCCCTAAAAAAGTCCGTTTTAACACTTCTAGCCACTAAATTTGGGGGCAAAACCCTTAAGTTGGGAACCATGGCCCGCGGACAAAAGTACCTCGTCTACGCAGGCCATTAAACAGCCTTGCCCCTACCATCACGCGGAACATGTTTGTTTACATATAAAAGGCCGTGCCCATGTTTTGTCTGGTATCGATGTATCAGACCTCCGTCGTATGATATCATTATCACCTAATTTAAACGCAAAAAACGGCCAAGTGCAAGTCGGACTTGCGCAATGAGGGTTCCGTACAAACCTGTGGCGGCGACATCTACATGCCCCACATATATACAACGGATGGAGGAAATCATTACTCACCATCCTCAAGAGATGGCGTTACCTGCCCTGCGATCTTAATAGTATGGAAGCCTACATCGCGCAAATGAAATTCGGAGGCTAACTCTTGATATATACGATGCCCGACTAACATCAGTCGGGCCGAGGACTGTACTACGCCGTTGCACGGAACTTACACCACCCGCAAGCTCTCCGAGGTAAAATCTGCGTATTTTCCCGCTCGTGGGACTGCCCGGCGCCATTCCGCGCCGGCGGTGACTGCCGCGCCCACTGCCGCAGGCCTTGAGCGCGCCGCAAGGCTGCGCTCGGCCAGGTTCGCGCAGGCGTAGCCCCCATCCCGCAGCATGAACAACTACGAAGTGAAGCCCATCCCCAGCTTGGCTGACTCCAAAGCCATCTTCGCAGCCGGACAGTGCTACTACGGATCGCCGCGTATCCAATATGAATTGGACGCGGCGATGGTGAGTCGGCTCATTTACTCCGGCCTCTTATCATGGAGGATGCAGAGATGGCTGTGGGTATACTACCGCCTCCTGAATCAGTGACCCAAGCTCCGTCACCGACCTCAGCCCCGATGACGAGGAGCTCATTGCAGCATGCGAATTCGCCAACGCCAGGCCACTTACTATCCCAGTGGCACAGATACACATGAAGAAAATTTAGAAGGAACCGGAAGAGCGACGCGCCCGCGGTACACAACCGCGCGACCCGCGCCTCCCCCGGTCTCGCAGCGTCGGAGACACCCCCGACCCCCAGCAGGCACCACTACCTACAAAGGTAACCCCTGCACCGCAGCATGACAACGAACCCGCGCAAGAAGTCGCCCCCGCCGCCCTGGAAGAAGAAGAAGAAGAAGAAGAACCACAACCGGAGCAGACTGAACCGTCACAGTCTTACGCACAGGCAGCAGGTTTTTTCGCGTCTACCCACATAGATGACGAAAAAACCCCCACCACCGATGCACTACCCACCACCGCACAGAATGCGCAACAGGCCTCCAGCAGCGCTCCCACACCACAGCGGGTTCGTAAACACCCGCCTATCGTGGTCGAGCAGCTGCAGGACTGGCCAAAACACTTGCGCATCATACGGGAGAAACTCGGACGTCCACCTAGCGTACGCCCGTTTGGCTCGGGTGTGCGCTTCACGCCGCACGATGACGACGAGGGCCGACTCGTCCAGGCCTACCTCTCCGCACTGGAGGGACAGGCCGGACTGAGTTGGTACTCACACGCCCACCCAGACGACAGAAGCCTTAAGGTGGCTATTAGAGGCCTGCCTACCGACACGAAGCCGCAAGACATTGCTGAGGCCCTTACTGCAAAGGGCTTCGCAATCGAACATATCAAGGAGATCCGGGCGCGAGCAGGCCGCACCGGATGCCTCTACTTCGCCTCGCTACGCCGAACCCCCGAGACCATCCCAGCCATATACTCCGTAAGTGAGTTGTTGAATATGACAGGAATACAGATAGAGGCCTGGAGAGGAAGGAAGACCCCAGCGCAGTGCCATCGCTGTCAGGGGTTCCGCCACTCCAGCCACGGATGTCACCGCCCGCTTGCCTGCGTGCGCTGCGGTGACCCGCACGCTGCCGCAGACTGCCCCCGCCCGCTAACGCAGCCCGCGACTTGCGCGAACTGCGCGGGCGCGCACCCAGCCACCTACAGCGCGTGCCCCGCGAAACACCGCGAGGCGCGCAACCGCCGCGCCACTACAGTGGCCCGCACAGGCCGCCCGCCCACCGCACCCGTACAACACCCAGTCGAGGTGAGCGAGCACGCGCCGGCCACACTGATGGCCCCCGCAAATGCTCCTCCCTCGAACTCCAGCAGCCCCAAACGACGCCGCCGCAGACGTCGTCGAGCGAGCGACGCCTCGCCGATGAATACGCCCCCTGCAGCACCACCACCCAAAGATGGCAACCCACCACCCACAGATGGCAACCAATGCCACTTAGAAGAAGCGACAACCCGCCTGCCGCAACAGCTCACAGTACTGCTCACGGACTTTGTACCCACCCCATTCCCTCACCCACCAATCCCTTATTATCACCCACCAATACCCTTATCACTCTCGAATCCCTTTCACCCTCCAATCCCCCTTTTCAACCACGAATAATTTAGTAATTAATTTTGGTTAGCGCATTCGCCCGGATTGCGAAGGGTGCGGGTTCGAGTCCCGTCTGCTGCCTGGTCCGCGTGGAATTTTTTCTAGTTATATTTTCTTTAGATTTAAACATCAAGATGTTACATGCTTTAAAATAAAAAAAAATATAACACGAATAATTTTTCACCCTCGAATCCCCTTTACACCCTCCAATTCCCTTTTTATCCTCCAATCCCCTTTTCAGCCACAAATATCTTGTGCTCAAAAAACGATAGTATAAGTTATCACTTCTGTCGTGACAAACATTACGAAGAGTAAGATATTTATAATTAAAAACCTTAAAATATATAATAACTAAAATACATTATTAACCTTTTAAGTGCGGCTGTCGAACCAGTCCGACAAAAAAATATCTCTCTCAACGCCGGCTACCGCACCAGTACGACAAGACTAGTTGTACTAGTTTAGACCTTATAATTGAAACAAATAATATCAGAATGGTTTGTGTCGTATGTCAAATGAATGAGAAAGAACCAACCTATTCATTCAAAGATTTACAGTCTACAAGAACAATACTCATTCATGTGACCACCATTTAAAAATATTCGTGCTCCTCCTCTCCTGTGCTGTTGACGTACGAGTACTTTTCAGTGTGTTTTGTTTGTGAAATCCTACAAAGAAGTTAAAAAATGGGTAAGTTATCAATTCTTTATACATTTTTTTTATATTTAAAAAAAACCGTGTACTAATCCATGCTTTAGTTTTTGAATAAATCGAAGACAAACAAAAACAACCTAAAATTTTTTCCTACTATCCATTTTTCATGATTTTTTTTCTATTTTATTACTTTATTATTTTATCCTAGTTTTAATTCAAACTTACAGCCAATTTACGAAAGAAGTTAGATTTTACAAAACATTTGTACTTATAAAGATACTTTCACAATAAAATTCAAATATTATAGGCAAACCGCAAAATGTTCGCAAGATGCACGCACACATGCATAACATGACGTTTAGGTGTGTGCGTGAATTGCTCCGGCTATTGAACAAGGGTGTTCTTTTTATCTACTGTTTTGAAGGAAGTGTTTGTTCTGATTTGAAGATAATTATTTATTGAGATTTTATGTTCAACTATGAACGTACTTAGGTACCTATATTTTTTAGCATATGTTAGGTGATTAGATTTGTCCAGTAGTGATGCTGTAGCATCGATAGGTATTAATTTTTTCTGAGTGTCGTTCTTACAATTATGAATCTGTTTTCAATTTCATAAAGTTTATCGAAAAATGAAGAATCAATTTTATAAATTCTTTTTTTTTTTATATAAAAGGTAGATTCCGGCAAGTTAAAATCACTCATAATTGCGTTTCTCGGCTTGGTTTACAATTTTAAGTTTATCATTCAACAAAATCACTTTAATTTTTCGTTTTAACATTTTGAGGGAACAACGTAAACCGCAGGTAGGGCACAAGCGCACATGTGCGCTGCAGCCATTGTCGTTTTAGATGGAATTACAAACAATTCCATCGAAAACAATGACGCTTTGGCTTTCTTTGTTTACAAAAAAGGATATGGTTTGGCTTGAACTTTGAGTTGCGAGTTTTGAGATGTGTATTGAAATATTATTGTAAATAGTCTCGATGGCGCAAGTGTTATTTAGCGCGTTCGGCTGCCATCGTTAAAGTTAAACAACTTTCGCAGTGGTCGGTCATTGGATGGGTGACCAAAAAATTATTTATATTATAATTTAAGTTGTTGTTTTTATATTTCTATAAGTTGAAATATATAATTATGTTTATTATTATTCAGATAAGTACATACATACCTAACACTAGAAGAAAATTTAATATAATAAGTACGTTAACATTAATTATGAATATATTATTATTTTGTAAACCTCAGTTTTATTTTTAAACTTCACTAATCTTACTTTGGAACCCGCTGTATACGCTCTTGTACGTACACAGCGGAAGGTCGACTTTAGACGTAAAACTTGAGTAATAAGTAGCCACTTAGAGAATTTTTATTTATTGATTTTGTTTGATAAGACATAATGAAACGCATATAAATAGAATGCTCATTTATTGAAGTTTTTTTAACTGTAAATAAAAAGGCATTGTATGGTAATTTCAGAAAAAACTGTGCACAAAACAATGCTCATAACTTTTTGCGTGAGTTTGATATCTGATCTTGAAAACTTGGTAATTACTGTTATATTATTTGCTAATACGATACAGTTTGGTCGTGATATTCAATATATGTAAATTACTGATATTTCAAACGAAAATTTGCTAAGTTATACCTTATAATTATGACACAGTATAATTTCGAAAAACCGGGATCAACCCGCGCGAACCCCCCGCGAAAGCGCTAAAATTTCACCACGGAAGCATCCGTGGTGAAATTTTAGCGCTTTTTCAAACTCCAAAAAGTTGTAGTTTTATATTTACAATATTTATAAAAATTACCAATTTGTTTAGGGATTTTATGTTTAATCTTATAAAAATATGTTTTTTTGGTAAAATTGACATTTGGTAGCTAATATATTCCATCTTTACTACAAAGTAGTTAATTTTTCAATTCTTCTAAGAACAAGCTCATGTTTCCGCTCCAAATATAAACAAAACGTGTTTATTTTGTGTTAGTCAGCTAGTTCATTTCATTATCTTTCTGATAATATAAGCATTGCCGAGCTTTGTTAAGTCTAAGTCGTAAAAAATACGATAAGATCGAGTCAAGTGTCCAATGGCGCGCTCAAATCTTAAGTGCGCCGGCCTCTACGGTATCGTATGCGCGAGGCCGCGCGGGCCCTCATAGGTTAAAAGGAGTCCCTTTAGGCAAGGTTCCAAAGATACTGGCAGCGTTCCCCCTTTGAATAGCTAGACTAATTCTTTGTCCGAGGTAGCTGCCAGCTCTTCGGTCTCCTGTGATGTCGACCAACCTTTTTGCTATTTCCTTTAAAAGCCTTACCAAAGACCCCACGGACCAAGACCCCTGTATTTGCATGCCTTAGCTTTTTCAGCCGCTTTGCAAGCCGCACCAGCACTGTTGTTCCATGTAGATGGGAAGATATGATTACGAAGATATATATTGATTTGAAATGTCGTATGATGTCTTGTCTTCGATAACAATCTTTACTTAGACGTAAGGCCCACGAGCGCGACTCCATTCCGAAGCTTGGCGCGTTTTATCGTTGTCATTGTTTGGTTGATTGAAATAAAAATAAATACTTCTGATAGGCCTTCACAATGCAGTCGTTAGCACCCACTAAATAGAGATTCTATTTCTATTTTGTTGGTAGATTTTCTTAATGTGCGGTAAACACAAAAGTAACAGCATGAAGTTGGTCGCTAAAGCGTCTAACTTCATGCTGTTAAAATTTTGTGTTACAGTGATGCGCGCGCATCTTAAAATTTCACTCTCATCATTTTTTCATAACGCGCCTAAAGAAGTATAACTTCAAAAATAAGGTCGCATATTTTATGGAATAAATACAAATTCATTTTCTTCACCTCGTCAATGACCCTATTATCAAATTGATAAATTAATTAGTTGCTGTTCTATTAAAATACTGTAGACTATAACGAACGAGGTTTATGAGAATTTTCAAAGAACTTTCACTAACCTCCTTTGATTCCTTTTTGCGAGTTTAGGCAAGGCAGTTAAAAATAATTCAAACAATTTTGGAGCAAATCGGTTAAAAATTTTGCTTATGGACCTGCTACCTGACCTGGTCTAAATTGCGCAGAGTCACTAACTTCTTTAGGGCAAAAGTCTACCAATACAATACGCCTCTTTCTAAAAAAGTTTGATTTTGAAATTTTGCCAAAATGCCAACCGAAGTCGTAAATGGGAACTCAGATCTATCAGACATGCATGACAACGACTTTAAACTATTAATTTGAATAAAGAAAGTGCATTATTTCTTATTTTTTAGTGATTTCTCTTTATGAAGTCGATATCTTTTTCACTTTTTATAAGCCAGCGTAACCATCAACTTGTAATAAGTTAGGTTTTCCACGACTGATGTTCATGCAAATAATTTTAGGTAAGCATGATGCAAGATTCGGACCCAATTGCCATTCGTTCACCTACCACGCTAACCCACAAAATCCAAGAATACGACCACGGTAAGACTTCCGAAAACTATCCGACTGTTACCTTACGAGAAAGTGGCGTAACATGAATTTTAATAAATTAGATTTTCTGCGACTGAAGTTCAATGCAAATAATTTTAGGTAAGCATGATGCAAGATTCGGACCCCATTGCCATTCGTTCACCTACCACGCTAACCCACAAAATCCAAGAATACGACCACGGTAAGACTTCCGAAAACTATCCGTCTGTTACCTTGCGAGACAGTGGCGCAACGTCGTCGTCGGACGAGACTTGAAAGCGTGCTGTGTGCCGATCGATCACGCGAGTCGCTGGCGCCGCGGTGTGACAAGCGCGTGAACGCGGCAGCGGCCATGATGTGTGAATAAATAGGACTGTCCCGATACTAGAGTCTACTAAAAAAAAACTAAATTTAAATTGTAATTAATATTGAAACGCTATTGGAATATTTTAAAAAATCATGATCACATAAGTACCTATATTTTACAGTGAGTTTAGTAATCTTTTATATACGGATAACGGACGTAAGAGTGTTGTGTATACTGTGCATTTTTTTTTTAACACACACCAATTAGCCTAGCCTCAAAGTAAGCAGTAAGGCTTGTGTTATGGGATACTAGGGTAACGGATAGAATACATATACAGTACATATATAAGTATATTTATATAGAAATACATATTAATCGTCCATGACTGGAGTACAAATGCTCGTATTCATCACACAAACATCTGCCCCCACCGGGATTCGAACCCGGGACCTCTCGAGTCGGCGACACCATGAAACCCGGCGTACAAACCACTCGACCACGGAGGTCGTCAAAGTCTGTGCGGAAAGAGAATTGGCGTGGTGAAAAACGGAACTAACATTAAGCTTTTTAAATTGGCAATCAAACCCAGCAATCTGTAAAACGTCAAAGTTTTGTATTGATACGGATTTGTTTGTTGTTGTGTGATTTCTTGCGGTTTTTTTTCTGTATTTAATCATGTCTAAAAGGGGTAAAACCTTACAAATACGGTAGAAAAGCACTACAGCGCCCTCCAATCTAAATCCCGTTCTCTTTCCGCACAGAGTCTAATGCGGATTTTTTTTAAACATTTATTAAATAAAATAGTTTTTAATGGGTTATATGCACTGAATTTATTTATTTATTGACATTTCGCATCCTTTGCAGGAATGCATTATCGGAATAATGACATTTTATAAACTGTGTCGAGCTACCTTAAATAAAAAAAAAAAACGAGCGACCCTTACCTTAGTCGCGTATGATGTGTAATATTTGAAATCTCACCTTGTATTAGTAAAAATACAAACTATTGGTGCGGGTTCGAGTTCCGTCCGCTGCCTGGCCCGCGTGGTTTTTTTTCTAGTAAAACTTTTCTTTAGATTTAAAAATGTAGCAGTTAAATGCTTAAAAAAAATAAAAACATAAGAAAAAATATATTAAAAAGTAGGCAATGAAACGTTAACATTAAGTAATATTGTTAACTATCGATACGAAATCAATTAAATTATTATTTCTAAAGATTTTATGACTAATATATTCTTCAAGTGTAATTACTTATAGAATAAAATATGTCTATTGATGCTTATATATTAAATTTTCATTAAGTTGACTCCTATTTGTAAATAAAACTCTTTATCCGTTAAAAAAAACAAAAACAGATAATTAAAATTGTTTTATTTTGACATGTACACAATTTTCGCTAATCTGTTATATCAAAGACTTTATATACCTACTTCAAAAAATATGTTTTCGTAAGTTCTCGACGCTGTGAAAAAGATAATTTACTATTATTGATATATTATCATCTTAATAATCAGAAAAATAATGTTTTGTTTATTACTAGCATCCCTGTCCCTGACCGATTAGCGACAAGTACCAAACAATGTAAACAAACACACAGGATAATGTCTTATGAATTCCTCACACGCACATAGTCACACTACATATAATCATATCAGCTCGTGGTAAGCGCATGCGCACATATATAACCCCCCCGCGCGGTAGAACGCGTTTAGTTCGTCAAAGACCACCGCACTGAGCGGACGTGTCTTGTTCACAGATGGCAGCTATCGACATGCTGGCTTCGGAACAGATGTTTTACGGCCACAGCCCACCGGCCGGCTTTCTGTCTGACTACACGCCGCCCGTACGGAGACAAGTGAAGCTTACATCCAGGGGTTACTCCGCCCCGTGCCTCACCGCGTCACCGTTCAAACCTCTGCAGCTAACTTTGAAGAATGCAACACGATCGTGCCTGAGAATGCCAACGGAGAAAAAAAACAAGAAAGTCGTCTTCGCTGATGACAGAGGCTTGGCTCTAGAACAAGTCAAAGTTATGACGGAGCCTTCGCACGTGCCGCCCTATTGGGCGTTAAAAGTGGTAGCCAGCCCACCGCCCGAAAGGAAACCACCACCGGCACCGACCGCCGATTTGTGGGAGATCAGATTCGTGCAACCAGCTTCAGATTACGTAGAGTTCAGACGCCGTATCACCGAAGAATGTGTGTCATTGGAGAATGTTATAGTGAAACAGAACGAGTGCGCCGTAGATGGGACTGTGAAGGTTAAAAATCTGGATTTCTCCAAGGAGGTTTTCGTGAGGACGACTTCTGACGGCTGGAGAACTAGTGAGGACACTTACTGCGCCTTCGTCGAATCGGGACCTGTGAATAAAAGTGGAAATTCCATCTACGATACATTCGGGTTCAGACTCCAGCTTCCAGTGCACTCCAGAAGGCTTGAATTCTGTGTAGGATTCCGTTGCTCAGGACAGGAATACTGGGACAACAATCATGGCAGCAACTACACCATAGAAAGAGCTTCTGTGAGGAATGCGCCCGGCGTAGCGACAGCCAGGATCAAATTCGGCAATTCCTGGACTGCTAGGTCGGGCGGCAACGGCACTGTGCCGTACTGGTGATGTGCTGTATTGATTTGAAGGTTATTGCCTGGTTATCTGTGATCTGGTGTGCCATAAGTGCTCGTGATCATACTTGGGAAGCTGGAGTTAAGCTAATGGACGGCAACGACCGGTGAGTAACATTTTATATGGTGCTGAGATCAAACAATAATGGCTGGACGTATCAATATCAGAATGTATTTTGCACGCTAATTATACTAACTGCGAGTATGAGCAAATGAAATTTGTTATCGGCAGGGTTGTTAATAGATTTTATTAACAATGAAGGGTATTCAAAGATTGTTATGTTGAGACACGGAGCTGTGTTTGCCAAACAATTAGCTGGTAATGAGAGATAATTACTTTAGGTATTCTCAAAATACATTTGTATATAGAGTGAAAGACATTCCAAACCCCGTTTTCGTTCGTTTTTGAGACAGTTGCGATTGGTGCTGCATAATTTAGTCAAATTGAATAATATCTGTTATTGAATTCGCGTAATTATAAACGATTTGTTGCATCTGTCATTCTCATTCGTTCGTGTTAAAAATACTTTTGATCAAATGATTCATAGTGTAGATTAAATACATTATCAGTATCTGGGTTTTTGGTAGGAAATGACTATTCGATAAGGAAAGATTATTCCATTACAATGCCAATAGAACATGCATGCCAGTTAAATTAACTTAATTAAGATGTCTCGTAATAATTTTCTACACGTGCCAGTATGTAATATGCAAGTCCTCGACCTTCTTGATGTTATATCGATCTACAACAGAGGTTGGTTGTGTGCCAAGAGCACAGACGATAAAATGCGTCATCCAAAATCGAGAAGCTATACTTAGAAACTGCCCCAAAGTAAACAACAATTTCAATTTATTTTTACTACCTGTTAAAAATAGGTACCTATGCCAATTGTAGTATAGAATGGATGGTTGTACTTTATGTAATTTATAGTTCGTGATGCGAATGAAAATACCTATTAAATAAGTATTTAATAGGAATTTTAGTAAGTACAAGAAGTTGAAGAAAGTACTTTTCCAATCCAACGAAAAATGTTCAATGTTGCATTAAAGCAGCTTCGAGGCAAAAAATAATTCTTCCATGTAACCAGAATTTAGTACATGAAATCGCTATAGTTACATTCCGAATTCAGCTCAAATTTCTCCTCGCTCTTTAACACAGACTAGGTAATCTTCAAATTCAAATTGCAGCATATTACAACTTTCTTGAAATGTGTATATTTTTTCCCTATTACCCGTTAAGGCCATTTTTATCGGTGGAGAAAAACGAGCGACTTTCGTCCTGAGAGCTATTAATTTTTTCAAAAAGTTGAATTGAAACGATTTTTTCATAACCACCTAATCTTTTAGGTGAAGGATAGGATTTCTTGAATATATTTGAGTTGTTTATTTTTGTTAAGGAATAATAATATTAAACAAAATGATCTGGAAGCTTTGGCAAACACAGCTTTGGCGGTGAGAATATTTTCTCACTATGTAAAAGACTGAATAATGTAAATAAAATACCATATTGCGTCTCAATAGGTACCTACTAGTTCTGGTAAATGCGAAAAGGGTGTATTTTCTGATTTTATTATTATTTATTTTTCATAAGTAAATGAAAACGATATATTTTACTTCAATTTAAAGTCATGATTGTTTGAACGTATTTTGATAGTAAGATATGCCAAAATTGAGTTAAATGTGTAATAATGGCGTATACCTAATTACCATTTGGAGCATTGTTAATTTAAAAGAAATTGTGTGATTAAAATAAATTACTCATAATTTATGGAGTAAAGACTATTAGCAAATTATTATTATTGTTAAAGTTATATTTAATGAAATAATTATATAATCACTTGTTGAATAACCTTGTATGTATATAAAGCAAAAATGATTCACTTGCGTAAATTCAGTTGTAAATATAAGATTATCATGTTTTAAGAATGCGTCATAATGACGTCAAAATCGTCAAATGACGTGTAACAGTCAAAGGGCGTGTCTTATTCGATAATACATTACGTTAACTGATTCTGTTTAGAATATCGATATGAAAATTAGATTTTAAATTGTAAATAATAAAAATTTTAATATTTTGTAATTTAAAATAAATATTGTATTATATGAATATTGCCAACATGAATGAAAATGAATGCCATTAAGTAAACATTTACATTATAATAATGCAGCAATAATGCTTTTCTTAAAATATATATATATAAAAAAAGTTATTTATGAAAATATATTTATATACCTATTCTTGTCATTATGTGAAAGGCTGTGGGATTTTATATTATATTTACAAAACTGCCGTCAAAAATTGTGTCCAGTCCCTCCATACGCCAAAAAAGCAAATTAGAAGCTGTAAATGTTTATGAAATTTAAACTTATTCTAGTCATGCATAACTATCGATATTTTTGATTTTAATACATAGTTTACCAATGTTATATAATATTATACACAGCAATTCCAACGGTAACTTTTCCTTATTAAACTTTAAAAAAGCTTTGGACGGTAGGTATCTATTATTAAATCAGGTTCCAGATCTATACTTACCAGGAAATGGACACGAACCCAATCCAAAAATATGTAGGAATGTGTTGCTTCCACATTCTAGCTAATGGTTTAGGTGTATTTCAGCAGCATAGAGGAAATAAGTAAAAAAATACGCCATTTGGTTACGACAAAATAAGTTTCAAATAAATGAAATAAAATACTGTTTCACAGAGTTTCAGATGAACCCGAAATAGTGTTTTATTTAATACGTGGTTTGCGTGAAAACATAAGGAATTCAATCAAATTGTTAAGAATTTCACAATTACTCAACTGTAAAAAAAAAAACTTAATGTATTATTTATTTGTTATCAAACTATCTATTCTGTAATTTTAAGAAAACCTAATGTGTCAAAATGTCCCTTAATTCTTTTATTAAATAAGTAAATATAATAATTACAAAATGTAAAATAAATGCACACAGCTTTTTTTTATTACAAAAAATGTTCTTGTGTGTATCTATTTGTCTATGTACTAGAATAATATTGACGAAGATTTTTAAAGAAAATAATTAGATTTTTTTTAATCTCTTCAATGTTATGATGAATAGAAAATAATCTTATACAGCAAACAGTGGTCAGTAATCGTCATTTTGTCGTGCACTTTCCAAATCTATGTCATTTATTTAAGTTTACAGTAAATGTTTTTTTTACACTTTATGAGATAAACAGATTTGCTTTCGACTGTTGTCAAATATTATGATAAAAAAAGCAAATAAAAAAAAACGGTCTTTTGAATTAAAAGTACATGTGTTCCTCTACACGAATTTAATATAAGGTCTTGTTTTAAAAATATGTTCGTATTTTTTTTCTTTTTCTTGTTGTAAAATAAACTTGTAGAAGACGAAGAATGCAAGTAATTTAAGGTGGTGAATGCAGTTTTCTCTATTATTTTAAATATATGTCAAGTATGTGTTTGTTTTGAAAGAACTGATTACAATGTAAATTTTTGAAATGTGCTAGCCAGATGTTGATTTTGTAAATAATAATTTAAAGATATATAAATAAATATTATTAGCAAATATTATATCTGTTTGATGCGTAATCAAAATCAATGATGGAAACCCTATTATTCTTATAATTTTCATTACATTTTTATAAATAATTTAAGTTTGTTTTATTTCCTTTTTCAATTAAGTTTTGTGTCCCTGATTTTGAAATTTTTTGAGTTACTACTGTTTTAAGGTTAGAGGCCGTATTAATAGGTATGATGATAATTTTTTTTCTTCGTTTATCAGGTAGATTACAGGCACGTCGACACGTTTTAGTACAATTTTCACTGAAAAATGACGTCACGAGCCCCTACTCCCGAACTTTGACGCGCTATATCTTTGTCATTTTATGTGGTTGATTGCCCGAAGAAAAAATACGTGTCCATTATTTTTTGATCATCTAACTGACGGACTAAATAGAATTTCGTGTACTGTACCCCGTCATCACCCCTATTAGGTTTATGTCTGTCATCTAAGAACTCAAAATACGACTTTGCAATTTCTTCTGTCAACCCCACAGAAGAAATTGCACCATCCACTTAACAGCGGACGTAAGCTGAGATATTTTGAGAAATAGGTATGTATTTCAAAAAAATCTATTTGCTGTCATGCGTTGACAAATACCGTGCATAGGGACAACAGTAGAACGCTGAAAATTGCGAACAAAATTGTAAGAGTTTAATTACATTTTAAGTTGATGAACATAACATAATTCTGATGTAGAGTATTCGATAGTTGGTAGAGTAGGCCCATCAGAATCCGAGGCCGCGTCGAGATGCAGCCAGAGAGGTCGAATGGGTGGGAAAGACAGGGAGAGGAGAGGACAGTTTAATAATAGTGAGAGACGAAAGGAAGAGGAGAGCAAACGAAACGAAACAGAAAATAAATAAAAGGTTTAAAGGATGGGAGTAAGAGTGTAATGGAATAGGTTTAACAATCTTGCATGAAATACAGCCATTGACGAAATACATTCAATATTAAGTGTCTCACAGACAGACGCTGATCGCGACCGCGACCGGGGTCATGGTGGTTACAGAAATACACATAGGAGAGGCCGCAGCCGCAGACCGCGTCTGCCTATGAAACACTTTAAAGGGCCCATATACGGAACGATTGATCTGTACGATCCGTCGTTTCAGACCGATCGAAACGATGGATCGACAGTGTATGTCAAGATCGTTAACGATTTACTTAATCGAAGACGATATCGCAAATCGCAACCAAATCCCATGCAATCATGAATATCGTTCATGCAATCATGAGTTCGTTTTCCATTTTAGAGGGCAAGTATTGAATTATTTGAGTACGTCTTTATCCTACCGTTTGAAACAAGTAAATGATAGATCGTTACGATCAATCATTTCATGTATGTAGTGGCATTTCTGAACGATCGATCGTTGACGATTTCCTTCAGATCGATCGCAACGACGAATCGTTCCGTATATGGGGCCCTTTAAACTTAAAGATAAAATAAACAATAGAAATTATAAAAAAATATAAATATGATAATATAAGGCGTGTAAATGTTCAAAGAGTTGGCTCTCGATGATTTCCTCCTCGAAAATGAGATATTACTTTGCCTCTATGTTTTGCATTTTTTTGTCAATAATATGTCGTATCAAATCTCCACTCTAGACGTCCATAGTGGTGATAAAAATTTGGTTAATTTTGGCCTTTTTAGAGGGTTTCCAGTTTCTTTGAAACAAGTGATCGAAAAAAGGAAGACATACCTAGGAGCGTAGAATGAGTATAATCATATTTTATCCCACCAAAAACATTCTGTAAAAAACTAGTCAAGTCTCGATGGAGCTGCTTGTTTATCTCTAAAAAGTAATGAAATCTAGACAAAGTCGTGCCAAGTCTAAGGTTCCTCACTGCGATTTCTTTATTATTATAATAATGGTTCGTGCTAGGGCGCGCTAGAGCGCGCCCTGTAAAACATACCTATTACCTGCGTTGAAGTCAAACAGCCAAGGGAACGCAGCAAAATAGTCGTTTCAAATACGACCAGTACCCCTAGCACGAACCAATATCGAATTCGAATAGTTTGCGAGTGTGAAATGTCATTGTGAAATGTGTACTGATTTTTAGTTCTCGTTACGTACTTTGTGGAGCTGCTGTTCAAGTTTCCATACGAAATTTTGCTGCGTTTCCTTGGCTGTTTGACTTCAACGCAGGTAATGTGTTGTACAAGGCGCGCTCTGTGTGGCGACGCTTAAAAAATCTTGAAATTCGGTTTTCCCTTTAGGGTACAGTGAAAATAAATGTTCGCTTCCTAGTCTCAGCTCGCAGCTGTATTATCTATACTAATATTATAAAGCTGCAGAGTTTGTTTGTTTGTTTGTTTGTTTGGTCGAGCGCGCTAATCTCTGGAACTACTGGTCCGATTTGAATGATTCTTTCAGTGTTGGGTAGTCCATTTATCGAGGAAGGCTATAGGCTATTTTTATTATTTTTTTTCAAAATTAGGGATCCGTAATAAAATTGCTATTTTGTAACACAAGGTGTAAAATCGAAAACCTATTTTTGCGTGCGCTGCAAAAACTATTGACAATAGAACAAAATGATGTACTACGGGTTTGTAGATCCCATTAAGACCTACAAAAAAGTCCGCGAGAACATATATCTAGCTATCATGGTTTAATCACAATAACCGATTTTGTGTTCAAAATAATTATTAAATCGTCTGAAGAAAAAAAACTACGTTAAATATGTATCGTAATATTAATCTTTATCAAGTATGTAGTATGTATGTATGTATAAGTAAAATACTTTTTGTTTCATCTCAATCGGATATTTCGTTTAAAAGTTATCACGTGTGTAAGATGTTAAGAGTTGGTACCTATTAATGAGTTATGGGCCATAGAGTTTTTTATCAACATAAAATCCTGTAATAATCTTTTTCGAAATATATTTGTTGATGATTGTAAGTATAAGATCTTAGAAGAGTATAATAAACGAGAAAAACGCGGGTGAAACCGCGGGGCACGGCTAGTAGTAATATATAAGGTATTTACGGGATTGTTACCATGTACCTTGTTATATCAATTACTCCGTGATCATGGCGCCTGCAACAGTGCCGAAATATCGGAAACACGCTAAAAACAAGGTACATGGTAACAATCCCGTAAATAACTTATATTACTATAATGTTAGTGACCATGAAAAATTAAAACAATACGCAGTTGTATTGTTTTACGTTTGCCATGAAATATTAAAACTTATGTTATAGGAGTTAGAGTTGAAATTAAATTGCTAACCTCTCAATATTTTCACCGCATCCCTCCCAGTGTGAAATTGGACAATTTTCAGCTCAAACTTATGTTTCGTATAAAACAATACTTAAATACTATTAGATCGGAAGTAACTAATTTATTATCGTTCTTATCGTAAGCGACACTTCCATATGTAAATTCTTTCATTATGTGATGTAAATGTTTCCATATGTGTTGGTAATTAAGTTCATAATTGCTTGGCAATTGGTTTGACCTCACATGAACCACTTCGCGACGGAAGAGCCTTGTGCATAGTATGAATAATGAGATGATTTTATAAGATCATATAAATAGTTATTTATAAAAGGTACTACATCTAATCATATAAGTATTTAAATATATATATACTTAACTCGATGGCGCAAGTGGTTAGCGCGTTCGGCTGCGATCGTTGAAGTTAAGCAACTTTCGCAGTGGTCGGTCATTGGATGGGTGACCAAATATTTACTATATCTATTTAACGTGCTTCGGAAGGCACGTTAAGCCGTTGGTCCCGGCTGCATGTGCAGTCGTCAGCACCCACCAATCCGAATTAGGCCCGCGTGGTGGGTCATGGCCCAATCTCCCTATTCCATCCATTGGGAAGGCCTGCCCCAGCAGTGGGGACATTAATAGGCTGATGATGATGAATAATATACTATCCAAAAAACTGAATCCTGATTCACTTGCCCGATATTTCTTAAACAAAAACCGGCTAAGTGCGTGTGTAGGGTTCCCCGTTGTTTCTCGTTGGGGAGGGGGGGGGGGGGGGGGGGGGGGGGGTGACAGGCTCGCATTGCACAAGCTCTCTGGATGTCGATGCCCCTAATGCTCCGGGGCATCTTCTTCGGGGCGGGTCCTTCACGGACAATCACCTTGCGGGTGCGTGGCCAGTAGGAAATCGGGTGCCACGACCACGCCTGCACTCCTGGCGCGCATTGGGGGGGACCTCGGTCCCCAGAATGCGTGCCGGATGAACGGTGCAGGAGCATTGTCTGGTTTTAGTGGCCCTGTTCAGAGCTATAGGTAGGGCCCTACTGATTTTATCCGGCCCAAGGGCAGGCTGAAATGAGCAGGGAGGATTCCCACTGTGGTTGACTTTTCGGCGGGATCGGGAAGCGTCACTTTAGCAGTTTTGCTTTTTTTGTTAAAAATTGTGTTGTGGCGGATGTTAGTGTCTAATAATGGTGGATTATTAACCACTAAGTGTTCGGGAACACGCACACGAGTTGGCAAGTGAAACAAAATAGCGGAAAGTGTCTTTCGACGTTCCCTCAAGAAGTCCACGGGGAGGTTCCAGTAAATCCCCACACATTTACTGAAACATAGGGAAAGGGGGATTGACTTGACTGCCACTTACTTTGACTTGATTTATTACTTTGATCACGAGTTTATTTGTAAACATTTGACATTAGCTAAATGCACAAGCCGTGCAAAGCCATTTAGAAAAAAAAAAGTTTCATGCAGGATCGATGTCGCTAAGTGCGCTTAAACGTGATTCATGTAAGTTGATTTTTCTGAGAGATAAACTTTTTTAATGTAATATAAATTGTCATGTTTGTGTACGATAGCGCAATAAATAAATATTGTATTCTACCACATACATGATAATACTTTTATACTGATAATTTAAGTAATTCGTGCAAAATTATTCCCTAACCATTCCAAAATATCAAAAATGCACAACGTTAATATTCAAGTTTTCACTTCTGCCGGCACTCCCGGAGTGCAACCTGTCGTTTTTTCTTGTCTCTAGTAGTTCCCGTGTCACTTGTGTAGGTAGGTACCATCAAAAAACAAACATATGACTTTTTGTCTGGAAAAACGTAAAATATTTACACGTTGTAGCGAAGTGTAGCTGCGGCGAGAGAGCGTGCCCGACTGAATGCAAGTCAGGCAATTACCTGACTTTCGTATTGCCAAATTAGAAGCGTGTATGACGTATCTATAACTACAAAACATCATAGGGTCTATATTTATATCCACACTCATCATCTTTACACGTTGGCGATTCCCTATACTCGGTAAATTGGGCAAACTACACCGTTGACAATACAAATACGCTATCTATACATTGGTATTGGCTTTCACTTGGCTACGCTTGGCTAACATTTGTGTAGGCGACTTTAGCGAGCAAACAACAATCCGTACTGGGCCCGCATGTTTATTTATTTATTTGCGTAAGAGGTACACTGGAGATCTTACAATTACAAAGTTCGGCCCATTCGGCCATTTACAATAGCAGGCAAATATTTAACAATGCATTAATTATGTTTTTTTTAAACATTTAAAATAATCTAAAGAAAAGTTTTACTAGAAAATAAAATCCACGCGGACCAGGCAGCGGACGACGGGACTCGAACCCGCACCCTTCAGTATCCGGGTGAATGCACTTCTATTATATTTCTACTGTAAATAAGATCAATTGAGTAAGTTATATTGTTAAACTAATGGAATCAGATGACAAATTAGGTTCCTTATATACATAATTGTTTATTAACTAAATTATTCTGTAATTTTTATCTTTAAGACTGTATATTGCGATACCCTGACAGGGTTCATGTTAGGTTCTATAAACATTTTGTAACCATCTATGTAACCATATAATGGTGTCAATTCTGGCATGATTCTCTAAACTTTAAACTAAATTTAACATCAGTCTCTCTTTTTCATTCTGTGTAGAGAATGACAAGGATACACTGTTGTCAAATTAAAGTTTAGATTTAGAGAATCATGCCAGAATCGACACCAATATGAGTGCAATAAATTGAATTGAATTGAATAGTTTAGTTTCAGCCTTTGGGCAAGTCGTAGCTACATAATATAACACAAGCCTTCAAAACTTGTCCGCCTCGGCTTAAAAAGTCGACAACATCACTTGTAGCGTTAGGGTTGCCTACTTCATCAGTCAATGAATATGACCAAATTTTTTTAAAGTCATTCAGTCACACTGCCACAGTTTTGCTCGTTCATCTTTAGCAGGTAACATTACATTTCTAATCGTTATAAAAAAAACGAATCACATGAGATGTGAAACTTTTGACGTGACAGCGTCTTGTAATTCGATGGAGCCGGCTGCACGCACGTAAAAACATGATTCTTGCGGCGTTACCTCGATCTGAGGCGTTCCATTTAAGGCTTGAAGTACAAACGAGAGCGCGCAACGAGCGACAAAGAGGCACAATCGGCCTCCGCGTTCGGCAGCGTTCAACATCTGTCTCTCTTGAGTGAGCGATGCGTCCGCGTGGACAGCTGGTCTTTTACTTGTTACTTACTTGTTACTTGTTGTGGGCCCCCGTTTCCGCACGTAGACTCATAGTTGGTCCATTGTGCGTGCAGGGTTGATTGGGCTAGCTAGCTCAGCCAGCCCAGCTCCTTCCAGAAGCGCAGTAGTCTCCTGGGACTCTCACAGGCTTCTAGGAGCGTCCTCGGCGTCCCAAGGATTGATGCCCGGTGTTCTGCCACACTCATGCACTCCAGGATCACATGAGCGGCCGTTTCATCTGCTTCTAGACATCCTCTGCACAGAGAACTATCTGTAACACGTATGGTTAGTAAATGCTTATTTAGCAGGCAATGCCCTGTTATAGTGCCCAGCATTACTCGGAGATCAGTTCGGTTGAGATTTAGTAGTTTTCTAGTTAGTCTTGGGTTGAGGCTAGGGAAGATAGCCTTAGATTGCCTGCAGCCCTCGGTGTTGGCCCAGCGGGTGTTATGGCTCTGTATGGTTTGCTGGCGCACCCATGCACGAATTTGGTTAAAGGGTAACGGCAGGAGCGGCTCAGGGCCTTCCACTATATGTGCTGATCCCCTTTTAGCCAGTACATCGGCTGCGTCATTCCCCATAGAGCCGCTGTGTCCCTTGATCCATTGGAGGATAACCTTGTTCTCTCTTGCTATTCGCTCCAATGTTAGGTGACATTCGTATACTAGCCCAGACGTTTTGCTGTTACTGTCTAGGGCTCTTAGGACAGCCATACTATCGGATATTATGCGTATCTTATAGTTCGTGACTTTCCTGTTGATGATGGCGGTGGCGGCCTGAGTAATAGCTATACATTCACATTGGAATATTGAGCTGTGAGTACCCAGTGCCGTTGATATATGGATGTTAAGGTCTAGGGAGAATACTCCAGCGCCTGATCCGGATCCTGGTATTTTGGATCCGTCAGTGTATATGCGCATTTCGTCTGTGCCGGACCAGTCCTTGTTGGCTTCCTGTAATTCTATTTGATATTTCTTATCAAATGTGTGTATAGTCGGGATTTTGTCACAGCGGGCTATTACAAGGGGTTGGTGTTGTATAGCCCTTACCAAAATCTTGGAGTGAGGTCCCTGGTATCCCGTCCATAGGCCCAGATGGTACATTCTTAGCGCTGCCATTGTTGCCTCTTGCTGTATGAACAGATCAAGTGGCAATAGGTCTAGCGCTATTTCTAGGGCGTTTGTCGGTGTGGATTTCATGCAGCCTGTAATTGCTGAACATGCAAGTCTTTGAAAACGCTGCAGTTTGTTTTTAACGGTGGCTAGTTCGGTTCTAGGCCACCAAACTATTGCACCGTAGGTGATGAGTGGTCTGATTATGGTTGTGTAAAGCCATTTTGTGATTTTTGGTGCTAGACCCCAGGTTTTACCGAGTAGTCGTTTGCACTGCCAAAATGTTATGCAGGCTTTGTTTATCTTATGGTCTAGGTGACTGTTCCATGTCAACTTATGGTCAAGGATTATGCCTAGATATTTGACCTCGTTAGACAGTGACAGTTCCGTGTTGAATAACTTGGGTAATTTAACAGTATCCAAATTACGTTTCTTTGTGAACATGACCATCTCTGTTTTGGTCGGATTCACCGATAGTTGGTGTTTAATACACCAGTTTTCGACTAGTTTGAGAGCATTGCTCATTAAGTTGCACAGCACATTCTGGAATGGCCCGCTTATGAGAATCACTATGTCGTCTGCATAGCCTACTGTGTGGTAGTTGCGTTGATTGAGCTGGCAGATTAATTCATCCACCACAATGTTCCACAAGAGAGGAGACAGGACTCCTCCCTGTGGGCAACCCCGAGCCACTACGGCTCTCTTCGTAGTGTTCACAGTCACTTGTACTGCCCTGTATTTGAGCATGTTGTTGATCCATCCCGCAGTTGTGGAGTCAACGCCATGTCTCACAAGTGCTTGGCTAATGCTGGTAAAGTTAGTTTTGTCGAAGGCGCCTTCAATATCTATGAAGACTCCCAACGTTGATTGTTTTGGTAATAGTCCGCTTTCTATTTGCTTGACTACGTTATGTAGAGCGGAGTCAGTGGATTTGCCCATGCTGTAGGCATGTTGATTTGCATGTAGTGGTACTCGCTGTAAGGCATCATCCCTCAGATCTCTGTCACACATCCTCTCCAGTACCTTTAGGAGAAACGATGTGAGACTTATTGGTCTGTATGCCTTAGGTTGCGTGTAGTCACTTTTGCCTGGTTTTGGTATGAAGATGACTTTCACCTCTCTCCATTTGGTGGGTATGTACCGATAAGCCAGGCATCCCGTATAGATACGTAGAAGATGGTCGAGTATCGACTCACCACACCATTGCAGTAGGCCTGGAAAAACGCCATCCAGTCCTGCTGCTTTGAATGGGAGAAAGCTTTTGATGGCCCATGTTAATGTGTTGGGTTTTATGATTTTGTGTGCAGTTGCCCAGTCGGCTGATTCCGGATTTGCAAATGTTTCATCTTCCCATTCTTGGTTGTCTTTAGTGTTACAGCCTGGGAAGTGAGTCTGCATTAGTACTTCACAGGTTTCAGCGTCGGTTTTTGTATAGGTGTTATCGGCTTTTTTGAGTGAACCTAAGTTGCGTTCAGGGTCGCTGCTTAGGATTTTCTTCACTCTTGCAGCTTGATTGTTGTCTTGGATGTCGCTACAGAAGCGCTTCCAGCATTCAGCTTTCCTGAATCGGATGCACTTCTTGTACTGCGACTGTGCCTCCTTGTAGCGAATCCAATCGTGTTCTAGTCTGGTGTTTTTAGCTCTGTTGAACATTTTCCTTACCTTGTGTCGCAATTTAGTTAGTTCAGGACCCCACCAGTTGTGTTTACTTTTAGCTGTTGAGCGTTGCTGTGTGAGTGGGCAGGATTGTTCATAACAGACGATTAAGCTTGATGTTAGATTATTCACGTGTGTGTCTATTTCCATAGGGTTATTATAAACCTCTGGTAAATGGAGACACTTCAGGCTGGCCGTAGCTAGTAAGCTAAATTTTTTGCGGTCAGTCTTACGTGGAATTCGTCGTGGGTCTGGTGGTTTAGTGTTCATGTGAAGGTGGAACCTAATCCATCTATGATCCGAGCAAGATGCTTCGTCGGATACATGCCAATTAGTGATGAATTGGGCAATTCTCTCACTAGTGAGGGTTAGGTCGATAATTGTCTGGGCCCTTGATGTTACAAAAGTGGGTTCAGAGCCTCTGTTGATAATTTTTAGATTTGTCGAGAATAAGTAGGTTGAAAACTCCTCACCTCTGGTGTTGGTGTCGTTGCTGCCCCATAGTGTGTGATGTGCGTTGGAGTCAGCAGCGATGATTATCTCCAGTCCTTCCTGCTCGCAGTGTGTCACCAGCCTTTCGAGCTCCGGCATAGGGATGTCAGCGTCGCCCGGACAGTAGGCGGACGCTATAATCACCTCGGGAAGGCTAGGTGTGTCACTGAGGAGCCTGATTACAGTCAGGTCTCTGGAACAGAACTCGGTAATTAATACGGTTTTAACATGTTTAGGAGTAAAAATGCATGTACGTGGTTTACTTACGGTGGTGTTCAGAAGTAATTTGCCTCCGATGTTTGACAGACCACATATCCTCTCACCTCTTATCCACGGTTCCTGGATGAGGGCTATGGTCTCGGTGTTGGTCTCCAGCACACGCCGAAGATTTGACGTGGCTGTTTGGCTGTGCTGGAGATTTGTTTGGATGATTTTAAAGAGGGGGGCTGGGTTGTCGTTCGTCATTTTGACGACTCGAACATCCCGCTCTCTCTTCCTCTTCTTTCGCCTTCTCCCCTTCAGTCCACCAGTCCATACGTCCAGTACCCTCCTCCTCCGTACTGGACTGTCGGGCCGGTGGCGAGTTATAGGCCGGTGTTGTTATTGTCGTCGTCGCCGTCACTTTCGGTAGGTTCGACGTAGTGGCTGGTGGATGTGGCTCACTCGGTGTCGTGGTGGGTTTGTCGGCGGATCCCGTCGAGAAACGGACGTAGATCGACCCGAGCTTGTATGCTACGCGTCGGTCTCTTGCCAGGAGTTTGGCTACATCATCCTGGGGAATACCCACCAGTATGAATAACTCCTCTTTCTCCTCCGTCTTCACGGCATGGTACAGGGCCCACTGGTTTACGTTGTACCACGGGTTTTGGGCGGCCAGCCTTAGCCTTAGTTGGTCAAGGCTTTCGCCCTTATAGCGTGGTACGATGATTGAGGCCTTCACCCTCTTAGGGATTTCGGATTGACGTTTAACCGTCAACACGGTTCCCGAGAGGGGAGGCCGGATGTTCTGGACTGTTTGGCGCAGCCATTCCAGCGAAAAGTCGTCCTCGCACCATAGTTTGAGGACGCCTTCCGACCAGAAGGCTTTGCCACGGAAAGCAGGTGAACGAGTCGCCGTGGTGGATGGCTTGTAGATCTGCTCGTCCAGGGCGTCTTCGATGTTCTCCTCGATCTTGGTAGCTTGTGCCTCGGTTAGGTCCTGGAAAGGCTCCATCATTACGGCGACGCAGAGGTCATTGGCCTTCAATGCGTCTGCGTAATTCACGGCGGAGCTTTTCGGACCTGTTCTGGGCCTTTTGGTGTCCCCTCTGGGTGATAAGGTGTCGTCGGGACGTCCTCGCTTTGCTGGTTTAGAGCTGGACTTCTTTGGCCGATTGTTTCTGGCCTGTCCCGACCGTTTGCCACGGGGTCGTGTCAGTTCGCTGCTCGAGAGCGCATCGTCCGGAGTCGGAAGTGCTTTTTCAACAGGTTCCGCACCAGCGGGCCGGTTTGCACCAGTCGCACTAGCGGGTTCCTTATCTACTCCGGCAGCGTGAGTCCTTGCGGGCTCTTCAGCGGCCTCTGGCTGCTTACTCCCTCCATCCCCTGACGCGCGCATCTGTCTCGCCATAAAGCGCGCTTTCGCGCGGCGTTTATTGCGGGCTTCCTTTGCCGATGGTACATCAGCCAAGGGCGCCCTCGGCGGTGGCAGTGATCCTTTGGTAGTTTTCACGGGCGGTTTGCCACAGTCCTTTCTACTTCGGACCTCCACGTTCCAGGATGCAACCCCTTTCGGGGCAACATCAGGGATTGCGGCACCGATAGCAGACAGGTCCATGACCTCCCGCCTCGTGACGGTGTTTGTGTCACTGTGTATAGCCTGCGCATCTGAAGATGCAGCGGGCTTAGGCGCATCCGAAGATGCGACCATGTGTGGGTGTTGGTGTTTAGCCTGCGCTTCCGAGGATGCAGCGGGCTTTGGCGCATCCGAGGACGCTGCCGTGTTTGGGTGTGTAGCCTGCGCTTCCGAAGATGCAGCGGGCTTGGTGGTTTTGTTCATATGTTTTGAGTTCAAGATATCCATATGTGTTGGTTGTTTGTCTTCATTCCCAGCGGCTCTCCACCCTCCCTGGAGCCCGCAAAGTGGGGACGTTGCACACAATGTCGTGTGCAGACGCCAGAGATACCCTGGGAATATAGGTCTCCAGCCCCGTGGGTTGACATCCGGTGACCAGTCTTGGTTGTCCACACTGTCGTATGGATCCGCGACCGGGCCAAATGCTCCCAGCGGTTCAGAGACCTCGCCTGACTTCCTTTTAACGGAAGGTCATAGCCGATTGACCCTGGTTGGCTAGTTCCAAGGCCTCCCGTTTAGGAAGAAATCAGGGCCAAAGAGGTGTGTTGCTGTGGTGGTTACCTACAGCTCAACCTCCAGGTTCCCTTCATCCCTCCGCACGGGTCTCCACGCACGGCAAACACGCGGGTGGTCAGTTGAAACCTGCCATCCTGGTTTTTTGGATGACCGGCCCATGTCGGCGTGACCACAAACGTCGATTATGTTATGAAAGAATGCGTCAGGTAGTTTCGGTTGCATTGCTCATCAAAAGGATGAGCAATGCTTAACGGGGTGGCAACCACGGGAAGGATGACTACCTGGCTTGCCTTAGGGATCTACACGACTGTTGCGCTCTCCCCTAAAGCCCTTCGCCTAATCACACGCCAGAAGGGTGTGTGAAAAAGGGGCACGCTTAAACCAACCCTGACTAAAGGAAAGTTTTACTGGTGTTAAGCTTACCCCCACCCCGGACAGCTGGTCTACATTTACATGTTTCCGTCAAGTTTCATACTTGCAGTGAAAAGTGCACATTCATACTTGTAATAACTATGTTCATTGTAAAAATACGTTGTCTCGTGCAACTATCGTCAGTAAACCGACTTTACAGACAACCGTTTTTTTTCTTAATAATTTACCATTAGGCGGTCTTAGTCTCAGTAGTACGGCGGGTTGTTTCCACAATTCGACACCCAGTGCCTATTTTGCGTGGGGATTGGCATCAGTCCATCCCAGCTCCTCTAGAAAGCTCAGCAGTCCCCGGATGTTGTTGCAGGCCTCTACTAGTGTCCGCGGACTTCCCATTATTAAAGTCCTTTGTCTTGGAACGTCTCTGCACTCCAGCAGAACATGGGCGCTCGTCTCCTCCTTCTCCAGGTAGGCTCTGCACAGAGGGCTGTCAGAAATACCTATATTACAAAGGTGTTTGTTGAAGTAGCCGTGACCCAAGGCCCGTGGCCCGTGAGTATATCCACGACTTTTTAGGGCTCTTGGTAGTCTGTTAGCTGCAGGTTTACCTTGGAAACGAACGGCTTCCCTAGCTTGCCTGCAGACAAAATCTTGCCCAGTATTTGTCATGTTGTCGTTGACAGCGCTCTCTTATCCAGGTTCTCAGCTGTCGATAGGGAATGGGTACAATTGGCACCGGGCCAATGGCCGTCCTGCTGGACCCTAGGCGGAACACTAGGCGGTGCATAAGGCATAGGGGAATGAAGCATCGCACACATCACTCATATATTATATCGCGATAAAGGTCGAGTGGTGCGGTTCTTTCTAATATGATCCTTATGCAGTGCACAGTAAGGGTGAAAGTGCACCCGATATCTGTACTTGTTTAAAAACAACAAACTTATTACTGCGCGTTACCTATGTATAAGTAGGGACACGATATCGAATAGAAAGTATCGATACTGTATTCATGAGTAGTATCGGAAAAAAGTATCGTACTCGTAAAGGTATTGAAACAAAAGTATCGATACTTCGAAGTATCGAGTACATTTCATAGGGCCTTATGAGCGGTAAAAAGTAGCGGTATCGAAAGGAAAAGTACTCGATACTTTTTTCGTGTCCCTATGTATAAGTAGGAACTACGCACTCGCGGGTTCTGCTACAGCAACAAGCTCAGCAGCTAGCTAGACAACTAGCGAGGCAGCTAGCTGGGCAACAAGCAAGGCAGCTACCTAGACATCTAGCGAGGCAACTAGCTAGGTAACAAGCGAGGCAGCTAGCTAAGCAACAAGCTCAGTAGTTAGCTAGTCAACTAGCTCAGCAGCTAGTTGGTCAACTAGCGGGGCAGCTAGCTAGGCAACAAGCTCAACAGCTAGCTAGGTAACAAGCGAGGCAGCTAGCTAAGCAACAGTGCTCGCTAGTGCGAGGTCTAGTTAACTCTCAATTAAACTTTTCTAGAATGCGTCTGTTGCCGAACTTTTTTGATAAATTCAGTTTTTATAGTGTTTTGAAGTGTTTTTAAAGTACTAATACACAATTTTGCACTATACAATATATCAAAATTGTAATTGTGTTGTCGTAGTCAATGTCTGTCACCTGCTTTAATATTATTTTGTGTATAACTTTAAAATTGTGTAAACCCATCTCTTCTTCTTTTTCTTGCTACGGGCGTTTCCGCAACTCGAGGATAAGGATATCGCGCTTGTTTTGCGTGAGGAGGGTACACCTTGGCCATACATGGCCGGAGTCACTCCAGCCAGCCCAGCTCCGCCAGGAATGCCCCCAGAGCCTTCACATTGGTGACTGCCTATTGAAGGTTTCCTGGTGAGCCGAGGTATTTCGCCCGGTATTCGGCCACTCCGTTGCATTCTAGCAGAACTTGGGACACCTAAGTTGAAAAGATAATGAACTCATTATGGCCATAATCCTAGCCTTCATTCCATCCCACTTGCTCTCCGCTACAGCGTCGATTGGCGTATATAAGCGCAATGGGCGCCCGTCGCGCAGCAGTCACTGAGGGCTACCGTTTTTTGTCTCACTAGATGGCGCCACTGTTCAGTGAGGTTCTAAATTGTAACTTTTAAAGTTTATTAAAACGCGCATGAAATTAAAGTTTACACTTAAATCATATTTTTATACAAAAGAACCGTATTCTAAACATGCCATGCCACAGTGTAGCGCAGTTCCGTTTTGTTCGGAATAAAAGGAAGGCATAATATTTTTGCTTGGCTCCGCTATTAAATAACTGACATTAATAGCCACGTAACTCTTATTTTGCCAAAATTAGGCAGACAATAATTACTAAATATTCACAACATTATTAAAATTAGAAATAAACCCGCGTAGTCAACCCACAAGCAATAAAATTTGACATTTCGGAGACCTCACGCTACACTAGCGCCTCTAGCGGCGGATTTCATACGCGATAGCCCTCGTTGAGGTACAGCAGAGATTTCAGAACGAATACAAAGGCTACAAAGTGCCAGTAACGTGTTCAAGTGCATTATTAAAAGACTTGTATAGTGTAAAGTGTGTAGGAAGGCCAAAGGAGAAGATCCGAGCTGGGTGATGTTAGCTCGGGGGCCGCGGCCCGACTGATGTTGGTCGGGCATCGTATATATAAACGTTGGCTACCGAATTTCATTTGCGCGATGTAGGCTTCCTGACGTTGTGAACGCTGCGCCGGTAGCGCCATCTCTTGAGGAGGAGGGTGATTACTTTTCCTCCATGTTAGTTAAATGGGGGCATATAGATGTCGCCGGCACAAGTGTCTTGTATTGCGAGTTTAAGAGATAACTGTGAACTGTGTGGTGTCAAACGTGAACTGGCATATAATTTCGAACAATATCCCGACACGTAACAATACGTATTTAATATCTTTGCAATACATACATGAACTGTGAAAAACCACACTCCTCTTTTGGCGGTTGTCTAAAAACAAGAAGAAATTAAGTCAAATAAAAATAGTTTTTTACGGGTTAATGCACGAAACTTTATTTATTTATTGACGTCGTCAGAATCAATTTTTTATTTAATTTTGTCGAGCTACCTTCGAAAGTTTTTCGAATTACCTTCGAAAGGCTGCGAAACGTCAATAAATAAATAAAGTTTCGTGCATTAACCCGTAAAAAACTAGTTTTATTTAATGAGTGATGTGCGTGAAAACCTAAGAAACAAATAGAAATTAAGTCGTAGTGGCAAGTGCCAACCCTGACAGTACAGCCCGAAGCATCAATGGAAAGTGGATTGATTAATCTTTGTTCTATAAATAACTGTCTGCTATCTTCTGACGGAATTAAAATGCAAGGTAACATACACGACAATAAATAAATTAAATATTTTTCAACACACACCAATTAGCCTAGCCCCAAAGTAAGCACTGTAAGGCTTGTGTTATGCCATACTAGGGTAACAGATAGAATATATACTATACTGTATATATATATAAGTATAGAAATACATATTAAACATCCATGACTGAGTACAAATTCTTGTATTCATCACACAAACATCTGCCCCCACCGGGACTCGAACCCGGGACCTCTCGAGTCGGCGACACCATGAAACCCGGCGTGCAACCACTCGGCCACGGAGGTCGTCAAGTCGGTCGTGCAGTATTTAAATAAATGAATACTGAAATTTCATAGCTACTAATCATTTAGATAGGGAATAAAAATTGAAACAGCATAGGAAGATATTCTGTAAGATACAATCTCACTTACGATCACATTTATTCAGATTTCTGACAAATGACAAATATCTATTACTGGCTGCTTCTACAGACATAGAGTCGGTGCGGAAAGCGAATGGGATTTAGATTGGAGGGCGCTGTAGTGCTTTTCTACCGTATTTGTAAGGTTTTACCCCTTTTAGACATGATTAAATACAAAAAACCGCAAGAAATCACAACAACAAACAAATCCGTATAAAACTTTGAAGTTTTACAGATTGCTGGGTTTGATTGCCAAATAAAAATCTTAATGTTAGTTCCGTTTTTCGCGACGCTCATTCTCTTTCCGCACAGACTCTAGCGACATTTCGCCGTGTAATGGCGTAAATTCATATCAAATTAATATCTAAAATGGCAGCTACCGAAATCGGAAGTGATATTTTATTTTACAGAGGGTGTGTTCCGAAATATACATCAGTATACTGGCCAATGGTAATGACGTCACGAATCCGACGCCATATTGTACTGGTATGCTACCATATTTTTACCGGGAAAACGAATATGACGTATGACCGAGCGTGCGTGAGATGCATTCGAATTTTATTTATTTTTTATTTAAAAACAATAATAGCATCCGAACAAAAAGAATTCCTTTTAATTGATGAGGTGAATAAAAAAATATTCTTTATTCGCTCTATTTTTAATATTTCGTCGGTTTATGACGTCAGTGCACTGGCCATTATATTTCGGAACAATTCACCAGTATAGCGTCGGTTCATGACGTCATTAGCTCTGGCCAGTATACTGGTTTATATTACGGAATACACCGTACTATACTACATATCCCTAATAAGCAGGCGCGGTCGCAGCCTGAAATTTTTGAGGGGCCGGTTTTTCTTTATTAAAAAAAACCGGCCAAGTGCGAGTCAAACTCGCGCACCAAGGGTTCCGTACACACCTGAATTTTCAAAAATATTTTTGAAGTTATACTTCTTTAGGCGCGTTATGAAAAAATTATGAGAGTGAAATTTTAAGATGCGCGCGCATCACTGTAACACAAAATTTTGTGTTTACCGCACATTAAGAAAATCTACCAACAAAATAGAAATAGAATCTGTATTTAGTGGGTGCTAACGACTGCATGGTGAAGGCCTATCAAAAGTATTTATTAATCTGGAACAACGGAACCAAAGCGCGATTCAGGAGACTACAGCGCCATCTCTTGACCATTGGTGTAGTAGAACCAAAAACCACATCTTTATTATTTGTAATAAAGTAACAGTTATAGGTATTCATATTTATAATATTTATCCACATGTTTCTAGTTTGTATATTCGGAATACGTGTTTGAGTTTCATACAAGTGCAAATCACATATGTTCTAATAAATTATATTCAGTAGCGATTTTAATTGAATATTTTGATTATTTATTTATTTATTTTTTCAAATTAAAACTGAACTTTATTGACTGTGTCATTTTCCAGACTTTTTATTAATTTATTGTAATTAATTATTTGCATGCAATTAAAAACTAATTTTAAACGATGCCAAAGAAGGATAACTTCTCACGCGCCTACATAAGTATTTGCGGTTTTCGCATTTGTTCCATTATACAGATAATGAACTTAAAATCTTATAATACAGATTATAAGATTTTAAGTTCACGGGCAGTACCCTGTAAGTTTTGATTCCCGTGCGAGTTTCGAAAAGGACAATGCCCATTTTTCTTAGGAGATCCGTACCGACTTGCATCAAACCAAATTTACTCTCAGGAGTTAAGTTTTTATCTAACTTTTTACTATTTAAAATATTTTGTCAATGTTTAACCACATTTTAGAGAAAATTACATTAGTTGGAAAACAGACACAGCAAACACTATCTCGATAATCCTCAAAAAAGAGTCACTATCTCATCATTGTCAATACTTATTATAGACGTTGTGAATAAATTAAACGATAAAACTATGATCGACTCAAACGCAGCAAGAATAACATCGATCTAACAAACAAAACTAACATCATCACAACGAAATTGACATTGACACTGACAGTTCCGTATTAAGCGTTCCGAATCGCCATGAATGTATGTTTTGAGTTTCGAAAATACGCAATGTTTACTTTATGAAATGGTAAGATAAAATAAAATAATATTATAATGTTTAATGTATATAAAATAGCTATATAAAGAATTATTATTTAATTTACAACAATATGGAGCAATATGAATAAATTTAAGAATAATTAAAACAAAAAATATACTATAACAATGAACCTAAAACTAAAAACCTTAAAAAATAAAATATAAGAAGAAGAAGAAGAGCTGGCAGCTACCTCGGACAAAGACTAAGTCTAGCTATCCAAAGGGGGAACGCTGCCAGTATCTTCGGAACCTTGCCTAAAGGGACTCCTTTTAATAATGTATTTTAGTTATTATATTTTATTTTTTAAGGTTTTTAGTTTTAAATAAAATTATATAGAAGAATTACATATTTTATTTACTACTTTAAAATCTTATTTATTTATACAACGGCTAAAGCTAATATGGCGAACAAAGATTTTTATGTTCATTGTTAAACCTCAGAAATAACGACGACGACAACAGTTATCGGAACGTGCAAGATTTCGGAAATGAACTTTTATATATGTAGGGTTTTTTGGCGGGATTTCATCGAGTGCGGTTGGCGTTTTATTTTAATTATTCTTAAATTCGTTCATAGTGGATATTGTGAAATAAAATTGGTGTGGTTTTGTGTAACAACTGTTTGCGTAACTGAAGAATTAGTGGAATCATTAAAATATACGCTATTCCGGTCAAGTGGACGTGAGAATTTTATTGTAGTGTTGATTACCTCACAGAAGCTTATCGAAAAAGCCAATTCGATACATTTCGTGCCAAACACTCCAAGAAACATTAGAATGCGTCACACCGACATTCTAATGTAAAAACAAAAAGAAGATTAATTTAATTAAATACCAGGCTGTATGGGCATTGTTCCCTTTGCCTTCCCTAAAACGGGAGAACTTCAACAAAATAATAATTTATTTTAGTAGGGATATGTAATTTTTTGCGGAAGTAGGTAATTGCTAATTATTAAGCATCATTTTTCTGATTTTTTTAAATGTGGTTAAAAAACGGTTAGAAGTTACTACATAATACATATAAATAAAACATTATTTTTGGTGTTAATATATCTATGACGCAATATGGTACGGGGTATGGGCATTGTCCTTTGCGACATTAAGGGCTGTATGTTTTGATTGCTTTGGCTTAGAAGTTTGATTTTTTCACAGCTCCAAGGAACAGTAGACCTGAGTATTAGATATGAATTACAGTTTGATATCTCCACGCGTTCCTGAGAAAAACGGTCTTGACAGACGGACGGACGGACGGACAACAAAGTGATCCTTTCCGTTCCGTTTTTTTCTTTTGAGGTACGGAACCCTAAAAATAGGTATCTGGAATAAAATAAACATTATTGCACAAGGCACAATTTTATTTTATACATTACTTACAAAACAAAATGGAAGTCGTCTTTTGTATTTGCGAATCGGGTGATGATAATATTTGAGACGTCTGGTACTATTTCCGGGTGAATGTTTCCATTCAGGTCACCCACGCGATGGACTGACCAGATCAAGTCAGCCGTTGGAGGTTCACTAAACGAGTGCAGCAGGATGACCTCTAGCAGGCAGCAATGGCGAAACATAGTGAAGCGTATCACATCTGCCCCCTCCAATAATACTACAAGTTCATAGCGATCACGACCGCTCTGTCAAGAGCGAACCGGCTAAGAAGAAACTTCCATCCATCCATCCATCAGCCTTTCTCCGTCCACTGCAGGACATAGGCCTCCCCCATAGAATATTATGTTTGAATTATGGGTAAATGTTTACAAGAGCTAAATCTGTTAATCGCTCTTCCAACATGTTAACTGTCTTCGCGTAGTGTATATATTCTGTGGCTACGTTTTTAACTAAGTAGACAGCCTTTATCTTGAATCTTTACAATAAACCGATAAAATCACCTTAGAAAAGATATTGACTATTTCCAATAGAAGTTAACAGTAGAATTATTCTTCCAATCTCTTATCAATAGATAAGACGGACGGACTTGTCTAATAAGACAAGTCCGTCCGTCTGTCTGTGGTGCTGTTTCAGCGGCCAAACCGTAAGAGATAGATAAAGAGAATATTTAAGTTATAAGTTAAGAATAGTCTGATAAGACTACAAACCGGATTTGAGTAACGTAGCACTTCCGGTTTTCGAGAAATCAGGTTTTGGTGAACATTTGGTTCACTGGTTTGCTAGTGTTGATATTAATATACAAACATACATTAATATATACAGGAACAATGAACCTTAAACTAAAAACCTTAAAAAATATAATATTATAACTAAAATATATTACTAAAAGGAGTCTCTTTAGGCAAGGTTCCGAAGATACTGGCAGCGTTCCCCCTTTGAATAGCTAGACTAATTCAAACAGAAACCGATGAAATTACATTATTAGAATAATGTTTTACAATCTTTATCATAACGACGCATATCGATTTTGCTAGGTTTACCAAAACTACGTAGTTTCCGGTTCCTTGTTTCTACACTAGTACTAGACGTCATTTCTCAGTTATTTTGGCCATCGTACGTAGTTCATAAAAACACCACTCGATGTCAGCAAACTATAAATTTATCGCTGTTAGGAGATAGCTAGAAATTTCTTTTTATTATTACGCAAATTTTTGAGATTTTTCAATTTGACCTTAGTTTGGCGGGGGGGGGGGGGGGGGGGGGGGGGGGGTGCCATGTCCCCTGTGACCCCTCCCCCCCTTCGGACCGCGCTGCTAATAAGCCTATACGATTCCATATTCATAAATGCAACACTTTTGTCTTTCTGTTACTCTTAGAACACGGAACGGGATTTTGTTGAATTTACGCTGGGATACAAGGAATACGGAATTACGGATACTTTTAAGAGCTGTAAGGCATAGCGGACTTTCCACTCAAATTGGAGCGCCCGCCTGGGGAAATAATCTCCGCTTCACAGAAGATCTCAGTAAAATAACACTACCTTTTGGTAAAACACACATACAGGGCCAGATTTAGAGGTGTGGAGGCCCTGGGGCAATGAAGTGGGGAGGACCCTACTAAATCTAGGCAGGGCCACTTACAATTCGCCCTCTCCCCCAAAAGTCTCTATTGTGGGGACCCCCCGTTTGTGGAGGCCCCGGGGCTTTCGCCCCCTTCACGATCACCTTAATATTTTAATAATAATGAACTCTAAAAAGTAGCAAAAAAAATGTTTTTTTGAAGTTATACTTCTTTAGGCGCGTTATGAAAAAATGATGAGAGTGAAATTTTAAGATGCGCGCGCATCACTGTAACTTTACTTTTGTGTTTACCGCACATTAAGAAAATCTACCAACAAAATAGAAATAGAATCTCTAATTTGTGGGTGCTAACGACTGCATTGTGAAGGCCTATCAAAAGTATTTATTAATCTGGAACAACGGAACCAAAGCGCGATTCAGGAGACTACAGCGCCATCTCTTGACCATTGGTGTAGTAGAACCAAAAACCACATCTTTATTTTTTGTAATAAAGTAACAGTTATAGGTATTCATATTTATAATATTTATTCACATGTTTCTAGTTTGTATATTCGGAATACGTGTTTGAGTTTCATACAAGTGCAAATCACATATGTTCTAATAAATTATATTCAGTAGCGATTTTAATTGAATATTTTGATTATTTATTTATTTTTTCAAATTAAAACTGAACTTTATTGACTGTGTCCTTTTCCAGACTTTTTATTAATTTATTGTAATTAATTATTTGCATGCAATTAAAAACTAATTTTAAACGATGCCAAAGAAGGATAACTTCTCACGCGCCTACATAAGTACACGCACCCATTTTTTTTTTACAATATTTCTTTTAGTCGATTTGTTTGTCTGTGCATATGCATGATAGCAGCACAGGATGCGAACGCAGACGATTACTGGGATCGATGCTAAAATTAGCAATAACGCATTTTAGCATCTACGATTAATTAAATAAAAGGGTATTTGACAGTATTAAAAATAAAGTGCCAATTGTTAGCATCTGTGTTTAGATTGAATATTGGCAGGGTTTTTACTAGTTTAAAAAAAATATTCATAATTTTACTAAAAACTAAAAACCCTTGTTATTGCATTAAAAAGATAATAGTTTTCTTATCTATTGTCACGTGACGCAAAACACATCGCACTTTCATCAACTAAAATCACAAGCAAGTAAACTTCCGGTTAAAGTGACATTACATTGTATCGTTTGACGTTTTAATAACAGTCGTGTGACGTCACACACTAGTAAGACGCCATATTGTCCAGAAAAACGTTTTCGCGGCAACTTGAAAATGGAGTTTTTGATTTGGTTATTTTTACTGAAATACACAACAGAATGATGAATATCCTCATTTTACGGACTCCATAAACATTAGTTAATAACGTGAGATTGTTACCTAAAACTTGTCAAATACCCTATTGCTAATAGGCCTTTAGCAATTAATTATTATTGCGAATGCTAATTATTATAAATATAACACTACCAGAGGGTGTCAGAAAAAAGCAAAGATTAGAATCGCTGTTGAGTAGCAGTTACATAATCATCATCAGCCTATTAATGTCCCCACTGCTGGGGCACAGGCCTTCCCTATGGATGGAATAGGGAGATTTGGCCATAACTCACCACGCGGGCCCAGTGCGGATTGGTGGGTGCTAACGACTGCAGATGCAGCCGGGACCAACCGCTTAACGTGCCTTCCGAAGCACGGAGGAGCTCGAGATAGTAATTTTTGGTCACCCATCCATTGACGAAAGTTGCTTAAGTCCAACGATTGCAGCCGAACGCGCTAACCACTTGCGCCATCGCTCCTCCAGCAGCAGTTATATAGCAGTTTAGAACTGGGAAGGAATCGTTGAAATTTTCAACCACCTTCTACTCTATTTAACGGTTACTTAAACACAAACGTATCTCTTATCTAATAGACAAGTCCGTCCGTCCGTCCGTGGTGCTGTTTCAGCGGCCAAACCGTAAGAGATAGATATAGAGAATGTTTAAGTTACAAGTTAAGAATAGTCTGATAAGACTACAAACCGGATGTGAGTAACGTAGCACTCCCGGTTTTCGAGAAATCACGTGATTTCTATTTCAAACGAAACCACACAAAATCTCCGAAGTTCTCAATTAATTAAATACATTTTTTTTTGTGAACATTTGGTTCACTGGTTTGCTAGTTTCTAATAATAGCTACAATTAATGGCGCTCAAGTCTTTAGTATTTGCATCGGTAACAGGTTTTGTCATAATTGCACTGAATACTCACTGCCCACTCATTGAGCCACGGCAACGCTAGGCAACTTTCTAAAAGTTATTAGGGTTCCGAAGAAAAAAATATGAGCCTTCACGGGACGCCTGGCAGATGTGAAACATCGATATTATTTTGTATAAAAGTAATATGCAGAAAAGAATAGATTGTGATGGGAACTAAATATGGTTTAATGATAAAATTAAATAATACGCTTTTTTCCAGAAAATGATGACTGTTTATTTAATAAACATTTATTTTCGCAAACGCAATGACTTAATATTTCAGTTTTTCTGAATGGCTCGCATTACAATATGTTGACAAAACTCGGGAGGTGAACATTGTGAGTGAGGAAGGACAAAAAATAGAACAATAGTTAAATATAAGGAAAAGTTTACTAGAAAAAAATCCACGCGGACCAGGCAGCGGACGGGACTCGAACCCGCATCCTTCGCTATCCGGGCGAATGCACTGACCATTATGCTACCACGGCCCTTTCTAAATTTTTTTTTTTGAAATTTTCCTAGCTTTAAGCTGCAAGGCAAGGCCCGGATAGCGAAGGATGCGGGTTCGAGTCCCGTCCGCTGCCTGGTCCGCGTGCATTTTTTTTTCTAGTAAACTTTTCTTTCTTTAGATTTAAACATCTAGCAGTTAAATGCTTTAAAAATAAATAAAATCATAATAGTTAAATTATTAATGTAACTAAACATTTTTTACTGAATATTTTTACAAGTTACCCATAATATTTAATAAAAAATCCACGAATCTCATATACCAGCATATAGCCAGAAATAGGTTTTACTTGCGCCTATATCTATATCTATAATTTCACTTCAATAACGGAACCCTTGTTAGTTTACTATGTTGTTTGTCTGTCAGTGAAGACCCTTTATCTCGGGAACGTGTAAAGGTATCGAGTTGTTATTTACACCATAAACTCAGGTCTACATTCGCCTACCAGAGGAGGTGATAGCCCTCAGGAGGAGAGTGGACGAGCTCGTCATGGAGCAGTGGGCCGAGGAGCTGGGGGCGCAGCAGTTCGGGGCGAGGACCCTGGAGGCGCTGCGGCCAGTCCTAGGGCAATGGAAGGAGAGGAGGCATGGGTCGCTGACCTTCCGTCTGGTGCAGGTGCTGTCAGGGCATGGATGTTTTGGCAGCTATATGCACCGCATACGGAGGGAAGCGACCCCGTCATGCCATCATTGTGGCGCTGTCGGGGACACGGCACAGCACCCCCTTGAGGAGTGCTCGTCGTGGTCTCGGCAGCGCCATGATATGGTCATGGCAGTAGGAAGGGATCTCTCGTTGCCCAGCGTCGTTAAAGCGATGCTGGACAGCGACAGATCGTGGAACGCGAGATCCTTCTGTGAGGAAGTCATCCTACAGAAGGAGACAGCGGAGAGGGCCCGCGAGGGGGACGCCCGGGCCGGCCCTCTCCGTCGCCGACGACCGGGGGGAAGGCGGCGGCAGTACGACCGCCTCTTTTCACCCTAATGGGACTGCGGGCGGCGGACAGGATGGTCCGCACGTATTGCACAGTCTCACCAGTCGAGGGGGGATGCCTAGGTGCTCCCGGGCATCCCCCTGACCACCAGGAGGAGGAGGAATTACTGCCGGGGTAACGTGGAGCGTCATCCGGATCCCACAAAACCCGTTTCGGCAGACGAGGGAGCACTGTTGGGTTTTTAGTGGGTAGGGCCCCCCATTTGGGGGGAGGAGGAGTCCCACATAATCCCGACACTCACCCGGGGCGGGGTATGCGTAACGCATTTTCCCAATAATAAAAAAAAACTAATTTAATGTAAAAAATGCGTCTAGATGCACGACAGAAGTGATAACTTACTTAGTGTGCTCGCGCTCTTAAACGAATCTAGGGAGCGCGCCTGCCTACCGCTGCCGTATGCGTGTGAGGAAGGGAAGCCAGACAGACTGGCGCCGTAACGCGTTACGTAATGAAGCGGTTTACTCTCCCATTAGAAGTTATCACTTCAAAAATACGATACGTATCTACATATTTGTACGGAACCCTCTATGGGCGAGTTCGATGCGTTATGGTTTTTAATAGTTCATACCAACCAATACAAACTCTGTTTATTTACATACATGTGCATACATACTGTGAAAATCCATAAAGTGTGTTTCAAGTGATCGGCGAATAGGCTAGTTGACCCTTTTTGGAAAAAGGTTTTAAATGGTTAATAAATGTTCTATTAGACCGAAAAAAAATGTATTGTATTTTTTTGAGACCTAGAAAGCTACAAATCTTCAATTTTAAAATAGACTTTTCATGGACATACAAAAACGCTGTCGGCCATTTTAGTCTATAGATTATCTATGCTATGATGTCGACGGTAGTAAACAAAAACTCGTAAGCACGTAGAAAATAACCTATCTGAGTTTATAATAAAAAAACATGATTTCTAATAGATACCACGAAAAACAAATTAATTATCGTTATTGTATTGTACGAGAATGTAAAAAAAAACCTTGAAGACTCCAGGAAAGTTGTGGATTAAAGTGCCGAAAGAAATTAACCTACGCAATATCTGGTTAGAACTTGCTAAAAGTGATCCTGCAACTTTATCGACTCATAGTAAAATTTATTTTTGCGAAGATCACTTTGATGTAAGTATTCATTGAATAATATTTTAAGTCTCTTCATTTATTATCAGTTTTAATAATACAAGTTTTAAAGTTATGTATGAATGACATTTAGTTGTTTACTAAAAGAGACGTCACAATCATGGCGGATGTGGTGAACAGCGTTTCTAGTGTTTAAAAAGTATAGACTAAAAAATATTTTTTTAAATTAAATTTCTACAGCAATCTTCTGCTTTTATGAAGTGAAATCGATATATTTAGGTTCCCTAGACCAAATACTCTAAGAAATAAACATTTATTTAATACAATTCGACATGAGTCAACTAGCCTATTTAAGAGCCCCCCATTCGGGCACAGTGGATTTACCGCTGGAATTTGAGCGCTTGTTTATTGAAGCTTTAAACTAAAAATATTTAGAGGTTACTTATTTTGACAGTTACTGTTTGCTGACACCTTTGACATATAGAGGCTAAAGAGCGAGATGTAATCTGATTTATGCATGAGAATCAAAGTGACTACTAGTGTCGCCGCACACGGGCCACCGACCACAACCACTAAACGCCGCCACAGGCATATTTCTTGTAGTTTTCATACATTTTATATGGACTCGCCACACACGGTACGCCGGTGGCCGCCACACGCTACAAATCGTCGTTGCTCGCTTCTTGTGGCCCGCACCGGCCACTTCATGCGCCGATACAAAACGCCGTCACACGTCACTCGCGCGATTCCCCACCCCTCTCTCCCTTACCTTAGTCGGCCGCTGTCGCGCGCTTCAGCCACTTTAGTAGCCGTTTCTAGCGTCTCGTGGCGGCGTTTGTGGCGTATGGCCCGTGTGTGTAAGGGAACTTGGGGCGGGGCCTACTTGTGCCATTTTAAAACGCATTAATGTTAGCTTATTACCTATCTACATATATACGTTGCTTTCCAATTACAGAGCATAATGCGACTCAGTGCCGCACAATGCCGAATTATGCTGATGTTTAATTGGAACGTGAATTAGTTTTCAAATGCACCAGCAGAGTGCGCTAAGTTCAGTGTTGAAAAAAAAAGTCAATGTTTGTACCTTCATCCATATTTATATTTATTTTTAACACAGTTTGAATTAACTTTGATTATTTAAAAAAAAACTATGATGAAACGAAAGTATGAATAATTTTTCAACAATAAATAATATTACTAACGATAACATATAAATAAAACATTTCGATCAATGCCAACTTAAAGAAAAAACACTTGCTAATTTTCTGTCACTGAGTTGGTACGATTGCACGCATCACACGAAAGCATTACTTTTGAGAGTGCTCAATTGTGCGAAGCGTTGCTGTAGTTGGAACACTAAACGTTAAGCATTATGCCGCATAATGCGCTATAATGCTGTAATTGGAAAGCTACCATATTATACGTCATTGGCCGTATCTTTGTTTCACGTCAACTTAGTTTTATTATGTTACGTGTTAAACTTCTGGCAGAGCTATTGAATTGGAACTTTGGCAGCGACATCTACATGCCCTACATATAACCAACATGGAGGAAATAATCACTCGCCTCCTCAAGAGATGGCACTACTGGCGCTGCGCTGACAACGTATGGAAGACTACATCGCGCAAGTGAAATTCGGAGGCTCACAATCCATAAATATGCAATGCCCGATTAAAATCAGCGGGGGCGCTGCTCTTGAGCTACCATCACCCAGCTTGGGGAAAGATCTCCCCCTATGGCCTTCTTAAAGAACAAATTTCTAGTAATATTACTTTTCTCTATGCCTATGGAACAAACTCACTTTTCACCGCCGTATCAACGGATGTGATTTGAATTTTATTAAAAATTCGTATCCTAATTTTAAATCACACCACGGATTACGAGATGAAAAGTGAGTTTGTTCTTCTTACAGAATAGTACTGCAGTTCTGAGGTTAATAAAAATATTATTTACAACCTTAGATTAAAACAAAAAGGGAAGATACTGCACTCGCTGCTCAAAAGTAATCCGCTTAAATTATGGTGCATGACCATAATTCGCTTTAGTCATAATTGGACATTCTTTGCTGCATGTGCGGTTAATATAACACTATTGCGTTTAAAACAATGCTTTTATAAAGAACACAAATAGTTCAAAATCAAATAACAAATGCCTCGGCAACACTTTTTATTCGTGAAACTGTAGAATGAATGTTATTAACGTAATCGCCATTTCGTTATCAAGAAAAGGACAACAATACAGCTCAGCCGTGCGGACTCGTCGTTTCGCTCGCGCTGCGTTGAAGCATACAGTTCTGTCTCGCTCGCTCGATCGAATGTTTATTTACAGACGTGTGTGTGAGAGAGTTGCTTATGTAGTTGAGTCGGATCATATTTTATTTGATGCTAGTATGAGCCAGGGCTTGTTTACCGGTTAATTTTCAAACCTAAATCAGTGTCAAGTACATTAGGAGCGTATTTAAGTATTTAGGTTTGGCTCTACCTTAACCTTAAAAAAACCGGTTTTCCTAAAAAGCGAAATCAAATAGGTTTTGAATCAATTTAGCGGTTTTTAAAGGGTTTCATTTTGCTCTTACTGACGGCATCGATAATAAATGACTCACTAGATGCTAGCAAACGTGTCAATAAATGCATCAATCTCTGAGCATTAACAAGTTGTGGCTTGATTAGTTCAAACAAAACAAACTTCAAGCAATGCCGACGTGCACGTGTTGCTCTGGATTAAACCGGTTTATTAAGGTTTTGTACCGCTTTCATTTCGGACGCGCTCCGAACGAAACCTTTACTAAAAACCGGTATTAACCTTTATTTACCGGTATTTTCGAAACCGGTTTCAAGCCCTGGTATGAGCGCACCGTGTCTTCCCTTTTTGTTTTAATCTAAGTTTACAACCCCATATTTTATCAAGGAGCGTTCTCATCTCGGGTTATCGACGATTGGGTCATCATTTTATATATAGCATTCTTGAGACACGGGGCCTTGTTCCTGATATTGCGATACTGGGAGTTCATGACATCCGGCCGTGATCATATTTTTAATGTAGAAAGGATAGTATAAATAAATACCGTGCGATTGGGACAACAGTAGCTAACGCTGAACATTGCGTATGAAAAATCATTTTTTTTCTTTTCTAACCAGTAAGTAAAAAGTGAATACAATTTCTTCTTTCTTAGATGGTTAAGAAAAACCTTTAAGAAAATGGATGAAAGGGTTATTATCTTTGAAAAAGTCTTCTCTTTTTTATTACAAGCTTTTATTTAACTTGCTATGTATGTTTGTTACGGTCAAATCTTACAACTCAATTTTAAAGCACTTGCCCTCAACCGGTTAAGCTGAAATTTGGTATGCTCGTTCAGTTCGGATGACAATGCATGATTAACAGTGTGACGTCATTCTAAATCCAATATGGCGGCATACCCAAAATGCCAATCATTTTTAATGCATTCCTACAATATGGGTATCAAATTAAAGGGCTTGCTGAGAGTAACTCGAAAAAAATGTAACGTCACTCTCAATCCAATATGGCGGACTTTTAAACGCGTTCAGTTTGTTTGACAATGCATAGTTAATTGTGTGACGTCATTCTAAATCCAAGATGGCGGAACACCCAAAATGGCGGATAATTTTTTTTCTTTTTAGCGCATTTGAATAAAAGCTTGTTTTGAAAAAATTTTTTTCAACCTTAATTTTATCTTAAACTTCATGTTAATTATAACACAGCATAATGTGAGAATATAATTTCATAGCGCGCGCTTTTCTAAATTTCGAGCGACACATCGTGTGCGTCGTGTCCGTGACAAGTCCCCAGCGGACATTTTCATCAGATTCAGGGACTATTGTCCTTTGATTAATAATAAAAGCTTTTGTCATCCGCGGACAACTGCATATCAGGCGAGCTTTCTATCACCGAACCACCAGAGCCTGTTGATAAGGCCCGATTTTGTAATTGCATTCAAAAAAGTTATGGGACATGCTAAAGATGAAGGAAAAAAATGGAGGTGATTTAAAAAAAGGTTTCACTTTTAAAAATGTGTGGGTAGCACGAACCAATATCGAATTCGTATCGTTTGCGAGTCCGAAATGTCATTGTCAAATGTGTACTAATTTTTAGTTCTCGTTACGTACTTTGTGGCGCTGCTGTTCAAGTTTCCATACAAAATTTGACATTGACATTTCGCACTAGCAAACTATTCGAATTTGATAGTGGTTCGTGCTAAGGGTACAGTATCAATAATAGAAATGATAAAACATTTTCAAAGTAAAATAAACTGTATTTATCATTGATAAAATATAATTATATCATAGAACCATTCTGTTAATTAAAACAACAGCTAATTAATATACAATACGTTTTGACATTTACATGTAATGTTAAAATCTGTCGCTTATATTGAAGAAAATTAATGTATCGTATGTGGTAACAATTGTTGGCCAATGTTTAGATAAAGTAACTATTTAGGTATTTTATAAACTTTATTTTGTGTCGTTTTCATCACAAGCATCGATTTTTTAGTAAAATAATATAAATAGTTTTAAATTCTTTGGACTTTGAATAGAAGTATGTTCTTTGAAAGTAAATAAATTTATAGAAAATTATTTAAATGATCCTTAAATAATATATAAATTAACACTTAAAAATACAATTGGTAACTTAAAGGTTAGGTTAGGTCACTCATTGTATATGATGACTAAATACTATTTTTTTAAATATGTGCTATTTTAAATAGATAAATAAGTATTTTTATATTTATAAACTGTTTCAATGTGGAATGAAAAATACACAAAATTAAAAAAAGCATGAATTTCATTTCTTGCTGTGGCAGATGTTTTTATTTTTATTTTATGGCAGAAATATGACCAAAATATAACATGATAAAGAATGCACTACAATCTTTGAATATATTCAAAAGAAGAGTGAAGAGTAATTTCCAAAAGTTTTTGGCTTTGAAAACATAAAGTAATATTCCTGCAAGCTTAATTTTTTGGGTAAAAAATAACAATATACACATTAAAAAAGTCCAAGCAACACGAATAATTTACAGAAACTATTATAAATAATAATACAATGAAAATATAAAAACCTTTTATTAATTTTCATTATCAACTCAAATCACATGCATTTTCTATAATTACAAATTAGCGAAAATTGATTTGGAGGTAAATTAATTCTTATTTATTTTATATATATTTATTTAACATTAATTGATTATATTGTCATTCATTATTATAATTATTTGTATTACTTTGTATGAACAGAAGCTATAAAAAAGTTTTTAAGAAAAAAATTAAACATCAATAAAGAGCAATAGATTGGTAGGTATTGGTACATTTTTTTTGTTTTCGAAAATATAATAGTCTAATTTAAAAATACAAACAACGGTATAGTACAAAGTAACGGTATAGTAAGTAGTTACAATAGTAAAACATCGTTCAATAGTTCGAAACCGTGCAATATGTTGCTTAGATTTTTTTTTGATGAGTATAATTTTCTATGCCGTTCCACTCTTTATTATAGGTCTTAAAAATCGCGCTTGAAACCCATACAAAATGTATATTTTATTGTTTTTTTTTACGAAAATTCTGCGAGTATTAATTAAATAACTTTACGCTAATAAGTTGCCACATTAAGTAAGAAAAACATTTAAAACACATTTTTGTTAGTAACAATGCATTCTTTACATATTATAAAGGAAAATAACGTTTCATTCTATTTTTTTTTCTTATGTCTTTTTTATTTATTCAGTGCCAATTATCTAAAATATTAACAAATATAACATTATGAAATAATTCAACACAGAATTTAATAGTACCTACTATAAGTTATTTACGGGATTGTTACCATGTAAATTGTTTTTAGTGAGTTTCAGTTTTTTGTTTTTTTTGTTTTTTGAGTGTGTATGCTGTTGAGGTAGATGACCTTTACAGCGTCACCGGGTTTGGGGACGGCGAGATCCTATGGGGACCTCAAGCCGAAAATTGGCGAGTGCCTCTGGAGGTATTCCAGTCGGATGGCGTCTCCCCGGGGGGAGTCTCCACTCCGTCTGGAGCCTCCAGACCACTCGAACCTAAGGGGGAGTTTCAGTTAGTCCGTGATCATGGCGCTTGCAACAATGCCGAAATATCGGAAACTCGCTAAAAACAAGGTACATGGTAACAATCCCGTAAATAACTCATATTACTGTAATGTTATTAACCATGAAATTTTAAAACAATATACAGAATTTTTAAATGCGCAAATATTAACTATAGGTAAACAATCATTTATAAGTAGTTAATGTATACTTATATCTTAAACTGTATCGTTTACAGAATTTTATTAAAAGTATTGCTCAGTAAAATATGACGTTTGCGAATTGTATGTGGGATTTGGGAAATTACTATACCAACTTAATAACGTACATCCGTGCACTTCTTGCTAGTGGTTGCTGAAAATTGGCATTTTGCCTAATAGCGGCAAAAATATTGAAGAGCTTTTGCCGACAATGACTGCTTATTTCAGTTCATACTAATATAATGTCGAGGTCTGCAATTATTAAATGGATTGATTGATTGAGATATATATATATATATAATAATAATATCAATTTAATATATTTATACTAAATAGATTTATACTCATTTTAATTTGTGATGCGTATTAAATAGAAATCTTAATGTAATATAAGGTTATGGTTTTAACAAAATAATTTAAAAGTAAATAAATATGCCATCGTTTTCTAACAACTTCTGATCAGACAGTTCGGATAGTCAATGGTTTACTGTTTTTGTAGAGTAAGCCATTAAAATCAAGTAACTACAAACTGTCGCATGTTCTCATCTGAGAATATCAATGTATTGATCAAAATTTTAAAAACTTCCGAACAATTTTGATTAAATTAGATTTCCCCATAAATAATTTTCACTAATTAATTTTCTTATAAATATACAGTTAAAGATATATTCTTACACAACAAAAATAATATACATTTTAGGCAACAAGATGTATAAATAGGGTTTTTTGGCGATTAAGTACATATAATATTATATATATACAAGTGCTTTTATGCAGCTCTTGTGACATAACTGCCATACAAAATGTGAGAATATGACGCATTGTCATAACTGACTATGACGCATTTTAGTACGGAAATTGCGTCACAAAAACTGTAAGTACATGTGTATAAAAGTACAATTATTGTTACAGCTACATAAGTTTTTTTTCTTTGAAGTCATAAGTTCTCACAGCATACAATAGATGATAACTATTATTTAGATAGTTTTGTTTTATATCATGTAACTTTAACTTGCTTTATAGTTTTTTTTATTCCACATAAAGTTTAAAGAACACCAGATGCGAGTTTGTCATTTGTGTCACCCTTAAGTTCTGTGGACTGTACTGAAAATAAATAAATAAAGAATACTCACAAAAAAATTAAAAGTTTAAGTGGCAGTTTGCTAGACATAGAGACATTGTTTATATCATTGAAACTAAAAGGAATAACAGTGCAAATATAGCTGAAAGGTATCATGGTCCGCTTCAGAAACATTGGATAACCAACCATGTTATTGAGTCGAATCGTGCAAACAAATGAGTAATTATATTTAAACTGTGAACTGTACTTTGCCCTTATGTAAAATAAAATAATTTACTAACATATATTTAAGCATATTGTTACTAACACTTGTGGATTTTTAATGGTCCGTTTTTTTTTATTATTATAATAAAATTATTGTAAGTCATAAGGTTACCTATTTTTCGACCGTGTCAAAACTGTGATAACATTAAAGCAAGTCAAAACACACATCAATGGATCCAAAAGCATTTTTATCTGTAAATTCAGATTAGCACGAAACATAAAGAAGTTAGAATTGCTTAACATGAAGAATATTTAGAATAAAGGTAACAAAATGTACTATGAATCTTCAATTGACCACTTCAAAAGAAACTATCGTCGATGTTGATCATCAACATCAAAATACGACGTGTTGATAAAAATTACAATTGGATACATTATTTTTTTTCTGTTTTTAGAATTCATACGATATTATTATTATTATGACGTAAGTAGTATAAAATTCACTATTTTTAAAATTCATATAATTTTTTTAAGTTTTAAATATAAATTCAACTTGTGATAAATATGCCATTATTTGCTTTAACACATACTATAATAATAACTATTATATCTAAATGTACGCTGAGCATGACGCAATTGTCGTGCGTCAAAACGGTCTGACGGAGAATTAGCTAGTGTTTTGTTAAGAGAAAACCCGTAGCACACATAAGCTATGTTCACATTAAAAGGAAAACGAATAAAGATCCTATTAAGAGTTTATTTTCAACGTTGATAACTATTTCTCATTTTGAATTAAAATACAAACTTACAAAGCCCATCATTATTTTCAAGAAAAAAATATTTACAACTAAGAGACAGCGAGAGGAAGGATAGTTGGCAAAATTAGTTTCAAAATCAGAAAATTGTGACAAAATACGATGATACCCTTTGGCTATTTCACATTTTTAAAACACAAAAGTATTGTAATATTTATAAATATTAAGAAAATTTTCGATATTTTATAAAAAAAAAACTCAAAGCACTCCAGGCAGGAGACGGGATTCGAAATCGCACCTACCGCTATCTAGACCTTTAGATATAAATCTAGTAAATAAATTCTTAAAAAATAAATGTCATAAAGATTGCTTATATTGTTTTGCGGCATGACGATCGTTTGCGTCATAATCACACTTCATGCGTCATAATCAACGTACATGTCCATCACTACTCGTATTAATATTAAAAATCTCACTATTCTTCTAGTCACCGCAAAAGTGACCAATATTATTTAATTGTGTATTTAGATATATTCTTCCGATAGACCAAGTAGACTTTGAAATCATACACTAAAATTAATAAATACTGAAACATCGCATGTACAAGAATTACTCAACTTTAAGTACGTTGCGTAACTAAAAAAATAAATAAATTAAAATGCATTTGAATAAAAAAACCCTATATTTATTAATATATTTAGTATAATATTCAGTTTATGCGATTTTTGTTACCATGTTTAGTGCTCCGAAAGATATTATAATTGCGCTTTTTTCGATGATCTAATGATCTAAGATACTCGCAGCCAGTATATATATAAATAAAATTGTATTGTTCGTTTTAATAAGTGAAAAATCTTAAAGTTGAGTAGAACTCAAACTCTAGATATAACTCTCGCTATAATAGAAACGTAACGAAAAATGACATCTGCATCTTATATCGCATTTATCACGGGGAGTGTTCTGAGGAATTGTTCGGATTAATTCCAGCTGCTGCATTTCGCCATAGTACATCGCGACAAAAATTTCATCCCCATCATCTTGACGCGTGGCTATCCACAACCGTGCGTTTTTGTCGAAATTTTTTAACACGTACGACAAAACTGTGGAATATGTTGTCGCCCATATATATATATGCCCATACGATCCAAAAACCTTCAAAAAAGAGCGTACTCCTTCCTTAAAGGCCGGCATCTCATTTGTGATATTCCTGGTGTTGCAAGTGTCCATGGGCAACGGTGATCACTTACCATCAGGTGAGCCGTCTGCTCGTATGCCCCCTATAACATAAAAAAAACACACACACACAAGTTATATCATCACTCTCGCGCATATTCTAGATGCTGAGCCAAGCAATAGTGACATTTATATTATGTCCATGTTTTCGTGGAAAAATAAAATGTTCTCGATATTTCGACTATGTGGCCGTGGCGTGACAGGAATATGTTCAATTCAATTCGTTTATTGCATATCCACAATGTACAAAAAGATTTTAAATATAATTTATGATCATTATGGACCCTGTCGGCACGCAACTAAATAAGAGATAGAAGAGAGGAGTTACATTCAAAGGACACCTGGCATTTTGTGCCAAAGTTGTATACTTTTTTAATTTTTTTATCTGTGTTTCATAATTGGGTAACGTAGTCTGGCAATATTTGTCATCAGCAGCTAGCTGTCAATGTCAAATACGTAAGTTTGTCATCAAAAGGGTTTCTATATCAAAAAATATTAATCATTAAATAACTTATTTCCACGATTCACTAAAAATAAGGCAAAAGTAGTTTTATGCAGCAAATAACTTTGGCTTTATTTTGAGACCAAATTCCACTGTATACAAGTTTAGCATTTTTTCTATGAAAAGTGCCGGGTCTCCTTTATGTTAGTTTATAAATTGAAAGAGTTAGGTACTGAATGTCACTATAGTTGATATGTGCGATAGGGACGTTGTCATTTTTGATGCGTTTCTTTATTAGCGCGATTTATAGCTGTCATACAGATTATCAAAAAATAAATCCAAGCCGAAGACATAGAGTATACTTTCCAGAAATCTAGTTAAGATATTTATCTCCAGAGTAATATTCATTTTAAAAAATATTCCAAAGATTTAAAATTTTAAGAAAATATAGCAACAATTTTGGTAGCTGATATGTACTTAAAATATGTCTATTATTTTTGTATAATTTACTTTTCTCATAAAAAATATTTTTAATAAAATAAATAGCCCGTATCTATTTCTCTTTATTTTCCATTTGCTGATAAACTTGAATAGGTTTTTTTAAATACATTCCATTGACTGGGAACTTGTATATATGAAAAAGGTAAGAATCGCGTTTCTAAGAGGTTTGTTTTTTTCTAATTTATAAAACACCTTATTAAAGCACACAAAATATTATCTCAACTAAAAATTATACTCTATCCATCGACTTGAGTCAAAAAGAGTGTTGAAGAAAAAATATTAACATTAAAAAATATATCGTCAATATAAATTTTAAAACCATTTGATAGATGCTGGCAAGGTAATGGAGCTTTTGTGAAATACAAATAACATAGTATGTTACTTAATTTGCAGAAAAACATATTATACTTCAACAACGATGCCTTTCATTCGATATTTACTCCTGAATATTAAAAACCAAATTCACTTGGTAATAACCTTGTTTTATATTTAAGTAATTTTAGTCCCAGAGATGTGCAAAATTAATTATAAAAAGTATTCCAATACAAAATGTAAATACTTCGATATTTTTTAATTTCAAATACAAAATAGTTTTTCATTTACTATTATTTACTATAATGTTGTTACGTTTAGTAAAAACAAAACACCTTTTATTATCTCTGTTATGTATCTACGATTGTTCGAAATTTTGTAGAATTTAATTAATTAATGTATTCAACATGTAACAAATTATTGGAAATAATATAATTATTGACAAATAAAAATAGGACGAAAAAAAATACGTCATATCTCGGTGTAACGGTGCACATTCATAAAAAAATATACCGACCTACTTCAGAATTTGAGAACCTGAGAAAAGAGATTTTCTGAAGTCGGTTAAAAAGTATTTTGCAAATTCAAAAATATGTCCTTAAAAGTATTTTAATACAAAATGGAAATAGGCATATTGTATTTTGCATTTCAAATTCTGTTATTTTTCAAATGTCACATCTCTGTTTAGTATCAAAATAGGTTTGCGAACAGATAAAGACATATATTGACATATATTTGACTAAATTTGATGCTGTCTATTTGTTACAGATGACAACAGACTAAGACAACATATGAATTAATAAAACATTAAATTAACTTGATATTTATGAGTACAGTAAGTCTTTCAAATACGTCATGGAAATTTATAATGATTTTGACTTTATATACGACATAAGGAAAGTGGCATTTATATGTATGTTTTAATTTTGGTGTAAAAATCCTCATCATAAGAATAAATTCGCTCCACTACTTTGCCAAATACAGATTTGAAAATATTCTTTTATGTTTTAATATTAAGGTTCAATTTATCCTAGGTACATACATAAACAAACAAATATTAAACATTCAAAATGTTCACATCAAACTGTGCCTCAAACTATATTGTCTGTGAAGTATAATTGTTCAAAGTCTTAATCATTTTAATACTCGTAGTTTTCGTGGGAAATATTATCGCTACCACATTCCATTTCCTCTACTTGTTCGTATTTTAGTTCATCTGTTTCCATTTCTTGTATTCCCACGTGAGTCTCGTTAAGTTTAGAATCGTTTTCATGTTTAACTGCATCGTTATCATCTTGCAAATCTTCGACATCGTCCAAGCTAGCTTGACCGGCTTTTTGGTCATTTTCTGTGCAACTCACCTCAATATTTTTACACTTTTTTGGACTTCTAAGTCTTTCACCGTTATCTTCGAAGATTTCATCTATAATTTCCAGACGCGACTTCGAAAAGAACTTGTGCAAAGATTCGATTTTTTCTAGAGCTCTCTCGTTCCTTTCGGAGCTCGATGATAATGTTGTATCTTCAGTCATGCAAGCGGAGTCTATCCTTCTTGATAAGTCCGATATTGAGTCTGATATTTCTGTTGTTGATGTAGATCGATCTATTTTGATTACTTTAGGCTTTAGCATCATACTAGGCGGTAAATCGGGTATGTTCCTCAGATCAATTAAACTAATAGACGATCTCTTCAAACTAGAACTGATATCGAACTCTCTACTGTCTTCCGATGATATTTCATCATCGAAATGCTCTTCGATTTTCATTTCTATGTACTTAAGTAACTCTTCAGCACACTGTCTGGCATTCGCTAATCTTTCGTCACTTGACATCTTCCTTTCCAATCCTCTAGAAGATGGTTCGTCTTCCTCCATGATATCAGATAATTCAACGCTGAACGGCAAATACTGGATGTATTGCAAAATAGGTGGTTTAGTATACGCTGTGAAGTTCTCCATGTCTTCTTGGTCGGTCATTGTATCGTCTTCTCTCACTATGTTGTGTATAGCATACACTTTGTCCAGTGCCTCATCGAATATATCTTCCAAATCGTCTTTTACATGACTCAAGTCAACTACGGTTTCAGAAATTCTTCTACTGTAAGACTTATCGGACCTGTCATCGCCTCTTTCTATTACAGTGTCTTGAGTATGCGTTAAGGTCGAATCTGATTTCGTTTTATTCATATCGCTGAACGTTTCCAATTTACTGATAGTCACATCTGACTTGGATTTCTCCGATAATGACGGAGTGACAGACATAGATTTATATTGCAATGCTTTGTCTTTACTCCCGTAGTGTTCCATGTATTTTATAAGCATCTCGACTAGGGTTTCATTGCCTTCTTCATCGGGTGTCTCGTCAATGTAAGACAAGTCTTTGACATTGATATTTGATTCGGAAAGGCTGATGCCCTTATTGAAGTCAGATTCAGTCCTGATTTCAATTACAGGTTTTTCTATCCACTTTCCTTCCTCTGGACCGAAGAGGAACTCCATCAGAGTTATCTTCTTGTCTTCTTTACACGAATTCTCCTCTTTATCCATACACCCGGATGAAGCTAGGAATTCGATAAGAGTCTCCATTTTCTGTTCCAGTTCCGTATTAACTTTGGTAGGTACGTAAGTTTCCAGTTTGTTTTCCGTCGGACTGCTGTCTCTTCTGAAACAACTACCACCGCTGCCTTTCCTCTCATCCTTCTGGCTTTTGACTATTGTGAAGAAGAAGTCTATGAGGTTGGCTATTCTTTTGTCGCCTTCTTCATCATCTGAGCTGGTTAAGTCCGATTCTTCTTTGACTAGAGGACACCTTTTGGGTGTTTCATCGAATCTTCTCAAGACAGTTTCTTGCACGACTTGGAGGAGGTCTCTGGCTAATCTTACGGGGGATCTGGAGTCGGAATGGATGGGTTCGTAGGTATCGGTGCCAGCGGGGGCGGATCGTCTTCTGTCCTTGTCTATTCTGATGAAATCCCATAAGGAGCCTAGCTCTGATGAGAGAGAGGCCCGGTGGTTGGCTAATCTGTTGCCTAGCCGGCGGAAAACCTGAAATTCGATAAGTGGAATTTTAAAATTGTAGTGGTAAATTTTAAACCAATTTTCATTATAGCCTTGATCTCCAAATGGCTGTTGTGAAAAGTTGCAAAAATGTTTATTTAAATAGGTACACGTTTTATGAGCTTTAATTAATTATTCAAAATAATCCTCTGTATACCCACTGTTTTACTAAGATTCCTGTCATCTATGCAAAAGTTTTAAAGTTTTCTTCAAGCATCAAGAATCATATTTTTTTAATTCAGTCTCATAATTTTTCCCCAACGTACCAAATAAAGTTTAACTACAATAAATAATAATAATTTTTATTATTTTTAAAGCATGTAACTGCTTGATGTTTAAATCTAAAGAAAATATAACTAGAAAAAATCCACGCGGACCAGGCAGCAGACGGGACTCGAACCCGCACCCTTCGCAATCCGGGCGAATGCACTGACCAATTATGCTACTGCGGCCCTCACGGACCGCGTCGAAATTCTCTCTAGCTATTCTTAAGCTGCAAGGCAGCGCCATCTCTTCGCATTATAGGTAAACCGACAATGTCAAATGAATACTTTTACAAGTATTAAACAATAAATAAACTTCGTCATTAACTATACCTGCCACACTCAGGATCTCCAAGCGCGTAGTTTCCTTAAACTGACTCTCTTGAAGCGAGCCACTTGAGCTGCTAAAGCTTCCGCCCCCAAAGACCCACCCATCCCAGTAGTCGCCTCGCCTTCGGAATGCACCTGCACGAAATTCACCATCATCAACATAAAGATTATCAAACTTATGGACTATTATAAGATGACGTATTATGGACTATGATAAGATGACTTATGGACTGTGGTAAAACGACTTAAGGACTGTTAAGATGGCTTATGGACTATTGTAACATGGTTTATGGACTATGGTAATATGACTTAAGGACAGTTAAAATGACTTATGGACTATGGTAAGACGACTTAAGGACTGTTAAGATGACTTATAGACTATGATAAGATGACTTATGGACTATGATGAGATGACTTATGGACTATGATATAGTAAATTATGTTATATAGGCAAATAGAACAGAGACTCAAAAGCCCGAATAGTTGCAACTATTCGGGCAGGATGTTCTAATTTTAACATAATTATAATTATGATCAGTCTATTAATGTCCCCACCGCTGATGGTTTGATGATGATGATGAAGTTATTCATTACCTCTCTTGCTGCTGTTCTTTTCTGCATGTAAGCCCTCATGTCCTTGTCAGAGTGTCCTTTCGCTCGTCCAATTCCTTTACCCAATGGAGTTGACGACATTCTTCTGTAAATAAGTCTTTATTATATATTAACACTTAAGCGATGGAACAGTCCCGTTATTAAGAAGATTTTATAATATACTTAACTAAACTTAAATTTCGCTTACGCTGCGGAAGTCATTGACGATAGACCAAAATGATGTACTAAAGTTTTATAGAGGACATAAATATCTACAAAAAAGTCCGCGATATCATACGCCTAACTATTACAGTTATGTCAAAAGTAAAGGTTTGTCATAACTTTTATATGTAGTTATGTCACAACTAAAGTTTCACCCGCGTTAATTTGAGGGAAAAAGTTATAGTAAGTCAAACTCTAGAGATGGACAATGGACATACGCTGTCGCGGACTTTTTTATAGAACTTTTAAAGGAGGACAATTCTGTCTTACATAATTTTTGTGTAACTTTAATCATTTACGCAGCGCACGCAACGGAATATTCCAAATGGAATATTTTTACCCGTTTTTGCAACATTTTATATCGATACTCCGCTCCTACTGGTCACAGCGTAATATTATATAGCTTTAAGCCTTCCTCAATAAATGCTCTACCTAGCACAAACAAATATTATCAAATCGGACTATTAGGTACTGAGATTTGAGCGATCAACCAAAAAATGGTGCATTCGGTACAACGGTTGACAACACCCTATGGTTGACTGGTGGAGAATGCCTATGGCATTAAGTCCGCTTTTGTACACTTTTGCATTAAGTATAAATAAATAAATAAATAATAGCCAATTAAACAAACGAACCTACCTAACCTGAGCACTCGCACCCAAGAGCAACGACGCAATCAGAACCAAGTTTTGGTCAAGTTATGAGCATTTGCTCACACATAACTGTGGCGCGCCTTTCTTATTCTGTGGGTAGAACGAACATAGAGGTATATAAATAGAGTAGGCGAGATATAGACTCTACTACAAGTGGAAGTGTCCCTCTAATAGAAAGAGAAAGAAGATGAGAGACTGCTAGCTGTCTCTCTCTAATCGCGCATGCGCATTGGCAACCGTAAACATCATACTATTTCGATGTGATGCCATTGGATGCCATGCGTCACAATAGAGAGAGATAGCTAGAAGTCTCTCATCTTCTTTCTCTTTCTCCTAGATGGACACTTTTAGAGCCGCCTTCCGCACTCTTCCTCTTATACCTCTATGAGATGTCCAGTAAGTAAACCAGTAATCTCCAGAGCCTTGACCAACGAAGACGTGTAGCTTGCCTCTTATTTATTTCTTCTTATTCTTGTTTCATCGGGTAAATTTGGGAAAGTGTACGGAGTTATTACATAATTTGATCCCCCCTTCCCCTTTCCACCACCGGACGACCAGGCGCGGCGAGGGCTTCCACCCTTATGTTGTCGAAGTTCCTCCCATTCGCACGAAGCGATTTGCTTCGGCCTTCATTATGCGAACGGCTAGGGAGTGGAACTCCTTGCCGAGGTCTGTTTTCCCGGACCACTATAATCTGGACATCTTCAAGGCAGGCGTGTACCTAGGCCTCATCATCACTTTCCATCAGGTGAGATTGTGGTCAAACGCATTGCGAACGAATCGTAACTTAACGACACGCGCGCCACAGTTATGTGTGACCAAAAACTCACAAGTTGACCCAAACTTGGTTCTGATTGCGTCGTTGCTCTCTGCTGTGAGCCCTGATTGGTTCAATTGTTTGATGTCGCGTCGTTTGATTGGCTATTATCTATTAGGTGGAAGTGTAGTGGGGGCGAGTCGGCGACATCGGTTCCCGTGCAAACATCACCCTTATAACCCTTTTTCTGTGTTCTGTTGGGTAGAACGATTCGTAATCCACTACGTGGACCCATTGCTGATTGGTGGACAGACCCGTCATTCCCAGTGGGCACTTTGGGCAAGTGCCCAGGGCCCCGCGATCGATAGGGGGCCCCCTCAGATCAAATACAAAGTCCCTAGTTATTGTTAAATCCCCAAACGGAAGTCATAGGGGCCCCATTATCCTAATATGCCCACGGCCTCCAATAGGTCAAAGACGGCACTGTTGGTAGAGGATGTCTCACCTGCTTTGTAGGGGGTCGGTGTATGGCGGTTGCACTGGTGGTTTCCCTTCAGGATTTTCACAACTGAAACCGCCTAGAGGGAATGGCGAACCACCTGTGAAGAGATTTGCAAATATAATTACTTACGTTTTAGTTTAAACATTGTTTATTTGTATTAAAACGATAAACAATAAAATCAGTACCCCTAGTACTAACTACAGTTTTACAATTACGAAAACCATCATAGTTTTCGTTATTGTAAAACTCGTACTAAGGGTACAGAACACCGCGGATCGCGATAAACGTCTAGTGGTGCGGCTCATTCTAATATGAGCCTTATACAGTGCGGCGTAAGGGAGAAAGTGCAACGACATCTGCACTTGTTTACAACTTATGCGCGTTACCTGCGTAGGTATAAGTAGGTACTGCGCACTCGCGGGTGCTAGTTTACTCTCAATTTAACGGGTACTTTCTAGAATGCGTCGATCGGCGTATATAAGCGCGATTGGCGCCGCGCAGCGACAGTTGAGTTTCAACAGCGATTTCGGAGCGAATACAAAGGCGATCAAAGTGCAACAAAAGTGTTCAAATGCGATTGTTTAAAGACTTGTATAGTGAAGTACAGTGTTTAGTGAGTGTATTGATTTGTGATTAACATTGTGTGTTAACTGTGTGGTGAATAAAGTACTTACTATCAAGCGTGAACTGGCATATAATTTGGAACCCCATCCCGATACGTAACAATATACACATGCTACAGACCGTTGAGACTTATAATAAGTAAGTAAGCCGACCTGTATATTCAACAACACTTAAATACCTGCTCGCGGAGCTGCTGCTGGAGGAGCTCGATGGCGCGGGTGTTTAGCGCGTTCGGCTGTGATCGTTGAAGTTAAGCAACTTTCGCAGTGGTCGGTCATTGGATGGGTGACCAAAAATCTTCTATCTCGAGTTCTTCCGTGCTTCGGAAGGCACGTTAAGCCGTTGGTCCCGGCTGCATCTGCAGTCGTTAGCAACCACCAATCCGCACTGGGCCCGCGTGGTGGGTCTTGGCCCAATCTTCCTATTCCATCCATAGGGAAGGCTTGTGCCCCAGCAGTGGGGACATTAATGGGCTGATGATGATAATGATGAATAAATACCTGTGATAGTCCCCCGTGTCATGCTAAGTCACCGCTGTATCCTGGCTATGGCGTTTTTGTTTGGCTGCGATCTTTAAAGTTAAATTAGTCGTTCATTGGATGGGTGACCAAAAATCTTCTATCTTGAGTTCCTCCGTATTTCGGAAGGCACGTTAAGCCGTTGGTCCCGGCTGCATCTGCAGTCCTTAGCAACCACCAATCCGCACTGGGCCCACGTGGTGGGTCTTGGCCCAATCTTCCTATTCCATCCACAGGGAAGGCCTGTGCCACAGCAGTGGGGGCATTAAGGGCTGATGATAATGATGATGAGTAAATACCTGTGATAGCCCCCAGTGTCATGCTAAGTCATCGCTGTATCCTGGCTATGGAGTTCTCGTTTGGTAGCGAACTTTAAAGTTAAATTGGTCGTTCATTGGATGGGTGACCAAAAATCTTCTATCTCGAGTTCCTCCGTGCTTCGGAAAGCATGTTAAGCCGTTGGTCCCGGCTGGCCGGCTACCGCCAATCCGCACTGGGCCCGCGTGGTGGGTCTTGGCCCAATCTTCCTATTCCATCCATAGGGAAGGCTTGTGCCCCAGCAGTGGGGACATTAAGGGCTGATGATAATGATGATGAGTAAATACCTGTGATAGCCCCCCGTGTCATGCTAAGTCCCCGCTGTATCCTGGCTATGGCGGCGCGGTGCCTCGGCACGGGAACAGAGCTGCCTTTCTCTTGAAGGACGAACCGGCCCAGAGTCTTCCAGCCTGCCTGGGTTACCAGATAACATATTTATCAACTCGCTCTACCCTGGTATCAGACAGGATTCAAACCACCGCCTTTATAAGTATTATTTGTCTGCGTATGAGGCTGATCGCTTAACAAAACTGGCAATTGCCCATGGAGCAGGTAAAATTCAATATCGTATTTCAGTCTAGGCAGTTAAACCACTTGTGAATGTCGAAAAGCTACGCCATCGGTTCGCAACTCTACGGCGGGAGACCTTGTACTGAGAAGAACCGGCAAGAAACTCAGCAAGAGCTGTTTTTCTCTCCCTGTATTGTATACAGGGTCGTCAAATTGAAAAATGACTTCAATATGAGATAACTCGTGAAGTCACTTTCCACTACAAATGCAAATGATAGAATTGACGCATTACAATAACCAGCCAGGCTCGAATAATAAATACTCTGAACCCATTGTTATACTGGACCCATAGATCGCTTATGGTCCGCTGCGTATAGTCGGCACATAAGCTCAGTGGCGGCGCTAGGCGTCGGCGACGTCGGCCACCGCCGACGGCCTCGCGCCTGAGGGGGCCTCGCAAAATTTTTTTACATGTTACCTATTTATTTTCGTTTGTCCTGGCCTGGCTTAGGTAGCAGACCCCGAACAATTCGGGGAAAAAGCTAAGCAGATGATAATGACTTTTATTATTTTGCGAACACGTGCGTGATTAAAGCGAGTAGTACTTTACAGGTATTCAGAATCGTCTGTCTGGCAACACTATTTTTGTAATTAAATTTCTATGTTTGTTATTATTTTTTGTCATCATTTGATTATCAACAATAAAACTCGTTTACTCATACGTTATTTTACAATTTGGCTCACTTAATTTAACGGTTTGATGTCGCCGACGTCCACATGTAGTCTAGCGCCGCCACTGCATAAGCTGCACGTTTAGAAAACTAAGTTTTCTAAATAATGTTGTCTTTACTTGCTAGCTACATCGAGTAAACCTACGTGCCAACATATTATAATGCAATTCAAATAAGAATAAGAAAGCCAATGACCTCCATCTGTCAAATGTCACTTGAAAAGTACGGTTTGCAAAAAAAACTCGGAACTTTTTTAGCACTCCGCTGATTCTAGAATAAAAACCAAACATTTTTAAACAAACAATAACAAATGTTGATAATTAATATTAGTTGTTTTTTTTTGACGTGACAACGTCTTAAATTAGGTTGCGGCTGGGAGTCACTTATGAAAAAGTGTAACGCTCGGTAACGTTACGATGAGTTTAAGTTTACATGTACAATGTTTTAGTAAACAAAATATATTTCTATAGTTAAAATTTGTGCAATTCTTATTTTCATTCAATTCCTTGTTCCTATTGTGCAATTTAATTATATTCATATCAATAAATATTCTACCGAGAAAAAGACGTTGTCACGTAAAATCTTCGCCCGTAAAACCGACTTTACAGGCAACCATTTTTTTTTTCATTTATTGAGCTTTGGCTATGAATGGTTGATAACCTAAATCTTCAACCAAATGTCACTCTATGTTGCATTCAAAAACTCGATTTAAAACTTTCGTTTACATATAGGATGCATGTTACGTATGTGACCTGCATGATTATTCATAACTTCTCGGGAGGTAATGCAGAGATGAGCGGAATTGAAGAGCAAGATTCTGATTACTGTTTTTTTTTCACATAGTCTTAATAAAAAAAATACTATTAAAAATCGGTTGTGTTCTCTCTCAACCTTAGTAAATTAATTTTATTAAAAAATCGATCGTTTGTCTCACTTAATCTTAGTAAATAAGTTTTATTAAATAGCAACATTTTTTTGCTCACTCTACCTATTTGATTTGACAGCTATGACGTCAAAATATGGCGCCCAGTCGGTTTTATTCTTACATGAATCGCATTATACTTCGCACCGCCAGCGCCCTATGTAAATAAGAGAGACGACAGTTTTTTGGGTCTTTTTATTAAATGATTTTCATAATTAAATTACTAGACATTATTTAAAACAAGTCGCATGTCCGAGCGTGGGGGGCCTGGGGCTTAAGCACAGCCAGGAAACTGCCTAAATAGGCTAGTTGACTCATGTCGAATTGTATTAAATAAATGTTTATTTCTTAAAGTATTTGGTCTAAGGAACCTAAATATATCGACTTCACTTCATAAAAGCAGAAGATTGCTGTAGAAATTTAATTTTAAAAAATATTTTTTGGTCTATATTTTTTAAACACTAAAAACGCTATTCGCCACATCCGCCATGATTGTGACGTCTTATATGGTAAACAACTAAATGTCATTCGCGTGTTACTGTGGGTGGATTCTTTCATCTGACTTAATTTATCCTAAAACACTTTTAACTTTAGAAAAGTTTCCGTTTACTGTTTTTTTTTGAAAAAACTAATTATGGATGCCGGCTTTGTGAAAACAGAAAGCACAAATCTGCCAAGAATTGACGCATTCATGGTTGGTGAATTTATTTCACTAAACCCCGATTTCTGCTCTGCGGAGCAGAGAAACGACAAGGTATCTATGTAAGTACAGTGTATTTAGTATTACAATGTAGTAATAAACATAAAACTGATACGTAGCGTAGTACGTAAAGTTGCGTAGGTTAATTTCTTTCGGCACTTTTAATTCACAACTTTCCTGGAATCTTCAAGGATGTGTTTTTATATTCTCGTACAATACAATAATGATAATTACTTTATTTTTCGGGGTATTTATTAGAAATCATCTTTTGTTTATTATAAAGTCAGTTATTTTCTTACGAGTTTTTGTTTATTTACCTTTCTCTATGTGTTTACTGCAGTTAACGTCATAGCATAGATAATCTATAGACTAAAATGGCCGATAGCGTTTTTGTATGTCCATGAAAAATCTATTTTAAAATTAAAGATTTGTAGCTTTTTAGGTCTCAAAAAAATACAATACATTTTTTTTCGGTCTAATAGAACATTTATTAACCATTTAAAACCTTTTTCCAAAAAGGGTCAACTTATGGTATTTAATTTTTTAGCTGTATTCCTGTATGTATGTAAAAAATAATGTGGAGAGGAAAATAAATGGGTTATTATTATTATTTATAATTTCATCCGTAGGGAAGGCCTGTGCCCCAGCAGTGGGGTCTTTAAAGGGCTCATGATATCGCACCTTTAGAATTGAATTGACTTAAATAAAAAAATAGCAAAATGACTTTTAAACGTGAAACGACACAAAAAATATGTATTCTATCAGTGTATTAATAATAAACAGGCTCTTTTAGGTCAGAAAAGACAAACGTACTATTTCCGTCTCTTTTAAATGACACGCATACCGCGCCTCCCTCAGTATTGAAGTACCCCATTCAATGTTGCGTTACATTTATTTCATTTTCCTTTAATTTAGAAAATCATTAATTATTAAACTAGCATATTACGAAATTGGTCATCGATCAAAAATATAAAATTAGGAATGAATTGCCATTATATTAAATAGTTACGTTTTTGTTTTATGTTGTTTAGTAAAAAATGGGCACAAAGTGAAATTAGCCAATTATAATAAACTGTTTTCGTAAAATAAGTGACATATATTTTTTTGATGATTAATTAACAACGGTTCTAATTAGTTAGAAAGACTGGTTTTGTATACAGTCATGAAAACAATTCCTATCCTACCATTAACAATAAAAAATGTGATAATAAACATATAACTTATAGCATTATAATAGAAAAACAAAAAATTACCAACTCTTCAATCACATTTTTAGCGTTTACCAAAAATCAAGAATTTTGGATTAGGTCACTTAAATAGGGGTGATGACGGGGTACAGTAAACGAAATTCTATTTAGTCCGTCAGTTAGATGATCAAAAAATAATGGACACGTATTTTTTCTTTGGGCAATCAACCAAAAAATGACAAAGTTATAGCGCGTCAAAGTTTGGGAATTTGGTGCTCGTGACGTCACTTTTGAGTGAATTTTCCCTTATAAGTGTACTCAAACGTGACGTCATGCGACTTTTCAAATCAATATATCTCTGCAATGTTTATATTATGTGAAAAAAGAAAATCATATAATCTACCTGATAAACGAAGAAAAAAAAATTAGTCATCATCCCTATTCTAAAGGTGCTATATGTTAACTTACCTGAGCAGTATAAACAACTTCGTCATCCGCCAGCGCCCTCTGTTGAGGTCCGGTGCCAGCTCGCCCTCCCCACTCCAATTCTTCTACCAATACAAATCTGGAGGGGAGGATTTAATAGATATAATTGGACAATCTTACTTATATAATATAAGAGGAGCTCGATGGCGCCGCTGGTTAGCAAGTTCGGCTGCGATCATTAAAATAGAGTATTTGACAAGTTTTAGAAAACGATCTCACGTTATTGACTAATGTTTATGGAGTCCGTAAAAAGTAGATATAAATCATTCTGTTGTGTATTTCAGTAAAAATAACCAAATCAAAAACTCCATTTTCAAGTTGCCGCGAAAACGTTTCTCTGGGCAATATGGCGTCTTACTAGTGTGTGACGTCACACGACTGTAATTAGAACGTCGAACGATACAATGTAATGTCCCTTTAACCGGAAGTTTACTTGCGTGTGACGTCATTTTAGGCTCCGCCGATCCCAAGCGTTTTGGGTCACGTGACAATAGATAAGAAAACTATTATCTTTTTCGTGGGTTTTTAGTAAAATTATGAATATTTTTTTTGTAAAAATAGTAAAAACCCCTGCCAATATTCATTCTAAACACAGATGCTAACAATTGCCACTTTATTTTTAATACTGACAAATATCCTATTATGCAACTTTCGCAGTAGTCGGTCATTGGATTTGTGACCAAAACTCTTCTATTTCGAGTTCCTCCGTGCTTCGGAAGGCACGTTAAGCCGTTGGTCCCGGCTGCATCTGCAGTCGTTAGCACCCGCCAATCAACACTGGGCCCGCGTGGTGGGTCATGGCCCAATCTGGACTGGGGTTACCATCCGTCCGGATTTGTCCGGACATGTCCGGACTTTTCCCCTTTTGTCCGGACTTTTTCCACGTTTCCTTCAGAATCGACACCAAATATACCTGTTATTTTGTTTGCTTTATGGCTCCTAACACGTCCTCAAACAGGCCTTGCCAGAATACCAGCGCTGATACAGTGAGAGAATAAATTATGACGTAAATTTGTTGACCTAAACTGAAATTATTAAACTAAATTATAATGAATATCATGTGAATGAATTTTGAATTTGAATTTGGAATTTTGATGGACTTTGAATGTTATTGTTACCTGTTCATTTATTTTTTTGATTTGATTGACATACATCTCTTGACCTAACCCTAAATGTATTTTATAATTGCTTAAAGTATTATATATTTTTTTTTTTTTTTTTTTTATAGATGGATAAGACAGATGACTGATATTTTTATTAACTTATTTAAATTTTCTATCTATCTTAAATTGTTATCCTATTGTAATTTTATCAAATTTTAAATTAATATTTGTACACATTTATTATAATTTGCAATGCCCTTGCAGGGCTCATATTATTAAATTTAAGAACTAAATGTAACCAACATGAAGCAATAAATATTATGACTATGACTATGAATATTTTCTCATTGTATCAGCATAAGCTGAGACAGGGTCCTGATTAGCCGTCTTAAATCTATATAGTGATTAATTTTTGTTCTTAGGTTAAGTTTCTTTTTTATATTTTTTTTTCCTCTGTTTCATATATACAAGATGGCCAATAAAGATTTTTCATTTCATTTCATTTCACTTTGTCCGGATTTTTTTTGATTAGATGGAATATGAGTAAAACTACTTATTAAGTTATATCAAATAATTCAAATAATCTTTATTAAGTTCTCATTAATTTAAAACAAAATAGAAATCACCTTTAAAAATCCACAACAACGAGACTCTGCCGTATAATATCACTGTAACTAAGTGGGTGATGTTCGCATTTTGTGACTAAAATGTCCGGACTTTTACCGCAAATGGCATGCAGGTCCGCGGTAGCATAATGGTCAGTGCATTCGCCCGGATAGCAAAGGACGCGGGTTTGAGTTCCGTCTGCTGCCTGGTCCGCGTGGAATTTTTATCTAGTAAAAATTTTTCTTAAACAATATTTATTACCTTTTCGGGTCATCTTGACATCTCGCCTTCGTCAGGGCTTGGTATACGACGTATGATGCTGTGGCGCTAAGAGGTACCTAAAACAATTAATTATTTGTCATGTAAGTTACGAAAAAAAGTGCAGCACCCTTACCCATGGTTTGGAACGGGATGGGTGACCGCTCACCTTCAGGATAGCGTACGGGATCTCGTGCGACACGTTGTGCACGCACACCAGGAAGCTGTCGGGCGGGCGCCGGGGCTCGTCGTCCTGCGTGCTGGACTCCTCGTCTGAAGGCACTGAGCGGTCGCGTGACCTGTCGGTTGAGGCTGACCTGGTTGGATAATCAATTAAGTGCCTTAACTGCAACACCTTTAACATAATGTTATGACCCATTAACACTTCCGATCCTATCTCATAATAAAATTGTCTTAGCGTCCGCCTCTCCTTAAAAGGGGAGGTGGGCAAATTTTTTTCCATACAAACGATCTCGACTGATTACGTTTGTATGGAAAAAAATTACCCGTTCTCCTCTAATTACGTTTGTATGGAAAAAAATGCCCGTTCCCGACTGATTACGTTTGTATAGAAAATAAATTGCCCGTTCTCGACTGATTACGTTTATATGGAAAAAAATTGCCCGTTTTCGACTGATAACGTTTGTATGGAAAAAATTGCCCGTTCTCGACTGATTACGTTTGTATGGAAAAAAAATTGCCCGTTCTCGACTGATTACGTTTGTATGGAAAAAAATTGCCCGTTCTCGACCGATTACGTTTGTATGGAAAATAAATTGTCCGTTCTTGACTGATTACGTTTGTATGGAAAAAAAATTGCCCGCCTCCCCTTTTAAGGAGATGCGGACGCTAAGATAATTTTATTATGAGATAGGATCGGAAGTATTAATAGGTCATTATTTTAAAGGTGATGCAGTACTTACTCCTTGATTTTTATCACCAAAGAATTCATTTTCATACATAAAATATGATTATACTCATTCTATGCTCCTATGTTTTCCTTTTTTCGATAGCTTGTGTTTCAAAGAAACTACAAGCCCTAGAAAAGGCCAAAAATAAACAAATTTTTATCACCACTAAAGACGTCTAGTGTAGAGATTTAATAAGCATTTACATAAAAATCAAAACATAGAAGCATATTTAACTACTTATATTTTAATTTCTTTTTTCATAATATAATATCTAATTTTCGAGGAAGAAATCGTTGAGAGCCAAGCCTCGAATTCTGCAATTTTCAACGTTAACTACTGTTGTCCCCGTCTTACGGTATTTGCAAATGTGTGACAGTAATAGTATTTTGAAATAACTATTTCAGCTCGCGTCCGCTCCTCTCTAAATTATTTTTCAATCTTGCACCCCTTTAGATTCGCCCATTTTATTTCTCTTTTCGTGATCCATTCCCCTTCGGCCGTTTCCGAAACCACTTTTCGAAACCAGTTTAGAAAAAATACTTTTAATTCTTCTTTCGAAACTGGTTTAGAAAAAGGAAAAATATTTCTACTTTAGAAAATAGCACGGTTCCCAACTTAGGGGTTTTGCCCCCAGATTTAGGGGCTACATGTGTTAAAATGGACTTTTTAGGGGCTAGAATTTTTTGGGGGTTCTTTTAGGGGCTTTTGACAAAACTTGCAATTAAATCGAAAAACAAAGCATGTGTTTTCTTTTAGTTTTGTGTGTAGAATGGAACGCACCACGATATGAAACGACTGAACTGACTGTATGGCGGTCTGTTACCTAATACTGTACGGATTAAAGTTCTTTGCCTATCACCAATGGTTAAACAATAAAACAACAACATAGCAATCATGTTCGTTCTTTCATTCGTTCACGTCATACTCACGGCTCACCATTCATTTTTGTCATTCATTCAATAAAATAATTTAATGTAACTAAATAAGAAACTTTTTAATTTATGAGCAGCGAAAGAATTTAGGTAATAAGTAGGTACATATAAAATTCTATATTTAGGGGATTTTAGGAGTATTTGAAAAACACTTAGGGGAAATTTTTTGGTAAGGGTTGGTAACACTGGAAAATAGTTTCGAAAAAATTAGGTATTAATACTTCTTGCATCGAAACTCAGCGAATAATCATACAATCTTATTATATATATATATATATATATATATATATATATATATATATATATAAAAAATAGGGGTTGATATATATATATATATATATAATCTATAAAATCTAATATATAAAATTCTCGTGTCGCGGTGTTTGTGGTTAAACTCCTCCGAAACGGCTCGACCGATTTTCGTGAAATTTTATATGCATATTCAGTAGGTCTGAGAATCGGATGTAATCTATTTTTCATCCCCCTAAATGTTAAGGGTAATCCACCCCTAATTTTTTTTTAATTTTAGATATTTTTTTTATTTTTTTTATGATACAGCATTAGTAAATACATATAACCCTGAATTTTCAACCCTTTAAAATCAACCCCTATTCTTTATGGCGGTACGAAGTTCGCTGGGTCAGCTAGTTATATATATATTATATTTATAGCCAGGTTGATTTTAAGTGTTATGTATTACTGTTACTGTATTATTAAAGTACTTTTCCAATAATTATTGCATTATGTTTATTATTTGAATAGGCAATTTTTCGTTTCCGGTCATGTCGTGACAATAGATCAAAAATAAAAAAAAATAGGGTCACGTAGTATGGGCACTTTCCCTTATAACGACACGCCATAATTGTCAGAATTTTCTTTTCAAAAACGAAGGTATTTTTTGTACCGGTTTTGAAAAGATAAACACATTTCTTATTTAGCAACCGGTTTCGAAAGCAGAAACACTTTTACCCCATACTTAGTAGATTCGGGCAGAGTTAGGAATCCGGCTTTTCATATTACGTTTAAATCCTTTCTTTAAAAAATCTCGAGTTGGGAATGCTAGGTGCTGATAAAAATTTCTCGTAGCTAGTCACCCAGGTACGACCGAGGATTGTCATTAACTTACTTTGGTAATAATCTAAGCCCGGGCCGAGTTAGGAATGCTGGGCAATGATGAAAACTTACCTTATGATAGTCATTCAAATAAAATGACTCATTTCTATAGTAATCTCACCCCCCGGGCCGAGTTGGGAATGATGGGTGTTGTAAAAACTTACCTTATACTAGTGAGCCAGGCGCGACTACTCGGGTCGTCTCCGACCCGTTTCAGTAGTAATCTCGCCCCGGGCCGAGCTGTAGCCGCCCTTAGGACCCGTTCATGTGGGGCCAACACTCGTTGCGTCGGGGTCCGCGACTGTAACTCTTCCACCAGCACATAACTGCCCCGGGATGAGCGGCAGACCCCGACCTTGGTAAGGCACTGCGCTATGGCCTTTGGAAACAAAGAAAATTTACAAAATACGTGCTAGCAACAACAATATTAAATACCCACGGAGTACCCCCACTAGAGTCCGCATCACGCAAATTTTGTTTGGAATCAAAATCGCCAAAGTCGGCTGCGTGCAGGGAGATCAGCCGCGTTGTGATTGGACACGTCAAGGTCAGATGATATACTCAGTGCAGCGAAGTGATGAGGGTAAGATCGATTTTAGAAAATATCGATATTTTCTATCGATAAATAAAGGACACCCGGCATTATGTGCCAAAGTTGTATACTTTTTTAATTTTTTATCTGTGTTTCATAATTGGGTAACGTAGTCTGGCAATATTTGTCATCAGCAGCTAGCTGTCAATGTCAAATACGTAGGTTTGTCAATATAACCTCTATATGTAGCCGGGTCGTCAAGAGAATTAACGGATAAAAAGGCAATCACAGCGGAGAACATTCACAATCACAGTACGCGGGAGCGAATGATTTTTTTGTTTGTATTTTAGGATTGTCAAATTGACATTTGGTTTTTTATTTAGAAAAAGCAAAGGAATCATGGTTTTTACAGTCACTTGAGTAATATTTTCAAGTAAAATTCTGTCCCTTGAAGATTTAGGGTTTCCATATCAAAAAATATTAATCATTATATAACTTCTTTCCACGATTCACTAAAAATAAGGCAAAATTAGTTTTATGTAAGCAAATAATTTTGGCTTCATTTTGAGACCAAATTCAACTGTATACAAGTTTAGCATTTTTTCTATGAAAAGTGCCGGATCTCCATTGTACAGAGGCCTAGTACTTTGGTGCGCTAGTGTAGCTATGCGCAAACATACTCTCTCCACTTTCTTCCAGCGTTCTAATTACATGACGCGACTAGTAACTACATACTAAATATATTATTAATTAAATATACTAATTAAATATATTTTCGCATTTTTACGGAGCTCTGCGGCATTTTGACTTTTCATCGGTCCGCGCGTGACTGTAAACCAAGAAGTGCTTGAATAAAGTTTAAGCACTTCTTAATTGGGACACATTTTGAGCGCTCGTGGTCTATCTAGGGTATTTAATATCGTTAATTCCATGTCTTTATCTAGGTCATAAAGTATGCACACTTAATTTCATACAAATCGGTTTAATCGTGTAATAGTAACAAACATCCATACAAATTTTCGGGTTTAAAATAGGGGTACGATATGATTAAAAACTGTTGGTTGTATACTCATGATATCTGTTATTGTATACGATGAAATAAATAGTTTTTATTTATTTTTTCTATTTCCGTAGCTGACAAACTTATCGATAAACTTACGGGTACAGACATGAGCTGCGTCAAGTCACTAGCAATACACGTGCCGGTGTGAGAGCGGAATAGCATATATGATGCAGCGCATGCGAGAAAGGGATAGTGTTAAAAGACATCAACGCGTTCACCAAAAAATAAATACAAATTAAAAGCAATTTCATATAAGAGTATTTTTGTCTTTTTGTAATGCATTTAAACTTACCGGTGAAAAGTAATACCATCTTTTTGAAGACTGGAAGTTTTACTCCACTTTTCACATAATTGAATTGCACAGTACGGCATTTTTTCTAGTTTTTTAACGCAAAAACGAGAGAAGCACTTCTGCTAACGCTCGGCTTCGGAATGAAACGATGTATAGCGACGTCTGTGGGCGTGTCTCACGCATACGTAATATACTACTTAAGCTTGGCGTAAGCGCTTGCCCTTGTATGCGGACTCTAGTGGGGGTGCTCCATGTAAATACCCTAGATACACCAACACGAACAAAATCGTGCCGGAAACCTGTCCAAAAGGTACATTGAACGATCCACGGAGCTCCGTAAGATGATCGCGTAGTCAAAATCAATATAAGGCATTATTTATATATTGAAAGTAACCTTTAACACACACTGTATAACGTCTTAAATAAAACGCATGCGTCAAGGACTTCTGACAGTTCGAAATGCAAGCTCGTAAAATTTTACGACTTATTGCTATATGCGGAAGAATTTAGACCTTAGTTTAATAGTAGATCTTGGGTCTTAGTGACTCTACGCCCAATTCTGACCGCGCTGTTAGCAATATAGCAGGCACGGACCGCCAGGAAAAAAGATGGCTATATGGCGACGTATAACCAACCATGCATTTGAATATCACAACTATTTTATATTAAATCAGTTTATAGCAAGTATTAGATCAAAATTTACTTCAAATGCATTAAATTAACAAACATTGACTGTCGAAAAAACGACACTTTTCGTACTCTAAGTATTATTTTCGCAGTTTTTAGCGGAGTTCTGTGGCATCTTGACTTTGTAACGGTCCCCGCGTGACTGTGAACCAAGAAGTGCTTGAGTGGAGTTCAAGCACTTCTTGATTGGGACACATTTTGAGCTCGTGGTGTATCTAGATATCTAGGTATTTAATATCATTGGCTAGCTAACAAAAGAGTAGTATTTTATTTATTTAATTATCTTTAACACAGTTTCTACAGCAATTTTTGTGGATTTAATACGATAAAATATAGAAACAATCTATGGGTCAATTACAGAATCTTATTGATGTGAAACATCTATTGGCGCACGTAAAGCCGATTTCTGGCGTGGCGACGCTCGCGTGTTATAATATATACCAGTGCTCAACTACTCGCCGATCAACCCCCACGACAACGGCTAACTAGAGCCGAGCTCCGAGTCTCAGAGACGCCCTCTAGTTGAGCCAACCTTCTCAGGTTCGAGTGGTCTAGAGGCTCCAGACGGAGAGGAGTCTCCCCCGTGGGGAGACGCCATCCGCCTGGAATACCTCTAGAGGCACTCGCCAATAGGGTATTTGACAAGTTTTAGAAAACGGTCTCACGTTATTGACTAATGTTTATGGAGTCCGTAAAAAGTGGATATTCATCATTCTGTTGTGTATTTAAGTAAAAATAACCACATCAAAAACTCCATTTTCAAGTTGCCGCGAAAACGTTTCTCTGGACAATATGGCGGTTTACTAGTGTGTGACGTCACACGACTGTTATTAAAACGTCAAACGATACCATGTAATGTCATTTTAACCGGAAGTGTACTTGCGTGTGACGTCATTTTAGACTCGGCCAATCCCAAGCGTTTTGGGTCACGTGACAATAGATAAGAAAACTATTATGTTTTTCGTTATCATTATCATCATCATCATCATCCTATTAATGTTCTCACTGCTGGGGCACAGGCCTTCCCTATGGATGGAATAGGGAGATTGGGCTATGACCCACCACGCGGGCCCAGTGCAGATTGGTGGGTGCTAACGACTGCAAATGCAGCCGGGACCAACGGCTTAACGTGCCTTCCGAAGCACGGAGGAGCTCGAAATAGTAAATTTTTGGTCACCCATCCAATGACCGACCACTGCGAAAGTTGCTTAACTTCAACGATCTCAGCCGAACGCGCTAGCCACCTGCGCCATGGAGCTCCTCATTTCGTGTTTTTCGTTAGTTTTTAGTAAAATTATGAATATTTTTTTTTTGGAAATATAGTAAAAACCCCTGCCAATATTCATTCTAAACACAGATGCTAACAATTGCCACTTTATTTTTTACACTGTCAAATACCCTATTCTCGGCTTGAGGTCCCCTTAGGATCTCGCCGTCCCCAAACCCGGTGACGCTGTAAAGGTCATCTGCGACCAACAGCATACACACTTAAAAACAAACAAAAAAAAAACGCCGCTCAGTACGGCGCCAGCGCCCTTCGAGGCAGGACTTATGTCATTTTTTACCGCACGCATCCAGACCAATTCTCCGAGTGTATTTATCGTAAACCGACTAGTGTTTCACATCTGCCACTGGGGGCCGTCCATAAATTACGTCATCGATTTTTTCAGATTTTAGACCCCCCCCCCCCTACAATCATCCTATCGTCATTTCTTAATGACCCCCCCCCCCCCCCCCCCCCCCCTTCTCCCAAAATTGACGTCATTACCAGTTTGACAAAATTAAAACATTGCAGATTTGAGAAAAGCTAGTATTATATGTAATATTATTGTTAGAGTATTTTATCTGTAGTTATTACTGTATTTGTGTACATCTATGTTGCATTATGTATGTTTATTATGAGTTATTTTAGTATTGTACGCGCCTTAGCCGCCTCTCACATTTGCAGTCTCACTTACTAGGTGTGCTGGAAGAAATTTCTTTTTAGAAATAATCTTTTTGTACGTGAACAATAAAATATAAATAAATAAATAAGAATGACGTCAATTTCGAAACACCCCCCCCCCCCTATCTATCATTTACCGTCATCCGCAGACCAACCCCCCCCCCCCCCCTAATTTAGAATGACGTAATATATGGACGGCCCCCAGGCGACCCGAGACGACTCACATTTTTCATGTACACATTAGATGTTACCGGCGTTACCATATACCGTACCATATACATTACATTTATTATAAAAATAATCATCATCAGCCTATTAATGTCCCCACTACTGGGACACAGGTCTTCCCTATGGATGGAATAGGGAGATTGGGCCATGACCCACCACGCGGGCCCGGTCGTTAGCACCCAGCTAACGACTGCAGATGCAGCCGGGACCAACGACTTAACGTGCCTTCCGAAGCACGGAGGAGTTCGAGATAGTAAATTTTCGGTCACCCATCCAATGACCGACCACTGCGAAAGTTGCTTAAATTCAACGACCGCAGCGGAACGCGCTAACCACTTGCGCCATCGAAGTTATAAAAATAATATCATTTACTAACATGAAAACAAACACTAAATACCTATATAAAAGAGTTTTTAGGAATTTGTCTTTTATGATCCTTTATGAATGTGTGGATGTGTGTGTATGTGTGTGTGTGCGCGCGTATGTGTATTTTGTGTGTGTGTTTAAGCAGCTTATATTTGGATACAAATAAAATCACGTTGAAATCATAATCATCATCAGCCTATTAATGTCCCCACTATTGTGGCACAAGCTTTGCTTTGAATGGATCGATCCATGGAACGGGTCATGACCCACCACGCAGGCCCAGTGCGGATTGGTGGGTGCTAACGACTGCAGTTGCAGCCGGAACCAACGGGTTAACTGCCTCCGAAGCACGGCGGCGCGTTCGGTCTGCGATTGTGAAAGTTAAGCAACTTTCCCAATGGTCAATTCTAGGATGGGTAACCAAAATTACCTCTTTAGCCGTCATGACCTGTGTGACTTTCAATTTGGAGTAAGATTGGGTCCAGCCACAGTATAGACAACTAACTGGGAAAAGCAAGGAGCAGTTTGATGGTCTGCGATTGCAGATGTTAAGCAACTTTCGCAATGGCCAATCCTATGATGGGTGACCATATATTACCTCGTTAGCCGTCGTGTCCTGGGTGACCTTCAATATGGAGTAAGGTTCGTGTCTGGCCACAGCGTACACGACTAGGAAGTGTATCTTCCTTCTGTCCAGAGGTGAAGCTGGCTCCAGGTCTCCACGGCAAGACTCTCCCGCCAATTCTTCGCAGCAGCGGGAGAAGATGAGTAGGGAAGCCATGTTTAGAGGTTGATTCGTTGGAGACCTATGAAAGGAGTTAATTATTTATACGGTTAAGTCTATTTATTGATTTTGAGTCCGAAATCAATTATTATTATTGTTTACTAGTGGACATGACGTAGAATATAAAATTGGTCTACATTAGATTTGATAAAACACAGATCCCTGTAACTGAAAAACGATTCGTTCCTAAGATGATACGCGAAGCTATTGAGATTAAGAAACATCCTAATTTCAATAGGGATGATTGGTATATACCACCAGCTTGGGAACTCATTATACAACATATAAAATCCCAACCCCGAACACACACTGCAAGACCAATAGATACTATTAGTTTATTTTTGTTTGCATGATTTAGCATAAGAAGGAGACAGAAATCCTCTCTGAGTTTGTTTCGCCGGTTCTTCTTAGAAAGGTCTCCCGATTTTGGAACTGGTGGTAGATTACGTTTAGTATTGGTCAAATAAATAAACTAAAAATTATAAAAAAGAATCAAATAAAGTACTTTATTAATTATAATTAGCTAAGACAGATGCTCATACGTTGGGTTTTTAAGGTTGGCAATTTCCAACTACAAACCTGATTTTTTTAATCTAGTGGAAACGCTCAAACACAATGGTCACAGTAAGATAAATAAGTAGTCACTAAAGCTAATATTCTGTTTCATGTTAGCCCTCTTATTAAAATAACAAAATACTACACAATTGTGCACTGAACTGTGCTGTTCCATATAAGATTTCAAGAAGTATGTAATTGGTTGATCGCACACGGTTTCGACAGTAAACAGTAGATCTTGGGTTACGGTTCCGACAGTAAATAATCTTATCAAGATCATGGGTCTTATCAAGTCGGCCACCCCTAGTATAGATTTTATAGACTAAATTCTGGTCACCTTACCTCAATCGCACATGTCTGTAGCCAGGCCTGAGACATTGTAGAGGAATCACTCTCTGCGACAGCATGTAGTTAGTGTCTGCGTCGTATACTTCGAATCTAACAAATGCGAGCTCTGGAAAGTTTATCTGAAAACGATTTTTATCGTTAGATTAATCCATTAGCGTCCCTACAGCGAATATAACAGTGATGTTTCGTGGTACTGAGATATGCACAAAACTTTGTCACCCAATTATTCTATTCCATAATCCCGTGAAAACGACACTATAAACAATATAATGGTGTAGATTCTTAAATGATTCTCTAAACTTAATGATAAATTTAACATCAGTCTCTACCGTTCATTCTGTATAGAGAATGACAAGGATACACTGTTGCAAAATTTAAGTTTAGTTTACGAGAATCAAGCCAGAATCGACGCCATTGACACATTTGGCGCCCTTAGCACCCTGTCCCCCTTATTGAGCACCATATTAAATGATATATTTTCCAAAATTTTCTACCCCTTAATCTATTAAATCTTAAAAGAAAAAGGGACAATGATCCGTCCATACAAGTGCGAATGGGTAAGCAAGCTGATTCTACCAAGCTCTCATTCCTTGTGATTAGGTAGTTTAATTTGTATATTTTAGTATTATTGATAATACTATGATTATGTGTTATACAAATAATACTATGATTTCTGCCTTAATAGGCACTTTTTTTGATCCTGTTCATACTGAAATAAATCTTCTTAATCATACTGGTACTGACTGAACAGTGTTTAAATGGAAACTCGAACTGTTATCACAAATTTTTTTATTTCATATTTTAAAAGAAACGAACTAACCTTGAAATTAAATGTCTCATTCCAAATTGGATTTAGAGCGTTTCTTCTCGCGACTTTCGTTCTTATCTTCTTACAATCAGCCGGTACTCCTAGTATCTCCACTTCGACAAAAGCGTTGTAGAAAGAATAAACATTCTCTGCCACATATTGTCCCGAAATCACAGCCAGAGTCAGATGAGCAGCGTGTATACCGTCGAATTCTTTGTCCATTGGGTTGAATCTAAAAGAAGCATTCGACAAGGTCAGTGTGGGTAACAAGTGTCTCTGTTTCTGTGAAATGTATGTAGACGACAATGAACCTTTCTCTGAATCTAGGCCTATTTTTTTAATCGATTTTTTATACGACGCTGAAAATTATGGACATCGTGTACCGCAAGGTGCTATTTTCGGACCTATATTTTATTAAAAACTTCAATAATATAATACCAACTAACACAGGGTACGAGGATTGTTTCAGTATGACAAGGTCTGGAGGACGTCTGTTTAGTATAAAGTTTTACCAAATCAGCTACCTTCCTAACTAAACTAAAAGAGTAGACAACATGTGACTTTCAATGACATTAAATTAATTAAAACTCTGCAGCTGTCAGTGTGTGAGGTCGAGTACTTACCGTCTATAAGCTATATGTGTCAGGTCCCACATCACCGGTGGTTTGCGCACATATCCGACGCATCCATTGTCCTCAAACATGGCGGCGTTAACCGCCATCGCCGCGTCTTCCGTCTGGTAGTTTAAGGCCACTAATTGGACCCCGCAGGACCAGAATACTACCGGGTCGAAGTTGGACGAGTCTATCCTTAGGCTGCATAGAGAGGTATTGAAATATTACTTTAATTAAAAAAAAAACACATTATTACGTTGGGCATATTGTTGCGATTATCATGTTGATCATGATTATTGCGATTGATTGACACTAACGACCCGTTTTAATAATTTACATCCAGTAAAATAAGAAGCTTTTAGATATTTGCTGCGTAGATATTTTTGTACTGAAACTTTTTTACGAAAATCCTGTGGAAATCATGAAACGGAAATGCGTCACACGACCGTCAGATGACTTTATATGTGTTTGGGATGCGTGCGCAGCTCTTCCCGACGAGCATGAAAGTTGGAGGGTAACTCGGTGAAGGCTGAATCGCTATGAGCGTCACACGAGACAATATATAGAAATACATATATATGAGTGATGCGTGCGCTGCTCCATCCCCTATGCCTTATGCACCGCCTAATGTAAGGTTATTTAAGAAAAGAAGTTTCACTTCAGATGTGTGCTCCGTGCACACTATTGTAATTATTATTTAGATTAAAATAACAACTGTTAAGAACCGAAACCAGCATTACCCTGACTTTTACTGGTGGTTGATTTTTGAAACTGGTTCTATGTGTAGCAATATATATTATTGCACGTAAACATTGTGAAATAATTTTATTTAACATTATTGAAGTTTGAGCGGCCATTTTTCCTCGCACTTAGAAGTACCTGTGACCGGTAGTAGCAAAAATATTTGGACGATTTAAAACAGTTGCATTATACTTTCAATTTGAATAAAAATATTTTGTCATTAATTGATTTTGGATCAAATTGAAATGATGAAAAAGACTATAATATTGATAATTCGTGATTTTTCCCTCGTTCCCTTTCGAGTTTTCTATTTCTCTTTTTACTAGGTAAAAGAATTCTTGATAATATCTATAGGTTCCTTTTTTCATTTTATTTATTGCCAGTTTCAAAGAATAGAATTTAATATTGTGATCAATCGCATCTTAAAACCGCAGAGGTTTGCATTTATGCGATGTATGCCTGCACGATCATCTTTAATATTGCTAGAGGAGTTACTTTAAGTATTACATTAATAACAAAAGTGGTATGAATGCACATTTGACTTACCCGGCGGGGTAAGTTCTAACAAGTTGTGTTTCAGTATGGGCTATCAAAGCCCTGGGGTGTTTCCTGCATATTTTCTTGCCTATCGCTTCGTTAACTGAAGAACAGCGGTAGCAAGGATGATGGACCGCTGGCACGTTCAAACATCGCCCTCTCGTGGAGCCCTGGGACTGCTGGGCGATTTGCTGCTGGAATAGAAAGAAAGCATAGATAAATAAACAATGCCCCCCTTTTACTAGCATTCTTAAATTGGATAACGAATTTGACATTCATATAAGTTATTTCTCATGTCAAACGCACTCCACACTAACAGCTATAAGAGGAATAGGAAGGGGAACTAGAAAGCAAAAGCGAAAATACAAGAAAATGGGAAGATGAAAAGTGACTAAAACAATAAGAGGGAACAGGAAGCGAAACTGAAACAGGCAAATTAGATAAAGATGAAGAGTAGAGAACAGGAAGGGAAGGATGAAGAGGCAAACGATGAGCAAGATGAAGGGGGAGATAAAGAGAAAGATGAAGGAGAAGACGAAGGGAAAGATGAAGAGGAAGAGGAAGGCTAGATTGCAAGATGAATGGAAGATAGAGAGTAAGATGAAAAGCAAGAGAAGAGAAAGAGCAAGATGAAAGGGAATACGAAGGCGATGAAAATAAATAACAAAATGAATCAAAGATGAAGAGCAAGAAGATGAGGAAGTGGTAAACGAAGTTCAATATGAAGATGAAGAGGAAGGGAAGTCAAAGAGATTATGATTGCTCACGGTGCCAGCACTGTCGCTGCTCTCCGAAGACTCGAAGCTGCTGCAGGGCGCGCTGTCCCGCGTCGCCGCGCCCGTCTGCGCCTGCCGCACGCTGCTGCGCGGCGATAGAGGATTGAGGCCGCGGAACTTTATTGCCTGCGGGATAAGGGCTAATATTAAATGACAAAATGTTTGGCTAAACGCTGCATGGCTGAAATGGAGAACACTCTCAGGAGTACTTTGCGATCCCCGTTTGCCAAATAAAACAAAGGGCATAGTGTATAAAACCGCAGTCCGCCCGATGTTTTTATATGGATCCGAATTTTGGACAGTGAAGAAGAGTCAAAGTGTCGCCGCACACGGGCCACCGATCACAACCACAAAACGCCGCCACCGGCATATTTCTTGAAGTTTTCATACATTTTATATGGACTCGTCACACACGGTACGCCGGTGGCCGCCACACGCTACAAATCGTCGTTGCTCGCTTCTTGTGGCCTGCACCGACCACTTAATGCGCCGATACAAAACGCCGCAACACGTCACTCGCGCGATTCCCCACCCGTATCTCCCTTACCTTAGTCGGCCGCTGTCGCGCTTCAGCCACTTTAGTAGCCGCTTCTAGCTTCTCGTGGCGGCGTTTGTGGTTGTGGCGTGTGGCCTGTGTGCGGTGACACATAATTATGCAGAAAATGCATGTCAATGAAATGAAAATGCTGAGATAGGCCGGCGGTGTGACGCGACATATAACATACGACAACGAGTATATATGAGGCAGTTTCAAAGTCGCACCAATCGCCGAAAAACTCACTGTACGGTAATGTCCAAAGAAGTGAAGATCATGTTGTACAGATCGCACTGAAACTGCCGGAACGTAAGAAAGATGAGAAGCAAGATGAAAAGAGAGTAGAAGACGTCCGCCTCCGACCTGGTGGTCCAAAATAGAGAAAGAGCTCAAGGAAGCCCAGTTGCCGAAATGGATAACCCAGGATAGATTATCCTGGAACGCAAAAGAATGAGGAGAACCGATCCCAAACAAAGGGATCAGGAATGGACGAAGATTGAATTACGAAATATTGACAAACGTTGTCCTGACCTACAAAAATATAAAAAATAAGTGTAGAACTCGATTGCAACGCGACTTCATCCTCTAACTTTAGTTTCGCACAATTTTATGTTTTTTCCTTAAAATCTTCTATTCTATTATTTAAAGGAATCATTAAAAACATTATAAAGAAAAGTTGGATGAAATTGGTAGCTTTTCTCAAGTTATGGTGTGATGAAGAGATATGGGAATCCGTCTTTATTTAAGTGGCATAGACATTTTTGTACAAGTTTATTTTATAAATCATGGACTAATAAGCCTACCTACGAAAATTATACCTAGATTCATGTTTTTAAATAACATTGGTATAATTATGCTCTAAGACCAATTGAGGTGTAAACAGTGACGTAGACCGTTTTAATCGATCCTACATAATTGAATATTCGATTCGCTTTGAACCTTTCCTTATCCACTAAATCAAATAATCGGTACACACTAAGTGGTGTGTATGAAGTTAAAATAGGACAGAGTATGTATATAGTTCGTTGAAATATTTAAAATCTTTGATAGCTAACGGGGTAGTAGATATTATGTTTGTTAATTAAGGAATCACTAACAAGTACGATTTCTCGATGCCTCTGGTTGTGCAGGTACAAACCCCGGGATTTGTATAACTAAACATAAATTTGTATGTAAGGTGAAAAGTGCGATGCGGCGATAAAATTAAATTATTTACGGAGATATAGATGACGCGCGAATGTAGGACGATCAACGACGAATTAAGATTAACTAAAATGAACGTCGTAGGAAGCTGAGGCAGTACGATCAAGCGCTAACGTGCGAACTTTGCGCAGTTACCCAAACCCCAGAAGTAAACAGGACTGAAGAATGGTTTCATTGCACCTGATTAATATGACGAACAAACACAATTTTGAATATAAAACAACAAATTAGGGAACCGCAAGAGTGGCATAACCACGTAGAGCATTAGGAGTACATATTATTATATGTATACGAAATCCCCCGCCGCGTTTGTCTAATCGTATATTTTAAAAAGTTAATGGCTTTCTTGTGGTTTTTGTCATCAGTTACGGAAGGTTTATAAGTATAATACAAGCCCAAAAACAAACTAGAGCAAAGCAAATTTAAAGCAAGCAACAAGAAGCAAGTAGGTATGGTACAAAAACTCCTTTTGCAGATTGTTGTGATTTAAGTAATATGTTCTCAGTTATTGGTTTTGTAGACTCATAAGTTAGATTCTGGTTTGCTTAGATATTTTGTCAATGCTTAATAATCTAGAAATAAATATTACGTTCGGTTTTTTAACGTAAAGATACTTAGTAATATTTATGTTTCATACATAATATATTCCTTAATGGTTTTTTTTGTGTAATTAACAGCTTTTCGTGACCTTGATTAGAATCAAAATATACATCACCTGTACATAAGTCACCATGTCGCTGAGCTCCCTCGCGATCTGGTTGTTCCTTTTCCTGGTGTTCGCCTGTTTCACGCTACCCGATACTGTCTCGCTGTCCCCCTCACTCCTTCGAAAGCTTTGGTAGAAGGAAAGAGACGTCCGACCGCATTTGTCCTCCATGGAGTTCAAGATCTTGTGAAGTTCCTTTTCTGAAATAAAAAGAAAGAATTCATCATCAATAGTGAATTGATATTGTGTTTATTTCAAAAGGCCAAAGTGGTAAAGAAGCGAAGAAGCGCATTGTATGCCGGAGAATAGTGTTCAAATAGACGTATTAGACAAAGTTAAGGCACATTTCAGGAGCTTGATGGAGCGGGTGATTAGCATGTTCGACTGCGATCGCTGAAGTTAGGCAACTTTCGCGGTGGCCGGTCTTTGGATGGGTGACCAAAAAAAAAATTACTATGCTCGAGCTCCTTCGGTCTTAGGAAGGCACGTTAAGCCGTTGGTCCCAGCTGCATCTGCATTCGTTAGCACCCACCACTGGGCCCGCCTGGTTGGTCATGGCCCAATCTCCCTAATCCATCCATAGGGAAGGCCTGTGCCCCAGCAGTGGGGACATTAATAAGCTGATGATGATGAAGGCATATTTAACTTTCTTTCTTTCCAATATCCCGATAATAGACGGAGGATCTGGGTGACGGAAGATAAGAAATAGGGTTATATTGTTACCCTCTATGTACGCAATCCTTCAATAATATTGTTAAAAAAAAACAATTCCGACCCTAGTTCACTTACCGTCTAACTCTTCATCATCTTCATCATAGTCCTCATCGGAGAAGTACTCTGTGAGGGAGCTGCCTGCAGACTGGTTGGACATGATGGAACTGGTACGGTTGCTCTGCTCCGGCAGTGATGCTGACGTTTGTCTGATACCATTGGACCTGAAAGATAGAGCAACAAGGTTGTTGTGATTTCCAGTGGAAAGGACAATGGGCCAAAAGCACCCACTATGTAATTAGTATAATTCGGAAGATCTATTTCGGAAGATTAACAGATAGTTGCCTGTTTTTAAAGATAATGCATAAGAGTAACTTTTAAAATCAGGTGTCTTAAATGTATTTCCGGTTATAATAAGGTACTCTGTGACCGAAACTGTGTGATGATTGTGAATGAGCCACAGATTAGAGAGATTTTTAAACTCTCGTTAACCAAAGACTTAGGTTATATTATATAGAGATTTAGGTTATATATTCTTTATTTTTTATTGCATGCCACAGATAGTACAAAAAACAACTTCAATATTCAGTAGTTTCATTATTTTTGTTATGTTTTTAATATAACCATATTTTAGATTTTTAGTGTATCACACCTTATAATTTTATTTATTTATTAATTTATAGTCGGGCAACGTTGGGCCATAGATAGATACCTTAAAGTCTAACATATTTACAGATTATTAATGTGTTTATGGAGGTGTTTGGCGAAAAATGTATGGCAATAGACTTTATGATGTAGCCTACCATCTATAATTATTGTCTGAGCACATTTGCATGTAGTGGAAATGATAATATAGTTGTGGATATTGATACCACAGTGTAATAAAAAAAATGATTTATTTTATCGATCTTTACAAAATAGATTTGTTTTTATGTTATATAAATAACTTCGATTCAGTCTTTGGCTGAATGTTACTACACCCATAGCCATTAAAAATGATCCGTATGTTTTCCAAACCGGTAAAATTAAAAGTCCTTTTTAAAGTAAATATATTATACAAAGGTGTCCGTTGAAATCTAATGACTGTAAATTAAATTATAAATTACGCCAAGAATTACCGTGTATGTCAATATTTTTTGTGCATTTGGGCCAATTTGAGCAATCTCCTTTTCTATTTTGTAGGAAATTACTTATACTCTTAACATATTATGTGGTAATTGTCCAGTTCTTCATATTTACTATGCAAGATGTGATTGGGTCGTGTTCTTCGCAAAGTCCAAGATACATTACAGCTTTAGTCTGATCTGTAAGCCTCCGTCACGATTTTGTAGATTTTAGAAGACATTAATTACCATATTATATGCAAGTTTGTTTTACTTCAACGAATTATGTGCCTATAATATTTTTATCGAGCAAGACCGTTTGCGTGTTTGCCTTCCATAAGTTACAAAAAAAATATATAGCTATTTTATCAATAAAAACGTACTTACAAGTTTACATCAAGTCCAATGTAGTTAAATGATAGAACTCTTGGAAGAAAATACAAGTTTGTGAAAGTAATATCTTTCGCAGTGGTCGATCATTGGATGGGTGATCAAAAGTATACTATCACGAGTTCCTCTGTGCTTCGTAAGACACGATAAACAGTTGGTCCCTGCAGTCGTTAGCACCCACCAATCCGCAGTGTGACCGCGTGGTGGGTCAATAATCAATCTCCCTATTCCATAAATAGGGAAGGCCTGTGCCGCAGCAGTGGGGACATTAATAGGCTGATGAAAATTATAATATTATATATAATATGACTTACCGAAAGGCGCTGGCCAGCACTCCTCCATAGCCTTGTGCTGAGCTTGCTCCGGTTAGCCCAACAGTGGGACTAGCCTCAATTGGGGTCAATTTTTTATTCTTTATAAGCACCTGTCGACAAATATGTGTGTATATATGAGTCGTAAAGCGATTTATTTGTAGTGCAACAAAATTTGGCAGTGGTCCTAATTCACATGACATCATAGAAATATTTTCATTAGCTTCTTACGATTTGAACTGTGCTCATTGTAAATACAAAACAGTATTAATAAATTTAATGTTAACGGGAAAAATTTAAAGATTTTTATGCAATATCATTGAAGATAATATGCTAAGTGTGATTTCTCAATCTCCATATTCCATCCATAGGGAAGGCCTGTACCCCTGCAGTGGGGACATTAATAGGCTGATGGTGATGAATCCGTAATAATCCCATCCTTAATTATTAATTTCTAGTAATAACCTACCTTGTATTTGAGCTGCTCCGGACTGGGTAGCCGCGGCTCGTCCGTGTAGTCTGCTTCGAAAAGAAATGACGTAACCAACTTGTCTCCGAATACTGCCTGGATGAAGAGGCAACTAGTACAGTATCAGATTAATTATATCAATAAATACAATGTGATTCAACTGAGAATAGGACCAACTGGGCGCCATATTGTGACGTCATAGCTGTCAATTCAAACCAGTTAGGTATAGTGAGCAAAAAAGTTTTTCTTTAATAAAACTTATTTACCAAGATTAAGTAAGAAAAGTATCAGATTTTAATAATATTTATTTATTAAGACTGAGTGAGAAAAAACATTAATCAGAATCTAGCTATTTAATTCCGCTCATCTCTGCACTACCGTCGGAGTAGTAATCATCATCCGCCAATGCCGATAAAAAGGCTATAAAATAAAATATCAATTATTTAAAATAAAAACGACAACTTTATTTAAAATAAAAACGGTCTTTTTATTACCTGTATTTATAATAAAACTAAAGTTCTTATATTTCCCTTTTCCAGTACTCATTTTCTATACGTTTCATATGATTTATTTCTTTCTTTGGTTTACAAATGTTTGGTATTTATTCTAAGATTAGCTCAGTGCTAAAAAAAGTGTTATAATTAAAGATTTTTTTGCAAATCGTACTTTCCAAGCGACATTGGACAGATAGAGGTCATTGGCTTTCCTATTCTTATTTGAATCGCAAAATACAGGGCCATACCCTAGACCCAAGCACTACTTTTCCTAGCCTACTCACTTTGCTGGAGCTATGAAGAATCGTATCGTCATCGTTAATATTTTAGGCAAGGAGCCAGTTTGTTCTTACATCCGGTAGAGTCGCTCCTTAGTTTGCATAGAATCTTTGACGATGCGAAATGATTACCGTGCTATCAAAATCCGTGCTTCGGCCTCAGGTAGAGAGTTCTTATTGAAGTTATACTTCTTTAGGCGCGTTATGAAAAAATGATGAGAGTGAAATTTTAAGATGCGCGCGCATCACTGTATCACAAAATTTTAACAGCAAGAAGTTGGTCGCTTTAGCGACCAACTTCATGCGTTACTTTTGTGTTTACCGCACATTAAGAAAATCTACCAACAAAATAGAAATAGAATCTCTATTTAGTGGGTGCTAACGACTGCATTGTGAAGGCCTATCAAAAGTATTTATTAATCTGGAACAACGGAACCAAAGCGCGATTCAGGAGACTACAGCGCCATCTCTTGACCATTGGTGTAGTAGAACCAAAAACCATATCTTTATTTTTTGTAATAAAGTAACAGTTATAGGTATTCATATTTATAATATCTAAAGTATTTATTAATCTGGAACAACGGAACCAAAGCGCGATTCAGGAGACTACAGCGCCATCTCTTGACCATTGGTGTAGTAGAACCAAAAACCACATCTTTATTTTTTGTCATAAAGTAACAGTTATAGGTATTCATATTTATAATATTTATCCACATGTTTCTAGTTTGTATATTCGGAATACGTGTTTGAGTTTCATACAAGTGCAAATCACATATGTTCTAATAAATTATATTCAGTAGCGATTTTAATTGAATATTTTGATTATTTATTTATTTTTTCAAATTAAAACTGAACTTTATTGACTGTGTCCTTTTCCAGACTTTTTATTAATTTATTGTAATTAATTATTTGCATGCAACTAAAAACTAATTTTAAACGATGCCAAAGAAGGATAACTTCCCACGCGCTTACATAAGTACACGCACCCATTTTTTTATTTATTATATACATTAAATCTTATTTTTAAACATTATAGTAGTAATACATACAAAATGCAAAATTCTATTGAAGGTAGCCACATCATGCTTAGGAGACAGTGCGAACGGACAGGATTTTAATTAAAAACAATCAGAGAGACAAACTGAAACAAGATATGAGTAATGAAATTTATGAACTATTAGTGGCGCCTTTGAAACTATACTCAATAGAAAACGATTTATATAATTCTTCGATATAACGAAGTGAACGACAAAAATTAAAAATCGCGAAGTGAGATGGTAAAGTATTTGAGCATAGGATATCAGAAACAACGAAGGTAACAAAGCCAAATGGTAGGTTCATGAGCCAGCACGCTGACAGACGGTTCGACAGCTGATGCTTAGAAGAAGATAAGGGTTATAGGGTATGGATTATGGAACCCTGAAACCTTTTTAAAGACAAAAGACACACACTTTCCAGTAATATAGATTGTGCAGACATGTTCTAAAATCCATATGCATATTAATATTAAAATACGAAAGTATGTCTGTCTGTATGTAACCACTTCACGCTAAAACTGCTAAACCGATTTAGATGAAATTTGATGAAAGGCATAGGATATTATTTAACCCAGCAATCACCTTTAAAAAGGGGTATAAATGCAGGTGGAAGTTTGTATAGGTAACCGATCTTTCCACGTAAAAAAAAGTCGCATGCAATGGTAGATTTATCACCAGGCGGGCCATATGTTCGCTTAACACATTTTTCAGTTAAAAAACTCCACTAAATAACTACAGAACTAAGATTCTGACCTCAAACGTACTGGCCATGACTTGCTGCTGCGGCAGACTGCAATGATTTTCTATGCTTAGGATGAGAGGATATGGTGATGCGACGAAAGCACTTCTGCGAAAAAAGAGTATGGACTATATTGTCAGTTGTTGTTACAGAAATAAACAATACTCACTTAAATAATTCCTCATGAAAAAAATAGGTTAAATAAAATACTTAGTTTTTTTTAAAAATCTATTCCCTTGAAGCAACCAGTGGAAGAAGGAGATGATTGTGCAATATTTAAAAATTACGTAGATGCGTCATATAACAAGGTCATTAATTAACGACAAATCGATACCTGCAATTTCAATTGACGTAAAGCACTTAAATCTAAAACTACTGTGTCACAACACTACGCACCTCGCGATAGTTTCCACTACTCGCCGAAACGGTATCTTCGTCGTGAAAGTATGCCCGTGGTAGATGACAGGGCTGCCGTCGTCTCCGTCCCAGCAGTCCAGCTCGACACATCGGCATCCTGTTAGCAAAACCTGCAGGAAATAAATAAAGTACAGGACTTCCAAGCGACAGATCACAGATATAGACAAAAGTCAAAACATTTTTATTCAAATTGGATGCACAATACAAATCTTTTGAATCGTCCATATTTGTTTCCCTACCACTGGTTAAAGATATTCTTTTAACTGTGGAGAAAAACTGCCAAGAAATCACAGTGTTAAATAATTATGTCACAACATTAACAAAATATTATATTGTTACGGTGTCAATACAAAATCATTTATCATCTTCATCATAATTATAGAAAATGCCTGCCGAATAGTTAAAACCCAAGCATTTTTGTTTGAAATATAATCGGACACACTATAATAGGTTTTATTAATAAGAACTCTTTTAATGGTAGCTTTAAATTTATTGACGCTAAATTTTTGGATATTGCTTGGGACTTTATTATAGAAGCGTACACAAAGACCTTTAGATTTTGTGGAGCCTTGTGGGTGATATAGCGAATTTATTTTTCTTTCCAGTATTAAGCAAGTTAATAATATTATACTTAACACTATTTATAGGAAATAATGTAATTGCAGCACAAAAATAGTTTGAATGTCAGCAACATTTCCCCACAGCAAAATACCGTACTACATCACACTTGAAAATAACTAAAATATACTAATCGAGCAGTATCTACGTCAGTTAATTGGTGTATCTTCATTACTGCGTAGGCTGCAGAGCTAAGTGTCTTCGACAATTTCTCAATATGTGGGCCCCACTGAAGCTTTGAATCCAGCGTAATGCCTAAGAATACTATAGTGACCACAAGGTCATTATTCCCATCTTTGATAATTACACTTGTTTGTGTCTGCTTTACATTGGGTAATAAAATTTTTAAACACTTAGTCTTGCCTTCATTAAGACGTAAATTATAAGCGTTAAACCAGTGGACTACTTTAGAGATGGCATTGTTCACATCGTCAAAAAGTGGTTGCTTTCCTTTAATTGTAAATAAGTATTAGTAGTATCATCAGCAAACAATACTATCTCGTGATTATCCCTTACAAAGTAAGGTAGGTCATTTATATATATTGAAAACAAGAAAGGACCAAGAAGCGAGCCCTGAGAAACATCTTTACTAACGATCCGGGAGATCTTTTGCCATTGATGTCAACTCTCTGGATCATATCGCCAAAATATGACAAAATGAGATTGACATTTTAATGACCTTTAAATTCATAATGGCGTATGCGTAAAACCTTGGACAAATCACAGAATATACATAAAGCATCACGTGACGAATCACGTGACGAAACGAATTCGTTCCAAGCATCAAAAATTTAATGTAAGAGCTCAACATCAGCGTCGGTAGTAGAGCATCTCCTTGTAAATCCCAAATGTGTTGAATGAAGTAACTTATTTTTATAGAAATAAGACTGCATTTAGGTCTAAAGTTTGTGGGGTCAGATGTACTACCGGATTTATGTAATAGAGTTATTTTGCTACGTTTCATTAGATCAGAAAAAATACCACAATCAATACACTGGTTAAATATGTCAGCTCATATTAGAGTTATTGTTTTAATTACTGATTTAGAGACATCAACGGAATTTCTCTACAGACCAGAGGTTTTTTTTTATTGGTCAAAAGATTATTATATCATAAGATATATAATGAAATTCAAACTGGGAATTAAAATTTTACACACTATCTTTTAAAATATACTCGGCTTCAATGGGGGAGGAGCTCAAATGTTTTGTAGTTGAAACTGGAATGTAAGTAAAACAAAATTCAAATTCATTGGCATCTTCAATATCTGGTGTACCTAACTTTTTTGTTTTTAATGTGTAGATTATAATTTTTATTTCTGATTTTAGACTTTCTAGTTTCATTAATTATAATTCCAGGACATTTTTATTTTGTCATTACTATTTTTAATTTTTGAACTCGGACATTTATTTAGACTTGGCTATTCAACAAACTTTGTAAATAATTTTGAGTAGGTAACTCTCTGTACATACTGTTTGAAATCTGCACTAGTGTTATAATTTTGTTCTACGTAAAGTTCATACTACTACTACTTTTATATATGCCAGCCGTAGCCCACTCACTAATGAGTACATCATTACTAACAGTTAATTTTTTTGGGTAAAAATATAAATTAGTTAAATTAGGTGCAATGCAATTTAAAAAAATATTGTACAAGGCAATTTCTTACTAAGTTCATTATCAAAACGTTCCAAACGACTTCAAGTTTTTGGTACAAAATTTATAACTTTCTTTATCACTTGTTTACATTGCTGGGGAAAAGTGACTATCTTACCACAATGATCAGAATCTAGTTGACTGATGACCTGTTTTGAAAGTCGTACAAGATCTGTTTAGACATTGTCAATACAAGTGGTTGAAGTACCTAGCAGCTATTCTAGTTGGCTCCACAAACAAAATCTTTAGATTGTATGATGATATTAGCATTTAAATTTAAATTTTTGTATAAAAGTTAGAATAGGGAAGGGAAAGATACGGACTGCAATCATTCAATCGGTTAATTCGGTATCTGTTAAAGTCATATTTTACATACATACACAACATATATTTTGGAATAGTGATGAAAATCTCAGACTAAAAATAGTATTTTAATTTAAGTACCCTACTCAAACTGTCGTAGTCGGAGACTTTAATTAACTTTTAAGTTTAGTTCAAGTTATTAACTTTCTTTAAGAAGAAACATTGCGATAAAAATAAATGTTACGAAAGGAGACATTAAATGTCTATAAATATATTTTACGTCCTTGGGTACAGCTAATAATTTAAAGTAAACATTAATGATTAGGTACTCATTTAATAAAAAATCATCTGCGCATGTCAATGAGTATTGATCGACTCATTTTGTTACACTACGTATCTTCGCTTACGGCTCACATAAAGATTTAGTTGAGTAATACAAGCGGAGGTAGATTAAATCGGTATACCTATACCGATTTCAATTGAATAAAAATAATTGTGTACGTAGGCCGCACTTTTATCGCTGACCCATAGACAATCACAAACGTCAAGTTGTTGTCAAACAAATCTTAATCGGAATTTTGCCGGTGTGAATTTTTAATATTTTCTGGTGTTTTGGTACATTTAAACAGGTAAAATGAAAGATAACAATACCGATGTGGACTCAAGAAACGTTGTGAAGAACAGGGAGCTTCTATATCGCATGATAATAAGGTAAATCTGTTTTAATTGTATCGTATGTCTTTAGCTAATTATATCAATAACTTTAACGATTTCGTTGAATAAAAACATAACATTTTGCCTTAGGTCGCATAATCTAAGGTTTTAAGCTTAGAGGTCATATTTAATTGCATTATTTATTAACATTTGAGTGCTTTTTTTGCTTTAGTTTTGAGGTTATGTTTTCCAACTCTTTTGGTACAATTTTGGTTGGTCAAGCATAAATCAGCCCAAATTAGACTGACATACGACTCTACATATTATTATTTTTTAATAACGCACGATTGCAGGCAGTTTCTGTTCAGATATAAAATTTTGTAGCCTAAAAAGAAATCTACTAACCTATTGTTATTCAACAAAATTAGTTCTGGCATACTGTACTGTGTGTTTTTGTAGATACTATTTCATTTTGAATAAACATTCTGCTTTAACCATTTGTGAGGTTCTATTATAGGCAGCGCATTATATATATTTGCGTTTTCAAAATGAATGATTTCAAATTGCATATTCGGAAATATCAAAATATTAGCTTGACTAAAATTGCTTGTGCATACCTTTCCATGGTCTATAGCTTCCATGATAAATGTGAGTGTGTGTAGTTATAAAATGTGAGAATAGCAGTTATAAAGCACAATGGTGTCGATTCTGGCGTCATAAAGTTAAACATAAATTTGACAACATTGTATCCTTGTTATTCTCTATACAGAATAAAAAGAGAATCATGTCAGAATCAACACCAGTCTCTCCTTTTCATTCTGTTTAGAGAATGACGAGTATACACTGTTTTCAAATTTAAGTTTAGTTATCACAATCATACCACCAATGTTCTGTTAAAAATTGTTTTTTTGACATATATTTCCTACAATCGGGCGTCCTTTAAGAGAGGAGTGAAGTAGCATTTTTGCAGACCAGCAAGGTGAGGATGGTTGGTGTGGCAGTTTATAACTGCTGTATTGGCTATCTTCGCCTTTGGACTTTATCACCACTTAACATCAGGCGGGGTTGAGTCATTTGCCTACCTGGCTATGTATATATATATATATATATATATATATAAAAAAAACAATCATAGTTTTTAGGATTTATTTATGTATATTATGTTATAATGACTATGAGAAAAATTAAATAAAAGGCAAATTTATAAAAAAATCTCGTCTTTTACCACATGTGAAGTAAATGATGCCAGTATTTGGTACTTTATTTGTTACAGCCAGCTTTACTATGATGGATTTCAAGCCATAGCAGCAACTTTGGCTGCAGCCGTTCATGCTGACCCACCGTGCCCACCGAGTGATCGGTTTGTTTTATTTCTTTAATAACAATCTATCAATAAAAATTGCTTGATTTCTAGAAAGTCTTTAATATAATTAACAATTTGTGAATAAAAGGCTTTTCATTTAATTTATTTTATTAAACTGTGTAAAATATAAAACTTGTTTTTCATGGGTTAATGCACGAAACTTTAATTTATTGACTTTAAATAAAAAAAATGATACCGACGAAGCAGACTGTAAAGGCTGCGAAACGTCAATAAATAAATAAAGTGCATTAACCCGTGAAAAACTAGTTTTATTTATGAGTGATGTGCGTGAAAACCTAAGAAACACATGTGTTAAATATATAGTTTTTGCGAACCTCATAACTTATGGTTTTGTTTAGAGTTTATTTGAATAAAGATATTGTAGCAAATATTTTAATTTTGATATTATGTTCACAGGCTTCTTAACTTGATGATGGTCGGTCTACAACATGAGCCTGATAGAAAAGACCGTCTCGCTGCATCCAGCGGTGCAGAGCATTTGCTCGGAACTACTGGTTTTGGTGAGCAAAGTTAAAGTTATTTATTCTCTAGATACTGCCTGCGACTCCATGAGTCGGTGGTCATATGGGACCTGAACCATGGGCCCGAAAGCCCCCTTTGTAATTCATAATTATTTTTGAGATCCGTATATAGTAATTTTTCCTCTACACAAACTTTAATTTGGGGATATTATTTACAGCATTTGAGGAAACGATGTTTCTGTGACATACTGTTCTCTAAGTTTAACGAAATAAAGCACTTAATATTTAAATCTCTGTTACAGATTAGCATCTCTTAAACTGTAAATTGTTTGTTCTGTACTTCTGAGCAGAGTTTGGTATCACAATATTTATAAGTTGATTATCAAGCATGCCATATCCTTTTTAGGGTTTCGCAGTCCTGACAAGGAACCCTTATAGCTTCACCATGTTCGTCTGTCTGTCCGGGGTTTGCTTGGAGACAAGCTGCAATTTTGTGCATAATTTTGCAAGGAGAGAGCTGTAATTTTGTGAAGATATGTATGCTGACAAAATGGTAGAATAAAATATTGAAAGATATATTTTTTTAGGGTAGCCTTAATGTAAATTGGAGATGATTTTAATTTTTTCATCATCTATTTTATTGAGTGGGGTATCGTTGAATAGGTGGGTTGCATGCGCAGCTCTTCCCGATGAGCATGAAAGTTGGAGGGTAACTCGGCGAAGGTTGAAATACTACGAACGTCACACGCTACAATTTATGAGTGATGCGTGCTGCTCTATTCCCCTATGCCTTATGCACCGCCTAATGTTTGACGACCTCCATGGCCGAGTGGTTTCATGGTGTCGCCGACTCGAGAGGTCCCGGGTTCGAATCCCGGTGGGGGCAGATGTTTGTGTGATGAATACGTGCATTTGTACTCCAATCATGGATGTTTAATATGTATTTCTATATAAATCTACTTATATAATGTACAGTATATGAATTCTATCCGTTACCCTAGTAACCCATAACACAAGCCTTATAGTGCTTACTTTGGGGCTAGGCTAATTGGTGTGTTGTTGGACTTAAAAAAAAAGTTAGGTTATTTAAGAAAAGAAGCTTCACTTCAGATGTGTTCTCCGTGCACAATATATTTTTTGAATTTTTTAAGGGGATATAGTTTTTATAGCTCGATGGCGCAAGTGGTTAGCGCGTTCGGCTGCGATCGTTGAAGTTAAGCAACTTTCGCAGTGGTCGGTCATTGGATGGGTGGCCAAAAATTTACTATCTTATGCCGTTGGTCCCGGCTGAATCTGCAGTCGTTAGCACCCACCAACCCGCACTGGGCCCGCGTGGTGGGTCATGGCCCAATCTCCCTATTCCATCCATAGGGAAGGCCTGTACCCCAGCAGTGGGGACATTAATAGGCTGATGATGATATAGTTTTTTCGTTTGTCCGATTCTAGATCTTGAGTATGAAATGGACGCGTCCTCTTTGGCTCCCGAGCCGGCTACGTACGAGACTGCCTACGTGACGTCACACAAGATGGCGTGTAGGGCGGGTGCTTTCAGTAATTGTGGACAGTTGGTCGCCACCGGAAGTGTGGACGCCAGTATTAAGGTAAATTATTAAAATATTATTTGTTTTTTTGAAGCGATAACTTCTTGTGGGAGGGTAAACCGCTTCGTTACGTAACGCGTTACGGCACCAGTCTGTCTGGATTCCATTTGTAGCAAAGGAGATAGACGCAACACACTTCCTCACCCATCAATCCCAACTATCACCCACTTATCCTTTATTATCACCCACCAATCCCCACTATTACCTACCTATCCTTTAATATCACCCACCAATCCCCTTATCACCCTCGCATCCCTTCACCTTCCAATCCCCCTTTTCATTCTCGAATTCCTTTTCACCCTCCAATCCCCTTTTCTGTCCTCAGCAGCTGTCACAGCCTCTAGTCTATAGCCACTTTAAATACTACTGTATCTCTTGTCTATAAAAAAATACTAAAAACCCTGACTACAGTGCCACCTATCAGGGAAAAAATTATGAGAATATTTCTTGAACTTTCTTATTTTCTGTGCTACTTTTTTTTTCTGTTAAAACATTCAAAAAGTATTAATGAAACCTTATGTGACTGTACACTTTATGAAGTTAGTGATGTACCATTTAAATACACTTAGTGAAGTTAGTGATTTACAACTTTACTGCACAGCTGGAATGAATGAATGAAGTTAGTGATGTACCATCATATAAATACACTTAGTGAAGTTAGTGATTTACAACTTTACTGCACAGCTGGAATAAATGAATGAAGTTAGTGATGTACCATCATATAAATACACTTAGTGAAGTTAGTGATTTACAACTTTACTGCACAGCTGGAATGAATGAATGAAGTTAGTGATGTACCATCATATAAATACACTTAGTGAAGTTAGTGATTTACAACTTTACTGCACAGCTGGAATGAATGAATGAAGTTAGTGATGTACCATCATATAAATACACTTAGTGAAGTTAGTGATTTACCACTTTACTGCACATCTGGAGTGAATGAATGAAGTTAGTAAAGTACAATATATATACAGTTAGTGAAGTTAGTGATTTACCACTTTACTGCACAGCTTGTTGTTGTTTTAAATAAAACTCCATATGTTTTTAGTATTGTATAAGTAAAAATATTACGATGCTACTGTTTTCTTTTAGATTTTAGATGTAGAAAGAATGTTGGCTAAATCGGCTCCGGAGGAAGTGGACCCTGGGAGGGAGCAGCAAGGACATCCAGTGATCAGGACATTGTGAGTTCATCTATATGTATAAAACTCAAAGGTGACTGACTGACTGACATAGTGATCTATCAACGCACAGCCCAAACCACTGGACGGATCGGGCTGAAATTTGGCATGCAGGTAGATTTATAACGTAGGCATCCGCCAAGAAAGGATTTTGATAAATTCTACCCCGAAGCGAAGCGAGGGCGGGCCACTAGTTATGTAACAATTACCTACTATTAATACAAATTCAAAAGTTCTTTAGCATTTGACAAGTTTTACAAAACAATCTCCCGTCATTTATAATGCGATTCAACTAAGAATAGGATCGACTGGGCGCCATTTTATGATGTCAAAGCTGTCAATTGAAACAAAATAGGTAGACTGAGCAATAACAGTTTTTCTTCGATAAAACTTATTTACTAAGATTAAGTGAGAAAAAACATCAGTTTTTTTTAATAAAACTTATTTACTAAGATTAAGTGTGAAGAAATATCAGATTTTATTAATAAAATTTATTTACTAAGATGGAGAAAAAAAAACACCGATTTTTAATAACATTTATGACTGTGTGAGTAAAAATATTAATCGGAATCTAGCTCTTCAATTCCGCTCAGCTCTGCATAACTACCGGAGTCGTCATCGTCGTCATGTTTGTTTACAAATGTTTGTTTTTTTTTATTCTAGAATTAGCTGAGTGCTAAAAAAGAGTTCCAAGATTTTTTGCAAACCGTACTTTTCAAGCGTCGTTTGACAGATGGAGGTCATTGGCTTTCCTATTCTTATTTGATTATACTTACATTTATGGAGTGGATATTTATAATTCTGTTAGTTAGTTACTCTTATTTTCTTTTCCCCCGCAAGATATGATCACACCGATGAGATCACAGCCCTGGACTTCCACCCAAGGGAGCAGATCCTCGTATCAGCTTCCCGGGACTGCTGCATCAAACTATTCGACATAACCAAAGCGTCCGCTAAGAAAGCCTATAAGTCTATTACGGTAAGTAGATTTTGTTTTAAAGTTTATTTTTTTATTATTTATTAGCTCACAAAACAAGTTCAATTAAATATGAAAAATAATCATAGATATAATAATGTCTAATGCTTTAATCATGTTTCAATGATTTTTAGCCTATCCGCCTTCAAAAGCCAATTACAACAAATATAGGCTGATTAAGTACAATTTTTTTTATGATTTTTGATAGTTTAGAAGCATGCGGAGTTTTAATTTTAGCGAGAACCTATGGAAACTCCTTCTTCTACTTCTAAATTGAAGTTGAATGTTTGAGTAAATCCTACTAAAAACTAAAGTTAAAACTTTCAAGCCTTTTTTGAGTAACTTTCAGTAATTGCAGGAAGCTTAGTTATTTTTTTATTAAAACAACATTCAAGACAATTATGTCACAAGAAAAAAGACTGCAAAATACCTACTACGAAAAAAGATAAGAATATTTGAAACCTCGCTGGCAGAAATCATTAAAAATACACAAAAAAAAATATAACTCGAAAACTAAGAAAAATCGCGGAACATACATGGGGTATTTTCGGATACCCCCAGGTGCGAGGAATCTAAAAAAAATTAGTTGACGTCACTAGTTGGACCACCCTGTATATAAAACAGCAATTACTATATTATAAAACCAAAATGTAACTCTTAAACATGTGGATATAACGTGTTAAAATTTTATGAGCTAAGTTTACATCGAAATTATTTAAAATAGAATTAAACTAAATTCAAGAAGCCGACTGCAAAAAATGTCTAAGGAATAATGATCCTTAAGCAAGTTATCGTATAGACTACACATATTTGTGATACGATTATAAAAGGACATGTTGTTTTTATAGACTTGCAAAGCGAATAGAAGTAGAGATAGATTAGATTTTTGGCCACCCATCCAATGACCGGCCACTGCGAAAGTTGCTTAACTTCAACGATCGCATTAACTATATAACTTAAGCTAATACCGAAATTGCACATTCTCGTAGGACGCAGAACCGGTCCTATGCGTAGCATTCCACCCTCTAGGGGATCACATAATAGCTTCAACCACACACCCGGTGATCAGGTTGTATGACGTCACAACTAGCCAGTGTTACGTATGCCCTATACCGTCCCATCATCATAAGAAGCAAGTTAATTCCATCAGGTAAGTTGAAGAAATAATGTTTTTTTAGGCATTTAACCCAACGATACCTATTAAATACCCTAGATACACCAACACGAACAAAATCGTGCCCGAAACCTGTCCAAAAGGTACGTTGAACGATCCACGGAGCTCCGTAAGATAATCGCGTAGTCAAAATCAATATAAGGCATTATTTAAATATTGAAAGTAACCTTTAATACATACTGTATAAGGTCTTAAATAAAACGCATGCGTCAAGGACTTCTGACAGTTCGAAATGCAAGCTCGTAAAATTTTACGACTTATTGCTATATGCGGAAGAATTTAGACCTTAGTTCATTGATTCTACACGCAATTCTGAACGCGCTGTTAGCAATACAGCAGGCAAGGACCGCGAGGAAAAGAGACGGCTATATGGCGACGCATAACCGACCATGCATTTAAATATCACAAATATTTTATATTAAATCAGTTTATAGTAAGTATTAGATAAAAATTTACTCTAAATGCGTTAAATTAACAAACATTGACAAAAAGACGACACTTTTCGTTGTCTAAGTTTTATTTTCGCATTTTTTCGCGGAGCTCTGTGGTATCTTGACTTTGTAACGGTCCGCGCGTGACTGTGAACCAAGAAGTGCTTGAGTGGAGTTCAAGCACTTCTTGATTGGGACACATTTTGAGCGCTCGTGGTGTATCTAGGGTATTTAATATCGTTGTTAAATTATAATAATAACTGTTGATAGGAAAGAGAACCAAGATATCTTAGCTTTGTTGATTATGGAAATTGGCCGTAAGGTGACATTGCTTGGCCTATAAGTAATTAGGCTCACAATTCACCCATCTAGTCATTATTCCAATAAACTAATCGTAAGGCGTCTTGACGAATAAGGACTCTAGTTCACCATTCACTTATCCATTCACTCATATTGACCGAAAATGAGTAAACTTCGCTATTCACCAATTTATTCACTCGTTCAATGAACTGATCGTAAGGAATCTTGACCGATAAGGAGTCCAGCTCACCATTCACTTACCCATTCACTCATTGACTCGTTCAATACTCTATAGAATATTCATATTTACCAGATTCCTGTCCAACAGTAAGTGTTGACCGAAAATGAGTAAAGTTCACCATTCACCCATTTATTCACTCGTTCAATAAACTGATCGTAAGGCGTCTTGACCGATAAGGACTAAAGCTCACCATTCACTCATTCACTCGTTCAATACTCTATAAAATATTCATGTTTACCAGATTCCTCTCCAACAGTGAGTGTTGACCGAAAATGAGTAAAGTTCACTATTCACCAATTTATTCACTCGTTCAATGAACTGATCGTAGGGCGTCATGACCGATAAGGGAACCAGCTCACCATTCACTCATTCAATACTCGATAAAATATTCATATTTACCAGGTTCCTGCCCAACAGTGAGTGTTAACCAAAAATGAGTAAAGTTCACCATTCACCTATTTATTCACTCGTTCAATAAACTGATCGTCAGGCGTCTTAACCGATACGGAGTCCAGCTCACCATTCACCCATTCATTCGTTCAATACTCGATAAAGTACGCATATTTCACCAGGTTCTCGCCCAACGGTAAGTATTTCGCGAGCGGCAGTGCCGATGGGACAGTCAAACTATGGGACACGGTCTCGAATAGATGCTTCAATACGTTTGTGAACGCTCACGACGGTAGCGAAGTGTGTTCCGTAGCGTTCACACGGAATAGCAAGGTGGGTTTGATATCATTTTTGATTTTAAGTTATGTTAAAAGAGTGGAAGACAAGCATTTGGCCCGTCTGATGGTAACCGCCCACTATAGCTTATAGACGCTTGCAACACAAAAAAAACCGGTTGTCTGTAAAGTCGGTTTACTGACGATAGTTGAACGTGACAACGTTTTTTTACAAGTATGAATGTGCTTTGAGCAATTGTTTTACAACTTTTATTTACAACTTTTAAACATGTGTGATATCATTACCATTATGGCCGCAATTATCGCTGCTATAAACAATTGACACCACATTCACTTTTCACTGCACTTCTTATTTGACGAAAACATGTAAATGTATTGTATAGCAGCTGTCCACGCGGACGCATCGCTCACTCAAGTCGGAGAGAGACAGATGTCGAACGCTGCCGAACGCGGAGGCCGATTGTGCCTCTTTGTCGCTCGTTGTGTGCTCTCGCTTGTTGAGTCATGTTTTTTCGTGCGTGCACCTGGCTCCATCGAATTATAAGGCGATGTCACGTCAATAATATCCCTCGCCCCGTTGCCTACCCTGACCCGATCCCCTACCTCGTGGGCTCTAAAACCTTATTCCACCAAAAGGTATTGATATTTTACTGTGTGTTCTTCTTTTTGTTCTTCCACAGGCAGGTCAAATCCAAAGTGTTTTAAAAAGCAATGTTGGATGTTATGAAATTTATACTGCGGTTCCTCAGACGCTTTGAAATATCCCAATTTTCACTGAGACCCTTTAACGTCCGCGTGTACATTTACTAGCGCCTGCGATGGTATTTTATAATTCTCTGTAACCCCTCGTTTAGACCAAGAATGAAGTCATTCATTCATCATCAGCCTATTAATGTCCCCACTGCTGGGGCACAGGCCTTCCCTATGGATGGAATAGGGAGACCCACCACGCGGGCACAGTGCGGAGTGGCGGGTGCTAACGACTGCAGATACAGCCGGGATCGACGGCTTAACGTGCCTCCAGAAGCACAGAGGCATTCGAGATAGCTGATTTTTGGTCACCCATCCAATGACCGACCACTGCGAAAGTTGCTTAACTTCAACGATCGCAGCCGAACGCGTTAACCACTGGCGCCATCGAGCTCCTCGGTGATGCTCCTCTTATTAAATTTTATTATTTGAATTGATTCCATTGATGTTGTTTTTTTTATTTACTGTTTTGTATAACTTCATGCACTGCCCTACAGTATCTTATGACTTCGGGTATGGATTCCTCCATTAAGTTGTGGGAATTGGCCAGCAGTAGGTGCTTGATTCAGTATACTGGCGCCGGTACTACAGGTATTATAATTCTCTAAATAATGGTAATGGGACTTGGTGTGTCTTGTAATTTGTTATTTGATGGGTATAAGTCATTTTTCATAACAGTAATATGGTAGCGATCTAATGCCGCTTCCTATATACTAGTTTTAAAGGTAACTATAATAATATTATTGTAACTTTAAATCAATATTCTAAATGATGTAATGGAAGGTGACTTCAGAAGTATCTCTGAAGTCATTTTTCAACTTGACTCTGTATATAATACAGGGAGAAAAATATTGCCCTTGCTGAGTTTCTTGCCGGTTCTTCTCAGTACAAGGTCTCCCGCCGTAGTTTTGTGAACCGATGGCGTAGCTTCTAGACCTTCACAAGTGCTTGTAACAGCCTAGACTGAATAAATGATTTTTGATTTTGATTTTTGATTGACGGAAAAATCAACTAGCTCTCAATAAGTTTTCCAAAAAGTCGATTAAAACTTAACTGTTTTCAAATTTCAATGTTAGTGGGTGCAAAATTTGAATATACCGACATTGACTTGATGAAAACATCAAGTTAATGTCGGTATATTAAAATTTTAAATTTAGTGGGTTTCCTCAATAATTGCGTTTCCATTAATTAAACTTAAATTTTAATTAGCTTTCTTTTAAAGCCCAACTCGAAAGCAGCTATTTAAGTTATCAAATTAGTAGCGTCACTTCAAAATTAAGATTTAACTGTACTTAAGAGTTAATTGAACTATTGTTTTCTTTATTAAATCCGCAAACCACGATAGTACTGACATTTGAATTTAATAACCAATCACATGGGATATGGACTAATGATTTTCTTTTATGATTTTATTTTATTTTTAAGCATTTGACTGCTAGATGTTTAAATCTAAAGGGCAAAATGCAAAATTTGCGAAGAGATGACGCTGCCTTGCAGCTTAGGCTAGGAAAATTTCGACGCGGCTAATAGGGCCGTGGTAGCATAATGGTCAGTGCATTCACCCGGATTGCGAAGGATGCGGGTTCGAGTCCCGCCCGCTGCCTGGTCCGCGTGGATTTTTTTCTAGTAAACTTTTCTTTAGATTTTTTTTTCTTTCTTATACGCTTCATCTCACACTTATCTGCCAGTTTTACCTGACAGTATGTTAGGAAACAGTCCGTACTTTATATTTATTTTAATAGCATAAGTCCTTAAAAACTTTAATCGCTCAACTTTTTTGTTTTCTCTTTATTTGTGGCTACAAACAGTCATACATTTTAATATAATTGTTCTGTGGTTACAGTGAAATTATAAGAGACGACCTACAGTGCCAGCAATTTAACTTATTAGCTACAGAAAAACATCATAGAACAAGTATTGTACTTAAAAAAAAATACATAAGAAGACAAAACATATAAGCATGCAAAACTATTTTAATTTAAATGTTGTCTTTTAATTAAAAAAAAATAATTCACAGGCAAGCAAGATCATCACGCTCAAGCCGTATTCAACCACACTGAAGATTACGTAATGTTTCCCGACGAAGCGACCACATCTCTATGCACTTGGCATTCCCGCAATGCCAGTAGATGCCAACTGATGTCGTTGGGCCATAATGGAGCGGTCAGGTATGTCGTTCATTCACTCATTCATTCATACACAACTTTTTTTGTAATTGATGAACTTGGTGTGCTCGCAATGCTAGCTGATGCTTTTTGATGTCATTGGGTAATAATGCAACGGTCAGGTATGTCGTTCATTCATTCATTCATTCATTCATACACAATTTCATTTGTAATTGATGATGTTAGTGTGCTCGCAATGCTAGCTGATGCTTTTTGATGTCATTGGGTAATAATGCAACGGTCAGGTATGTTGTTCATTCATTCGTTCATACATCATCATCAGCCTATTAATGTCCCCTAACTGATGGGGCACAGGCCTTCCCTATGGATGGAATAGGGAGATTGGGCAATGACCCACCACGCGGGCCCAGTGCGGATTGGTGGGTGCTAACGACGTGCCTTCCGAAGCACGGAGGAGCTCGAGATAGTAAATTTTTGGTCACCCATCCAATGACCGACCACTGCGAAAGTTGCTTAACTTCAACGATCGCAGCCGAACGCGCTAGCCACCTGCGCCATCGAGCTCCTCATTCGTTCATACATTCAACCTTAAATAGGGGTAATGCCGGGGTACAGTAAACGAAATTCCCGTCAGTTAGATGATCAAAAAATAATAGACACGTACTTTTTCTTTGGGCAATCAACCAAAAAAATGACAAGTTATATCACTTTTAAGTGAAAATTGTACCAAAACGTTACGTCTTGCGACTTTTCAAATCAATATATCTCTGCAATGTTTATATTATGTGAAAAAAGGAAACATACGTGTCCAATACTTTTTGATAATCTACCTAATAAACGAAGAAAAAAAAATAGTCATCATCCCTATTATTTCATCATTGATGCATATGGAACGCTTGCAATGCTAGCTGATGTCTTTTAATGTCGCTTAGATATAAAAGGCCGTCAGGTATATCGTTCATTCATTAGTTTGATCATTCATACACAAATCAGTTCATAATTAATGCATATGGAGCTCTTGCGACGCTAGCAGATTCGTTTTGAAGTCGCTAGGGGTGTATTCCGAAATGCACATCAGTATACTGGCCAGTGGTAATGACGTCACGAATCCGACGCCATATTGTACTGGTATGCTACCATATTTTTACTGAGAAAACGAATATGACGTATGACCGAGCGTGCGTGAGATGCATTCGAATTTTGTTTATTTTTTTTATTTAAAGAATAATAATGGCATTGGAACAAAAAGAATTCCTTTCAATTGATGAGGTGAATAAAAAATATTCTTTATTCGCACTAATTTTAATATTTCGTCGATTTATGACGTTAGTGCACTGGCCAATATATTTCGGAACAATTCCCCAGTAAAGCGTCGATTCATGACGTCATTAGCACTGGACAGTATACTGGTATATATTACCCTAGGTCATAACAGTTCACACAATCATTCGTTCTATCATTCATTCATTCGATCACAACTATACATTTGACACTTTCTTAACGCCACCACATGTCACCTAACATATTTTATACAATTAAAACTTTTTACCGCCATAATCACTGGTACAAAACGGAGCTGTTTGGAATTGTGTTAATTCATTCATTCATACGTACATTCATTCGATCGCCCGTTAATTTTCGGTCAGCCATCCTAAGACCGGCCATTGCGAAAGCTGCTTAAGTGTTTCTTTAGATTTATAAATTTAGCAGTACAATGCTTACAACAAATCAAGTATCTCTTAACTATTAGACAAGTCCGTCCGTCCGTCCGTCTGTGGTGCTGTTTCAGCGGCCAAACCGTAAGAGATAGATAAAGAGAATATTTAAGTTATAAGTTAAGAATAGTCTGATAAGACTACAAACCGGATTTGAGTAACGTAGCACTTCCGGTTTTCGAGAAATCACGAATTTCAAACGAAACCACACAAAATCTCCGAAGTTCTCAATTAATTAAATACTGGTTCACTGGTTCACTGGTTTGCTAGTATTTGATATTAATTTATTATTAATTTGTTATACTTTAATTCCAGATACATAGTTCATTCTGGGACCGCACCTGCATTCTTGACTTGCAGCGACGACTACAGGGCTAGATTTTGGTACAGGCGAAACACGCACTAAAGAAAAATGTCAAATATAAGGCAATACCTATCGATTGGTTCAAGCCAATAAGGTTCAAGATTGCATTGTAACGTCTTTGGTAATAATTATGTAATAATGGCTTAGGATTAAGTTGTAATAAAATCTTTTAAAAACTCACTTAAGCGTTGTTTTTATTTAAACAAAGTTAATATAAAAAAAGTGTGCGTTTCGGGATGCACGATAGAAGTGATAACTTAAACTATCCGTTTTTAAGCACAAGAGATTGGTAGGTGAAAATGGGATTGGGGGGTGAAAAGGGGTAATAATTATGTAATAATGGCTTAGGTTAGGTTAGGTTTCGGGATGCACGACAGAAGTGATAACTATCCGTTTTTAAGCACAGGAGATTGGTAGGTGAAAAGGGGATTGGGAGGTGAAAAGGGGTAATAATTATGTAGTAATGGCTTAAGATTAAGTTGTATTAAAATCTTTTGTAAACTCACTTAAGCGTTTTTATTTAAACATGTTTGATATAAAAAAAGCGTGTGCGTCTCGTGACGCACGACAGAAGTGATAACTTAACTATCCGTTTTTAAGCACAGGGGATTGGTGGGTGAAAAGGGGATTGGAGGGTGATAAGGGGATTGGTGGGTGATATTAAGGGATAAGTGGGTGATAGTGGGGATTGAAGGGTGAGAGAGTGGAGTGGGTCTGGTACCTAGGCGGACTGTGTACAGACTGGTGCCGTAATGCGTTACGTAACGAAGCGGATTACCCTCCTATACGAAGTTACCATTTCAAAAACTTGCTATTTGCGAGTGAGATTTGCATAGGAAGGGTTCAGTACCATACTTCAATATTCAAAAAAAGATTGAGCAAAAGATATCATTAATATTTTGTTAAAATAGTGGCTATAAAAATTTTGGTGTCAGATGGAGCAATATGACGAATAGATAGATAGCAGACGCTTAAGAGCCCTTTCATATATTTTGCATAAAATCGTAATTTTTGAGCGCCTCGTTTACCCCCTTAGAAAAGATTTTGACTATTTCCAATAGAAGTAAATAGTAGATTTATTCTTCCTATTGTAAGTTAATGTACAATATTTGCAAATACTATTTTCTTTTTTTTGTACTGATCGTTCTACCGCAGCTAGTTTACGGAAAAAACGATAATATGCACAACTTCAAACGCCTAATTCTCTAAATAATGTTTAATAAATTAGATCAAATTAATTACTACGACATCAGAAATATGTTTTTCTTGTAACATAATGTATTAGAATTTTGATTTTCCATCTCATTAATTATCAAAAAAAACATCTAACCTCCGTGAGTTTTCCCAAAAAATAATGCAGGTTTACCTCGTATTTCGATATTGAATTAAACAGAATTACTATCAAAACTTTCATAAAACTAATCTACCATCATTGAACTACTGAAATATGTATATGCTTCTATAATTAGTTCATTAATAATCTAATATATAAAATCCTCTTGTCGCGGGGTTTGTGGTTAAACTCCTCCGAAACGGCTCGACCGATTTTCGTGAAATTTTATATGCATATTCAGTAGGTCTGAGAATCGGACAACATCTATTATTCATCCCCCTAAATGTTAAGGGTAATTCACCCCTAATTTTTTTTTTCAATTTTAGATATTTTTTTTTTATTTTTTTATGATATAAAAAAATAAAAAAAAATCATCATACAAAAATACATACATTCCTAAATTTTCAACTTTCTACCACCAACCCCTATTTTTTTTATGGCGGTACGAAATTCGCTGGGTCAGCTAGTTATGTTATAAGCTTAGCTCACAAAAGTGATCCGCATGAATTGTGGTCCACGACCCTAATCGCTTTAGTCACAACTTGACATGCCAACGACGTACATGTGAACGGTCGGTAGTGCAGTGACGCGGATCTCGCCGTCTCGTTCGCGCTGCCGTTGAAACTTAACGTGCTGTTTCGTTCGGGTCGGTAATGCAGTGACGCGGATCTCGCCGTCCCGTTCCCGCTGGCGTGGGATCAGTTTTTGTATGATGCAAGTATGAGCGTACCGTATCTACCCATTTTGTTTTAATCTAAGGTTATAAAGACTCGAAACATCACCCGTAAAATGCAATATATACTAGTACAAATCTACCTACGCGCCGATCAGTACGGCAGCGGCGCAACTTTGTAAAAGGGCTCATAATCATCTGTGGGTTTAAATAGTTCACTGACCTGACTATACAGCTCCACTGAAGATTCCCCTTTCAGTTGGTGTCCAGTTAGGTATGTATTGTGACTACTAGCAATGTAGTACTGGCTGAGTGGACCGGACATCTGCTTAGAGAGATCCTTTGATGCCTCCTCGCCTTCTGCTGATGAGGGCTTGTTGCTGGCGACACAAATAAATTCTTGAACAAAACGCTTTTTAGACAAAAAATAGGACGTTTGAATCCTCTTTTCAATAAGTTAATTTTAATAAAGTATAATTTCATTTCATTTCATAAATTCGCCTAAAAAGTATAGTAGGTACTCCTAGCACGAACCATGCATTAATAAGCATAATTTAACATAAGAAGGAGATAGAAAGCCTCTCTTGAGTTTGTTTCGGTGGTTCTTCTCAGGAAGGTCTCCCAATTTTGGAACCGGTGGTAGTTTACGGTAATTAGGGTCAAATAAATAAATTCAAAATTACAAAAAAGATTTTTAAATAAAGTAGTGCTTTTAAATAATATATTATTTTAGGAATTTGTCTTTATTAACTAAATTAAGTAATAAATTCATACATAGACAGTAAAACTTTAAAAATCGAACAATGAAATAAACGAACGCTCAATAAAAGTCTTTCGAAGGTAGCTCGACAAAATTATATAAAAAAGTGATTCTGACGAAATAAATAACGTCAACCGTCAATAAACAAATAAAGTTTCGTGCATTAACCCGTAAAAAACTAGAAATATTTATTTCGTTTATTTATTCAATGGTGTCGATTCTAGCATGATTCTCTAAACCTAAACTTAATTTTGACTGCAGTGTATCCTTGTCTTTCGCTATACAGACTGAAAAGGAGAGACTGATGTTAAATTTAGTTTTAAGTTTAGCGAATCACGCCAGAATCGACACCATTGTTGATCCTTACCTCGCTCTGTTATTTGCTCTTCTCTGTTCTGGCACAAACGCGTAGTTATCTTTGTCAGTGAGGAATCTGACGAATCCTTCGAATGAGAGGCAGTGGTCCGCTCTCAACGCAGGGTCCGGTTCGTGCCTCTAAAACAAACCAAAATAAAGTTAATCTTACATCGCCAGGATATACTGTACTTCCAGGGTCCAAAAGTAAAAACTTCACAGTTTTGTTGGTTGTAATTTCGCATTTTTGTTGTTAAAAAGGTTTCTGTTAACCACATTATTAAAAAAAATGTCACACTTATGCACTGGTAGTTTTTTGGAAAAAAATATTGAAAATTTTTACTTTTCTTATCAAGTGGTGATACTTCACACTAGGTTAGGTTAGGTTAGTGTTGTGACCATAACGCGCGAGCCGAGCGAGCAAAGCGAGCGTGCCGCGGCAGCGGCCGGCGAAGCGCCAGAAAAAAAAAACTGTTAAAAAGACCTTTTCTACAAAAAAAAACAAGTATCACCTTTTGGGCCCTGGAAGTAGAGTTTTACCCGATATGTTAAGAAAATGAAGGAAGGGGGAGAAGTTACTATTGGTTTACCCCTAGGCCCGTAAAAATCTATATTTACATCTAAGGAAGAAGGTGAAATAGAAGCATATCTGAAATATATGGAACGGCGTTTTTTTGGACTAACAACTACCGAATTGAGACGTCTAGCATATCATATCACAACGCTTGTGCTGGCGTGGACGATGAAGATTTGGAAGAAATACATATTTGCTTGTTTTGTGAGAACGAATAGCCTACCCCATCTTGCCCTATAGTATGGGGCAAGATGGTTTTTCATAATGTTCCTATTAATTATCTTCATATATATAAATCTCGTGTCACAATGTTTGTCCTCAATGGACTCCTAAACCACTGAACCGATTATAATAAAATTCGCACACCATGTGCAGTTCGATCCAACTTGAGAGATAGGATAGTTTAAATCTCAAATTATAGTCGCAATTTTAATTTATTGCAAATTATTACTTTTGGGCGGTACGAAGTTCGCCGAGTCAGCTAGTTAATTATAAAAATATGTGATACGTTGATTCTCCTGTACCAAATCATTGTTAGATTAATGACTTAACGTGCCATAAATTATTGAGAGCAATAAACATAGTGATTGTGCTGTGATTTTGTTATTTTCTTTAGCTACCCCATCATGCCCCCCCTTCCCCTAATTGTGATTGAATTTGAATTATTTTTAGAATTATGCAAAAACCTGACACTTCTATGCATAAAAATGTTCAAAGAGCATTAAAAATTCATCATCGACATTAGCTTATTAATGTCCCCACTGTTGATGGGATAGGGAGATTGGGCTATGACCCACCACGCGGGCCCAGTGCGGATTGGTGGATGCTAACCACTGCAAATGCAGCCGGGACCAACGGCCTAACGTGCCTTCCGAAGCACGGAGAAGTAAGTTTTTGGTCACCCATCCAATTACCGGCCATTGCAAAAGTTGCTTGAACTCCACGATCGCAGACCGTACGTTTTAAAACGACTTGTGTCATCGAACTTCCCAAAAACGAACATTGATAAAGAAAATTTGGCTAGAAAAAAATGCACTCGGACCAGGCAGCAGACGGGACTCGAACCCGCACCCTTCGCTATCCGGGCGACTGCATTGACCATTATGCTACCGGGGACCGTGTGGAATTTTCAAATATTTGTCTTTTTAAATGTTTTATACTTGAAAATTTAACATTGTGGGTAACCTACAATGCGAAGAGATGGCGCTGCCTTGCAGCCGAAGAAGTGTTAGAGAAAATTCGACACGGCCATCAGGGCCGCGGTAGCGTAATGGTCAGTGCATTCGCCCGGAGGTGCGGGTTCGAGTCCCGTCTGCTGGCTGGTCCGTGTGGAATCTTTTCTAGTCAAATTATAATAAGCTTTATTTAATTACTAGCGACCCGCCCTCGCTTCGCTTCGGTGTAGAGCTGAAGTGTAGACTACAGCTTTTGTTCTCAGGCTTGTATTATACACAATGACATTCATCTATGATTTTTCTTATACCTGCTTGTAAAGTATCAGCCTGATCGGTTTAAAATTGACAAAGTTTCATACAAACTTTCATTCCCTATTTTATCCCCTTGGGGGTAGAATTGATCAAAATCCTTTCTTAGCGGATTCCTACGTCATAACATCTACCTGCATGCCAAATTTCAGCCCGATTCGTCCAGTGGTTTGGGCTGTGCGTTGATAGATCACTATGTCAGTCAGTCACCTTTGAGTTTTATATATATAATATATATATATATATATAGAAGATAAATTAAAAAGGGTCTGCTCACTTGGATAATGTCTCTTAGCTGGCTTTCGGTCTTGGGTTCGTTCTGTCTGGTTTCACAGAACTTCCCAAGCGTGGGCAATGATAGCACACGCCCACTCACTTCTGGGCAGGCGCCTGTAAAGAAGGAAACCTTATTAGTAAAAATCTCTTGACGTGACAACGTCTTATAATAGTTATAGTCTTATATTGTAATTCAACAATGAGGGCTACCGTTTTCTGCCTCGCCAGATGGCGCCACTGTTGAGTGAGGTCCTAAATTGTAACTTTTAAAGTTTATTAATACGCACATGAAATCAAAGGTTACATTTAGATCGTATTTTAACACAAAAGAACCATAATAGGCCATGCCACAGTGACGCGCAGTTCCGTTTTATTCGGAAAAAATGGGAACATAATCATTTTTCTAAGCTCAAATTTTTAATAACTGACATTCATTGCCACATAACTCATATTTGCCATAATTAAGCCGAATTATAACCAATTATTCACAACATTATTTTAATTAGAAATAAACCCGCGTAGTCAACCAACAACATTTGACATTTCGGAGACCTCACGCTACACTAGCGCCTCTAGCGGCGGATTCATACGCGATAGCCCTCATTAGTTCTAGTCTGTAACTATGTATTATAGTCTTTTTTTTAAGATAACGTGCACCATATGTTCGTTTTTAAACACGTGTTTGTTGATCAGGGCCACTCTCCGTACCTATCCTCCAGGTGTAGATTGTCGTTCTGGGGCGTTTCGGTGCACTCGTGGGGTGTGAGGGGGCTATGTCGGGTTTGGCTTTTGGTGCGCCTTGGTTGCGGGTGTGGAGCGCGCCACGTGTGCGGATGGTGTAGGCTTGTTGAAAATATATCGATGTATCGATATTTTTGATTCGATATATCGATACATCGATACAAAATAACCATTATCGAAATTCGTATCAAAAACCGATATTCTTTTAATTATTAGCGGCATATCACGATCTAACTAAATTCGTATCTGGAAAAATCGTAACTGGATCTCAGATTAATGATATTCAACATATCTATGATCTGTGCTGTATATAGTATTGTCTATTATTTGTAAATCTATTTCGCTGGTGAATTGGTTGTGCTGATTTCCATTATATTCTGTGGAAGTGTTTGACTGTCTAGTTTTGTTTACGAAAGATATCACCTGAGAGGCCCTGCAATCATTTTCATCATTCGACAATAGGGTCTATTTTATGGATCTCCATTATTATTCAGCGTGTCATATTTCGTGAGATACTGTACTTTCATGTAGTGTAGCGGCAATTTGGTACTTTGATAATTCTTTCTTTAATTATAATTTGTATTTAACTAGTATTACTGTACTAGGCTGACCTAAATATATTTTTGGGAAAATTTGTAAGATATATCGATGTTTTTTTCGCGATATATCGAAGCCGATATTGATATTTTTTAAAATATCGATGTATCGATATATCGATATTTTTTTCAACTTTCGACATCCCTAGGCTAGGTTCTCGTTTATCACTGTGTTAGGACTTGAGCTCGGGGTGCGGGGTGGCACGCACGAAAAAGTGTCACGTTCCGTCTGAGCGTGAGCGTGCAAGCGAGAGCGCGGAACAAGCGATAGAGGGAACCGTTCGGTCCAAGCAGAAATTGTACACATTTATCTGTCTTCTCGCGTGACGTGCCGAGTGGTTTGTACGCCGGGTTTCATGGCGTCGCCGCCTCGAGAGGTCCCGGGTTCAAATCCCGATGGGGGCAGATGTTTGTGTGATGAACACATGCATTTGTACTCCAGTCAGGGATGTTTAATATGTATTTCTATATGAATATACTTATATATGTACTGTATATGTATTCTATCCGTTGCCCTAGCATCCTCTAGGCCATCATTCATCCTCATCACTCATCCATTAGGCCAGGCTAATTGGTGTGAGTGTTGGAAATATTTATTTATTATGCAATTTTGAAGTTATACTTCTTTAGGCGCGTTATGAAAAAATGATGAGAGTGAATTTAGTGGGTGCTAACGACTGCATTGTGAAGGCCTATCAAAAGTATTTATTAATCTGGAACAACGGAACCAAAGCGCGATTCAGGAGACTACAGCGCCATCTCTTGACCATTGGTGTAGTAGAACCAAAAACCACATCTTTATTTTTCAATGTTACTTTTATGTTATTATTGTAATAAAGTAACAGTTATAGGTATTCATATTTATAATATTTATCCACATGATTCTAGTTTGTATATTCGGAATACGTGTTTGAGTTTCATACAAGTGCAAATCACATATGTTCTAATAAATTATATTCAGTAGCGATTTTAATTGAATATTTTGATTATTTATTTATTTTTTCAAATTAAAAGTGAAGTTTATTGACTGTGTCCTTTTCCAGACTTTTTATTAATTTATTGTAATTAATTATTTGCATGCAATTAAAAACTAATTTTAAACGATGCCAAAGAAGGATAACTTCTCACGCGCCTACATAAGTACACGCACCCATTTTTTATCAATGTTTCTTCATGACGTTATGACGTAAAACAATTGAGTACTGCGTTCACAGAACACAGAAAGAGGTTAGAAGTATGATCCTATCCTATCCTATCCTAGTTTGTATGTCCTATCCTATCCTAGTGTGTATCCTATCTCACCTCCACTACACTTCCGCTTAATCGATAATAAGCGCTTATTCCACCTGAATAAATTCAGACGTCCTAGTTAGGACCCTAAAAAGAAGGCTCATTAGAAGCTTCTAATTACACTTGACTAAACTGATTCAGTCAGTTACAAGCGCGCGGCGAATTCAGTCGGACTTTTTCGTAATGACTCCAGTCCTGTCAAAGATCTTAACTTTAGGCAAATATTCTTCCGATTATCAGATCTTTATTTATGACGCACGGACAAATGCTGTCACGGAACATAGACAGGGGATAGAAGGATTTTGTGAGCGAGGCAGGCGAGCCAGAGTTATGTGTGAGCAAATGCTCATAACTTAAACTTGGTTCTGTGTCGTTCCTCTCGTATGTGAGTACTAATAGGTCCGATTGTTTAATGTCGCGTCATTTGGCTATAGCGCTTATTCCAGCTGTCTAAATTCAGACGTTCTAAATCAGTGTTTTCCAGGGTGTTGTTAATCCAGGATGTCAACTAACTCCATACCAAATTTTATTTAAATCGCTCCTGCTTTTTAGACGTGAAGTAGTAACAAACATACACTCACACACTCACACACTCACAAACTTTCCCCTTTATATTATTAGTGTACGGGACGCCGGGCTGTCGCAGTAGAGGACAGTTACCGACTCGTACTGCGGGGTGGAGGACATTACACGCAAAATTCTGTCTTCTCGTACGCCTGGCCGTTGGCTCAATAAAAATAAAATAAAGTAAAAAAAGAAAAAATATTAATATTATTTTTATTATTTTTGTTCCAAGGATACGGCATATGTTTATACAATTCGATTATGTTACTCATAACTTCTTTTTCTTTTACCGCCAACATCGCACACGCGTAATTCGTAATCGTAGACACAACACGTCCTCACGCAGTGACACCTGCGGTGCGACTGAAGCAAGCATCTAAACGCTATTACACCTTCCTAAATAGCGGTGGGCGTTTAAACGATAAGCGCTTAATTAAGCGCGCTTAAAATATTAAGCTTGTAAGCACGCTTTTAAGTATAAGCGTTATAAGCTTTTCACTTAAAAAGTGTGAGTAAGCTTTTCACTTAAAAAAGTGCAAGTAATTTTTTTACTTAACAGTGCTAATCCCGCCATCTATGTCTTTGCCAGAAAACTACATACTTCGACCCTTCTAGTCCACTACAGTATCGAAAAATGGGTACGCGGAATTCCTTGGAACTAAATATTACACAGCATCATAGCCATAGAACGCGCGACTACAGCGCCGCGTCGGCATGCCATCTTTCGTGAGCCGGTTAATACAGCATGCGAATTATTATAATTCGACGTAAAAAAAATGCACTTTTTTAAAATTTGGTCGGATAACCAACGCTTTTTTCGTTAAAAGCGTTTAATTAAACGAAGTCGAAAAGCAGTATGCTTTTCACTGTGACGGGGTAAGCGCGCGTGTTTGTTGTACGGTGTGTTTGCATGATTGCTTGTGTTAATGCGTTTCGTGTATTGATTTAATGTGCATATAAAATATTTAAGTTTGTAAACTTTTTAATAAAAATTTCATTAATATGAATTTAAAACGCAATAAAACACTTAAACACATTAAAAACGACAATAAACTTTTCACGCTTTTTTTAACGATATAAACAAAAACACAACACAACGTCGCGCTTTTTACCCATGCTTTTGAACGTTTAAGCCAATAATCGTTTAAACGAAAAAGCTTTTTTTCAAGCGCGCTTATTTTAAAAAGTACAACGTTTAAACGTTTTTAAGAAATAAGCCGTTTTTTCCATTTCTATTCCTAAATCGCGTTTTAATTAGGGATACTAAATGATTTAGTCAGTCAGAAGCCACACTTCTTGCGATTTAGGATGCTAATTAGGATCCTAACTTCCTAAATTCTATTTCACTTGACTGAATTAGTTACTGAATGATTTAGAACAGTGATTCTCAATTCGTTTCTTCTACGTACCGCCCCAAGAAAGATCTTAAACTCGCGTTGTAGGAACGATAAATCACCATAATTGTACGCGACGACCGAAGCGAGAAGAAATAAACTTACGTCGATATGAGATTGATTTGTAAAATCGAGCCCTTACCGCCAAATTATCGTAAGCGACACTCGCCAAATTATCGTAAGCGACACTTTTGTCGAAATGCGTTTTTTGTGGAAACTAATATTTTAAACCGTTACGGACCCATCTCTGTTGATATTTCCCTCTATTCTTCCCTCTATTATATTATAACGGTGTTCTTTTGGAGGGAAATATCAACAGAGATGGGTCCGTTACAGTTTAAAATATTAGTTTCCACAAAAAACGCATTTCGACAAAAGTGTCGCTTACGATAATTTGGCGAGTGTCGCTTACGATAATTTGGCGGTAAGGGCTCGAAATATGTCTATAATTTCACATGTAACGGATGTGTACATTAAAAATATTATTTCTTTGTTGTCTTATTAGAATGAGTCGGATATCGCAATAATAGATAGCTTTGCCCATAGTAAACGATTGTAAAATTTATAGTTACAAGCGATATTCCGTCTCTTTCTCACCAATAATCTTAATAAGAATTTGTCTAATCGATCGCCGCGACGCCAAGCGGTGGCGCAGGGAAACTAACTAGAATATTGATAGTTCGGACCGATAGGAGGGACAGAGACGACAGGCTGACCTTTTCTAACATCTTATAGGATTTCACCTGTATAGTAAGCATTCGTAAATAGTATGTTTTTATGTTTAAATTGACTTGTTTTATGTTTTATTAGGTAATAGGTAGCTATAAGATTAAAATGACAAAGTTTCATGTAGACCACTTTAATAGTTTAGGCATAATTAAAGAAAATGTTAAATATAGTTTTTTAGGAATAATTGATAGGTTATAGGTATAATTGTAATGATAAAGATGTTATCTTGTGTGTTTTTACTTTCTCTATAAAATGGTATATGATAGTTAGGCATTAAGTGAATATAAGTAGGTTTTTAAGACTTTTAAATTTGTAATCTTTATAGGGCTGTAGAGCTGTTATTTGTTATTATTCTTATTAGAAACTTTTTGTATTAGATAGATGACGCATAGGACTGCATAAATAAATAGGCATCACATCAATAAATATAGAAATGTACCGTGTAGGAGACAAAATCAGTTTGTATAGAACAATTTTCTAAGGCATGTTGCGCTCCCCACCCGGCGTACTCGGAGCGCGCGGGTGGGGCAGCGGAGCCCTGTGGCAGGGCGAAGCCTTATGGAGGTGGAAAGTATAAATATCGCGGAGACCTATTTTTTGCGCGCCACACCTAAAATATCATTCTTACGGACGCGCAAATGCGCTAAAAATATGCCTATTTGTATGCCTAATGTATGTACATATAGTTTTAAGCTCGCACCCATATATGTTTTGAATAAACGAAAAATAAAGTATAGCGGGGGTGAGGTAATGGATCGCTGGCCAGCTCAGTCCTAGCATATAAAATTCGAGTCGGAACAGGCTCCGACATTCAGCGACAGGCGCTCCTACTATAAGGAACAGGAAGAAACAACAAGCGGTTCACTCTGGACCTGAAGCCTCCTCTCACCGGCCATCCATTATCAGCGCCCACCGATTTCTTCAATACCGAACACCAGGGGTTTTATTCACCGAAGCTACAGTCCACTATCGCCGTCAAGACTCCTGCGTGTAACTTCCTCCACCCCGCAGTACGAGTCGGTAACTGTCCGCTACTGCGACAGCCCGGCGTCCCGTACACTAATATTATAAAGGCGAAAGTTTGTGAGTGTGTGAGTGTATGTTTGTTACTACTTCACGTCTAAACAGCAGGAGCGATTTAAATCAAATTTGGTATGGAGTTAGTTGACATCCTGGATTAACAACACCCTGGGTAACACTGATTTAGAACGTCTGAATTTAGACAGCTGGAATAAGCGCTATAGCCAAATGACGCGACATTAAACAATCGGACCTATTAGTACTCACATACGAGAGGAACGACACAGAACCAAGTTTAAGTTATGAGCATTTGCTCACACATAACTCTGGCTCGCCTGCCCCGCTCACAAAGTCCTTCTATCCTAAATAAAACTAAACCTAAGAAACAAATATCCTTCTATCCTCTTTCTATGTTCCGTGACAGCATTTGTTCTTGCGTCATAAATAAAGATCTAATAAATCGCAAGCATATTTGCCTAAAGTTCAGATGTTTGATATTATGGAAAGCTCTTTTTACAAGCTTTTATTTAACTTGCTATGTATGTTTGTTACGGTCAAATCTTACAACTCAATTTTAAAGCACTTGCCCTCAACCGGTTAAGCTGAAATTTGGTATGCTCGTTCAGTTCGGATGACAATGCATGATTAACAGTGTGACGTCATTCTAAATCCAATATGGCGGCATACCCAAAATGGCGGACCAATCATTTTTAATGCATTCCTACAATATGGGTATCAAATTAAAGGGCTTGCTGAGAGTAACTCGAAAAAAATGTAACGTCACTCTCAATCCAATATGGCGGACTTTTAAACGCGTTCAGTTTGTTTGACAATGCATAGTTAATTGTGTGACGTTATTCTAAATCCAAGATGGCGGAACACTCAAAATAGCGGATAATTTTTTTTCTTTTTAGCGCATTTGAATAAAAGCTTGTTTTTAAAAAGGTTTTTTTTATCGAAAAAATCCTGAGATTCCGGGAAATTCAAATTTAATCAATAAAGAATTAATCTAATAAACCCAGTTTGGCACAAATGGCAGTTGCCTTGTGTGTATAACAAAATAAAAATAGTGTCAGATGTCCATAATGAATAAATGAGAGTTTTTGGCGGGATTTCATCGAGTGCGGTTGGTGTCTTATTTTAATAATTCTTAAATTCGTTCATAGTGGATATTGTGAAATAAATTTGGTGTGATTTTGTGTTACAACTGTCTGCGCAACTGAAGAATTAGTGGAATCTTTAAAATATACGCTATTCCGGTTAAGTGTACGTGAGAACTTTATTGTAGTGTTGACTACCTCACAGAAGCTTATCGGAACAGCCAACTCGATATTTCGTGCCAAACACTCCAAGTAACATTAGAATGAGTCACACCAACATTCTAATGTAAAAAAAAAGAAGATTAAAATAACTTAAGACTTGGCTGTATGGGCACTGTTCCCTTTGCCTTCCCTGAAAAGGGAGAATCTTAAATACAAAAAAAGAGATGAGTTTATATTATTTGATGTTTTCTTATTAACCACACCACCATTTCTCTTACACCTTACATACACACATAACTGTTAAATATACCTACCTACATCTTAATAGTTGTACAATCCCAGAGTACCGGGATTTTATTTTTATTATAAATATCCTAAGGAGCCCCTTTCATGGAAAATATCAAAATAAGATAGCGAAAAATAAGTTTAGGTAAATCATCATTATCATCAGCCCATTAATGTCCCCACTGCTGGGGCACAGGCCAATAGGGAGATTTCGTCATGACCCACGCAGGTGCTAACGACTGTAGATACAGCCGGGACCAACGGCTTATCGTGCCTTCCGAAGCACGGAGGAACTCGAGACAGAAGATTTTTCGATCATCCATCCAATGACCGACCACTGCGAAAGTTGCTTAACTTCAACGATCGCAGCCGAACGAGTTAAGTTACTACAACTGGTTAAAGTAAAAAATATATTTATTTGGACAGAGTAACAGTCTAGACTTAGCTAATACAATATTCAATTAATAATTAGTTACATTCGATTATATACTAAATTAAGTGTTTACGTTGCATCTTCGTATTTGACGTTGGACCTAGATATTGGCCTGGCGTTGCTGGTTCGTAGTGCTGACGAAGCTGAGTTGGATAGGTGTGCCGTCCTTAACTCCTCCCTCCCCAAGAGAGAAATTATCCGAAAGTGCCGCTGGTGGTTTCGGAGAATTTCGTTTGCTGCAGTTGTTCCTCAATTTGAAGACGAGAAATGCTACAAATAAGATGATTATTGCAGTGTATAGTAAAAAGGTCCACAAGCTAACTTTATTTGTTACTATGAACATTTCACTGTTTGAGACTAATTCACTGTCACTATTTTTTGCACTACTTAGAATGTCTTTGATGTCGGTGAAGTCCACGTTTCTCAGGTCTAGTTGTTTGGCTTCTTTTCTGATGTCTCGCTGAAGTTCTGGTACTTGTACTAGTGTTGATTGTATACTGATGTTTGATGCGTTTGTGGGTTTGCTTATATAGACGTCTGCTACTTGTACGTCGCAATCGTTACTAGGTGTAAACAAATATGTTCCTTTGACGTTGTACTTGTGAGTCTCATCTCGGCAGTGTTCCGTAATTATTTGGGTGTTTTTTGAGAATATCATCCATTTATTACCATATATCTTCTGAATCTTCAACTCTTCAATTTGTATGGCATATTGGCGGCATTCGCTGTAGTTGTTTTTTATTAGCATAATTTGTTCGATGCATGTTTCATTTCTGTACTGGGGCATGTTGTCATCTGAGCACAGAAACTTGTTATCTTCTAACTCCTCACATGGATTCATTACGGGCCTGAATTTCGATCTATTCACCAAGAGGTAAGGAAATCTAGGGATTATTGTGTGGGTTTCTTGGGCTTTGATCACGGGAATAGGGATAATTTTGTAATAAATATATGTTTCAGTAGTTATTAAAGGGACTTCTAATACGAAAACTAACCTATTTTTATTCATAAACGACTTAAGCACTATAGTACGTTCTATCTTTATTAAGTTATCTAAGCTGACTGGATAAATAGTCATTGCATGTTGTTCTACTATTTTTAATATTTTGTATAATTCGGTTGTATTTAAAATGGACTGATGTAACACTTGTAACTTACTGAAGGCGATAGCTGTTTCGATTTCTTGGATGCTTTCGTAAATGCTGCGAAAGTTAAAAAGAATTAGTTGAATTTTGTTTGTAACGTGAATTATATCCTTAAAAGTTATCTCATCGTTAAGAAGTGTTTTAATTTCTTTTGTTTTTGAATCTAAACTTTTAATGTTAAAGTTCATATTTTCAGATACATTTACAAATTTATCGAGGGCGTTTTGTATGTATGATATTTTATGTTCTGTAATATGTTCCTTATTTTCTAAATCATTTAATTGTTTGTTGTACCTAATAGCGTCTTCTTCGTCTAAGTTCCCTGAGATGGCTTTAACGAAAGACCCTAGGGGTGAAAATAAAGCTCGCTTTGTTCTCGTACTATAAGGTAAGATTTGTCTTATTCTACTAACTAAAACTTTAGAAAAACTCTCTGTCTGATTAACTAACATAGCTAATTCTTTATCTATCTTATTTTTCATAATTATATCTTTTATCCTAGAAAAAAGTGCTATATTATTTTTTATCTCTAATTCTATCGATTCTAAGTCTAATGCCTTAAAGATAGTCCAATAACTACTCTTCACTACTGCTGTCCCAATCTTCATCGGCGCTACTCCCGGATTCTGACCGAGGTTTTGAAGTTCCAGGCTGCTCATTGGAACTGCTAGGACCAGCAGAATCATACAGGACCTGTGGAGGGCGTTTCACATTTTTCATTGCTACTTTAGTTTTTCTGTTGTTTACATTATGCTTGGTTTCTTCAATAATTTTGGCTTTATCGTATCGGGGTAAATGTTTTGGTTTCCTTGTTCTAGTATTTTTCATAAAAATTTCGTCTCCCTTCTTTATCGATGGTGGTAGCTCTCCACCTTTTTTTTCCCTAACTTTTACTTTGTCCTTTTCTATCTTTTCTGCTATATATTCGTATAAGACTTTAAGGCGTTTTCTATGATCTAATAGTAATTTTTGTATTAAGTTTTTATCTCTATCTATATTGAAAACGTTCCCAGCATCTGTGTGTCCTAAAACTATTTCAAATGGCGTGTAGTTAGTAGCGGAATGAATTGTGTTGTTATATGCCATAATTGCGTATGTCATGACTGAAGTAGCGTCTAGTTCGCTTTTGTCGTATTTAGCAAGGCGATAGATTTCATTGATTGTGGAATGAAATCTTTCTACTATAGCCATAGAATTGGGATTATTTGGGGTTCCTACGTGCATTTCTATTTTATACAACCCTAGTAATTCTTTTATTAAGTCATTATTAAACTCGGCTCCTGAATCGCTACTAATTTTTCCTGGTAACCCGTACATACTAAAGTATTTTATTAGAGCCCTGACTACTTCGGGGGTACTGCGATTTGGAATATGTATGGCCTGGCCTAACTTGCTGAAGGCATCTACTACAGTAAGGTAATATTTTCCCTCGATGAATAATAAATCTATGAATGTTTCCTCGAATGGCAAAGTTTGACTTTGTGTTAATTGGATCTGTGGTTTAATGGGTTTTCTATCATACTTCATTTTTTGACATTGTTGACAAGCGTTTACTATTGCGGTTACCGTTTCTTTCATATTGGGCCAGAAATAGTGTCTTTTAATTTTTGATAATGTTTCTCTTATGCCACGATGACAGGTTTTGCCTTCGTGATATTTAATTATTACATCTCTTTGATCAGACTCTGCACCTGTTAAATTTACGGAACGTTCAGTGCACTCAGTTAACTTAATAGAATTTCTTTTAAATAGGCTAGTAATAATGTTTGAAAAAGATTTCCTAAATGCCTCATGTTCAAAATAAATATAGTACTAGTGCTTGGGATCTATATACTGTTTTAAAAATTCTTTCACCAGTTTATCATTATTCAAAGGCAAGTGAACTTCTAGGATACGTTGTTTGTCATTGGATAAATCCTTAACCGAAAGATTGTTCTTATACCATATGTAAACTAGTATCTGTTTTGGTTTAGAATCAATTGCTTCGTTAAGGATGGGAATACCTTCATGTTCCCTATTCGAAACTGAATTCGCCGTTATGTCGTCATCCGAAATTTCTATTAGTTCGGGCTCATTTTCTACTTCAGAGTCTGATAATTCTATAGTTTCTATTTTTGGACTCCTATTGTTCCCTATTTCATCATTAATTTCCTCTACGATTTCTTGTATCCGTTCGTCATTCTCGTCAATGTTAACTAGAATAGAATCTAAATCCTCATCTATTGTGTTTATTTTGATGCGAGATAGAGCATCAGCATTAGTATTTTGTGGCCCTTTTTTATAGCGTATTTCAAAGTCATATTCCTCTAACCTAAGACGCCAGCGAGTGAGTTTACTGTTGGGTTCGTTTAGAGAATAAAGCCATGCTAATGGCCTATGGTCGGTGTATATAATGAATTTATTACCGTAAAGGTATGGCCTGAAGTGTTTGGTGGCCCAAATGATAGCGAGCAATTCTTTTTCTATTGTACTGTATTTTACTTCTGTATCACTAAGTGTACGGCTAGCGTATGCTACAGGCTTATCTGATCCTAAAGGCCCTTGTGATAAAACTGCTCCTATTGCGAAGTTTGATGCGTCTGTGGTTAGGACAAAAGGTTTACTAAAGTCTGGGAACTGTAATAAGGGGGTGTTAGTCAAAAGCTTCTTACAAGTTTCGAAAGCATTCCTATATTCGTCATCTAGAATAATTTTACGACCTTTCTTTAAACAATGCGTGAATGGTTTCGTAATTTTAGCAAAATCTTTGATGAATCTTCTATAATACCCTATTAGTCCAAGGAAGCTTTTTATTTGTGTTGTTGTTTCTGGTATTGGGTATTTTAAAATAGCATCAATTTTGTCGTTATTTGGCTTTAACCCTTCACTAGTGATGGTATGCCCTAGGTATAATACTTCTTTTCTAAGGAAATGTGATTTGTCTAGTTGTATCTTGAGGTTAGTTTCGCGAAACCTGTCAAAAATGATTCTAAGTTTTTGAACGTGTTCCGTTAGACTTTTTGAGAAGATTATGACGTCATCCAAATATATTAAACAATGCAAGCCTTGTAACCCTCTTAGGACGTTGTCCATGGCTCGCTGAAACGTTGCCGATGCTGTTTTCAGCCCAAACGGCATTCTATTAAACTCATAGTGCCCAAATGGTGTGCTGAAGGCAGTTTTCGCTCTATCCTCCTCCTGTACTTCTATTTGGTGGTATCCACTTGCTAGGTCTAATGTGGTGAAATATGAGCTGTTCCCTAACATATCAAAAAGGTCATTTATATTTGGGAGTGGGTATTTATCATCTACTGTTATTTCGTTAAGGCGGCGGTAGTCAATGACCATACGCCACTTTTGCTGACCTGATGAGTCTAGTTTTTTGGGGACCAGGTGTACTGGTGCACTCCAAGGGGAATATGATTCCTGTATGATATTATCCCTAAGCATTTTCGAGACTTGGTTTTTAATTTCTGCCGTTTGTACGGGTGGTAATCTATGTGCTTTAATGTTAATGGGATCTTCATTACGAGTTCTAATTTTGTGTTTAACCTGGTTCGTAAATGATAACGGGATTTCTTCGCAATAGAATATATCCTTATATTCGTGACAAAGCTTTTCTATAGTAGTCTTTTCTTCTATGTTCGTATGATCTAAACGTAATTTACGCAAATTTCCGGTTAAAAGTTTATCTATATCGTTCTCTTTTTCTGTAAAAGTTAAATTTACTCTATTAATTTCCTGATATGGATCTACGTAAAATGGGCTCGTAACTACTAATGTCTTATGATCTGTAGTGCAATTTTGGATCACGGTTGTCGCATAACCTTTTTCGCATCTAACTAAAGCAGCGGGCATCCTAATCCCGTCTGCAAGGACTTTAAAATCTAAAATCGCTTCTCCATCTAAGAGGTTAACAGGTAATTTTACCCTTAATTCGCTACGAGGAGGTAACTTATATACCTCCTTCATTGGTGGCGAATATATAATAGGAATAGTAGTGTTTTTTAAGAATAAGATTTGTTTCTCCATATCTTTATTAGCATTCAGTTGCTTAAGTAGATTGCTTCCTATTAAGCCGTCGTATCTATCATCTACGCTATAAACGTAAAATTTATGATATTCTGAACTTTTAAAAACTTTAGGCAATGGTATAGTCGTAGTAATGTTGTGTAAGCTCGAAGCGTGAGTACTAACTACCTCAAATGGTTCATATTGTTGGTAATCGGGAAAAAAATTGTTTGCCAATTGTGGACTAATAAATGACCTAACGCTACCTGTGTCAATCATAAAAACTGCTTGTAATTCAGGAATAACTATATGGGGAAGATTTAATCGTTTATTACAATTTATTTTTATTCTTTCTCTGTGGTAGAGGCTATTATAGAAAAATTTTGCTCATTTGAATCATTCAATGAGTTTTGCATCTCACTATCTGACCTACTGTTATTTATATTTGACTGTGGCTCGTAATTATAATTATTATCAATGTAATTTACGCGTCTAGAACTTGCAGTGCGCATTGTGACATCGGTATTGGAACCCGACGCTACTGGTGACGCATTGCGCTGATTCTGCGGAAAACGGCTGTTAATGAACTGTTGATTAAACATCGGAGGTGTTGACCTACTTGCTTGTTGCCATTGATAGTTATTTTGGTTAATATTATTATGTGTATTATTAAACGGTCTCTGATTCCTTATTTGAAACGAATTGTTTGATGAATTAAACGAACTACTTGGCATGCTATTAGGTGCGGGTGTACTTAGTGCTCTATTATAATTTGGGGGCCTTGAATTATTAAAATTTTGTGTTGTTAATCTCGACAAACTATTTGACTGATTTCTGAAAGTATTATTGCGTTGATTATTCTTAAATTCATAGACAGTTTGGAAGTTTTGCTCTTCCAAAACGACTTTCAATGCGTCTTCCAGAGTGCTAACGTTTCGTATGCGTACAAGCCTAACCAAATAAGCAGGTAAGTTGTATAAGAATACGTTCAAGGTAGAATGATCATAAATGTGCTGTTTGGCTTGACGTAAACTATCATCTCCTATTGTTTCATTAATTTTTGAAAATAAAACACTTCTTATATGTTGTAATCTATGGCAAAAATCTAAATAACTTTCGCCCCTTTGTATCTTAGTGGATTCTAGCTCCATAGCGATACATTCCTCGGTACGCGGATCACCAAAATGTTGTCCTAATAGTTGTTTTAATTCCTCCCAATTATGTATTGTATCCCTTTCTCCGACTAAGCTAGCGGCTTCGCCTGATAATCTACTCGTTATAACATGAAATAAATATTCATTTTGTGACTGACTTCCTTGGAAGGAACGTAAAATATACTCGCATTTTTTAATAAAAAGTGGTAATAGTCTGGAGTCCCCATCAAAGACAGGTATTATTTTAACAAGTTCCTGCGGGACTCTGTTAATGTTATCCATTTTATTTGATAATTTATAGTCACAAAAATATAATTTAAAAAAATTGCTACTAAATCCGTGATTACTATAACGTCTTTAACTAATCCCTAATTACCACGACACATATATTTATTATGGGAACACATAAAGGAAAGTTTCAGGATAGTGAAAAAGATCTACTCACAGTTCTGCAACTACTCCCATGTTATGGAATAGGTACTGCTGGTCTTCCAACTTACTCCTTCAGTTGTTTCCTCAACGAATTTATTTGTTGGCGACTCCAATTTAACCGTAGAGACGGACGTGAGATTATTTGCGGCTATACCGAGATTTTATCGAAAAGCGCACAGATCCCACGATTGGAATCCTACCGGCTGCGCCAGTTAAGTTACTACAACTGGTTAAAGTAAAAAATATATTTATTTGGACAGAGTAACAGTCTAGACTTAGCTAATACAATATTCAATTAATAATTAGTTACATTCGATTATATACTAAATTAAGTGTTTACGTTGCATCTTCGTATTTGACGTTGGACCTAGATATTGGCCTGGCGTTGCTGGTTCGTAGTGCTGACGAAGCTGAGTTGGATAGGTGTGCCGTCCTTAACTAACGCGCTAACCACCTGCACCATCGAGTATCTCGGGCGGAAGTTAGTGAGAAATATTAATCCATTACTTTGACGACCTCCGTGGCCGTTTGTACGCCGGGTTTCATGGCGTCGCCGACTCCCGGGTTCGAATCCCGGCGGGGGCAGATATTTGTGTGATGAACGCGAGCATTTGTACTCCAGTCATGGATGTTTAAATATGTATTCATATATAAATATACTTATAATAAAATATACTTAAATGTATTGTTTTTGTTGCTTGTTAGCGCCTAAGACGTCCTCGCACAGGCCCTGCCAGAATACCAGCGCTGATGCAGTGTGAGAGTATTCTCCCACTGTGTCAGCATAAGCTGAGGCAGGGTCCTGATTGGCCGTCTTAGTTTTATGTTGATATTTTTTGTTTTTAGGTTAAGTTCCTCTTTTATTTATTCTTTAAATTTATAGTATTTTTTATGTAAGATGGCCAATAAAGGTTTTTTCATTTCATTTCATTTCATTTATATATGTAAAGTATGTGTATTCTATCCGTTACCCTAGTATCCCATAACACAACTCTTATAGTGCTTACTCTGGGGCTAGGCTAATTGGTGTGAGTGTTGGAAATATTTATATTTATTTATATTTATATTACCTGGCAAAGCAGCAGCTGCGAGTAGATCGAATGCTTTCTTCCTGCCTGCTTTGTCGCTCGGCGGTTCCAGGTCTAAAGAACCATTCCTGGTAAGAAGACCTAAAACATAATAAGGACCTCAAGATAAACGTATTTAATACGAGTATTTTACATAGATTCATCCCCACTGCTGGGGTACAATCAAATAACCTGTGCAAAAAACTGCCCCAAACAATGATATTGAAAGTATAACTAAGTATGTCTTAGTGTCGCCGCACACGGGCCACACGCCACAGCCACAAACGCCGCCACGAGAAGCTAGAAGCGGCTACTAAAGTGGCTGAAGCGCGCGACAGCGGCCGACTAAGGTAAGGGAGAGAGGGGTGGGGAATCGCGCGAGTGACGTGTGGCGGCGTTTTGTATCGGCGCATTAAAGCGCCTACTGACATGCCTGCCGCAGGGACAATCTAGGGTGCACGGCGGTCGGCCCAATATCGGCTTGTCTCTACACACATGCCTGCTATTCAGTGTTCGGGCGTATGTTGAGCTAAAAATCCACGCGGACCTGGCAGCAGACGGGACTCGAACCCGCACCCTTGGCTATGCGGGCGAATGCACTGATCAATTATGCTACCGCAGCCCTGACGGCCGTATTGAATTCTTTCTAGCCTTTCTTAAGCTGCAAGGCAGTGCCATCTCTTCGTATTTTATGTAACCCACAATATACAATGAATACCTTTACAAGTATTAAACATTTAAAAGAAGAAATAGCAATTAAAGTTATAATTTTATTTTTTAAGCATGTAACTGCTCAATGTTTGAATCTTAAGAAAATAGTACAAGAAATAATAAAAAAAGCACTATTTCTATTTTTCTAGTAATATTGTCTTTAGATTTATACATCGAGCAGTCACATACTTAAAAAAAATAATTTAATTAAAAAAATATATAAATAATGTTTGTTTTTTTTTATCCTACACGTGGGGTCGGTCTTCGATCACTCGTGTCCAAACTTCATGCTCACTATGATCTGCCGCCATCTTGATCGAAATACGTGCGTTGCGTGTGATACTAACCGACTGATTGAGAAATTGGCCCAATCGCGTTACACACGCGGCAACGTGCAGGGCGGTTGGGACAATCTAGTGAGCAAGGGTGGTCGCGCGCTCCTGCCGCCCTGCCGCAGGCCCGATTTAGAAAATTGCCCCAACTTGCCTACACACATCACAATTCAGGAGGCAATTCAGGGTCATCCCCACTCTTACGCCCTAGATTGTCTCTGTGGCAGGCACGTCAGTAGGCGCTTTTAAGTGGCCGGTGCGGGCCACAAGAAGCGAGCAACGACGATTTGTAGCGTGTGGCGGCCACCAGCGTACCGTGTCTGGTGAGTCCATATAAAATGTATGAAAACTACATGAAATATGCCGGTGGCGGCGTTTTGTGGTTGTGGTCGGTGGCCCGTGTGCGGCGACACTAAGATTAAATATCTTTTAAACAGAATAACCTATACAAGAGCTCTATTTTTGAATCACTAGTCTTGCGTTGAACGCTCGATTTATACTTATTCTGATTCGAAATAATAAATTCCGCATTTTTGAATCGCTCGACGTCAACGAACGGTCTCGACCACTCGTTGCGCGTTGGCGAATGATGGAGGCGAATGGTAGAATAATTGTCAAATTTATGTCAGACATTTTCAAGGTTTTTCTCAATCTTTTTAAAATACAGATTAGATGACGATTTGTTGCGACGTTTTGATCTTTTCTAACAAAAAAGGCAAAAGATGAAATAACTAGTTATTGAGCTTTAGTGTCGCCGCACACGGGCCACCGACCACAACCACAAAACGCCGCCACCGGCATATTTCTTGTAGTTTTCATACATTTTATATGGATTCGCCACACACGGTACGCCAGTGGCCGCCACACGCTACAAATCGTCGTTGCTCGCTTCTTGTGGCCCGCACCGGCCACTTAATGCGCCGATACAAAATGCCGCCACACGTCACTCGCGCGATTCCCCACCTCTCTCTCCCTTACCTTGGTCGGCCGCTGTCGCGCGCTTCAGCCACTTTAGTAGCCGCTTCTAGCTTTTCGTGGCGGCGTTTGTGACTGTGGCGTGTGGCCCGTGTGCGGCAAAACATAATGATGAATATCCATCTTTTTATGGACTCTATAAACATTAGTAAATAACGTGCGATCGTTTTCTAAATCTTGTCAAATACCCTATTGCAAATATGATAAAAACGTTATAAGCAGCCACCAATTTCGTGTAGAGAAATATTCCAAACAGCTCGCTCACTTTATCATACTAGCGCAAAGCAATAAATAACAAAACTATTCCCCAATAAGTCTACGGAGCAGATAGCGAGAAGTTATGGCATCGCTTCCGGCGGAAGTGAGCGTTTTTACCGCGCTCGGCGAGCGCCATGTTGTCGGGAAAAATAAGCGGGAAAAAAGCTAGAGATGTCCTGTGAGAGATGCTTGAAAATCGGGCACGCGTTGAGTGCTTTCCAGCCACTTTAGTAGTCGCTTCTAGCTTCTCGTGGCGGCGTTTGTGGCTGTGGCGTGTGGCCCGTGTGCGGCGACACTTATACGTTTATTTTTCACGGCAGTAAAGACTGCTTTTTATCTTTTAGTAAATTAGCTTCCACAACCGAAGTCTTGTTTCCTCCACTATAAAAATAGGTAAATAGGCCTCACCGGTCCTAAACACCGCTCTGCTTCTGAACAGCTCGGGGGAACTCCTACTCTTCTCTGCTCCGAGGAGCGGAGTTCGATTCCTGGGCACTGCTAACTGCTCAAATACCTCCCTCAGCTCTGACCGCATAACTAAGCTGAAGAAGAAGAAGAAATGTACGGTTTATTTTTATAGACATTTACGTAATTTACGGGATTGTATCATATAGCTTGTTTTTGAGTTTCTTTAGATTAAAACAAAAAGGGTAGATACGGTACGCTCATAATAGCATCAAATAAAATAGGATCCGACTCAATTATAATGCGATTCAAATAAGAATAGCAAAGCCAATGACCTCCATCTGTCAAATGACGCTTGAAAAGTACGGTTTGCAAAATATCTTGGAACTCTTTTTTAGCACTCATCTAATTCTAGAATAAATAAATTAATAAAAAGTCTGGAAAAGGACACAGTCAATAAAGTTCAGTTTTAATTTGAAAAAATAAATAAATAATCAAAATATTCAATTAAAATCGCTACTGAATATAATTTATTAGAACATATGTGATTTGCACTTGTATGAAACTCAAACACGTATTCCGAATATACAAACTAGAAACATGTGGATAAATATTATAAATATGAATACCTATAACTGTTACTTAATTACAAAAAATAAAGATGTGGTTTTTGGTTCTACTACACCAATGGTCAAGAGATGGCGCTGTAGTCTCCTGAATCGCGCTTTGGTTCCGTTGTTCCAGATTAATAAATACTTTTGATAGGCCTTCACAATGCAGTCGTTAGCACCCACAAAATAGAGATTCTATTTCTATTTTGTTGGTAGATTTTCTTAATGTGCGGTAAACACAAAAATTATTAATATTTTTTTGTATTACAGTGATGCGCGCGCATCTTAACATTTCACTCTCATCATTTTTTCATAACGCGCCTAAAGAAGTATAACTTCAAAAACAAACATTTGTAAACAAACATGACGACGATGACAACTCCGGTAGTTGTGCAGAGCTGAGCGGAATTGAAGATCTAGATTCCGATTAATATTTTTACTCACACTGTCATAAATGTTATTAAAAATCGGTGTTTTTTTTTCTCAATCTTAGTAAATAAATTTTATTAATAAATTCTGATGTTTTTTCTCACTTAATCTTAGTAAGATTAAGTGAGAAAAAAAAAACCTGATGTTTTTTCTCACTTAATCTTAGTAAATAAGTTTTATCGAAGAAAATCTTTTATTGCTCACTCTACCTATTTTGTTTCAATTGACAGCTTTGACATCACAAAATGGCGCCCAGTCGATCCTATTCTTAGTTGAATCGCATTATACATAAGCAACTCTCACACACGCATACTTTTGTAAATAAACATTCAATCGAGCGAGACAGAATTGTACGCTTCAACGCAACGCAGCAGCGAGTAAAACGGCGCGAGTCCGTGTCACTTTGCAGCCGACTGAGTTTTCTTTTCTCTCTCTCTCTCTCTACAGACGGCTGAGCCACGGTAATAATATCATACAGTATTCTATCTTCATACAAACGGTCGGAAAGCGAGTTATACCTACGCCACTCGAGTTCGATGGGCTCTCGGCGGGCACCCAGTCGCGAATGCGCCGCCGCGCCGCAACGACGACCGAACGGTTTGAATTGTTTTTTATGCAGTTAGCCGTGCTTAAACATGCGTTTTGTATTGTAAATATTTGATTTAATTAAGTAGATACCTACATAATTTAGTATGGAAAAGAACAAACGAAGATCAATATCGTACAACAGCACAATTGCTGTTTTTGGTTGCTTGAACTCTTCAATAACACACTCAGAGATATCATTTTTTAAATTACCTGAAATATTGGAAAGGTGTCTTACCTTAGACAGAATATTTTGTATACCTATCTACTAGTACGTTATTTGTTTCTAATATTTAGGTATTTCGGTTTTTCCATCGGGCAAAATATCTGGAATAATATATAAATAAGTGGTTAGGATGAAAAAAGAGACAAACGAGTAATCTACCTACACTCGCGTTAAAAACAAAACTACATAAAATACTGTAGGCTGGCGGCCCTACCGCGTGCCAACGCAGCGTTCGGTGTAGGCATTTATTTTCAAGGACAGGGCGGAGTCACAATACTGTATAGATAATATTACCGTTGCTGAGCTGTATTGTTGTCCTTTTCTTGGTAAAAAATGGCGAATCAGTAACTAACATTCATGGCCAACCGTGATTTTTGAGAAAAAAAATGTTTTTATAGTTTTACGGATAAAGAGTGTTGCCGCGGCATTTGTTATTTGATCTTCGAAAAAAGAACCCTTTTTCGAAGGTAGCTCGACAAATTAAATAAAAGTTTTATTCTGACGACGAAGCCTGTAAAGGCTACGAAACGTCAATAAATAAATAAAGTTTCGTGCATTAACCCGTAAAAACTAGTTATATTTAATGAGTGATGTGCGTGAAAACCTAAGAAACAAATTATTTTGTGTTCTTTATAAAAGCATCGAAGGCATTTTTTTTATCTTTATAATACATAATATATGCAGTATTGTTACAATGAGTGCACATGCAGCGTGTTTGAATGTCCAATGGTGACTACAGCGAATTGTGGTCATGCACCACAATTTAAGCGGATCACTTTGGAGCCACGAGTGCCTTATCTTTCTTTTTTGTTTTAATCTAAGCTAGTTTCTGATATTTCGGCACTGTTGCAAGCGCCATGATCACGGATTAACTCGGTTACTCCTGTATTAAATAATAATATAAGGTTCATTTCTGATTTCATTTTTTATGCTTCATTGATGAAAAGCGGAAAATGAAATGTCTCAATTGACGTTCATCGTAACGTAGAACGTAGCTTCGAGATGAAGGGTGTATTCCGAAATATAAATCAGTACGCTGGCGAGCGGTAATGACGTCATAATTTCGACACCATATTGCATATTAAATAATGTAATGGAAGGTGACTTCAGAAGTATGTCTGAAGTCATTTTTCAACTTGACGACTCTGTATATATCAATACAGGGAGAAAAAAGCAGCCCTTGCTGAGTTTCTTGCCGGTTCTTCTCAGTACAAGGTCTCCCGCCGTAGTTTTGCGAACCGATGGCGTAGCTTCTTGACTTTCACAAGTGCTTGTAACAGCCTAGACTGAATAAATAACTTTCATTTCATTTCATTTCACTGGTGTAGTAGTAGTGTTGTCAATATGGCGTCGAAATCATGACGTCATTACCGCTGGCCAGCGTAAGGGTGTTTGATTCGGAATATACCCGAAATCTCCCGTTTGTTTTCACTAACATCGATCATGCATCTGTCATTCATTCATCGGCAATGAACGACAAGTGAAGCGTCTAAACAGCAGCAGTTCATTCAAAGTACATTTCTTACACTGAATCACTATTTATTCTTTAATTAAATAACTCGATATATAGGTACCCGGGTGAATATCTATATAGGATTCCACAAAGAATAGAATATTAGCTTTCATCAAAAGTGATGCGTTTCTATAGAGAAAGAAACACTGCAAAAGATTTGTTTTATTTTAAAACTCTTTTATAATTTTTAAGAAGATTCATTATATCCTCAAAATTATTGACTACCTTCACTTTAATAGGATGTACTTAACCTATCGCCGCTGATTTGTGGTTTCATACCAACCAACCCGTAGAGCGTTTCATACCAACCAACGTTCGTCGCTCGTGATTGGCTGACACGTATCTGCCGCGCGAACCACGAGACTGTGTAAAAATTAGCGGCAAAAAATTACGCTCTACCATTATATTCGTTTTTTTTATTGTAACCCTTTGATTAAAATAAAAAGGGATGATACGGCACTCGCGGCTCAAAAGTGATCCGCTTAAATTGTGGTGCATGACCACAATTCGCTTTAGTCACAATTGGATATTCAAACACACTGCATGTGCACTCAATATAACAATATTGCGTATAATCTGTGTTATAAAGATAAAATAATGCCTTCGATGCTTTTCTAAAGAACACAAATAAAACATTTTTTTCTCAAAAATCACGGTTTGTCTGAATGCTATTTACGTAATCGCCATTTTGTTATTAAGAAAGACTTGGAAGCGGGCTCGCCGTTTCGCTCGCGCTGCGTTGAAGCGTACAGTTCTGTCTCGCTCGCTCGATTGAATGTTTATATACAGACGTGTGCGTGTGTGAGAGTTGCTTATGTAGTTGAGTCGGATCATATTTTATTTGTTTCTAGTATGAGCGTACCGTAACTTCCCTTTTTGTTTTAATCTAAGTTGTAACCCGAGTGATCTTAAATCTTCATTGAGACCAAGAGTGTGTATTTTAATAATAACATACCTACTTTAATAATAAATATTGTTATAATTGGGACACTTAACTTACCTAAAACTTCTGAACAGTGCGACAAAATCCATGAAATCCAATTGAGTGTCGTACCCAACTGAACCTGTTCTCAAATGCTTCAGGTTCTCCCAAAACCTCTCGCTGGTCTCCAATCTTCTTAGACTGAAACAAGGAAATGAAAAGGATTACCTATTCATAATAGGGTATTTGACAGTATCTATCTTAATATATATAAATCTCGTGTCACAATGTTTGTCCTCAATGGACTCCTAAACCACTGAACCGATTATAATAAAATTAGCACACCATGTGCAGTTCGATCCAACTTGAGAGATAGGATAGTTTAAATCTCAAATTATAGTCGCAATTTTAATTTATTGCAAATTATTACTTTTGGGCGGTACGAAGTTCGCCGAGTCAGCTAGTATATATATAAAACTCAAAGGTCTGACTGACTGACTGACATAGTAATCTATCAACGCACAGCCCAAACCACTGGACGGATGGGCTGAAATTTGGCATGCAGGTAGATGTTATGACGTGGGCATCCGCTAAGAAAGGATTTTGATCAATTCTACCCCGAAGCGAAGCGAGGGCGGGCCACTAATTAAAAATAAAGTGCCAATTGTTAGCATCTGTGTTTAGAATGAGTATTAGCAGGGGATTTTACTACTTTTACAAAAAAAAAATATTCGTAAGTTTACTAAAAACCCACGAAAAAGATAATAGATTTCTTATTGGCGGAGCCTAAAATGACGTCACACACACGTAAATTTCCGGTCAAAGTGACATTACATTGTCACATTGTTTTCATGATTGAAAAAAAAAATAGTAAAAACGTACATTGAACTAACTTTTTTTGAGACTTTAGCGCCACCTACAATGCCCATTTTTCGTTGTACGAGATTGCAACAATAATATAAATTGTAGTATTCAACGCCCTCTACAATTATGGTCGAAAAAAAAGTTTCTAAAATGCATACAAAACAAGAAAAATGCGTACAAAAATTTTTTGAAGGTTTTTTTGAGTTTTTCAAAAAACGCCTACGAGTTGAACATGCCCATCGCCAAGGTGGCTTACTGACGACATTTGGCAACAGAAAAAACAAGACTTACCCTTTAGGTTTTTTTTTCACTGAAACGATATTTTTTTAGACAGATTGACTGTACTATCGGTAGCCAAAGGAAGTATAAAAAAAATACCTAAAACCTCAAACCATATAAAAAGTAAAGAATGACAAAAAAGTGAGCGTCACATATACTAGTGAGATGCCATATTGTAAAGAGAAACGTTTTCGCGGCAACTTGAAAATCATGTTGTTGATTCATCCACGCGGACCAGGCAGCGGACGGGACTCGAACCCGCATCCTTCGCTATCCGGGCGAATGCACTGACCATTATGCTACCACGGTCCTATTAGCCGCGTCGAAATTTTCCTGCCTTAAGCTGCAAGGCAGCGCCATCTCTTCGCATTGTAGGTAACCCACAATGTCAAATGAATACTTTTTCAAGTAGGTATTAAACGTTTGAAAGAAGAAATAGCAATTATAGTTATGATTTTATTTATTTTTAAGCATTTAACTGCTAGATGTTTAAATCTAAAGAAAAGTTTACTAGAAAAAAGATTTAAACATCTAGCAGTTAAATGCTTAAAAAATAAATAAAATGATAACTATAGTAATATAAGTTATTTACGGGATTTTTACCATGTATGTACCTTGTTTTTAGCGAGTTTCCGATATTATATATAAGTACATGGTAACAATCCCGTAAATAACTTATATTACTATAATGCTAGTGACCATGGAAAGTTTAAAACAATTCATAGAAATTAGTAAATAACGTGAGATCGTTTACTAAAATTTGTCAAATACCTAATTCCGGAAAATAAATGACGAACAAGAATAATTTTTCGCACGTTGAAGTTTTCATTTGTTTAATTTTTGATAAACTGCTTTCTAATGCTTATTTCAAAATCCGGACAAAAGTCGGGTAGTTTATAAAATTAGTCAGAAGTTATGGAACATCTATTTTCATTTTTTTTATTTTAATTGAAAATCCGTTTTGTTTTACTTAATTCATTTTTATACAGTACCGATAAAATTTTTATATCTTAGGGTAAAGTTAGGAAGGAGAATATTTTTTTAAATAAAACTACAAGCAATAGGCAGTATGTTAAAAAAAATATCGAAGAAAAATCGAACCAAAAAGAAGTTATACTTTTTCAAAGTTGTCTCATAGTTGACCTTAAAAAATAACGAAAAAATATTCTAACTCGACAACTACGAAAATTGTAGAACATACATGGGAGTTACATTGATAGGTATGGTACTCCGCTATCAGCTCGCACTGGCTTGACACCCTAAAAGAAACACCCTGTATAAGCAAACAACAGGCCGCTGCTTGCGTGTTCGGTCAGTAAGGCAATTTCGATTTATCTCGAAGAAAGATTGTCAAAATAATGCTCACATTTTCAAGCATGTTTGAGAAATAGTTTGTTATTTTGGACATGAGTGCGGCAGGGCTTGAAACCGGTTTCAAAAATATCGGTAAATAAAGGTTAATAACGGTTTTTAGTAAAGGTTTCGTTCGGAGTGCGTCCGAAATGAAAGCGGTACCTAAAACCTTAATAAACCGGTTTAATCCAGAGCAACACGTGCACGCGTCGGCATTGCTTGAAGTTTGTTTTGTTTGAACTAATCAAGTCACACCTTGTTAATGCTCAAAGATTGATGCATTAATTGACGTTTGCTAGCGTCTAGTGAGTCAAGTTATTCATTTTGTAGTTGTGTATTTATTTCAGCCGTCAGTAAGAGCGAAATGAAACCCTTTAAAAACCGCTAAATTGATTCAAAACCTATTTGATTTCGCCTTTTAAGAAAACCGGTTTTTTAAGGTTAAGGTAGAGCCAAACCTAAATAAAAAGCTCCTAATGTACTTGACACTGATTTAGGTTTGAAAATTAACCGGTAAACAAGCTTTGTAGTGCGGTAAATTGGTTATTAATTACAAAAGGATAGACGAATGTAAAGTGACGAGTTTGTAAATAACAATTGCGCAAGAATGTCATGCAACGTTTTTCAACACATTTGAAAGTACCTATACCCAGACCCCTCTTTCCCAGTGGGCAGTTTCAGCAGGTGTCCAGGGCCCCGCGATCGATAGAGGCCTCACTCAGATCAAATAGAAGTAGCGGCTCAAATCCGCTACCGCAACCGCTGCGCTTGTGCAGTGAGGCCACACAATGGGAAGCGACTTAACTACTAATTTGACACTTTTAAATAAACACACGTGATGTTTACGATGTTAGTCCTTGATGCATACTGATATCTGTCTCTGTCTCGTAAAAACGTTTGCCGAAAGGTTTGCGTGTGAAAGAGACAGACATAGGTATAACTCCGCCTAGAAATAAGATATTAAAAAAAATCCTAGATAGGCCGAAAGAGGGCGTTAAAATAAACATCTTAGTATACTTAACTCAACTATGACCGAAACACTAATGGGTCAGTATATGATTAAGCGTGCGATACGATGTGACTATTTATGTATGTTTTATATTTTCATATCCACCCTTTATATTTATTGCTTTTCTTTTTTTTGTTTTTGTTATTTTTTAATGCAGACAGAATCTGTGTAATGTGTGTATTAACTTGTTTATCTTGTTTTAAGGAAATGTCCTTTGCCATAGCGTGTGGGGAGAGGGAGAGAGAAATGTTTATTTTTCTCTTCTTTCTTTTTAAATGGCTGTGGCAAAGATATTGTGATATGTTCAGCCAAGCATGTTTTGTTTTTTATTTTTATTCCTGTTTTTTTTTGTTTTGTTTTCTATTTATGTTTTTTTTTATGTTCTTGATGTTATTGATTCGTGCGACACCAAACCGGTTCCAACGGAAGACCAGCGCTAATGGCAACATTAGCACTATGCTGAGTTGGGACCGTTTTGAGACTTCATTGTTTTATTTTATTTTTTATATTTGATTTGATGTCTCAAATAAAATTATTTCTTTCTGACGTCACAGCGACCGGTCTGCGAGCCGTCTATTGTCCCGCGCCTGCAGCAGCAAGATGGCTGCTCACGGTACGCTGTCATTAGCCAACGGGTTGTAATGACAACACCTACGGCGGCGTAACACCTCCTACTTCGAGATGGCGGCGAACGAAGATCCCTTCTCGGCGCATACGCAGACGCCGCTTATAAAACACGATCCCCGAGACTCCGTAACCCGCCCCTCCGACACAGAGAGGTTCGACTCCTCTCAGTCCCCTCCCGTTTCAAGTGCACATCTGAGCGCACTTGTCCTCTAAGCGCATTTTGCGTTATTTTAAACTATGCACTAGTTTAAACTAACGCAGCGCCGCATCATCCCCCTCTCGGGGGTTGATCGCTTCAGATGAAGCTTGTAAGGCCCTTCTGGCCATAAGCATGAATAAAGGGTGTTTTTTAGTCAGTAAGAGTCTGACATAACCTTACAGCCGGCTGGATCCATGAGGATTTCTCACCCTCTCCCCCGCCTGGGAGGAAACAAAAAAAAAAAAAACTCCGTAACCATAACGCTCTTATTGGCTTACGCTTAGCTTTGCTTAAGATTTCTAGATACGTTGTTATTGTTTTGTTTGTTTTTAATTAAAATATTATTCACAGTAAATGCTTAAATTTTTTTTGTGTTTTGCCTTTAGCTAAGTAGCCCGCTTAAATAAATAATAAATAAAAATTGTGAGCCGATTAATCCAGAGTTCGATTCCCAGAGAGTGTACGAGTCCCTAGTTTCTGTTAGATCACCAAACGACAACCAATATTTATTACCAAAAAACTTATATAATTCGATGAAATCGAACCTAAATTACTGACAATACCAACTTTACAGATTACTAGCTTACTAACTTTTACATAAGCTAAGCTTTTCTACTCTCACCCAAAAATTTGGCTTTCTGACTTCAGCATGCTTAGATAAATAATGGTATACTAAGCACATACACATTTTAAAGAAAAATCATCAGTACTCGTATAATGCGATTCAACTAAGAATAGGACCGACTGGGCGCCATATTGTGATGTCATAGCTGTCAATTCAAACCAAATAGGTAGAGTGAGCAAAAAAATAGTTTTTATTTAATAAAACTTATTTACTAAGATTAAGTGAGAAAAAGCATCAGATTTTTTAAAATAACATTTATTTACTAACATTGAGAAAAAAAAACCCACCGATTTTTAATAATATTTATTTATTAAGACTGAGAAAAAACATTAATCGAGAATTTAGCTCTTCTATTCCGCTCATCTCTGCATTATAGCAGGAGTAGTTATGAATTATCATGCACTATTACATACGAACATGCATCCTTTATGTAAACGAAAGTTTGAAATCGAGTTTCTGAACGCAACTTAAAGTGACATTTGGTTGACGATTTAGGTTATCAACTATTCATGGCCAAAGCTCAATAAGTGAAAAAAAAATATCGATATTTGTTATTGTATATTAATTATCAATATTTGTTATTGTTTGTTTACAAATGTTTGGTTTTTATTCTTGAATTAGCGGAGTGCTAAAAAACGATTCCAAGTCTTTTTTTGCAAACCGTACTTTTCAAGCTACATTTGACAGAGAGAGGTCATTGGCTTTCCTATTCTTATTTGAATCGCATTATAGTACACTCATCAGTATGATTCGCTCCATTTCAAGTCATAGTCCACATCAAAGTCATAGCGGCCCCATTATCCAAATATGCCCAGGTCCTCCAATAGGTTAAAAACGGCCCTGCCTATCAGTGTTGCCAGGTCTCCAGATTTTACAGGAGATCTCCTGTTTTTCTAAAATTTCTCCTGTTCTACTGTTTTTCTACATGAATCTCCTGTTTTTTTAGAATACGATTTCCTTTATGAAATTGCATGTTGAGTTGCATTTTCCGCCATGTAGGTAACCTTAATAATTATAAAATGAATGTTATTGTCTAAAAACTAGCTTTAAGGAGTGGCAGAAGTCGCAGAAACACATTCGTTTCTGGACGTTATGTTGATTTGATTTACCAATTCTAGGGGGGGGGGGGGGGTGAAAATCAGAAAAAGTACGCCTCTGCATCTACTGTTTTTCTTGCAGATCTTTCCCTACATTTACTGTTTTTTTCTATGACGCCTCCCGATTTTTAAAAACCGGACCTGGCAACACTGCCTATACCTAATTTGTAAAGAAGCAAACTTTTTCTAATGAGAAAATGGCGCTCATTTCCTAATGGCGCCACGTGCGGGTGGTGAAAATTAGAACTACATCTTTATAGAATTGAAGTGAGACAATGGTATAGATGAAGAGCGCTTCCAAGGAGGTTTGACCGAAATTTAAATAAGAACCGCAAAGAATACGCATGGCGGCGACGCCATGTATGGGATAGTGCGATAAAACGTTTTACCGCACTCTCCCTTGAATGGCCCGTAATTTTGAACTTTCGAACAATGTATACAACCTCCGTAAAGCATTTTTTGAGTAAATACATTGAAAAGTTAATTTTATATAGGTACTCATTTTTATTGAGACAGGAGATTGCTCAAATTGGCCCAAATGCACAAAAAATATTGACATACACGGTAATTCTTGGCGTAATTTATAATTTAATTTACAGTCATTAGATTTCAACGGACACCTTTGTATAATATATTTACTTTAAAAGGGACTTTTAATTTTACCGGTTTGGAAAACATACGAATCATTTTTAATGGCTATGGGTGTAGTAACATTCAGCCAAAGACTGATCGAAGTTGTTTATATAACATAAAAACGAATCTATTTTGTAAAGATCGATAAAATAAATCATTTTAAAAGTTACTCTTATGCATTAACTTTAAAAACAGGCAACTATCTGTTAATCTACATGCTCTTTAAACCTGAATCTAATCCATAATTTCTATATAACTTATTTGTTTTTTATTATTTTAATATGTTCAGTGTATATGGTTTATAGAAGTTCTCAGGGGTGTCCGTCAATAATATTCGTTTCTACAGTAATTTATATATAATTTCGAATCTAGGAAATAATTTTTCATGATTTATTGGTCTTTAGGCCAAACATGTATGGAAGCTGAGCAATCTCCTTTATGAGGCTTAGTCTGGAAAATTTATAGACATACAATAAAGAATGAAAAAATATTACACAGAAACCTTCATTCATAGGACTTTTTAAAGATCTTAAAAAAACAAAGGACCAATGATGCGAGTGAGCAGAGGTCAAACCGGCTTGCAGGGGTCGCTTTGGGGTGGGGGTCATGTAACCGAATTAGGCAAGGTCATCCAGTTGGACAAGGTCATCGAATTAGTCAAGGTCATTGAATAAGTAGGTCAAGGCCACCCAAATGAGGCTTGCATGCCACAAAAATTGGGTTCAAAAAATTAATATTTATATCAAACTAAATTTAAAATAAGATACTTGTTTTTTTTTATTTTAATGTAACCCTCGATTATTTACTCTTTTTTATATTAATCTATTAGTTCTTATATTCTAATTACCATAATAAGAATGTCAATAATTATAAGAAAATGAAATAATCTAAAGATAAAGACAGTAAATATAGCAATTAAGAAGGTCGATGGCGCAGGTGGTTAGCGCATTCAGCTGCGATCGTTATAGTTAAGCAACTTTCGCAGTGGTCGGTCATTGGATGGGTGACCAAAAATTTCTATCTCGAGTTCCTCCGTGATTCGGGACGTTAAACCGTTGGTTCCGGTTGCACCTGCAGTCGCCAACCGCACTGGGCCCGCGTGGTGGGTCATGGCCCAATCTCCCTATTCCATCCATAGGGAAGGCCTGTGCCCCAGCAGTGGGGACATTAATGATGATGATGATGATGATAGCAATTAATTAAATGCTTAAAATAGTTTAATAAAATAGAATGAATTATAGAAATAAGCAAAATAGTTTTAAATGATTAATTATTTTCTCTAAAGTATGAAAAATTGTTATCAAGAAAACCGAATTTTGGAAACAACATTAAAAAATATTCAAAAATAGGCTATCGGTTTAGGTAAAACTGTTTACACAATGATTAACGTAGATATTTGTTTTTTGCCGAATCATCATTTTCATCAGCCTATTAATGTCCCCACTGCTCGGGCACAGGCGGCCATTCGCCTAACAGAAATGCTTTGGAAAACGCTAAAGCTTACGATTTCATTTTGTTATTTCTGACCGCCGAAGGTATTCAAATACCTCGCGCACATTTTCTTTAATATTGTTATTACCACTGCAAAAGAAAAAAATAGAGCGCGAGGCATTTGAAAACCTCAGGCGGCTAGAAATAACAAAATGAAATCGTAAGCGTTAGCGCTTTCCATAGCATTTCCGTTAGGCGAATGGCCGCCAGGTCTTCCCTATGGATAGAATAGGGAGATTGGGCCTTAACTCACCACGCGGGCCCAGTGCGGGTTGTCGGGTGCTAACGATTGCAGATGCAGCCGAGACCAACGGCTTAACGTGCCTTCCGAAGCACGGAGGAACTCGAGATAGAAGATTTTGGTCATCCATCCAATGACCGACCACTGCGAAAGTTGCTTAACCACAACGATCGCAGCCGAACGCGCTAACCACCCGTGCCATCAATCTCCTCAGAGCCAGAAACATATCATCGTCAAAAGGTTTTTCGCTATAAAATATATTTATTTCACATTACAAGCTTCCCGTTCCAGACTCCAAAAATCAAGAGGTTTATTCGGGATTGTAGTATTACACTGGGTGCACTGTTTAATAAAATGCCCCAAGATCTGATTGAGCTTCCTCTGACCAATTTTAAATCTCACATCAAGAATACTTTTGAGTAAGGGCTATTATAAAATTGATAATTATCCTAACCACAATTGTTTTTAAAGGCGTTGAAAGTGAAGGGTACATAATCACACGAAAATAATATTAATGCAACACTTCTTGGGATTATTGAATCATCAATATCATCATCAACAGCCTATCCTAGTCCACTGCTGGAATAGGCCTCTCCAATTGCACGCCACTCAGATCGATCTTGGGCTACTCGCATCCAGCTCCTGCCAGCCACCTTGCGCAAATCGTCACTCCATCGTGCCTGAGGACGTCCTACACTACGTTTGGCTAGACGCGGTCTCCACTCCAGAACTCGTCTACCCCAACGGTTATCGGTTCTTCGGCAAATATGGCCAGCCCACTGCCACTTCAACTTGCTAATCCGGTTTTTTTACGATTACGATTGTTGAATGGCTAGAATGCAATAATTTTAAAAGTAACATTCCAAAATAAATATATGCAATTGGAACATATTATAAAAAATACCAGAAACTTAATATTAGTTGGAAATAAACTAATAGTTGAATCAGTGTGTGCGGCACGCCGGGCTGTCGCAGTAGCGAGAAGTTACCGACCCGAATTTGCTTGGAGGAGAGTCGGGAGTCAGTGGCGGGGCAAGACCTATATTTTATATGGGCAAGACAGATTTCGCGAGGCCCTGTTCTGTGGCGAGCTGAAGACTGATTTTATAAAATAATAAAAAAGCAATGCATAAAAATTTTTGAGGCGCGAGGTCCCTTGTATTGTATCGCGAGGCCATAGGTGGTGGCCCACGCCTTACGCCGCCTCTGTCGGGAGTGTCAATGCTCGTGGACTGTATCAGAATAAAACTCCAAGCATCCTTTGCTCAAGAAATGCGGTAGGTGCTAATGATGGATCATTACTGTGGAGCCTTGTTGTTCCAGAGAGAACCGCTTCCATTTTCATGAGCGCCGGTTGCAATGCAGTTGATGGAGATAAGACATTTATAACACAAAGGAAATAAATTCGAGCCGTATTTGAACTGCGATAGATTGATTCATGTCGAACAAATTGCAGAGATTATTAAATTACGTAACGTTGCCTTTTTATATATTTTATACTTTTGTTTGTTTGTTCATCGATATAAAACGAATATTTCTCCTCAAAAAAATTAGCAAAGCATCTCATCGTAATCTTCGTTCTATGTAGGTATAAAAATAAACTTTACTATCCCGCTACAAAATTAACAGTTGTATCTAATAATTTCTTTACAATGTGCATTAAAATATATAATAAACTAGCGGCCCGCCCTCGCTTCGCTTCGGTGTAGAGCTGAAGTGTAGACTACAGTTTTTGTTCTCAGGCTTGTATTATACATAATGACATTCATCTATGATTCTTCTTATACCTGCATGCAAAGTCTCAGTCCGATCGATTTAAAATTGTCAAAGTTTCATACAAACTTTCATTCCCTATTTTATCCCTTTGGGGGTAGAATTGATCAAAATCCTTTCTTAGCGGATGCCTACGTCATAACATCTACCTGCATGCCAAATTTCAGCCCGATCCGTCCAGTGGTTTGGGCTGTGCGTTGATAGATCACTATGTCAGTCAGTCACCTTCGAGTTTTATATATATATAGATTACCAGATCAATTAAGAATTTTTAAATATAGCTATCTTAAATCCTCTGTTAAACAATAGCTTGTGGATAAATGTTTTTATAGCATACAAGAATACTTAAATTATAAATGGCTGTTATATTATTACAGATAAGATGAATTTGTTGAGTTTATGTAGACCGTATGTTAATTTTATTTTGTGTTGTCTGAAAAGGTAGGAATAAGTGAAACATATACCTTTTGTACCTAAGCATTAAGATCTTTTTACCTTGTTTCGTTACAAAATAAAGAAATTGAATTGAATTAATGATCGTACTGGATGGACATAATGTTTCTTGTGGTATCTAATGCCGCTTCCTACATACTTAAACTAGCAATAGACTAAATAAAGTTAAGAATAAAACTTATTGTACCTAACTATACACCTATATCTATATTTGAAATGATATAATGGAAGACGAATTCTCTTTTTGAAGTTATACTTCTTTAGGCGCGTTATAAAAAAATTATGAGAGTGAAATTTTAAGATGCGCGCGCATCTGTAACACAAAAAATTAACACCATGAAGTTGATCGCTTTAGCGACCAACTTCATGTGCCGCGCTGCCATTACCGCGTCGCCCGCCGCACCGTACGCATGCGCGGCCACTCGCGGTCCTAGCGCGGGAAACACGTACAACAAACATCGGGAAAAGTTACGAGTTTTGAATTTAGAACAGAGACTGTTTTCATATCTATATATATAAAAATGAAACCCGTTTTCCGTTGTCACGACATAACATGAAAACGGCTTGACCGATTTGGCTGTTTTTTTTTTGTAGTTTTCTAATACTCTGTACAAGGTTCTTACGGAAAAAAATATAAAGAAAATCCCAAGGGGATAAAATAAGGAATGAAAGTTTGTATGAAACTTTATCAATTTTAAACCGATCGGGCTGAGACTTTGCATGCAGGTATAAGAAGAATCATAGATGAATGTCATTGTGTATAATACAAGCCTGAGAACAAAAACTGTAGTCTACACTTCAGCTCTACACCGAAGCGAAGCGAGGGCGGGCCGCTAGTTTATAATATTTATCCACATGTTTCTAGTTTGTATATTCGGAATACGTGTTTGAGTTTCATACAAGTGCAAATCACATATGTTCTAATAAATTATATTCAGTAGCGATTTTAATTGAATATTTTGATTATTTATTTATTTTTTCAAATTAAAACTGAACTTTATTGACTGTGTCCTTTTCCAGACTTTTTATTAATTTATTGTAATTAATTATTTGCATGCTATTAAAAACTAATTTTAAACGATGCCAAAGAAGGATAACTTCTCACGCGCCTACATAAGTACACGCACCCATTTTTTTTATGCAAAATAGGCAATGCTTTTGACCACAATCTCACCTGATGGTAAGCGATGATGAGGCCTAGGATGGTACTCGCCTGCCTAGAAGATTCCTGTTCACTCTGACCTTGAAGACGTCCAGATTATATTGGTCCGGGAAAACAGACCTCGGCAAGGAGTTCCACTCCCTAGCCGTTCGTATAATGAAGGCCGAAGCAAATCGCTTCGTGCGAATGGGAGGAACTTTGACAACATAAGGGTGGAAGCCCTCGCCGCGCCTGGTCGTCCGGTGGTGGAAAGGGGAAGGGGGGATCAAATTATGTAATACCTCCGCACACTCTCCGAAATGTAACCGATAAAACACCGAGAGGCAAGCTACACGTCTTCGGTGGTCAAGGCTCTAGAGGATTCAGAAGTATCTCCGAAGTCATCTTGCAACTTAACGACTGTGTATATAATAAGCAGCTTTTGCCGAGTATCTTGCCGGTTCTTCTTAATGCAAGGTCTTCCGCTGTAGTTTAGCGAATCGATGACGACCGCTCGACCTTCGCCGCTTTTTGACTTTGAGTTTGAGATTAAGGAATTTAGTCTATTACAGTCATGTCAGTATTACCGTAAGCTTTCTCTCACCTGCTCCTGTTAGGTGATCCTGCCATGATGCTGGTTGCTGCAGCTGTGAGGCTGCTGTGCCTCGGCGCACAGGGGTGGTGGTGGCTCGACGTGGCCGAGTAAGAACTGGACACATCAATACTTTGTTAAATACTTACACGTTGCATATCATCATCATCATCATCAGCCTATTAATTTCCCCACTGCTGGGGCACAGGCCTTCCCTATGGATGGAATAGGGAGATTGGGCTATGACCCTCCACGCGGGCCCAGTGCGGATTGGTGGGTGCTAACCACATGCTGATGCAGCCGGGACCAACGGCTTAACGTGCCTTCCGAAGCACGGAGGAGCTCGAGATACTAATTTTTGGTCACCCATCCAATGACCGACCACTGCGAAAGTTGCTTAAGTTCAACGATCGCAGCCGAACCCGCTAAACACTTGCGCCATCGAGCTCCTCATAGCGCTGCATATATATGAAGCAATATTTATACCTTGGCCTCTGGCTGAAAACCAGCGTAATGGCATTCTGTGTCATGATATGTGCTGAGCTGGAGATTTTTTGCAATGAAACTTCTTTGCGTACGGGGTGTAAATGGAAAAAACCTACGGAAAAGATGAAACGGGAAATGCGTCACCAGCATCACACGACTATATACATGTGTGTGTGTGTGTGGGGGGGGGGGGGGGGGGGGGTGAGTGCGCTGCTCCTTTCCCCTATGCCTTATGCACCGCTTAATGTTAGGTTATTAAAGAAAAGAATTAAATAAAAAATCATTCCGACGAAGCAGCCCGTAAAGGCTGCGAAACGTCAATAAATAAATGAAGTTTCGTGCATTAACCCGTAAAAAACTAGTTTTATTTAATGAGTGAGTTGCGTGAAAACCTAAGAAACAAAGAAGTTTTACTTCCGATGTGTATTCCGTGTACGCTATTTTGTTTTGTCACTACAACACCATAGTAGTCGATGCTGTATTTAGTCTGTGAATGTAGTACTACAGTTGGCAAAAAAAAATCTTTCTTTTTAATAAGAAACTTGGCAATTGTCTCCAGTGTGATTGATCAGTGGAATTCAATTGCAATGGGCTTTGTTCCTAACCTTTTATCCATTATTTAGGTTAATATTTATCCAATGATACTCACAAATAACGTGCTTTTCTATTAGTAAAAGAATTTTCAAAATCGGTTCAGTAGATTAAGGGATTACCCCCTAAAATCTTAAAAATCTTCATCTCTTTATAATATTTGTATACATTGAGAGGAGGTCGATTCGATGGCACGGGTGGTTGTTAGCGCGTTCGGCTGCGAGTGTTGAAGTGCTTCTTTCGCAGTAGTCGGTCATTGGATGGGTGACCAAAAATCTTCTATCTCATGTTCCTCCGTGTTTCGGAAGGCACGTTAAGCCGTTGGTCCCAGCTGCATCTGCAGTCGTTAGCACCCGCCAATCCGCATTGGGCACGCGTGTTGGGACATGGCCCAATCTCCCTATTCCATCCATAGGGAAGGCCTGTGCCCCAGCACTGCTCAATCTATCATACACTGAGTGGTGACTAGAAGTAGCTGAGTAAGAACTGGATGCAGTAAAGATTGTTAAAAAAGAAAAATGAGAATTGTCTCTATTCTAATTTATTCATGATAAGTATTAGGAGATTCCGTCTGAGAAGGTAGCTGTTGCAGTAAAATTATGTGCAAAATTCTATGGCCTTATATATTTAAGTTTCACAAAATGCTGTTCATACCCATGAACAGCATTTTATTGAATTCATCATTTTCTTCATTATATTATTCAACAAATTATGTGTGTGGTCAGAAGACTAACTCAAAATAAATACAATAGATTGGTGGGTGCTAATAACTGCAGATGCAGCCGGGACCAACCGTGCTTTCCAAAGCACAGAAGTGCTGAAGACAATATATTTTTTGTCACCCATCTGATGACCTACCCAACTTCCATAAAGTCCATCGTCATCGTCAATTAACATTTTTGAAACGACACAGTTTGTTGTTAGGTTTTACTATTTGCTTACAAAACGTGACGTACCCCTTCAAAGTATATTTTTGCTAAATAAAACTAGTTTTTACGGGTTAATGCACGAAACTTTATTTATTTATTGACGTTTCGTAGCCTGGTCTTTCGAAGGTAGCTCGATAAATTAAAGAAAAGTTTTATTCTGACGACGAAGCCTGTAAAGGCTACGAAACGTCAATAAATAAATAAAGTTTCGTGCATTAACCCGTAAAAACTAGTTTTATTTAATGAGTGATGTGCGTGAAAACCTAAGAAACAAATATATTTTTGCTTTCATAATCAATTCAACTAAAGAGATATTTTATTGTACACAATAAGCCATTCGATAAGGTAACACAAACCTATGTCGTGGTGAACCCTGTATAACTTCGTCTTCGCTCCTGGTCCCCGACGTGTGTGTGGACCCGTGGCTTTTGGGGGAGCTTGTTTTCAGCTCTGACGTAGATTTGTTTTTCTACAATTAGAGAAACTTGATATAAATCTAATTATGGTCTGCCACAAGGGTCAACAGCAGGTCCCTTTCTTATTTACCATTGAAATTTTATTATAATCAATGAAAGTTAACGATATTTGGGCCAGTAAAATGTTTTATTTTACATTAGTCTATAATAAAAATAATATCGGATCATAAACATGATTAACCTTTCAGTAAGTAAGAAGTTGTGTTAAAGCGTAACAAAATCTATATTTTTAACATCACTGCTTGAATATTTGCCAATTTTAGATATTTTTTAAGCAGCTCAAGTAAGTTACCTTTATAATGATAAACATGTTAACGATAATTTTGCTCCACGAAGGTTCTTTGCACACAACCTCCAGAGCTTCCAGGTTATATCATTAGTTCCTCCCAAAAGTCATGCCAATTTGAACCCAATTACTAGGACGGTAGGCGCTTACCTTAAACTTAATACCGGCACTTTTGATAGAGTCTGAGTGTGAATCAGTGAACACGCCTTTGACTGGGGTGGAATGGGATGAACTGCCGCAAACAGATTCCCTTCCGCCAAAAACCTGAAAAAAAAATATGAAATATATTTTGCGTTTCTGGATGTACATTGATGGCTTATTACTAAGGTTCCGGTGTTACCCTTTGGGTGCCCAACCCTTAAACTTTTAGTCCGAAAAAGCTTAGTTCGACCCAGTAGATTGTAGGTGACATGTAGTATAAGTGACAGAGAAGTAAGTATATTGACTTTGTGTTGATCCAAAAATATTTGGACGGCAAACCTCACAGGTACAGTGCAGCAAATTTTACGCACCTGAGAGACACATTACCGGCGTAGACGCCATATTTTATAGAATTCTCATGTAATTACATTGAAGTAACTAGTAGCAGTGACTCCAATGTATTGACTACCTATTTTGTGAAGCACAAGTAAATACTGTATAATAGAATCAATGAATTTTATTTACGAGAAACGCACTCGCCAAGCCACCAACATCGAACCTGCACAACGTAAAAGGAGCAACGTGATGGCCAAGGGAAGTTACAGCATACCAAGCTGCTAAACGTGTACAGCTACTATATTTTGTCATACACGGTCTGATAATGGAAAACTTTTGTTTAAAAAATAACTCACAATACGCATTCAATATTTACTAAAAATACAAGTCACCACAAGACAATACAGATCCACAGTCAAACTAGTACTTTTGCATAATAACAATCCTAACATCACGTATTTTATTACCATTACCATTCTAGGAATAAGTCATATTTCCAATAACCCTGCATAGGGAATGCTTGTAAGAACAATCTTTTCGTTGATTCACGTACCCTTATAGCATCGGAGACTAATGGTTCGCAGCAGCATCCATCCTCGTAGTACAACGCCGTGTATTTGTTCTTGAGCCACGCCAGACTCCTGTCTGCCAGCTTGGCTTGGCTCATTAACGCCCTGATCACAGAATGGAGGCCTACAGCCCAAACTCTGAAAATAAAACAGGTACAACTTATAGGGTATTTGACAAGTTTTAGAAAATGATCTCACGTTATTTACTAATGTTTATAGAGTCCATAAAAAGCGAAGCGAAATGGATATTCATCATTATGTTGTGTATTTCGGTAAAAAAACCAAATCAAAAACTCTATTTTCTAGTTGCCGCGAAAAACGTATCTCTGGACAATATGGCGTCTCACTGGTGTGTCACGTCACACGACTGTCATTAAAACGTCAAACCATACAATCAAATGTCACTTTAACCGAAAGTTTACTTGCGTGTGACGTCATTTTAGGTTCCACTAATCCAATAGACAAGAAAACTATTATCTTTATCGTGGGTTTTTAGTAAAATAATGAATATTTTTTTTGTAAAAATAGTAAAAACTCCTGCCAATGTTTACTCATAATACAGATGCTAACAATTTATTTTTAATACTGTCAAATACCCTATTCCAAGATGTTCGATGGCATTTTTAAACATCTTTCTCCCAGTACAGTGAAAGGATTACAAACGGCTAGGGAGTGGAACTCCTTGCCGAGGTCTGTTTTCCCGGACCAATATAATCTGGACATCTTCAAGGCCAAAGAGAATAGGCATCTTCTAGGCAGGCGTGTACCATCTTAGGCCTCATCATCGCTTTCCATCAGGCGAGATTGTGGTCAAACGCCTTGCCTACTAAGCATTAAAATAAAAAAAAGGATTGCTGACCAAATTTTTTTATTTCGAATTTCTAGTCAAGTCCATGGTTCAAGCTTCAGTTCAGATGAAAACTGCTGATGTATTTATTAGAATTCGGTTAGTGGTCATTTCTCCTTACGCTGTTGGTTCAGCTGCTTCTTTAGATGATAGCATCCACCAAGCTCTGGTCCCACTTAGTGGGTCATGGCCCATTCATTCTCCTCCATTTATAGGGAAGGCCTGTGCCTTACAGATGGAGATAATAATAATCTCACAATGATGATGATAAAATTAACGATTTAAATCTTATGGCGGCTGTGAAATTACCGACGAGCGCAACTATACGCAGGTTTTGATTGAGTAACATCCGAGGTCCTCATATATCGCCCTATATTTCCTTTTCTACGCGGCAATTTGGGCTTATTATTACAGCCACCTTAAGGTTGAATCGTTGTTACTTGTGAAAACTACATCGTTACTTGTGAAAATTTAACTGAAGCATAACATGGTGGAAACACAAAAATATGAGTCTGTCAATGATGATGAAAGCCTTACTTGTAAGAATAAGAAGGCAACACGAAGTGGACAGTCCTGTTGTCGCTAAGCGTTTTCCCGTAGACAAGGCTAATGATGTGCGGACTGTGGGCCTCCAGCCCGTGTCTCCGGGCGGACGCAGTCAGTTCAGTGACGTCACGGGGTTCTAACAGCTTCCCTCCTAAACGCATGTCCTTCACGCATTGGAGGTCGATGAAGCTGGAATATTAGAGGTATTGCTAGCTTTATCAAAGATAAGGCATATCATCATGATGGATCGATGAGGTCGATAGCGCAGGTGGTTAGCGCGATCGTTGAAGTTAAGCAACTTTCGCAGTGGTCGGTCATTGGATGGATGACCAAAAATCTTCTATCTCGAGTTTCTCCGTGCTTCGGAAAGCACGTTAAGCCGTTAGTCCCGGCTGCATCTGCAGTCGTTAGCACCCGCCAATCCGCACTGGGCCTGCGTGTTGGGTCACGGCCCAATCTCCCTATTCCTATTATAGGGAAGGCCTGTGCCCTAGCAGTGGGAATATTAATAGGCTGATGATGATGATGACATCATCATATTAAGCTATTCTGGCAATTTGATAATGAAGTTGAATAGAATAGATAGGTGTTTTGTCAACTTGTCAATTTCTGGATGAAACCTTAATAAATTTTGATGAGTTTTCTCCTAAATTATTTCTATTGAAGCTGTGTATCGTAAGAGGATAGGATGATTGTAATGGACTGTGAGACTCTAGTCGGTGCTTTTAAGCTGATGCCGTCATCAGCTCTATGACGTCAAGGAGTTCTTCAGCTTCCTCCTAAACAATACGCATTGGAGGCCGATGAAACTGATTTTTTTCTACCGCTCCCCACTCAGTGGCAGTACGTTTTTAAGCTATTTTGCTATGAAAACTTCTTTACTTTTTCATTCCAGTTCTCGCTTGTATTCTTCTCGTACTTTTATTCTGCATTTTTTGTCTTTCTCGTATACTTCCTCACACACACACCAACGGTTGGTATTACCGCCTAGTCTAGTATTATGCTTATTTCTTCTATCGGGGGTTGGTACTCTAACATGCCAATCCGCACTGGGCCCGCGTGGTGGGTCATGGCCCAATCTCCCTATTCCATCCATAGGGAAGGCCTGTGCCCCAGCAGTGGGGATATTAATAGGCTGATCATGACGATGATGATGACTCTTAACATGTGTTTTCTTTGCTTATTTTCTTTCACATTACAAAGTTCTTAGTTATAGACTGGGAAACTGGAATATTAGGGGTGTTATTAGCTTCATTAGTTGTTTGGTATATGTGTATTACATTAAACTATGTGGGCAGTTGGATGATGAAGGTGAATATGTTAAATAAGAGTTTCAATAACTGAAAATATCTGCATGATTCCTTAAGAGGTTGAATGTGCAATTTCTCTTATTATGTATAACGCACTAAACTATTAAAAAATCAGTTTCGTTAACTAGATAATTTCTATAAGATTTCTTGATATAATCCGTTTTATGAGTCTGTCAGCTTAAAATAGTCTGGTTTATCGATCTATATAAATATAATATGATGTATTATAAAATGCTAGAACGATTGTTATGGACTCTGGGATTTCAGTTACTGTCTTATGGCTAAAGCCGTCAGTGCGGTGAGGTCGTGGAGTTCTAACAGCTTCCGGCCTAGACGCATGTCTCTCACCGCATTGGAGGTCCACGAATATTAGCTTCATTACTGATTTTAGTATTATATTGTTTTAAACTTTCATGGTCACTAACATTATAACTATTAACGGGATTGTTACCATGTACCTTGTTTTTTATGAGTCTTCGATATTCAAGGTTCCAAGGAATTCAATTCAGTTACTCCGTGATCATGGCGCTTGCAACAGTGCCGAAATATCGGAGATAAAAAACAAGGTACATGATAACAATCCCATTAATAGTTATAATGATTTTAGTCTTTTAGTTTAGAAATATTGTGTATTATTACTTGCTTAAAGTCAAGAAACGTCTATTATTATTATTTATCAAAATATAGCTATTTTATAGTACTAATTACTAGTGAGATTTCAGTTGGTGTGGCACAATTACTTTTTCAAACTTATTTCAACAAGAAAATATGTCTCTATATATCTACTGATTTCTTTTCCTATTCCTTCTCTGTGCATTCTGTACGTCTATGGAACTCTTTGCCAGAAACTATTCGAAGGGCTCGCACTCTGAACTCGTTCAGGGATCAAGTTCGGAGTTATTTCTTATCCCAACAGTGATGTAAAAAATTTCCTTCATCCTCTCTTTCCTTCCTTAGATATATCTGTTTTCCTGCAATTGATATTATTATTATTTTCTCTAACACCCCTCCTTTTCTCCTTCATATTTATTTATCTTTCTATTATGGGTTGCCTGGAAGAGATTGCTGCCTAGCAATAAGGCCGCCTATATTGTGTACGTTCTATCTATCATGTTTTTTAATTTACTTGTGTTTTCTTGTATGGTGTATTACAATCTATACTTATAATAAATCTGTAGAGAGGTCAATTCTGTACATGAAATATATTTTCAAAATAACTATCAGGGGGTGATTAGTGATCGATACTGATGCCAAAAATGCAATCAGTAAAATTTTTGTCTGTCTGTCTGTGTGTATGTTCCTTATAGAAACAAAAACTACTCGACGGATTTTAACGAAACTTGGTACAATTATTCTTCATACTCCTGGGCAGGTTATAGTATACTTTTCATCACGCTACAATCAATAGCAGCAGAGTAGTGAATGGAAATGTTGGGAAAACGGGAGAAGTTACTCCATTTTTTAAGCTTCCGTCGCGTGTGCAGCCTTAATGGTTAAAGTTACATAGAAATCATGTATGACGGAAATATTCTACATAAAATTGTCAAAAAAATATCCCACAACAGCATATGTCTATCTTTTATGGTTGACCCACAATAACACGTGTAATTATATAAATAAAGTCATTGTTTATAGCACAAGCCTGAGAACAAAAATTATAGTTTACACTACAGCTCTACACCGAAGCGAAGCGAGGGCGGACCACTAGTAAAGAATATTATTATTATTATTATGTTAACTTAGTACTTAAACTTGATCTCGAAAGGTATATCATCACTTTAAACCTGTCGTGTGTCTCAATGAGAATTCTCTCAACCTTTAACATGTAAAAGATGGGCATTAATTTTTTTACATACCCTTCCTCCGCTACTAATCCAGCTTCATTCTCATGCGCTAGGTTAGTGGAGTACTTCAGGGGTATGACCTCTTCGGGATTGTATGATAAGCTCACTTCAGGTTGCTGCACATTCTCCGACGGAAGGTCTCCTGGAAATAAAACAATATTAATTAATATTCGGTCACTCGTGTGGGATGCCACATGCGTGGACACTGTTGCCCCATCTCACGTGAGAGCGACCGCTCGCAAAGCCGGCTCAGCTGCGGCGACAGCCGAAACCAATAAAAGTCGTAAATATGGGGCCTTGGGAGAGCCGTATATATTTGCACCTTTTGCCGTGGAGACCCTGGGCCCTTGGGGTGCGGAGGCCCGTCAGCTATTTAAGGAGATTTCCACACGCCTCATCGACGCCTCAGGGGATCCAAGGGCTGGCGCGCATTTCGGACAAATGTGCGTGTGGACTGAGTGATCTTTTCAAAAAACTCATCCAATCACAACCAAATTATAAGAGGATTTAGGAAATAATTGTGAAAACTTAATGGTAAGGTATAAAATTTGTGAAACCTAAACAAAGAAAGTTAGAACTAATTAACTGGATCACTCAATCTGGACACCTGAAGAATAAGCCATAACGCGTATCCAAGAAAATACTACCTATGTGTTTATAATTTGTATTTGATTGAGTGCCGAGAATTGTGTAAGTTTTGTTTTTAGAAGTTTTAAAGATGTTTTTAAGAGTGTTTTCACTATATAATACATAATTTCAACATAAAATGACGTTTTTAAGTGACAAATTTTCAGCAAAGTTAGGAATTGTCACACTTTATTAGGTTTTTCATACTAAGGAATTCTACACACAAAAAAAGATCAGAATTTTGTAAGTAACCAAAGAAATTAACTTTTTATTATTCTAAGTTTTTTTTCTAACATTCATAGTCTACTAGAATGTTACCTAATCGATAAATCCGTAGGACAAAGTATGTAAAATAACTGGTTCTTCTTCTTTGCTGTTATACATTTTTCCCATCAAATCATCATATCAGACTATTTTTTCGTTATGGACACCATGTCCTCTGTAGTGGCCAATATTATCGGGACTTCATTCATTGCACTGCCACCATCATTACCCCATTGTGGCACAACGATGCCTAATATCAAAGAACTTGCTCGATGCTTTGGATAGGTTACAGCGGCGCGCGATCCGCATCATAGGCGATGAGGAGGTGACTAAACACCTTGAGCCTCTTCAATTACGCCGTGATGTGGCGTCACTAAGCGCGTTCTATCGTCTGTACCACGGCGAGTGTTCTAAGGAGTTATTCTCTCGCATTCCACCTTCTCCTTTCCTTCAGAGGACCACGCGCGCTGGCCTACGTTGTCACCTCCTAACTGTGGCCACAATTTCAACGCGTACAAAGAAATTTGGTGACTCATTTCTTTGTCGCACTATCCGTAAATGGGATGCTCTGCCCGCTCACGTGCTCGCTCCCTCTTACAACCTGGGATCCTTTAAAAGAGGCGTGAAGAAGCAACTTGCAGGCCGGCAGGGTGGAGATGGCTGGTGTGGCAGGCAGAACTGCTGTATCTGCTATCTTCGCGTCTGGACTTTACTTTCAGTTAACATCAGGTGGGGTGCACTCATTTGTCGGGCCTATCTACATAAAAAAAATTATAAACAAACTTGCATTAAATGCACTGCTCAATACCGCTTCGCAAGTTGCAAAGAATATATATATACAATGTTAGCATTGAATAGGGTAGTCGAAAAAAATCCGACAAAATAAAAAAGTAAAAATATAACAGTTACTGGGACGATTGGTTCGTCAAATTTTAGTACAACATTTTTCACAATTTCTGATGTAACTACCTTCTACCTATAAGTTTGGGTTTATTAAATATAGTTCGATAAGGATCACTCAGTTGTGTTAGCATTTTTTACAGATCGGTCAATAGTACAGTTATTGTTTTTATCTTAGTTTGTCTATGCTAAATCACGCCACATCACCTTACCTCCCTACCATCTTATCACGTGACGTGAAGGGGGGACGGACTAGCGAGTGGAGCGGTCATAAATACGGTATTCAGTCGAGAGCCTTCGTCGTGAATAGTGGTCCAAAATTTAACGTGGTGTTGCTGCTAAATATTCTTGTTATAATAATTTTAGTTTATATTACAGTGAAGTACAAGTTGAATAAAGCAAGTGGAAAATTAACATTGTGGTTTAACTTCTGGAAACTAATCTAATAGTTTCAGAAGCGGGATGGACTGAGAATATCCTGATATTCTCACTACGCCCAGAAAAAAACGCAAGTTATTTTTTATTTTACTTTTTTTTCTCATTCATAAGTGCTAATTTCATAACTCCTATATTTAAAGTTTCAAGAACGTTACATTTTTTTTTTATTATTATTATTTTACATGATCATACACGTCCCAATAATGCTTCTGCATGTATCCTGCCAGGGCTACTCCCTGGGGTTACGTGTAGTTGCTGTAAAAATACACACCTTACTGGGGCTACTCTCTGGGAGTGTGTAAATGAAGTTATAATCTTATTGTTTCTCTTGAATACTTTTGCATTAATTAATAGTAACCTCCAGAGGCTATTGCCTGGGGTACGTGTAATTGTTGTCCAAATGCACACCATATTGGGACTACTCTCAAAGGGTGTGTAAATGTGTTTATATATATATATATATTTTCTTCTTGAATACTTCGTGGGCTACACTGAGTTTGCATTAATGTGGCCATTGTGTAATTGAACACTGAGATATGATATAGCACTTCTCTATAAAGTATGTAATCAATGCAACTCGGTTTTGCATAAGAGTCCTTTCACATTTTTTGCAAAAAACTAGCCTCGAGCGCCTCGTTTACCCCCTTAGAGAGATTTTGACTATTTCCAATAGAAGTAAACAGTAGATTTATTCTTCCTATTGTAAGTTAATGTAGACTATTTGAAAATACTATTTTCTTTTTTTTTGTACTGATCGTTCTACTGCAGCTAGTTTACGGAAAAACGATAATATGCACAACTTCAAATGCCCCAATATCTCAAAAAAAAATTGATCAAATTAATTACTACGACGTCAGAAATATGTTTTTGTTGTAACATAATGTATGAGAATTTTAATTTTCCATATCATTATGGTTTCTGGTTTAAAACATTTATTTCTCAAAACAGAACACAAAATTCACTTACATGAGAAAACAAAAGAATAATCCAGTACGTGTGTATTTAGTTGGACATGCACACACTTATATCACAAATCACTATTGAAAAATGTTTTTTTTTTTACTATAACTGTTAATAATTTACAAATTGATGACTTAGTTCAAACAATGCATATAAATATTTGTTACGCAAACATCTGTAAAATGTGGGTAGTCCGTTTTCTGTAAGAGAAATCAAGTCTATATTACGTATCGAAATCCGTTTGCTATCAATAGCCGATACAAATTGCCTTCAGAATGATGTTAAGTTTTTATATGACGGCTGAGCTAGCAGTGGAGAGAAAGGACGCCATATTTTATGATATACGCATATATACATACATCTTATGCACTATTAAATTTATATATGTTTTTAAGTAATTTTTATTAATGATTTGATAATAAGGCATTTGATATTGTTGTTAAAATGATATTGAGTTATAATAGAATTACTATCAAAACTTTCATAAAACTAATCTACCATCATTGAACTACTGAAATATCTATATTTTTTTATAATTAGTTCATTACTAATTACTTTATAAGACTCGAAACATCTCCCGTGAAATGCAATATATACTAGTGCAAATCTGCCTACGCGCCGATCAGTACGGCAGTGGCGCAATTTTGTAAAAGGGCTCTTAATATTTTTTTTCATCTGACTGGGGACTACCCTATGTGCTCAGATGTTATTTTTACTCATGTACATATTACCTTATCTTCTAAGCGTGTTTTCATTATATAAGGCTGTTCTAATTTCATCCAGATTGAATGTGGTCAGTTGTCCCTTCGTACTCTACGAAAAATGACTTTTATTTTTTATGTACGCGAAATAATGTCCGTTTCAGATATGGAGGAATACAATAGAAACGGCTGTGAAGGTAGACAGACGTTTGAATCATTTAATGACCTAGGAGTGCCTGGTATGGGCCGAGGTCTACGTAATGCGGACGACCTAGGAGTGCCTGGTATAGGCCGAGGTCTACGTAATGCGGATGACCTAGGAGTGCCTGGTATGGGCCGAGGTCTACGTAATGCGGATGACCTAGGAGTGCCTGGTATGGGCCGAGGTCTACGTAATGTTTTTTTTTGTTATCAAGGTATTAATTTGTACAATAAACTTAATAAAGAACTAATGTTATATCCGTTAACAGTAGGAGATTGTAAAAAAAATTTGTAAAAGGCTGAGTTCAGGCATTAAGCTATTCAGACACAGAAAATCTACTTAGCCATCTAAAATAAATTCTGTTAAGTGATCAAATTTTTGCTTATAATAAAAAAATAATTAACTACCATGCATTTATAAACGTTTCTGTTTATCTCTCAACCTTTAATTTTTTGTTTTTGTATTTACCATGAATAAATATTATGTGTATACAGGTTCAATATGGTTATGAAGAACATTGTTATGTATAGATTATTTTCCAGGGGTAAGGACCTGGTGATCCGTAGTACAGGTTAACGCCGGTTTCGGACACCAGCTTCTTACAACGCCCAATAATATTACTTAAGTGTTGCTTAACCTGTATTTTATGTGCTTCAATTGTTGTAAGAAGAAATAAATAAATTTATTATATTATTATTATTATATTAATGCGGACGACCTAGGAGTGCCTGGTATGGGCCGAGGTCTGCGCAATGCGGAAGGCCTAGGAGTGCCTGGTATGGGCCGAGGTCTACGCAATGCGGAAGACCTAAGAGTGCCTGGTATGGGCCGAGGTCTAAGGAATGTGGATGACCTAGGAGTGCCTGGTATGGGCCGAGGTCTACGCAATGCGGATGACCTAGGAGTGCCTGGTATGGGCCGAGGTCTAAGGAATGCGGACGACCTAGGAGTGCCCTGTTGTAGTGGCCGAGGTCAAAATTTAGAAAGTTCTGATGAGGTTGACTAATTACTGTTGTTTGTTTTATATAAAACTTTGTAACACCTTTTGGCAAAAGCGGAGCACAGATAGGATTTATATTCTAAGAGATTGCTTACTGTTGATCTATTAACCAGGAAACCATGCTGATGAGGTGATGGAAATGGCTTGAAATGTGAGTGGAGTGTCTCATATATTAGAGATTCAAGTGGCTTGGCAAAGCGAGACAAAATACTGATGGGTCTGTAGTTGCTGATTTGCTCTCTGTCACCAGATTTATATATGGGAATAACATATGCAGTCTTTCAAAGACTAGGAGGGGTGCCACACTCTAATGACTTATTGAGAAGTATGAACAGAGGAGCGCTGGGCTCATCGCGGCGGCTCTTTATAAAGTGAGGAGGGATTTGATCTGGGCCGGCTCCTTTACCAATGTCAAGAGACCGTATTTCTGCTTTAATGCTATCATAGTTTATCCTTGCGTCTGGCAGAAGCAAACCACGATTGGCTGTTTTGTTAGGCGAGTAGAGATAGCAGTTATTTTTTTCATGGACGGAACTAAAGTGTTTCGAAAACATTTCACATATCTCCTCCACATTTGAGGATGTGACGTCGCCGTGTGTCATGGTTCGGGGTATGCCAGTGGATTTTCTTTTGTCGTTTACATATCTAAAGAAGTTTTTAACATTAAGTTTGACGGAACTTTCAACAGACTCGAGATGGGACCTATAACATTTGTTCAAAAGTAACTTGCAACGAGCACGAAGCAAGTCAAGGGAGTCATAATCACGAGGGTTACCATATTTTTTGTACCGCCTGTGATACTTGGGTTTTTCATTCATACAACGAATCAGTGCGGGACTAAGCCAGAAAGGAAATTTATTGGATCTATTGCTCGCTTAGGGTGTATGTTTATAAATGATTTGATTCAATATCTCGTGGAACTTACTGACAGAGTCATCAATGTTTGCACGGGCCAAGTACTCATTCCAGTTTACAGAGTTCGGTTCATCACGAATATTAGCAGGATTGCATTTGTAGAAATTGAGTCTCTTGCTGCGGGCTCGCGAGATCACATTAGAAGTGGAGGTTTGGCAAGTGGTATCTATAAGCAAAGGTGGATGATGGTCATCAGTGCGACTCGGTGAGTGTGCCTCATGAACGCTTAAGGAGTTAGATGTGTGTAAGACTAAGTCTAAGTAACGGTCATTTTTATTAGAGATGTTATTGAACTGTTTGAGGTTACAGATGTCCAGAGTCTCCAAGAGAAGCTCAGATTTGGCTCCCACAGATATAGGGCCTGGACACATATATGAGCTTGTGGTACGTTTAGTCCAGTTTATGGTAGGCGTATTAAAGTCGCCAATGCACAGGAAGTCGGTGTTGATCCCCCATATGGATCATTTTCCCCTGACAGTTGGAATAAAAGGCTTTTAGTTTGTCTAGCTCGGGATCAGGCGGCAAATAGCATAAGCAAGCGATCAAGGACTTATTAGAGTGCGTACTGATTTTGACCCAAGCATCCTTAGCCTCGGATTGCCATTCAAGTGGTCGACGAGCATTTAAAGTCTTTTTTTTTACCGCTAAAGCTACATCACCCCCCTCTCTCTTTTTTATACAAGTGCTATCACGATCTCGGCGAAAGGCTACATATCTGGAGTCAAAGAGCTCAGCATCGCCGATACTCGCATTTAGGTTCGTTTCTGTAGAATAGATCACGTCATGGTTGCAGTTAAGAATGTTTGGGTAAACATCGTCGGGCTTGCTTCTAATCCGGTTGACGTTTTGATGGTATGCTAACATTGTGGAACAGGCAAAGGTCCAGATGAATTGAACAAAATAAATAGAAAAGGGAAATAGAACTTATTTAGACAGATTAAGATTAATTACTTAAGTTTGTTGAGACAGTCCCAAGGTTTTAATGTGAATAGAACTTGATTCATCATCCTTTCTAACAAATATACGACCGAATTTAATCCGAACAAAAGTGTATTTTCTGTCTTTCGCAACCCTTCTTGTCTCGGCATGTAACGGTTTGCAGTTCGGAGAGATGTGTTCAGTAACAAAAACTCTTGTTTTGTTGTCTGTGGATCCGAGGTGTGAGGCATTGAGTGCGTTGATGGGTTCTTTAGCTGCTTTATTGTAACGTCTTACCAAAGACAAGACGGTGTCCCGCAAACGAGGCGAAGACAGAGTCACAAGAATATTTCTGGGGCGACTTGACTTTTGGTCCATTTTGTCAACCCTTCTACAGGCGGTTATTTGAGTCTTCGATTGCCATACCTATTGTGCTACAAAGGTTCCTAAATATAGTCACCACATTTTCTGAACGACTCTCAGGAGCCGCTTGCAATTCTAAATTATGATTTCGAGATAGGTTCTCCATGCTAGGGGTTTTATTATTTAATAAAGAAAGTTCAGATTTCAATTTGTTATTTTCATTCTCCAAAATTTTAATTTTTTCTCTATTTTCGGTGACCAAGGACTTTGGTGTGATCTGTTCCGCGCAAATAAAGTCGGTTGTAGATGTAAAATTATTTTCTAAATTTTTAATCTCGGATTGAATTTCTGATTGAATTTTTTTTTTTGGTATCTTCAGGTGATTGTTTAATTTCTCGTCAAGTACGGCCGATACAGAGGTTTGAATTTTATGATCTAGTGAGTTGCTTATTTTATCCATCGTAACCGCATCGCAGTCCTTTCCTTGCGGCGAGCTGTTGTCGAGGGACATGTTCATACTGTAGTCGGGGGCAGATTGGTGATGCCCGCCAACCGGTGTATTAACATTAGAGCCGCGCCGTCGAGTGTTTGCATTCGGGCATGCTGGGCACATCCGGGACTCCGGCGCCTGAGCCGTCGTCAAAGAGGGATCTTTTTGCTTATATTTAGACATAATCGATGGTATTTTCCAGTGCAAATTTTACACACAATATAGTCATCCTTCGAGTTAATCTTCTTGTTGCACTGAGCGCTGCAATCCATAGTGGAAAGTGGTGGGTAAGTGTATTTATGCTGCCCTCTTACGACTCTGTTGGGTAGCTCCAGTTCAGTGATAGGCAAGGCGTGGCAATAGTAAAGCAGCAAGCAGTGCTAAAGGTCTAAAAGCGGCGTTGGTGTGCGTCAAGGCGCTGTTGCTTCTTAACAGCAATACACGTTCCAGAGCAGCGCGTACGCGGGGCGCCTCATGGATGGCGTTGCAGATGCATCAATTGGAATGATAAAGCAATTTTGAACGTTTGGGTTTGAAATGCTTTCCAATTATTACACAGTAATTACTTGTTGTACCAGGCAGAGTGTCACAACAAAGCGCGGAGGGTTCCCAAACTGCACGAAACAATCACAAAATGTCAGTCATAAGATTGGTAAATCCATTAATGCACCAATTTGTAGTTTCTTGTAAACAGTTCGCAGTAGCAGCGAGATAGCAGTCACAGTTCGCCGCTATAACGAGACACTTGGGTTGATAAAAATTTGATAAATATTCTCTTGACAAGTACAAATGTATCAAATAAATTATTGAGAGCTAGTGCAAAGACAGTGTTTGCTTGTAAGCGCCCTCTGGCAGAAGAAAGTAGTCTTCTTTAATGTAAAAATGTGTATCTTTTAGTGTTTTTTTTTTTGTTTGTTTCAATACTTTTAGCTTTGTACCTGAATGTGTTAGTTATTTTTATATAGTCTTATTAAAGTGTATGCCATTGTTATAAAATCAAAAAGAATCTAAGATAATTTAGAACGGTTATTTGAATGTAATTATATTTTACGGTATTTTAGCTAATTTGTTTTGTTTATTTGTTGCTTTATTATTGCTATTTCTTAAATGGCAATATGAAAATAAATTATGATTCGAATCATTATATTTTAGAGAAACTATATAAGACTGTAAAATAATATTATATAATAATATTAGGGGGACCAAACCACTACATTAGATTTGATAGACCACAGATCCTTGCAGCTGAGCGGCGGTTCGTTCCTCGAATGATGCGCGAGGCTATTGAGATTAAAAAAATATCCATATTTTAATAGGGAAGATGGTTGGTATATACCACCAGCTTGGGAACCTATTATACAGGAGATAAAATCCCAACCCCGAGCACACACTGCAAGACCATCAGATACTATTAGTTCTTTTTGTTTACATAATTTAACATAAGAAGGAGATAGAAAGCCTCTCTTGAGTTTGTTTCGCCGGTTCTTCTCAGGAAGGTCTCCCAATTTTGGAACCGGTGGTAGTTTACGGTAGTTAGGGTCAAATAAATAAACTCAAAATTACAAACAAGAATTTTAAATAAAATACTTTATTAAGTAAATTAAATAATAAATTCATACATAGACAATAAAACTTAAAAATCGAACAATGAAATAACCAAACGCTCAAAAAGTCTTTCGAAGGTAGCTCGACAAATTAAACAAAAGTTTTATTCTGATGACGAAGCCTGTAAAGGCTACGAAACGTCAATAAATAAATAAAGTTTCGTGCATTAACCCGTAAAAACTAGTTTTATTTAATGAGTGATGTGCGTGAAAACCTAAGAAACAAATATAATAATAAACCTGTCTTTATTGTAAACCAAATCGCGAAGGGTCTCGCTTGATGCAGGATGGCCGAGCTGTTAGCATTTTTTACAGATCGGTCAATAGTACAGTTATTGTTTTTATCTTAGTTTGTCTATGCTAAATCACGCCACATCACCTTACCTCCCTACCATCTTATCACGTGACGTGAAGGGGGGACGGACTAGCGAGTGGAGCGGTCATAAATACGGTATTCAGTCGAGAGCCTTCGTCGTGAATAGTGGTCCAAAATTTAACGTGGTGTTGCTGCTAAATATTCTTGTTATAATAATTTTAGTTTATATTACAGTGAAGTACAAGTTGAATAAAGCAAGTGGAAAATTAACATTGTGGTTTAACTTCTGGAAACTAATCTAATAGTTGGGACGATCGAGAAAAAACAAGATTTTAATTTTCTTTTAAACCAGTAAGATTTCAATCCCGATCTTTGTTTCACAAATTTTCCCAGAAGCATAATTTATAATAAACATGATAATGTTTCATACTTTTTCAGTATAAGTTAGTGTTTTAAAAGATCACTCAAATGAACATAGTGCATTCTGAGTGATCCATATAAACCGTTCTAAATCTTAAACGTGGCTTTGAAATGAATCGAAAATTTGTTTAGCAGCTTTCACAAATTCTTCACAATTATTTCAAATACAATATTATAAACACATAGGTAGTATTTTCTTGGATACGCGTTATGGCTTATTCATCAGGTGTCCAGATTGAGTGATCCAGTTAATTAGTTCTAATTTTCTTTGTTTAGGTTTCACAAATTTTATACCTTACCATTAAGTTTTCGCAATTATTTCCTAAATCCTCTTATAATTTGGTTGTGATTGGATGCGTTTTTTGAAAAGATCTCTCAGTCCACACCACCGTGGTCCACACGCACATTTCGGACAAAGGTTGAGCCTGGCCATTCAACGGGGAAATGCCGCCAGCCTCTTGGGCATCCTACCCTGCGAGCGCAGCGATTTGGGGTCGATTTTTTTACATAATATAGTTTTATTTTTAGTTTGATATAAGTATTTAGTTTATTAAGTAGTTTTAATCCATTTTGTGCTTTTAAATAATATATTATTAAAAAAATATTAATTATGCCTAAACAGTAGGACATGGCATTCCTAAACATTTCTAAACTTAAACTTTGTTAAATCATTTTTTTATATTTTTTTATTTTATAGCCATAATTTTTATATCATTTATATTTGTAATGGAAAGTGACTTCATCAGTTACCTCATATTGAAGTCATTTTTCAATTTGACGATTCTGTATATAATACAGGGAGAAAATACAGTCCTTGCTGTGTTTGTTGCCGGTTCCTCTCAGTACAAGGTCTCCCGCCGTAGATTTGCGAATCGATGGCGTAGCTTTTAGACATTCACAAGTTCTTGTAACAGCCTAGACTGAATAAACGATATTGAATTTTGTATTTTTGAATTCTGAATAAGAAGTTTTGAATTTTGAAGAAAAAAACCGTAAATTGTGGCAATAAGGATGAGCATTTAGCTTAAAATTAATACAACGGTTGCGAGTTAATAATATAAAATAAACATCCATTTTACTTAACAAAGCATTATAATTATCGACCTCCGTGGCCGAGTGGTTTATACGCCGGGTTTCATGGTGTCGCTGACTGGAGAGGTCCCGGGTTCGAATCCCGGTGGGGGCAGATGTTTGTGTTATGAATACGAGCATTTGTACTCCAGTCATGGATGTTTGATATGTATTTCTATATAAATATACTTATATATATGTACAATATTTGTATTCTATCCGTTACTCTAGTATCCCATAACACAAGCCTTATAGTGCTCACTTTGGGACTAGGCTAATTGGTGTGAGTGTTGAAAATATTTATATTTATAATTAATTTGCCGATTCTTAACACCATTGTGTGAATAAATGAAAGATGGCAAGTAATGCCGAGTCACCAGCAAAAGTTTTTTAACAACACAACAAAAACACATACACAAAACTTTGTTTCTGAAACATGTTTCTCTACACACGCCGTCTACTGCTCACGTGGCTGCTGTACCCAAAATACACAGGGCTACGTTCAAAAAATATAATCCAAGTGAAATGAAACGAAAAGTTTCATTTCATTCAGTCTAGGCTGTTACAAGCACTTGTGAAGGTCAAGAAGCTACGCCATCTGTTCGCAAAACTACGGCGGGAGACCTTATACTGAGAAGAACCGGCAAGAAACTCAGCAAGAGCTGTTTTTTTTCTCCCTGTATTGTTATATACAGAGTCGTCAAGTTGAAAAATGAGTTCAGAAATACGTCTGAAGTCACTGTAATTAATAAATATATAGTTACAATTAATTTTATAGTTAACATTATATTTAGTATATAGGAAGCGGCATTAGATAGGTACAATATTACTGTTATGAAAAATGACTAATACCCATTTAATAACAAATTATAAGAAACACTATGTCCATGCATTACGATCATTTAGATAATCATCAACTTTATAATAGCCCTTATTCAACAAATGTCAAATTTGACAAAATATGTAAATCTTATGTCAAAACTGAAACGTCAGAGTGAACGGTTGTACTCGGAGTACCTAAGTTTGGAAAACCCCTTTACAAAAAAGGAGACAAAACCAACCTTAACAATTATAGGCCAATAGCCCTATTACCCGCGTTCTCCAAGGTCTATGAAAAAGCAATGCTCATTCGCTTAAACAATTTTTTTGAAAAGCAAAAGATATTGGATGATTGCCAAAATGGTTTCCGAAAATCTAAATCCACCACTACCGCAGTGTTTAAATTCATTCAAATGGCCATTCAACATGTCAATGATAAAGCATATTCTATAGGTTTGTTACTTGATATGACAAGGGCATACGATAGGGTGTCGTACAGTATATTGCTTCAGAAACTATATAATTCAGGTATACGAGGTCCGGCGTACCTTTGGTTTCAGTCTTACCTCAACAGTAGGAAACAAATCGTGGAAATCCTGCATCATGATATGGATACAACTGTAATCCAAACAATACAGTCGGAGATCATGGATTTAACGTGCTCTATACCACAAGGGACCGTTTTAGGATGTATGCTATTCTTAGCCTACATAAACGACTTACCTAAATTTTTGATTAGCGAATCTGTACAACCTGTACTTTTTGCCGACGATATATCAATTTTAATAAAAAGTAATAGTGTTGGTAATATGAGTCAAATAACAAACGAAACCCTGGAATTAGTAACGCTTTGGTTACAAAATCATAATTTAGAAATTAATAACGAAAAAACTAAAATTATGGAGTTTAGATCATACGGGAAGCCTCCTATAAATTTAAAAATTAATTATCGAAACGCAGATCTCGAAACTGTAGAATCGTTTAATTTGCTCGGTATGACCATTGACACGCACTTAAATTGGAAGTCCCACGTAGAATCCACTAAATGTAAGCTTGCTAAGTTCACATATGCTCTTTATCAATTAAAACAATGTACAAATATAGACACGGCGTTATCTGCGTATTATGCATATGCGTATTCATGGCTAAGGTACGGAATAATGCTATGGGGAAACGGCACAACTGCTAACGAGCTCTTTATAATGCAAAAGAAATGTATACGTATCATAGCCCACATAGACAATACGGAAAGCTGCAGACCATATTTTATAAAATACAAAGTCCTGACTTTACCATCCATATATATCCTAGACGTATCACTATTCGTACATCAAAATTTAGACGTATTTAAAAAAGTTAACGAAACACATAATATAAATACACGGCACAAAAATCGATTATATTTACCACCATCTCGATTGAGAAAACTTAGTAGCAGTCCATATTATATGTGTATAAAAATTTATAATAAATTACCCGCTCACATAAAAAACGAAAAACATTTTAACCAATTTAGGATAAAATTGAAAATATATTTATTAGATAAATGCTTTTACACCATAGATGAATACTTTGCAACAAAATAATATTAATGAGGCGATCTTTAAAATACAAACCTAGATTATATAATCATGTTTATTGACATATTATTTTATTTTTATTGACATATTTTTTAATTTTAATTATTGACAAATTTAATTTTATAAAAGAATTTCCATAATAATAATTACAAAATTAAACTAGTACTGTAAATAAGATCAATTGAGTAAGTTATAAAATTAATGAAATCAGATGACATTTATGCATGCTTTGAGAAAAAAAAGTTGTTTAATAAATATTAGGTTCTTCATTATATAGATAATTGTTTATTTGTTAAATTCTCTTTTGTAATTTTTATCTATATTGCGATACCCTGACAGGGTTCATGTTAGGTACTTTATGCATTTTGTAACTTGTAACCATCCATGTAACCACATGACTGCAATAAATTGAATTGAATTGAATTGAATTGAATTGAATTGAATTGAACGAAGCCCCCGCTAGCGATGAAACAATACCCTGCCCCTCGACCCGCGCGGGGGGATTTGTGTAAATGTTTTCCATAAGCCTCAATAAGCAAAAACATTGTTGATGCAAACAAATTTGTGTAGTGAAACAAAGTTTTGTGTAGACGATTTTGTTCATTGCAGGGCTTCTTTACCGGTTAAATTTTCAAACCTATATCAGTGTCAAGTACATTAGGAGCGTTTTATTTAAGTTTGGCTCTACCTTAACCTTAAAAAAACCGTTTTTCTTAAAAAGCGAAATCAAATAGGTTTTGAATCAATTTAGCGGATTTTAAAGGGGTTTCATTTCGCTCTTACTGGCGGCTGAAATAAATACTCAACTACAAAATGAATAAATTGACTCACTAGCCGCTAGCAAACGTCAATAAATGCATCAATCTTTGAGCAATAACAAGATGTGACTTGATTAGTTCAAACAAAACAAACTACAAGCGATGCCGACGCGTGCAGGTGTCGCTCTGGATTAAACCGGTTTATTATTTTTTTAGGTGCGAGTGTACCTCGTTTACCAGTGAAAGACTCGCTCTGTCACCCATAATGCCATAATTGCTTGCGGTAGCGGCGTAGTAAAAATTCATTCATAGACATGTAATTATCGCTGTCTTACATTTTCGTATAGCGCTGTCGCGATCACGATGCGGATGACAAATTGCAACTAAAACAAATGCAATTCAATTCATTATTCAATCAATGAAATGTTCTCTGTCTTACTTTTGTGCGGCGGGCCGGATTGGCGCGTCCGACGCGAAGGCGGGGCGTAGTAAAAACTACTGTAGAAAACCGTTCAAAGCATTTTGTTCGCCAAGTGACAGAGCGCGAAATTCCGCGATAGTACCGCTTTCATTTCGGACGCGCTCCGAACAAAACCTTTACTAAAAACCGGTATTAACCTTTATTAACCGGTATTTTTGAAACCGGTTTCAAAGCTGCATCGTGCTGGAGACCCGGCTTAAGATACGCACCGTGTTGCGCATGCGGCATGTGCTGCGTCCGGCACCACACTAACAGGGCGCAGGCGCGCTCCAGCCGCAGCTGAGCCAGCGCGCCGCCCCACTCCGCCTCGCCCACCACGCACGCGGTGCCGTGGTGCATTATCTACACAAATAATAATAGACCGAAGATAATAGAATAATAGACAGATCCAGATGTGTACAAATCCACAGTGCCCCACCCACGACAACGGCTAACTAGAGCCGAGGCCCGAGTCTCGGAGACGCCCTCTAGTTGAGCCGACCCCCTCAGGTTCGAGTGGTCTAGAGGCTCCAGACTGAGAAGAGACTCCCCCCGTAGGGAGCTTTGCTTTTCCACTGTCCGATATACATACAATGGCCTAAGAGGCGGGATAAGTCCTCCTCAGGTTCGAGTGGTCTAGGGGCTCCAGACGGAGAGGAGACTCCCCCCGTAGGGAGATGCCATCCTCCTGGAATACCCTTAGAGGCATTCGCCAATTCTCGGCTTGAGGTCGCCTTAGGATCTCGCCGTCCTTAAACCCGGTGAACGCATAAAGGTCATTTGCGACCAACAGCATACACACTCAAAAAAAAACCCGGCCAAGTCAAAATGCCAATCGTGCATCTTAAAATTACATTGATTAATAACAATCATATGCGTCTCATGTAACCCCGGAGAATTAACATAGTCTTACTTAGGTAACATTAGTGAATTTAACATTGGCAATTAATACATCAAAGTTTTGTCTTTAGGATGTAGATAAATAGGGACTCACCTGTAATACGTGCCTGTCTATCCGTTCCCCACTTTGTGGGGCCAAAGGGAACATCGTCACCCCATGGTCATGTGGTAAAGGTTGGACGGGACAGTACCCCCCACCTTCCAGTTCATATAGTGCTTCGTTCTCGAAGTCACAGCCGCTGGTCTTCTGGGAAGACTGGGAGAAGACCGGCTCCTCACACGAAGACATTGCTGCTCTGAAAGACGGGTGCGCTTCAGAAGACATGAGGGATTTGCGTTACCGGCATAAGAAATGGTCCTATGGTTGAACCCCGTGAAAGTCGCTTAGCATCTCTTTGGAAAGTAGGAGACATACAAGAATTGTATGCAGCTTTTCTTTCAGTATCACATCCTAAGTTCCTAACGTTATTACCTACCCCGTGAAGCTGTTTTATTCACATACGAGTATATTATGAAGAGTAATCTGAAATAGGGATGATGACTAATTTTTTTTTCTTCGTTTATAAGGTAGATATCAAAAAGTATTGGACACGTATTTTTTCTCTTTTCACGTAATATAAACATTGCAGAGATAATATATTGATTTGAAAAGTCGCATGACGTCACGTTTGAGTACACTTTTAAGCGAATATTCACTAAAAAGTGACGTCACGAGCCCCTACTCCCAAACTTTGACGCGCTATAACTTTGTCATTTTTTGGTTGATTGCCCAAAGAAAAAATACGTGTCCATTATTTTTTGATCATCTAACTGACGGACTAAATAGAATTTCAATTACTGTACCCCGTCATTACCCTTATTCTTAATGTTATCACCAGAAGATTGCTGCGTCTACTTAACACTTAGTGGTCTTGATGGAAGCTGAAAGGGCCTGCGTGCGTAAAACGAAGACATGAAGACATATTTCTAATACTTTATGACATCGCCTTAGGTATTCCCTGAAGATTGGTGCGTTTGTTCCACCCAACGCGTAGTAGTGCTGATGGAAGCTCGCTATGTGGTCCAGCACCGCCTGTATGCTGATACGAAGATATGAAGACTAATCTGCAATTATTAATGTTATCACCTAAGGTACTTTCCGAAGATTGGTGCATCAGTCCTCCCCAACGCGAAATGGTACTGATGGAAGCTTGCTCTGTGGTCCATGATCGCCTGTTTGCTGATAAAACGAAGATATGAAGACTTATCTGCAATTCTTAATGTTATCACCTTAGGTACTCCCCAAAAATTGGTGCATTAGTCCTGCCCAACGCGTAATGGTGCTGATGGAAGCTCGCTATGTGGTCCATCACCGCCTGCGTGCGGTAAACCTTCTCCAGGTTCACCAGACCCTCGGGGCCGACGCGTCTCCAACCAGGGGCCTGTTCACCATCCTCGTCGAATGAGGCTATATACTGGAAGAGAGAATAAATAGATGAATTGATATTTATTTTGTAACAATTACACCGATTGACCTTACCCAAATGCTGGCAAGTAAGCACTGTGTAAGGCTTGTGTTATGGGAAAGTGGGGTAACTGAGAGATATACCATGTTAAGATGAGTGTAGTGCGTTCGGCTGCGATAGTTGAAGTAACTTTTGTAGTGGTCAGTTATTGGATGGGTAAACAAAAGTTTTTTATTATTAGCGGAAGGCACGTTCAGCCGTTGGTCCCGGCTGCATCTGCAGTTGTTAGTACCCACCAATCCGCACTGGGCCTGTGTGGTGAGTAGTGTTCATCATCATCATCAGCCTATTAATGACCCCACTGCTAGGGCACAGGCCTTCCCTATAGATGGAATAGGGAGATTGGGCCATGACCCACCGCGCGGGCCCAGTGCGGATTGGTGGGTGCTAACGACTGCAGATGCAGCCGGGACCAATGGCTTAACGTGCGTTCCGAAGCACGGAGGAGCTCGAGATAGAAAATTTTTGGTCACCCATCCAATGACCGACCACTGCGAAAGTTGCTTAACTTCAACGATCGTAGCCGAACGCGCTAACCACTTGCGCCATCGAGCTTCGAGTAGTGTTGCCAGGTGCGATTTGTTTTTAATCGGTACATTAGGTCAAAAAAATCGGGATTTAGGGTTGCAGATCGGGACAGTCAACAAAAAACAAGGGGGTTTTAAGTCTGGCTTCAATTTATTGCGTTTTGAACTACTAGTAGAAGTAAAGTATTATATTGGTGTCGATTCTGGCATGATTCTCTAAACTTAAAACTAAATTTAAGATCAGTCGCTCCTTTTCATGCTGTATAGTGAATGACAAAAATAGACTGTTATGAAATTTAAGTTTAGGTTTAAATAATCGTGCCAGAATCGACACCAATAATTACCTAAATTTCATTTTTTGATTAATCGGGACATTTAGCGTCCTGATCAGGTACAAATCGGGACGCGTCCCCAGACCCCTGAAAATTGGGACGTCTCGCGCAAATCGGGACACCTGGCAACACTAGTGGTGAGTCACAGCCCAAGAAGTTTTTGGCGGGAGTTCATCGAGTGCGCTTGGCGTCTTATTTTAATTATTCTTAAATTCGTTCATAGTGGATATTGTGAAATAAAATTGGTGTGGTTTTGTGTAACAACCGTCTGCGTAACTGAAGAATTAGTGGAATCGTTAAAATATACGCTATTCCGGTCAAGTGGACGTGAGAATTTTATTGTAGTGTTGACTACCTCACAGAAGCTTATCGAAAAAGCCAACTCGATACATTTCGTGCCAAACACTCCAAGAAACATTAGAATGCGTCACACTGACATTCTAATGTAAAAACAAAAAGAAGATTAATTTTATTAAAGACCAGGCTGTATGGGCATTGTTCCCTTTGCCTTCCCTAAAACGGGAGAACTTCAACAAAAAAAAAAGTCACGGCCCAATCTCCCTATTCCATCCATACGGAAGGCCTGTGTTCGCGAGGACATTAATAAGCTGTGATGATGATGATGAATGCAAATGTGGTTTAATAACTTGCAACCTATGCAAGTGGATAGATGGCGCTGTTCGCTAACCAGCAGCAGAGAAAAAGGTGCTTTAGGGTAACGTGTTAAAGTTTATTATCGCTTACCACTTGTCTACTCGGTTCGTTGGTCCTTGCGTCTCTCTTACAGCTATCCCGGAGAGGACTTGTGGTGGTGCCTTGGTCTACTCTTTTACCGCTCTCTCTTCTTGGGTCCTTCTTTTGTGAACCTCTGGAAGATAAACGGGATCTTATTATATTGATATTTTAGACATGAGCGTCATAGTAGCATATATCTTAATTAATATTATATTCTAAATTATGTAATGGAAGGAGTTTAAGCATCGGACAGCTTGGATTACCGGAATGCGGAATGTGCAGGTTTGTAATGGACAGTGTTGATTTTTTTCTAGCAAACATTTCTTTAGATTTATAAATGGGATTATTAATTATCTTTCTTCATTTAGGATAGGCCATTTAAATTATTTCTACACCTGTGTGGAAAACATTGTAACTCAGATTTAGTATATTTTAAGAAGAGCGTCTAAAAGACGAATGAAATCTTACTGATATAAATTACAGTAGAACCCGTCTAAAACGATCACGCTTAATACGATTTCTCGCATAATACGCCATTTTGTGTCAGTCCCTGCAACTTGAGACATGTTTTCATTCATTTCTTAAAGCTTAATACGATTCGTCATCCAGTTTAATATGCCTAAATCGCCAACACGTACCACATATATTACTTCTTGCAGCAGCGTAAAATTCAATGAGAATGTGAATAACACACAAAAAGTGGCCCTAAATGATAATGATCAAGTATAAGATGAGTCAACTTCTAAGTTGCCTTTTTTGAATCAAAGCGAAGACGCACTGCAAAAGTAAAATTATTGTCACAAACGCTCTCGAAATGTAACCGCGAAAGTGCCAGAGATCGAATTTGCCAGATCACCGCGGGTCGCTATAGAGGTCGAGTATTGCGGCTCATTCTAAAATGCGCCTTATGCAGCGCGGCGTAAGGATGAAAGTGCAACGACATCTGCACTTGTTTACAAGTTATGCGTGTTACTTGCGTAGGTATAGGTAGGTATTTCGTACTCGCGGGTGCTAGGTAATTCTCAATTTAACAGGTACTTTCTAGAATGCGTCGATCGGCGTATATAAGCGCGTTTGGAGCCGCGCAAGGACAGTTGAGTTTCAACAGCGATTTCGGAGCGAATCCAAAGGCGATCTAAGTGTAACAAAAGTGTTCAAGTGAGATTGTTTAGAGACATGTATAGTGAAATACAGTGTTTAGTGAGTGTTTTGTAATTAACATTGTGTGTTAATTGTGTGAACTGTGTGGTGAATAAAGAACTGTCAAGCGTAAACTGGCATATAATTTCGAACCCCATCCCGACACGTAACATTATGTTGAAAATACAAGATTTTCAAGAAGGGTTGCTAATACCTCAAAACATTTTTGAAAAACTAAAATAAGTGATTAATTTAAATGACGTAATAATAAATAATAATACACTACATTTTTTATAATATACATAATTCTTAAATATTGTACATACAAATTCGAAATTACCCTATCCCGCAACCCCGTATAATACGCTTTCCCGCTTAAGACGCGTTTTTGGTTGAGTGCCTGTAAAATCGTCTTAAACGGGTTTTACTGTAATATGTCAGTCAATAAGGAAAATGGCAAAATAGATTTCCTCGAAAGTGTCAAGTTAACTAAGTTGTTGTCGTTTTCCATATTTTTAAACAAATGGTCTCGATTTATGTCAGTAGTTAACTTACATAATTTATATCAAAAAGTGAGACAAATTTTTTTCTTCTTCCCTAAGGATAAATTAAGATAGTAATGGCGAACGCACCTATCTTCTTTGACTGATTCTCGTTTGAAGTCTCTCCTGTGTGTTGGGGTTGCTGCCACTGAATGGCTGGTAAGTGCTGGCGTTGCTGCCAGGATCTCTCTGAAAAAAAGAGAATCAAGTATAGTATTCTTCCACGGCAAGTATGATTTAAAACGATTTAAATTATTAATTTAATTCGCAAAATAAAAACTTAAAAGCTGTTGAAATATCGTATTGAAAACTAATTATTATTGCCAGTGTTCAATAAGCAAATTAATTAGTTGTCGCGCGAGTATCATATTTGTGCACTTGCTGTGTCAACAAGACTAATTGCTGCAAGTATCAGAATTGTGCAGTCGTCGTAGCACAGCGTGCTGTAGGAATAATTGGGCTCCTCTCGCTTCGCCGCAGTCAATTTGCAGATGGAGGCTAAAAAACAGTTGCACCAATTAAAAACAACATACAGGATGCTTGGTACGATGATTAATATGTAAACAGAGCCGGTAATACCGCCTGTATGTTTGATTGGCGAGTTTTTTTTTGAAAAGCATTGTACACTAATTTTATTAGTTTTATTATTGACATATTTTGAATTGTAATTATGTTTTGATTATTATTATTTCTATTTTTTTGATTAATTTTAACATTTTTTTATTGAATTGGAATCATTTGAATTTGACATGTTTTATTATTGAATATTAAGATTTTTGACTTCATATTTAAATAACTTGATAAATTTGTATGCCCATATCAGCACGACATGTTATGCACCCCTAAAATCATAACACCTTACTTACACATGTTGTCTCAAATAAATATTTTCTTTCTTTCTTTCTTTATTTGTTTGTGTTTGAGGAGGAGGTTGAGGAGCTCGATGGTACAGAGGGTTAGCGCGATCGGCTTGCGATCATGGAAGCTAAGCACTTTTTGCAATGGTCGTTCATTGGATGGGTGACCAAAAATTTATTATGTCAAGATCTTCCGTGCTTCGGAAGGTACGCTAAGCTGATAGCCGACCAATCCGCACTGGGCCAGCGTGGTGGGTCGCGGCCTAATCTCCTTATTCCATCTATAGTGAATGCCTTTGCCCCAACAGTGGGGATATAGTAGGCTGTTTCAGTTTACTTTTATCCCTAAAGCCAAACATAAACATACTTATACAAATATTATGAAATTGTAATAAGATAGTGAAAATTATTAAAGACACTGCTGGGCTACCATGACCCACCATGTGGGCCCAGTGTGGATTGGTGGGTAGACTACAGATGCTGCTGGGACCAACGGCTTAACGTACCTTTCGAAGCACGTAGGAGCTTCAGGAAGTGTCTATCAAACAAAGTCTTCCATCGTACAAGGTCGAATTCTCACTTTCTTTGGCCACATCTCTCGCCGATAGAGATGTATCAAAGGAACGACTGGTGGTGCAGGGCAAAGTCGAGGGCGTAAGGGCGCGCGGCAGATCACCAATGCGCTGGACCAATCAGATAAAAGCGGCACTGAACGGTCCACTTCATGAGTGCACGAAGAAGGCTGCAGTGCGGAAGGAAATGGCGGTGTATTGTGAAGCGCGCCACCAACCCGAAGAAGAAGAGTAGCTCGAGAAAGTAATTTTTTGGTCACCCATCCAATAATCGACCCCTGCTAAAGTTGCTTAACTTCAACGATCGCAGGCGAACGCGCTTACTACTTGCATCATCGACTTCTGAATAAAGTATTTTTTCATTTAATTTCATTAATTCATTCATTCTTTATTACAATAACAGACGAGTGTTATATTGTTATTTGTTGTATTTGTGTTCGATTGTACTTTTTTCATTTACTAACACTAGAATAAGATTTCGTCTGTTACTAACACTTGTATATGGATTTAAAGTCTGAAATAAATTTTATTATTATTTAATACCAGCAAAGCACAACTCTATATAAATACCACAGACAACAGCTTCTAATCCTCACATCTTTCTGCATGCTCATTACTACCAAAGGGTGAGCGTACATTAACAATTTTGAAATTATGTCTAGGAAATTATTCGAGTAAAAATTTAAAGTTTGACATATAGAAATAAATTAAATAAATGATAGAGTCTGTGCGGAAAGAAAATGGGATTTAGATTGGAGGGCGCTGTAGTGCTTTTCTACCGTATTTGTAAGGTTTTACCCCTTTTAGACATGATTAAATACAAAAAACCGCAAGAAATCACAACAACAAACAAATTCGTATCAATACAAAACTTTGACGTTTTACAGATTGCTGGATTTGATTGCCAAATAAAAATCTTAATGTTAGTCCCTTTTTTCACCACGGCAATTCTCTTTCCGCACAGACTCTATTAATTTATCCAATTGGAGTTATAAAGAAAACCCCTTTGAATAGGGATGATGACTTATTTTCTTTTCTTCGTTTATCAGGTAGATTATGATAAAGTATTAGACACGTATTTTTTCTTTTTTCACGTAATATAAACATTGCAGAGATAATATATTGATTTGAAAAGTCGCATGACGTCACGTTTGAGTACACTTTTAAGCGAATATTCACTAAAAAGTGACGTCACGAGCCCCTACTCCCAAACTTTGACGCGCTATAACTTTGTCATTTTTTGGGTTAATTGCCCAAAGATAAAATACGTGTCCATTATTTTTGGATCATCTAACTGACGGACTAAATAGAATTTCGTTTACTGTACCCCGTCATCACCCCTATTTACTTTTAAATGTATTTTTACAATCGCATTTTTTTATTTCATCTGGAAGCTCGTTAAACAGTTGGACACCCTCAGATAATATTGTTTTCCTCCCATAACAAGTCCGTGTATTAATAACTTGTAATTTGTTGGTGTTTCATAAGGAATGCTTAAATTCTCTTTTATTTTAATATTAAGTTAGACTGAATGGTTCCAGTATGAATATTTTTATATTTATTTATATTTGTCGAAGAACCGATAACCGTTGGGGTACACGAGTTCTGGAGTGGAGACCGCGGGCAAACGTAGTGTAGGACGTCCTCAGGCGCGATGGAGTGACGATTTGCGCAAGGTGGCTGGCAGGAGCTGGATGCGAGTAGCCCAAGATCGATCTGAGTGGCGTGCATTTGGAGAGACCTATGTCCAGCAGTGGACTAAGATAGGCTGTTGATGATGATGATGAATATTTTTTGAAGTTATACTTCTTTAGTCGCGTTATGAAAAAATTATGAGAGTGAAATTTTAAGATGCGCGCGCATCACTGTAACACAAAAGTAACATAATGAAGTTAGCCGCGGGCGCGTTATGAAAAAATCATGTGAGTGAAATTTCGAGATGCGCGCGCATCACTGTAACACAATAGTAACACCATGAAGTTGGCCGCGGGCGCGTTATGAATGTTAGTGTCTAATAATGGTGGATTATTAACCACTTAGTGGTTAATAATCCACCATTATTAGACATCTGTTCGAAAGGTACTTTGAACGATCCACGGAGCTCCATAAGATGATCGCGTTGTCAAAAACAATGTTGGCACGCTCGTCGCCTCTGATCACTATTTTCATATTTATAATATTTATCCACATGTTTCTAGTTACTAAAATACAGGTGTTATATATGTAAAGTTGTTTAAGATTAAATAGTTTAGTTTTTCCATAAATTAATTTAGTAGGCGATAAAGAATTTTAGAAGTATTTACCTGAGTTCTCTGAGGAAAGCCCCAAAGAAGGGTATTAGTCTGCACTCTGGCATTGCTAGCGCTCGACCCAGGGCCCGCTCGTACTCAGCTGATAGCAGCGCCGCTGACAGGAAGTCCAGAGCTGGCAGTGGCTCATCCGATATGCTGAACCAGAAGGCTTTCAGTTTGTTGGACCTGGAAATGAAATGACAATGATGTCGATTCTGGCATTATTCTCTAAAGCTAAACTTAAATTTGACAACAGTGCATCCCTGTCATTCTCTATATAGAATGAAAAGGAGAGACTGGTGTTAAATTTAGTTTTAAGTTTAGAGAATCACGCCAGAATCGACACCATTATTAGACATTGTGAGTTACCTACAATGTGGAAAGATGGTGCCAGTTTGCTAAGAAGTGATAGAGAAAATTCGACGTGGACAATTGGGGCCGCGATAGCATAATAGTCAGTGCATCCGCCCGGATAGCGGAGGGTGTGGGTTCGAGTCCCGTCTGCTGCCCAGGGCTTGAAACCGGTTTCAAAAATACCGGTAAATAAAGGTTAATACCGGTTTTAGTAAGGTTTCGTTTGGAGCGCGTCCGAAATGAAAGTACCTAAAACCTACCTAAACCTACTAAGATCTAAGAAAACATTGTAAAATGCAATAAAGTATTGATTGATTGATTGAAACCTTAATAAACCGGTTGAATCCAGAGCGACACGTGAACGCGTCGGCATCACTTGTAGTTTGTTTTGTTTGAACTAATCAAGTCACACCTTGTTAATGCTCAAAGATTGCTGCATTTATTGACGTTTGCTAGCGTCTAGTGAGTCAAGTTATTCATTTTGTAGTTGTGTATTTATTTCAGCCGCCAGTAAGAGCGAAACGAAACCCTTTAAAAACCGCTGAATTAATTCAAAACTTATTTGATTTCGCTTTTTAGGAAAACCGGTTTTTTGACGATTACAATAGAGCTAAACCTAAATAAAACGCTCTTAATGTACTTGACACTGTTTTAGGTTTGTAAATTGACCGGTAAACAAGCCCTGCTGTTGCCTGATCGTGGAATCTTTTCAAGTAAAATTTCTTTAGATTTAAACATCCAGCAGTTAAATGCCTAAACAAATATCTAACTATAATTGCTATTTATTTCAGATGTTTGATACTTGTAAAGGTATTCATTGGACATTGTGGGTTGCCTACAATCTGAAAAGATGGCGATGGCGATAGCCTAAAAATGCTAGAGAAAATTCGACACGGCAATTAAGGCTGCGGTAGCATTATGGTGCGGGTTTAAGTTCCGTCTGCTGCCTGGATTGTGCGGAATTCTTTCTAGTAAAATTTTCTTTAAATTTATACATCTAGCAGTTAAATGCTTAATAACTATATAGTGTAAAGCAAAGTCGCTTCCCGCTGTCTGTCCCTATGTCCCTATGTATGCTTAGATCTTTAAGACTACGCAACGGATTTTGATGCGGTTTCTTTTAATAGATAGAGTGATTCAAGAGGAAGGTTCATATGTATAATACATGCATAATATAGTAGAGAAACACTGATAATTTTAGAGGTTTTTAATGTAAGGTCGTAAATAAACACATTTTTTGCGCTTACATTGCAAACGCTGGCTGAACCCTACGAGATAGATCAAAATAATGTACTACAGTATTGTACACTGTAAAATGGTATACATCAGTCAGGGACATAGCGGTTCTGACGCTACCGGGCGGGGGGCCTGGAGGCGCGTGCCTATTGTAATTAGGTATTAGAAGAATGTCATTGTGTATAATACAAGCCTGCGAACAAAACTATAGTCTACACTACAGCTCTACACCGAAGCGAAGCGAGGGCGGGCCGCTAGTATAAATATAATAGACTAACAGTTTTTTTTATTTATGTAAGTACTTTACTTTACCTGCTACTAGGCTCCACAAAATTAATAATTCGTTTAGAGGCCTCTGTGTTCGCTTTTACAATAAAGTCCCAAGCAATATTCAAGAGTTGAGCCTGACTAAATTTAAATCGACTATTAAAAAAACTCTTATTAAGAATGCTTATTATAAAGTGTCTGATTATATTACAGACAAAAATGCTTGGGTTTGAATTGAACTGTTCCAACCATTCCAACGGGTATTTCTATATGATATATATTATGAATCATGTGTTGATGATACTTCTATTGAAAAGCTGTATTTAAAGCTGATTACGTAAGGAAGAATATCAGACTATTTAAGAAGATTTGAATGACAAAATGGCGTGGTCATGATTTCTCCATTGTTTTTGCTTTGTAATTGTTTGCAGTGTCCTACCGATAAATGACTTTAAGCTTAAGTAAATATGTTGTGGTTGATATAGGTGGTTATGGGTAGTCATGCTCTCTTAAAAGTCTCTTCGGTGGTGTCGTGTGAGGCGGGTCGTTACGTTCCCTAAAATATGGTTGAGCGAAGCGATGGCTGGTTCATGCGTCATGCTCGTGAACGGGTGCTGCCAGCGGAGATGAGTCTGCCCTAACTACTTTGATATTTAAGATGTAAATGTTTAATTACACCTATTATAAATAACTCTGTTTGTATTTATACTGTGTGACACAGCAATCAAAATGCAGGTGAACAATTAATGTATAATTTCACATTATGTAATGAATGGTGACTTCATGAATCATCTCTGAAGTCATTTTTCAACTTGACGACTCTGTAAATGATAAAACAGGGAGAAAAAAACAGCCCTTGCTGAGTTTCTTGCCGGTTCTTCTCAGTACAAGGTCTTCCGTCGTAGATTTACGAACTGATGGCGTAGCTTCTAGACATTCATATGTGCTTGTTATTTTATTTTGATTATTGATTATTATTGATTATTACATTATTCGACCTGGATAAATTAGAAATCCGGGCATATAAAAAAATCCGAATGGGTCGTAAGATTAGTTGGTTTGACCTCCGTAACCGAGTGGTTTGTAGGCCGAGTTTCAAGGTGTCGTTTACTCGAGAGGTCCCGGATTCAAATCCCGGTGGGGGCTGATGTTTGTATGATATAATTGATAAAATTATGTTTCTATTTTGTTACGTGTGGCGATATACCAGGAAAACTTCTCGCGCCCACTTGTTTAGGGTGGTAGCTTTCCAATTACAGCATTATAGTGCATTATGCGGCATAATGCTTAACGTTGAGTGTTTCAACTACAGCAACGCTTCGCACAATCGAGCACTCTCAAAAGTAATGCTTTCGTGTGATGCGTGCAATCGTACCAACTCAGAGACAGAAAATTAACAAGTGTTTTTTCTTTAAGTTGGCATTGATCGAAAGGTTTTATTTATATGTTATTGTTAGTAATATTATTTATTGTTGAAAAATTATTAAAACTTTCGTTTCATTATAGTTTTTTTTTTAATAATCAAAGTTAATTCAAACTGTGTTAAAAATTAAATATAAATATGGATGAAGGTACAAACATTGACTTTTTTTTCAACACTGAACTTAGCGCACTCTGCTGGTGCATTTGAAAGCTAATTCACGTTCCAATTAAGCATCAGCATAATTCGGCATTGTGCGCCACTGAGTCGTATTATGCTCTGTAATTGGAAAACCACCGGTGCCTTTCATGTAAAAAAGTGACTTACTTTCTTCCTTCAAAAACTGTCAATACGACTTTTCTCTCGGACTCTATAAGATTACTAAAATATACGTGAGAATGTATAACATATATAATTGTGACATACGCCTTCTGGGATGACGGCAAATCAGGGTCCAGCCGCCTCAAGTTACGCCCATCGGAGACCACGCAACCCATCGTCCTGGAGGTAAGTGGGCGCTTCTTTTTTCCTGGTATTGTACCACATAATTTATCATTTTGGTGTAATCCACCCCAGGTGTGGGCTATTAACACTCGTCACACCAGATGTTAAACATGTATTTCTATATGAATATACTCATATATGTATCAGTATATCTATCCGTTACCCTAGTATCTTATAACACAAGCCTACAGTGCGTACTTTGGGGCTAGGCTAATTGGTGTGAGTGTTGGATATTAGACGTAGGTATGTATATTTTTGTCGAAATATATTATAACAAACAGCCATGGCTCCGTTACAAATGCTTGTATGCATAATACAAACATTTTACCATACCGGGATCAGATTGAATCTAGGTTTTCATATGGCGACACCTTAGATTAAAACAAAAAGAGAAGATACGGCACTCGCGGCTCAAAAGTGATCCGCTTAAATTGTGGTGCATGACCACAATTCGCTTTAGTCACAATTGGACATTCACGTTGCATGTGCACTCAATATAGCATTGCGTAAATTCTGTGTTATAAAGATAAAACAATGCCTACGATGCTTTTATAAAGAACACAAAAAGTTCAAAATCAAATAACAAATGCATCGGCAAATCTTTTCATTCGTAAAACTGAAAAACATTTTTTTCTCAAATGTCATGGTTTGTCGTGAATGTTATTTACGTAATCGCCATTTTGTTATCAAGAAAATGACAACAATACAGCTCAGCCGTGTGGACTCGCCGTTTCGCTCACGCTGCGTTGAAGCGTACAGTACCCATTGACATTGACATTTCGGTTTGCAAACTATTCGAATTCGATAATGGTTCGTGCTAGGGGTACAGTTCTGTCTCGCTCGCTCGATTGAATGTTTATATACAGACGTGTGCGTGTGTGTGAATTGCTTACGTAGTTGAGTCGGATCATATTTTATTTGATGCTAGTACGAGCGTACCGTGAGGAGCTCGATGGCGCAAGTGGTTAGCGCGTTCGACTGCGATCGTTGAAGTTAAGCAACTTTCGCATTGGTCGGTCATTGGATGGGTGACCAAATAATTTACTATCTTGAGCTCCTCCGTGTCAAACGTTAAGTCGTTGGTCCCGGCTACATCTGCAGTCATTAGTACTCGCCAATCCGCACTGGGCCCGCGCGGTGGGCCATGGCCCAATCTCCCTATTCCATCCATAGGGAAGGCCTGTGCCCCAGCAGTAGGGATTAATTGATGATGATGATAAATAAATAAATAAATATTCACTCACACCAATTAGCCCAGCCCCAAGCTAAGCACTATAAGCCTTGTGTTATGGGATACTAGGGTAACGGATAGAATACATATACTGTACATATATAAGTATATTTATAAAGAAATACATATTAAACATCCACGACTGGAGTACAAATGCTCGTATTCATCACACATACATCTGCCCCCACCGGGATTCGAACCCGGGAGCTCTCGAGTCGGCGACACCATGAAACCCGGCGTACAAACCACTCGGCCACGGAGGTCGTCGGTCGTGAGCGTACCGTATCTTCCCTTTTTGTTTTAATCTAAGTGCGACACCTTATAAACCGGAGTATGTCCACACCAACGCAGGTCGTCAAACAAATCAATACAAATCAAAGTACGTGTACTGAATGTCGAGATAGTGGTTCAGCTCCGCTAATCTGGGACGCGTCACGTGATCCTGCGTTCCCCTCGTTGTATACATAAACAGCTGGTTCATTTGTCAAACTGATTAGTGATGCGAGACTGGAGGGTGGCAAAGGGCCGTCTGTACACAGTATAGTGTTGGGAATGCCATTTATCATAGAAGATTAGGAAGAAAATACCTTTATATTAATACAGTAGAATCCGTTTATTATGACTCCGCCTATATTGACCAACCGCCTATTATGACGTAATTACACAACAAAGTTTGGTTTTCATATAAAATTCATTGTAACAATGTCGGATATAATGACTTCGCTTACAGTGACATGTCGCTTATTATGACCCATTTTTAATCAATTTTGTGCGTTTATAGTGACCGACATGGTTCTTTACACCTACGGTAATGTTCGTTGATTCAAATTGAACATCAAGCATTGTTTTTAGTGATATGCTATGTAAAAAAATGTCATCTCAACGTTGTAAAGCATTTACATTTAGGGAAAAGGTGCAATAATATGCTGATTAGAAAATGGAGGATCAAACTCATCTCACAATCTTTTTTCACAAAAATGCTTTGTATGACGTCCGCTTATTATGACGTGTTTGTCGATTCTCTTCGAAGTCATAATAAACGGATTGTACTGTATATCTAAATTACAATTAATTGTCAACAAACAGTCATTTGCATAATATTGAGGTACATACATATTTGTAAATATTAATAGACAAAACAGTGTCCAAAGCTTATTACAGTTATAGTAGCAAAGAGTCTTAACATAGTTAGATTTGCACGTGTATTTATCTAATGCTAGACAATTTATAGACATAAAATATTAAACAACTTATAAAAAAAAAATCATAAACACTATTTTTTTGTTTCTTTTTATTATGATTAATATAATATTTATTATCATATTTATTGCATTATCAAAGATACTCACCGAAGTGACTGGTGACCAAAAGGCTGGCAATATATCTTGGTCAACGGATCAGCCTTGCCATTCATCTTTGCAATGCTGCCAGCCTTTTGGGCACCATTCCTGACGGCGCGGGCGGCGTTGGGCTTTTATTAGTAAGTAGTTTAAGTGTCGCCGCACACGGGCCACACGCCACAGCCACAAACGCCACCACGAGAAGCTAGAAGCGGCTACTAAAGTGGCTGAAGCGCGCGACAGCGGCCGACTAAGGTAAGGGAGAGAGGGGTGGGGAATCGCGCGAGTGACGTGTGGCGGCGTTTTGTATCGGCGCATTAAGTGGCCGGTGCGGTTTTCTGTTAAATATATATAATATTCGCTTTTCTTAAGAAATCTACAGACAAGTTTACTTAAAAAATTCCCTGCGGTGGCGTAAAAGACGTTTGCATGTGCCACGGCAAACATTTTCGAAGTACTACAGTAACTGCTCCAGAAGCACCCTAAAGGGGTTTTTTAAACTGCACGCGAAACGTGTCGTACGCTCTCCGAGAATAGCGGGCCCACAAAGCACATGTGTACATAGAAGTGCAGTAAGCACGAAAGAGTGTAATTTTCATCTCTACTGAACTCCGTGAAAATTTGCACGCCAGCATATTTGCCCTTCTTAACAATGCTCACCGCTCCCGCTCATTGACAGCACTATCATCGAGGTCAGGCGTAAGAATATGCCTTTTTTTACGTCAGGAAAATGCGTTTCGCATACCTCACCGCCTTGGGAGTGCGGCGAGGTTATGTGGGACTCCTCCGCTCCTCCTCTCGCCCACCCGCTGAACCAGCTCTCGGGCTGCCCGAGGCGAGGAGGGGGGCCCTACCCACTAAGAACCTGACGATGCCCCTACCTCGGCGACGGGCCATGTCTTCCCCGGGCGAATGATCCACCATCTGGCAGCACCCCGCCCAGCGAGGAAACGGCACTGGGTGAGGCCACGGGAACCCTTTCGGATACTTCCGCGACCTTACCAGTGAGTGTCCGACTTGAATGGGGATGCCCCGAGGCATCAGGGGCATCCCCGTCCATCAACAGAGGTCTGTGCAATGCCGGATCCGGACCTCCCAAATCCGGACCCCGCTGGTCTGGTTGCCGTCTCCTAGTCCTCACCCTCCTGCGTCTGAGAGAGTCTGTGGGAGCTTGTTCCTCGCAGACCCTCTTGGCGGCCTCCTTCTGCGAGATGAAGTACATACTCGCAGAAGGAGAGTAACAATATGCCCTAGATATTTAAAATTGTCAACTCTATTTAGCGGGACGTTATTGAGATATATTGCTGGAACATTCTCTGGGCATCTAGCACCACCAGGCCTGAAAACCATGAACTGACTTTTAGTAGGATTGTACTTTAATTCATGCTCGCAAAGGTATCTTTCTCAGATGCGTAACAGGTGTCTTAAGGCACAGACCGAGGCACTCAGCAGAACCATATCGTCCGCGTTACAAAGATTATTGACACACTCCAACAATGTGATAGTCGAAATGGTTACTGCTAAGCTCAACGATCAGCGCGTACATACTCGTATATATATGAATTAAAAAGAGTAGGAGCGGTTAGCCCACCCTGCCTAACACCGCACCGAAGACGATCCGGATTCGACACTGCGCCCACCCCATCTGACGTTGTGAATTTGATGTGCATACCAGTACTTAAAAATGCTAATAAGTTCTCGTGGTAGCCACCTTGCCCCATAAAACCTCGTACTCCACCAGGTCAAAGGCTCTGGACAAATCTAGGAAATAGGCAAATACCAGAGTTTCACGGTTCGTATAATACCTGACGGTGTATTTTAAACTCAATATAACATTCTTAGTGGACAATTCGGATTTAAATTCAAACTGGTTGTCGAGCAAGTGCATGTGTTTATGTGCATAGCACAAATTACGGAAGTTTTTTTGAGTGAGGTCATGTTCTTCTTTGTGATGCGTGTTGTATAAGGGTGATGACTAACTTTTTTTCATTGTTTTTCAAGTAGATTGTCAAACGGTATATAAATGTGTGTCTAACGTATTTTATCTTTTTTCACTTATTAAATACATTACAGCAATATATTTAAATTTTAAATGTCGCATGACGTCACGTCTTAGTACAATTTTTACTCAGAAGTGACGTCACGAGTTCCCACTCCCAAACTTTGCCGCGCTTTATCTTTGTAACTGTTTGGTTCATTGACAAAGGAAAAAATAAATGTTCTTTTTTTTATTATCTGACTGTCAGACTTGATAGAATTACGTTTACTTTACCTCGTCATAATCCCTCCGTTTGTCCGTCCGTATTTCCTTTGAGAGGATCGTATTTCTCATAAACTAGCGAATATTAAAGTTAATACTTTATCACGAGACAACGAGCGGCAAAATTTTAATAATATAGGTATTTAAGTTTATTAAAGTAAATCTCGACAGTGGATATTGACGACCTCCGTGGCCGAGTTGTTTGTACGCCGGGTTTCATGGTGTCGCAGACTGGAGAGGTCCCGGGTTCAAATCTTGGTGGGGTTAGATGTTTGTGTGATTAATACGAGCATTTGTACTCCAGTCATGGATGTTTAGTATGTATTTCTATAAAAATATGCTTATATATATGTATTCTATCCGTTACTCTAGTATTCCATAACACAAGCCTTATAGTGCTTATTTTGGGGCTACGCTAATTGGTGTGACTGATGGAAAAAAAACGCTTATCTTAAAACTTTAGTCGAAATGAGTTATAATTTTATTCAGTTTTTTTTTACTTGTGTAATATAGAATGAAAATGTAATACAAAAGTCCTGTAAAATAAAGAGAGAGAACATAATATCTTGCAGTCACGATGGGACTGATATGTATGAAAATGTAATACAAAATTCCTGTAAATAAAGAGAGACAACAAAATATCTTACAGTCACGATGGGACTGTTATGTATGAAATTGTAATACAAAAGTCCTGTAAAAAAGCATCAACTAGTTAAGTTCTTATTTTTGTGATCGTTTTCGTTTCATATAACCACAGACATTTTTCCATAGTTATTTTGCCAATAAACAATTAAATTTTTATCTAAAAAAAATTTACTAGAAAAAATTCCACGCGGACCAGGCAGCAGACGGGACACGAACCCGCACCCTTCGCTATCCGGGCGAATGCATTGACCGTTATGCTACCGCAGCCCTGACGGCCGTGTCGAATTCTTCCTAGCCTTAGACTGCAAGGCAGCGCCATCTCTTCGCATTGTAGGTAACCCACAATGCCGAATGAATACTTTTACAAGTATTAAACATTTAAAAGGCGAAATAGCAATTATAGTTATGTTTTTATTTTTAAGGCATTTAACTGCAAGATGTTCAAATCTAAAGAAAAATTTACTTAAAGAAAAACCACGTGGTCCACTCTGCTGCCTGGTCTAAAACTCTAGCAGTTAAATGCTTAAAAAATTATATATATATAAAACTCAAAGGTGACTGACTGACTGACATAGTGATCTATCAACGCACAGCCCAAACCAGTGGACGGATCGGGCTAAAATTTAACATGCAGGTAGATGTTATGACGTAGGCATCCGCTAAGAAAGGATTTTGATCAATCCTACCCCCATGGGGATAAAATAGGGAATGAAAGTTTGTCAATTTTAAATCGATCAGGCTGAGACTTTGCATGCAGTTATAAGAAGGATCATAGATGAATGTCATTGTGTATAATACAAGCCTGAGAACAAAAGCTGTAGTCTACACTTCAACTGTACACCGAAGCGAAGCGAGGGCGGGCCACTAGTGTAACATAAATTTAATTTGTATTAAGATTAAATATGTCCCTTTTGATGGTGAATGGCTGTCATAGCCCACCCAAAACCTCCCTTGTAGTTGGGAGAGATTAACAAATCTAAACATAAACTATGATAATCCTCGCCTACTGGTCTCTTTTGCCTACAACTCCATTATGACCGATAAGTATGCAGATATGTTAGGCAATTTACGTGCTATCCTCACTGAAGCGAAAACATAATGAAATTCCATTCCCAAAGGTTTTCTAGGTTACTAAAAAGATATGCAGTGTACAATCTTTGCTATCAGCCCTGTCCGAAAATAATAAGTGGGGACATTTTTATTTATATTGTTTTAAACTTTCATGGTCACTAACATTATAGGTTTTAACGGGATTGCTTTTTATGAGTCTCCGATATTTCGGCACTGTTGCAAGCGCCATGATCACGGAGTAACTGAAGTAAGTGCAGGTAGATGTTATTGGCAGACATATCGATCTACCCTCTGACGTCGTCTTTTACTGCGTTCGGTGCCCCTACCACTCACTTTTGTTCCCGTTGTGCGCCACAATGTGCCCGGCTCAGAGGGTAAATCGATATGTCTGCCAATAACATCTACCCGCAATTACTTCAGTTACCCTGTGATCATTGCGCTTGCAACAATGCCGAAATATCGGAGACTCATAAAAAACAAGGTACATGGTAACAAACCCGTTAATATCTATAACATTTTTTTTATTATTTTTTTAATTATTCATGACCATGGATACAAGTCCTTCAGTCGTATACATAAATGCAAATCCTTATCTTCATTTTTTATTTACTTGTTTCTTCATTGTTTCTTGGAGTGTTTGGCACGAAATGTATCGAGTAGGTTTTTACGATAAGCTTCTGTGAGGTAGTCAACACTACAATAAAGTTTTCTCGTCCATTTGACCGGAATAGCGTATATTTTAAAGATTCGACTAATTGTTCAGTTGCGCTGATGGTTGTAACACAAAATCACACCAATATTATTTCACAATATCCACTAAACGAATTTAAGAATAAATAAAATAAGACGCCAACCGCACTCGATGAAATCACGCTAAAAACTCCGGGGGGGCATTGGGGCTCAGTGTGATAAGCCCCAATGTCACTGTCCCAAAGCCATCGAGATCCTCCCAAATAAACCATAATTATTATTATTTAAGAAAAGAAGTTTCACTTCACTTTTATGTGTGCTCCGTGCACACATAATTTTAAGGGGTAAGGCATAGAAAGAAAAACATTTATTGACGACAAACATTAACAATTACAATAAATACACATAAAACATAAAACAAAAGGTCCATCGTCAACTAGGTCCCACCTCAGCATAATGTTGCAACGGCAAAAATGGATTGCCGCTGCAACGCTGATATTCTGGGGGGACCTTATTTAGACATCAACGGACGGAGACACAAGACAATCACTTAATCTATCTATACTTATAATAAATCTGTAGAGAGGTCAATTCTGTACATGAAATATATTTTCAAAATAACTATCAGGGGGTGATTAGTGATCGATACTGATGCCAAAAATGCAATCAGTAAAATTTTTGTTGTCTGTCTGTCTGTGTGTATGTTCCTTATAGAAACAAAAACAACTCGACGGATTTTAACGAAACTTGCTACAATTATTCGTCATACTCATGAGCAGGTTATAGTATACTTTTCATCACGCTACAGTCAATAGGAGCAGAGTAGTGAAGGGAAATGTTGGGAAAACGGGAGAAGTTACTCCATTTTCTTAGCTTCCGTTGCATGTGCAGCCTTAATGGTTAAAGTTACATAGAAATCATGAATGACGGAAATATTCTACATAAAATTCTCTAAAAAATATCCCGCAACAGCATACGTCTATCTTTTATGGTTGACTCACAATAACACGTGTAACTTCTGATAGCTTAGCAGTTCGGAGCATTCTGATTATATTTGTTTACTCTTACGTTTATAATACTCTCACTCATCCCTAATTTAAAAAAGTTAACATTATTACCTATTCAATAAAAAAAGAATCATAGAAATCGGTATAGAAACACCAAACTTATACATGAAATAAGTCATCGCGCCGTCGCACGTGAATACTGAATCATGCTATAAGGATTATTTTTGTGTAACGGTTGATGCGTTCGACACGGGTCGCGGCGGCGGTAGGTATAAGAAGAATGCCATTGTGTATAATACAGGCCTGAGAACAATAACTATAGTCTACACTTCAGCTCTACACCGAAGCGAAGCGAGGGCGGGCCACTAGTATACAAATAAGAGAAGTTATTAATATAATACTATTAACACTTAACAAAAACAAAAAGCAAAAACAATCATCCCTTGCCCAAGAATGTGAAGTCCATCACAAAAACAAACAAGTTAATCTAAGAGGCTGTGTGGGCTTAGCTCTTTGCCTTCGGATACACAAAAAGAAGAGGGAAAAAAATCCATTACTTGTGTTAGAAAAACCATCATAGGGAATAAATAAAAAAAAATGGAGACAAGACGACACTTAATAAAACCACGTCATCGGACCATTTTACAACGTGGCACAGCATTATAAAATAACATTGTTCATTATGAAACGGGCCGAGAAAGACACTACGATCGGCATTGTTTAGCGAACGAAATTCGCATAGCGGATTTTCTTTCGAATTCGAGCGGCCATCTGGGAAAGTAACCTCCACCATAAGGTGGAAGAAGACTACATTAAAATAACACTACCTTTTGGTGGTGTTTAGGGATGTCGAAAGTTGAAAAAAATATAGATATATCGATACATCGATCTTTTAAAAAATATCAATATCGGCTTCGATATATCGCGAAAAAAACATCGATATATCGGATTTAATTTTCCCAAAAATATCGTACGTTACGTACGTATAAGTATCTCACGAAATATGACACGCGGAATAATAATGGAACGAAAATTATCTCCCTAAAAATAGACCCTATTTTCGAATGATGAAAATGATTGCAGGGCCTCTCAGGTAAATGCTAATAATTAAAAAAATATCGTTTTTGATACGAATTTCGATATTGGTTATTTTGTATCGATGTATCGATATATCGAATCAAAATATATCGATATATCGAATCAAAATATATCGACAAAAATATCGATATATCGAACAAAAAATATCGATATATCGATATATTTTCAACAAGCCTAGTGGTGTTGTGTTTCTGTCGGTGAGTGAGGTTCCAGGGCTCCACGGGGTAGGGGATGGGGTCAGGGTAGGCATCGGAACGATATCGGAGCGAGATTTGACGACCTCCGTGGCCGAGTGGTTTGTACGCCAGGTTTCGTGGCGGTAAAACTGTACTTCCAGGGCCCAAAAGGTGATACTTGTTTTCTTTTGTAGAAGAGGTCTTTTTAACAGATTTTTTTTCTGGCGCTTCGCCGGCCGCTGCCGTGGCACGCTCGCTTTGCTCGCTCGGCTCGCGCGTTGTGGTCACAACACTAACCTAACCTAACCTAGTGTGAAGTATCATCACTTGATAAGAAAAGTAAAAATTTTCAATATTTTTTTCTAAAAAACTACCAGTGCATAAGTGTGACATTTTTTTAATAATGTGGTTAACAGAAACCTTTTAACAACAAAAATGCGAAATTACAACCAACAAAACTGTAAAGTTTTTACTTTTGGGCCCTGGAAGTACAGTATATCCTTCGTGGCGTCGCCGACACGAGAGCTCCCGGGTCAGATGTTTGTGTGATGAACACGAGCATTTGTACTCCAGTCATGGATGTTTAGTTTGTATTTCTATATAAATATACTTATATATGTAAAGTATATGTATTCTATCCGTTACCCCAGTATCCCTTTATCCCATAACACAAGCCTTATAGTGCTTACATTGGGGCTAGGCTAATTGGTGTGAGTGTTTGAAATATTTATTTATTTATTATTATATCACTTGTAATGAATATGTAATTTTTATGAGGAGCTCGATGGCGCAAGTACTAAGCGCGTTCCGCTGCGATCGTTGAAGTTAAGCAACTTTCGCAATGGTCGGTCATTGGATGGGTGACCAAAAATTTACTATCTCGAGCTTCTCCGTGCTTAGGTAGGCACGCGAAGCTGTTAGTCCCGGCTGCATCTGCAGTCGTTAGCACTTAGGGCCCAATCCCATCTATTCCATCCATAAGGAAGGCCTGTGCCCCAGCAGTGGGGACATTAATAGGCTGATGATGTGATTTTATTGGTTTGGTATTGCAAGGGTCTTTGGGCTATGACAGTGTCTTACCATCAGGTGGGCCATACGCTAGTTGGCCACCTTTTAATAAAATAACATAACAAATAAATTGATTGATTGATTGATGGATGGCAAAAAGCATGCGGCCCTTTTGCCATCCATCAATCAATCTGTTTATTTGTTCAAATATGTGTACATAATTTGGTGTTAGATGACAATTATAGGATCCATTCATATTTTATCCTATATATGGGTGTGAAACAATTTAGGTATATAGATCTACAAAATCCAAAATTGTAACAAATCAATAATTTAATTAAAATAGATTAAAATTGTGATTAATATCAACATTTCATTGAGTCAAATTAAAAAGAAATAGTTCATATGCCACTTTAAAAAAACCATTAACTATATTACATTAAATCAAAATACATTCAAAGAGAGCTTAAAAAGATATTAAAACAATATTAGTAAGTGTAATTAATAATTAAAATCACATTTCATTTCATTGTGTTGCCATTTAAAAATTCATTTATGGAATAATAACATTTGTCAATCAAAATTTTATAGTCTTTTTTTTTTAAATAGTCAAATTTAATTGTTTCAATGAATCTGGAATCTTATTGTAAACTAGCGCCCGCCCTCGCTTCGCTTCGGTATAGAGCTGAAGTGTAGACTACAGTTTCTGTTCTCAGGCTTGTATTATACACAATGACATTCATCTATGATTCTTCTTATACCTGCATGCAAAGTCTCAGCCCGATCGGTTTAAAATTGACAAAGTTTCATACAAACTTTCATTCCCTATTTTATCCCCTTGGGGGTAGAATTGATCAAAATCCTTTCTTAACGGATGCCTACGTCATAACATTTACCTGCATGCCAAATTTTAGCCCGATCAGTCCAGTGGTTTGGGCTGTGCGTTGATAGATCACTGTGGCAGTCAGTCACCTTTGAGTTTTATATATATAGATACGAGACGCCAGATGCAGTACGCTTTCTCGGAAGAGGGCTGTTTTATTAACATTAAGAAAATCCATTTAGTTTAAAAGCAAAATTATTAGTTGCCGCACTTAATATTCTTTCACCACTACTCTCCTACTCCGTTATAATGGCCCCAAAACATATACTATGTTATCTGGAAAAATATCCAATATTAATTAAGGTAAAATATTGGACACGCTATATTTCCCTTATACTATGGCGCTTTTGGGTGGTATATGTTAGTAGGCATATATACGTTAGACTAGACTCGAGTACAAATTATGACATATTGGGTGAAATGGGTCCGACATGACAGGACTATAGACCAAGGGACAGGGTGCATAGTCGAATATTTGATTTTCATAATGCGTTCTCCAAAGTAACGATTGACATTGCAAGTTAATCAGGCACGTTATGGATGTAAATCTGAGATCAGCATCAATCTTTTAGGCGTTTTGCAGACGACGGGGCGGGGCGGGCATTTTGTCCGCGAAGCAATAAAAACCGCGTCTGCTCGTCGATGTCTGCGTCTGCCCGCGCCGCGTACACAAAGCACACCACGGGCAGAGGCGGTCAGTTCAGGATGTTCGTTTTAGTGAATAGTCCATCACTAAAAAACGCGTGGCGCGGACTGAGCTGACCGCCCCGCGCCGCCGTCTGCGTTGCTGCATATAAACTGGTTTGTATGATCCACGGCGGGTAGCCGCGGACATGCCGCGCCACCAGTGACCGCCGGGCACTTGCGGCGCGGTCTTTTTGCCCTCTGTGTGCGTTTGTAATATAGGGAAATTGACCGACTCGCCCCGCCCCGTCGTCTGCAAAGCGCCTTATGCAACTTTATTTTTAAATTAATGATTTGTAAGTATACAACATGCAAGTGACATATTACCTAAAATCGCTGCAAATAAATTTAACCCAATTGAGTGATATCCATTTATTTTTTATTATTAATTTTACGTCCACTGAAAGGAAATGATGTAAATAATTAAAAAATATTTTTGTACTGTTGATTATTTACAGCCTTCGCCGAGTTACCCTCCAACTTTAATGCTCGCCGGGAAGAGCTGCGCACGCATCCCGCACACACACATACATATATATATATAGTCGTGCGACGCTCGTGACGAATTTCCGTTTCAAATTTTTTATCATCATCATCATCAGCCTATTAATGTCCCCACTGCTGGGGCACAGGCCTCCCCCACCACGCGGGCCCAGTGCGGATTGGCGGGTGCTAACGACTGCAGATGCAGCCGGGACCAACGGCTTAACGTGCCTACCGAAGCACGGAGGAACTCGATAGAAGATTTTTGGTCACCCATCCAATGACCGACCACAGCGAAAGTTGCTTAACTTCAACGATCGCAGCCGAACGCGCTAACCATCTGCGCCATCGAGCTCCTCAAATAAAAAAAAATCTATAGGATTTTTATTGAAACCAAGTTTCAATAAAAAAAATCAAAGTAACACTGGCCCCTACACTAATGACCCGTTACCGATAGTGCTACCCTAAATGTGTGAAGGCTCTCGGCCTCACAGCGACCCCTAACGGCCCCTCACAAAGGGCATAATAAATCATACTGCTTTCATATTAAATAATGACACAAGTTTCATGTGAAACCAGGAAATTGGGCTATCACGATTTCTACGTAATCTGACTAACTTATCAATAATACCTTTCTTTGCCTCTATTCATAATAACGATAATGGAGAAACAAAATCGATTTAACACCATTTTAGTAACAATACAAAGTTTTTTTTGTCAGCAAAAAATCATAAGTGAGATGTAGCGGCACTGAAATAAAAATATTCATAAAATAATCTAATATATAAAATTCTCGTGTCGCGGTGTTTGTGGTTAAACTCCTCCGAAACGGTTTTCCCGATTCTCATGAAATTTTGTGTGCATATTGGGTAGGTCTGAGAATCGGACAACATCTATTTTTCATCCCCCTAAATGTTAAGGGTAATCCACCCCTAATTTTTTTTTTTCAATTTTAGATTTTTTTTTTAATTTTTTTATGATACAGCATTAGTAAATACATATAACTCTGAATTTTCACCCATCTACCACCAACCCCTATTTTTTTATGGCGGTACGAAGTTCGCTGGGACAGCTAGTATTTTCTAAATATCCCCTTATTAAAAAAGTTACATAGTGCCTTTACGAATTAGATGTCGCTTAAACTTTAACTTTGGACATACAGTCTTAGAGGCCGCGACGTCTTTGAGAATCCGCAAATTAAGTGCTTCCCCGCACCCCCCGACACTGTGCCACTCAGTACGGTCTAGTACCCATTGGACCCTCAAGATTCGACCCAAATGCAAAAAGTGCCCATTGGACCTCTTTTTTGGTGTCCATTGGACCTTCTTAAAACATTTTATATTCAATGTGCCCATTGGACCTCATTTTTGGTGCCCATTGGACCTCCTTAAAAAAATTATATTCAATGTGCCCATTGGACCTCTTTTTAAGTGCCCATTGGACCTTCAAGATTATAGTACCTTTCGGATTTGTCAAGAAACGATTGTGGACTGATTATGGAGTGACGATTTGCGCAAGGTGGCTGGCAGGAGCTGGATGCGAGTATCCCAAGATCGATCTAAGCGGTGTGCATTTGGAGAGGCCTAGGTCCAGCAGTGGACTAAGATAGGTTATTGATGATGATGATGATTGTGGACGTAGGCACGGTAATAATTATAGACAATATTACCGTGGTATAGATAATTATTACCGTGACGTAGGTGGTTGTGTCGCTGGCTGCAAAATATGTGAGTATTTGACGTTCATAATTTGACCGGGGCCTGTTAGACCTCATGTCCACGTGTCTCATACAAAGTATTTTACAACTTTTTTAAGTACTTTTGCTAACGACTTTTTCATAAAAATGGAAATTAATAATATAATAATAATTATAATATATGTATATGTAAGTTAAGCAACTTTCATAGTGGTCGACCATTGGATGGGTGACCAAAAATTCACTATCTCGAGCTCCTCCGTGCTTCGGAAGGTAAGTTAAGCCATTGGTCCCGGCTGCATCTGCAGTCGTTAGCAACCACCAATAGGCACTGGGCCCGCGTAGTGAGTTATGGCCTAATCTCCCTATTCCATCTGTCTGGTCGTTGGAGTCGTCGTCTTTATATAGTAGTGGAAGTCGGTGGAACGAAACTTGGCAGTCACCGCCGTCCTGTCTCGTAGTCCATTGTCATCTTTTTTTCTGTCAAGACTGTCATGATGTCCGTCTGTCATATGAAGGCAAGTCAGTCAGTCAAAGGAGGCCGGACGCCGCGACACCATCCATAAGGAAGGACTGTACCCCAGCAGTGGGGAAATTAATAGCAGTGATTGTGGGTGTTCGTCATATTAATCAGGTGCACTAGAGCCGTTCTGGAGTTCTGTTTACTTTTTGAGTTTGTGTACCTGCGCGAAGTTCGCGCGCTTGATCGCGCCGCCCCGCAGCCTCCGACGACGTTCACGTTAGACAGTTCTTAACTCGTCGTTGATCGTTCTGCATTCGCGCTTCATCCATATCTCCGTAAATAATTGAATCGTATCGCCGCTTCGCACTTTTCATCGAGTTATAAAAATCACGGAATTTCTGCACATCCATCAGAGGTATCGGGAATCAATCAATCACTGGTAAGTGCTTCCTTGATTAATATTACGAGCACGTGCCTACTAAAGCCCGCTATAGCTATAAAGCATTAGCTATTGAATATTTTGAATGTTTCAAGAACCATAATATCTACTCTTCTTTTTTCTTTTATTATGGCATGCACGGTTTGTGCGTTCAGCCAATGTCAAGTAAAAATTAAGGAAACGGTATAGGAAAAAAAAATCGGAAATATTACGAAATTTGGAAAGGATCAAGATTTAAAAGAAATATACATGGGTGACTAAACTTTTCTTGTTTTTCCTTGTCCCAGGAGTTTAATTAATTTTTTACATTTGAAAAAGAGTAATTTCTATATTTTTTATATGGTTAATATTGACTTAGATCAATGAACAATAACTTAGGAATCAATAATAATCATTTAAATTTATTTCTTGTGTTTTTTTGTTAGGTACTCAGGGAACATTTTCGGGGTGCCATACAAAAATCTGCTGTCCCCACAGCAACTTGACTTTACATTTCGAACCCTGATGTAAAAAAAATGTATTCAAGTGTTATATTGCATCATAAACAAAAAAGTCTATTGTTCTTAATTCATGTAGAAACAATCAAGATATTTTTGAAGTGAAAACTTCTTTAGCGGCGTTGTACACTTTTTTTTTGTATGGGTAAAAAATGTTAGACTCGCGTCAGGACACGTGGGCTGATCGCGTCATGACACGTGGCCTGATCGCGGATCTGACGAAAACAATAAAATTGGAAAGGTTGTTGACTTTCAATATATTGGATGGCTAAGTCTCTATCTAGGACGTCCAGGTGGCAGCTTTATTGCGCAGAAAATGCATTATTTTTACAATAGAAGTTTGTTTCCTAGGTTTTCACGCACATCACTCATTAAATAAAACTAGTTTTTACGGGTTAATGCACGAAACTTTATTTATTTATTTATTGACGTTTCGTAGCCTTTACAGGCTACGCCGTCAGAATTAAACTTTTATTTAATTTGTCGAGCTACCTTCGAAAGACTTTTATTGAGCGTTCGGTTATTTCATTGTCCGATTTTTAAAGTTTTATTGTCTATGTATGAATTCCTGAATATGAGCCGGTTCCAAAATTGGGAGACCTTTCTGAGAAGAACCGGTGAAACAAACTCAAGAGAGGCTTTCCATCTCCTTCTTATGTTAAATTATGCAAGAAGGAGATAAACATAAGAAGGAGATAGAAAGCCTCTTTTGAGTTTGTTTCACCGGTTCTTCTCAGAAAGGTCTCCCAATTTTGGAACCGGAGGTAGTTTACGGTAATTAGGGTCAAATAAATAAACTCAAAATTGCAAAAAAGAATTTTAAATAAAATACTTTATTAAGTAAATTAAATAATAAATTCATACATAGACAATTAAACTTTAAAAATCGAACAATGAAATAACCGAACGCTCAATAATAGTCTTTCGAAGGTAGCTCGACAAATTAAATAAAAGTTTAATTCTGACGACGTAGCCTGTAATGGCTACGAAACGTCAATAAATAAATAAAGTTTCGTGCATTAACCCGTTAAAACTAGTTTTATACAATAGAAGTTGTTTTATCTGAGAGATAAACTTTTTTAATGTAATATAAATTGTCATGTTTGTGTACGATAGCGCAATAAATAAATATTGTATTCTACAACATAAATGAAAGTACTTTTATACTGATAATTAAAGCAATTCGTGCAAAATTATTCCCTGACCATTCCAAAATATAAAAAATGCACAACGTTAATATTCATGTTTTTACTTCTGCCGGCACTCCTGGAGTGCAACCCGTCGTTTTTTTTATTTATATCGTCAACTAGCGGCCTGTCCTCGCTTCGCTTCGATATAGAGCTGGAGTGTAGACTACAGTTTTTGTTCTCAGGCTTGTTTTATACGCAATGACATTCATTTATGATTCTTCTTATACCTGCATGCAAAGTCTCAGCCCGATCGGTTTATAATTGACAAAGTTTCATACAAACTTTCATTCCCTATTTTATCCCCTTGGGGGTAGATTTGATCAAAATCCTTTCTTAGCGAATGCCTACGTCATAACATCTACCTGCATGCCAAATTTCAGCCCGATCCGTCCAGTGGTTTGGGCTGTGCGTTGATAGATCACTATGTCAGTCAGTCACCTTTGAGTTTTATATATGTAGATTACATCCTAACTATGCGTCCCTGTCAGAGTAGTGATTTTAGTGTCCCCTTGCTTACTCAACATAATTTAGAGCGTATTAAGAAGTAAAATTTAACGTTAAATTGGTTAACAAATCGCCAACGTCGAAATCTCAGAATTCTTTCCACCCTATATTCAATCATTAATGATCCATGTGCTCCTGGATATTTGAAATGTAAATTTCGATATCTTGGCAGTATCCATAATCTGAATCTTCGGTCTAGCAGCAAATAAACTTTAGCTTTTCGCTCTCACCATACTGGTTTTGTTTCCAACTCATTTTCTCTTCAAGCTATACGACTCTGGAACGCACTGCCTCCTCATATTCAAGATGCTCCGAACAAAGTGGCTTTTAAACGCTCCGTACGTCATCATTTATTAGATTCCTCCTCCGCATCCTCCTGATATGATATAGATTTGTATGTATTTATCTAAATATTTGTTGTGATTTATATATATATATTATCTTGTTTCCATAGATATAAAAATATATTAAGTAATTTGATGATTTCTTTTTGCACTACCTTAAGATTTTTGCTAAAATTCTCCGGTTGACTGGTAGAGAATGCCTAATGGCATTAAGTCCGCCACTTGTACATACTTTTGTGCAATAAAGTATAAATAAATAAATAAATAAATAAAATAACACCACAGCTGGAAAGACCAATCAAGAAGCATTCTAGATCTCACTGTTAATTAACTCGGCCATTTCGCCCGCGGTCACAAGTGAGGTCGGGGGAGATTTTTGCTGTTTCGCCGGGAGACGACGTACTTAGTAAGTATTTTGAACTTTTAACACATTTTGAACTGAAATATAACAGGATTGTAGTCTAATACGGCGTGTCAATATGAATTTAACTGATTTGACAGATAATGATACAGATATAAACATTTTAGTGTTGACGACCTCCGTGGCCGAGTGGTTTGAACGCCGAGTTTCATGGTGTCGCCGACTCGAGAGGTCCCGGGTTCGAATCCCGGTGGGGGCAGATGTTTGTGTGATGAATACGAGCATTTGTACTCCAGTCATGGATGTTTAATATGTATTTCTATATAAATATACTTATATATGTACAGTATATGTATTCTATCCGTTACCCTAGTATCCCATAACACAAGCCTTACAGTGCTTACTTTGGGGCTAGGCTAATTGGTGTGAGTGTTGGAAATTAACGTTTTATTTATTTAAAGTTTTATATTATTGAACAAAAGAAAAGATATAATACATTTATTTGTTTCTTAGGTTTTCACGCACATCACTCATTAAATAAAACTAGTTTTAACGGGATAATGCACGAAACTTTATTTATTTATTGACGTTTCATTCTGACGAAGCAGCCTGAAAAGGCTGCGAAACGTCAATAAATAAATAAAGTTTCGTGCATTGACCAGTTAAAACTAGTTTTATATAATGCATTTATACACAGAGTAGTTAATTTCATTAGTATGCAGAAGTGTAGCTATATTGGTCGGGAATGGTATATGAAGGCCAGTGGCGGCGCTAGACCACATGTGGACGTCGGCGACATCAAGTTCGCGAGGCCTATTTTAATTCGCAGTAAAAAACCGTTAAATTAAGTGAGCCAAATTATAAAATAACGTATGAGTAAACGAGTTTTATTGTTGATAATCAAATGATGACAAAAAATAATTACAAACATATAACATTTAATAAACAAACATAGATAAGAAAGGCAAAAAGGAAGTCAAAGACGTATGTGCCACTTTTAAACGTAATGATGGTTACATAAATCGCCGTCAGGGGGCGTCTTGATTGATGGGAGATTGTGGTAGGAGGGGAGTTCTTTTCTAGAATAGGCAACGAGGAGGAACTTCGAATTTTGAGCTCGCTTGAAAGTAATTAAAGAAGAGAATAGGAAATGAAAAGTGGCTCAGTGAACACCAAAGGAAGACGATGTCGTAGTTGTTTTAACGTTGTTTAAGGATAATTTTATAGAAAATCCCATATCTGTAAGTACAATTTTAATTTCTGGACAGTTAAGAATCTTTAGAGAAAAGTGCATATCTACTGCATTTCTTTGTTTTAGGGGTTCGTAGGCGTAGTGGTTAACTATTAGTCTTCATACTTAAATGTGATGAATCATTCTACATGAATTAACCAAGAATTACTTGGCTTCATTTCTTACAACAAAATGGCGACGTCATGAGACCACGCGGTAGTGAATAAACTTAACAAGGCTTGATGAACAGTGTATAGGTGTGTGTGAGAAGAAATTCTCGTATTCATTTTACAGAATGATTGACATTTTTATTAACCGTTTTATATTTAACCCATACATGACGACATAGAGACGACATATACATCTTATGCCATAATTATAAAACCTCATAATTTAATTACGTCATACACGCTTCTTGTTTGGCAATACAAAAGTCAGGTAAAAATAGTGTTGCCAGACAGACGATTCTGAATACCCGTAAAGTAGTACTCGCTTCCATCACGCACGTGTTCGAAAATAATAAAAGTCATTATCATCTGCTTAGCTTTTTCCCCGAATTGTTCGGGGTCGGCTATCTAAGCCAGGCCAGGAGAAACAAAAATAAATAGGTAACTTGTAAAAATTTTTTGCGAGGCCCCCTCAGGCGCGAGGCCGTCGGCGGTGGCCGACGTCGCCGACGCCTAGCGCCGCCACCGATGAAGGGATCATCATCAGCCTATTAATGTCCCCACTGCTGGGGCACAGGCCTTCCCTATGGATGGAATAGGGAGATTGGGCCATGACCCACCACGCGGGCCCAGTGCGGACTGGTGGGTGCTAACGACTGCAAAATGCAGCCGGGACCAACGGCTTAACGTGCCTTCCGAAGCACGGAGGAGCTCGAGATAGTAAATTTTTGGTCACCCATCCAATGACCGACCACTGCGAAAGTTGCTTAACTTCAACGATCGCAGCCGAACGCGCTAACCAGTTGCGCCATCGAGCTCCTCCTGATGAAGGGATAATATGTCTTTAAAAAGTAACGATCTATGGAATAGAGGACAGGAAAACGCAACTTGATCAACATTTCCCTCATCCGCAGTCACACCTAGGATTATCTCTTATCTATTAGACAAGTCCGTCCGTCCGTCTGTCTGTGGTGCTGTTTCAGCGGCCAAACCGTAAGAGATAGATAAAGAGAATGTTTAAGTTATAAGTTAAGAATAGTCTGATAAGACTACTGTTATGTATGTAGGTAGTTATAAGCCAGCAACTGTGTCGCGTCCCTACCAATAAACAGTGCGTGTTTAACCACAGCTTGTTTCACTTGTCTCCGGATAGCTCCGATACACATCATTGGCGACGATTTTTACGATACCCGTATTAGAGAAAAAAAAAATGTCCGGTTCGTATTTCGGAGTATTGAATACATTTGATCATAATTCCCAAACGTGGGACTCCTATAAAGGAAGGATTTTGCAATATTTTATTGCAAATGACATCGATCAACAAACGGATGCCACAGGAAGAAAAAGGAAAGCGATCCTTCTCAGCGCACTCACCGAGGGTACCTACAAGCTAGTGGTCGACTTATCGTTACCCAAGGACATAGGAAATGTTCCGTTCGAAGACATCATATCTGTTCTGGACGCTCATTTCACTCCCAAACAGATTGGGTTCAGTGAACGACATAACTTTTACTCGGCTACACAACGAGCGGGTGAATCTCACACCCAATGGGCAGCGAGACTGCGAGGTCTGACGTCACGGTGCGGATTTTTGAATGTAGAAGAAGCACTAAGGGATAGATTTATCATGGGAATGCGTCCAGGAATTGAAAAGGAAAAACTGTACGCGCATGACCTTAATGACCTCCAGTTGGCAAAGGTCGAACTGGCAGAGAACTTGAGCAGCGCGCGTGCGGCTGCCGCTGCTGCAGTCAGCACGATCGACGGGCCCGGGATTACGACAGTTCGCGATAATCCAGTGTTCAAAATTTCAAAAAATCATAATAACCGAAGTGAACAGAAACTTAGATGTGGTGTTTGCGGGTACACAAATCACAAAACGTCTGAATGCAAATTTTCAAATTACGTGTGCAAAAAGTGTCACGAAAAAGGCCATTTACGTAGAATGTGTAAAGTTAAATACGTAATGGATTGCGGTGACCAGGGTGAGGATGGCGAAGGCGATGACGGTAATGTATTTCACATTCATTCAAAGCGTGGTGAACCAATGGTAGAAACTGTGTTTATTAGTAACATGCCATTTAAATTTGAGATTGACAGCGGGTCCGCAGTAACTGTTATTTCCGAGCACTATTACAACAAGAGCTTCAAGAGCCAACCTTTAATAGCTACGCGTAAACAGCTGATGACATACAATAACAGAAATATTGTTTGTATAGGTATGATTCGGGTTCCGGTTTGTTATGCAAACCAAACTCATACATTAGAAATTTACGTAGTTCGTGACGGTGGCCCGCCGCTTTTAGGAAGAGATTTTATATCGAAATTTAGGTTACAGTTATTACCAATAAATTTTTGCCAAGATGACGAAAATTTTATAAAAAGTATACAAGAAAAGTATACGGATTTATTTTCTAATAAGTTAGGAACGTTTAACAAATATAAAGTAAGTTTAAAATTAAAAAATAATAGTAAGCCAGTATTTTTTAAAGCTCGACCGATTGCATTTGCTGTAAGGGATAAAGTTAGTGAAGAAATTAATAGACTGGTCAACTTAGGAATCCTTAAACCCATCCAGTATTCAGAACATGCGTCACCTATAGTACCTGTCTTAAAAAAAGATGGGTCAGTAAGATTGTGCGCGGATTACTCAGTTAGCATTAATAAACAATTACAGATAGAACAATATCCTCTTCCTACTATTAACGAGTTATTTTCTAAGATTAATGGTGGGTGTATATTTTCAAAATTAGATTTGTCTATGGCTTACAATCAGTTGGTTCTGAGTGAAGATGATAATTCACAAAATATAACTTGTATAAATACGCATCGGGGGTTGTTTAAGTTTACTAGGTTAGTTTTCGGATTATCCAGCGCTCCTGCAATATTCCAAAGGGCAATCGAAGGCGTTCTATCCGGGTTAGACGGTGTAATATGCCTATTGGACGATGTTTTAATAAGCTCGGGTAATAGTCGTATTGAGCACGCAGAAAGGTTAAACGCTGTCCTTAGCCGCTTACAGGATGCAGGTTTAACGCTACAGAAAGATAAGTGTGACTTTTTCAAAGAGGAGGTAAGCTACTTAGGTTATATACTTACGAAAGAAGAGCTTAAAAAGGCGCCTGCAAAGGTGAAAGCCATGATTGATGCTCCTGTCCCTAAAAACGTTAACCAATTACAGTCATTCTTAGGGTTAATCAATTACTATAGGAACTTTATCCCTAATGCATCGTCCATTCTAAGCCCCCTATATGATTTACTGAAAAAGGGCTGTAAATTTCAGTGGTCGAATGTACATGAATATGCATTTAAAAAAAAAAACAATTAATGATCTCCGATCAGGTATTGGCTCATTTCGATTCAAAAGCTAAGATAATTTTAACCGTGGATGCATCTCCCTCGGGTCTCGGCGCAATATTATCACAAGTGAGTACCGATGGGGTGGAGAGGCCAATTTCGTTTGCTTCGCGTACTCTCACCTCGGCAGAGAAACGGTATGCACAAATCCAAAAAGAAGCCACAGCCATTATTTACGGGGTGAGGCGGTTCCACCAATACTTATACGGTAGATCTGAACCATTCGTATTGCGCACAGATCATAAACCATTAATATCTATCTTCGGTCCACATAAAGGGGTACCGGAGTTGTCTGCAAATAGGTTACAGCGCTACGCAATTTTCCTAAGTAGTTATAACTATGTTATTGAGTACGTTCGTAGTGGCGATAACGCTGCAGACTATTTGTCTCGCGCGAGTCTTCCCGAGCCGCCGCCGACGCCAGCCGAAGCTAGGGAACGGTGCGTATGCACCGAATATCACGGTGAGAGGGAGATGGACTGCGACCGCGCTACGTACGTTTGTTTTGTTTTGGATGGTAGCTTACCGATAACGTTGGATAGATTGCGTAACGAGACACTCAAAGATACAGTGCTAAAACAGGTTATAGGATATGTAAATAATGGGTGGCCTCCCAAATGTAACAATTTATGTTTAAAGCCATATTATTTGTATAGATCCGAGTTGTCAGTGGAAAACGGATGTTTAATGAGAGGTCACAAGATTGTAATACCGGAAAATTTATATCAGTTAGTTTTAAGAGAATTACACTCATCTCATTTGGGCGTAGTAAAAACAAAAGCTGAAGCCCGAGCGAGATTGTGGTTCCCAGGCATTGACCAGGCGCTGGAGAATATGATTTCTTCGTGTGACATTTGCATCCAGTTGCGCCCTACACCGCCCCGTGCCCCTATTTGTCCTTGGGAAAACCCAATAGATCCCTTTGATAGGATTCACATAGATTTCTTAGGTCCTATTAAAAATTGTACTTATCTCGTCGTGGTAGATGCGCATTCGAAATGGGTAGAAGTTTATAAAATGAATATGTCAACGTGTTCAACTGCTGTGATCTCTAAACTTTGTGATTTTATGTCTCGCTTCGGAATTCCCGAAACTATAGTTAGTGATAATGGAACAGCTTTTTGTTCACGGGAATTTGAAATGTTTTGTAACTCTAACGGTATATGTCACGTCACTACACCGGTGTATCACCCGATGAGTAACGGTCAAGCTGAAAGTTTTGTTAAAATTATAAAAAAGGGTATAAAATCAGCTCTAATGTCATGTAGTAGTGCGAAGGATATTTCACTTACTTTGTTACAGTATCTATTAGACTACCGTAATTCGGTTCACACCACCACGGGTCGGTCCCCCGCTCAATCAGTGTTTGGCCGAAACCTTAGATCTCGATTAGATCTAATGATGCCCAAGCCTTCGTCACCCTTGACACCGTCAATACCCATTGCCACAAAACGATTTCAGTGCTCACATAATCAACAAGAGATAAATAAAAAACATGTCTTTAAGGAAAATGATAATATTTTATATAAGAAATTTAGTAGCAAAACAAAATTTACATGGAATAAAGGAATTATATTAAAAAAGTTAGGTAAAGTTATGTATTTAATTAAAGATAATGTAAGTAACGAGTGTATTAAAAGACATAAGAATCAAATATTTTTGTTTAAAGGGACGATTAACCAAAACAAAAACCAAATTGTACATTTACCTGAGCTATCATCATTACCTTCTCCGCCGCCGCCGCCCACACCGCCGCCGCCGTCGCCGTCGTCGCCGCAACCGCTCACACCGCCGCCACCTACAGCTGCTGGTCTAATGATACCACAGCAGGATCATGGCTCAAGCTTTACTGACCCTACATTTGCTCCTATCGAACATCGTCCACTTATTCGACGTAGAGGGAGAAGAGAAGAGTTTTATGTGCCGGGGGAAGGTTCACCAGTAAATGATGAGGAGAGTTCGGTGCGACAGGATAGTAGCAGTATGGAGCCTGAATCTCATATTCCAGGACGCCCAGAAGCTGCCACGCCTGAGAGCCCAACATCAGTAGATGACGAGTTCCATGAAGTCGATAGCTCTTAGCCAGGTTCAATCGTCCCAGGGTTGTATTCAATTAGAGGGAGAGATGTTATGTATGTAGGTAGTTATAAGCCAGCAACTGTGTCGCGTCCCTACCAATAAACAGTGCGTGTTTAACCACAGCTTGTTTCACTTGTCTCCGGATAGCTCCGATACACATCAACTACAAACCGGATTTGAGTAACGTAGCACTTCCGGTTTTCGAGAAATCACGAATTTCAAACGAAACCACAGAAAATCTCCGAAGTTCTCAATTAATTAAATGCATTTTTTTTCTTTTTTAAATCAGGTTTTGGTGAACATTTGGTTCACTGGTTTGCTAGTTTATTATATTGAGTTTGGCAAGATGGGAAGGCATAGACCGGTTCTGGTTTAACTTTTTTTTTTTCTAAATGGCTTCGCACGGCTTGTACATTTAGCCAATGTCAAGTGTTAAAATGTTTACAAATTCTTTAGCACTCGGGGCACACATAAATCAAGTCAAAGTAAGTGGCAGTCAAGTCAATCCCCCTTTCCCTATGTTTCAGTAAATGTGTGGGGATATACTGGAACCTCCCCGTGGACTTCTTGAGGGAACGTCGTAAGACACTTTCGGCTATTTTGTTTCACTTGCCAGCACTTGTGCATGTTCCCGAACACTTAGTGGTTAATAATCCATTATTAGACACTAACATCCGCCACAACACAATTTTTAACAAGAAAAACAAAACTGCTAAGTCGACGCTTCCTGATCCCGCCAAAAAGTCCGGTTTAACTTTATACTCACCACTGACTTAATTTTTTTATTTAATATTACTTGAAAGCAAAGGACAAGGCCCATACGTCCTTTTAAGTAGTAAAAATTTTACATGTCTTTTTTTGTGTCACTAAACAGGCCCTGCCTGAATAACAGCGCTGGTGCGAATGTCGCATCAGATAATGCTGAGGCAGGATCCTGGTTAGTCCTGAGATTTTTGAATTTGTACATGTGTAAATGAGGGTTAATAAAATATCTTTAATTCTATTCTATGTTAAATTGACAGACATTAGTTGGATAATGATTGTAATAATCATAACTGATGTGACAAACTTTTCAGAAACCGGAAGCTGGGCTAGGACTACAATCACTGAATGAATATGGCGTGTTATGTTTTTCTCACACGTTCTTCTTCTCTTATCTTCTGTTCTGTTCTTTTCTTTCCTTGACGTTTGTGAGCACAAGCCGGCAAGTAGTTTCCGCCGGCCTACAGACTCTAAACAGCTGAAGGCCGAAAGAAACCCCTGCCGACTGCGCAAAACTCTTCCCAACTTCTCTTCTTGATATGCTGGTCTTCTTTATTACAATGTTGTAGATATCAATAAAAAAAAAAATGTTTCACAAACACAAGTCATTAAACAAAACACGGTTTCAACGGGTTTAAGATACGTTTTTGTACGTATAAAAGTTTAAAAAAACGCATTTTTGAAACAGTTGAAACAGTGATATATTTTTTATTTTTAAGTATTTAACTGCTAGATGTTTAAATCGAAAGAACATTTTACTAGAAAAAAATAAAACCACATGGACCATTTTTTTTGCGACGCAGCCAAAAACTCTGTTTGCAGACGACGGCGCCTTAAAAAGCGGAACTAAATGTTACTTTTGACAACAAAACAATCGCAGAAACTAGTAAAGTAACGTTTTTAGGTATAGAATTTGATAATCACTGTACTTGGAAAGCACATGTTGACAAAGTATGTAACAAAATAAATAGATTTGCGTATGCATTGTGGCGTTTGTCTAGAATAAGCAATACTCAAACCGCACTGAAAGCATATCACGGATATGTAGCCTCGATCATAAGGTATGGCATAATAGTATGGGGTAATTCTGTAAAAATTAAAAGACTGTTTATTGCACAAAAACAATGCATTAGATCTATTGCTAATGTTGATTCTTGGGTTTCTTGCAGGCCTTTGTTCAAGTTTTATAAGTTGCTGACAGTTCCGTGTATTTATATTTTTGAAATATGTATCTTTGTCAAAATGCACCCTGACCTTTATAAAACTAAAAAAGACTGCTGTACTTTTAACACTAGGTATCCAAAAAATATGTGTTTACCAGACTCTAGAACTGAAATTTGTAGTAGAAATAGCTTTACAATGTCCGTGAAAATATATAATAATTTGCCTGAGCCATTAAAGTCATTACCTATGTCCTTATTCAGACGTCGTCTATATAAATTATTAATAGAAAAATGCTATTATTCACTTGCAGAGTATTTTGAGGATAAGTAGGCTGAATGGACTTCAATATATGAAATTTTGATTTTGGACATGTATTATATATTTTGATGATTTATTTAATTTGTTTGACATTGTACGATACTGATTACTGGAGGATCCTAAAAGCAAATATTGGTGCATTTACTATTTTACTTTTTGATTATTATTTTATTATGAATCGACACCATTGTATGATTATTATTGATTATTGAAACATTGTGAGAAAACAAATTTTTAACATTGGACATTTATTTTTTTACATTTTAATGGATAATTTTATATTTATTGACATTATATAATATTGAGTATAAAATGATCTTGACATGATATTGATAAGCTGACAAGCATTACACTTTAATTTTAAGTTGATTTAAAAACTGTTGCATGCTGTTTAACAGTAAAATATGTGAGACATGAAAATGATCAAACACCTTTTATACCATATTTTTATGCAATAAATTATTATTATTATTATTATTATTAAGAGGCACACCGCCGAACGGACCTCACACCTGGCTCCCGCAAACCGTACGAGCCTCCACAGTGGCTACTCACTGAGGACGCCGTAACTCTTACGGGCGCTTTACAGCATATCCGCTAATAAACCCTGCGAATACCCTCCAAGCTGCTTAGTGCGAAACCACGGGATCCCCGTTTTGGGATTCTTCCGCGTCTTCGCACCCAGCAGCCTCCCGGCCTAGCGGGGGTTCCACGGCAGGAGTCTCCCGAGGTATTGCGGGGACCCCGCAGACGTGCGCAGGATGGCCCACGCGTGGGGACTGAATACGCGGTGTAGTGCCCACCGTACCGCCTCCCGTCTAACCACGTCTACACGGACCAGGTAACAGACTTGTCTCGAACCCGCAACCTTTGCTATCCGGGTGCATGCACTGACCATATACCATATAGGGTCGCGGTAGCATAATGGTAAAAAAAAACCTATCGTAAAAGAATACGTACTTCAATCCAGCCACGATTTCCATGGCGCCGTTGAAGTTCCCAATATTCCAGCAAGTGAGGGCGACTCTTAAGACGCAAGCGAGGGCTGCCTTCCGCTCCTCAGATGAGCCCTGGGCCAGCACCAGCTCTGTCACCCACGCGGACACCTGCGAAGAAGTCGAAAACATTAGATTAGGCGGACATAAAGAAAAGTTACGAACAGCGCCATCTATTGGTGGAGCACGGAAACAAGTTAGAGGCGTTGACAACGGCCGTAGCAGACATATCAACTCGGAAAGGCATCGTCTCCGTATCAACTCGAGCCGTTCGGTATTATTTGTATTAAACTTTCTACTGCAATGCCCACTAATCAGAATCGTAACGTAATTGTAACACCTCGGGATAAGCTCCCTAAATTGCGTAGTCAACTCTCCATACGATAGTTTACGTCTCTCCGTAGCCTAGACTACGGCTCTCCGTAGCCTAGCTTACGTCTCTCCGTAGCCTAGATTACGTCTCTCCGTAGCCTAGATTACGTCTCTCCGTAGCCTAGATTACGTCTCTCCGTAGCCTAGATTACGTTTCTCCGTAGCCTAGCTTACGTCTCTCCGTGGCCTAGATTACGTCTCTCCGTAGCCTAGGTTACGTCTGTCTCTCCGTAGCCTAGATTACGTCTCACCGTAGCCTAGCTTACGTCTCTCCGTAGCCTAGATTACGTCTCTCCGTAGTCTAGATTACGTCACTTCGTAGCCTAGATTACGTCTCTCCGTAGCCTAGATTACGTCTCTCCGTAGCCTAGATTACGTCTCTCCGTAGCCTAGATTACGTCTCTTCGTAGCCTAGTTTACGTCTCTCCGTAGCCTAGATTACGTCTCTTCGTAGCCTAGATTACGTATCTCCGTAGCCTAGCGTACGTCTTTCCGTAGCCTTGCTAGATATAGCTAGCGATCTTTCATCTTCTTTCTCTTTCTACTAGACGGACACTTTTAGAGCCGCCTTCCTCACTCTATTCTTATACCTCTATGAGGCCCACAGAGCCGACTAATCATGTCACCAAGCGTGACGTAATATGGCAGGAATCAGATCAGGAATTCTTGCGGTGCATTCGTGCAAGTGTTATGTTCCGGAGAATTTAGCACGAACTAGTATCGTATACAATAAGTATCCAATTAAAATTGTAGGTAATCTCTTATCTATTAGACGAGTCCGTCTGTCCGTGGTGCTGTTTCAGCGGCCAAACCGTAAGAGATAGATAAAGAGAATATTTAAGTTATAAGTTAAGAATAGTTTGATAAGACTACAAACCGGATTAGAGTAACGTAGCACTTCCGGTTTTCGAGAAATCAGGTTTTGGTGAACATTTGGTTCACTGGTTTGCTAGTTATATATAATTGAAGATAATTAATGTTCCAATAAAAAAGGATAAACCTTTATGAATGTGGTTAAAATCCATTATAAATACCATCGTATTCAAATAGTTGAATTTTAAATTATTTACTTTCAATCTTGTACTTCAGGCACAGGCATTCCCTATGGATGGAATAGGGAAATTGGGCCATGAACCACCACGCGGGCCCAGTGCGGATTGTTGGGTGCTAACGACTGCAGATGCAGCTGGGACCAACGGCTTAACGTGCCTTCCGAAGCACGGAGGAGCTCGAGATAGTAAATTTTTGGTCACCCATCCAATAACCGAACACTGCGAAAGTTGTTTAACTTCAACGATCGTAGCCGAATGCGCTTACCACCTGCGCCATTGAGCTCCTCAAATCTTGTACTTATTTTTTATCTTTTCACTAGCGAACATCTTCTATCGCATTTATCACGGGGAGTGTTCTGAGGAATTGTTCGGATTAATTCCAGCTGCTGCATTTCGCCATCGTACATCGCGACAAAAATTTCATCCCCATCATCTTGATGCGTGGCTATCCACAACCGTGCGTTTTTGTCGAAATTTTTTACCACCTACGACAAAACGGTGCAGTGTTTCCGGACCAATACGACCCAAGAACCTTCAAAAAAAGAGCGTACTCCTTCCTTAAAGGCCGGCATCGCATTTGTGATACTCCTGGTGTTGCAAGTGTCCATCGGCGACGGTGATCACTTACCATCAGGTGAGCCGTCTGCTCGTATGCCCCTTATAACATAAAAAAAAATAAAGATGTGGTTTTTGGTTCTACTACACCAATGGTCAAGAGATGGCGCTGTAGTCTCCTGAATCGCGCTTTGGTTCCGTTGTTCCAGATTAATAAATACTTTTGATAGGCCTTCACAATGCAGTCGTTAGCACCCACTAAATAGAGATTCTATTTCTAATTTGTTGGTAGTAGTGTTGGGTAGGACACGACTTGAAAAAGAGTTTGTAAGAGTAGCCTCTTTTTTGTACTGAGCCAGTACAATGTCCCACTTCAAATGAGGCGAGGCGTACTGAAGCTCGGCAATACATTTGAAGTGACGAGTACAAATATGACATTGAGGCGTACAGAAGCTCGACATTACGTTTGTGTGCACGAGTAGCACCTCCTCTACGCACTATCAATCTTGCTGGATCCAGCATGCAGGACAGCGCTACACACGTAAAAGAGATAGAGATACAGATGGATAGTGCGTAGAGGACTTAAATGAAATGTCATGCCTCGCTCTCTCTCAGTCAGACTTACGAAGAGTGAGTGAGTAACGAGACGCGACTATCGCGACATTTAATGTGAAGTACTACATTTGTTAAGAAAACTGCCAACATATAATATTTTACTATGCCAATATCTAAAGCGTCCCTTTTTGGAAAAGGTCTAACGTTAGTTTTCGTCCTACGGATTACAATATTTCACAATCGAAGCCCGACGTTATACTTACCAGTAATAGAATTACCAGACCCCTTTTTGTGGGGTGACCTAGCGTACCGGATAGTTACGGATAAATCCGGAAAAATTTAATAGATATTTGTTTCTTAGGTTTTCACGCACATCAATCATAAAATGAGGAGCTCGATGGCGCAGGTGGTTAGCGCGTTCGGCTGCGATCGTTGAAGTTAAGCAACTTTCGCAGTGGTCGGTCATTGGATGGGTGACCAAAAATTTATTATCTCGAGCTCCTCCGTGCTTCGAAAGACACGTTAAGCCGTTGGTCCCGGCTGCATTTGCAGTCGTTAGCACCCACCAATCCGCACTGGGCCCGCGTGGTGGGTCATGGCCCAATCTCCCTATTCCATCCATAGGGAAGGCCTGTGCCCCAGCAGTGGGGACATTAATAGGCTGATGATGATGATGATGACTCATAAAACTAGCTTTTCACGGGTTAGTCTTTTTGTTTGCATAACTTAACATAAGAAGGAGATAGAAAGCCTCTCTTGAGTTTGTTTCGATGGTTCTTCTCAGAAAGGTCTCCCAATTTTGGAACCGGTGGTAGTTTACGGTAGTTTTAAGTAATAAATTCAAACATAGACAATAAAACTTTAAAAATCGTACAAAGAAATAACCGAACGCTCAATAAAAGTCTTTCGAAGGTAGCTTGACAAAATTAAATAAAAAAAAAATAAAAAATCCGCCGACGCAGCCTGTAAAGGCTGCGAAACGTCAATAAATAAATAAAGTTTCGTGCATTAACCCGTAAAAAACTACTTTTATTGAATCCAATAGATATTATAAATGTATAGTGTTTATTGTTGTACTCTATCCTGAAGGGATAGGCTTGGGAGCGCAGCTATAATTAATAAATGATAACGATAAGGACTTTTCACTTGATTTATTCGACTTAGAAATGCATTTTATTATTAACTAGCTGACCCGGCGAACTTCGTACCGCCTTAGCGTAGCTTTGATGCACTACTTTATTTTGTATAGCTGACCTATCTTATGTATGAGTACCTATTATTTTGACGTGACAACGTCTTAAATTAGGTTGCGGCTGGGAGTCACTTATGAAAAAGTGTAACGCTCGGTAACGTTACGATGAGTCTCTCGTGTTAAGTTTAAGTTTACATGTACAATGTTTTAGTAAACAAAATATATTTCTATAGTTAAAATTTGTGCAATTCTTATTTTCATTCAATTCCTTGTTCCTATTGTGCAATTTAATTATATTCATATCAATAAATATTCTACCGAGAAAAAGACGTTGTCACGTAAAATCTTCGCCCGTAAAACCGACTTTACAGGCAACCATTTTTTTTTTATTTTTCTTTATATTTTTTCCGTAAGAACCTTGTACAGAGTATTAGAAAACTACAAAAAAAAAAAAACAGCCAAATCGGTCAAGCCGTTTTCATGTCATGTCGTGACAACGGAAAACGGGTTTCATTTTTATATATATAGATTAATAATCGACCGAATGTATTTGTCTGAATTCTATCTGCTGGAATTTTCGATAAGAGACAAAAGATTCCCATATTTTCGAATGCGAGAGCGCAATGTCATTGTCAAATACGTACTGATTTTTAGTTCTAGTTACGTACTTTGTGGCGCTGCTGTTCAAGTTTCCATACAAAATTGGACATTGACATTTCGGTTTGCAAACTATTCAAATTCTAAATGTCAATGTCAAATTTTGTATGAAAACTTGAACAGCAGCGTCACAAAGTACGCAACGAGTACTAAAACTCACTACATATTTGTCAATGACATTTGGATTTGGGACTCGCAAACGTTACGAATTCGTCGGTTCGTGCTAAGGGCACTGTTCAAAAGAAGCACAGACAATGAACATCATAAATATACTATATTCATACTGTGAGTTTCAATAGGTGTAATTCGAAAAGTTTCTTTAGATAGACATGCCATTCTCATACAAAGAATCATTCAAATAAAAATGTGTCTTCTTTTATAAGTTTTAAAGTTATTGCATTTGAACTGGAATTGAAATAAAAAAAATGGATGCGTGTAACTTATGTACGCGCGTGAGAAGTTATACTTCTTTAGCATCATTAAAAATATTTTTTAATTGCATGCAAATAATTAATAATTACAATAAAATAATAAAAGGACTGGAAAAGGATAGTTAACACAGTCAATTAAGTTCAGTTTTAATTTGAAAAATTAAATAAATATTTAAAATATTCAATTAAAATCACTACTGAATTTAAGTTATTAGTCCATAAGTAATTAGCACTTGTAAGTAACTAAAACACGTTGTGTCTATATAGAAACTAGAAACATGTGGATAAATATTATAAATATGAAAACAGTGATCAGAGGCGACGAGCGTGCCAACATTGTTTTTGACAACGCGATCATCTTATGGAGCTCCGTGGATCGTTCAAAGTACCTTTCGAACAGATGTCTAATAATGGTGGATTATTAACCACTAAGTGGTTAATAATCCACCATTATTAGACACTAACATTCATAACGCGCTCGCGGCCAACTTCATGCTGTTACTTTTGGGTTACAGTGATGCGCGCGCATCTAAAAATTTCACTCTCATTATTTTTTCATAACGCGCCTAAAGAAGTATAACTTCAATAATGATAACTGTACATGGGGATTGATCCTTTCTATATAACTGCCAGCAGTAGGCATTACATAAGCAAAGAGTTTGCACAAGTAAGGAGGCCGTAACGTAACAGTACGTTTTGAATGATTTTATTATAAAAATGTAATTGTATGTGGAGATGTAATTTAATTTGTTTTTTTGTATCTCTTATCTATTAGACAAGTCCGTCCGTCTGTCTGTCTGTGGTGCTGTTTCAGCGGCCAAACCGTAAGAGATAGATAAAGAGAATATTTAATTTATAAGTTAAGAATAGTCTGATAAGACTACAAACCGGATTTGAGTAACGTAGCACTTCCGGTTTTCGAGAAATCACGAATTTCAAACGAAACCACACAAAATCTCCGAAGTTCTCAATGAATTAAATACATTTTTTTTTTAATCAGGTTTTGGTGAACATTTGGTTCACTGGTTTGCTAGTTATAATTATTACTATTTATTATTATCTTGTCATTGGCATGCTATGATCTTTATGATTGAAATAAATGAATTATTTATTATTATAAAGAGTGGAAAAGAAGCGGATGACCTAACCTTTTTTTTTTTTTTTTTTTTTTTGCGTGGGGGAAATGCTTTACGCATACCTACTCACTGAACAATGGTGAGCAGGTTATGTCGGACTCTCCCCCGCCTGCCTACCTGACGAGAATGAATCCCCTAGTCGGCAGCCAAGGGCCTACCGACTAAAACCCCCACGGTGTTCCAACAGCATCGACGTTAAGCGCCTCTACGGGTCCGTAACGCACCATAGCAAGCTAGGGCCGACCGATTGCTATTGAGCAAGCCCATCTCTGGAAGGGGAGCAAGGTCTTGCATCTTGCCCCTTCCTACCGCTTACCGGGCGATGCACCGGAACTCTTGGAACATCGCTCAACTCATGGGACTTCTTGTCCTTACGGGCACCGGGTGTTCGGGCATCCCTAGTCCCTACTGCAAGGCCTGTACGCGAGTGTTCTTATTTATGATGACCAAACCTAACCTAACCTAACCTAACCTAACCTTTTTTTTTTTTTTTTTTTTTGACCCGGAGAAATGCGTTACGCATACCCCGCCGCTGGGCAGGCGTCGGGGTTATGTGGGACTCCTCCCCCCACCTCCCGCCCACCCACTCAGCCAACCCTAGGGCTGGCTCAGTGGCTGCTCGGGATGGGGGGGCCCTACCCACTAAAACTCCGGGATGTGCCCTCCTTGCCAGCGGTGGCGGCGTGGGGTCCTTACTGGGAATCAACCACGCCAAACCTAACCTAACCTAACCTAACCGGCCACCATAGTCTATAGACGCTTGCGATACCAAAAATATCACTCGTACTATTGCCTGCCCTGCCCCAAACCCCTACCTCGTGGAGCCCTGGAACCTCACTCACCTATTACTAAACATTTTAATTTCTTCATCCTATAAATCACCGGAGAAAAGTAATTTTGAAGAAAAATTGAGTTCACAAATTTAAAGCTCAACTTTAACACTTAAGCTACTAACATCATAAATTATTTTAAACGCACCGGGTGGTTTTCATAACAAAAAATGGATTCTTAAACTCAATAAAATTTGAATGTTTCGCGTACATTAATCAAGATCTCAAAGTTCTGATGGACTTGGCGTGATAACAGTTTTTTTGAACTCTATTGCGTCAATTGGTTTTTATGGATATTTTAGTAATGTTCGACGAAACACCCGAACTTCAATCGATAAGCAACGTCCCTATTGTTTAGCACTTAGTGTCGCCGCACACGGGCCACACGCCACAGCCACAAACGCCGCCACGAGAAGCTAGAAGCTACTAAAGTGGCTGAAGCGCGCGACAGCGGCCGACTAAGGTAAGGGAGAGAGGGGTGGGGAATCGCGCGAGTGACGTGTGGCGGCGTTTTGTATCAGCGCATTAAGTGGCCAGTGCGGGCCACAAGAAGCGAGCAACGACGATTTGTAGCGTGTGGCGGCCACCGGCGTACCGTGTGTGGCGAGTCCATATAATATGTATGAAAACTACAAGAAATATGCCGGTGGCGGCGTTTTGTGGTTGTGGTCGGTGGCCCGTGTACGGCGACACTAAGTTCTACACCACTAGTTGTCAAATGAACTGACAGATTGATTGACTCTTTTGATTGATCCGTAAATTATGTATTTGCAACAGATAGTTACTTTCAGATAGCTTGGACATAATTATGTTTGAAGAAGTTTAATATTATTTGTAAGTTTATAAAAATAGTATTATTTTAATTTGATACTGTAAGGAAAACGAGCGTTTTCTTGCCAACAACCTGATGTTTACAGGTTGGCAAGGTATTAAAATATGACGACCTCCGTGGCCGAGTAGTTTGTACGGCGGGTTTCATGGCGTCGCCGACTCGAGAGGTCCCCGGTTCGAATCCCGGTGGGGGCAGATGTTTGTGTGATGAACACTGGCATTTGTACTCCAGTCATGGATGTTTAATATATATTTCTATATAAATATACTTCTATATGTAAAGTTTAAGTAATCTATCCGTTACCCTAGCATCACATAACATAAGCCTTACAGTGCTTACTTTGGGGCTAGGCTAATTGGTGTGAGTGTTGGAAATATTTATTTATTTATTAATAAAATGATGAATCAATGACTAAATAAATAAAATAAAATAAAACAATGTGACCCCTTCACATTTTTTTCTCCCACCCGCATATGCACAAATGCATCACCTTCTGTGTGTGTGTGTTACGTGGATGTGTATGAAGTCAATTTCTAGAATAAGCCGAGTTTAAACTAATAGTAATGAGCTCTTAAGAGAAGTGGTAAAATACTAGAAAACATTCCACGCCGTCAAGGCAGCAGACGGGACTCGAACGTGCTCCCGCCGCTATCCGGGCGGACGCACTGACCAATTATGCTACGGCGACGTATTAAGGTCGCCCATTAAGTCGTGTCGAAATTCTTCTAGTATTTCTTAGGCTGCAAGGCAGCGCCGTCTCTTCGCAAATATCTAGCAGTTAAATGCTTGAAAAATAAAATATGCTATTTAATTATGATGCGGGGGTTGATTGACTTGTGAATAAGAAATAAAGTCGATAAAATTTTATTTAAAATGGTATGTTATAATTTTTAATATTAGGACTTTTTCATAATATTACTAGCAGTCCCAGCAAACTTCGTACCGCCATAAAAAATAGGGGCTGTTGGTAGAAGGGTGAAAATTTAGATTTGTATGTATTTTTGTATGATGTATCATAAAAAAATAAAAACAAAACAAAATGTACAAAAAAAAAATTAAGGGTGGACCCACCCTTAACATTTCATCATCATCATCATCATCAGCCTATTAATGTCCCCACTGCTGGGCACAGGCCTTCCCTATGGATGGAATAGGGAGATTGGGCCATGACCCACCACGCGGGCCCAGTGCGAATTGGTGGGTGCTAACGACTGCAAATGCAGCCGGGACCAACGGCTTAACGTGCCTTCCGAAGCACGGAGGAGCTCGAGATAGTAAATTTTTGGTCACCCATCCAATGACCGACCACTGCGAAAGTTGCTTAACTTCAACGATCGCAGCCGAACGCGCTAGCCACCTGCGCCATCGAGCTCCTTAACATTTAGGGGGATGAAAAATAGATGTTGTCCGATTCTCAGACCTACTGAATATGCATATGCATGAATATTTCACGAAAATCGGTCGAGCCGTTTCGGAGGAGTTTAATTACGCACACCGTGACACGATAATTTTTATATAATAGATTATTTTTAAAATAGTTTCGCTTTTCTTTTGAAAAGACAATTCTATCAAAGTAAAGCTCTGACAGAATTGATTTTTAGACCTTAGACTAAAACTATTTTATAAAACAAGTTTCATTTCAACGGTTTAGATGAACTGGCTTTATTAAATAATTATTTTTTATTATTCCGGCGACGCACTGCTGCAAAGGCTGCGAAACGTCTATAAAAAAAATGATGTGGTGTCGTGGGACACCAGGTAGGAACGAAGTTCCTTCGGCTAATGTAGAATCGACACAATTTGCAAACTCGCTTGTGTATGCGACTGTCGCGCCTGCGCACGTCTCATTTAACGGTTTTATTCCACGCACTTTTTTCCACGGACTTTTTCTTACGGTTTTACTATCACATTTTTTTCAGTTCGGTCGCGCAGCAAAATCCCTATCCCCTCCAAGCTTGCCGTAATGAACTTCGTTGCACGTCTCATTTAACGGTTTTATTCCACGCACTTTTTTCCACGGACTTTTTCTTACGGTTTTACTATCACATTTTTTTCAGTTCGGCCGCGCAGCAAAATCCCTATCCCCTCCAAGCCTGCCGTAAGGAACTTCCTTGCACGTCTCATTTAACGGTTTTATTCCACGCACTTTTTTCCACTGTCTTTTTCTTACGGTTTTACTATCACATTTTTTTCAGTTCGGTCGCGCAGCAAAATCCCTATCCCCTCCAAGCTTGCCGTAATGAACTTCGTTGCACGTCTCATTTAACGGTTTTATTCCACGCACTTTTTTCCACGGATTTTTTCTTACGGTTTTACTATCACATTTTTTTCAGTTCGGTCGCGCAGCAAAATCCCTATCCCTTCCAGTTCCAATAAATATAATCAGTGCACCTAACCCGTTAAAACTGAGTTTATTTAATCACACTAATATTATAAAGACGAAAGTTTTTGAGCGTGTGAGTATGTGAGTGTGTATGTTTGTTACTTCTTCACGTCTAAACGGCTGGAGCGATTTTAATAAAATTTGGTATGGAGTTAGCTGACACCCTAGATTAACACATAGGCTACTTTTATCCAGAAAAAATGTTAGGTTCCAGAGGGATTTTCAAGAAACTAAGTTAACGCAGACGAAGTCGCGGGCGACCTCTAGTGAGTGATATGTGTGGAAAACTAAGAAACAAATAAAAAAAATGGATGCGTGTAACTTATGTACGCGCGTGAGAAGTTATACTTCTTTAGCATCATTAAAAATATTTTTTAATTGCATGCAAATAATTAATAATTACAATAAAATAATAAAAGGACTGGAAAAGGATAGTTAACACAGTTAATTAAGTTCAGTTTTAATTTGAAAAATGAAATAAATATTCACAATATTCAATTAAAATCACTACTGAATTTATATAAACATATGTAATTAGCACTTGTAAGTAACTAAAACACGTTGTGTCTATATAGAAACTAGAAACATGTGGATAAATATTATAAATATGAAAACAGTGATCAGAGGCGACGAGCGTGCCAACATTGTCTTTGACAACGCGATCATCTTATGGAGCTCCGTGGATCGTTCAAAGTACCTTTCGAACAGATGTCTAATAATGGTGAATTATTAACCACTAAGTGGTTAATAATCCACCATTATTAGACACTAACATTCATAACGCGCCCGCGGCCAACCTCATGGTGTTACTTTTGTGTTAGGGTGATGCGCGCGCATCTTAAAATTTCACTCTCATAATTTTTTCATAACGCGGCTAAAGAAGTATAACTTCAAAATTTTTTTATTAATAACAAAACATCAGAGCTTTTCCTTCCTTTACCGTACACACGGTCACTCTAGTGGAAATTTAGAAGGAACCCCTTCTCGCATTTTAGTGATGGGATCTTAGGTGTCGTATTTGCATGTGAAATTTGCATAATATGCCACAATCGCGTTGTGGATTTAGTTCAGTCTCACGAAACTAGTTAATATGTACCAATAACTTAGGAAGGTATAAACTTACTAAAGTGACGACGAACTCATAAGTGCTTGCTTAAAATTGAGAAAATTTAATAAACTATATGTTGTCCTAAAATTCATACAAATTCGCTCAGTCGTTTTTGCGTGGTTGAGTTTATTTATATAATAGTCACCACGGCATAATGACATTTACAGCAATTAGTAAAAATAGTTACAGACATATAAACACTAACATACTAACTTACAAACTGTCACATTAATAATAATATTCTATATGTATAAAACTCAAAGGTGACTGACTGACATAGTGATCTATTAACGCACAGCCCAAACCACTGGACGGATCGGGCAGAAATTTGGCCTGCAGGTAGATGTTGTGACGTAGGCATCCGCTAAGAAAGGATTTTGATCAATTCTACACCTAAGGGGATAAAATAGGGAATGAAAGTTTGTATGAAGCTTTGTCAATTTTAAACCGATCGGGCTGAGACTTTACATGCAGGTATAAGGAGAATCATAGATGAATTTCATTGTGTATAATACAAGCCTGAGAACAAAAACTGTAGTCTACACCGAAGCGAAGCGAGGGCGGGCCGCTAGTAAGTTATAATTTTGATTTTTTAAGCATGTAACTGCTCGATGTTTAAGTCTAAAAAATATTAATAGAAAAAAATCTACGCGGACCATGCAGCAGACGGGACTCGAACCCGCACCCTTCGCTATCCGGGCGAATGCAATGACCATTTGTCGAATTGTTTCTAGCCTTTCTTAAGCTGCGCCATCTCTTCGCATTGTAGATAACCCACATATATATTTTCTTCTAGTAAGTTGCTTCAAATCAAGTAGGCGCCCATTTTAGTGTCGCAAACGGGCCACACGCCACAGCAACAAAGGCCGCCACGAAAAGCTAGAAGCGGCTACTAAAGTGGCTGAAGCACGCGACAGCGGCCGACTAAGGTAAGGGAGAGAGGGGTGGGGAATCGCGCGAGTGACGTGTGGCGGCGTTTTGTATCGGCGCATTAAGTGGCCGGTGCGGGCCACAAGAAGCGAGCAACGACGATTTGTAGCGTGTGGCGGCCACCGGCGTGTTGATGATGAGATGTTTGTGTGATGAATACGAACATTTGTATTCCAGTCATGGATGTTAAATATATATTTCTATATAAAATATACTTATATATGTACAGTATATGTATTCTATCCGTTACCCTAGTATCCCATAACACAAGCATTACAGTGCTTACTTTGGGGCTAGGCTAATTGGTGTGAGTGTTGGAAATATAAAAATAAATATTTTTTTTTTTATAATTTTACCGTTTTGCTCATGAGCTCCTCAAATGTAATCATTAGTTGTATTCATTAGCAGTATTATAAACGACGCTTCCTTCCGTTTACTTAATCACTAGCTCCAAATGGAGCGGAAATTGCGCTACCATGCCTCTCTCGAAAGTTTGAAGCGTTCATGGCCCAGTGGCCCATTCGAGGGTTATCAAAATCGATCCCAACTAAACTTGACTTCGCAAACTTCCACAAAGGCTTTTTGTATCTTTGGTTTAACCATCTCTAGGGTGCTGGCACAGTTACAGCTATAAACTACCAAATAAGATAAACTATTAGAAGCTTAAAGCCACAAGTGTTCGTGGTTTACGCTAGGGATGTCGAAAGTTGAAAAAAATATCGATATATCGACACATCGATATTTTAAAAAATATCAATATCGGCTTCGATATATCGCAAAAAAAACATCGATATATCGATATATCGGACCAATTTTCCCAAAAATATCGTCGTAGCTCACGAAATATGACACGCGGAATAATAATGGAACGAAAATTATCTCCCTAAAAATAGACCCTATTTTCCAATGATGACATAGACAATACTAAATACAGCACAGATCATAGATATGTTGAATATCATTAATCTGAGATCCAGTTACGATTTTTCTAGATACGAATTTAGTTAGATCGTGATATGCCGTGATACGAATTTCGATATTGGTTATTTTGTATCGATGTATAAATATATCGAATCAAAATATATCGGCAAAAAATATCGATATATCGAACAAAAAATATCGATATATCGATACATCGATATATTTTCAACAAGCCTAGTTTACGCTGTGACTTGTTCGTAAAAAGTTTGTGATTGATCTCTTTAGTGATTGGATTTCTTACTGATTCCTGACTGTCAGACAAATGGTTTTGTTAAAAACAATACTGCGCAAACATAGTTTTACTCCCTTCGATGCAAATATCATGAGGTTACGTAGATTTGACAGAGTTTGCAATACGGTGCCCTGTAGGATTGCATTGGCAAGACGTCAATATTATTTCATAAGTCCTACGGTGTATAATATTGTGAACAAGCAACTTAATATATATCCGATGACCTTAAGAGAATGCAAAATTAAATTAAGTAAATGTAACAATTTATCATTGTATCATTGTTTGTTTACCCTAATAAAGAGAAAAAAAAAGCTCAATGGTTTGGTGTTCAACGAATGGCGCGGTGGTACATCAACGCGGTTTCTGTGTCGTCGTAGGCAATAAAGGTACGCTACGATACTGTGCTACGGTGTAGCACTACGGCTGCTACAGCGTAGACAGTAGGTCATTCATCGATAGATTTCACTCCTCACATTTTTCTCATACCGGGCCCCTTATAGCACATCGATTCTTAAGGAGTAAACTCCAATAGAGAAACGTGTTATCATGTTGCTGGAGCTAAAATAACTGTTTATGAATGAATCGAAGAGACACACCCACACAAAACACGCATTTGTCTTAATTCGTATCGCAACGCATCCCCTGATACTACGATACTAGCTAGACTAACATTCACTTGGTATCGATGCTGCATCAATAGCGCTCATCGATATCACAAGTATCAAGAAACGCCCATCTCTAGTATCCTATTCACAAATGCACTCAGTGCGTTTTTATTTACTGGACGTGTTCCGTGGCCGAGAGGTTGGTACGCAGAGTTTCATGGTGTTCCCGACTTGAGAGGTCCCGGGTTCGAATCGCAGTGGGGGTAGATGTTTGTGTGATGAATACGAGCATTTGTACTCCAGTCATGGGTGTTTAATATGTATTTCTATATAAATATACTTATTTAACATAAGCCTTACAGTGCTTACTTTGGGGCTAGGCTAATTGGTGTGAGTGTTGTATTTAATTTAATTTTAATTTCGTTTATTGTATTGTGAATTTTAATCTGACATTTAATTGCGTGACCTCATCTTTAAGGATCAGAACTGAAAATCATCGATTTACTCTCTGAGTAAATGTTACGCTGAGTTTTCGCCCATTCGCATCGCTGCTGCACACGAAAATATCATAGTAAGTATAGTTGTATAAATATAATTTGTTGTTTTAAAGGATTTATATATTTGAAAAGTTATTTACGAGATTGTTACCATGTACTTTGTTTTTAGCGAGTTTCCGATATTTCGGCACTGTTGCAAGCGCCATGATCACGGAGTAACTGAAGTAATTGCGGGTAGGCTGTTATTGGCAGACATATCGGTCTACCCTCCGACGAAGTCTTTTATTGCGTTCGATACTAATCCCGTATCAATCCCGTATAATCGGTAACAATCCCGTAAATAACTTATATTACTATAATATTAGTGACCATGAAAGTTTAAAACAATATATTTGAAAAGTTGTCTTCAATTTTGTATGTGTGCATGTTGGTGCGAATAAAGTTTTATCTACGTATCTATCTATTGGAAATATTCATTTATTTATATGATCAAAGCATATAGCTTACTCGCTCCCGCTAATCTTTCACGATGGAAGACATTCTTTAACGCTACGTGGTAACAAAACATTTTGCGCAAACTTTCGTAGAAGAAGATATAAAGCTTTTCTCTCTTAGCTTCTTGTTGTTGACAAACTTTGTTTTTGTAAGCAATCAGGCATTGATTAAAACAGGTAAGTTTTGCAGTCACAAAAAACCGATTACCAACCAAGCAATGGTTTACAACGAATTCTCATTTTGTATGTCAAAAGGGTAGCAAATAAAGCTCTCCACTGCTGGGGCACAGGCCTTCCCTATGGATGGAATAGGAAGATTGGGCCATTTTGGGGTGGACAACCCTTATCACTTAGGGGTATGAAAAATAAATTCTCAGACCTACTGAATATGCATTATAAAATTTTATTTAAATCGGTCAAGCCGTTTCTGAGAAGTATGGTAACTAACATTGTGACACGAGAATTTTATTTCAGAAATCAGAAATCAGAAATCAATATATCTTTATTCAAATTGGATGTATAGTACAACACTTTTGAATCGTCCAAACATTTTTTTTCCCTACCACTCGTTATAGGACATATTTTTTAGCTGCGGAGAAAAACGAGCGAAAAAAACTCCACAACATTAAAAGCATAATGTAACAACATTTACAAATCATTATGTTGTTACAACGTCAATACAATCATGATTTATTTAATATAGAAAACCTGTTGGAATGATTGGAACAGTTCAAACCCAAGCATTTTTGTCTGTAATATAATCAGACACTTTGTAATAAGCTTTTTTAATAAGTGCTTTTTTTATACTATTTTTGAATTTATTTATGGTTAACTCTTGGATATTGCTTGGGACTTTATTGTATAAGCGAACAGAAAGACCTTTAAATGAATTATTGATTTTGTGAAGCCTAGTAGCAGGTAAAGTTAGTTAATTTTTGTTTCTATTAAGTGTGTGAACATCACTGTTTTTAAGAAACAAATTAATATTTTTTCTTACAAGTAATAAATAAAATTAATTTAAAAGATATAAACCCGTTTTCGACCAAAGTGGCGTATAAGCGGCTTTGCCTTTCCACTATCCGATATACATACAATGGCCTAAGAGGCGGGACAAGTCCCCCTCAGGTTCGAGTGGTCTAGGGGCTCCAGACGGAGAGGAGACTCCCCCCGTGGGGAGATGCCATCCGCCTGGAATACCTCTAGAGGCACTTGCCAATTCTCGGCTTGAGCTCCCCTTAGGATCTCGCCGTCCCCAAACCCGGTGACGCTGTAAAGGTCATCTGCGACCAACAGCATATACACTCAAAAAAAAAGGGGACAGTTTATACAGTCAATCAAAGGTGGGTGCTAACTGCGTTTGCAGTCGGGACTATGAACTAAAATTGGAACCATCTCGAAAAAAAATTTTGGTCACCCATCCGATGACTGGCCAATGCGAAAGTTGCTTAACTTCCACGATCTCAGACCGAACGCGTTAACCACCTGCTCTATCGAGCTCCACAACTTTCGAACTTCCAAAATTCCATACCAATGCAAAGCTCAAAATTTGTAGGTACCGACTACTGGGGAAATTTTGCATAACTCGACTTTTCATTGAATAAAGGCTAACGGTACGGTATTCGATACTTTGTATTAAATTATAGCTTCCGAGAAAACTCCTACAATTTAAACTTTATACCAAGTATGAGAACTTCGCCGAGCCCTTTATTAAATCGAGCCTGTTTTTTTTATAATATAATTTTCGTAACAAATTTACAAAAAAATATACAAGTTTTTATTTAAAAATAACGCGTTATATTTTTATTTTGCTCTTCTAGGCTTTTTTTGTGACGACGCCTTGACTTAATCTAAGGACGACGCTGAAAAAAAAATTGCCCGCTATTTGGAAGCCGCTGCCATTTTGAAATTGTTATAAGAAAAGAGCAATGGCCTTTAGGAAGGAGAAATCGAGCCTGTTTTTTACAATATAATTTTCGTAACAAATTTACAAAAAAATATACAAGTTTTTATTAAAAATAACGCGTTATATTCTTATTTTGCTCTTCTAGGCTTTTTTTGTGACGACGCCTTGACTTAATCTAAGGACGACGCTGAAAAAAAAATTGCCCGCCATTTGGAAGCCGCTGCCATTTTGAAATTGTTATAAGGAAAGAGCAATGACCTTTGCGAAGGACAATGCAGGAAATAATTGGACTCCGTACATCTATACTTATAATAAATCTGTAGATAGGTCAATTCTGTACATGAAATATATTTTCAAAATAACTATCAGGGGGTGATAAGTGATCGATACTGATGCCTAAATGCAATCAGTAAAATTTTTGTCTGTCTGTCTGTCTGTGTGTATGTTCCTTATAGAAACAAAAACTACTCGACGGATTTTAACGAAACTTGGTACAATTATTCTTCATACTCCTGGGCAGGTTATAGTATACTTTTCATCACGCTACAATCAATAGCAGCAGAGTAGTGAAGGGAAATGTTGGGAAAACGGGAGAAGTTACTCCATTTTTTAAGCTTCCGTCGCGTGTGCAGCCTTAATGGTTAAAGTTACATAGAAATCATGTATGACGGAAATATTCTACATAAAATTGTCTAAAAAATATCCCGCAACAGCATATGTCTATCTTTTATGGTTGACTCACAATAACACGTGTAATTATATAAATAAAGTCATTGTTTATAGCAGCACAAGCCTGAGAACAAAAACTATAGTTTACACTACAGCTCTACACCGCAGCGAAGCGAGGGCGGGCCACTAGTTTATACTAAGTCGTTAACCCGAATTCTTGAATTGGCAATCGCATTCAGGATAGCAACCAAGGGTAATTGAACCATTAGGCTGAAAAAATACCGGTTTGAATCTCATCTGAAATTTGGACCGAGTAGATTTTTCCTAGTAAAATTTTATTAAGTACACACATTTACCAGTTAAATACTTAAATATATAAATTAGGTTGCCAACTTACGACAGTGAAGCATATTAATAAGGGTAAGGCGATGACTCAGTAAGATATAGGAATGCCATCGCGATTTCGCGAAAATTAGATACTTGACATATGCCAAATTTCACCTCATCAGTTATGTGCTGTAACGTCCGTTGCGTTACAGCCTCCTTGTTTGGGTAAACTCTTTGTTCATGTAATCCTCCATTGTCTCCATTAAAACTTGGTTCATGGCTTGAAGAGCATAAACAATTTTGTACATGACACTTATCCTACTTCTTATACACAACACAGTAAGCAATTTAAAAATAAAATGTGAGTGCTATTTGCCGTTGTTCTCAAATGTGGCGTTTTGTGGATGTGATGAGTTTTTAACTGGGTCCAGTCTGCAAAATAAGTCATTTATGTCAGTGTTTCATGGTTTCTTTACATTGAAAATGTGTTGTTGTGTTATTTACTGTTTAGACAAGATTACTGAATATGTTACTCACTTATCTTTTTTTTTCGTTCACGAGTACAATTTGTAATATTTCATTTTTATTTAATATAATCCTTCAATCTTGTGTTTGGCATCCACAAATCAGAAAGGGAACCAGTTGAAAACCAGCGTCAGTGCAAACTGACTCATGCTGAACTGGATCCTTTTCGGTCCAGCTGTGGATATTTGTAATGTATGTTTTTTTAATGTCCGTCATTTAGTGTATATATATATATATATATGTGTGTGTATATAAATTTAACCATTTGTATGTATCCACGTCTGTTCCGAATAATAGTTATTTATTATACAAGAGTGGAAAGTTCCTTTTTAACCGCGTGCTCGATTTGGATGACCGAGCAAGCGAAGGATTCTAAAGTTGAATCACGAGCGCAGCGAGTGATTCTAAATTAGAATCCTGAGCGTCAGCGAGGGAAACAAACGAGCACAAGGTGAAAAATCTTTCCACTCGAGTGCAATACGTAACTTTTCATCCCACCTCAGCGAGGAAATGACAAAATGAAAAAGAAAACAATTTATAATGACAAAATATTTTTATTTCAATTAAAACACATTAAGATAATCTATAAATTGAAGAAAATAATAAGAAGTAGAAAATAATTAAGAAATATTAAATGTAACGTTGCTACAGTTACTTATGTTAAGTTTAATATTTTTGTTAGGTAATGTTATGTTGGTGTTTGTGAATTGTGCGCTGTTTTGTGGTAAACTACTCGTATCAGTAATTTTAAATAGTTGTGCCGATTCATTGGATTCTATTGGCGTAAATGTTGGCGAGAGAGGGCTATTGTTTCCAATCTTATGGGGGCTCATTTTAGATGTAGAAGGGCGAGACCAAGAATCTGACAGAGGTTCTTTCAGCGTTATGGCCTCCACGATACTATTACAAATTTTTGATTTACTTTGGATTGAATCCTCTATGTATCCCTCTACAACCGAATTAGACTTCCAGCCTCCATGGCGCTTAAGCGATAGAAGATCAGCCCCTGATTCGGCCAAAAGTGTGGCTGAGGTTCTTCTAAAACAGTGACCGGTGTATAACGGGGGTTCTAAAAGTCCGAGAAAAGTTGCTATTTCTCGTGGAATACTGCCAATTTTATTCTGACCCATAGGTTGTCGGATACACTTTCCGTTGCGATATTGTAGAAAAAATCGTTCAATTGGGGTGTTAGAAGGACGTAAAGCTTGATATTTCTGAACAATGTTTACATATTCCTTGCGAATAACGAAGTTGCGGTCTTTTTTTGTCTTGGTATTTAGTACATTAATTAATAGCAATTCATCAGAATTATGAGAATATTTTGATACGTTATTGACATTAAGTAGTGTAAGTTCATTTGTTCGACATGCTCCGGTTATACCAATAATAAGAACAACCTGTAACAAAAGAAGTATTTATAATCGTAAATAAATTAATCAAATTAAAAATATTGTAAGTACTATGTACAATTTTATCAACAACAAAAAATTACACGTATTGACTTACTTTTGCCGCTAAATATACGGAATCAGGTGCTTCATTAATAAACTTTGCAATTTCAGATGCTGTGAAAACCTTCGATTTTTTTGGTTTATAACCAGATGAGGCTCTTTTTAAAAATGCCACTAATTTATGATAGGTGTCGATATGAACGTCTTTCTTCATCTTAATTGTTAATTTTAGCATTGAATACGTACTCCATAGCGTGCTTGCTTTCTTGGTCTCAGATAATTCTATAAAATATGCCAGCAAAACGTTTTCGGAGAAAGTTTTTGCTCCTTTAGCTAGTCGCCACATGTTAAATATATCGTACTGTTTCAAATACTTCTCTCGTGATTGCTGAGGGAGAAGGCTCATTTGCGCATTATTAACTGTTTCAGTTAACTCAGTTGGCGTTAGATAAACTTCATCGTCGCTAATGTCACTCATTTTAGTTGATTTTTTTGTACAGTTTTTAGGTTATGTTAATTATATTAAGCAATAAAACGTGAAAAACTAGAATGGCGCGAAGCACGCAAATAAAACAAAGAAACCAAGAAGGTTCCAAATTTAAATTTTTTCACAATTTAAAAAGTTCTAATCATAAATTTGGCACCATAGAGGTTACATTAAATAGGTTTAATGACGTTTTGAATTTACAATTATATTGAGTACTCATTATATGTGATGTTCTAAATTCAAATCTACTTTGCCGCTCAAGCGAATAAAATAGAATTTTCCAGCCAGATTTTGAAGCGCAAAATTACACTTTCCGAGGTGGTGGGATGAAAATGATTTTCATTCAATTGGGAATCTTCTGTCGTTCGATAGAAGATTCTAGGAGATAGACTTCAGGCATCAAACCTTACGTTGATAGATTAAGCAATCAATTTTTATATTCGCCTGATTTCTAATAAAACAACATATAAAATCAAAGTTATTTCAATTATTATTGCTACGCTCCCAGGGCCTACCCCTTCAGGGTAGATCGCCGCATGGTGGAGGCGCCTCCATTTAAAAAATATGACATTACCTTTTTAATATAACTGCCGTAGGCATTTCATGAACAAAGAGTTTACCCAAACAAGGAGGCTGTAACGCAACGGACTTTACAGTACCAACAAAGAAGTGATCGAAAATGGTTGACAGAATATAAAGCTGCCAACTTACATGCGTAGAGCAAATTAATAAAAAGCTTTTATTTTTATTTTTTATAGATAGGTCCGTCAAATAACACCACTCCACTTTATGTTAAGTGACGGTGAAGTCCAGACGTGAAGATAGCTGGTACAGCAGTTCTAACTGCCACACCAGCTATCCTCACCTAGCCGGCCTGCATGTTAATTCTTCACGCCTCTTTTAAAAGATCCCAGGTTGTAAGAAGGAACACATGAGCAGGCAGAGCATTCCATTTACGGATAGTGCGACAAAGAAATGAGTCACAGTCCTGTAATAATAAGTGGACAGTGTATCTGTTACAGTTAAACCCCTTTTTAAGATAGAACGCGTTCTCTCTAGTTTAATTAGTTTTTACTAAATGCCTTTGTTAAAACTAGAAATAACTAGTCAAAACTAAAATTTACCACCGACATATTTGATTTTCAGATAAAACTAGTAGTCACTCCGAGCTTTAGTAAAAACTAAAGAAAAATAAATTATTCAGTTTTAGTTAGTTTATGGTAGAGTAGTAAGTTAATAAACGAGTTTTTAAATAGGTAAAAACAGTTAAATAGTTAATAAAAAGTTAAAACTTTGTCTAAGCATATTACGCTGAAGTATAGTAAATATTATTATAACATAATTTTGTACTAAATTGAAGAAATTTATATTTTTTTTATTTATTCTAATTTGGTAAATGATTAAATTAAATCAATAGGCTATACAAATGTTTATTTCTTATAATTTTTGGTATGAGGAACCTAAATACATCGATTTCACTTTATAAAATTAGAAGATGGCTGTAGTAATTTAATTTGAAAAATAGTTTTTTAGTCTATGCTTTTTAAACACTAAAAACGCTGTCCACCATGATTGTGACGTCAACATAATAGCAAAACAACTAAACGTCATTGTCGTGTTACTGTGGTTTCTTTCGTCCGACTAAAATATATCTAAACACTCTTATATCTTGAAGAAAAGTTTCTGTTTATTGGTTTCCTTGACTAAATTAATGCTGGACGCCGGACGACAAAACTCTTTGACTTAGCAGGTACATTCATAACCTTAAAAATTGAAACCACAACATTTCTGGAGTTTTTAACTATGTGTTTTGTTTATTCTCGTATAATACAATCATGATAATTACTATATTTATCATGAAATCTATCAGAAATCATGGTTTTGTAATGTAAATTCAGATAGGTTATATCCTACGTGCTTGCGAGTGTTTGTTTAATATTGTTCCCGTCAAACCATAGATATTCATAGACTAAAATGGCCGACAGCATTTTTGTATGTCCATGAAAAATCTATTTTAAAATTAAAGTTTTGTAGTTTTCTAGGTAAAAAAAAGTTACAATACATTTTTTTTCGGTCTAATTGAACAATTATTAACCATTTAAAACATATTTTCAAAAAGTGTCAACTAGCCTATAATGTAATCGGAAGGAAAGAATACATTTAATATAAACTCATCGTATAAAATCATAAAGCCTGATCCCAAATTGTTTCTTTTATTATTATTCATGTTTCATATTGAAAGGTTGTCTGGAAGAAATTCTTCGGTGCTTTTAGCGTTAAGACCGCCCATTGAAGCACTCTTTTTTTTACAACTGTAATGTCCCTCATTTCTGTTCTGTGTTGTGGTGTTTTCAATAAAGTATTGTGTATTGTATTGCATTGTATTGTATTGATTTTGGTAGAAATTGGCATTATTTTAATAATTCTTATATGAGCACCTGTTGTAGGTTATTCATGTGGTGTGGTTATTGAGAACAGTTTTAACTGATATTTCAATCTAAGCATTACTTTATTCTGGTTTTAACAAAGGCATTTAGTAAAAACTAGTTCGAACTAGGGAAAACGCGTTCTATCTCAAAACTAGTTTTAACTGTAACATATCGATCAGTACAGGATGAGTTTAAGCTCGAGAAAACTATCATATTTTCGTAATTGTAAATTATGTTACTATGTCCATTTTGGTGAAAAGTAACCAAATATGATTAAAATTTAAGAAGACGTAAATGATTTAATGATAGAATTTAAACACTGTTTATTTGTATTAAAACGAAAACAATAAAATCAGTACACTTAGTACGAGTGAAAGCTCACGAAAACTATCATAGTTTTCGTAATTGTAAAACTCGTACTGATGGCACAGTTGTGCCACGTGGAGACCTAGTTGCATAATTAGTTTACAGCGCCATCTGTTGACGTCCGGCCTCAATTAATGCCAGGATATTTAATTGCTTGCAACGGAGGTAGTTCGCCTTTGTCACATCAGAACCACAAAATAGATTTGCATATATTATGATGAAAATAGTAAATACACCTCATTGCGAAATATATGTCAACGAATTGAGCACGTGCATCATCTTTTGATGGAATTTGAGCGAAATCAGGTTCAAAGAGACATTTATTTATAACAATATTTCAAATAAATAAGTTAGATATAGGGATTGTTCAGAGTGTTCTGAGCAACCCCGAATCTGAGGCCGCATTGTACTTGTGTAGTTTAGTGGAATGCTAAACTACACAAGTACAATGCAACAATGCTAACAAAAGTTATTCTTAAAAACTATTAAATGTGTTCAACCAAATTAATAAAAACAAATGTATGTAGTATTAATGATACATTGACATGATATATTATTAATATAACCGCTGATATAGCAACAACACTACCTTCCAAATTGCTGGTAACTGTATCACGTGACTAACAAAGAATGCCGTCCCTAAATAATAAAGCATTAATGGGTGTTTGATACCACTGTTCGGAGGCTTTCAGTTTATTAGCCTTAATCAGCGTTTCCCAAAATGTTTGCGTAAACGCCCCACTTAGGTTATTTACCCTGTTAGCTTCACTTTTTTTCTATTTGACTTGCTTAGCGCCGCTTAGATTAGTTTTTTTTTAATAAATAAATAAAATAAATAAATATTTCCAACACTCACACCAATTAGCCTAGCCCCAAAGTAAGCACTGTAAGGCTTGTGTTATGGGATACTAGGGTAACTGATAGAATACATGTACTGTACATATATTAGCATATTTATATAGAAATACATATTCAATGTCCATGACTGGAGTACAAATGCTCGTATTCATCACACAAACATCTGCCCTCGCCGGGATTCGAACCCGGGACCTCTCGAGTCGGCGACACCATGAAACCCGGCGTCCAAACCACGGAGGTCGTCAAAGTAAAACCACGGAGGTCGTTAAAGTAAAAGTATATGTTTTTGATTTGACTATTAAAAAAAACATTTACAATATAGCGCGTCAATTAGTATTTTAAATAAATGTGTGATCACTACTATTTCTTTAATTATGTAAATAACTGTATTTTTTGTAAAAAAAAAATTAACTGCTATTATGAGTCTTTTTGTAAAATCCTTTCATACATATCTTAACGTTTCGGATCCTTTACAGGCTCCGTTCTCAAGTAAGATAAAAGGTTCTGAAATGTAGAGTTAAGTATAAAAGTATTAAAAACGCATTTGAAGCCATCGAAAGATTGTTTCATTTAATGAGTGATGTGCATGAAATTAAAAGTTGAATGGAATAAAGAATATTGTTCGAGTAACATCTATAAATTCAAGGTGGTGACGCAATGAAACCTTATGACACAGCAGAGGCAAGTTTTACGCCACATCGTTGTAGAGTGTCGTGGAGATCAACCCGCGCTTGTGTTCTACGGGAGTTAACTGTCTAACATACTCAAGGACTTTTGCCCAAGTATTATCGTGCCTAATAAGTAAATGATACTCACTGAAGACCATCGAAAGATTGTTTTATTTAAAACGTGATGTGCATGACATTAACAAGTTGAAGTGTAAGGTGAATAGCACAAGGAAATTTGTTCCAGTAACGTTTTCGTTTTCGTTCAAGTTTTTACTTACGACACAGCAGAGGCATGTTTTTACTTCACATCGTTGCTAAAATCAAGGGGCGACGGTTGGGGGTGTTGCAAATTCTTGTGTAAATAGCCTATTGTTAATATTCTCTTTTGTACATATTTATTATTTTATAATCTTTTTGGTTTAAATGTCAGAAGTAATCTTTTTTGTTAATCTCTAATAATATTGCCTTTTTCTTTTTTTGCATATTATATATGCCAGCACTGGATTGAGCACTACTTATTTTTTCTCTCCTTTAAAGCTATCGAAATTTCCTAAAAGATAGGACAATAGGATATTTACACAAGAATTCGTAACAGGGGGGCTGGTTAATGAAACATTTTGAGAACCTGCGGCAGAGATCAACCCACGCTTGTGTTCTACGGGAGTTCATTGTTTAACGCACTCAAGGACTTTTGTCCTAGTATTATCGTGCCTAATAAGTAAATGATACTCACTGAACAAACATCGGTCCCGAAATGAGCTTTATTGTTCTTAGTTTTAAAGCTGTGTTTCCAACAACACGCGCTTTTGGGTTGTCTACGATTAACCAGCGTATGTTGAAGTAGGAAAGAAAGGAAATTCCTTTATATTATATTTACTTGGTGAAAGTTGAGAAGCTGAGCTAAAGTTTCCCTTTAGTTTATACGCCCTATGCTGTTAGTGGGAGTGCCGGCGGAAGTGAAAACTTGAATATTAACGTTGTTTATTTTTGATATTTTGGAATGGTTAGGGAATAATTTTGCATGAATTTCTTTAATTATCAGTATAAAAGTACTATCATGTATGTGGTAGAATACAATATTTATTTATTGCGCTATCGTACACAAACATGACAATTTATATAACATTAAAAAAGTTCATCTCTCAGAAAAATCGACTTAGATGAATCACGTTTAAGCGCACTTAGCGATGTCCATTGTAAAGAAATCAACTTACATGGATCACATTTAAGCACACTTAGCGACATCTTTTGTAAAGACATCAACTAACATGAATCACATTTAAGCGCACCTTGCGACATCTTTTTTTTTTTTTTTTTTTTAAACACACCAATTAGCCTAGCCCCAAACTAAGCACTATAAGGCTTGTGTTATGGGATACAAGGGTAACGGATAGAATACATATACTGTACATATATAAGTATATTTATATAGAAATACATATTAAACATCCATGACTGGAGTACAAATGCTCGTATTCATCACACAAACATCTGCCCCCACCGGGATTCGAACCCGGGACCTCTCGAGTCGGCGACACCATGAAACCCGGCGTACAAACCACTCGACCACGGAGGTCGTCATTGTAAAAAACATGCGTTTTCTTCGCAATAAAGTTGTCACGTGGACGTCCTAGATATAGTACAGTCAATCTGTAGGTTGAGTGGTGAAAAAGAAACCTAAAGGGTAAGTCTTGTTTTTTCTGTTGCCAAATGACGTCAGTAAGCCACCTTGGCGATGGGCATGTTCAACTCGTAGGCGTTTTTTGAAAAACTCAAAAAAACCGTCAAAAATTTTTTGAAACGCATTTTTCTTGTTTTGTATGCATTTTAGAAACTTTTTTTTCGACCATAATTGTAGAGGGCGTTGACTACTACAATTTATGTCATTGTTGCAATCTCGTACAACAAAAAATGCGCAGTGTAGGTGGCGCTAGAGTCTCAAAAAAAGGGGTTTTTTCACTTTTTCTCCCTGAAAATATCATTTTAATGGAAAACTTTAAATGGCAAAGTTGTTTCGTACATAATTACCAACAACTTTTGTATAAACATTTTTTTTTTATTACTTACCGTTTTCAAGTTATAAATTGCGCAGGTATGAAAAGTCCAATAGAGCGGTTTTGGGCAGTTCAAGTACACATTTGCAGTGCACATTTCAATGTACGTTTTTACCATTTTTTTTTCAATCATGAAAAAAAATAAAACTATTTTTTTTTTCTTTTTTTTTGTTTATCAATCATGAAAAGAAATAAAAAATAGTAAAACGTACATTGAAATGTGCACTGCAAATGTGTACGTGAACTGCCCAAAACCGCTCTATTGGATTTTTCATACCTACGCAATTTATAACTTGAAAACGGTAAGTAATACAAAAAAAATGTTTATACAAAAGTTGTTGGTAATTATGTACGAAACAACTTTGCCATTTAAAGTTTTCCATTAAAATGATATTTTCAGGGTGAAAAAGATAAAAAAAACCCTTTTTTGAGACTTTAGCGCCACCTACAATGAGCATTTTTTGTTGTACGTGATTGCAACAATGACATAAATTGTAGCACTCAACGGCTTCTACAATTATGGTCGAAAAAAAAGTTTCTAAAATGCACACAAAACAAGAAAAATGCGTTTCAAAAAAATTTTGACGGTTTTTTTGAGTTTTTCAAAAAACGCCTACGAGTTGAACATGCCCATCGCCAAGGTGACTTACTGACGTCATTTGGCAACAGAAAAAACAAGACTTACCCTTTAGGTTTTTTTTTCACTCTAACGATATTTTTTTCGACAGATTGACTGTACTAATAGAGACTATTATATAATACGATTAAAATAAAATATTACTATGTTTCGTCTGATAAATTGAAAATCAAACAACCTTTCCAATTTTATTGTGTGTCATGCGATCAGCCCACGTGTTTAATCTGACGCGAGTATAACATTTTTTACCCATACAAAAAAAAGTGGTCAACGCCGCTAAAGAAGTTTTCACTTCAAAAATATTTTGATTGATATTTCTAAAATTAACTTTGGCGCTGCAGCAACGCTACAGATCAATTTCCATATGAATCTTTGTCATAATTAGGGATGCAAAGTCTTTTGAAATATCGATATTTATATCGAAGTCAGGAAAATATCGATATCCGATATATCGACCATTTTAACTCGATATTATCGTTATATCGATATTTTTTTCTTTTTTTTTTTGCTTTGTATTTAGTTTGCAAAGCAAAAACCTATAATAGAGGAAGCAAATGTTTCCGAAATATCGATATTTATAATGTGGGCAGGTAAATATCGATATCCAATCCGATGTATCAGCCATTCCAACATTTCTATATTTTTATAACGCTGTAAGAAGTATCAAATCAAAAGCTATTTCGAATCAAAGATATTTATTTTGTTTAAAATGTTTGCACGCAGCCAAAATCAGAATAGATAATCATATGAAAAACAATTGTTATGTATTAGTAAAACCCACACATCAGGGGCGTGCCCATGGCTTCAGAATAGGGTAAGTCCAAAGCTTCCAAAATTACTATACCTATCTTACTTTCTTGACTTGGCGAGCTTAAAAAATTTACGATTTGTATAAGATTCTTAATTTTATTTTGTGTTATATTTCAATAATATTAAATTTCAATTAATCAGTAGTTGACAATTATCTAGAAAGAGAGGCAAGGATTTTATTTAAGTGCATGAGTTACCATTAGGTATACGATTATACCTATATACATTGGTGTCGATTCTGGCTATTTATCTAAACTTAAAACTAAATTTAACATCAGTCTCTCCTTTTCATTCTGTATAGAGAATGACAAGGATACACTGTTGTCAAATTTAATTTTAGGTTTAGAGAATCATGCCAGAATCCACACCAGTTTAGTATATTTCTTGGGGTTCAAGATTTTTTTAATACATCTATAAGCTCTTGCGATTTCAAAGCAATAGTTATTTCGATATTATTCAATGTAGATAGCCATAGCAGGTAAATTAATTGATATTATTGTGTTCAAATTTAGTCTACGAAATATCGATATTTTGGAATTTCCGATATCGATATTATCGATATCAGTGATTTTTTAATATCGATATAAATATCGATATTTTGGTCTCGATATTATCGATGTTCCGATATATCGTTGCAACCCTAGTCATAATACTCGTCGTCTCAATGCACAAAACAATGATAAGAGGCAATAAATACAGTGAGATGTTGCAAAAAAGAGTGTTCTCAATACCAAATGTTACTGTGGCTACCACTTTTGCTAAACACTTCGGAATCTTTTTCGATCCATAAATTTATAACCAACTAGTTAACATATCGAATCTCAAGCACAGAAAGTCTACTCTATTTCAACGAAAAACGAAATTTCGATCGAAATTTCGCACGTTCCTTATTCTGTTTCTATTTCATTTCGAAAATTCTTTCGTCCGAAAATAGTTTGAGATTTAAATTCTCCAAGCCTACTCTAATTCACAAAACTTTCGAACAAAAAGTTGAATTTGACAGATAATTGTTCGAAATTTTAACCTCAAATTGACGAAATGAAAAGTGTTACCTTTTCATTTTCGTTTTAGGGTTTTAGTTTAAATTAAACCTAAAATTACAACTATAGTATTTTTAATTAAGGCTGCTTAGCGTGAGGAACATTATTTAGTATGAAAAATTTACAAATAAATAAATTTTTGTTTATTATTGTATTGCCTATACTTCAAAGTGTTATACGACAAATTTAGGTTGACATACATTTGATTGCATGAACTCTACAAATTAGTCGGCTAACACTGTCAAAACAGGTTGTTTTAATGTAATCAAAAATTTTGTCATAAAGTAATATTGTTTTGAAGTAAAAAACGTTATCTAAAAAGTGTAGACAAAAAGAACTCACAAACATAACTCATTCCATTCGTTCACGATAATTGTCTGTGATTCCGATCTTTATGTGCGTGTTCTAAGATGAAATAGAGTAGAGTCACTGGCAAAATTTCGTTTCGGAGAAAGAGAGCCGAGCTCCAGCTCCGTTCGGGAGATGCAAAATAACGTCTCAAAAATGTTATTAAAATGGTCGTATGGTTACACATAAACACACACACACACACAGTACTCACATCATACAAACATACGCGCGTAATATCTCCAATTTATCCATTTTTTTAATTGTTTATATTTTAATGTCGTAAATGATATATTGTTAATTGTTTACTTCTTTTGTTTACCCGACGCAGTCTTCCAGCCCGTATTACAGTGTAAATATTCCTTGGGGGGTCCGAATTCCAGTAATGTCTTTTGTGCACCCATTAGGGTGTACCTGTATTACCTGTATTAACAGGCACTGGGCCCGCGTGGTGGGTCAAGGTCCAATTTCCCTATTCCATCCATAGGGAAGGCCTGTGCCCCAGCAGTGTGAACTTTAATAGGCTGATTATGATGAATATTCATAGATTGAGGTGTAGATTCCTAAGCCTACTCAAAGAAAGTTTCAATTACATAGTTTATCGTTCAAATTATTATAACCAATAAATTGACGAAATTAAAGTTCATTTGAATTTCGTTATCTAAAGTTCGTTTCAGAGAAAGAGTGTATAGCCCCTGCTCTTAGACTTGATATCCTCTTAGGAGGATTAAGAGCTTACCCATTAATAAATAACAAATGATATTATATAAGTGAAAGAAAATTGATACTACTATGAAAAAAATCCACGTGGAACTTCTATTATTGTAAAATTTTCTTTAGATTTCATACATGTAGCAGTTGAATTCTTCAAATAGAATGTTAGTATAAAAAAAATTGTTTATCTTTCTCAAACAATCCAACCTAAACACTTTTACTTCAAAATAGATAGTACAGAAGGTAATCTACATACAAAATGCGTTAAAACGCACACATTGACACTCAACCCAGTCCAGACCACTGCAAGCGCGAATTCAGTCCGCTGAGAATCGTGCCTTTGAACTTTTTTGTCAAGTAATACATATATCTTGTTCAAGAATTTGATATGGCTATCAAGGCTGCGGTAGCAATATTTGAATAGCGAAGGGTGCGGGTTCGATTCCCGTTTGATGCCTGGTTTCGGGTGGATTTTTTTTTCTAGTAATATTTTCTTTTGAAATATTTTTGTTATCGATGGTATATTTTTCCTTTCTCTCTGTTTAATTCTCGACAGTTAATCAAACAACTAGATACGAGTACCACTACAGCGATAGTTTTTTGTGAAAAAACCTATGTTGATAATCCTAGCTCGACCGCCGAGCGTAAGTATGCAAAGTGAAGTACATATAAGTCGCGGCACGAAACTCTAACGTTTGCCGTTATTGCGCAGAAGTAAAAATTAAGATGTGTTGGGGGGAAACGAGGTGCGCGGGTGGGCGTGCGTTGCGCCGATTGGCTCTCCAGTCGTACCCATGTACAGCTATCCCCTCCGCATTTTGTTCATCGCTAGAGCTACGTGCCGCGATCTGTACATGAGATTACCTTCTGTGTTTGTCTACTTTGTGTTATTCCTATATCGAAATTGAGTAATTTATAACAACAACAAGCTTGTTTAGATCGAAATTGTACAAAGTTCAAATTAGTAGCAAAGCCAGCAGACCTAGACCTCATGCCGCGAACCGACTCAAAAGACAATTCATCCTGCTCAGTTAGTCACAAAGATGTTATTTGAATACGCCCCCCCACCACTCCCTCTAATTAAGTTATAGCAGCGAGGTTAATAACTGAAATTCCGTCTTAATCATAAATTGTTCAGGGCCTAGATTCCGCGAGGCAATGAATAATGATACCGCGTGGTGATCTTTTTTTATTACGACGAGATGAAATGTAAATTTTGCCTTTAAATTTGATATAGACAAATTCGTTTTCCTTGTGCGGAAGGGAGGTATTGATAATTTTATTAAAAAAACAACACGTAAAAGAAAATTGATCTTTTTTATTGACAAAAGATATCGAAGTACCGAGGAGCTCGATGGCGCAGGTGGCTAGCGCGTTCGGCTGCGATCGTTGAAGTTAAGCAACTTTCGCAGTGGTCGGTCATTGGATGGGTGACCAAAAATTTACTATCTCGAGCTCCTCCGTGCTTCGGAAGGCACGTTAAGCCGTTGGTCCCGGCTGCATTTGCAGTCGTTAGCACCCACCAATCCGCACTGGGCCCGCGTGGTGGGTCATGGCCCAATCTCCCTATTCCGTCCATAGGGAAGGCCTGTGTCCCAGCAGTGGGGACATTAATAGGCTGATGATGATGATGATAATGATCGAAGTACCACCAACTTGTATAGTGATCAACGGAAAGCTATTGCGCAGGAAATTAATACATAAATTCTTTTTTATCTTATTAGTACGGGAACGAAAACGACTGGGATTGGCGGAGCCATAAATGACGTCACACTTACGATTATGTTAACATCCGGTCAAATAATAATAATCTTTATATATATAATTCTTCTGTGAGTGTGTATGTCACTGAACTTCTCTTAAACGACTGGACCGATTTTGATGAAATTTTTTGTTTTGTTTAGATTCACAATTTTGTCCGCTGGACAACCCCTATTTTTTTAGGGCGGTACGAAGTTCGCTGGGTCAGCTAGTCTTATATATAATTCTTGTGTCACAATGTTAGTTACTATACTCCTCCGAAATGTCCTGACCGATTTTTATGAAATTTTATATGCATATTCCGTGGGTCTGAGAATCGGCTACTATCTTTTTTTCATATCCTTAAGTGATAATGGTTGTCCACCTGTAACGTGGTGTTCTGAAACCTGCTTTTGCGCCTTCGCGCCAAAATTTAAACTATTGGGTATTGTAACGTAGTGTTCTCATATGGGTTAGGAGGAATGATATTTTGGACAATAGTTATTTTTTTTATAATGTGGTATTAAAAAATACATACAACCCTAAAATTTCTCTTCTTCCACCTGCCCCTATTTTTATGGCGGTACGAAGTTCGCTGGGTCAGCTAGTAAATAATAAATATATCCAACATTCAGACCAATTAGCCTAGCCCCAAAGTAAGCACTGTAAGGCTTGTGTCATGAAATGCTAGGGTAATGGATAGAATACAAATACTGTACATATATAAGTATATTGATATAGAAATACATATTAAACATCCATGACTACAGTACAAATGCTCGTATTCATCACACAAACACCGGGATTCGAACCCGAAACCTCTCGAGTCGGCGACACCATGAAACCTGGCGTACCAACCACTCGGTCAAAGAGGTCGTCAAATAACATTAGTAGTAGCGTTTGACGTTTAAATGACTGTGCTGTGTGACGTCACTCATTATTACCTAGAGATAAGTTTCAGCGGCATACTTGAGAGCAGAATTTTTGATTCCGTTTTTTGACGTTAAAGTCTTCTTTGGCAGCGTTGTACACTTTTTTTTGTATGGGTAAAAAATATTAAACTCACGTCAGGTTAAACACGTGGGCTGATCGCATCATGACACACAATAAAATTGGAAAGGTTGTTGACTTTCAATATATTGGACGAAACATAGTAATATTTTATTTTACCGTATTATAATAACAATAAGTCTCTATCTAGGACGTCCACGTGGCAGCTTTATTGCGAAGAAAATGCATTTTTTTACAATAGATGTCGCGAAATGCGCTTAAACGTGACTCATGTAAGTTGTTTTTTCTGAGAGATAAACTGTTTTAATGTAATATAAATTGTCAAGTTTGTGTACGATAGCGCAATAAATAAATATTGTATTCTACCACATACATGATAGTACTTTTATACTGATAATTAAAGCAATTCGCGAAAAATTATTCCCTAACCATTCCGAAATATCAAAAATGCACAACGTTAATATTCAAGTTTTCACTGCTGCCGGCACTCCCGGAGTGCAACCCGTCGTTTTTTTACTGAAATACACAAAAGGATGATAAAGTAAACAAGTGTGTGTGATTATGACCACACGACTGAAGTGAAACATATATGTGTGTACAATATATACATATAAATATTTCATTTACTAGCTATAAGAGAAAGAGAGAAAGAAAATGTGCGCGTGCACTACTCTCTCTTGCTTATATCCCCCACTCAACTCCCGTTCGCCTCACCCGAACACACTTTTCGCAACACGTAACGCATTCGCCAGCCTACCCTGCAAGTCAAACGTGGGTAAAGAATTTTCACTCCAATAACCTCTATTTATGGAGCCCCTAAACACAAATAAATAACCTAATACATTTGCGGCGTTTGGAGTCGACACTCAGGGACCCAGGGGCTCCGGTGCCCATCATCTTTTCAAAGAAATCGCCAAAAGATTGGTGGAGACCACTGGAGACCGTAGAGCTGGCGGCTATTTCGCCCAGCGCATAAGCCTCGCCATTCAGCGGGAAAATGCCGTCGACGTCCTGGGAACCTTTGCCGACGGGGAAGACTTAGGGCAGCTATTTTTTTTAATATTTTTAGTTTTTGTCTAATTTTAGTGTAGTTTTAGTTTAATATTTGCCATGTTGCTTTTGATTTGTTTCTAGAATTATTAATAAAAAAAATGGGTGCGTGTACTTATGTAGGCGCGTGAGAAGTTATCCTTCTTTGGCATCGTTTAAAATTAGTTTTTAATTGCATGCAAATAATTAATAACAATAAATTAATAAAAAGTCTGGAAAAGGACGAAGTCAATAAAGTTCAGTTTTAATTTGAAAAAATAAATAAATAATTGTACAGAACAGACGCCGCCCTAATTTAATAATTTAATAATCTTGTGTTGTAAATAGTAGTCATAGTTAGTTATAAGTGAAATGTATAATTATTGTTATTTTAATAAAAGAGTTGCGCAACATTCATTTCACGATAGGTAGGTACACACATTCAGTAACACAACGCTGTGCGAGACAGCACTACAGTCCCTCTCGCACAGCGCTAGGATAGGCCCACGGCCGCTATAACGTCGCACAAAGCGAGAATAGAAATAGCACCGTGAGAGAGACAGCATTATAGGCTGTCCCTCTCACATTGCTCTGATAGGCGCACTAGCGCAGCGATATAGCGCTAAGTGCGAACACTTGTGGCCTACATAGGTAGTGACCAAAATAGCCTCGACCTCTTTCATCTTTCATCTTACACCACTGCACATGCAACAAGCAACAAGCAACAAGCGCACTCAAGCTAAGAAAAGGGATTTCATTGAAGCTGCCAGCCCCATAGGCATCCGCACCCCACCGCACCGTTTCGAACGGTTACAGGGAAGAGCGCCACAGACGCCGTTCGAAACAATAATCAAAATATTCAATTAAAATCGCTACTGAATATAATTTATTAGAACATATGTGATTTGCACTTGTATGAAACTCAAACACGTATTCCGAATATACAAACTAGAAACATGTGGATAAATATTATAAATATGAATACCTATAACTGTTACTTTATTACAAAAAATAAAGATGTGGTTTTTGGTTCTACTACACCAATGGTCAAGAGATGGCGCTGTAGTCTCCTGAATCGCGCTTTGGTTCCGTTGTTCCAGATTAATAAATACTTTTTGTTACTTTATTACAAAAAATAAAGATGTGGTTTTTGGTTCTACTACACCAATGGTCAAGAGATGGCGCTGTAGTCTCCTGAATCGCGCTTTGGTTCCGTTGTTCCAGATTAATAATTACTTTTGATAGGCCTTCACAATGCAGTCGTTAGCACCGACAAAATAGAGATTCTATTTCTATTTTGTTGGTAGATTTTCTTAATGTGCGGTAAACACAAAAGTAACGCATGAAGTTGGTCGCTAAAGCGACCAACTTCATTATGTTAAAATTTTGTGTTACAGTGATGCGCGCGCATCTTAAAATTTCACTCTCATAATTTTTTCATAACGCGCCTAAAGAAGTATAACTCCAATAACCTAAGATTATTTTAAAAAAGTTGTCGAATACCCTATTCAGCTGTGTAGACGTGAAAGCAACAAACTCACTTTCGTATTTTACAATATGACAGGATCGCAAATACCCTATTCAGCGGTGTAGGCGTGAAAGCGCAACAAACTCACTTTCGTATTTTACAATATGACAGGATCGCAAATACCCTATTCAGCGGTGCAGGCGTGAAAGCGCAAAAAACTCACTTTCGTATTTTACAATATGACTGGAACACAAATACTTCATTCAGCGGTGTAGGCGTGAAAGCGCAAAAAACTCACTTTCGTATTTTACAATATGACAGGATCGCAATGCGAAGTTTAATTGGTCGATAATAATCTGTTCATTCAATTTCGTTACAACACTCTCGAGCTAGCAGCCATGTACAACAAGTATGTGCCTGTAAACATTATTTGATAAATTAAGGCTTACACGCGGGGTTGCCAGCTCTTTTCCAAATATATACCGAACAGTGAGCAAAAAAAAAAATCAGTTTAATCATTCTTTATTAAATACAAAGTACCATTGCACTAGATTAGCTAACTAATAAATTATAAAATTGTCTTTTTTCTCACTAATGCACGCTTCTAGCAATGTCTTATTTCCTTTAACTGTCCCATGCATTTCACGACATATCAGATTGTAATTGCATCATTTACATAATTTAGCCTTCACCATGTCCACACTTAATTTATTAGTCAGTAAACAATTGATTCATATGGCTAAATACTCTTTCCACATAAGCATTACTACATGGTACAGCCATACACATGCACGATCCGCAATCCACGTAATGGCTGAAAAACAGTGAACGCGTGCACGAAGCGGCAATATAGCACAAACTAAGTCGGGATCCTACGCAACATTGACTGCCGATTGCGTTAAATCTGATAGTTGAATCGTATATAAGGGAGTCAAATTAATCAGAAAAAAATATACCGAACTGCCCATACTTCGGTATTTTTGTCATACTAAACACCGAACACGGTTCTAATATAGCTCTTTATCCTTAGCACTATTTTAAAACAACACTCACTAACCGAATTTGATCCTTCTCCGAACTCATCAAAGCGACTGAAGCACAAAGTCTGTATATCTAAAAATGTGTGGTTCACAAGATTTTCGAATAGATTTTTTGGTTCTCTTGGTCTCAATATCTCTATAATAAAATTAATAAGAAGGTTAAAATTTACCCCTTGACAAAGTTTAAATGTAAGTAGGCCACTACTGCTTTTCTGAAGGGTCTTAGCTATGATGACACTGAAGAGCTTCTAACTGTTCCTGCACGCACGCACGCACACACACGCACACACATCATAACACATACTCACAAGTTAATATTTATGTTAAATTATTAGTAAGAGGTACCATTATCCACCTGATCCAGAGTCGGAGAGGCTGGTTATCTGTCATACAGGTTCTCCTAGTGCAGAAGCCAGTCTCTTACATAGAGTTATAAGTTAGGTATCTAAATTGTGAATTTGCTTATACCTTACTTTTTACCATTATGTCATTCTATGTGAGAGAACAAATAAAGTATTTTTCTATTCTATTTCTATACCGAACGGTTCGGTAGAATACCGAACACCTGGCAACTCTGCTTACACGTGTTCCCAGAGTTAATAACACTCCATTGGAAATTACATCTTAAGAATACCTTCCTACGAGTTTGATGACGCGACTTTTGGTAGCGATTGTGAATGTGAAGCAACTTTTGCTGTTGCCAGACATTATCAGCCTCGGTTGATGGGTGATATAGTGCCAACATAACAAAGTCGTTTTCATAGAAGAATAGATAGAAAGATAATACTTTATTGAACACACCACATTATAAAGTACAAAGTTTGGACATTAATTTAATTAGGTAGACAATTGGCGGCCTTATGGCTATGTAGCCATTTCTTCCAGACAACCATAGGATGGAGAGACGAATTTTAATTAAAAAGGGGGTATGCAATATTACAAGACTAAAAAAAATAAACGTAATGATGAAAGCGTCATTCCTTTCATAGAGAAAGCAATTGTCTGGGGCAATAAGAAATATGCTTGTAATTCAACTAATGCTCATTTTTTTTGACGTGAAAACTTCTTTAGCGGCGTTGTACACTTTTTTTGTATGGGTAAAAAATGTTAAGCTCGCGTCAGGTTAAACACGTGGGCTGATCGCATCATGACACACAATAAAATTGGAAAGGTTGCTGACTTTCAACATATTGAACGAAACATAGTAATACATTATTTTACCGTATTATAATAATAAGTTTCTATCTAGGACGTCCACGTGGCAGCTTTACTGCGAAGAAAATGCATTTTTTTTACAATAGATTTCGCTAGGTGCGCTTAAATGTGATTCATGTAAGTTGATTTCTTTACAATTGATGTCGCTAAGTGCGTTTAAACGTGATCATGTAAGTTGATTTTTCTGAGAGATAAACTTTTATACTGATAATTAAAGCAATTCGTGCAAAACTATACCCTAACCATTTCAAAATATCAAAAATGCACAACGTTAATATTCAAGTTTTCACTTCTGCCGGCACTCCCGGAGTGCAACCCGTCGCTTTTTTTTTAATATAAACTCTATTACTTTTTAATTATCCCTCCATCAATAAAATTTCAAGTAATTTATTATTGAAAAGCGCGAAAATCTTATGGGAAATGATTCTTAATCCTACACGCTACCTTATTCTACACGTCCTATCATCATCATCATAATCATCATCATCCATCAGCCTATTAATGTCCCCACTACTAGGGCACAGGCCTTCCCTATGGATGGAATAGGGAGACTGAGCCGTGTCCCACCACGCGGGGCCAGTGCGGATTGGCGGGTGCTAACGACTGCAGATGCAGCCGAGACCAACAGCTTAACGTGCTTTCCGAAGCACGGAGGAACTCGAGATAGAAGATTTTTGGTCACCCATCCAATGACCGACCACTGCGAAAGTTGCTTAACTTCAATGCTGAACTCGCTTACCACCCGCGCCATCGAACTCCTCCAAGAAATACATACCGACAAGTAAACAAACAATATGTTCACAGGGAGAACCACTTTCGGTTAGCGCGTTCGGCTGCGATTGTTGAAGTTAAGCAACTTTCGCAGTGGTCGGTCATTGGATGGGTGACCAAAAATTTACTATCTCGAGCTCCTCCGTGCTTCGGAAGGCACGTTAAGCCGTTGGGCCCTGCATCTGCAGCCGTTAATACCCACCAATCCGCCCGCGTGGTGGGCCATGCATGGCCAATCTCCCTATTCCATTCATAGGGAAGGCCTGTGCCCCAGCAGTGGGGACACTAATAGGCTAATGATGATGATGATGTTCACAGGATATATTATTATTAACCTAACTTAATCTCCTAATTTAACTATGGACATTTTTAATTTGTTGCTAGGTTGCTTTGGACTGTAACGTCACACCAAGAGTTTGAAAACAGCAAACATAAAATGCGGGTGCAATATGCCTATATTTCATATATTTTTTATAGATCTATTTCACTATTTTATTTATACTAGGTATATTAAGGGAATTTGAACTATTTATTTATTTATTTTATTCTTCTTTACCAAAATACAGTAAATGGCGGACTTAATGCCATAGGCATTCTCTACCAGTCAACCAATAAGGGTGTGGGAGACGAATGTTAAGGCGATAGAGTGCGAGCTACTAAAGTTATAAAAACATATAATATTATCCTACTTAACTTAACTATACTATAATAAACGATAAATAAATATTATATAATAATCAAATATCATAAATACACATATAAATAGATATATATATGTGTATATATATACATATATATATATAATAAACATACACATATAATTATATACATATAATAAACTAGTTAGAAATAACAAATTATGATGTTACAGATGACTGAAGATTACAGAAATATTAGGTCGACAGATAGTGTGCACGTACTAGATTTTTAAACTCCAACTTTCTACGAGCACTGCGAATATTCAATGGCAAAGCATTCCAGAGACGTATAGCCGTAATGGTGTAAAATTTGGAGACGAAACCAGAATGGTGAAAATGGGTTTTGAGGGTAAGGTGCCTACAAGAGCGAAGATCACGCGGTGTAGAGGGTCCCAGAAACTGAAACCTAGATTTCAAGTATTCTGGGGCACGTGGATCGTATAAAATAGTGAAAAGCATGCACACAATTCGGAGATTTCTACGGTCACGTATGGACAGCCACTTGAGTTCGTTTCTATAGTGAGAGATATGTTCGTACTTACGCAAACCGAAGATAAAGCGAACTATGAATTTATAAAAAAACATAAATATTCCTACTGCGCTCGATCTAAAAAAACAGACAAAAGAGGACAACAGCAATTACCATTGAGTAATTTACTAGGAATATTCCAGGTAAATTCCCAAAGAAATTAATGTAAAACGGTAACATTTCCAATACTAAAGAAAATATAACTAGAAAAAAATTCCACGCGGACCAGGCAGCAGACGGGACTCGAACTCGAACCCGAACAATCCGGGCGAATGCACTGACCAATTATGCTACTGCGGCCCTCACGGACCGCGTCGATCAACTTCTGTCTTTAAATTTAAACATCAAGCAGCTACATGCTTTAAAACATAAAAATTATAAATAACTATTTCCAATACCGCCGGGCAAACTGGGAATATTCCCGTAACTTCACAATTAGAAAATTAATGGGAATTTCGAATATTCCCAGCGGCACATCACTAGTCTTACTTACGCAACGCAATTGATAAATGTCCTAAGAAATTGAATTGGCGACATTGATCGCAAAATTTGAATATGTCAAGAGATAAAATATTAAAGAGAAGGGTTTGCCTTTGAAGGAGGGGTCTTTCATAACAATATAAGTGAACGTACCAATCATTTTATAATCGAATTGGTGAGGTGAAAGATTATTATTTTGAAACGTTTCTATCGTTAAAATCACTTTTCTTTTAACTTTAAAAAAAACGTTACTTGGGGACAGTTTTATAATTATTATTATTAAATAATATTCTTAATGATTGGTTGAGTTCACCATCTCGACATTTTGTCGGTTTTAATATATACCCCGTCCTGAAACCCACAAGAAAAGAGGTATCTTTATTCCCAATATGCCTTCTATTATATCTTTTATTATGTAATTTAGTTTGATGTTTTATATATTTAATAAACCGTAACATATATATGATTAATTATGAGAAGCACCTAACTAGTGTAAAATAAATAAAATTATAATAATAATACTAAATAATAAATAAATAAAAAATAATAATACTAATAATAATAATTATAATTACTATATTATTATTTATTTATTTTTATAATAACCAGAGGGCAATAACGGTACTCTAATAAATATTTACGGGTCTGTCTGTCAGTTGATGTAGATTTTTTTACAGAAAATGTATTTGTGTTAATGTAACGACCTACGACACACCTACGACACACACCCGCCAATCCGCACTGGGCCCGCGTGGTGGGTCATGGCCCAATCTCCCTATTCCATCCACCGGGAAGGCCTGTGCCCCAGCAGTGGGGACATTAATAGGCTGATGATGATGATGATGATGAACGACCTACGACGACTAGTCCTTTTTTTTACGCAGGCATAACCTCTATTTACAGACGTTGGCGTCCTTTAGGGGCACACCAACCGGACCTTACACCTAGCCTCTCGCAAGTCACACGTCAACCGTTAAGCAGTCCGTGTGGCTTACGAGCGCTTACAGCATACTATCCGCTGAAAAACCCTGCGAATACCCTCTACGCTGTTAAATGCAGGACCGCGAAATCCCCGTTGTAGAACTTCACCTCGTCACGTCGACTAGACCTGGCAACCTACAAAACGCGCACACTGAGGACCGACGTTACAACACTCGCGAGCTAGCAGCCATGTACAACAAGTATGTGCCTGTAAACATTATCTGATAAATTAAGGCTTACACGTGTTCACAGAGTAAATAGCACTTCAATGGCAATGAGGGCTATCGCGTATGAATCCGCCGCTAGAGGCGCTAATGTAGCGTGAGGTATCGGAAATGTCAAATGTTATTGCTTGTTGGTTGACTACGCGGGTTTATTTCTTATTAAAATAATGTTGTGAATAATTGGTAACAATTCGGCTTAATTATGGCAAATATGAGTTATGTGGCAATGAATGTCAGTTATTAAAAATTTGAGCTTAGAAAAATGATTATGTTCCCATTTTTTCCGAATAAAACGGAACTGGGCGTCACTGTGGCATGGCCTATTATGTTTAGGATATGGTTCTTTTGTGTTAAAATACGATCTAACCTCACTCAACAGTGGCGCAATCTGGTGAGGCAGAAAACGGTAGCCCTCATTACATCTTAAGGATTCATTCCTACGAGTTTGATGAAGTGACTTTTGGTAGCGATTCTGAATGTGAAGCAAATTTTGCTGTTGCCAGACAGAGGATGGGTGACCGTTATATTTTTGCTGTCATTATCAGCCCCGGTTGGTGGGTGATACAACACGCGCACACTGAGGACCGACGCTAAGCTAATAGAGTTGGAAGTAGCTATTAGTAACTTACGCTGGGATATTATTGGTTTATCTGAAGTCTGAAGAGAGGGAGAGGACTCGATAATCCTCAATTCCGGTAAATTGCTATACTGCCGGGAGGGCGATCAACAGTCCCTAGGCAGTGTCGGGTTTATCGTTCACAAGTCACAATGCGATCACCATCGGAAGTATGTAGCCTACCTGATACCTACTCAGAATATCAAAACGATATACGTTGAATGTCATACAGGTTTATGCTCCGACCTCGACACACCCAGATGATGAAGTGGAAGCTATGTATGAGGAGATCACAAAAGCCATGCATAGTTACAAAACACTACACGTTTGTGATGGGGGACTTCAACGCAAGGTTGTGGAAGCGTTGCGGTGATGAGTTGAAAGAGGGGCAATTTGGGATTGGACAACGGAACGCCAGAGGACAGATGTTGGTTGAATATATGGAGAAGTAGAACATCTATATGATGAACTCCTTCTTCAGGAAACCACAAAATCGCAAATTGACCTGGATGAGTCCGGACTGTAAAGTCCAAAACGAGATCGACCGATTTAATACAGATCGTATACAAGGGTCTATCGAACTGTTAGGCGGCCGGCGCTGATCGCCTTTTTAAAAAAAATTAATTGAATTTAGATACATAAATACACACGCGAACTCGAGCACCAAGACCTGAGCTACCCGGATAGACCGTTCTTTCCTGTTGCCAAAGTCTAACTGCACTGTGGGAACTGATGAAATAATGTGAGGGCTGCGTTAATTCAACTCTGCAGTTCAATTATATGGAAAATTACAGTATACACTTTATTGTTGAATAAGCATTCTTTGGTTGCTAAGTCGGGTTAGAACAGAACGCAACAAAGGATCCATAGTCTTAGGGGTAGCATCATTTCATCAAAGACTTAAATCCCGAGGGAGATTGAGAGTTTTTATGGACAGCTATATTCCACGCAAGCACCTGTTGAAAGCAAGGTTAGAGACCAGAGCCAAACTTACTTAGCATGGCTCTTAAACAACTTAAAAACAACAAGACGGCGGGTGATGCTGTAATCACTTTTCAATCCACTGCAGAATACCAGTAAAGTTGCCATCATCCTTGAAGGTAGAACGCCGAAAGCATGGGGCAGAGGTGAAATTGTCCTGTTCTTCAAGAACGGAGACAAAGCTTTTTTGGACTATCTACTACTATTTTAAACTATCGACCAATCTCGCTTCTTATCCATATTTATAAGTTGTTTTCGAGAGTCATTACCAATCGTCTCGCACGCAAGTTCGACGACAATCGAAAATCTTTGTGTCCAAATTACCTCAGTGTCTCAAGACAAAAGTCATTGACCAGGCTCAAAGTCACACGACGAGCAATGAAAAGAGCGATTCTCGGTATTTCCCCACGCAATAGAATCAGAAATGAGGAAATCCGTAATATGTTTTCTAAAAAATAATCGCTGCTTATATTAATTTGAGGACCTCCGTGGCAGAGTGGTTTGTACGCCGGGTTTTATGGTGTCGCTGATTCGAGAGGTTCCTGGTTCGATTCCCGATGGGGGCAGATGTATTTCTATATAAATATACTTATATATATACTATATAATGTATTCTATCCGTTACCCTAGTATCCCACAACACAAGCCTTACAGTGCTTACTTTGGGGCTAGGCTAATTGGTGTGTGTTGGAAATATTTATTTATTATTTCATAATCATCATCATCATCATCAACAGCCTATCCTAGTCCACTGCTGGACATAGGCCTCTCCAATTGCACGCCACTCAGATCGATCTTGGGCTACTTGCATCCAGCTCCTGCCAGCCACCTTTCGCAAATGGTCACTCCATCGTGCCTGAGGACGTCCTACACTACGTTTGCCTAGACGCGATCTCCACTCCAGAACTCGTCTACCCCAACGGTTATCGGTTCTTCGGCAAATATGGCCAGCCCACTGCCACTTCAACTTGCTAATGCGGTGGGCTATGTCGATAACTCTGGTTCTTTGTCGGATTACCTCATTTCTGATGCGATCCTTCAGAGAAACACCGAGCAATATTTATTTATTATTTATTTATTTGAATTAAAGATGCCTATTATTGGTAGGTACTTTTTAAACATTGTCTAATACCTTATTGGATAACCGTACCAAGATTCAAAGCCTTCAAAGCAAAACGAAGAACCGCTGCCGTTTCACCAAACAAACCGCCCATGTTTATTTTACTGTATACCAAAATACCTTTCCCTCACTTACAATTATTAATTTTTGCCTGTAGCTTTCAAAGTAAGCGCAGACAGTTAACTTAATAAAAGTTTACAACGAAAAAGAAACTCCATCAACATCATTAATAAAGTTTAAATTCGACTAAACTCTCCCTCCTTCCATCTCTTCTATCTCAGCAAAGCGGCAAGCGTAATTAAACGATGTTTATTCAGGTTCGGATGATCTTAAGATACGCCCGTTGAAAACGAATTCATAAAAGCACTCTTTATAACGTTAAAATTTAACTAAACACGCGCTTAAATTACCACTTTAAGTTCTTATAAATTTAGTATAAGTATAAAGGCTAAAATTATAGTAATATATGTTACTAGCGGCCCGCCCTCGCTTCGCTTCGGTGTAGAGCTGATGTGTAGACTACAGTTTTTGTTCTCAGGCTTGTATTATACACAATGGCATTCATCTATGATTCTTCTTATACCTGCATGCAATGTCTCAGCCCGATCGGTTTAAAATTGTCAAAGTTTCATACAAACTTCCATTCCCTATTTTATCCCCTTGGGGGTAGAATTAATCAAAATTCTTTCTTAGTGGATGCCTACGTCATAACATCTACCTGCATGCCAAATTTCAGCCCGATCCGTCCAGTGGTTTGGGCTGTGCGTTAATAGATCACTATGTACGTCAGTCACCTTTGAGTTATATATATATATAGATTAACGGGATTGTTACCATGTACCTTGTTTTTAGCGAGTTTCCGATATTTCGGCACTGTTGCAAGCGCCATGATCACGGAGTAACTATCGTATCATGGCGCTTGCAACAGTGCCGAAATATCGGATACTCGCTAAAAACAAGGTACATGGTAACAATCTCGTTAATAATATATATTACTATAATGTTAGTGATCATGAAAGTTTAAAACAATGTATTATAAAGGCTCAAGGCTGGCGTCGATTCTGTCAGGATTTTCTACACTTAAAATTAAATTTAACATCAGTCTGTCCTTTTCATTGTGTATAGAGAATGACTGGAGGTACACTGTTGTCAAATTTAAGTTTAGGTTCCTATAGTCATGCTAGAATCCACTAAGCATATAGGATATAGGTATTATATCTTTTATTTTTAAGCGTGTAACGGCCATCAGGGTAGCATAATGGCATGGCCTTTTTCTAGCAAAATTTTCTTTAGATTTAAAAATCTAGTACATACATGCATGCTTAAAAATATGAATATGTAACTATAATTGCTATTTCTTCATTTAAATGTTTAATACTTGTAAAGGTATTTAGTTGACATTGTGGGTTGCCCACAATGCGAAGAGATGGTGCTGCCTTGCAGCTTACGAAAGGCTAGAGAAAATTCGACACGGCCATCAGGGCCGCGGTAGCATAAAGGTGAATGGCCGGATAGCGAAGAGTACGGGTTCGAGTCCCGTCTGCTTCCTAGACCGCGTTTTCTAGTAGAATTTTCTTTAGATTTTTTTTATGAAGATGATTCAACGGATCCGGACGCTCCTCCCTGCTCATTTCAGAAGGCCCAAGGGCTAAATTCCACTAAGTTCGTTACATTGCACTTCATTCTAACAAACATAATTGACAGAAATTCCATTACCGGAAACATTGGGAATTCACTGCATATAGTTCTTAGAATATTAGCAATTTCATTTATTTTATTATTCTGGGGCAGGCATTTATTTTATTTTCCCAGGAAACCTGAATTCCCAATTGTCCCGGAAACATTGGGAATTTACTGCATGTAATTCTTAGAATATTCGCAATTTTTTTTCTCAAGTCCCGGCGATAAACTTAATATTCCCGGGAAACCTGAATTCCCAATAGTCCCAAAATTATGGGAATATTCCCGTAAATTTTCAGTGACTCAAAGCAGTTTCTGTTATTTCAACAACTTGCAGCGGAGGACTTGAGACACTCACACTGGAAAGCCTTTGATTCTGTTTTTCCACCTTGTCTAACCTTCCTAGTTTCTGAAATTTTCTATCAATTTGACGCATGTACCTACAGCTACACAATATACAATTATTTACCACAAACACACACAAGTTTTTTTGTGTTATAGTTGGCAGTTCTTTATTACTGGCTGTGACCCGCATAACATCGCAGGGAAAAGGTTGGGGCTGAAAACCAGCGCGGACCAAGGTCACGGTAATAATATCATACAGTATTCTATCTTCATACAAACGGTCGGAAAGCGAGTCATACCTACGCCACTCGAGTTCGAGGGGCTCTCGGCGTGCACCCAGTCGCGAATGCGCCGCCGCGCCGCAACGACGACCGAACGGTCAGAATTGTTTTTTATGCAGTTAGCCGTGCTTAAACATGCGTTTTGTATTGTAAATATTTGATTTAATTAAGTAGATACCTACATAATTTAGTATGGAAAAGAACAAACGACGATCAATATCGTACAACAGCACAATTGCTGTTTTTGGTTGCTTGAACTCTTCAATAACACACCCAGAGATATCATTTTTTAAATTACCTGAAAATTGGAAAGGTGTCTTACCTTTATAGAATATTTTTTATATACCTATCTACTAGTACGTTATTTGTTTCTAATATTTAGGTATTTCGGTTTTTCCATCGGGCAAAATATCTGGAATAATATATAAATAAGTGGTTAGGATGAAAAAAGAGACAAACGAGTAATCTACCTACACTCGCGTTAAAAACAAAACTACATAAAATACTGTAGGCTGGCGGCCCTACCGCGTGCCAACGCAGCGTTCGGTGTAGGCATTTATTTTCAAGGACAGGGCGGAGTCACAATACTGTATAGATAATATTACCGTGCCAAGGCATACCTTGGCTCCGCTTACGCTGAGCCTCGTCCTCTTGCCTCCACTTCATGTTATTTTAAGATACATACTTGTAATTTTGTTTTTCCTTTAGGTAGTACGTTTTAATAAGTGTATCATAATTTGGAGGCAATAAAACAGTTATTATTAAGTATTATTATTATTTCATCAAACTCACCTCGTTGAATCTTCTGATTAGTGCTCGCACTGTACTCCTGGCTTGTTGTGTGTGAGTGGGAGGCGCTCTCCGGATCATATGCCTCTCAGTGACGGCGCCTAGCACTCCCTCTCCTCCTAGGTCGAGAGTGACTTGCCGAAGATAATCGATGGGAGGCACCTGTGGGAAAGAAGAAAACGTCATTATTGTAGGGGAGAGAATTTTCAAATATTTTTTTTATAGTTTAATTGTGGGTTTACCTATAATGCGAAGAGATGGCGCTGCCTTGCAGCTTAAGAATAGCTAGAAAGAATTTCGACGCGGTCCGTGAGGGCCGCGGTAGCATAATTGGTCAGTGCATTCGCCCGATTGCGAAGGGTGCGGGTTCGAGTCCCGTCTGCTGCCTGGTCCGCGTGGAATTTTTTCTAGTTATATTTTCTTTAGATTTTTTTTATATTTTTTTTTATATTTTTTTTTATTATTTTTTATTTTTTTTTATTATTTTTTAATTTTTTTTCTCATCGGGTCGGTGTGTTCTCGTATCGTTTTCACTTCTGTACCGAATCTGTAATAGTTATTTATGATATTGGTAAGGTAAGTTGGTTATTACAAACGAGTTGACGAATTACCTTACTGACGAGTTTGTGGATATCAATCCATACAAAAGTCATGCAACGTTTTTCGACACATTTTCGAGAAAACAATTAACATATAGTAGGAGCTCGATGGCGCAAGTGGTTAGCACTTTAGATTGTCAAATTGACATTTGATTTTTTATTTAGAAAAAGCAAAGGAATCATGATTTTTACAGTTACTTGAGTAATATTTTGAAGTAAAATTCTGTCCCTTGAAGATTCAGGGTTTCTATATCAAAAAATATTAATCATTAAATAACTTCTTTCTACGATTCACTAAAAATAAGGCAAAAGTAGTTTTATGTAGCAAATAATTTTGGCTTTATTTTGAGACCAAATTGAACTGTGTACAAGTTTAGCATTTTTTCTATGAAAAGTGCCCGGTCTCCTTTGACATTTGTTGCACCTAGATGGTTGTTTTTGAACGTAGCCCTGTGTATTTGGTGTACGACTGCCACGAGACCAGTACACGGGGTGAGTAGAGAACCATATTCCAGAAACAAAATTTTGTATTCACGTATGTATATGTTTTTATTAAATGTTTTCGAAAAACTTTTGCCGGAGACCCCGCTTAAGATAAACATCGAAATTAAAGTGAAAATCCTATCTGAAAGAATTACCAAATATAGATTGGATAATTTTAATAACTTTCTAAATTTGGTACTTTATCACGGAACAAGCGACGTACTTCGATTTGTCACCGGAGGACAAGATAATCTGTTTGATGAATTTCAAGTGACAGTTAAGAATTTAAGAGTTTCGGATACCGCAAAAAAATTACCATTTATCGTATCTCCTCTTTTTCAGTACACTCCTCTAACTGCCTCAGCTAGTATTGGAATTCTTGGCGTTGACATATCGAGCGACGACCAGTTCCGGGATCATTTAGAGGGCAAGGCCAAATTGGCCTCGAAGAAGCTTGGTGTGCTCAATAGATCGAGAATGTACTTCACACCGGCCCACCGACTGCAACTTTATAAGGCACAGGTTCAGCCTCACATGGAGTACTGCTATCATCTTTGGGCAGGGGCACCCCAGTACCAGCTTCTCCCTTTAGATCGCATCCAGCGCCGAGCGGCTCGAATCGGCGACGACCAGGACCTTTCCGATCAGCTTGATTCTTTGGCTTTGCGTAGGGATGTAGCTTCGCTCTGCATCTTCTATCGCATTTATCACGGGGAGTGTTCTGAGGAATTGTTCGGATTAATTCCAGCTGCTGCATTTCGCCATCGTACATCGCGACAAAAATTTCATCCCCATCATCTTGATGCGTGGCTATCCACAACCGTGCGTTTTTGTCGAAATTTTTTACTACGTACGACAAAACTGTGGAATATATTGTCGCCAGCAGTGTTTCCGGACCAATACGACCCAAAAACCTTCAAAAAAAAGAGCGTACTCCTTCCTTAAAGGCCGGCATCGCATTTGTGATACTCCTGGTGTTGCAAGTGTTCATGGGCGACGGTAATCACATCAGGTGAGCCGTCTGCTCGTATGCCCCCTATAACATAAAAAAAAACACCGAGATTTAAAGGTGTTTTTTTTACAGATGGGTTCCACAAATGACTCCACCCGACCTGATGTTAAGTGAAAGTGAAGTCCAGACGCGAAGATAGCTGAAACAGCAGTTCTACCTGGCACACCAGCCATCCTCCGCCGGCCTGCATGTTGCTTCTTCACGCCTCTTTTAAAGGATCCCAGGTTGTAAGAGGGAGGGAACACGTGAGCAGGCAGACCATTCCATTTACGGGTAGTGCGACAAAGAAATGTGTCATCAAACTTCTTTCTACGCGTTGGAATAGTGGCAATCTGCTTTATAAACGAAGAAAAAAAAAATAGTCATCATCCCTATTATGTAAGGTTATCATTATTCAAGGAGTTGCCACTGCGAAAGTTGCTTAACTTCAACGATCGCAGCCGAACGCGCTAACCAGTTGCGCCATCGAGCTCCTCAACTGTCCAATACCATCTGTTAATCTTTTTTTTATGCCTAATAGGCAAGGCGTTTGACCACAATCTCGCCTGATGGAACGCGATGATGAGGCCTGGATGGTACACGCCTGTCTAGAAGATGCCTGTTCACTCTGGCCTTGAAGATGTCCAGATTATATTGGTCCGGGAAAACAGACCTCGGCAAGGAGTTCCACTCCCTAGCCATTCGGGGCATTCTGCCTTATAAACGAAGAAAAAAAATTAGTCATCATCCCTATTATGTAAAGTTATCATTATTCAAGGAGCTGCGACCGTTGAAGTTAAGCAACTTTCGCAGCGGTCGCTCATCGGATGGGTGACACCAAAAAAACTTCTATCTCGAGTTCTCCGTGCTTCGGAAGGCACGTTAAGCCATTTGTCCCGGCTGCATCTGCAGTCGTTAGCACCCGCCAATCTGCACTGGGCTCGCGTGGTGGGTCATGGCCCAATCTCCCTATTACATCTATAGGGACGGCTTGTGCCCCAGCAGTGGGGCATCAATAGGCTGAAGATCTTATAGGAAAAAACTTGTAACATAAATAGGAGGTTTTATATTCAGATTCACAACAACGCCAAAGAAATAGCTGTAATAATCATTGTATATCACCTTTCTATTCTGCTAACATACAACATAGTAAATAATATATGTTGTAGTTATATATACATTCCTAAATCGAATCACAGGGAGCGAAAGCAGTTGTTCACATCTGTTACCAAAGTTCTTTATGTCACTTGGGAGTAGGGCTTACATATATGCTATGTTGTATGAGATAATACTCTATGTTATGTATTTTAGCGTCTGCGAAATAGTTAACGAAGACGATAAGAGGGGTGGCGGGCTATGTTTTTTCCATACAAACATTCTCGAATGATTCTTCCTTGTATTTTATCAGTAAAGAAATAAATGATTTTTATACATAAAACTAGTTGGTCCAGCGAACTTCGTACCGTCATAAAAAATAGGGGTTGGTGGTAGAAGGGTGAACATCAAAGGTTGTATGTATTTTTGTATGATGTATCATAACAAAATAAAAACAAAAAAATTGTTCAAAAAATGGGTGCGTGTACTTATGTAGGCGCGTGAGAAGTTATTCTTCTTTGGCATCGTTTAAAATTTCATTTCATTTCAAATTTGCCCGTTCAAATCTGCCCTGTTTGCTTTGTTCAAATCTGCCCCACGGTCACTTGGAAAATAAAATATTGCAAATAACGCGCCCGCGGCTAACTTCATTATGTTAAAATTTTGTGTTACAGTGATGAAAATTTCACTCTCATAATTTTTTCATAACGCGGCTAAAGAAGTATAACTTCAAAAAATATATCGACCTATGCGTAGAATAAAGTTACATATGAAAATGTTATCAAATTACTTTTATTAAACTTTTAGGTGAAACGGACGCATATATTTTACTGATAAAAACATTTATTCTAAAACTTATATAACTTCGAAGATAGCAATTGAATAAAGGTACATGTCATTTTTGTTTCCGAAGAATATAGAGTCTAGGAGCACTAGTATCTTTTGGATAGACAAAAAAGCAGCCTGCACGGCATCAATTTTGTTACAATTTGAGACTTTTTACTAAATGTTGATTCTATTTTTCTTATTTGCCATATAATCATAATGCGACGCGACAGGACATATAAATTTTGTAAAACAAAGTTATATCTTCACATAATATTGACACGTTTCCCAAGCATAAGGTCTGATATGCATAAAAACATAAAGATGTCCGTAGTAAATTGTCACATAATCACATAAGATACCCTAAATAAATAAAATAAATAATAAGATAAATGACAAAATATGAGCCGTAAATCTATTTTTTTTTAAACAATAAATGCGTCATAATTTGCTTCTCAATGCTTTATATGATTGGTAAAAAAACAATTGATAGAAAAATACCAAAACAAGTTAAAGCAAATTTTACATCTTACAAACTTCAAATCGCTCTACTGTAAAGTAGGGATTATGCAGATGTAGCTTTATTCTATGGATTGGTCGATTTATATATATATATATAAGGATGGACCAACTTTGACATTTAGGAGGATGAAAAATAGATGTTGTCCGATTCTCAGACATACTGAATATGCATATAAAATTTCACGAGAATCGGTCAAGCCGTTTCGGAGTAGTTCTATTACGCACACCGTGACACGAGAATTTTATATATTAGATATAACGACAGTGAAAAGGCAAAATCGCTTTGGTTGAAACTAGTTATATATATATATATATATATACATACATATGATTTTAATCAGCTTTTTCTGTGTCGATCTATTTATGTTTCGTGAAGATTTGAGTATTTTTTTGGTGTTTAAGCAACTCAATTTTTTAAAGATTGTTTGTTATAAGTTCACAACGCTGAAGCGATATATATTTTGGTGTGTTTTTAACCAATGGCGCTTACGCGATAATATTTGGCGTATGATTTCATGTTTGCTTGCCAAAAAATGTGTGGCGCGCAGTGATTTTCGCTTAAAATAAATAAAATAAAATAGCCTTTATTGCTGTTTCTTTTACAATAACTTTGCCTACTTGCTAAAAACTAAATATACATTCTAATTTGTATTAAAGTGATCGGCAACTGGTTGCTTATGTTGAACAGCTTGTCTGTCGACAAAGGCCTCCTCTAAAGATTTCCACGTATTCCTGTCTCTTGATAATTGGCTCCATGCTGGTTTTCGCTTAAGCGACATCTAATTCGTAGAGTAACGGCACTATAAACTTTTTGATAGAAGGATATTTAAAAAATATTACTTTATGATTTTTTTTATTAATTTTTATGGCCCTTCTTCTCATTAACAATGACTTATGTTCTTTTGTGAAAAAAAAACGTTTGGTTCTCGTGTTCCTGTGTTTTCAATGCATACAGTGACCCTCAAAAATGCCAAAAAATCTTAGTTTTATCACCACTAAACATTTCTAGTTTGGAGATTCAAAGAAAACGTAGATACTAGAAAACACTCGCTCGTTATTAGGGTTCCGTCTTCAAGGGATGCTTAAGTTAGTCACCAAGCTTGTAAGAAAGTATAGAACATGCAAGTGCGGTTACCAAAGCGAATACTAAGTCAAAAGTGAAGCCTTTTTGTCTTTGTAAACAGTTTTTAAAATCCACGGGCAGCGGACGGGACTCGAATCCGCACCCTTCGCAATCCGGGCGAATGCACTGACCAATTATGCTACCATGGCCCTATTACCTACCGACATTGTGGGTTACCTACAATGCGAAGAGATGGCGCTGCCTTGCAGTTTAAGGCTAGGAAAATTTCGATGCGGCCAATAGGGCCGTGGTAGCATAATTGGTCAGTGCATTCGCCCGGATTGCGAAGGGTGCTGGTTCGAGTCCCGTCCGCTGCCTGGTTCGCGTGGGTTTTTTTTCTAGTAAAACTTTTCTTTTGATTTAAACATCTAGCAGTTAAATGCTTAAAAATAAATAAAAATATAAGTTTTTAAAATGTTTGCACAAGGCGACACAGTTTTGATAAAAACTTAATATTCACGGGACGTATTCACAACACGATGCGTTTTAATGTACTGACGCGAATTCATATTCAAATTTGACTTTGTATTTGCTATGGTGCCACGCATTGCGTGTTCTATGTGCTCCATCTGCTTTATGCTTTGTAATCCGAGGTTATATCTGTCAGCGACTGTAAATAATGAACCGTAGTTTTAAAAGCTACAATTTTTTCTAGTACTTTTAGTTTCCTACCTGCTACAAGTATGACGACATACAAAAGCCAGACGTCATCATCAGCCTATGAATGTCCCCACTGGTGGGGCACAGGCCTTCCCTATAGACGGACTAGGGAGATTGGGCCGTGTTTCTTGTAATTTGTTATTTGATGGGTATTAGTCAGTTTTTGTAACAGTAATATGGTACCTATCTAATGCCGCTTCCTATATACTAAATATAAAATTTATTGTAACTATATATATCTACTAGCTGACCCAGCGAACTTCGTATCGCCCTAAAAAATAGGGGTTGTCCAGCGGACAAAATTGTGAATCTAACCCATTCTCAGATCCCCTTGAACACACACAAAAAATTTCATCAAAATCGGTCCAGTCGTTTAAGAGAAGTTCAGTGACATACTCACTCACAGAAGAATTATATATATAAAGATGTCCTAAATGATGTAATGGAAGGTAACTTCAGAAGTATCTCTGAAGTCATTTTTCAACTTGACGACTCTGTATATATCAATACAGGGAGAAAAAAGCAGCCCTTGCTAAGTTTCTTGCCGGTTCTTCTCAGTACAAGGTCTCCCACCGTAGTTTTGCGAACCGATGGCGTAGCTTCTGACCTTCACAAGTGCTTGTAACAGCCTAGACTGAATAAATGACTTTTCATTTCATTTCATTCATTTCATCTACCACGCGGTTCCGTGCAGTTTGGCGGGTGCTAACGACTGCAGATGCAGCCGGGACCAACGGCTTAACGTGCCTTCCGAAGCACGGAGAAGCTCGAGATAGCAAATTTGTGGTCACCCATCCAATGACCGACCACTGCGAAAGTTGCTTAACTTCAACGTTAGCATCCGAACGCGCTAACCACTTGCGGCATAAAGCTTCTAAAGTCATTATGAATAACTAGCAAACCAGTGAACCAAATGTTCACCAAAATCTGATTTCTCGAAAACCGGAAGTGCTACGTTACTCAAATCCGGTTTGTAGTCTTATCAGACTATTCTTAACTTATAACTTAAATATTCTCTTTATCTATCTCTTACGGTTTGGCCGCTGAAACAGCACCACAGACAGACGGACGGACTTGTCTAATAGATAAGAGATTATGACACACAATTATTCGTATTAACGTCACGCAATGATAATAACGAAACCAATTAATGTAGAACGATTTAATATTATGTTATTAACAACACAACAGGCGGTCACAACAGTCCCCTCAAACCCAATGTTTACCATGCCCAGTAGTGTAACCATGCAATAGGGACACAGGTGGATATTTTTTGAAGTGAAAACTTCTTTAGCGGCGTTGTACACTTTTTGAAGTTATACTTCTTTAGGCGCGTTATGAAAAAATTATGAGAGTGAAATTTTTAGATGCGCGCGCATCACTGTAACCCAAAAGTAACAGCATGAAGTTGGCCGCGGGCGCGTTATAAAAAAATCATGTGAGTGAAATTTCGAGATGCGCGCGCATCACTGTAACACAATAGTAACACCATGAAGTTGGCTGCGGGCGCGTTATGAATGTTAGTGTCTAATAATGGTGGATTATTCACCACTTAGTGGTTACTAATATTAGACATCTGTTCGAAAGGTACTTTGAACGATCCACGGAGCTCCATAAGATGATCGCGTTGTCAAAAACAATGTTGGCACGCTCGTCGCCTCTGATCACTGTTTTCATATATATAATATTTATCCACATGTTTCTAGTTTCTATATAGACACACCGTGTTTTAGTTACTTACAAGTGCTAATTACATATGGACTAATAACTTAAATTCAGTAGTGATTTTAATTGAATATTTTGAATATTTATTTAATTTTTCAAATTAAAACTGAACTTAATTGACTGTGTTAACTATCCTTTTCCAGTCCTTTTATTATTTTATTGTAAGTATTAATAATTTGCATGCAATTAAAAAATATTTTTAATGATGCTAAAGAAGTATAACTTCTCACGCGCATACATAAGTTACACGCATGCATTTTTTTTTTGTATGGGTAAAAAATGTTAAACTTGCGTCAGGTTAAACACGTGGGCTGATTGCATCATGACACACAATAAAATTGGAAAGGTTGTTTGTTGACTTTCAATATATTGGACGAAACATAGTAATATTTTATTTTACCGTATTATAATAATAAGTTTCTATCTAGGACGTTCACGTGGCAGCTTTATTGCGAAGAAAATGCATTTTTTTTACAATCGATGTCGCTAGTTCGTTCAAAATGTGTTCCAATCAAGAAGTGCTTGAACACCACTCAAGCACTTCTTAGTTCACAGTCACGCGCGGACCGTTGAAAAGTCAAGATACCGCGGAGCTCCGTTAAAAAATGCGAAATAAATACTTATAGTACGTAAAGTATCGTTTTTTCGACAGATATCTAATCAATGTTTGTTAATTTAACGCATTTAAAGCAAATTTAGTTCTAATACTTACTATAAACTGATTTAATAGAAAATATTTGTGATATTCAAATGTATGGTCGGTCCGTACCTGCTGTTTTGCTAACAGCGCATTCGGAATTGTGCGTAGAGCCAAAGAAATATGGTCTATATTCTTCCGCATATAGCAATAAGTCGTAAAACTATACTAACTTGCATGTCGAACTATCATAACTCTTTGACGCATGCGTTTTATTAAGATTACTGTAAGATACTGTTTAAGGTATGCATTAAAGTTGAATAAATGAATAAATAATGCCTTATATTGGTTTTGACTACGCGATCATCTTACACAGCTCAGTGGATCGTTAAAAGAACCATTTGGACAGGTTTCGGCCATGACTTTGTTCGTGATGTTGTATCTAGGGGATTTAATATCGTTGGTTAAATGCGGCAAACGAGTTGGTAGTCCATCACATGGTAAGTAGTCGCTCGGGTACAATTAATGCGTCCTATTTGAAAAATAAAACTTAGTATTTTTAATTTTATTTTTAAGTGTTTTTATTGATTTGGTGTATTTTTTATGAATATGTGCTTGAAGTAGGTAATAAATGTATTTTTATTATTTCTGACATTTTACTGGTAAAACCGTTAATTAATGTTTACATTGGTGTCGATTCTGACATGATTCTCTTAACCTAAACTTGAATTTGACAACAGTGTATCCTTGTCATTCCCTATACAGAATGAAAAGGAGTGATTGATGTTAAATTTAGTTTTAAGTTTAGAGAAGCACGCCGGAATCGACACCATTATGTGTCTATATTTGCGATGGACCCGAATACCTTTCAAATGATACGTATATTGTATAAATGGATGACTTATGTATTTGACATAAACAACTGACATTTTGCTTGTGATGTTATTTAAATTTGAACAGTTCAAATATCTTACCTATGTTACCCGGGATCGTGAAAGGATTCTAACAATTTAACATATATATAAATAAGCTTAGGCGTTTAGAAGGTATGGTGGAATAAAGAATCGTACATAAATAAATATATAAATGAATCCTGAAAACAACAAATCCCATGACGACTGTGTCGTATGGTCACCATGCTGAGCTTTGTGGCGTGTTTAAAATTAGACAAAATCGATATGAAGGGACGGAGGCTGGGTCGTTCTCGGGGACATTAGATTTGTCATAAGCGCTCACCTGGACCAGGAGATTGCATAAACATGGGTAGCGCCAGCTCCTAACTTTTTCGTGCCTTATGTATATGAAGGAATGGAGTATTTTTTTTTTATTGAAATGTAACTTTAATGGAATCTAAGAGTTTATTTTTAACCGACTGCAAAAGGAGGAGGTTCTTAATTTCACATTTTTTTAATGTTGTTAGAGCATATCTGCAAGGTTAGTGGATCGATTTTCATGATACTTTTTGTTATTTTTTGTTCGCCGTTAGGGGCGGTAAGGCTCTCGATTGTCGACCACGTACTATACGACACTCAGTGGATACTCGGGAGGTCGCCCTCAGGTTCGAGTGGTCTAGAGGCTCCAGACGGATAGGAGACTCCCCCCGTGGGGAGATGCCATCCACCTAGAATTCCTCTAAAGGCACTCGCCAACTCTCAGCTTGAGGTCCCCTCAGGATCTTGCCGTCCCCAAACCCGGTGACGCTGTAAAGTCAACTACGACCAACAGCATACACACTCAAAAACAAAACTTTCGAGTCTATACTCCTGGACTCGGACTGATGATCTAGCAAAGGTCGCGGGAAGCCGCTGCATCATCGTCATCATCATCAGCCTATTAATGTCCCCACTGCTGGGGCACAGGCCTTCCCTATGGATGGAATAGGGAGATTGGGCCATGACCCACCACGCGGGCCCAGTGCGGATTGGTGGGTGCTAACAACTGCAGATTCAGCCGGGACCAACGGCTTAACTTACCTTCCGAAGCACGGAGGAGCTCGAGATAGTAATTTTTGGTCACCCATCCAATGACCGACCACTGCGAAAGTTGCTTAAGTTCAACGATCGCAGCCGAACGCGCTAACCACTTGCGCCATCGAGCCGCTGCATACGAATGGCGCAAAACCGATCGGTGAGGAGATCCTTCAAGGAGCCCTATGCTCAGTAGAAGGCGCGGCTGATATATGTTACACCCCACCTGGTGTTAAGTGACGGTGAAGTCCAGACGTGAAGATAGCTGGCACAGCAGTTCTACCTGCCACCACACACAGTGTCGCCACACACGGGCCACACGCCAGAGCCACAAACACCGCCACGAGAAGCTAGAAGCGGCTACTCTAGTGGCTGAAGCGCGCGACAGCGGCCGACTAAGGTAAGGGAGAGAGGGGTGGGGAATCGCGCGAGTGACGTGTGGCGGTTTTGTATCGGCGCATTAAGTGGTCGGTGCGGGCCACAAGAAGCGAGCAACGACGATTTGTAGCGTGTGGCGGCTACCGGCGTACCGTGTATGGCGAGTCCATATAAAATGTATGAAAACTACAAGAAATATGCCGGTGGCGGCGTTTCGTGGTTGTGGTCGGTGGGCCGTGTGCGGCGACACTAATTGTTAATATATTTTTATTTTCACTTAAACACAGTGGGTAGGTATCGAAAATTTCGATATTCATAAATTCAAAATCGATTCTGCAATGTAGCAAGTTTGCTCCATTATTCGATATTCAAACCCTAGTGCTTGCACCGTTTTCATTTAGTCTGTAAAAAGTCCTCGACTGACATTTTTTTTGAAGTGAAACTTCTTTACGCACGCTTGACTTGGGGGCTAAGCTGCAAATGCATTACGCGTTACAAAAAGAGTGTACGGGCGAGGCGATCGGGAGTTGAGTGGGTTATATAGGCAAGAGAAAGCAGTGCGCGCGCATATTGTTTTTTATCTCTTTCTCTTATAGCTAGTAAATGAATTAAGTATATGTACATACATGTATATATTGTACATATATATACAGGGTGTTACAAAAATACAAATAAAGCTTGAAGGGCGTTGAAGTACATCATATAAGGAGCCTCTAAATTTCTTAAAATATTTGCATGAAATTTTAACTTTTTATAAAAACAGCTATTTTTAATGATCCTCGAACTAGTGACGTGTCTTAAAAAGATCGATATTTTTATTAATCATTAAAAATAACTGTTTTTATAAAAAAATAAAACTACACGCAAATATTTAAATAAAAAATAGAGAAGACTCCTTATATGATGTACTTCAACGCCCTTCAAGCTTTATTTGTATTTTGTAACACCCTGTATATATATATATATGTGTATATATATATATACATCTTGCTGATCATGTTGCGTCTTTTAAGGCGATTTTTGCTATTCATCCTGCGTCCGTCCAGCAAGATATATATATATATATATATATACACATATATACACATACAGATGGAGCTAAAGAAGTTTCACTTCAGTCGTGTGGTCATAAGCACACTCATTTTTTCACGATTCAGGGATGTCCTTTGTCTGCGCAGGCCATTAAGAACAATGAGACACGTATTTTTAAAACGGACCCCAATAAACGATGACAGACATTAACAGCCTTTCCCTTTCAAGGGGAGGGATCACGCAGCCCGTTAATTATGTCCTTTTCACGACCTCCGTGGCCGAGTGGTTTGTACGGCGGGATTCATGGTGTCGCCGACTCGAGAGGTCCCGTGTTCGAATCCCGGTGGGGGCAGATGTTTGTGTGATGAAATCGTGCATTTGTACTCCAGTCTGTACATATACTGTACATATATAAGTATCTAATATATAAAATTCTCGTGTCGCGGTGTTTGTGGTTAAACTCCTCCGAAACGGCTTTCCCCATTCTCATGAAATTTTGTGCATATTGGGTAGGTCTGAGAATCGGACAACATCTATTTTTCATCCCCTAAATGTTAAGGGTAATCCACTCCTAAATTTTTATTTTTCAATTTCAGTAATTTTTTTTTTAGTTTTTTCATCATACAAAAATACATACATCCCTAAATTTTCAACTTTCTACCACCAACCCCTATTTTTTATGGCGGTACGAAGTTCGCTGGGTTAGCTAGTATTTATATATCTTTATATATATAATTCTTCTGTGAGTGTGTATGTCACTGAACTTCTCTTAAACGACTGGACCGATTTTGATGAAATTTTTTGTGTGTGTTCAAGGGGATCTGAAAATGGTTTAGATTCACAATTTTGTCCGCTGGACAACCCCTATTTTTTTAGGGCGGTACGAAGTTCGCTGGGTCAGCTAGTAAATTACATATTAAACATCCATGACTAGAGTTGCTCGTATTCATCACACAAATATCGGAATTTGAACCCAGGACCTCTCGAGTCGGTGACAGCATGAAACCCGGCGTACAAACCACTCGGTCACGGAGGTCGTCAAATAATTCAGTTCCGACTGCGGTAGCTGTAATTTTAGACATAAGTTCGATATGCATTATGCCATTACACGGCGAAATGTCACTATGTCTATAGAAACAGCCAGTAATAGATATTTGACATCTGACAGAAATCTGAATAAATGTGATGGTAAGTGAGATTGTATCTTACAGAATACCAGATGGCGAATTCACGAATAATGTAAAATTGCAGATTTAAGCTTAAAATTGAAAATAAAGCTAGTTTTAACGGATTAATGGACGAACTTTATTTATTTATTGACGTTTCGCAGCCTTTTCAGGTCTGCATCGTCATTATAATGAGAATTCTGACGATGTAAAACGAAGTTTTATTTAATGAGTGATGTGCGTGAAAACCAAAGAAACAAATATTAAAATAAAGAAAATATAACTAGAAAAAATTCCACGCGGACCAGGCAGCAGACGGGACTCGAACCCGCACCCTTCGCAATCCGGGCGAATGCACTGACCAATTATGCTACCGCGGCCCTAGCTGCCGCGTCGAAATTCTTCTAGCCATTCTTAAGCTGTAAGGCAGTGCCATTTCTTCGCATTGTAGATAATCCACAAAATTATAAATATTAAAATTGAAAATTTATTATATCGTATACAGGGTGTAAAAAATCCTTTAAGGAAGTCGAGGGTCATCATCATGACGATCATTATTTTCTTCTGGACCATACCTGGGAATTTTATGGTATAAATTTCACAACATTTTTTTTTAAGATTTACATATCAATACTTTGAAAACGTTATTTAAAAATCTTTTTTATTGACGTACTTACACACACGCTCACATATACACACAGGCACATTCTTTGCGTAGCGCCATATTAGCGTGCCGCGCTATACATTGCGTACTGGTTATTTATTTGAAGTGAAATCTTCTTTAGCGGCCTTGTACCCTTTTTTTGTTTGGGTAAAAAATGTTAAACTTGCGTCGGGTTAAATACGTGGGCTGATCGTATCATGACACACAATAAAATTGGAAAGGTTGTTGACTTTCAATATATTGGACGAAACATAGTAATATTTTATTTTACCGTATTATAAATCGAAAATTCGTAAGACGAAAACAATAAAATTGGAAAGGTTGTTGACTTTCAATATATAGGATGAATCATAGTAATATTTTATTTTATCGTATTATAGTAATAAGTCTGTATCTAGGACGTCCAGGTGGCAGCTTTGTTGAAGATAATGAATTTTTTTTACAATAGATGTCGCTAGGCTTAAATAAGTAATTCGGAGAGATAAACTTTTTAATGTAATAAAAATTGTCATTTGTGTACGATAGCGCAATAAATAAATATTGTATTCTACCACACAAATGATAGTACAATATAATCTCACTAATCCGGCACTATTAAAAACCGGAGTGTGCCGGATTATTGGAATGTTCGGATGACTGGATTATAGTGAAAAAGTTAACAAAATTAAGCATTTCATAGATGGAATAAATGTATGTTATGTAATACTTTATGATATAATGATTCCAATGTCTTGACGTGGTCTACTATCTTTTGCCTTTTTATCTTAAGATCGTATATGGTAGCACGCCCAACACCATACTATTTTACCAATTTGCACATGTTTTCCGCACTTTCTTACTTCTTTAGAATCTCCATTTTATTATTCAAATCTAGCGTCTTGTGTTTGCGTTTATTTGGCATTTTTAACTATAAAATTTTCTCACTTTTAAAAAAACAAATATGTTAGCACGTGCACGTGATAGGTTTTGAGGTAAGGCCGTATACAGAAAGAAAGCCGAAAGCCGATCGGCGCTTATCGGCGCCGATCCTTCCTACATAAAGGAAGCCGATTAAAGCAGATCAAGCAAAATGTTGGACTCATCGGACGATGATTTGGTTTTTGTTCCAAAATGTTTATTTAAAAATGCGAAAAACAGCTATACATCCTATAAATAGAGAAACGTTTCGGAGAATATCATCATTTAGTTGTAAAAAAAAAAATTTGATGGTTAAAGATTTTATACATATACAAGAATGACTCAAGAAACATTTTATTACATTTTGATGTAATAAAATGTTTCTTGAGTCATTCTTGTATATGTATATGCGATAAGCGCTGATCGGCGCTGAATGGGCGCCGATCGGCTTTCGGCTTTCTTTCTGTATACGGCCTTAGACTGCTAGTCGACGACGCAGCGACTGAAGCGCACAGGTGTAGAGGGAGGGGCGAGGGAGGCATGGGCGGCGGGTGCCGGATTATTGGACGTGCCGATCTATCGAAGTGCCGGATTACTGAGATTATACTGTACTTTTATACTGATAATTAAAGCAATTCGTGCAAAATTATTCCCTAACCATACCAAAATATCAAAAATTCACAACGTTAATATTCAAGTTTTCACTTCTGCCGGCACTCCCGGAGGGCAACCCGTCCTTTTTTTAACTTAAAAATTCAAATGACTTTCACGTTTAATATTTAGTAATATTACTTCTTCGGGTGTACAGAATCCGTAGTTTTAGTCTTTGTCATAAGTTTTTTTAACACCCTGTTTAATCGTTTTAAACTCATTATAATAACGACCAAACTTTTTGAAGTTATACTTCTTTAGGCGCGTTATGAAAAAATGATGAGAGTGAAATTTTTAGATGCGCGCTAATCACTGTAACCCAAAAGTAACAGCATGAAGTTGGCCGCGGGCGCGTTATGAAAAAATCATGTGAGTGAAATTTCGAGATGCGCGCGCATCACTGTAACACAATAGTAACACCATGAAGTTGGCCGCGGGCGCGTTATGAATGTTAGTGTCTAATAATGGTGGATTATTAACCATTTAGTGGTTAATAATCCACCATTATTAGACATCTTTTCGAAAGGTACTTTGAACGATCCACGGAGCTCCATAAGATGATCGCGTTGTCAAAAACAATATCGGCACGCTTGTCGCCTCTGATCACTGTTTTCATATTTATAATATTTATCCACATGTTTCTAGTTTCTATATAGACACAACGTGTTTTAGTTACTTACAAGTGCTAATTATATTACATATGGACTAATAACTTAAATTCAGTAGTGATTTTAATTGAATATTTTGAACATTTATTTAATTTTTCAAATTAAAACTGAACTTAACTGACTGTGTTAACTATCCTTTTCCAGTCCTTTTATTATTTTATTGTAATTATTAATTATTTGCATGCAATTAAAAAATATTTTTAGTGATGCTAAATAAGTATAACTTCTCACGCGCCTACATAAGTACACGCACCCATTTTTTGTATTATCTCACACGTCAGCATTCCCATTACGAAGGCAAAGCCGCTGTTCTAAATTGGTTTTTCGGGCTTCAGGATTATTACAAACTAAATCGCTCGTTTGAAATGTTAACGCTGCGCCGTCAGATCTAAATAACCCATAGTGGCAACTGAATTAAATTTAATTGATATTAATTTCCCGCTCCCCAGTGAGCTTCATTCAGCTACGTTTGAATGCGCAATTTACTGGTAAATGAATGGTAAATGAACCGGCATTCATAATGTCACAGATCTCGGAATTAAATCGAGTGACGATTGGTTGACACGCTCTGCTGATATCTTCAGAGGTTCAGGATCATCTTCTTGGGAAAGGAAACGATTACAGGTATGGATGGATTACGGATGACATAATTAAAGTGCGGTAAGGCATATATCGAGGAGCTCGATGGCGCCATTGGTTAGCGCGTTCCGCTGCGATCGTTGAATTAAAAAGCAACTTTCACAGTGGTCGGTCATTGGATGGGTGACCGAAAATATACTATCTCGAGCTCCTCCGTGCTTCGGAAGGCACGTTAAGCCGTTGGTCCCGGCTGCATCTGCAGTCGTTAGCACCCGCCAACCCGCACTGGGCCCGCGTGGTGGGTCATGGCCCAATCTCCCTATTCCAACCATAGGGAAGGCCTGTGCTCCAGCAGTGGGGACATTAATAGGCTGATGATGAAGGCATATCGGATTTTCTGCTCGAATTGGAGCGCCCGTCTTGGGTAACTATCTTTTTTTTTATATTAAGGTAGGTAAATGACTCTACCCCACCTGATGTTAAGTGGTAATAAAGTCCAAACGCGAAGATAGCTGGTACAGCAGTTATAAACTGCTACACCAATCATCCTCACCTTGCCGGCCTGCAAAAATGCTTCTTCACGCCTCTCTTAAAGGACCCCAGATTATAGGAAGGAGGGAACACTTGCGCGGGTAAAGAATTCCACTTACGAATAGTACGACAAAGAAATGAGTCACCAAATTTCTTTGTTCGTGTAGGAATAGTGGCCACAGTAAGTCGGTGGCAAAGTAGGCCAGCGCGCGTGGTCCTCCGAAGAAAAGGTGATGGAGGGATAAGGGAGAATAACTCTTCAGAACACTCGCCGTGGTATAGACGATAAAATGCGCTTAATGATGCCACATCGCGGCGTAATTGTAGAGACTCGAGTTTCTTGGTTACCTCTTCATCGCCAATGATGCGGATAGCGCGCCGCTGCAACCTATCCAAGGCATGGAGTAAGTACTTAGCAGAGCCATCCCAGAGGTGCGAGCAATATTCCACGCAGGACCGCACTTGCGTTTTGTACAACAAGCACAGTTGATCGGGCGTGAAAAAACCCCGAACCTTGTTCAGGACTCCGAGTTTGCGTGAAGCTGTTTTGATCATGGTTTCGATGTAGTCCTTTGGATTCAGGTCTGAGCGAATTTCCAGACTGAGCATGGGGACGTTGCTCTGTAGCGCCAGTGTTGTGCCCTGAAGAGAGGGAAGGGGGAAGGAATGGCGATGTTTTTGCCATGAAAGCGCAAGCCTGAGTTTTCTTGGCATTGAACTCAACTAATTTGCTGGTACCCCATTCGGAAATGTGGTCCAAAGCCTGATTGAGTTCAGCGACAAGATTCTCCCGTTTCTCCTTGGTTTCTACCTGTCCAGTCAAGTTAAATTGTTAGGAACAAAAGGGAGTAGCGAGTAAAAACACGCGATTGCATACCCATCGGTCAGTCCGTCTCGAGTTAGCGAATGAATCGGTCTAGTGACAAAGTGCACAGTTTGTCCGTCCCAGCCACGTGGACATTACAATATTATAATAGCATCAGGTGTTCCTTAGTAGCCTATTAGGGCCCCCTGTGTCGTTTGTGGTTTTTGAGTGGTACTGAGTTTAAGTGTTCCCAAAACCCTGGATATTTCAAACACATTCGCTTGGCTTTAGCTGGCGGGTTCTGCATAAGGAGGAGCGCTCCTCCCGTCGCCGTTGTACTGAAACCAAAACGCCGGGGCGTACTTAGCTCCGCGATACACGGCTCGTTGGAAGGCACTTTAAATATGCCTAACCCTTTTTTTTTGTGACGCAGGCAAAAACTCTGTTTACAGACGACGGCGCCTTTAAGAGGCACACCGCCGAACGGACCTCACACCTGGCTCCCGCAAACCTTACGAGCCCCCACAGTGGCTGCCCACTGAGGACCCCGTAACTCTTACGGGCGCTTTACGGCATAATATCCGCCAAAAAACCCTGCGAATACCCTCTAAGCTGCTAAGTGCGAAACCGCGGGATCCCCTTTTAGGGATTCTTCCGCGTCTCCGCACCCAGCAGCCTCCCGGCCTAGCCGGGGCTCCACGGCAGGGGTCTCCCGAGGTATTGCGGGGACCCCGCAGACGTGCGCAGGATGGCCCGCGCGTGGGGGCAGAATACGCGGCCTAATGCCCACCGTACCGCCCCCCGTCCGCTGCGGAGGACTACTTGGGCGTGCCCGTGTAGCTCCCTCCGCCGCCCCCCTCTTTGCAGGACAGAACTACAAGATGGGGGCTGCCGTCATGAGATCCCTCGGTGGCCGGCACGGCACAATGCGCCGTACCGGCTAAATATGCCTAACCCTAACGAAACATAAAGTCTAAGGACTTACAGACTAGTGTCCCATCAGTGACTTCAGCACTAAATAATCATAATCATTTATTGAGTTTAGGCTGTTACAAGCACTCATGAATGTCTAGAAGCTACGCCATCGGTTCGTAAATTTATGTCGGGAGACCTTGTACCGAGAAGAACCGGCAACAAACTCAGCAAGGGCTGCTTTTTTCTCCCTGTTTTATTATTTACAGAGTTGTCAAGTTGAAAAATGACTTCAGAGATGAATCATGATGTCACCTTTCATTACATAATGATTAAATATACATTAATTGTTTACCTGCATTTCGATTGCTGTGTCATACAGTATAAATACTTTTTTTAGATCTAGATTTGGAACTCGGTAGCGCGGGTGGTAAGCGTGTTCGGCTGCGATCGTTGAAGTTTCTTCAACTTTCGCAGTTGTCGGTCATTGGATGGGTGACCAAAAATCTTCTATCGTGAGTTCCTCCGTGCTTCGGAAGGCACGTTAAGCCGTTGGTCCCAGCTGCATCTGCAGTCGTTAGCACCCGCCAATCCGCACTGGGCCCGCGTGGTGGGTCATAGCCCAATCTCCCTTTTCCATCCATAGGGAAGGCCTGTGCCCCAGCAGTGGGGACATTAATAGGCTGATGATGATGATGATGATTTGGTCACCTATTCAATGACCGACCACTGCGAAAGTTGAAGAAACTTCAAGAATTAAAGATCACGAGGGTACAAACGTACTGTTTATAAAACCAAATCGCACAACGCCTTGAAATATACCTAACTAAACACGAAAAACATTTACCTAATCAAATCACTGAAACCTTTTTTATAACTCGTTCAAGAATTTTGTTTTCGTAAATTAAGCAAATACAATGTACGTGTCCCATTTTCATATTCGGCGTCGAAGGGAGAGTTAAATTAAGAAAAACATCATTTAGGGGAAAAGCTTTGGGGCTAGTGATGTGCGCGTGAACGGGGTAATTGGATACTTACTAGGAATATTACCAATGTTTCCTTATATCCGGTAATATTACCAATATTTCCGGGATGTACATACAAAAAAATAACACCTGCGCAATTTATCAAACATTCTTGTATTACTATGACTTAAATGAATTAATGCATGCCATTTTTTTTGCCAGCTAGTGGTGCTTCAAAGATCCTTAAAATTTCTATAATTAATAATATATTTGTTTCTTAGGTTTTCACGCACATCACTCATTAAATAAAACTAGTTTTAATAATATATTTAACTTCGGTGTCGAGACCCTTGGTCCATGGGGTCCTAGCGCATTAAGGCTATTTAAGGAAATAGCAAAAAGGTTAGTCGACATCACAGGAGACCGAAGAGCTGGCAGCTACTTCGGACAGAGAATTAATCTAGCCGTTCAAAGGGTTAACGCTGCCAGTATCTTCGGATCCTTGCCTAAAGGGACTCCTTTTAATAATATATTTTAGTTATTAATTTTATTTTTTAAGGTTTTTAGTTTTAGTTTTATTGTTCTAATATATATATATATATTAGAGTAATTATGTGATAAAATATGTTATTTATGTAAAAATTACTGTAAAAATATACAAACACTGGAGAAAAAATATATAAGTATTTAACATAGAGTGATATAAAATTGAAAACGATGGACTGTAAAACTGAGTGAAACTAATGAAAATTATCGAAATATTAAGTAATTTTAAAGAAATCAAAGTGAACTTGACACAATTACAGAAAAATCTGTATTATTTTTAAAAGATACTTTTAAAACACTGTTTACAAAATTTCCAAAAAAAAACTATTTAAAAGGAAATAGTTAATAGTTCACAAAAAAAATGTGTTTTATGAACTAACGCATGCGTTAAATGAGTTTGTATTTGTAATTTTTATGGAACAATTTAATAATTAGACCTTTCATTGCTCCTTTGTTTTTTGGAGATTAAAATTAATATAAATAATAATAACAAACATTTATCACAGATTTTAAATTCATAGACAAGTGTAAGTAGTTAATGTGTGCGTAATTTGTTATTCTGTTATTTATCATAAGGACCTCATTTATAAAACTATATTTTAGAGATTATTTACATTGGACAGTGCAAATAGTTTCTTTATAATTTCAAGTTATGTCTAGATGTGAGGACCTGTAATTGGCTCTTTGTCGCTACTATTCATTTCTAGTATATTAAGATAAGCTGTTGGTTGTAACCAAAATAAATAAATACCTTATACTGTATTTTAAATAGATATTAACTAAAGTTGCTGCACACTTGCAGGCAGTCACATGAATACTGTATTTATCTGAACCACCTTATAACTGTTAATATGATATATTTTAATATGATTAAATAAATAAACAGATGTCTGGAATTATTCCCGATAATTTACAATGAGTAAATTACTGCGAATTTTGAATATTCCAAGTAGCGCATCACTATTCAGAGCTGCAAGGACAGCTCCTTCCTTAATTCTTTATCTAAATAAGCAAATACCTGTTTCAGGGCTTTTCACAAATCAACCCTTTAAGGGGTAAACTGAGTTACTGAGACATGAGTACATTCATTTGATCTCCGTGGCCGAGTGGTTTGTACGAAAGGTTTCAAGGTATCGCCTACTCGAGAGGACCCAGGTTCGAATCCCGGTGGAGGCAGATGTTTGTGTGTTGAATACGAGCATTAGGGGTGATGACGGGGTACAGTAAACGAAATTCTATTTAGTCCGTCAGTTAGATGATCAAAAAATAATGGACACGTATTTTTCTTTGGGCAATCAATCAAAAAATGACAAAGTTATAGCGCGTCAAAGTTTGGGAGTAGGGGCTCGTGACGTCACTTTTAAGTAAAAATTATAATACCAAAACGTGACGTCTTGCGACTTTTCGAATCAATATACCTATCTCTGCAATGTTTATATTATGTGAAAAAAGAAAAAATACGTGTCCAATCCTTTTTGATAATCTTACTGATAAACGAAGAAAAAAAAATAGTCATCATCCCTTTTGTACTCCAGTCATGGATGTGTAATATGTATTTCTCTATAAATATACGTATAACGATATGTATCCGTATATGTATTCTATCCGTTACCCTCGTGTCCCTTAACACAAGCCTACACTGCTTACTTTGGGGCTAGGCTAATTGGTGTGAGTTTTGGAAATATTTATTTATTTATATGTTTAAGTCTCTTTAAAAACTCACTTGGTAAAACAATTGGTACTCGTTGTCCGTAAGCCGCAGGGCGACCTCTTCAGGAAAGCGCAGGAGACTCCTCAGTGACGCCAACTCTTCGAAACTGGAGTCCTCTGGTAATGTAGCTGTAACAAAATCGAGATTATAGTACAGGAGTGAACTCAACGCCATAATCGTTTACAGTGCGATCAAGATCTCATAACTCATTCACTACAATGGCCCCGTTGTAATAGGGTATTTGACAGTATTAAAAATAAAGTTCTAATTGTTGGCATCTGTATTTAGAATGAATATTGGCAGGGGTTTTACTATCATCACGGAAAAAAATATTCATAATTTTGCTAAAAACCCACGAAAAAGATAATATCTATTCTCATATCTATTGTCACGTGACCCAAAACGCTTGGGATTGGCGGAGCCTAAAATGACGTCACACGCAAGTAAACTTCCGGTCGAAGTGACATTACATAGTATCGTTTGACGTTTCAATAACAGTCGTGTGACGTCACACACTAGTAAGACGCCATATTGTCCAGAGAACCGTTTTCGCGGCAACTTGAAAATGGAGTTTTTGATTTGGTTATTTTTACTGAAATACAGAACAGAATGATGAATGTCCACTTTTTACGGACTCCATAAACATTAGTCTCAATAACGTGAAATCGTTTTCTAAAACTTTTCAAATACCCTATTAATGAGTTATGAGATCTTGGTTGGTGATTCATTTGTTACGTAAGATGATTTAGAAGGGGACGGGGGTCGACAATTTCTTCTTTTTTCTTACAAGGGGGAGGGAGGAAGTCTCGATAGTTCTTTCGTGAGATTACAAAAATGTGTAAAGTTAAAATTATACTTTGAAAAAGCGCGGAAACCACGGTTCGCTCGGATGCAGGTAAATAATTTCTATTTCCATGGCAACGAACTTGCGCCACCCTCTGTAAGTGGTAGTGGTAAAAGGTAAAGATGAATGATTAAAACAAAAGTTTAATACCACCAAAACCTTTCTAAAAATTGTTTCTTTGAAAAACATTCAAACAAACCAAACATGTATTCATTTCCTTTAGATTCTTACGTAATAAATATTAAACAGGCGGAGGGAGTCGGCCTATTCTTATTTTTTCTTATGACAGGGGGGGAGGGGAGGGGGTAAAAAACTTTTTTTTTTTTTTTGAAGTTCTCCCGTTTTAGGGAAGGCAAAGGGAACAATGGCCATACAGCCTGGTCTTTAATTAAATTAGCGAAAATTAGGTTATTAAAATAGTCTTACATTAGGGGTGTCCTAATGTAAGACTATTTTCTCTGAAAAAACATCGATGTTTTTTTGATTCGATACATCGATGTCTTTTTTTTTAAACATCGATGCATCGAGTTTATTCAAAGATTTTCAAAGCAATGGATCGATTCGATATTTTTCATTGCATACATCGATGTTTTCGATGCATCGATGTATATCGAATATCCCTATCTTACATAATAAAGGAATGGCGGGACTTTTTGGCGGGATCGGAAAGCGTCACTTTAGCAGTTTTGCTTTTCTCGTTAAAAATTGTGTTGTGGCGGATGTTAGTGTCTAATAATGGTGGATTATTAACCACTAAGTGTTCGGGAACATGCACAAGTATTGGCAAGTGAAACGAAATAGCGGAAAGTGTCTTTCGACGTTCCCTCAAGAAGTCCACGGGGAGGTTCCAGTAAAAACCCACACATTTACTGAAACACAGGGAAAGGGGGATTGACTTGACTGCCACTTACTTTGACTTGATATAATACTTTGACCACGAGTGCTATAGAATTTGTAAACATTTTTAACACTTGATATTGGCTAAATGCACAAGCCGTGCGAAGCCATTGAGGAAAAAAAAAGGAATGGCGCCAATCCATGATATGCGCATATCTCGTGGCGCGTGGTTGCAACCGGAACCAATTTTAAGAAGGAATAAAAAAGCCTTTTCTTTATAGAGAAAGGTGAATAAGCCTTTAATATTTCCTATCACTATTTCCGACTTATTATAAATTACAACGTCCCTTTTAGTGAGGAGATTTGAGGCCATTACATAGTGGCCTAACTCATTTTTTCACAATATTTTTTCCAGTTCCAATTGATCATTTTGATAGAACCAGAGTGTTCTTAAAGTGATACAACGAATATTCACTAGATGTCAGTATAATCACTGTTATGTTTTTTAGTCTGTGATCTATTTGAGGTGCCATAATGGCCTAAGTAAGATGGGCCATTATGGTTCTCATGGCCTCATATAACGTTCTTAGTAGGTATACCTTATTTATATTTGAAATAAGGTTTTTGTACATTTTTCTTTGTAAATTATATTATCTGTTGTTAATAAGGACTTAATTAACGATAACGTTGAATAATTTTAGTGGCATGAAGGCGGATGTCATCATTTTTCAAAAAAAAGGTAATTTTTCACTGTTTAGAAACATTGTTTTTAAAATTTAATTATAAAGCTTGTTAAGCTACTTATTATGCTAAGTAAATGCAAAGAAAACATATACGTATTGTTTGTACTTATTGAAATATTTGCCGATAATATTGAATTTTTATTTTATTCCGTCCTGTAAAGTTGGCAAAATCAACATCCGCCCTAATGCTTATAAGCTCTAGATATGTCAATCGTGATCGAGTCAATTTCAAAATTCCCTACTAATAATTTTTTTTTTCTACGCGACAGGCGTATGAATCTTTGTCTCTATGTGTGGCAATTTCACTCATGTGGTTATACTGACAGTTTCTTTTAAATTACAGCTTTATAAATTTCAAAATATTCTTCACAAGTAAGATTCCCCACTTTCGTGATCATCAGCCTATTAATGTACCCACTGCTGGGGTACAGGACTTCCCTATTAATCGAATAGGGAGTTGAGGCTATTACCCAGCATTCGGGCCCAGTGCGGATTGGCGGGTGCTAACAACTGCATTATGCAGCCGGGACCAACGGCTTAACGGCCTTCCGAAGCACGGAGGAGCTCGAGATAGTAAATTTTTTGGTCTACCATCCAAAGACCGACCACTATGAAAGTTGCTTAACTTCAACGATCGCAGCCGAACGCGCTAACCACTATAGAACTCCTCCGCCATCAAGCTTCTCACGCTACTTTCGTAAACCATACCTAAAAAATATCCGTTTTATAAATTCACATTATACCTACACACAGATAACCCCAATCGTCCCACACAGTTTTTGTCATTAGTGTCACCGCACAGGGCCACACGCCACAGCCACAAACGCCGCCACGAGACGCTAGAAGCGGCTACTAAAGTGGCTGAAGCGCGCGACAGCGGCCGACTAAGGTAAGGGAGAGAGGGGTGGGGAATCGCGCGAGTGACTTGAGGCGACGTTTTGTATCGGCGCATTAAGTGGCCGGTGCGGGCCACAAGAAGCGAGCAAACGACGATTTGTAGCGTGTGGCGGCCACCGGCGTACCGTGTGTGGCGAGTCAATATAAAATGTATGAAAACTACAAGAAATATGCCGGTGGCGGCGTTTTGTGGTTGTGGTCGGTGGCCCGTGTGTGGCGACACTTAAATTCATTAATGTCAGAATAAAATGCTGTCGTTAGTAATTATTTTGACTCTATATACATAGGTACGTTAAACACTCGATACACTCACTCACTAAATAATGAATTACGTTTCACCGCGTCTTACCCTAAAGCTATTTAATTTCAACCCGTATATCATCGTACCCTTCTTGTACTTGAACATTTTCAAGATGTTTGCAAACCTCAATTGTGTTTGAAGTTCTTAAATGAATATCTTAAATTAAACTTCAAACTGTTTTCTTAAAACTACTTACCTGTTAATAAATTGAAAATTTTACTAGAAAAAGTTTCATGTGGTGCAGGCAGCAGACGGGACTCGAACCCGCACCCTTCGCTCTCCGGGCGAATGCACTGCCAGGGCTTGAAACCGGTTTCAAAAATACCGGTAATAATAAAGGTTAATACCGGTTTTTAGTAAAGGTTTCGTTCGGAGCGCGTCCGAAATGAAAGCGGTACCTAAAAGCTTAATAAACCGGTTTAATCTAGAGCGACACGTGCACGCCTCGGCATCGCTTGAAGTTTGTTTTATTTGAACTAATCAAGTCACATCTTGTTAATGCTCAAAGATTGATGCATTTATTGACGTTTGCTAGCGTCTAGTGAGTCAAGTTATTCATTTTGTAGTTGTGTATTTATTTTAGCCGTCAGTAAGAGCAAAATGAAACCCTTTAAAAACCGCTAAATTGATTCAAAACCTATTTGATTTCGCTTTTTAAGAAAACCGGTTTTTTAAGGTTAAGGTAGAGCTAAACCTAAATAAAGAAGAAGGAGCTCGTTGCGATCGTTGAAGTTATGCAAATTTCGCAGTGGTCGGTCATTGGATGGGTGACCATAAATTTACTATCTCGAGTTCCTCCGTGCTTCGGAAGGCACGGTAAGCCGTTGGTCCCTGCTGCATCTACAGTCGTTAGCACCCACCAATCAGCACTGGGCCCGCGTGGTGGGTCATGGCCCAATCTTCCTATTCCATCCATAGGGAAGGCCTGCGCCCCAGCAGTGGGGATATTAGTAGGCTCATGATGATGATGAAACCCAAATAAAAAGCTCCTAATGAACTTCAAACCCGTTTTGAAAAAAATGGATGCGTATAACTTATGTACAAAATCACTACTGAATTTAAGTTATTAGTCCATTATGTAACTAGCACTTGTAAGTAACTAAAACACGTTGTGTCTATATAGAAACTAGGAACATGTGGATAAATATTATAAATATGAAAACAGTGATCAGAGGCGACGAGCGTGCCAACATTGTTTTTGACAACGCGATCATCTTATGGAGCTCCGTGGATCGTTCAAAGTACCTTTCGAACAGATGTCTAATAATGGTGGATTATTAACCACTAAGTGGTTAATAATCCACCATTATTAGACACTAACATTCATAACGCGCCCGCGGCCAACTTCATAGTGTTACTATTGTGTTACAGTGATGCGCGCGCATCTCGAAATTTCACTCACATGATTTTTTCATAACGCGCCCGCGGCCAACTTCATGCTGTTACTTTTGGGTTACAGTGATGCGCGCGCATCTAAAAATTTCACTCTCATCATTTTTTCATAACGCGCCTAAAGAAGTATAACTTCAATTAACCGGTAAACAAGCCCTGGCATTGACCATTATGCTAGCGCGGCTCTGATAGCCATGTCGATCTTTGACTCGCCTTTCTTAGGCTGCCAGGCAGCGCCATCTCTTCGCATTGTTGGTAACCCATAATGTCAAATGAATACCTTTACAAGTATTAAACAATTGAAAGAAGAAATAGCAATTATAGTAAGGTCCGCGTGGATTTTTTTCTAGAATATTCTTAAGATTTAAACATCTAGCAGTTAAATGCTTAAAAAATAGAATTTAAATAACTACATTTGTATACCACACTGTTTGTTAAAAGAAGGGTTTTTTTGAAGTGTGTATGCTGTTGGTCATAGATGACCTATACGTATGCAAACTGATACAAGGTAACTTTGAAGAATGCCAATGCAAGACGAGCTCTGTGGAGCTGCCCATACAATAGTGAGCTTTCCGTTATTATGGACGACGGGAGAAAAATGACGGCGCTATTTTTTTTGAGTGCTAATGCTGTTGGTCGCAGATGACCTTTACAGCGTCACCGAGTTTGGGGACGGCGAGATCCTAAGGGGACCTCAATCCGAGATTTGGCGAGTGCCTCCAGAGGTATTTCAGGCGGATGGCATCTCCCCCCGGGGGTCTCTCCTCTCCGTCTGGAGCCTCTAGACCACTCGAACCGAGCTTTCTTTTACTCGGCATGTTAACAAAGCGACACCGAGCGATGACAAGGCCAGACAAATATGTACGATGGCATTGGCCTTTGTTTGGCCAACATGTACAGGCAGTGCCGTCTTTGACCTATAGGAGGCCCTGGGCATATTAGGATAATGGGGCCCCTATGACCCCCGTTTGGTGATCTAACAGGAACTAGGGACTTTGTATTTGATCTGAAGTGGGCCTCTATCGATTGCGGGGCCCTGGGCACTTGCCCAAAGTGCCTGGGAATGAGGGGTCTGTGTACAGGGGCTTAACATCAATGAAAGGCTCTATGCTGAGCTGGCTCTCAGCTTAAGCGCGGCATTTACGTACTGGGTGACATAGAGCTAGGGCAAAACGAAGAAGTTTACGCTTTAATCAATCAACTGGCAAAAAATAAAGGAGTCTCCATTAATCATGCGATGTCTTTGAGCCAAGCCGTGGGTCACGGCTGCATCCTCAGTCATAGCACCTTCTAATCCCAGTAGGTCATAACTCAATCTCCCTATGCCATCCATGGGAAGACCTTTTTTTTAATGTCTGGAAAATGCCTTACGCTTCCTCCAACCCCCGGGGGAGCGAGATGAAGGTATCTGGGACCCCTTCTTGCTCATTTCAGCTAGCCCTGGGGCTCGGTGAAATAGGCAGGGCCTTATCTTTTTTTTGGTACGCTGGGGAAATGCATGAAATTGCATACCACATGGTGGTTATGTGGGGCTCTCCTCCCTAGAAGGGGGAGGCCTACACAATAAAACCCCAGCGATGGCCGCCATCAGGCATTGTACGGGGCCTCAGGATCGAGTATCGCATCTGAGGACCCGCAGCCTTTGCTCCCCTGCTTCCACCAGGGGAGCCCTTCTCGGGGGAGTGTTCGCAACTTTCTCCGTCCACCCTCCTACTACGAAACCTCCCGGCCATGCGGGGGTGTCGTCCCTCCCAGGTCGCTTCTACGAGCACAAGCTAAGCAGGGCCTTACCTAACGCCCTAAATAGGTCCATAGGGAAGACCTGTGCCTCAACAGTGGGGACATTAACTGGCTAATGATAATGATATTGATTAGGGACTCACCTTCCTCGTTTTCAAAGCCATGGCCGGTCTGGGCACCACTAGGGCCGGGTGTGGACCCGTCTCGCATTTCACAGCACTTGGTGTCAAGTTTGCCTTTTTATCAACTTCATACGCCACTGTTTAGTTCGCGCGCTAAACTGCACTTGCACCACTTTTTACGAACAGCGCCCTCTATTGGTGGGCGGCGTCATGCGTTATGTACAGCGCCATCTGTCGGGCGTCGGTGTAGGCTTCATGATGGAGGCGTCTCGCGTGCTTTCCGCATTATTACCCACGGCTCATTTATCTGGAAAGACGGAGAGAGATAGGTTAATTTTTATGAATACACTTGTACACACAGAATGAGGTTAGAAGGGTCTTTTGGGCGGGGCAGGCGCGCCACAGTTATATGAGAGCAGACTTATCAAAACTTGGTTCTGATTGCGTCATTGTTCTGGGGTGTGTGCGTTGATTGGTCCGATTGTTTGATGTCGCATCGTTTGATTGGCTATTATTTATTAGGTGAAAGCAAAACGGGGGCGAGCCAGCGACATCGGTTCCTATACCCTTAGTACGAGTTTGAGCTCACGAAAACTATCATAGTTTTCGTAATTGTAAATTATTATGTTTCAATGTCCATTTTTGTGAAAAGTAACCAAATGTACTTAAAATTTAAGAAGAAGCAATTAATGATTTAATGGTAGAATTTAAACACTGTTTATTTGTATTGAAACGAAAACAATAAAATCAGTACCCTTAGAACGAGTGCGAGCTCCTTTTTAACCTCTTTCTACGTTCTGTGCTTATACACAAGATCAAGAAAGATCAAATAAGTTATACAAAGACTTTTAACTGTCATTCCATTTTTTAGATTAGAATAGGAGTTTCTTAAGATCCTTTCTTAAGTGGTGTCTCCTAGTCCTTCTTCGGTAAAAGTTCATTACAACAGCGGCCAGCAAATGTGGAATAATAACATTATCTGAAAATGTTATTTTATACATATATTCGTATTAAGCTTTATACCACCGTTGGTGTTTATAATTTTTCCCAAAGGTTGACTAGGAGAGAATGCTTTTAGCATTAAGTCCGCCTTTTGTACCATTGTTATGTATTTTAGTCAATAAAGTTTAAATAAATAAATAAATAAATTCCCAAACTCAAACTCATTTATTCAGTCTAGGCTGTTACAAGCTCTTGTGAAAGTCAAACGCTACGCCATCGGTTCGTAAATCTACGGCGGGAGTCCTTGTACTGAGAAGAACCGGCAAGAAACTCATCAAGGGCTATTTTTTTCTCCCTGTCATACAGTGTCGTCAATTCAAAGATGACATCAAAAATTTAAAAACATGTGTTGATGTCAACTTTCATCTCATTAATATCTCTTATCTATTAGACAAGTCCGTCTGTCCGTCCGTCCGTCCGTGGTGCTGTTTCAGCGGCCAAACCGTAAGAGATAGATATAGAGAATGTTTAAGTTATAAGTTAAGAATAGTCTGATAAGACTACAAACCGGATGTGAGTAACGTAGCACTTCCGGTTTTCGAGAAATCACGTGATTTCTATTTCAAACGAAACCACACAAAATCTCCGAAGTTCTCAATTAATTAAACATTTGGTTCACAGGTTTGCTAGTTATTAATTAATTGACGGACGAACGTGTTATTGGCCGCTTAACAACGACAGTAGACACAGTTATTTATGATGTTAATGCGGTAAAGTGGTTATTACAAACAATTAGTTGAATGTTACCATAGTGGCGAGTTTGTAAATACCAATTTTGCACGGATGTCATACAATGTTTTTCAACAAGTTTGCGAGAAAACAGGAATATATACGGTGGATGATTGAGGAGCTCGATAGCGCATTCGGCTGCGAAGGTTGAAGTTAAGCAACTTTCGCAGTGGTCGGTCATTGGATGGGTGACCAAAAACATCTATCTCGAGATCCTCCGTGCTTCGGAAGGCACGTTAAGCCGTTGGTCCCGGCTGCATCTGCAGTCGTTAGCACCCGCCAATCCGCACTGGGCCCGCGTGGTGGGTCATGGCCCAATCTCCCTATTCCATCCATAGGGAAGGCCTGTGCCCCAGCAGTGGGGACATTAATAGGCTGATGATGATGATGATGATACGGTGACATGTGGGAATGTGCGGTAAACGTTTTACGGCACGCTCTGCTGTATGGTCCGCAATTTTCGAAAAATGCATAAATACAACAGCCTCCGTAAATGCATTTTTTTAACAAATATGTGGAAAGGTTTTACTAGAAAAAAAAACCACGCGGACCAGGCAGCGGACGGGACTCGAACCCGCACCCTTCGCAATCCGGGCGAATGCACTGACCAATTATGGTACCACGGCCCTGATGGCCGCGTCGAAATTTTCCTAGCGTGCGTGTGGGTTACCTACAATGCGAAGAGATGGCGCTGCCTTGCAGCTTAAAGCTAGGAAAATTTCGTGGACGCATAATGAGGGCTACCGTTTTCTGTCTCACCAGATGGCGCCACTGTTGAGTGAGGTCCTAAATTGTAACTTTTAAAATTTATTAATACGCACATGAAATCAAAGGTTACATTTAGATCGTATTTTAACACAAAAGAACCATATCCTAAACATAATAGGCCATGCCACAGTGACACCCAGTTCCGTTTTATTCGGAAAAAATGGGAGCATAATCATTTTTCTAAGCTCAAATTTTTAATAACTGACATTCATATTTGTTTCTTAGGTTTTCACGCACATCACTCATTAAATAAAACTAGTTTTTACGGGTTAATGCACGAAACATTTCCTTTTCAGGTCTGCATCGTCAGAATAATGACGATGCAGACCTGAAAAGGCTGCGAAAAGTCAATAAATAAATAAAGTTTCGTGCATTAACCCGTAAAAACTAGTTTTATTTAACTGACATTCATTGCCACATAACTCATATTTGCCATAATTAAGCCGAATTGTTACCAATTATTCACAACATTATTTTAATAAGAAATAATCCCGCGTAGTCAACCAACAAGAACATATGACATTTCGGAGACCTCACGCTACACTAGCGCTTCTAGCGGCGGATTCATACGCGATAGCCCTCATTGGTCAGTGCATTCGCCCGGATTGCGAAGGGTGCGGGTTCAAGGCCCGTCCGCTGCCTGGTCAGCGTGGATTTTTTTCTAGTAAAACTTTTTTTTAGATTTAAACATCTAGCAGTTAAATGCTTAAAGAAAATAAAAAAAAACAAATATGTTGAATATGATAAGTGCCCAGAGCTCTGCGAGCTTTAGGGGCCCCCCTCAGATCAAATACAAAGTCCCTAGTTCCTGTCAGATCACCAAACGATAACCAATAATTATTACCAAAATACTTATATAATTTGAATGAAGTCGAACCTAAATTACTGACTACAATACCAACTTACTGAGCTTTTGTTTAACTCGCTCCATTTCAAATCATAATCCACGTCAAAGTTATAGGGTCCTAATTATCCTAATATGCCCAGGGCCTCCAATAGGTTAAAGACGGCCCTGGCTGATATATACTATACAGGGTGTGACAAAAGTCCGAAATAAAACTTTAGGGTTTGTTTGTGTTCCTTGTCTAGAATTACCTACGAAAGTTTGACGGCTTTCAGACCACTTTTATTTTCTAATTCAATTAATAAAAATATCGTTTTACACCTGCCTATGACAACCCTATAAATGCGTACGATTACTACTACCTAAACAGACCCCCCTCTCTCCCCCAGGCGCCCCTGCGCCCCGCTCAGATACCTACAAATTTTTATTTCGGAATACATACCTACAAATTTTATTTCGGAATTCTGTAACATCCTGTATAATATTATCAACTAAATTAAGAGTAATAATTTAATCAAACCTACTCAATCAGAAACAAATTTAAATCGTATATGAAACTCAGCTGTTTCCTTCGACGGCGGCGTTCGTAAGAATTGATTTACAAAGCTCCGTAAAAAGATTTTGATAAAGATTCATAAATGCCAACAGACTTCTTGTAACTCCCAAAGTTTCGTCCCCTCCTCTCGCAACAATGAGGAATTCCTGAATGTGAATGAAAAAGAAAGAAAAAAAAAACTCTTAAACGCCCGGAAAATAATATAAAAGGCGCATACCTATTACAAATTCTTAAGGGTCCCTCAGGGATACGATCTGAGGCAGCCAAAATATCTTTTAATGACCTCCGCGCGAGGTCTGCAGCCGCCTTTGTAGACGCGAAGAAAAAGTTGCTGTACCCAAAGAATGTGACTTTTCTGAAAAGTTTTTTCAAGTAATTGTATCATTTATTTTTTTGTTTGTTTGGAATTTATTGCGGGGAACGCAGCACGTGGTAAGTAACATTGTATTAAGGAAAACAACTTTCCTACTAGATTCAAAAAAATCTAGTATTAAAATCTAAAGAAAATGTAACTAGAAAAAATTTGCTATTTCTTCTTTCAAATGTTTAATACTTGTAAAAGTATTCATTTGACATTGTGGGTTACCTATAATGCGAAGAGATGGCGTTGCCTTGCAGCTTAAGGATGGCTAGAGGAATTTCGACGCGGTCCGTGAGGGCCGCGGTAGCATAATTGGTCAGTGCATTCGCCCGGATTGCGAAGGGTGCGGGTACGAGTCTCGTCTGCTGCCTGGTCCGCGTGGATTTTTTTCTAGTTATATTTTCTTTAGATTTAAACACCAAACAGTTACATGCTTTAAAAAAATAAAAATTATAACCAAACCTAGTATTATTTAAATTGTTAAGCATGTAACTGCTTGATATTTAAATCTATAGAAAATATTACTAGAAATAAAATCCACGCGGACCAGGCAGCAGACGGGACTCGTACCCGCACCTTTTACAATCCGGGCGAATGCATTGAGCATTGTGTAGTATTAGGGCCGCGGTAGCATAATGGTGCATTCGCCCGGATAGCGAAGGGTTCGGGTTCGAATTTTTTAAGTGGAATTTTTGAAGTGAAACTTCTTTACGCACGCTTGACTCGGGGGGTAAACTGGCGAATGCGTTACGCGATACGAAAATTGAGTTCGGGCGAGGCGAACGGGAGTTGAGTGGGGGATATAAGCAAAAGAAAGCAGTGAGCGCGCACATTTTCTTTCTCTCTTTCTTTTATAGCTAGTAAATGAAATATGTATAAATACATACATGTATATATTGTACACAAATACCCTGTATATATATATATATATATATATATATATATATATAATGATCTGTATGTATACAGGATTGAATGTTTCAGTAAATCCTTCTAAAAACTAAAGTTCCAACTTTCAAGCCTTTTTTGAGAAACTTTAGAGAGCTGAGTTATTATTTTTATTAAAACAACATTCGAGAAAATTCTGTCACAAAAAAAGACTGCAAAATACCTACTACGAAAACATTTTGAAACCTCGCTGGCAGATATCATTAAAAATACACAAATAAAATTATAACTCGAAAACTAAGAAAAATCGCGGAACATACATGGGATATTTACGGATACCCCCGGGTGCGAGGAATCAAAAAAAAATTGTTGACGTCACTAATTGGACCACCCTGTATATATATACAGATGGAGCTAAAGAAGTTTCACTTCAGTCGCGTGAAAACTCGTTTTTTTTAATTAAATAGAAGAATGCTTACTTTTTGAAAGCGTACATTATTTTTTACATTTTTAAAATTTACACTTATCCGTGGTCACAACACTGAATTTTCAGTATTTACTCCCATTTATATGCGATCAAAAAGCTTTGTTTTCATTTCAAAACTAGTGGTCCGCCCTCGCTTCGCTTCGGTGTAAAGCTGAAGCGAGAGTATAGTTTTTGTTCTCAGGATTGTATTATACACAATGACATTCTTCTTATACCTAATTTTATTACAATAGGCACACGCCGCAAGGCTCCCAGCCCGGTAGCGTCGGAACCGCTATGTCCCTGCATTTTAAAATCTGTAATTTCTTCGAAAATATTAATTTAAATTACATGATTTAAAGGGCCAAATTGATCTGTATTAAATACACAATGTATTTAAGGTACTCAATTGGTTAAGGATGAATGTTATATTGCTGAAAATCGCTTCGAAAATAAGCTATTATTTCTCATAAAAAGTATAGAATAAAAAATGGTTATTGTGGGTTATCCCTAAGAGATAGACATATACCATCGTGGACTTTTTTGTAGACCTTTTTAAGGTGTACAATACTGCAGTACATTATTTAGATCTATCGCGTAGGGTTCAGCCAGCGTTTGCAATGTAAGCGCAAAAAATGTGTTTATTTACGACCTTACATTGAAAACCTCTAAAATTATCAGTGTTTCTCTACTATATTATGCATGTATTATACATATAAAACTTCCCCTTGAATCACTCTATCTATTGAATAAAATCATATCAAAATCCGTTGCGTAGTTTTAAAGATCTAAGCATACATATGGACATAGGGACAGACAGTGGGAAGCGACTTTACTTTATACTATACTAGCCGACCCAGCGAACTTCGTACCGCCCTAAAAAAATAGGGGTTGTCCAGCGGACAAAATTGTGAATCTAAACCATTCTCAGATCCCCTCGAACACACACAAAAAATTTCATCAAAATCGGTCCAGTCGTTTAAGAGAAGTTCAGTGACATACACACTCATATAAGAATATATAAAGATAGTGATATCGTAGTAGGATTGTGTACGACCTGAAAAATTTTTTCCAGTACATTTCCAAAACTATTCTCGTTAAAGCTCCCGTAGAAAACACCTCACGTAACTATTTACTGCGACGCGACGTAAACATACGGTCCGCTCACGCTTATCGAAATTCCTGGCGCTTGCGAAGCGAAGCTAAAATAGTTGTAGGTAAAACGACGGTACACAATCAAAACCTCCTATCTTACATTTTAGTTTTTGAAGTTATACTTCTTTAGGCGCGTTATGAAAAATGATGAGAGTGAAATTTTAAGATGCGCGCGCATCACTGTAACACAAAATTTTAACAGAAATAGAATCTCTATTTAGTGGGTGCTAACAACTGCATTGTGAAGGCCTATCAAAAGTATTTATTAATCTGGAACAACGGAACCAAAGCGCGATTCAGGAGACTACAGCGTCATCTCTTGACCATTGGTGTAGTAGAACCAAAAACCACATCTTTATTTTTTGTAATAAAGTAACAGTTATAGGTATTCATATTTATAATATTTATCCACATGTTTCTAGTTTGTATATTCGGAATACGTGTTTGAGTTTCATACAAGTGCAAATCACATATGTTCTAATAAATTATGTTCAGTAGCGATTTTAATTGTATATTTTGATTATTTATTTATTTTTTCAAATTAAGTTTATAATTAAGGCAGTTTTTTTAATATTAAAAATCAACAAGTTCATGGAACGTAAATAAAAGGTGCTAAAAGTATTAGTAGTGTCGTGAGAAATAAGTGATACTAATAGTTCATATTAAAAAATAAACAATAAAGTCGAAAAACAAAAATATAAAATTATGTATGATTCTGACAAATAATATTCTGTAAATATATAATTATCGTCGAATAAACACAGAACCTTTATTAAATTGTGGCAGTGACCCGTGAACAGTGAGAAAAAGAAACAATTTAATCTTAAAATGATAAAAGTGCAATAATTGGAAGGTGACTTGCGAAATTTGAATTGTGCATGACTCACCTTAACACCGTTCTAACGAACAATTACAAGCGAGTTGACGGAACTGATAGTAATTTTTACCAAAGAATTCAAACCGACGGATAGCTCAGCCGGAACTCAGTTGACTTGGATGGTACCGAGTTCGAAACCCAGACACGAGAAATCTTTTTCTTTCACAATTTTTTTTTTATCAAGATTTCGTTGTTAATTGTTAATACTTTTTTTTTTTTTTTATTATTGTTATTTTAAATTTCTACATAAAAATGTATACAAACATAACGATGCGCAATAAAACAACACGGTCACATTCTGAACATGACTTATCTCCAGTAATGATGTCAGACGTTGCAACTGACGATGAAATGAACTCAACGTTTTTCGACGCAACTGTGATGGACATTAACAGTGATACAATAAATACTGAAAATTTTTGTATTGATGACAATAAATGGGAACTAAACATCTGTAATGAAAGATTGAAGAGTGCCAAGAATGAGATTGAAAAGCTGTATAACGAAATTCATTCACTAAAACAAACATTAACAAAAAAAGATTTGATGATAGAATCATTAAAAAAATTAGTTAAAGACTTTAAGCCTCAGCATAAACAGTTCCTAACACCACAGAACAAAAAGCTATTAAACATAAAAATGGGATTGTCAAGGATGTCTCCATTAACTAATAGTAGGAATATATGTAGAAATATTTACACAACACCTACACGACAGATAGGAAATATTGAATACAGCGATATTGATAGTCAATTTACTTGCTATGATACATCTATCGGGGAAAAACTCCGAAATTGCGAAAGGGAACAGCTGAAACAGAAAAATAAACATCTAGAAGAATTCAAGATAAGAAAAAAAGTAATGATTTTGGCAGATCAACAAGGAAGAAATTTAAGGAAAATATTACAAAAATCTTTAGGAACAGAGTATGAAGTGTTCTCTTTCTGGAAATCTGGAGCTAAATTTAATGAAATATTGGTTCCAGCTGTTAATGAAATATTGAAATTAACTAAAAATGATTTTGTAATTTTGATTGGAGGGACTAATGAAAATAATCCCTATGTTTCTCAAAGCTCGTTTAATAATGTATTGTATTCTCTAACAAATACAAATATAATAATGACTGAAGTTCCCTATAACAAAAAAGTATATGAAGTTAAACTTAATCGTGAACTTAGGTACATATGTAGTAGGCAAAATAATGTATCATTTGTCGACTTGATGTATAGCACTAATGTTCCAAAAGGATACTTTTTCACTGTTAACCTGTGTCGCTGGTTGCTCAGAGAGGTGTTGCGATTGAATTATAGAAATATGCTGGAAAGCCCTTCTGTTTTAAATTATAAGAATGTCGTCCAATCAAAAAGATGTGAAAGTAAATGCACTCAAACAGATTCTAATTTAACTATATCATCTTTACATGAAGTTGACCAAATTACTGCACGCCAAATAACTAATCATATCAATAATAGTAATAATAATAATAATAACAATTTTTTTCGTGTTTGACTACATTTATTTACTTCATCAGAATATAGATGGTTTGATGGGAAAATCAGACAGGCTTTGTATAGGCCTTTCTGAATTAGCTGAGTCTGGAAGAGATATTGACATAATTTGTATCACAGAGCACAATATGGTGGAAAATGACATTGTGCTACTTTGTGTGCCTGGTTTTGTAATTGGTGCTTACTTTTGTAGATCTACGAGGTATGGCGGTTCATGCATATTAATTAAACATAATCTCAGGTACAAAGAACTGAAAGATGTAGCAAAGGTAGGTGTTAGCGGAATAATTGAATGCTGTGGTGTGGAATTAATTGATCAAAAAATTATAATCATTTGTTTATATAGACCTCCTCGAACTGATGCGAATAGGATAAGTATTTTTCTTAATAAATTTAATGAGATTTTGCATAAGTATTGCGTTAAGGACAAGCACAAGATTATTATATGTGGTGATTTTAATATCGATGTTTTGACTAAGGATAAATTGACTACAAGTTTTACCGATTTAATTTATAGTTATGGTTTAAATATTAGCATTAGTAAACCGACGCGCCCTTCTAGTGGGAAGTGCTTAGACAACTTTATACATAATATTAAGCGTAACAGTAGAGGCGAAACCTTTGAACTGACTTTGTCAGATCATAATGCGCAAATTCTTAAATGTCCTGTTGCAAAAGCCTGTAGATTTCCCTTCTGGTACATTAAACGGCGTAATTACGATACAGAAAATATAAAAAAATTTCGAGACTGTATATCCAATCTTAGTTTTAACAATGTTTTTGAAACTGACAATCCTAATAAAGCTTTTAATATTTTTTATGAAACTTTTAAATTGTACTACGATCTCTGTTTCCCGATAAGAGTAATAAAAATTTCTACAAGCACAAAACCGAAATGGGTAACAAAAGGAATCAAAGTGTGTAGTAAGCGAAAACGCGACCTATTGCATAATTACAGGAAAAATCCTAATAGTCTGAATAAAAAGAGATTAAAAGATTACACTAAGCGGTTTAATAAAATTGTCAAACTTACTCAAAAATCGCAAAACACTTATTATATTAATGATTCTAGAAACAAATCAAAAGCAACATGGCAAGTTATTAATAAAGCAAAAAGAAACTTACCTAAAGAGGAAATTAGACTAATAAAAGTAGATGACAATGTAATTACTGATCCTAATGTTATTGCTGATAATTTTAATGACTTTTTTATCTATCACAAACTGACATCAGATAATATTAGCTTGGACAAAACTTTGACATATAATAGCAGCCATTCATTATTTATGACTCCGGTAATTCCTCATGATATATTTAATATTATAAAATCACTTCGAACTACGAATAGTACTGGTAATGACGACATTAATACAAATATTTTAAAATGCGTGAATGATATTATATCACCAATTATTGCACATATTGTAAATTTATGCATTGAGAACGGTATTTTCCCAGATAACTTAAAAGTAACAATAATAAAACCACTCTTCAAAAGAGGTGATAGAGATAACATGTCTAATTACAGACCTATAGCATTGGTATCTGTTTTGTCCAAGGTGTTTGAAAAAGTAATATATGAAAAACTATACTCATACTTTGAGAATAATAACTTGCTAGCTCAAGAACAGCAAGGATTTCGTAAGAATAAAAGTATTAATATGGCAATATCTGAATTTGTATATAAAATTATTTCTTGTATGGACTCGGGTAAGCAGGTTATGGGCTTGTACATGGATATGACAAAGGCATTTGATTTGGTAGATTTTAATATACTATTTGACAAATTGTATAAATATGGTGTGCGGGGAAATATTCTTGAGCTTATAAAATCCTACCTTAGTGATAGACAGGTTATAACTCAAATCGACAGACTTTGCTATAAAACCAAATTTGAAAAGTCATATACATCTTCATCAAGGAAAACAGTTTGTGGTGTCCCACAGGGTAGCGTATTTGGACCATTATTTTTTAATATATATATAAATGATTTTCCTAAATGCATACAAAGTCCAATGATCATGTTTGCAGATGATAGTACTATAATATTTGAATGTAAAAATGAAAATGATTATGAACTTTCAATAAATAATGACTTTGATAAAATTATGAAATGGATGCAAAATAATAAGTTAACTGTTAATTTGGACAAAACAAAATCGATGACGTTTAAACAAAGAGAAAGCAAGAAGATTATTGAAGTAAAAATAGAGCACTTGGGAAAAAAAGTAGAAGAAGTAAATACTACCAAATTTCTTGGAATATACATTGATAATAATATGACATGGGAAACTCATTGTAATTATGTATGTGAGAAGCTAAGTAAATTTTCTTATGCCTTGTATATGCTTAATAAAATAGCCGACCGTTCTGCACTAATGACAGCTTATCATGGATACGTTGCGTCAATACTGAGATATGGCATAATTTTTTGGGGAAATTCTAGTAGTAAAGACAGAGTTTTCAAAGGACAAAAAAGATGTGTGAGAGCAATAAGTCGACTTCGCCCTACAGACTCTTGTTATCCTCTTTTTAAAGAATTAAATATTTTGACTGTACCTTGTTTATATATATTTGAAGTATGTGTCTTTGTTAAAACGAATCTAAAATTATTTTACAATATGTTTACATCTAAAAGACACAATGACAAGTTGTGTCAAAAACCTCATAAAACTGCTTTGTTTGGAAATAGTTTATATGGCGTTGCTCCGATAGTATATAACAAGCTACCACAAGATATAAGACAAATCGATAATGTGATAAAATATAAAGTGACCCTAAAAAAGTTTTTAGTAAATAAAGCTTATTATACACTAAAGGAATATTTAAGTGATGCTGAAATTTAAATTATTATTATGTCATTAACTTTATGAACAAGATTGATTATTATATTGTTTGACATTTAGATTATTATATTGTTTGACATTGAGATTATTATATTGTTTGACATTGAGATTATTATATTGTTGGACATTGAGATTATTATATTGTTTGACAATGATAATGTGAATTTGTTTATATTATGATCAATGAATGGAATAATTGTAATGGAATAAGTTTTTTTTTTTTTTTTCTCGACATGTCAATTAATTTGCACACCCCATTGGGTAAGAATATAGGATGCTCTTTATCTCTATATCACCATTTGTAACCATATTCTGCAAATAAAGATTATTATTATTATTATTATTATTATTATAAAACTGAACTTTATTGACCGTGTCCTTTTCCAGGCTTTTTATTAATTTATTGTAATTAATTATTTGCATGCAATTAAAAACTAATTTTAAACGATGCCAAAGAAGGATAACTTCTCACGCGCCTACATAAGTACACGCACCCATTTTTTTTTTGAAGTTACTAAGAATAATATTCAGTTTAATGTTTTCTCGCATTATAAAAAAAATACTACATAACTCTGGTGTTTCATTTAGGATTTTAAGAAGTATGTAAGGAGGAGCTCGATGACGCAGGTGGTTAGCGCTTTCGGCTGCGATGGTTGGGATGGGTGACCAAAAACATCTATCTCGAGTTCCTCCGTGCTTCGGAAGCCACGTTAAGCCGTTAGTCCCGGCTGCATCTGCAGTCGTTAGCACCCGCAAATCCGCACTGGGCCCGCGTGGTGGATCATGGCCCCATCTCCCTATTCCATTCATAGGGAAGGCCTGTGCCCCAGCAGTGGGGACATTAATAGGCTGATGATGATGGTAGCACGCACAGGGTTTCATCAGTAAATTGTAGATCTTGGACACAGCGGTGACACTCTGTGTACGTGAGAGTTCCAGCGTCAGTGACCTTGAGCAGGAGCGTGTATGCGCTAGGGTTGAACTTGGAATTTAGACTTGTGCCAATGAATATTTATGCATAGTAAGTTATTAAATGTAAACTGATTCAAGGATACTGGGGTAAATAATGAAGGATGGGTTTGATTTTATAATCAATTTTTAATCTTTTAATGTAGGTACTATAACAAATTTGCTAACTTTTATATATTTTCTCCTTTTTCGATTCGTTTTATAATTCTTATTATTATCTAAATAATAATAAGATTGCGTAGCGTAGTCAGTCTGTGCGTGCAATGCAGTGCAACGCTATTATTTTACTATTTCGCTACTGCCATGCCTTCGGTCGAGGCAGTCGGCGACTGCCCTCTCCACGTCCCGCGCGCCGCGCAACGCCCCCGCGCACCTCCAGACACCCACACATAGCCGCGAGCGATTTTACGAGCACACATGCTTAAGTGTCGCTTCTTTTCGCGTAGTGTATATATTCTGTGTCTTGGGTCTAGTCGAGTCGGCCACCACTGCTATACTTGCGGCATGAAAAATATCAGTTCGCGCTGTTACCTACCTAGTTGATGGCGTAATTGAGACTTATGATTCTTTTTACCCCGGAAAATGTTACGTTTCTGGGGATTCTCACAAACTAAAGTTAACCAAGGCTAAGTCGCGGACGGGGGCTACTAAAAAAAATTAAATAAAACGGTTTTTTTTCAACACCTGTAAAGTCAAGTTTTCGTAGATAGAAGGTTTGGTTCCTCGATGGCTCGTATCTATATATAGGTACGTATATGTTTTACCGAAAATCGAGCATACGGGAAATCAACTTCGTTGGGAATGGATCAGGCCGTATTGAAAGTTTACTAAAGGTGTAAGCACATAGCCATATGCCAGCTGCGACCCGGAAATTTCAGTATACATTATAGTTCACTTATGTACAACTAGCTTTTGCCCGCCACTACGTCCGCGTTTTCGTCGTTTTTCGTAAAAAAGTAGCATATGTCCTTCCTCAGTGTTCAGTGGTTTTGATGTGACAGACAGATTAATTTACGTATTTTAGTAGGGAAATATAATATGTCAATCCACAATACTGTTAAAAAATATCGCAATAAGGAACCGCAGAATATTATTACTATAACTTGATTGTAGCGTGATGAAAAGTATACTATAACCTGCCCAGGAGTATGAAGAATAATTGTACCAAGTTTCGTTAAAATCCGTCGAGTAGTTTTTGTTTCTATAAGGAACATACAGACTTGACCTCTCTACAGATTTATTATAAGTATAGATGTATACTATTCGTATAATATTACTAGCTGTCCCAGCGAACTTCGTACCGCCATAAAAAAATAGGGATTGACGGTAGAAGGATGAAAATTTAGGGTTGTATGTATTTTTGTATGACGTATCATCTATATTATAAGAATGTGACCAATGAACTACAAAAATAAAAGAATGAGAAGCTATTCAAAATAAAATAAAATCTTCTAGACCGTTTGTTAAAATGTTAAAAATATTATTATTTAGAAACCAGGCAGGCTGTTTGGCGTGACCGGCTGTGGAGCGATTCTGCAGCAATGATAATTCTATAAGGTTTTTGAAATGAAATTTATTTATTCACACAAAACAGAGTAGATACATTTTGGTGGTGATTTTCATTTAGTTCGTCCATTTTGCCAACGACAGGGCACGTGAATGTCAAACTTAATTCTATAATACCTTTCAAAGTCAATTTTCGTTTCCAAATATTCTGTAACTGAGTAAAATCATTTCGTTATTAGCCACATTTTAAGCTTCCTTTTAAATATAGGCAAACTAAGCTCCGTTATCAAGCGTGGTAACTTATTATAGATTTTTATACATTTCGGATAACAGTTCTTATTGTAATCTATACTTATAAATAAATCTGTAGAGAGGTCAATTCTGTACATGAAATATATTTTCAAAATAACTATCAGGGGGTGATTAGTGATCGATACTGATGCCAAAAATGCAATCAGTAAAATTTTTGTCTGTCTGTCTGTCTGTCTGTGTGTATGTTCCTTATAGAAACAAAAACTACTCGACGGATTTTAACGAAACTTGGTACAATTATTCTTCATACTTCTGGGCAGGTTATAGTATACTTTTCATCACGCTACAATCAATAGCAGCAGAGTAGTGAAGGGAAATGTTGGGAAAACGGGAGAAGTTACTCCATTTTTTAAGCTTCCGTCGCGTGTGCAGCATTAATGGTTAAAGTTACATAGAAATCATGTATGACGGAAATATTCTACATAAAATTGTCTAAAAAATATCCCGCAACAGCATATGTCTATCTTTTATGGTTGACTCACAGTAACACGTGTAATTATATAAATAAAGTCATTGTTTATAGCACAAGCCTGAGAACAAGCACTACAGTTTACACTACAGCTCTACACCGAAGCGAAGCGAAGGCGGGCCATTAGTACTGAATATTATTGGGCAACATCAAAGGTTGTTCATCACTTTGTGCTGTAATATGTGTAATAATGATATTGTTTAATGTATACAAATTAATAAATAGATTAATTAATTTGTCCTCCACACTATTGACTATTCGTGATAATCTAAGTTCACCCGAGCAATAGAAAACTCATAAGCAAGAATGGTTCACGCTACTGTCAATAGATGTTTAATAGCCTCTTAATAGCCTTTGTCGGCTGTCAAAGGTCGAGGACAACGTGCTCCATCTGCCGGAGGACCTCTTCAGATTTAATTAAAAGTGCTTCACGTGGGAGGTCCGGATGTCGCGTCCCATCCCATCCGAAGGTCAAAAGGTAACCCGTAAGATACGTTTAAAAATAACCTTTGATGAGTTGTGGCCCTCTTTTGTATAAGCAACGCGTTGGGATTGTGTCATCTGGAGCTTTTCCGTACATCCTTCCGTACCGTAGAGGAAAAAAGCGGAACCGTTATATGGGATTAATTTTGTTCTCCGTCTGTCTGACCGTCTGTCTGTCAAGGTGTGTTTATCTAGGGAACAGGTGGATTTTATTTTGACTGTGTATGCTGTTGGTCGCAGATGACCTTTACAGCGTCACCGGGTTTGGGGACGGCGAGATCCTAAGGGGACCTGAAGTCGAGAATCAGCGAGTGCCTCTAGAGGTATTCCAGGCGGATGGCATCTCCCGACGGGGGGAGTCTCCTCTTCTTCTGGAGCCTTTAGGCCACTCGAACCTGAGGGGGTCGGCTCAACTAGAGGGTATCTCTGAGAGTCGGACCTCGGCTCTAGTTAGCCGTTGTCGTGGGGGGAAACGGGTGGAGGTATAAAGGTGAAATTTTAACCATATATTTCAAAGTTTATGTTACGCACTAGTCTGGTTTTTTGAAGTGAAAACTTCTTTAGCGGCGTTGTACACTTTTGGGTAAAAAATGTTAAACTCGCGTCAGGTTAAACACGTGGGCTGATCGCATCATGACACACAATAAAATTGGGAAGGTTGATGACTTTCAATATATTGGACGTTATAATAATAAGTCTCTATTTAGGACGACGTCCACGTGGCAGCTTTATTGCGAAGAAAATGCATTTTTTTTTACATTAGATGTCGCTAGGTGCGCTTAAATGTGACTCATGTAAGTTGATTTCTTTACAATAGATGTCGCTAAGTGCGCTTAAACGTGATTCATGTAAGTAGATTTTTCTGAGAGATAAACTTTTTCAATGTAATATAAATTATCATGTTTGTGAACGATAGCGCGATAAATAAATATTGTATTCTACCACATACGTGATAGTACTTTTATACTGATAATTAAAGCAATTCGTGCAAAATTATTCCCTAACCATTCCAAAATATCAAAAATACACAACCGTAATATTCAAGTTTTCACTTCTGCCGGCACTCCCGGAGTGCAACCCGTCGCTTTTTTTTATTTAAAATGGTGAAAAACCGATGCCTTCCTTTAACCTTACTGAACGACAGAAATACGAGTGTTATTTTACTGTGATCTTCTGTAAGGTAGACTTTGCCCGCCTTAATTCTGGTATTGCATGCGTAACATCATATGATCTATCCGTCATCCGTTTTATAACTGAGAAAGAAAAGCTGCAATACAAATTTTTCCTTACAGGTACACACGGTACGTAGAAAAACGCATAATATATTATGAACGAAATTGCCATGTCCGTTTGTTTCCGAGTTATCGGCCCTTACGATTCCGCGCACGAACCAACGGCAAGATTTACAATATTGCCTCAGACCAAGGTAGGGTTGGCAGCAGCGGCAAACTTAATAGTTGGAACAATAATGAATGTATTTTCAGAGAACAATTAATTTATTATTTGGAGATCAATTTTGAGTTTAAAGTTGGAACCTTGCCTAAAGGGACTCCTTTTAATAATGTATTTTAGGGATGTCGAAAGTTGAAAAAAATATCGATATATCGATACGTCGATCTTTTAAAAAATATCAATATCGGCTTTCTATATATCGCGAAAAAAATATCGATATATCGATATATCGGACCAATTTTCCCAAAAATATCGTACAGTAGCTCACGAAATATGACAAGCGGAATGATAATGGAACGAAAATTATCTCCCTAAAAATAGACCCTATAATTTTTATACAACATATATAGATATATGTTGTATATCATTAATCTGAGATCCAGTTACGATTTTTCTAGATACGAATTTAGTTAGATCGTGATATGCCGCTAATAATTAAAAAAATATCGTTTTTGATACGAATTTCGATATTGGTTATTTTGTATCGATGTATCGATATATCGAATCAAAATATATCGATATATCGATACATCGATATATTTTCAACAAGCCTATTGTATTTTAGTTATTACCTATATATTTTAAGGTTTTTAGTTATAAATATCTTACTATTGGTTCTTTAGTTAAATTATTAAATTATCACCAAAACTGCAATCATCAGTGCATTTCCTATTCTTTTCAAATAAAAACTGACGAGTTTGTAGAGCTTACAAACTACGTTTTCATATATTTTTAATGATTTTAATATACTTATCATGACGGTGTAAATAGAATGCACAATTTTGTACATATCCTTTAAAAGTTCATTTTGAGTTTGATTTAAATTTGTAATCCATAACGATTTTACTTCAGAATGCAGATTTATAAAGCTAAGGATTTCCTAAAATACAGTAAGTAAATTTTTGTTCTACGACAAATATTGACGAAGTTACGACCAAATTATTAAACGAACTTTCGGCTGGAGGCGTGGTGGCTGTGACGTCACAGAGCTCTAGCGTTCAGGCGCGAGCGTGCGTAGAGACGCTGCTGAAGTTCGACCGGAGTGAATCACGATCGAGCTCTATGACGTCACACTTTTCGACCGCCGGTGAATATCAGCTACCATAAAATCACACTTACATTATAAAGACGAAAGTTTGTGAGTGCGTGAGGGTGTACGTTTGTTACTTCTTCACGTCTAAACGGCTAGAGCGATTTTAATAAAATTTGGTGTGGAGTTAGCTGAGAGCCTGGACATAGGCTACGTTTTACTGCGGGAAAATATACTATACCCTTAGATTAAAACAAAAAGGGAAGATACGGCACTCGCGGCTCAAAAATGATCAGCTTAAATTGTGGTGCATGACCACAATTCGCTTTATTCTCAATTGGACATTCAAACACGCTGCATGTGCACTCAATATAACAATATTGCGTATATTCTATGTTATAAAGATAAAACAATGACTTCGATGCTTTTATAAGGAACACAAATAGTTCAAAATCAAATAACAAATGCCTCAGCACTACTTTTCATTCGTAAAACTGTAATAACATTTTTTTTTCTCAAAAAGCACGGTATATCGTAAACGTTATATACGTAATCGCCATTTTGTTATCAAGAAAAGGACAACAATACAGCTCAGCTGTACAGACTCGGAAGCGTACAGTTCTGTATCGCTCGCTCGATTGAATATTTAATTTATAGAATTGTGCGTATGCGTGTCTGAGAGTTGCTTATGTAGTTGAGTCGGTTCATATTTTATTTGATGCTAGTATGAGCCTACCGTATCTTCCCTTTTTGTTTTAATCTAAGACTATACCCTAATAAAGCGTAGGTAACACCGCGGAGTACAGCTAGTTGTAAAATCGCAACGAATGAACCGATTTCGATGATTTAAAAAGTTGTTTGTCAACCCTATTGTATTTTCTCACCCACCGGAAACTGCCAAAATAAAGCGATTCGGTTAATAGCCGATTACTGATCGGTTGGTATTAAGCATTTACAGCCAAAAGCGAGGGTGAACACTAATTTCATTCATTGACGATCTCCTTGCGACGGGGTTCAAGATGTCGCCTACTCGAGAGGTCCCGGGTTTGGATCCCGGTGAGGGCAGATGTTTGTGGGATGAATACGAGCATTTGTATATTCATGGATGTGTCATGTATTTCATTATAAGTAAATATATTTATATATGTATCAGTAAGCCTCGTTGTGAGGAGCTCGATGGCGCAAGTGGTTAGCGCGTTCGGCTGCGGTCGCTGAAGTTAAGCAACTTTCGCAGTGGTCGGTCATTGGATGGGTGACCAAAAATTTACTATCTCGAGCTCCGTGCTTCGGAACGCACGTTAAGCCGTTCGTCCCGGCTGCATTGATGATGAACAGCTAAACTAATTCTTTGTCCGAGGTAGCTGCCAGCTCTTCGGTCTCCAGTGATGTCGACTAACCTATTTAGATATTTGTTTAATAAACCTTATAGCGTTAGGACCCCACGGACCAAGGGTCTCGACACCGAATGGGACAAAATCATATTCGAAAAATCTATATATATATATATATATAAACCTCAAAGGTGACTGACTGACTGACATAGTGATGTACAAAACGCACAAAACGCCGCCACCGGCATATTTCATGTAGTTTTCATACATTTTATATGGACTCGCCACACACGGTACGCCGGTGGCCGCCACACGCTACAAGTCGTCGTTGCTCGCTTCTTGTGGCCCGCACCTTAATGCGCCGATTCAAAACGCCGCCACATGTCACTCGCGCGATTCCCCACCCCTCTCTCTCTTATCTTAGTCGGCCGCTGTCGCGCGCTTCAACCACTTTAGTATTCGCTTCTAGCTTCTCGTGGCGGCGTTTGTGGCTGTGGCGTGTGGCCCGTGAGCGGCGACACTTAAAGAGACTACTGTAAGTTCGATCTATTGGCGACTGTTGCCAAGAGAAGTGGGGCTGGGGACTACTTGTGCCTTTTAAAAATGCAATAATGTTTGTATAACCTGCCATCTATATAATATATAAAACTCAAAGGTGACTGACTGACTGACATAGTGATCTATCAACGCACAGCCCAAACCACTGGACGGATCGGGCTGAAATTTGGCATGCAGGTAGATGTTATGACGTAGGCATCCGCTAAGAAAGGATTTTGATTAATTCTACCCCCATGGGGATAAAATAGGGAATGATAGTTTGTATGAAACTTTGTCAATTTTAAACCGATCGGGCTGAGACTTTGCATGCAGGTATAAGAAGAATCATAGATGAATGTCATTGTGTATAATACAAGCCTGAGTATAAAAACTGTAGTCTACACTTCAGCTCTACACCGAAGCGAAGCGAGGGCGGGCCGCTAGTTATATTATATGTCATTGCGTATAATAAAACTTTTACATTTTCAAAATTAATAAGACTAGAACGGTTAGGTAAACACTGCAAAACCCCTGGTCTCATTATACAATAATCTCTAATGATATTCAATCAATTTAAATGGCAACCCGTTTAATCTTCGTATTAGCAGTGGAAGCTAACACTGCCCTAATTACCTATGGCAACATTTTGATTCGATTACGAGTTGCCGCAAATTTTCCCTTTTCGAGGTAACTTTGCCGACAATTAGAGATTATCCCGGACCTTGAACCATGTGAGCAACCAACGCACAGAAATAAAGCTTCTGAACAATGGACTAGAAATGTGCAAAATTTGTCCACTAGGGGCGCTGCGAACGCTTGACCCATACCACAGTCTAATATCGCAGCTGTCAAATTTTAAACTAGTTTTTTGTTATGATTTTATTTATTTTTTTTGCATTTAACTGCTAGATGTTTAAATCTAAAGAAAAGTTAACTAGAAAAAAAATCCACGCGGACCAGGCAGCGGACGGGACTCGAACCCGCATCCTTCGCTATCCGGGCGAATGCACTGAGATTGTGGGTTACCTACAATGCGAAGAGATGGCGCTGCCTTGCAGCTTAAGGCTAGGAAATTACGACGCGGCTAACAGGGCCGTGGTAGCATAATGGTCAGTGCATTCGCCCGGATAGCGAAGGATGCGGGTTCGAGTCCCGCCCGCTGCCTGGTCCGCGTGGATTTTTTTCTAGTAAACTTTTCTTTAGTTTATTGTTGTTAAAGTTGAGCTTTGCGTATACTTCTCCATTAGCGCAAGAGACAGAAATAGCGGTTATTTATTTATTCTTTATTATCAAAATACAGTAGATGGCGGACTTTATGCAATAGACATTCTCTACCAATCAACCAGTATGGGTGTATGAGACGGATGTTTTGGCGATAGAGTGCGAGCTACTAAAGTTAGAGAAATAGAAAATATCATACTAGACTATACTATAAAAAAATAATACTATAATAATAATACATAAATATTTCCAACACTCACACCAATTAGCCTGGCCCCAAAGTAAGCACTGTAAGGCTTGTGTTATGGGATACTAGGGTAACGGATAGAATACATATACAGTACATAATATAAGTCTATTCATATAGAAATACATGTTAAGCATCCATGACTGGAGTACTAATGCTCGTATTCACACACAAACATCTGCCCCCACCGGGTTCGAACTCGAGACCTCTCGAGCCGGCGACACCATAAAACCCGGCGTACAAACCACTCGGCCACGGAGGTCTACAATATATATTATGTATAAATAAAATATCCTTCTAAATATACATATAAATACAAATACACTTGGTTATACTCGAGTTGGCTATACTTAGTTTAAAAATCGAAAAATGTAGGGTGGTCACAACTGGCCGCCATATTGGAAAACGCATTTATTGCTATATCTACGAAATCATTGACTTTATGGAAAAAAGTAATCTTCAATTTTTTGTTTATTACTAAATTTCCTAACATTTTTGACTAAAACTTTTTATAATAACAAATAACAGTGACTGTTTCCGTTTATGAATTATTGTTGTTTATATGATCATGTTTGTAGTTTTTCTTTATAAAACCTTAAAAAATCCATTAATTGATGTAAAACGTCCTATAAAAGTTACCTGTCATTAAATAGGGTATTTGACAGTGTTAAAAATAAAGTGTCAATTGTTAGCATCTGTGTTTAGAATGAATATTGACAGGGATTATTACTATTTTAACATAAATAATATTCATAAATTTACTAAAAACCCACGATAAAGATAAAAGTTTTCATATCTATTGTCACGTGACCCAAAACGCTTGGGATTGGCGGAGCCTAAAATGACGTCACACGCAAGTAAACTTCCGGTTAAAGTGACATTACATTGTATCGTTTGACGTATTAATAACAGTCGTGTGACGTCACATACCAGTAAGACGCCATATTGTACACGTTGGAAACGTTTTCGCGGCAACTTGAAAATGGTGTTTTTGATTTGGTTATTTTTACTGAAATACACAACAGAATGATGAATATCCACTTTTTACGGACTCCATAAACATTAGTCAATAATGCGAGATCGTTTTCTAAAACATGTCAAATACCCTATTCCTTTTTTTTATACGCAGGCAATAAATACTATTTACAGACGACGGCGCCTTTAAGAGGCACACCGCCGAACGGACCTCACACCTGGCTCCCGCAAGCCTTACGAGCCCCAGCAGTGGCTGCCCACTGAGGACCCCGTAACCCTTACGGGCGCTTTACTGCATAATATCCGCTAAAAAACCTTGCGAACACCCTCTAAGCTGCTTAGCGCGAAGCCGCGGGATCCCCGTTTAGGGATACAACTTTTGTATAAAACTTTTTTTATTAAATAAATACTTTTAAAGTTATAAGTCGTTAACGTAGCAATGACGCAGTACCTCAGAGTTTCTTATCTGTAGAGAAAAAAGGTAGCCTGCGGCAAATATTTGTCATTTGGCTTTAATCTAAACGCTTGGGCTAAATTGCGCGTGTGTGAGTGAGCACTAGAACCTCGTATACAAAAAGCAACATTTCTTTTGTTGGTTGGGGTGGCGACGGGCCGCCACTGTTCGCCTAGGGCCTGGCTACATTACCACGGCGCGGCACCGCTGTAACTCGCCTCCGATTCCTACACAGGCCACAGACATCAACACTAATCAGCTAGCATACTTGCACTCTAGCTTAGCATTAGGCAGACACCACACCCGTAGGATAAGAGTGCGAAGACTCGGTCTACACACGATACGCTATACCAGGTACAGGTATGTACCTGGGCGTTTTTCCCGCCTCTCACGACAATGGCTACTACATAAATTATTATATATATGTTATTATCATATATGAGCTTTATTACTGTTAAGTTTCATCAAAATCCATTCAGTATTGAGAGTAACAAAGATCCATACAAACGTAAGATTGAAATTAAAAGCGCAAGTGGTTAATATACAACTTTAAAGCGTTGTAGATCCTAAACAATCATATAAAATGAAAAATGATGTTAGGAACCTAAACATGATTTTCGATTATCTAGACAATGATACCCCACTCGACATCTTTTGTCAACTTATTTTTTTTACTTCGTCACAATATGGCGCCTATTTTCCCCCATACTGAATTTTGATTACTATCATATCTTTAGTAGCACTTCCATGATTGAGACGAATCGATTGATGTATGAATCATGAAAATCGGTCCAGGCGTTTGGTCTCTAGTGTGCCACAAAGGAATAAACACACTTAAATAGACTGTTAAACACTATACCCTGTCTGCGCGTCGCGCTTCGCGCTCTTGCATTGCGCAGCCGGGTAAAAAGCGGAGAGTTTTGCTAGAAATACAATTCTTTCACAGGAACTAAAATCGAAACCTCAAAAAAACACAAATATTACAAAAGATAAAAAAAACACCTGCAAGCCTATGTGTGTAAGCTCCTTTAATTGGTAGCGTAAAATTAGTAGCGCAAATTCTACGCCCCTGGTATCGCAAAGTTGCATAAAGTCATTTTTGGGCAACTGTCGCGCAAACAAAACCCATTATGGCTTGATAAATAAGCTATTTTTTAATGTAAATTAAGCCTTGAAAGATGCCAAACATTTCATTAAATCGTGCGCAATAATAAGAATAGATATAAATCAAAAACTTACCGTGATATCAAAAAACACTCTCCGCAAAAAATATGACACTTCCTTCTTTCAAACGATGTTGATGTTGGACTGAAAAAAACATGGCCGCTGACAGCGTATTGACCATAGACAAAGTTTGTTCGGTGTTGCCACTACTCAGACTTGAATACTGCTATTTTTAAACACAACCAAATGGGCATTTATTAGTTGCGCAATAAAAAGTAGCGCAAAGGAATGGATTTTAACGTTTTTCGAAAATGAGTGAAAATTAATGAAATTTCTTAGGTAATACGAAACGATATTTAAAATGTGGCTAGATAACTATTATTGTATAGCGTAAAAGCAAACAGACTATCAAAAAGATTTTTATTTTTGATTTTACTGATGCTCAAAGTGCACCTCTACGTACTTTTTTTTTAAATGTGGCGGAGAGTTATGTTATAACTAATCTGGCAAAATTTACGGCCTGACCCTTACAGCGCTAGGATCCCAAGGACCAAGGGTCTCGACATCGAATGGGACAAAATCATAAATGTCAAATTTGACATTTGTTGCACATGGATCGTAGTTTTTGAATGTATTTTTATTTTTTTATTTATTTAATCTTTATTGCCTTTACAATGCAAATGGCGGATATAGTATTTACCCTGTGTAAAATACTTGCTACTACTAGCTTCTTGACGAGCAGTAGACGGCGTGCGTAGGGAAACATGTTACAGGAACAAAATTTTGTGTATGTGTTTCTGTGGAATATTTTAAAATAACTTTTGCTGGAGACCTCGGCTTTACGTAAATAAGCATTGACATGTTGGCACGCGCACTGCATGAAGCTTTACCTCATCATCATCATCAACAGCCTATTAATGTCCTCACTGCTGGGGTACATGCCTTCCCTTTAGATGGAATAGGGAGAATGGGCCATGACACACAACGCGGGCCTAGTGCAGTTGGCGGGTGCTACCGACTGCAGATGCAGCCGGGACCAACGGTTTAACGTGCCTTCCGAAGCACGGAGGAACTCGAGATAGAAGATTTTTGGTCACCCATCCAATGACCGACCACTACGAAAGTTGCTTAACTTCAACGATCGCAGCCGAACGCATTAACCATCGAGCTCCTCGTGTGTCTGAAGCGAGGAAAACCGAGTCGATCCGAGTACATCCGAGCTAAGCCGAGTCAACTCGATCCGTGGCACGGTCATAATTCATCGAACTCGAGGCAACCGTAAAGTTTGTAGTCTCGCAACAATATCTAAGGTTGTCACCATGGCTTAAAACCGGTTTCAATAATACCGGTAAATAAAGGTTGATACCGGTTTTTAGTAAAGGTTTGGTTCGGAGCGCGGCCGAATTGAAAACGGTACCTTAAACTTTAATAAACCGGTTTAATCCAGAGCGACACCTGCACGCTACGGCATCGCTTGTAGTTTGTTTTGTTTGAACTAATCAAGTCACACCTTGTTAATGCTTAGAGATTGATGCATTTATTGACGTTTGCTAGCGTCTAGTGAGTCAAGTTATTCATTTTGTAGTTATGTATTTATTTCAGCTGTCCGTAAGAGCGAAATGAAACCCTTTAAAAACCGCTAAATTGATTCAAAACCTATTTGATTTCGCTTTTTAGGAACACCGGTTTTTTTAGGGTTAAGGTAGAGCCAAACCTAAATAAAACGCTCCTAATGTAGTTGACACTGATATAGGCTTGACACTGGTAAAGTGCTACTTGAGTATAATAAGTTACACGTATTTAAAGAATTATACGTTTTTTAGTTATAATTTTAATTTCTATTGTAATAGTGATATGATTTTTTGTAAACATTGCTATTTCTGTTAGATGCTGATGATGCCTATTCTTCTCATCAGCTTAATGATGTCCTGAATGGGTGCTGGATAAAATATTAGACGATAGATTAGATTAGACGACCATAAAACGCCGCCACCGGCATATTTCTTGTAGTTTTCATACATTTTATATAGACTCGCCACACACGGTACGCCGGTGGCCGCCACACGCTACAAATCGTCGTTGCTCGCTTCTTGTGGCCCGCACCTGCCACTTAATGCGCCGATACAAAACGCCGCCACAAGTGACTCGCGCGATTCCCCACCCCTCTCTCCCTTACCTTAGTCGGCCGCTGTCGCGCGCTTCAGCCACTTTAGTAGCCGCTTCTAGCTTCTCGTGGCGGCGTTTGTGGCTGTGGCGTGTGGTCCGTTGCGGCGACACTTAGCAGTGATTTTACTGTTCTCAGAGAACAAATAAGAAATATTTTTTTTTTAAAAATCATTACAAAAATCTATTTGTTTTTTCGATGACCTCCGTGGCCGAATGCTTTGTACGCCAGGTTTCATGGTGTCACCTACTCGAGAGGTCCCAGGTTCGAATCCCGGTGGGAGGAGATGTTTGTATGATGAATACGAGCTTATCATCATTAATGTGTATTTCTATATAAATATATGTACAGTATATGTATTCTATCCGTTACCCTAGTATCCCATAACACAAGCCTTACAGTGCTTACTTTGGTGATAGGCAAATTGGTGTAATTGGTATGCCAAAAACCAAAGTGAATAGCACAGCCCTTGGTGAAGTTAACTGCGGTTTCTTCTCATTTCAATACACGGTTTCGCGTCGTAGATTTATAAGCCAATATTTAGCGTGGGTGTTCGAATTTCACAAGCACTTTAGTACTTTCACAAGCTTAGAGTGAAAAAAAGAAAAAAATATATAATTTCAGGCAATAAGTACTTATAAGGTTTTTAAATTTATCTTAGAAAGTTAGGCTCTTGTCCTACCGCTGGCGATAATCGAGGAGCGATCAAACTTAGTTTTTTTTTATAGCAAGGTAAGCAAGTGACTCTACCCCACCTGATGTTAAGTGGTGATAAAAGAAAGTTTTTGAAAGTAATTCTATTTAATTCAATATCAAAATACGAGCTAAAGCTGCGTTATTTTTTGGGAAAACTCACGGAGGTTAGATGTTTTTTTTTAATAATTAATGAGATGGAAAATAAAGTTTTTAATACATTATGTTTCAACAAAAACACATTTCTAATGTCGTAGTAATTAATTTGATCTAATTTATTGAACATTATTGAGAGATTGAGGCGTTTGAAGTTGTGCATATTATCGTTTTTTCCGCAAACTAGCTGCGGTAGAACGATCAGTACAAAAAGAGGAAAATAGTATTTGCAAAGATTCATTAACTTTCAATAGGAAGAATAAGTCTACTATTTAGTTCTATTCAATATTCATAATCTCTTCTAAAGGGGTAAACGAGGCGCTCAAAAATTGCGATTTATTACAAAAAATGTGAAAGGGCTCTTAACATTTAGGGAGACGAAAAATAGATGTTGTCCGATTCTCAGACCTACTGAATATGCATATAAAATTTCACGAAAAGCCGTTTCGGAGTAGTTCAATAACGCACACCGTGACACGAGAATTTTATTAGATTGACTTGAGCGAGAAAATAGGCGATAGCCAGTCGCTTCCTCTCCGACGATGGGACATCTGCCTAAAGCTGGTATAATAACTATCCTTTTGGGGGATTTTCTTAAAAGCATCATGCCCTTTGGTTTTACGCGTCCCTTTTTGTAAATTCTCATTGAGGGTTCTGCAGACAACAAGAAACTATTGTAGTTCGTCCGTCTGTATGTAACTTAGTACACCGGATTTGGCGTAAAAATGTAACAGACAGACAGACGGATAAACACGGAAATAGACATATACGATTTAATCCGAATTGGATTAAATTTTGTATTTCGAGTTTGCCAATAATATGTTATAGCTATTTTATCCAAAAATACAATAGAACTTTTTTAAGTCGGGTAAAAAAATCTCAGCTAAGTGTCGCCACACACGGGCCACACGCCACAGCCACAAACACCGCCACGAGAAGCTAGAAGCTCCTACTAAAGTGGCTGAAACGCGCGACAGCGGCCGACTAAGGTAAGGGAGAGAGGGGTGGGGAATTGCGCGAGTGACGTGTGGCGGCGTTTTGTATCGACGCATTAAGTGGTCGGTGCGGGCCACAAGAAGCGAGCAACGACGATTTGTAGCGTGTGGCGGCCACCGGCGTACCGTGTGTGGCGAGTCCATATAAAATGTGTGAAAACTACAAGAAATATGGCGGTGGCGGCGTTTTGTGGTTATGATCGGTGGCCCGTGTGCGGCGACATTTAGTTCGCTAGCTCAGCTTATTTTATTTCGTATGTTTGACGATCGTGGCCAAGTGATTTGTACGCCGGGATTCATGATGTCGCCGACTCGAGAGGTCCCGGGTTCGAGTTCGGTGAGGGCAGATGTTCGTGTGATGAATACGAGCATTTGTACACCAGTCATAGATGTTTGATATGTAGTTCTATATAAATATGCTTATTTAAGTACAGTAAATGTATTCTATCCGTTACCCTACTATCCCATAACACAAGCCTTACAGTGCTTACTTTGGGGTTGTGCCAATGAGGCCTACCGTTTTCTGTCTCACCAGATGGCGCCACTGTTGAGTGAGGTCCTAAATTGTAACTTTTAAAGTTTATTAATATGCACATGAAATCAAAGGTTACATTTAGATCGTATTTTAACACAAAAGAACCATATCCTAAACATAATAGGCCATGCCACAGTGACGCCCAGTTCCGTTTTATTCGGAAAAAATGGGAACATAATCATTTTTCTAAGCATACATTCATTGGCACATAACTCATATTTGCCATAATTAAGCCGAATTGTTACCAATTATTCACAACATTATTTTAATAAGAAATAAACCCGCGTAGTCAACCAACAAGCAATAACATTTGACATTTCGGAGACCTCACGCTACACTAGCGCCTCTAGCGGCGGATTTATACGGGATAGCCCTCATTGGTCTGAGTATTAGAAATAGTTATTTATGTGCGTGTGTGTCATGATCGATCTGACCTAATTTTCCTCTGGAAATAACAGCCGCGATAATATTACAAGTTATTATTAAACACAACTTAAGAGAATTTGCTATAATAATGTTACACGATAACTTTAACGACTTAGTACTTAAAACGGAAGCAGTAAGCTAAACTTTAAGTGATTACACTTAAAGTTAACTTTTATTGTACGAGTAAAAGGCTGTTTTCCAAGTTTTTGAAAATATTTATAAGTTATTTGTTTGTGTACCTATAGTGACTCCTTAAGTAATAGTGAATATTCATAATTATAAAGAAAATATAACTAGAAATAATTCCACGCGGACCAGTCAGCAGACTGGACTCGAACCCGCACCGTTGGCAATCCGGGCGAATGCACTGACCAATTAAGCTATCGCGGCCCTCACGGACCACGTCGAAATTCTTCAAGCCATTCTTAAGCTGCAAGGCAGCGCCTTCTCTTCGCATTATAGGTAACCCACAATGTCAAATCCGGCAATATATATCTACTATATAAAAATAATATATATATATGTGCTGTTGGTGTACCTTAATAATAAATAAATAAACTGTTTTTAAAGAAAATATTATCACCACCCTTCGCTATCCGAGCGAATGCACTGACCAATTATGCTACTCCGACCCTGACAACCGTGTCGAATTCTTTCCAGCCTTTCTGAAGCTGCAAGGCAGCGCCATCTCTTCTATCTCTTGCGGGTTACCTACCGATGGACGGAACCCAAAAAAATCTATATAAAAAAAAACAAATATGAGTAATCCACCGCTCACCTCAAACCGATCAATTACCAACTTACGAAGAAGCAGCACGATCAATCATCACTCACTCACTCACTCGTTCACCTTGATCGTTCAATCATTCACCCCTTTATGGTTACAAAGCGCTTCCGTTCATACACCGTGACCTCGTCACAACGTAATACTTACCGAATGGCAAGTTGTCTAGAAAAGGCCACATTCACATTGGTCTGACATGTCCAAAAATTCTAAAGCGGTAATGTCCACCTGATATTACGCTATGGACATATGCAATATCATTATAGCTATTAACGGGATTGTTACCATGTACCTTGTTTTTTATGAGTCTCCGATATTTCGGCACCGTTAATATCTATAATGTTAGTGACCATGAAAGTTTGAAACAATGTGCAATATCACTCGCGCATTTCCTAATAGGTATTGTGTAATGATTTCTAGGGTTTCGTACCAAATGGGTAGAAACTTGACCCTACTACTAAAACTCCACTGTCTGTCTGGCTGTGACCAGGTTGCACGTCATGAATCGTGATAGCTGGATAGTTGAAATTTTCGCTGGTGATGATAATAAATTGCCGCTATAACAACATATCATCATCATCATCAGCCTATTAATGTCCCCACTGCTGGGGCACAGGCCTTCCCTATGGATGGAATAGGGAGATTGGGCCATGACCCACCACGCGGGCCCAGTGCGGATTGGTGGGTACTAACGACTGCAAATGCAGCCGGGACCAACGGCTTAACGTGCCTTCCGAAGCACGGAGGAGCTCGAGATAGTAAATTTTTGGTCACCCATCCAATGACCGACCACTGCGAAAGTTGCTTAACTTCAACGATCGCAGCCGAACGCGCTAGCCACCTGCGCCATCGAGCTCCTCATATACTAAAAGAGAATACAATTAATATTTAATGGCTTCTATATTTTAGTTTATTGTTTTTTTTTCATATTATAATATAGTGTCTAATGTTGTACAGTGCGAAAATCTTCATGCGCGCATCCGAATCGTACTTGGTAAAACTGGCCATTGATTTTTTTCTATTCTGATTGCAGGTGACGCCAGAAGCCGCATAAACCGGTGGGTGGAAATGAAAAAAGTAGGTAATTAATTCTGCTGAAGCAAATGATGTGTGTAGGACCGAAGCAAAATATGCCTAATGGCGCTCTGTTTTCTCTGCCTACCCAACCCAGGCTACCACGCGAAAAAAATAAAATTCGCGCCATTAAAAAACGAATTGCGAATGAAGACGTAAAAAATTCTGTCCCTCTCACACACTCTGCCCTAAGTTACTGCTGAGCCTCTCAAACAACTGATTCATGTATAAATTAAATAACCTCATTATAGCTATTAACGGGATTGTTACCATGTACCTTGTTTTTTATGAGTCTCCGATATTTCGGCACTGTTGCAAGCGTCATGATCACGGAGTAACTGTTACTCCGTAATCATGGCGCGTAAAAAACAATGTACATGGTAACAATCCCATTAATAGCTATAATGTTAGTGACCATGAAAGTTTAAAACAATTCAATAACCTTGGTGAAGTCAGGCCTTCCTGCCTCACAGCCCAGTTAATCACAATATATTCATTCTATTAAACGTCACCGTATTCTACAAAAAAAAAACTGATTGCCATTCCAATAACGAAATAAGTTTATCACATCCGATGAGACTCCGTCATCCCTGAGCTTGTTGCAGAGCAAGTCGTAAGACTGGCCCAGAAAACAGGTACAAACGGGCGCTTTTCTTTTAACATAATATTCAACAGTATGTTTGACGGTCAGAACGCTTTCAGTAGATAAACCTCGCTGAAACCGAAATGGAAATTTATGTGTGTATTGTTATTATATGTTTACTAAGATAAATAAATATCCGGAACCCTGTCGAAAATTTTCGCAAATATAGTGGCCATAATCATAATCATTTATTCATAATAAATTACACGTCAATCAAAAATTTTATAATAGAAATACATAGAGTACTAGATGTCCCAGCGAACTTCGTACCGCCGTAAAAAAATGGGGGTTGGTGGGAGAAGGGTGAAAATTTTGGGTTGTATGTATTTTTGTATGATGTATCATAAAAAAATTAAAGTATATCTAAAAATAAAATATATCTAAAATTGAAAAAAAAAATTAGGGGTGGATTACCCTTAACATTTAGGGGGATGAAAAATAGATCTTGTCCGATTCTTAGACCTACCCAATATGCACACAAAAATTTATGAGAATCGGGAAAACCGTTTCGGAGGAGTTTAACCACAAACACCGCGACACGAGAATTTTATATATTAGATTAACTATTCTTTCAATGAATGCAAAAATGTCAACATTTAATTACTATGTCAATTTCAAATTATATTAAAACACAATATTAATACTCAATAAAGTTAAATATCACATACAAATTAATAAAAAAATAATGAATAAAAAAATAGTCATTAAATATTATAGAAAAATATATTAATTAGTCTAATTAATGGCCAAATATATGGCTTTTGAAACGAGTTATGAGTTACCTCATATTAAAGTCATTTTTCAATTTGACGACTCTTTAATTTAATACAGGGAGAAAAAAACAGCCCTTGCTGAGTTTCTTGCTGGTTCTTCTCAGTACAAGGTCTCCCGCCGTAAATTTGTGAACCGATGGCGTAGATTTTCGACATTTTCAAGTGCTTGTAACAGCCTAGACTGAATAAATGACTTTTCATTTCATTTCATTTCATGACCCGTGGTTCCACAAAAGGAATTTTAATCGTAAGTTGCTTGTTTTTTGCTTGAAAGTCAGAACGAACTCTCAAAGCAAAAAAAAAATATTAAAAAAAAAATATTGGGCAAAAGAAATAATCCCTTTTTTGGTGATGATGACTCCACCCCACCGGATGTTAAGTGAAGGTGAAGTCCAGACGCGAAGATAGCTGGTACAGCAGTTCTACCTGCCACACCAGCCATCCTCACCCTGCCGGCCTGCATGTTGCTTCTTCACGCCTATTGTGTCCGTCCCTATTGTGACAGTTGTCAAAATACTAAAGAGGATTTGATGCACATACTGATGGAGTGTTTGCAGAATGCAACACACAGAATTGGTCTCATTAACAGTACTAAATGTAGTAGACAAGATTTATTTTTTAAATTTCATCAATGTTTTAGTTCCAAATTTAGTTGTAATAACAGTTAAGTTTCTTTCATTGTCCTTATCGAATTGTGATATATACTAAAGTTATAGCTATTTAGCCGGCTTAACCTTTAAGGTGTATGGCTTAATAAAGAATAAAAAAAAAATTAAATGGATCCTTTGCGTTTCAGTGTGAAACCACCTTTACCGTCCGCCCCTCTTCAGGGAACAGTTGGAAGGGGCCGCGTCATATAAGCAATTCAACACACATAATGGGATATTGACAATTTACACAAACATTATAAATCAACATTGTTTGCCGTCACAAATCATGATTTTGAACTCGATTCCCCAAAGATTTATTATGATATCAAAATTCTTTCATTTATTTTGCTATTCATTGTTGGACTTTTAAACTCTATATTTACATTACGTGGTAAATATAGATGCCATTGGTGTTATGTTGAGGAGTTCGATGGCACAAGTGGTTAGCGCGTTCGCCTGCGATCGTTGAAGTCAAGCAACTTTATCAGTGGTCGGTCATTGGATGGGTGACCAAAAATTTACTATATCGAGCTCCGCCGTGCTTCCGAAGGCACGTTAAGCCGTTGGTCCCGGCTACATCTGCAGTCGTCAGCACCCACCAATTGGGCCCGCGTGGTGGGTCATGATCGAATCTCACTATTCTATCCATAGGGAAGGCTTGTGCCCCAGCAGTGGGGACATTATAATAATAATCTATTTATTTCTCTCAAGAATGGTTGGTTACAAAGTCTTATATTATAAAATACAAAGTATAATTAGCAAATGATTTCTCGAAAACCAGAAGTGCTACGTTACTCAAATCCGGTTTGTAGTCTTATCAGACTATTCTTAACTTATAACTTAAACATTCTCTTTATCTATCTCTTACGGTTTGGCCGCTGAAACAGCACCACAGACAGACGGACGGATGGACGGACGGACTTGTCTAATAGATAAGAGATACTTAAATTAATGACTAATTTAACGCTAATAATAATCAAGTTGTGTGTATCTACGCGGGTGTTTGAGTGTGTGTGTTTGTGCCTGGGTGTCTGTTAACGTGTGTTTGTGCCTGTGCGTGTGTGTGTGTTTGTAAGCTTGCATGTGGTGAGTGCATGTATGTAATGCACATACATTTGCCATACAAAATCCATTATTAGGCTGATGATAATTGGACACGTATTTTGTCTTTATTCACATAATCAAAAGATTGCAACGTCAAGAATCATCATCATCATCGACCCATGCTCGTCCACTGCTGGACATAGGTCTCCCCTAATGCACGCCACTGCTCCCGATTTTGTGCTACTCTCATCCAGCCCACTCCAGCCAGCCTACGAATATCATCATCCCATCTTGTCTCAGGGCGTCCTACACTACGTTTACCGAGTCGCGGTCTCCACTCAAGAACTTTCCGGCTCCAACGGCCATCAGTTCTGCGGCTAATGTGACCAGCCCACTGCCACTTCAGTTTGCTAATTCGGTGGGCTATGTCGGTGACTTTGGTTCTCTGCCGGATTACATCATTTCTGATGCGGTCCTTCAGGGATACTCCGAGCATAGCCCTTTCCATAGCTCTCTGAGTGACGTCAAGAATATTGGTTTGTAATGTCGCATGACGTCCCGTCTTGTTACAATTTCTACTTACAAGTGTCGTCACCAGCCGCTACTAGTTGATTGACAATAGAAACAATATGTGTCCATTATTTTTTGATACTCTGACGGACACAGAATTCCATTTAATACACCCAGTCACCATCGCTATTCAATGAAAAAAAAACGACGGGTTGCACTCCGGGAGTGCCGGCAGAAGTGAAAACTTGAATATTAATGTTGTGCATTTTTAATATTTTGGAATGGTTAGGGAATAATTTTGCACGAATTGCTTTAATTATCAGTATAAAAGTACTATCATGTATGTGGTAGAATACAATATTTATTTACTGCGCCATCGTACACAAACATGATAATTTATTTATTACATTAAAAAAGTTTATCTCTCAGAGAAATCAACTTACATGAATCACGTTTAAGCGCACTTAGCGACATCTATTGTAAAGAAATCAACTTACATGAATCACATTTAAGCGCACCTAGCGACATCTATTGTAAAAATGCATTTTCTTCGCAATAAAGCTGCCACGTGGACGTCCTAGATAGAAACTTATTATTATAATAGGGTAAAATAAAATATTGCTCTAATTCTTCCAATATATTGAAAGTCAACAACCTTTCCAATTTTATTGCGTGTCATGATGCGATCAGCCCACGTGTTTAACCTGACGCGAGTTTAACATTTTTACCCATACAAAAAAAAGTGTACAACACCGCTAAAGAAGTTGCAACTTCAAAAAAAAGCGGTCACCGATCCATTGACAGGCCAATGCGAAAGTTGCTTAACTTCCGTAATCGCTGAATGGGCTCGCTAATTAAAACCCATGCTTTCCCGAACCTCAATATATTCACCGCCCACTTAACCATCTAATTCGGTTAACAGAAGTTTCGTCTGAGCTACCGTAATGAGGGCTACCGTTTTCTGCCTCACCAGATGGCGCCACTGTTGAGTGAGGTCCTAAATTGTAACTTTTAAAGTTTATTAATACGCACATGAAATCAAAGGCTACATTTAGATCGTATTTTAACACAAAAGAACCATATCCTAAACATAATAGGCCATGCCACAGTGACGCCCGGTTCCGTTTTATTCGGAAAAAATGGGAACATAATCATTTTTCTAAGCTCAAATTTTTAATAACTGACATTCATTGCCACATAACTCATATGTGCCATAATTAAGCCGAATTGTTACCAATTATTCACAACATTATTTTAATAAGAAATAAACCCGCGTAGTCAACCAACAAGCAATAACATTTGACATTTCGGAGACCTCACGCTACATTAGCGCCTCTAGCGGCGGATTCATACGCGATAGCCCTCATTAACGCAAACATTGTTAATATAGAGACTACATTTTCACTTCTGATATGAACAAAACTAAAGGCATTGAAGTGTCACATCACCTATTACGACAGATTCTCTAAGTTCTTAACACGGTTGTTGATATGTTGATAACAGAAAGTTGTGCTGTATCCTCTTTTCCAGTGGGTACTTTGGGCAAGTGGCCAGGACCCCGCGATCGATAAGCCCCATCTCAGATCAAATACAATTAATTTCCTGCATTGATACACATGCTCGTGTTTTGAGATCGTCACAGAATTTAACACTCAAAAATTTAAAATTCAATATCGTATCGTCGGAGACCTTGTACTGAGAAGAATCGGCAAAAAACTCAGCATTGGCTGATTTTTTCTCCCTGCATTATTATATACATCAACAGCCTATCTTAGTCCACTGCTGGACATAGGCCTCTCCAAATGCACGCCACTTAGATCGATCTTGGGCTACTCGCATCCAGCTTCTGCCAGCCACCTTGCGCAAATCGTCACTCCATCGCGCCTGAGGACGTCCTACACTACGTTTGCCTAGACGCGGTCTCCACTCCAGAACTCGTCTACCCCAACGGTTATCGGTTCTTCAACAAATATGGCCAGCCCACTGCCACTTCAACTTGCTAATCCGGTGGGCTATGTCGATAACTCTGGTTCTCTGCCGGATTACCTCATTTCTGATGCGATCCTTCAGAGAAACGCCGAGCATAGCCCTTTCCATAGCGCCTTGAGCGACTTTGAACCTGTGGACCAGCCGTACCGTCAGTGTCCACGTCTCGGCTCCGTATGTCATCACAGGTAGGACGCACTGATTGAAGACTTTCGTCTTTAGACACTGTGGGATCGACGATGTCAGGACTTGACGTAACTTCCCAAACGCTGCCCAACCTAGCTGAATTCTTCTATTCACCTCGTCCTCAAAGTTGTTTCTACCTAACTGCAATATCTGCCCGAGGTACACATATTTTTGAACAAACAATCGGTTCCGGTAGAACATGTTCATTGAACATGACCTTGGTTTTATCCAAGTTCATCCGTAGGCCGATGCGTATAGAAGAGTCAGCCAGGTCATTCAGCATCTGTTGTAGGTCCTGCAGGGTTTCTGCCATAATGACGATGTCGTCTGCAAATCGCAAGTGAGAGATGCGTTCGCCATTTATGTTGATGTGTCCTTTCCAGTTCAGCGTCTTGAACATATCCTCCATTGCATTAGTGAACAATTTCGGGGAAATAACGTCCCCTTGTCTCACTCCACGATGCAATGGTATGGGACTTGTTTGCTGATTCTGTACTTGGACAGACATGGTGGCGGCTTCGTACAGACATCTAATCACTTAGATGTATCGCCAGTCGACTTGGCAACGCTGCAGGGACTCCAGAACAGACCAGATTTCAATCGAGTCAAAGGCCTTCTCATAGTCCACAAATGCTAGGCACAGGGGCTGATTGTACTCTTCAGTCTTCTGTATAATCTGCTGCACTGTGTGAATGTGGTCTATGGTGCCGTATCCGCTCCGAAACCCAGCCTGTTCCGGTGGTTGGAAGTCATCAAGTCTTCGCGCAAGACGGTTCGCGATCACTCTTGAGAACAGCTTATAGACGTGGCTTAGAAGGGATATGGGTCGATAGTTCTTAAGTTGGGTCTTGTCCCCCTTTTTAAAGAACAAGACGACCACACTCCTACTCCACGCCTCCGGAGTTCTCCCTTCGAACAGGACAGTGTTGAAAAGCTTTTGGAGCTCCCTCAGTACGGGTTTACCTCCAGCCTTTAAGAGTTCTGTTGAAACACCATCCTCTCCAGGGGCTTTTCCATTTTTAAGTTGCCCAAGAGCAATTTCGATTTCGCCAATACTGACTTCTGGCAGGTCTTCGGTGAAGTGGCGTGTTAATGTGGCTCTAGAATCCTCATTCCGGGATCGGGTCGAGATGCATGTGATGCGTACAACTGGCTGTAGAAGTCTTCCACTTCCGAAAGGACTGCCGGCTTTGAAGCAACAACTTCCCCACTTGCTGTGGTCAACTTCGTCAGATGGCTTCTTCCAAGAGATTGTACGAACACTTTGGATCCACTTTGGATTTGGATATTATTATATACAGAGTCGTCAAATTGAAAAATGACTTCAATATGAGGTAACTCATAAAGTCACTTTCCATTACAAACAAAAAAAAATGCAAATAATATAAAAATTATGACTATAAAAAAATATATATATATAAAAACTGGTTTAAGAAAGTTTAGGAATGTCGTGTCCTAGGGATATTCGATATACATCGATGTTTGCAATGAAAAAACATCGAATCGATCCATTGTTTTGAAAAGCTTTCAATAAACTCGATGCATCGATGTTTTAAAAAAACATCGAATTGGTAATAGAGTTTGACCATGTAGTGATTATATCCTCTTTGATTTGACCTCAGTAAAAAAACTTAAGTTTGACCACCAACATTTTACTTATTACTATTAAGAACGCATCATTATTCCGAATTCTATTTCTATGTTTATAAACATTTAATTACATTTGGCTTTAAGAAACAAAATAAGATTGAAGTATATTTCTAATATTCTTTTGATAGACATAGCAAAAATGTTGCGTGTTATTTAGCTTTGCTTTAAATTTAATCGTATGTAAAATGTAATACATATTTTCCTGATACATGACTTTTACTTGGATGGAATGGATTTAGCTCTTTTCATAAACTTCATTTGTAAAAAATAAACTATGAAAAGATGGCCTCTTTTGAGGGTCACTTTCCACAAAAGTTGAGTTTATATAATTTTAGAAGAAGTAATCGATGTTTTCATCCGATACATCGAAAGACATCGATGTATAGATGCGATGTATCGAATCAAAAAAAACATCGATGCTTTTTCAGAGTGGACACCCCTAACGTGTCCTAGTGTTTAGGCATAAAAATAATAATAATGAACGACTAAAGTTTAGTACAACATTCGATATTCAAATGCACTCCACGAAATTTATGGACAAGTCATTTGTAGTTCAGGCTGCTCGGTTGTGGAATGCCTTGCCAGAAACAATCACAGGTGCTTAAACATTAGCTTGTTTTAAAAAAATGTGAAAAGAACATTACTTGACACTTTAGCAGGTCGTCACAACATCCAAAGTATGATTAAAGTATAATAGTATATATAGTATTCATGCAAAGACAGGGGTCTAGGCTCCGAATATGATTTTGTCCCATTCGGTGTCGAGATCCTTGGTCCGTGGGGTCCTAGCGCTGTAAGGCTTTTTAAGGAAATAGCAAAAATGTTGCTCGACATCACGGGAGACCGAAGAGCTGGCAGCTACCTCGGACAAAGAATTATTCTAGCTATTCAAAGGGGGAACGCTGCCAGTATCTTTGGAACCTTGCATAAAGGGACTCCTTTTAATAATGTATTTTAGTTATTATATATTTTAAGGTTTTTAGTTATAAATGTTGTTACATTAAGGTATTAGTGTGTTTATATAAAGATATATTATGTTTATGTATTTCTATTTTACTTTATTTTATTTTTGTTGTACATAATTATTTATAAGTGTTATTAATGGTAGTTGCACTTTAAATGACACCATCTACTTCCCACTCTTTATGTAACAGTCCAGTTAACATACGGTTGCCTGGAAGAAGTTGCTTCTTAGCGATAGGGCCGCCGTTTGTACAATTATGTAATAGTTTTAATTAATTGTAATTTGAAACATCATGGTGTACAATAAAGTGATCATTCATTCATTCATTAAATACAAAGTCCCTAGTTCCTGTCAGATCACCAAACGATAACCAATATTTATTACCAAAAAACTTATATAATTCGAAGAAATCGAACCTAAATTACTGACTACAATACCAACTTACTAGCTTTTACATGCGCGAAGCTACTCTACTCTCGCCCAAAAATTAGGCTTTCCGACTTCAGCATGCTTAGATAAATTTAAAAATACATATAATAGTATATTTAGCACATACACATTTTCAAGAAAAATCATCAGTTGTACACTCATCGGTGTGACTTGCTCCATTTCAAGTCATAATCCACATCAAAGTCATAGGGGCCCCATTATCCTAATATGCCCAGGGCCTCCAATAGGGTAAAGACGGCCCTGGCTGTATCATTAAACGCATTCTATCGAATACAGAACACTGAAAGAGATTAAAAGTGCCTTGTGGGCGGACCCCCAGTAATGTGTGACTAAATACCATCGATATTAAATAGATATACCACGTGCGCTCAAAATGTGTCCAAATCAAGAAGTGCTTGAACTCCACACAAGCACTTCTTGGTTCACAGTCGCGCGCGGACCGTTAAAAGTAGATGCCGCAGAGCTCTATGAAAAAATGCGAAAAATATACTCAAAGTACGTAAAATGTTGTTTATTCCTAATCAATGTTTGTTATTTTAAAGCATTTGAAGCAAATTTTGATCTAATACTTACTATAAACTGATTTAATAGAGAATATATGTGATGTTTAAATGCATGATCGGTAATATAGCCGTCTCTTTTCATAGCGGTCCGTACCTGCTGTATTGGTAACAGCGCATTCGGAATTGTGCGAAGTTCCAAAGAAATAAGGTCTATATCCTTCCGCATATAGCAATAAGTCGTAAAATTATACGAACTTGCATTTCGAATTGTCATAACTCTTTGACGCTTGCGTTTTAATTAAGACAATACAGTATGCATTAAAGGTGACTTTCAATGTTCAATAAATGCCAAAAAATAAAATTGTTCCTCTTCTTACGGAGCTCCTTACCTCTGTACCTTTTGGACAGGTTTCGGCCACGATTTTGTTCGTGTTGGTGTATCTAGGGTATTTAATATCGTTGGCAAATACTCATAACTTGACCAAAACTTGGTTCTGATTGCGCTCGCGAAAAGAAGTTTCACATCAAAAAAAAATTAGAGACTTAAGACACTTCAGAAACTAGAAATGAGTTGGCGAGAAGCAGAAAGCGAGTATGTAGTTCTGATAGCTTTATCGCTAAGCTATATGCAAAAAATAAATTACGAAAAACATGACTAAAACTTTGAATACATTTTTCGTTTGTCGGTCTGTAATTTTGATCGTACCCGACTTTCAAATCATACTAGGACCCGCCCGACTTCCAAATCATATAAGGACCCGCCCGACTTCCAAATCATACAAGGTCTAGGTTTTCAATTCCATTTCCGTTTTCCAAATCAGTTTGCGTTTTTTGAAACACACACATAAGCACATGAATACGCCTTAAATTAGTCGTACACAAAGTATTGTGAAACTTACAACGTTTAAGTAAACAAAAATGCTCATAAATTATGCTACCGAAACCATAATGATAAATAAATTCGTCACGGCCATTTTTTTGGTAGCCCTTTTTTGCTTATGATTTAAAAAGCGATGTTTCGAATCTCTTCCGAATGTCGAGAAGCATTAATCAAATCAAATCATCTCAGATATACAATATCGTCGTACGACGGTAGGCAGCGTTTAAATTACATATCAGACGTAAACATATACGAGTAAATATAATATAGGAAAATGGCGTACGAAATTTTGTATCCAGCATGCAATAATTCGATATTGGGCCCCTTTTAAGAGCTGAAGCGGGGACGCTGAGTGAATATAGAGACATGTGATTTCGTGATACGGATTTTTTATTTCGTCTGTTGTTGTGTGTCTGTTCGTAAGTTGAAGTGATTAAGACGGAGATGTAGGTTACCTATATATTGAGCGAATGGGTTACACGGAATTTGTATATCTATGTATCTATCACACTCATATTATAAAGGCGAAAGTTTGACTTTTTGGCGGGATCGGAAGCGTCATTTTAGCATTGTTATTTTTCTTGTTAAAAATTGTGTTGTGGCGGATGTTAGTGTCTAATAATGAATCAGAGATATAATTTTTTAAATTACCTGAAATATTGGAAAGGTGTCTTAGCTTTATAGAATATTTTTTATATACCTATCTACTAGTACGTAATTTGTTTCTAATATTTAGGTATTTCGGTTTTTCTATCGGGCAAAATATCTGGAATAATATATAAATAAGTGGTTAGGATGAAAAAATAGACAAACGAGTAATCTACCTATACTCGCGTTAAAAACAAAACTACATAAAATACTGTAGGCTGGCGGCCCTACCGCGGGCTAGCGCAGCGCTCGGTCGTAGGCATTTATTTTCAAGGACAGGGCGGAATCACAATACTGTATAGATAATATTACCGTGACCAAGATCTAAAGAGTCTCTCGCTAGATGGTTGGGTCAAGGGGCAGATGCAAAAGGCAGTACTCCTGGACGCAGCGCGCATCGTCAGGCGGTTTCTCTCTGCGGCCCTAACCACCGGTAGCTTGGGCCTAGCTCCGCTGCTGGTGGCCTTCTACGTTAGGTTTTTGACGTGACAACGTCTTAAATTAGGTTGCGGCTGGGAGTCACTTATGAAAAAGTGTAACGCTCGGTAACGTTACGATGAGTCTCTCGTGTTAAGTTTAAGTTTACATGTACAATGTTTTAGTAAACAAAATATATTTCTATAGTTAAAATTTGTGCAATTCTTATTTTCATTCAATTCCTTGTTCCTATTGTGCAATTTAATTATATTCATATCAATAAATATTCTACCGAGAAAAAGACGTTGTCACGTAAAATCTTCGCCCGTAAAACCGACTTTACAGGCAACCATTTTTTATACTATATTTATTTTGGTATTTACGTTTTTGTATTTTACTTTTATATCTTTTTTATAAAAAAACCTAACTGTGAAATGAGAGATAATAATAAAATGTTTATTCCATTTTTGTTTACAATAAATTACTTAATTCTAGAAACAACAAAAGATATATAACTTATACTTTAGCCTGAACTAGGTAAACCTGTGTTTCAGGTAAAAGTCTTATACAACTATATATATATACTAGCTGACCCAGCGAACTTCGTACCGCCCTAAAAAAATAGGGTTTGTCCAGCGGACAAAATTGTGAATCTAAACCATTCTCAGATCCCCTTGAACACGTGGGTGTGGCGTGTAGAATTGCTATATCAGCTATCTTCACGTCTGGACTTCACCTTCACTTAACATCAGGTGGGGTGGAGTGATTTATCGGAAATATCTATAAAAAAAAAAATCTGCGTGCCATTTCTCTCGTAGAATAGCCTTCTTCCCTCAAAGTTAAAATTCTGGCTCGTAAAACATCTGATAATCCTCGTGGCATTTTTTAAATCACAACTTTCCGTGTGTATCTAAAAAAAATTTAACTAGAAAAAGTTATAAGAATGGTTAGAGGAATTTCGACGGCGTCCGTGAGGGCCGCGGTAGCATAATTGGTCAGTGCATTCGCCCGGATTGCGAAGGGTCCGGGTTCGAGTCCCGTCTGCTGCCTGGTCCGCATGGAATTTTTTCTAGTTATATTTTCTTTAGATCTAAACATCAAGCAGTTACATGCTTTAAAATAATAAAAATTATAACTATAATTGCTATTTCTTCTTTCAAATGTTTAATACTTGTAAAAGTATTCATTTGACATTGTGGGTTACCTATAATGCGAAGAGATGGCGCTGCCTTGCAGCTTAAGAATGGCTAGAGGAATTCCGACGCGGTCCGTGAGGGCCGCGGTAACATAATTGGTCAGCGCATTCGCCCGGATTGCGAAGGGTGCGGGTTCGAGTCCCGTCTGCTGTCTGGTCCGCGTGGAATTTTTTCTAGTTATATTTTCTTTATATTTTTTCATTCCATAAGTCATAGGTAACTCATACATATATATGAGTTCCCTATGCCTTATGCACCGCCTTATGTTAGGTTATTTAAGAAAAGAAGTTTCACTTCAGATGTGTGGTACGTACATTTTCTTTCGCCACCGGTTTTTCAATTTCCACCCCTTAGACGACATACCTACACAGTCAGACTGAGCGGGTGTTTTTCACTTCAGCTTCAAGGAAAAGAGTTCTATTCTCATTGTAACTACCTACCTACCTACTCGTTTAGTCCCCCATCCAAGGTACGTTCAAAAAAGGTATATGTAATTTAATTTGTGTAATACGACCGGAATACGTTTCACTCAAGGCGTAATGTCGATATATTTGAAAACGTTTTCTATTTTCTTAGATCCGATAAAGTATTGGGCTAAAGCAGAGGTTCCCATACTTTTTTGTGTCGTAGACCCTTTGCGTGTTTTTAGGTTTTGGGTAGACCCCTACTTACCTGATATTGATTTTTTGTAAATTTCTATCTGGAGGGAAGTTAGTAACAAGATGATAGTGGTTTATCATTATGTGCAGGTTAGTACACCTTCAAAATGTATTGCGACCACAAAGCGAATGCCTACATCTTACAACTTCCAAAAATTTATAAACATATATAATATTTAATTCATAGGTACTTTTATAAATAATGTATATGTAAACTTTACTAGAAAAAAATCCACGCGGCCCAGGCAGCGGACGGGACTCGAACCCGCATCCTTCGCTATCCGGGCGAATGCACTAACCATTATGCTACCACGGCCCTATTAGCTGCGTCGAAATTTTCCTAGCCTTAACCTCCAAGGCAGCGCCACCTCTTCACATTGTAGGTAACCCACAATGTCAAATGTGTTTATTTATTTTTTAAGCATTTAACTGTTAGATGTTTAAATCTAAAAAAAAGTTTACTAGAAAAAAATCCACGCGGACCAGGCAGCGGACGGGACTCGAATCCGCATGCCTTGCAGCTTAAGGCTAGGAAAATTTCGACACGGCTAATAGGGCCGTGGTAGCATAATGATCAGTGCATTCGCCCGGATAGCGAAGGATGCGGGTTCGACTCCCGTCCGCTGCCTGGTACGCGTGGATTTTTTTCTAGTAAACTTTTCTTTAGATTTAAACATCTAGCAGTTAAATGCTTAAAAAATAAATAAAATCATAATGTATATGTCTTTTTAATAGAAAATAGCATAATGTAAGTATATAAGTACTATTATCAGTGTATGTTGAGATCCATTATCGTGGACCCCCAAATTTTTTTTCTCTGACGTAGACCCCTTGCATGTCGTCATAGACCCGTAGGGGTCGGTATAGACCACTTTGGGAATCACTGGGCTAAAGGGACGGGTATTTTTTTGTACCTTTCACAGCCTTTGTGGTACTTAATCTCTTGAAGCGCTCTCCTCGCTAAAGCGTTTGCTTAGTTCGCTTAGATAACGGTAACGGGTACTCGGTAGAGGACGCATCTTCCTTTCATGATCCAATCGGGAGCTGTTTACGGACTGGAAGTAATTATAAACGTTAGAAACGGTACTCGCCCAACGAGAGTTTCGTACAAATTCGTAGCTTCACAACGGCCGCAACAGGCAGTCAAGAAACGCATAAATTGAAAGCGCCCTTAATGATTTAAGAATTTCCATAATGCAGTGTGTTTTCAAAGTGAAACTTCCTTTTTGGACCAGATGTAAGTGAAAAAATCCTATGAAGCAGAAGAAACAGATATGCGTCGCGAAAATCTCACGACGTGTGTGTGTGTGTGTGTGTGTGTGTGTGTGTGTGTGTGTGTGTGTCACACGTGACAAAATATATACACATCCTCTCTTGAGTTTGTTTCGCCGGTTCTTCTCAGGAAGGTCTCCCAATTTTGGAACCGGTGGTAGTTTACGGTAGTTAGGGTCAAATAAATAAACTCAAAATTACAAACAAGAATTTTAAATAAAATACTTTATTAAGTAAATTAAATAATAAATTCATACATAGACAATAAAATTTTAAAAATCTTCCAATGAAATAACCGAACGCTCAATATAAGTCTTTCGAAGGTAGCTCGACAATTTTAAATAAAAAATCATTATTCTGACGATGCAGACCTGAAAAGGCTGCGAAACGTCAATAAATAAATAAAGTTTCGTGCATTAACCCGTAAAAACTAGTTTTATTTATATACACATATATGAGAGATGCGTGCGCTGCTCCATTCCCCTATGCCTTATGCACCGCCTAATGTTAGGTTATTTAAGAAAATAAGATTCACTTGATATGTGTCGTCCGTGCAACACGATTTTTTTTAGGTAGGTAAATAACTCTCCTCTACCCCACCTGATGCTAAGTGGTGATAAAGTGCAGAAAGAAGATGTCTGGTACAGCAGTTATGGACTGCTACATCTACTATTTTTACCTTGCGGGATTTCAGAAATGCTTCTTCTCGCCTCCAACGATATATACTAGATACAAGAGGTTAAAAGGGGGCGGACCCCCACTAATGTGTGAGCAAATACCATCGATATTAAAAAGATATACCACGTGCGCTCAAAATGTGTCCAAATCAAGAAGTGCTTGAACGCCACTCAAGCACTTCTTAGTTCACAGTCACGCGCGGACCGTTGCAAAGTCAAATTGCCGCAGAGCTCCGTGAAAAAATGCGGGAAAATGCTTTTAGTATCTAATCAATCTTAGTTAATTTAACGCATTTAAGCAATTTTTTTTCTAATATTTACTGTAAACTAATTTAATAGAAAATATTTGTGACATTCAAAGCCATGATCGGTTATATAGCCATCTCTTTTCCTCGCGGTCCGTACCTGCTATATTGCTAACAGCGTATTCAGAATTACGCGTAGAGTTAAAAAAATAAGGTCTATATTCTTCCGCATATAGCAATGTCGTAAAATTTTGAGAGCTTTCATTTCGAACTGTCATAACTCTTTGACGCCTCCGTTTTAATTAAGACTTAATACAGTAATTATTAAAGGTGACTTACAATGTTTAAATAATGCCTTATATTGTTTTTGACAACGCGGATCGTCCAATGTACCTTTTGGACAGGTTTCGGGCACGATTTTGTTCGTGTTGGTTTTTGTGGGGCATTTAATATCGTTGCTCGCCTCGCTTAATTAAATAGCTCGACAGTCGCCACATATAATGTTCACGCGGGCATTTCACAAAGAATAAAACATTAGAATAGAATAGAATAGAATAATCTTTATTTGCATTAAATAGGGTTGACAAAAGGTGTTTGCATATAAAGCATATGTTAAAAGCTAAGAATCTTAAACCTATTTAGCCATATTAATAGCATGCAAAAAATTCCAATATATTAAAACCTAACAGTCATATTAAATTTACCTATCATTCATTTAATAACAAGTATTTTATCATTATAATTAGCTTTCACCAAAAGTGATGCGTCTATACAAACAACACATTTCGCTGTTCATCATTCACAAGTCATTGCAAAACGAATCACTTTTGATGAACCGTCTAATTCCGCCTTGAGATTTACTCGCCTAATTGTTACTGAGGTTCTTCACCTTTGTTTCTTCGGGTCACCCACAGAGCACCGCCACTAGAATCCGCATTATGGGCTGTGAAGACGAGGATGTCCACCAAAATGGATCGCTTAAAACTTCATCAAGTTAGGCACATAATAATAATAATAATTACTACAGGTATGCTCCAGAACAGGTTCTTGAAAATAGCCATGCCACATTATATTGGGATCGATCTATCATTACAGACAGGACTATTGTGGCTAATAAGCCCGATATTGTATTGATAGATCGACACGAACGCCGTGCAGTAGTTGTTGATGTCGCTGTCCCCCATGACGACAACCTTGTAAAAGCTGAAAAAGACAAAAAAAACAAATATCTTGATTTAGCTCGCGAGATTGTTGACATGTGGGACATCGATTCAGCAATTGTTGTACCGATAATCATATCTGCCCATGGTTTGATAGCCAAGAGCCTCGATAAACACCTTAAGAGGCTCGCGTTAGGTGGTTGGGTCAAGAGTCAGATGCAGAAGGCAGTACTTCTGGACACGGCCCGTATTGTGAGGAGGTTCCTGTCTCTGGATCCTTAACCACCGGTAGCAGGGACCCTGATCTTGCTGCCGATGGGGAACTACATTTTTGTATTTTTAAATGTTATTTTTTTAATGTTATACGCTGTAAAAAACTAATATTTAGAAATATAATTTTCTTTGTATATTTAATGAAATAAAGGAATAATAATTAAAATGTTTATTTGGCACAAATTACAAAAATAACTTATTGTGTTACATATAGATGATTGTGTACCAAACAGGCCACTGCTCAGTATATGTCGAGGTAACATGTGCCACGACACTGATTTTCAGCAGCAGCCTACTTAAATTAAATGACATTTAAGGGCATCAATAATAATTTAAATTAAATGACATTTTAGGTCTTAAATATCATTTAAAATAAAAATTAAGAATAATAGATTTAAATACAAATGTCAAATTACTGAAATCAATTGGATAAATGTTGTGAAGCAAAATGAAAGCCAAAAAAATTTAATTAAATAAAAATTTAGATCGTATGAAATGATGCTCAAAATCAACCTTTCTTGCCAAATTCTTGCGACCCTCATTACAACTTTTGCACATCCAATAAATATTTCCTGTGTTTAACTTTAAAAGTGCAAAGCACATGACGGATTGACAGTACCGCGTGCAAAGAGTTCCCCGAACAACCGAAGACAGAGGACCGCGCCGCGCGCTGGCCTACGTTGCCACCGACTTACTCTGGCTACTATTCCTACACGAACAAATAAATTTGGTGACTCATTTCTTTGTCGTACTATTCGTAAGTGGAATTCTTTGCCTGCACACGTGTTACCTCCTTCCTACAATCTGGAGTCCTTTAAGAGAGGCGTGAAGAAGCATTTTTGCAGGCCGGTAAGGTGAGGATGGTTGGTGTGGCAGTTTATAACTGCTGTACCAGCTATCTTCGCGTTTGGACTTTATCACGATTTAACATCAGGTGGGGTAGAGTCATTTGCCTACCTGGATATATAAAAAAAAAAACACATAATAGATTAAAAGTACTGCGTGCAAAGAGTTCCTCGAACAATAGAATACACCGGGAGATCGGAATAGACCATTTAATATAAATTACAACACAACATAACCTTACTAATTTTCTTTCATAGCGTGCGTTTTAATAAATTTTCGGGCAACAAAAATGTACGCACAATGTTGGCGGACATTTCTTTCATGATACAGGGACAGGGATTCAAGGAAGGGCGGACGTATGATATTAAACGCTTTAACTACTACGGCGTTCGGATGATGTGCGGCTTTATCGAAGCAACGCCTTCATATACTTTGTGATGGAGTCTAATATAAGGCTCGTAGCGTTTAAGCCTTCACCGAGTTACCCCTCCAACTTACATGCTCGTCGGGAAGAGACACACACGCACCCACACATATATAATACTAGCGGCCCGCCCTCGCTTCGCTTCGGTGTAGAGTTGAAGTGTAGACTACAGTTTTTGTTCTCAGGCTTGTATTATACACAATGACATTCATCTATGATTCTTCTTATACCTGCATGCAAAGTCTCAGCCCGATCGGTTTAAAATTGAAAAAGTTTCATACAAACTTTCATTCCCTATTTTATCCCCTTGGGGGTAGAATTGATCAAAATCCTTTCTTAGCGGATGCCTACGTCATAACATCTACCTGCATGCCAAATTTTAGCCTGATCCGTCCAGTGGTTTGGGCTGTGCGTTGATAGATCACTATGTTAGTCAGTAACCTTTGAGTTTTACATATATAGATATAGTCGTGTGACACTCGTGACGCATTTCCGTTTCATCTTTTCCATATACAAAATAATTTTACCTACTCTTGGCGCAAGTGGATGGCTTTGTATCTCTAGTGGGGGTGCTCTGTGGGTCAAGCCTGGCGTGACCTTGTAAAGCACCCTTCTTACTGTATTCAAATAGGACTGAAAACGTAATGAGGGTATTGTGGATGGAAAAATCTATTCAAAATTAAGCTAGAGACGAGATTTTAAGTCAATTATAATAGATATATTATACATATACATACTAGCTGACCCAGCGAACTTCATATCGCCATAAAATAGTCGCAGGTGGTAGAAGCGAAAATTTAGGGTTCTATGTATTTTTAATACCACATTATAAAAAAAAATAGGCAAAAAAAATAAGGGGTGTCTAATATATTGCTACAGCGGCCGACTAAGGTAAGGGAGAGAGGGGTGAGCAATCGCGCGAGTGACATGTGGAGGCGTTTTGTATCGGCGCATTGAGTGGCCGGTGCGGGCCACAAGAAGCGAGCAACGACGATTTGTAGCGTGTGGCGGCCACCGGCGTACCGTGTGTGGCGAGTCCATATAAAATGTGTGAAAACTACAAGTAATACATGCCGGTGGCGGCGTTTTGTAGTTTTGGTCGGTGGCCCGTGTGCGCCGACACTTACTAATAACGTTATATTGTACTATTATGAAATTTTATTTTTGCTTTATTTTTCGTTTGTAGGTATTTTTTCCTTTATGTTTAATGCTTTTTATTATTCGCTGGTTTGGTTACTACAGGGTGTAAAAAATCCTATGACAAAGAGTAAAACTACGCATTCTATACACCCAAACAAGTAATATTACAAAATATTATACGTGGGAAACATTTGTATTTTTAAGTAAAAAAAATACATTTTTTTTTCCAGTACGCAATTTATAGCGCGGCGCGCTACTGTGGCGCTACGCAAAAAATGTGCCTGTGTCTTTGTGTGTGCGTGTCTGTAAGTGCGTCGATAAAAAAGTTTCTAAATAACGTATTTATAAAAATATTGAAAAAAAAAAATGTGACTTTGACCTTCAATATCTCCATAACCATAAATTTCCCAGGTATGGTCCAGAAGAAAAAAAAGATCGTCATGATGTGGAACATACGTGGCTTTCGGCTTCGTTAAAAGTTTTTTTACACCCTGTATATGTCAGTATTTTTATTAAAAGGTGAGAGCGATTGCTAAAATTCATCAGAGTGTTGGTCTTTTTGTCTCGTCATTGTGTCTGATCTGGCCTATGACCCGAATTGTGAAGTAAATTTTCTACAGATATAGGAAGGAAGATTATGGGAAGGTGGGAACACGTGCGCCGGTAAAGAATTCCACTTACGAATAGTACGACAAACAAATGACTCACCAAATTTCTTTGTTCGTGTGGGAATAGTGGCCGCAGTAAGTCTGTGGCAACGAAGGCCAGCGCGCGTGGTTCTCTGAAGAAAAGGTGACGGAGGGATAAGGGAGAATAGCTCCTCAGAACACTTGCCGTGGTAAAATCGGGAGAATGCGCTTAATGATGCTACATCGCGGCGTAATTGTAGAGACTCGAGTTTCTTAGTTACCTCTTCATCGCCAATGATGCGGGCAGCGCGCCGCTTCAACCTATCCAAAGCATCGAGTAATTACTTAGCGGAGCCATCCCAGAGGTGCAAGCAATATTCCACATAGGACCGCACTTGCGTTTTGTATAATAAGCACAGTTGTTCGGGTGTGAAAAAACGCCGCACCTTGTTAGGACTCCGAGTTTGCGTGAAACTGTTTTTATCACGGTTTCGATGTTACTATTTGGCTTCAGTTCTGAGCGAATTTACATACCGAGCATGGTACTGTTGCTCTGTAGCGCCAGTGTTGTGCCCTGAAGAGAGGGAAGGGGAAGGAATTGCGCCGTTTTTGCCGTGAAAGCGCAAGCCTGAGTTTTCTTGGCATTGAACTCAACCAAGTTCCTGGTACCCCATTCGGAAATGTGGTCCAAAGCCTGATTAAGTTCAACGACAAGATTCTCCCGTTTCTCCCTGGTTCTACCTGTCCAGCCGCTGCGTGTCCAAAGTATCTCGCATGCACTGTACTATCGTCTGCATAACAATGAATGTTCGCAAGTGAAATAAAAATCATTAATATGGAGCAGAAAGAGTGTGGGGGATAGAACGGCGCCCTGAGGAACACCGGAATTCACTCAAATGAACTGCGAACTACATTCGTCTGTAAGGACACGAATTCTACGCTCATGCAGGAAGTCAGGCGCAGAGCTGAGCAGGCAGACCGTATGCAGGAAGCTTGGAGAGAAGGCTTTTGTACTAGACCCTGTCAAAAGCCTTAGCGATGTCAAGGCTAATAGCGAGACTCTTCCAGCTTGTCTATAGCTTCACTCCAGATGTGTGTCACATACGCTAGCAGGTCACCCGTCGAAATACATTAATGATAAATTATTAACTTATGCATCTACTGTGCTTACGTTACGGAACCCTAAAAAGAGTAAATAGTAAAAACGAAAATAACTGAGATTGGAATTTATCCAGAGGTAATAATGCTCGCAGCACGGAGAACTCTCCCCGGAATTCGGGTAACCTTTTTTCCGGGACATCCCCTCTGAAAATTTAAGAGTTCATCCCGGTATCGTAGCTTCTTATTTGCTCCAAATTTCTGGATAGATATTGAGGAAAACAGGGGGGGATAAAATTTCACAAAACAAAAGTAATGTAAAACACAAGGAAATGATGATTAATTTGAATAAAGAAAATATATATTTTCAATACATTTGCTCAAAAATTGCATTTACGGATTTAGTATACATTGTTGAGGAGATCGATGGCGCAAGTGGTTAGCGCGTTCGGCTGCGATCGTTGAAGTTAAGCTACTTTCGCAGTGGTCGGTCATTGGATGGGTAGCCAAAAATTTACTATCTCGAGTTCCTCCGTGCTTCGGAATACACGTTAAGGCGTTGGTCCCGGCTGCATCTGCTATCGTTAGCACCTACCAATCCGCACTGGGCCCGCGTGGTGGGTCATGTCCAATCTCCTTATTTCATCCATAAAGAAAGCCTGTGCCCCAGCAGTGGGGACATTAATGGGCTAGTGATGAATGACGAAAATTACATAGATCGAAAGTTCAAAATTACTTAATATTAATATTGTGCAGTAAAACGTTTTACCGCACTCTCCCATCCATGACGTCGTGTGTATCATTTATGTTTTTTTTTATTTCGGTCTAACCTCCATGGAAACACTTTTAACTTTTGTCTCACTAAAGATACGGAAATATGTAGTTCTAATTTTCACCACCTGCACGTGACGCCATTTGGAAATGCGCGCTATTTCCTTATTAGAAAAAGTCTGCGTCATTACTTATATTAGGTATAGCTACTGTTTTCTCGCAAATGTCTTGAAAAACGTTGTATGACATTCGTGCGGAGTTGTTATTTACAATCTCGTGACTATGATAAACCCTTTGGGGCTTACATTGGTCTGCTCGTTTGTAATAAACAACTAGGGATGTCGAAAGTTGAAAAAAATATCGATATATCGATACATCGATCTTTTAAAAAATATCAATATCGGCTTCGATATATCGCGAAAAAAACATCGATATATGGGACCAATTTTCCCAAAAATATCGTACAGTAGCTCACGAAATATGACACGCGGAATAATAATGGAACGAAAATTATCTCCCTAAAAATAGACCCTATTTTCGAATGATGACATAGACAATACTAAATACAGCACAGATCATAGATATGTTGAATATCATTAATCTGAGATCCAGTTACGATTTTTTCAGATACGAATTTAGTTAGATCGTGATATGCCGCTTATAATTAAAAAAATATCGTTTTTGATACGAATTTCGATATTGGTTATTTTGTATCGATGTATCGATATATCGAATCAAAATATATCGGAAAAAAATATCGATATATCGAACAAAAAATATCGATATATCGATACATCGATATATTTTCAACAAGCCTATAACCAACTTACCGCACTTATATCATTAATAACTATAACGGTATGTTTTACGGTAATTCATATTTTTTAATCGACTTCAAGAAGGACGAGGTTCTCAATTCGTTCTGTTTGTTTTATTTTATAAATGTACACCGATTACTGCAAGATTTCTGATCTGATTCATGTGATTATTTTTTTCCGATACAGGATAATGAGGGCTACCGTTTTCTGTCTCACCAGATGGCGCCACTGTTGAGTGAGGTCCTAAATTGTAACTTTTAAAGTTTATTAATACGCACATGAAATCAAAGGCTACATTTAGATCGTATTTTAACACAAAAGAACCATATCCTAAACATAATAGGCCATGCCACAGTGACGCCCAGTTCCGTTTTATTCGGAAAAAATGGGAACATAATCATTTTTCTAAGCTCAAATTTTTAATAACTGACATTCATTGCCACATAACTCATATGTGCCATAATTAAGCCAAATTGTTACCAATTATTCACAACATTATTTTCAAGTCAACCAACAAGCAATAACATTTGACATTTCGGAGACCTCACGCTACACTAGCGCCTCTAGCGGCGGATTCATACGCGATAGCCCTCATTGCCATTTCGTCATCAGCCTATCAATGGCCCCACTGCGGGGGCACAGGCCTATTCCATTCCCTATGGATGAAATGGTTGATGAGCATTTCGTAAAATTATATTTTAAGAATTTAACTGCTAGATGTTTAAAAGTAAAAAAAAATATACTAGAGTAAAAGTGTGGGTTACCTACAATGCGAAAAGATGCAGCCTAAGAAATTCAAGAGAAAATTGGACACGAACAATTAGGGCCGCGGTGGCATAATGGTCAGTGCATCGCAACTGATTATGAAACACTGCATTCCGGCGATTCATTTTTTATTGAAGTTATACTTCTTTAGGCGCGTTATGAAAAAATGATGAGAGTGAGATGCGCGCGCATCACTGTAACCCAAAAGTGACACCATGAAGTTGGCCGCGGGCGCGTTATGAAAAAATCATGTGAGTGAAATTTCGAGATGCGCGCGCATCACTGTAACACAATAGTAACACCATGAAGTTGGCCGCGGGCGCGTTATGAATGTTAGTGTCTTATCCACTGTCAATGGTGGATTATTAACCACTAAGTGGTTATTATTAGACATCTGTTCGAAAGGTACTTTGAACGATCCACGGAGCTCCATAAGATGATCGCGTTGTCAAAAACAATGTTGGCACGCTCGTCGCCTCTGATCACTGTTTTCATATTTATAATATTTATCCACATGTTTCTAGTTTCTATATAGACACAACGTGTTTTAGTTACTTACAAGTGCTAATTACATATGAACTAATAACTTAAATTCAGTAGTGATTTTAATTGAATATTTTGAATATTTATTTAATTTTTCAAATTAAAACTGAACTTAATTGACTGTGTTAACTATCCTTTTCCAGTCCTTTTATTATTTTATTGTAATTATTAATTATTTGCATGCAATTAAAAAATATTTTTAATGATGCTAAAGAAGTATAACTTCTCACGCGCGTACATAAGTTACACGCATCCATTTTTTTATATATATTTTACACATAACTGTACTGGTATTATATGGCCTTTATTGTAAAATCATTATTGTACCTATGTTTATAAATTATTTTATTCTATTCTATAGCCAGTCAACCAATCCATACATTTTGCGATCTAACCATTATGCACTGTGGTAAAAAAATCTAGTCGCATTGTGATGTGGTCAAATAAAATCTAGTAAAATTGCGATCTAGTCATTATGCGATGTAGTCAATTAAAGATCTAGACATTATAGTCATTAATGGAGGTTAACCACACTGTGATCTAGACAACCTGAAATCAACCCACAGTTACAATGGCGGCCGAGAGGAAAATAATAATTAGTTATATTATATACTAGTGGCCCGCCCTCGCTTCGCTTCGGTGTAGAGCTGTAGTGTAGACTATAGTTTTTGTTCTCAGGCTTGTGCTATAAACAATACTTTATTTATATAATTCCACGTGTTATTGTGATTCAACCATAAAAGATAGACATATGCTGTTGCGGGATATTTTTTAGACAATTTTATGTAGAATATTTCCGTTATACATGATTTCTATGTAACTTTAACCATTAAGGCTGCACACGCGACGGAAGCTTAAAAAATGGAGTAACTTCTCCCGTTTTCCCAACATTTCCCTTCACTACTCTGCTCCTATTGATTGTAGCGTGATGAAAAGTATACCATAACCTGCTCAGGAGTATGAAGAATAATTGTACCAAGTTTCGTTAAAATCCGTCGAGTAGTTTTTGTTTCTATAAGGAACATACACACAGACAGACAGACAGACAGACAAAAATTGGACTGATTGCATTTTTGGCATCAGTATCGATCACTAATCACCCCCTGATAGTTATTTTGAAAATATATTTCATGTACAGAATTGACCTCTCTACAGATTTATTATAAGTATAGATATGTTTAAATAGTCAGGTCATAAGTATTGTCACTCAGGAAAAACTTTTCTTTTAGAATGCTGGCCACAAAAAAGTTTATTGAATTCGAATTCAGAATTGTTCATGAAAATAAAAATGTATACTTTTTAGAATTTTACTCATTTTTAAATATGGAGTGGACGCTTAAAAAAGAAGCAGTTATTGCGTTGCATCGTTGCGGTTACGCGCCAATTCAAATTTTTGACATACTGAAAAATTTGAATATAACTAAAAGATTCGTTTATCGTACCATCAAACGATACAATGAAGACTCCAGTGTAGATGACAGGTCAAGAAGTGGTCTGTTAGGACTCCAACAGTGATAAAAGCTGTGAAGGCGCGAATTCAAAGAAATCCCAAACGTAAGCAGAAACTGTTGGCCCTTCAGATGGGGTTAAGCAGAACCACGGTGAAAAGGGTGTTAAATGTAGACTTAGGGCTTAGGGCATATCGAAGAAAAACAGGACATCGTTTGAATGCTCGTCTAATGGACCTGAGACTGAAGAGATGCCGCGCTTTGTTGAAGCGGTACGCGGGAAAAAAATGTCGGGAAACTCTTTTTTCGGATGAAAAAATTTCTACCGTACTAACAGAACTACAACAAACAAAATGATAAAGTGTACGCACACAGTAGTGAAGAAGCGAGCAACCGTATTCCGCGTGTCCAACGAGGTCATTTTCCATCCTCGCTCATGGTATGGTTGGAAATTTCTTATTGGGGCTTAACAGAGGTAGATTTTTGTGAGAAAGGTGTAAAAACGTATGCAGTTGTGTATCAAAATACAGTCCTGACGAACCTTGTGGAACCTGTTTCTCATACTATGTTCAATAACAGGCACTGGGTATTCCAACAAGATTCGGCGCCAGCTCATAGAGCGAAGAGCACACAAGACTGGCTGGCGGCGCGTAAAATCGACTTCATCCGGCACGAAGACTGGCCCTCCTCCAGTCCAGATTCGAGTCTAACGGACTACAAAATATGGCAACAGTTGGAGGAAAAGGCGTGCCAAAGCCTCATCCCAATTTGGAGTCACTCAAGACATCCTTGATTAAGGCAGCCGCCGATATTGACATGGACCTCGTTCGTGCTGTGATAGACGACTGGCCGCGCAGATTGAAGGCCTGTCATTTTGAATAAACTAACGCGGAGGTCATTTTGAATAAACTTTATTGCCATAAGAATCTATGTTTTGTTAAGTTCATTTTGGTATATAAATGGTTACATAATGAATAAACTTGTTTGAATTATTTTATATTAAACATGTGACAGAATTTATGACCCGACTAGGTATATATATATGTATAACTGTTAGTTGTTTATATCAAAAGAAAATTATACTAGATAAATACATGCGGACCAGGCAGCAGACGGGACTTGAACCGCAACAATAAAATTAAAACTTAAATAATAATTAGCCCAAAAGGCTACACAAAGCTAATCTCAGCTCTGCAACAAATAATCGTTCCAAATGAACAACGTTTACCCAACTTTTTGACCCGGTTAGCTAAAACACTGACAATGCCACAACCCAATTAGGGAACAATCCGGATCAATTTCACGGCCCACACATCATTAAACATGTATGTGAAGCTTTTGGAAATACTCTATAGACGCTTAAGCCACACGAGTACAGAGGGACACGAACAAAGCTTCATAAAATAGGCTAGTTGACTCATGTCAATTTGCACTATACAATTTGTTTATTAAGCTATTGTATAGCTAAAGAAAAGTTTACTAGAAAAAAAGGCTAGGAAAATTTCGACGCGGCTAATAGGGCCGTGGTAGCATAATGGTCAGTGCATTCGCCCGGATAGCGAAGGATGCGGGTTCGAATCCCGTCCGCTGCCTGGTCCGCGTGGATTTTTTTCTAGTAAACTTTTCTTTAGATTTAAAAATCTAGCAGTTAAATGCTTAAAAAATAAATAAAATCATAACTATTGTATAGCTTTTATCGCGGGCTTTGTGCGCGGTGACCGAATCAAGAAATTCCGTAAAGAAAAAAACCTTACGAGAGTGCATATATCAATAGAACACAATTTTCGTCGTTCCGTTATCGATCCAAACGGCGCAGTATATTGAATTTTTGCCGCGGGACCAACGTTCGACGCATCACCGCGGTCGTCGGTTCAAATCCCGCACTCGTATTTTTTATTTTATTACTTTTTTCCTTTTTTTATGTATTTATTTTAGATCCCAGCACCTGTTCTTATTTTTATTTGTCTCCCTTTTATTTAGGCTTTATAATTTAAATTTTTGGACTGTAGAGCTTGTGGAAGTTTTTTGGCACTGGGCAATGCTGTTGTTTGCTGTGCTTGCCCAATAAAATATCATAAGGCCTACATCTATTAATATCAAAGAAAAAACGAATTAATATCAAAGAAAAAAAATGGTTGCCTGTAAAGTCGGTTTTACGGGCGAAGATTTTACGTGACAACGTCTTTTTCTCGGTAGAATATTTATTGATATGAATATAATTAAATTGCACAATAGGAACAAGGAATTGAATGAAAATAAGAATTGCACAAATTTTAACTATAGAAATATATTTTGTTTACTAAAACATTGTACATGTAAACTTAAACTTAACACGAGAGACTCATCGTAACGTTACCGAGCGTTACACTTTTTCATAAGTGACTCCCAGCCGCAACCTAATTTAAGACGTTGTCACGTCAAAAAATACTGCATAAATAAAATAAATAAATAATTAAAATTGCATAAGTTGACAAAAATACTATGCAATAGCTTTACCGCGGCAGTCCCCGAGTGCCACACGTATTTTTTTATTATAATGTTTGGTATGAGGAACCTAAATACATCAATTTCACTTCATAAAATTAGAAGATGGTTGTATTAATTTAATTAGAAAAATGGTTTTTTAGTCTATGCTTTTTAAACACTCAAAACGCTGTCCACCATGATTGTGACGTTAACAACTTAGTAAATGTATTAATAAACAACTAAACGTCATTGTCGCGTTACTGTGGTGTCTTTCGTCGGACTAAAATATATCTAAAAACTCTTACATCTTGCATTAAAAATTTTCGTTTATTGGTTTTGTTGACTAAATTAATGCTGGACGCCGGATTTGTGAAAGCAGAAACGACAAAACACATTGACTTAGTAGGTACATTATAACCTTAAAAATTGTATTTTTAAAATTTAAATATTATTCAATAAGTTCTCACATTAAAGTGATCTTTGCTAAAAGAAATAAAGTAAAATTGCAGGATTTAGCAAGTTTTAAACATGACTGTGTTCATGTGTAGGTAAGTGTATTTCTCTAGACAATTTAAACCACAGTATTATAGTATTGTTTTCTGGAGTCTTTAACGATGTGTTTCTACATTCTCGTAGATATAATACAATCATGATAATTATTATATTTATCATGAAATCTATTAGAAATCATGGTTTTATAATACAAATTTAGATTCGAGTTATTTCCTACGTGCTTTCGAATGTTTGTTTACGATGTGGTTGACGTCATAGCATAGATAATCTATAGATTAAAATGGCCGACAGCGTTTTTGTATGTCCATGAACAATCTATTTAAAAAAAAATACTTAGAGGGGGAAATGTCTAGGCTACTCGGATTCTGCTCTCTCTTGTAGTTTTGTGCTACATGAGAGGGCCGCAGAAGGGCCTGCGAGGGGAACGCCTAGGTATTCCTTTCGCAGCGGACGAGGAGCGGTGGGCAATAGGCCGCGCACTTAGCACCCAGCGCGGGCAGTCCTGAGATGCAGATCACCAGAGATACCCCGTGTGATCCCTGCCGTGGAGCCCTGGCTAGGCCGGGAGACTGTTGAGTGCGGAGACGCGATTACACCCTCAATGGGGATCTCGCGGTTCCGCGCTTATCAGCGTAGAGGGTATTCGCAGGGTTTCTTAGCGGATAGTATGTCGTAAGCGATCGTAAGCCGCGCGGACTGCTCAACGGCTTTTCCATTTCGCTGCTGTGAGACTTACGAGAGGCTAGGTGTGAGGTCCGTTCGTTGGTGGACCCCTTAAGGGCGCCAACGTATGTAAATAGAGATTTTCCCTGGGAAATAAATAAAAAGTCTGCTCGGACTCCACCGACTTCTCGTCGTATGCGTCTACCTTCCCATCTCCTGGGAGGAGGAAACGGGAGATGCAGACGACCAGGAGAGAGGGCGCTTGCCCCTGCACCGATAACGAAGAGAGAGGGGCGGGGAGAACTGGGCTACCTCTTCCATACTCCGCCAGTGAGCTGGTGTGGGAACGCCAAGTCAGTATTGCACGGTTCCTGTGATCGGGCCATGACCCACCACGTAGCCTCAGTGCGGATTGGTGAGGAATCCTTTCTTCTTTCTTTCTGCTTTCGGCAATGATTATTTGATATATTAAAATTAATTTTGCCTGAAACACAGGACTATCCTAGTTCAGACACAGTTAGTAATAGCACCGAAGAACAATATTATGACCTGTATTGTTAGTTTAATTTAATAAAGTATCTCTATGTGTAACGTTGACTAGCATATTTCTTAAGTGACAAATTGTAACTAACATAGATTGATCAATGTAATGTTTTAATAAGTTTGATTTGAATAAAACTAGTTTTTACGGGTTAATGCACGAAACTTTATTTATTTATTGACGTTTCGCAGCCTTTTCAGGTCTGCATCGTCAGAATAATGATTCATTCATTATTAAGTTTTATTTAATGAGTGATGTGCGTGAAAACCTAAGAAACAAGTTTGATTTGATTTGTATCCGCTCTCGGTCCTATCCGCATTGAACCCATTCTGCACTGGGTCCATTCGGCATTGAGCGGACGGGGTGTAAATAGAAAAATCTTATGGAAAAGATGTACAGATATGCGTCACATGAGTGTGTGGGATGCGTCGGCAAATGCTGAAACGCTACGAGCGTCATGAACGTCGCACGCGATAAAAATATATATATACTTATATATCAGTCATGCGTGCGGCTCCATTCCCCTATGCCTTATGCACCGCCTAATGTAAGGTTATTTAAGAAAAGAAGTTTCACTTCAGATGTGTCGTCCGTGCACATTAATTTTGGTTTATTAAGATTATAATAACAATCTATTAATTAAAACATGTTTTAACGGGTTAATGCACGAAACTTTATTTATTTATTGACGTTTCGTCGTCAGAATACTGATTTTTATTAAATTTTGTCGAGCTACCTTCGAAAGACTTTTATTGAGCTAGGTTATTACATTGGAAGATTTAAAAAAAAAATTGTCTATGTATGAATTTAATAGTTAATTTAGTTAATAAAGTAGGTACTTTATTTAAAATTCTTCTTTGTAATTTTGAGTTTATTTATTTGACCCTAACTACCGTAAACTACCACCGATTTTAAAATTGGGAGACCTTTCTGAGAAGAACCGGCGAAACAAACTCAGAGAGGCTTTCTATCTCCTTCTTATGTTATATCATGCAAACAAAAAGATCTATCTGATCGTTTAGAAATTAATGTTGATTATTGAAATCATCAATTATACCTTTTCAAGGCCAGCACGTAAATATTCAAGCTAACAAGAGACGCCATTGTTTTCAAAATATTAACACTTAACAGGTCGTTAAAACGAGCGAGCTCATGCTATCACCGGTCCGGCGCCGGATGTCCGCGCTTCCGGTCCGGTCCGGTCATCCGGTTGCCGGAAACGGCCCTGATTGGGGACGGCCTGGTTGTGAACGAAACGCTGGTTCCGTATCGCATTGATCATTCTCATTGTTTTTCAGACATTTCATTCTTTAATTCGTTCAACTGAAAAATGGACTTTAGACAAGACTATAAATTCCGGAGGGAGTTTTTGCACCACACAACGTGCAATATTGTTGCTCCGTATGTCTGCACTTGAGGGGCTTGAGGAGATCGATGGCGCAGATGGTTAGCGCGTTCGGCTGCGATCGTTGAAGCTAAGCAACTTTCGCAGTGGTCGGTCATTGGATGGGTGACCAAAAATCTTCTATCTCGAGTACCTCCGTGCTTCGGAAGGCACGTCTGCAGTCGTTAGCACCTGCCAATCCGCACTGGGCCCGCGTGGTGGGATATGGCCCATTCTCCCTATTTCATCCATAGGGAAGGCCTGTCCCCCAGCAGTGGGGACATTATTAGGCTGATGATAATGTCTGCACTTAGTAATGGCAGATCGACATTTAATATAGTGACTAGCCATTCTCACTGGCATGCCAGTGATGGCTCCGTGTGTGTCATAAACCAATTCCAAAAATATTACATACCTATATATATGTATATATATATTTTAAGCATGTTTCTTCTCGATGATAAAATCTAAAGAAAATATTACTAGAAAAAAATCCATGCGGTCCAGGCAGCAGACGGGAGTTGAACCCGCACCCTTCGCTATCCGGGCGAATGCACTGACCATTATGCTACCGCGGCTATTGTGATATTATATACCTGTAATAAACTTCATATTGTCATAAACGCTCTCGAAACGTAACCGCGAAAGTGCTAGAGATCGAATTTGCCAGATCACCGCGGGTCGCGATAGAGGTCGAGTAATGCGGCTCATTCTAAAATGAGCCTTATGCAGTGCGGCGTAAGGGAGAAAGTGTAACGCGCATAACTTGTAAACAAGGGCAGATGTCGTTGCACTTTCTCTCTTGCGCTGCTCTGCATAAGGCTCATTGTAGAATGAGTCGCATTACTCGACCTCTATCGCGACCCGCGGTGATCTGGCGAATTCGATCTCTAGCACTTTCGCGGTTATGTTTCCAGAGCGTTTGTGACAATATTAAATAGAAGATAGTTGAAATACTATAACAACTAGTGGGTGCCCGCGACTCCGCCTACATGGAAATATTATTTGCCCAATCAAACCCTTAGCCATAGGGGCTAACAAACGCCTTAAGGGGGTGTATTTTGGAAAGTCCTTTCATAGCACATGCCTACATCATAATAGCTATATGTGGGTCAAATTTCATCGCAATCCATTCAGTGGCTTGAGCTGTACGTTGATAGGTCAGACAGCCAGTAATGGTTGTCTTTTAGGTGTACAATACACAGATACAGATACAGAATAGACTACCTTTTAGAAATACCATAAAATATATCATGGCATGCCAGTGCTAACACTACAAAAGGTTTGGAAAATATTGGTTCATACGGACGGAACTTTTTCTAGTCTCAAACAACTTATGTTTTTTTTTATAGCCAGGTTCGGCAAATGACTCTACCCCACCTGATATTAAGTGGTGATAGAGTCCAAGCACGAAGATTAGCTAGTATAACAGTTATAAACTGCTACACCAACCATACTCACCTTGCCGACCTTTTTTTTATAACGCAGGTAAAAAATCTTTTTACAGACGACGGCGCCTTTAAGGTTCATACCGCCGAACGGACCTCACACCTTGCTCCCGCAAGTCTTACGGAACCCCCAGTGGCTGACCACCGAGGACCCCGCAACTCTTAGGGGCGCTTTACAGCATAATATCCGCTAAAAAAGTCCTGCGAATACCTTGCACTGCTTAATGCGAAGCCGCGGGGTGCAAAATTAAATTCTTTACGGCTCTTTTAAAGGACTCGCAATACTCTCTAAAAAAAATGGGTGCGTGTACTTATGTAGGCGCGTGAGAAGTTATCCTTCTTTGGCATCGTTTAAAATTAGTTTTTAATTGCATGCAAATAATTAATTACAATAAATTAATAAAAAGTCTAGAAAAGGACACAGTCAATAAAGTTCAGTTTTAATTTGAAAAAATAAATAAATAATCAAAATATTCAATTAAAATCGCTACTGAATATAATTTATTAGAACATATGTGATTTGCACTTGTATGAAACTCAAACACGTATTCCGAATATACAAACTAGAAACATGTGGATAAATATTATAAACTAGCGGCCCGCCCTCGCTTCGCTTCGGTGTAGAGCTGAAGTGTAGACTACAGTTTTTGTTCTCAGGCTTGTATTATACACAATGACATTCATCTATGATTCTTCTTATACCTGCATGCAAAGTCTCAGCCCGATCGGTTTAAAATTGATAAAGTTTCATACAAACTTTCATTCCTTATTTTATCCCCTTGGGATTTTCTTTATATTTTTTTCCGTAAGAACCTTGTACAGAGTATTAGAAAACTACAAAAAAAAAAACAGCCAAATCGGTCAAGCCGTTTTCATGTTATGTCGTGACAACGGAAAACGGGTTTCATTTTTATATATATATATATGAAAACAGTCTCTGTTCTAAATTCAAAACTCGTAACTTTTCCCGATGTTTGTTGCACGTGTTTCCCGCGCTAGGACCGCGAGTGGCCGCGCATGCGTACGGTGCGGCGGGCGACGCGGTAATGGCAGCGCGGCACATGAAGTTGGTCGCTAAAGCGACCAACTTCATGGTGTTAAAATTTAGTGTTACATGATGCGCGCGCATCTTAAAATTTCACTCTCATCAATTTTTCACAACGCGCCTAAAGAAGTATAACTTCAAAAAAAAAATAAAAAAAATATATATATTTATTCACCAATACAAAATTTTAACTTGGCTTACAATTATACAGTGGTTTTTGCAATGAGCTGAGCTCGTAACGCAAAGACCTAACATTTCAGTTTTTCTGAATGGTTCGCATTACAATATGTTGACAAAACACGGGAGGTGAACATTGTGAGTGAGACAAAAAATAGTAAAATTATTAAAGTAACTTTAAACATTTTTCGAGGAGCTCGATGGCGCAAGTGGTTAGCGCGTTCCGCAGCGATCGTTGAATTTAAGCAACTTTCGCAGTGGTCGGTCATTGGATGGGTGACCATAATTTACTATCTCGAGCTCCTCCGTGCTTCGGAAGGCACGTTAAGCCGTTGGTCCCGGCTGCATCTGCAGTCGTTAGCACCCACCAACCCGCACTGGGCCCGCGTGGTGGGTCATGGCCCAATCTCCCTATTCCATCCATAGGGAAGCATGTGCCCCAGCAGTGGGGACATTAATAGGCTGATGATGAAACATTTTTACTGAAAATTTTTACAAGTTACATATATATTTAATAAAAAATCCTCGAATTATAATTACTATATGTGTGTATATGTGAGTGTGAGTGTGTGTGTGTGCGAGTGTGGATGTGTGTGTACGAGTGTGGATGTGTGTGTGTGAGTGTATGTGTATGCGCGCATGGGTGTGTGCCTGTGATAATTTTCAACTCGCCCATAGTTAAGAAAGTAGTCAACTTACAGACCTGATTATGTCCTCTGTTTCCTGATATGACAGATCCATGAGCCAAGAGGAAACCATCCTTTTGCCGATAAAAAGGAAAAGAAACACAAAAAGAAAAATGTGTAAAAAATATATATAAGCGCGAAAAAATAAACGTGCTTTTAAAGCAAAAAAAGAAAAATATGAAAAGACACACCAAATATAAACAAGTAAACAAAGACCTGCAACAAAGTGGGGAGCCAATGATTTAACAAAAAAAAAAAAAAAAAAAAAAAAAAAAAAAAAAAAAAAAAAAAAAAAACCATCCTTTTGCCACAAATTATAGACTGAAGGTGAAGATTAGCAAAGAAGCGACAAATCTTATTGTAAATGATACTCTCTGTTATTCCATTTCGCAACAGAGAAATTCTCAATATTATTACTACTATCCGGGCGTGGTATCGTTATCAAAAGTTTAGCAGGCAGCGCCGTTGATGTTTAGGTATAATCTAACTTGTGTCTCGGGCAATCAAAGTTGAGAGATGAGTGATACCCATGGGGCGGCTGGGTAAGTAATAATATAACGCCACAGATCACTCTCAGCAGAGTCGGCATCATGATCTTATCTTTTGGAGCGAAGTTCCTTACGGCAGGCTTGGAGGGGATAGGAATTTTGCTGCGCGACCGAACTGAAAAAAATGTGATAGTAAAACCGTAAGAAAAAATCCGTGGAAAATAGTGCGTGGAATAAAACCGTTAAATGGGACGTGCGCAGGCGCGACAGTCGCATACACAAGCGAGTTTGCAATTTGTGTCGATTCTACATTAGCCGAAGGAACTTCGTTCCTACCTGGTGTCCCACGACACCAAATCATTTCTTTTCTTACTTAGAAAAAATTGACAAAGGGGCGGTACTGGGCCATATTTCACAAAGTCGACGAAATCATAAACAAGGCAGGCATTTTGTAACAATTGTCAATAGGGTATTTGAAAGTATTAAAAATAAAGTGCCAATTGTTAGCATCTGTATTTAGAATGAATATTGGAAGGAGTTTTTACTATTTTTACGGAAAAAATATTCATAATTTTACTAAAAACCCACGATAAAGATAATAGTTTTCTTGTCAATTGTCACGTGACCCACAACGCTTGGGATTGGTGGCGCCTAAAATGACGTCACACGCAAGTAAACTTCCGGTTAAAGTGTCATTAGATGGTATGGTTTGACGTTTCAATGACAGTCGTGTGACGTCACACATCAGTGAGACGCCATATTGTCCAGAGATACGTTTTTCGCGGCAACTTGAAAATAGAGCTTTTGATTTAGTTTTTTTTACCGAAATACACATCATAATGATGAATATCTATCTTTTTATAGACTCTATAAACATTAGTAAATAACGTGAGATCGTCTTCTAAAACTTGTAAAATAACCTATTGTCTGTATCTCAATTTAGCGACAATTATAGTTGCGGAACAAAGGTTTTTTAAGTCGACGTACTTGTCAAATTCGGTAATTCTTGACATGAGATCGGGGCTGTGTTAGATTTGCGTTACATTTGTAGAATTTTATTTTAAACGCAGCCATCAGGGTCGCGGTACCATAATAGTCAATGCATTCTCCCGAATAGCGAAGGACCCTTCAATATTCGGGCGAATGCACCGTCCTCCACCGTGACACCGCTGCCTGCTGCTGCCGACTGCCAGGTCTGCATGGATTTTTTTCTAGTAAAATTTTCTTTAGATTAAATCATCATCATCATCAGCCTATTAATGTCCCCATTGCTGGGGCACAGGCCTTCCCTATGGATGGATTAGGGAGATTGGGCCATGACCCACTACGCGGGCCGGGACCATCGGCATAACGTGCCTTCCGAAGCACGGAGGACCTCGAGATAGTAAATTTTTGGTCACCCATCCAATGACTGACCACTGCGAAAGTTGCTCAACTTCAACGACCGCAGCCGAACGCGCTAACCACTTGCGCCATTGAGCTCCTAGATTAAATAATACTATTTAATAATAGTAATTTGGCTTGGTGAGACAAGCGGGTACCTTTGTGTGCGGACTCTACAGGGGTTGCTCTGTGTGTAACATTGACCAATATGGCCGTGAGTGTTAGTTCAAGGGGAAGCACATAGATGGCAGTTATTTTTCTATCGGCAAAGTTAGAATAGTTAGGGTGTTTATGAAAATTTACGTCATCAGTTGGCACCGCTGTGACGTGAGGTCTTTTCTATGAAGTTTTAGGTGCGAACTAATGGAACGAAAATTTAAATTGATTAATCATAGGAGAACTTAACTTTTTAACAAACCAATCAGTGAGTGAACTGTCTATCATCTCCCGTTTTCATACCCTTAAGGTTTGTTTTTTTTTCCAAATTCAAATGAGACAAACTTCGGGGTATGCCCTTTCTAAAAAAAAACGAAGGGTAGCACTCCGGCAGTGCCGGCAGAAGTGAAAACTTGAATATTAACGTTGTGCATTTTTGATATTTTGGAATGGTTAGGGAAGAATTTTGCACGAATTGCTTTAATTATCAGTATAAAAGTAATATCATATATGTGATAGAATACAATATTTATTTATTGCGCTATCGTACACAAACATGACAATTTATATAACATTAGAAAAGTTTATCTCTCAGAAAATCAACTTACATGAATCTCGTTTAAGCGCACTTAGCGACATCTATTGTAAAGAAATCAACTTACATGAATCACATTTAAGAGCACCTAGCGACATCTATTGTAAAAAAAATGCATTTTGTTCGCAATAAAGCTGCCACGTGGACGTCCTAGATAGAGACTTATTATTATAATACGGTAATATAAAATATTACTGTTTCGTCCAATATATTGAAAGTCAACAACCTTTCCAATTTTATTGTGTGTCATGATGCGATCAGCCCACGTGTTTAACCTGACGCGAGTTTTACATTTTTGAACCATACAAAAGAAAGTGTACAACGCCGCTGAAGAAGTTTTCACTTGAAGAATTATCAAAATCGGACTGCTCTGTAAAAAGTTAACCGTAGTCATACACAGAAAAATGTATATACGCGTCGACTTGAAAACCTCCGTTTTTGTGGTAGTTTAAAATGGAATCTGAATTCCAAAGTTTATTTTTATTTGGTCAAGTGTATTTGTCTATTCCCTTGGTTCCGAACCTGTAATTACCCCTCCGGGGGGAAATCAGCCATACTTCGGGGGTAACAAAAAACCTAATTATTTAGTCAAATCTAAATAATAAGAAAATACTATACAATAATACTTCTAAACGCGCTCCTTCTTGCTAGCGAGCCCGCGGGGTGCTGAGTGTGGGAAGCGGGGCGAGATTATCTCCTGATGATGACATTATTAGAGACGAAGATGTTGCGGCCAAATTGGAATTTCTTGGACTGATGATAACATTTTAGAGTCGGGGTAAAATCTGTTTTCCTAACAGGTTACAGGGGTAGCAGTATTGGAAAGGTTAGGAAATACTGGTCTATTCATACACTGTTTGCGAACATCACTACATAGTATAAAACAAAGTCGCTTTCTCTGTCCCTATGTCCCTTTGTATGCTTAAATCTTTGAAACTACGCAACGGATTTTGATGCGGTTTTTTTTAATAGATAGAGTGATTCAAGAGGAAGGTTTATATGTATAATACATGCATAATATAGTAGAGAAACACTGATAATTTTAGAGGTTTTTAATATAAGGTCGTAAATAAACACATTTTCTTGCGCTTACATTGCAAACGCTGGCTGAACCCAACGAGATAGATCAAAATAATGTACTACAGTATTGTACACCTTAAAAAGGTCTACAAAAAAGTCCGCGATGGTATATGCCTATCTCTTTGGTATAACCCACAATAACCATTTTTTAATTACTTATTACGAGAAAATAATTTGTGCGTGTAATATAGATTAATATAACCCTCTACAGCATGTAATTCAAATGAATATTTTCGAAGATAAATATTACAGATTTAAAATGCAGGAACATACCGGCTCGGGCAGTACTGGCCGGGGGGCTGGCGGCGGCGCGTGTCTTTAGTAATTAGGTATTTAAAGAAAGGCATTGTGTTTAATTGAAACCTGAGAACAAAAATATAATCTAAACTACAGCTCTACACCGAAGCGGAGAGAGGGCGGGCCACTAGTCAAATATAAATTTTACCGCATACATCTGCTAATTAACAAGAGTGTCAATATCAGTAACGGGCGTGCTACGCCCATAGGGACATTCATTTCACTAATTGGTGGTTTTTTACGGCGGTGTTCCGGTGAGCCGGAAAACAAATGTTGTATACTTTTGTTTCATTTTGTATACTAGCAACCTACCTCGCTTTTTCACACTGTATTATTAACAGTTTTCTTTATCTAATGAAAATTTAACTAGAAAAAAATCCACGCGCACCATGACCCGTCTGCTGCCTGGTCCTTTTGTTTTTTTTCTAATTAAATTTTCTTTAGATTTAAACATTTAGCAGTTAAATGCTTAAAAGATAAATAATATAGTTTTTTTTATGTTAAAAGTGTTTTATGCAATATTCCATTTAAAAGTTCAGAAATTATTTTATTTATTTTTTAAGCATTTAACTGCTAGATGTTTAAATGTAAAGAAAAGTTTACTATAAAAAAATCCACGCGGACCAGGTCCCGTCCGCTGCCTGGTCCGCGTGGATTTTTTTCTAGTAAACTTTTCTTTAGATTTAAAGTTCAGAAATATTATATACCTAAGCTGGGTAAATTAAAACAAGCATTATTTTGTTTAGATAGATAGACAGACATCGTATTACATCATGTGGCACTTAAGAGATCTTAATAAAACGCGAGCTAGTGCCTAAAATGGCAGCTACCGAAATCGGAAGACAGATTTCATTTTACAGAATCGGCCTTCAGACTTCAACAATCTCAAACTATATAAGTATAGAAAAGTTTACTAGAAAAAAATCCACGCGGACCAGGCAGCGGACGGGACTCGAACCCGCATCCTTCGCTATCCGGGCGAATGCACTGACCATTATGCTACCACGGCATTTTCCTAGCCTTAAGCTGCAAGGCAGCGCCATCTCTTCGCATTGTAAAAGAAAAAGTATTCATTTGACATTGTAGGTTACCTACAATGCGAAGAGATGGCGCTGCCTTGCAGCTTAAGGCTAGGAAAATTTCGACGTGGCTAATAGGGCCGTGGTAGCATAATGGTCAGTGCATTCGCCCGGATAGCGAAGGATGCGGGGTCGAGTCCCGTCCGCTGCCTGTTCCGCGTGAATTTTTTTCTAGTAAACTTTTCTTTAGATTTAAACATCTAGCAGTTAAATGCTTAAAAAATAAATAAAATCATAACTATATAAGTATAGTTAGTATCTCTCAAGGAATTCATTTATAAACATCACACTCTATTTTGTGAGACCCAAGGGGTCATAAGTTATAAGACTGTTTTCTGTACGTATTAATATAAATAGGTACTCACTCTGAGGTTTAACGTAACAGTGAAAAGTGGACCGAGGCCCCTACTTTGGAACTCTCAACTCGACGCGTTAAAAATTTGATGACGTGATAAAGTCTTAAATCGATGAACACTGGTAGCACGCACGAAAAAGTGTCACTTTCCACCTGAGCCCGAGCGTGCAAGCGAGAGCGCGGAACAAGCGATAGAGAGGCAAGATAATTTTTCATTAATGTTTCTTAATCGCGTTACTTATCACGTAAAACTGTCGTCCGTAAACCGTCATTACAGACAACCATATTTTTGAAGTGAAAACTTCTTTAGCGGCGTTGTACACTTTTTTGTCTTTTAAAAATGTTAAACTCGCGTCAGGACATGTGACCTAATCGCAAATTCTTAAGACGAAAACAATAAAATTGAAAAGGTTGTTGACATTCAATTTATTGGACGAAACAAAGTTATATTTTATATTATCGTATTATAATAATTAGTCTCTATCTAGGACGTCCAGGTGGCAGCTTTATTGCGAAGTAAATGCATTTTTTTTATAATAGATGCCTCTAGGTGCGCTTAAATGATTCTTGTAAGTTGATTTTTCAGAGAGATAAACTTTTGACTCTATTTGTATATATGACTTCCTTATATATATGATTTAACTCTTCGTAATCCCCTTGAATTTTCCATAAGAGTCAATGTAAAATATACCTTTTACGAACAAGCTCTTTATAACAAATTTTCAACTATCAATAAAAGAGTACAAAATACCTCTAATTAACGAATTTTGACCATCAAGAAAAACTCTATATAACGTTTCCATCAATATATGACCCTTAATCCCCATAGTACGTGATTCATGTCACGTCAGGAAACTATTCTTTTACCTCTTCATAACAAATTTTAGATCTACCTAACCTCAATATAACTAACCAAAGTTGAACGAATTACATAATATAACGAATATTTACTTGTTCCATTCCGAATTCTTCCTCCCTACCATGAGCACCGCGATATGATAAATAATCCGTTTTTATCGCGCTAAATTGTCAAATTACTATGGTGTTTGACAGTTAGGCGCGATAAAAAAAGTGGTACAATGTAAATTGTACTGCTCATGCTACAGGGACTTAGATCGAGATTGCACTGTATATATATTGTCACGTGTGACGCTCGTAGCTTCGTAGCTGCGAACACATCCCCCCCCCCCCACACATATATGTATAATGCGATTCAAATAAGAATAGGAAAGCCAATGACCTCCACCTGTCAATTGCCGCATGAAAAGTACGGTTTGCAAAAAATCTCGGAATACTTTTTTAGCACTCGACTAATTCTAGATTAAAAACCAAACATTTGGAAACAAACAATAACAAATATTGATAATTAATATTGGTTGATATTCTTTTTTTGATTTATTGAGCTTTGGCTATGGATGGTTGTTAACTTAAATCGTCCACCAATTGTCACTTTATGTTGCGGTCAGAAACTAGATTTAAAACTTTCTTTTACTTAAAGGATGCATGTTCGTATGTGACCTGCATGATTATTCATAACTACTCCGGCGGTAATGCAGAGATGAGCGGAATAGAAAAGATAGATTCTGATTAATGTTTTTTCTCACACAGTCTTAATATAGAAATATTATTAAAAATCGGTTGTTTTTTTCTCAATCTTAGTAAATTAATTTTATTAAAAAATCCTGATGTTTTTTCTCACTTAATCTTAGTAAATAAGTTTGATTAAATAGAAACTTTTTTTGCTCACTCTACCTATTTGGTTTGAATTGACAGCTATGACGTCAAAATATGGCGCCCAGTCGGTCCTATTCTTAGTTGAATCGCATTATAGTCATGTGACGCTTGTGACGTATTTCTGTTTCATATATGCTCTGGCAAATGGATTTTTCCATTTACACACCGTCCGAAAGAAAGTTCCAATTCAAAAAAAAATGAGCACGCATTCTGCTTTCTAATACTTCCCGTAATCTCGATGCAATCAAGTATCTTTCTTTAGCAATCTCAACTGAGTCTTATCGAGAACTCTTATTAGGGGATTCTTTTGTCTGCGAAAAAAACCAATACCCCAAAGGAATGAACGAAATTAATCACGGAGCAGAGGACCGCAGCGACGGCTCCAGCGAAAGGAAATCGCCGGCAAAGACCGGAACTGGGTGACCATGATTTTTGTATCATTAAGGAATCTTCTTTGTGTCATTAACAACAGCTCTAAGTTAATAAAGCCTCTATAAAATACAATACAATAAACAACACTTTATTGAAAACAAAGTGAAGAAGCAACATGCAAGCCGGCAGGGTGAGGATGGCTGGTGTGGCAGGTAGAACTGCTGTATCAGCTATCTTCGCGTCTGGACTTCACCTTCACTTAACATCAGGTGGGGTGGAGTCATTTGTCGGACCTGTAAAAAAAAACACCAAAACACAGAACAGAAATGAGAAAAAATTAAAATTGTAAAAGGGTGCTTCAATGGGCGGTCTTATCGCTAAAAGCAATTTCTTCCAGACAACCTCTATAGTATGCCACCATAAGGTATTTTTATTTTAAATCTAAGTCTGACAGGTGACTCAACACAACCTGATGTTAAGTGACGATGGAGTTCAGATGCGAAGCTGGTACGGCAGTTTTACCTGCCACACCAGCCATTCTCACCTTACCGGCCGGCAAGTTGTTTCGTTGTTGCTTTATTATTTGAAAACAAGTCTTTGGTTATTTTTTTTTAAGCATATAACTGATAGATGTTTAAATCTAGAAATAGCAATTATCGCTACATTTCTTCTTTCAAATGTTTAATACTTGTAAAGGTTTTCATTTGACAGTGTGGGTTACCTATAATGCGAAGAGATGGCGCTGCCTTGCAGCCTAAGATAGGCTAGAGAAAATTTGACGCGGCCATCAGGGTCACGGTAGTATCACCGGCGGTCGGTCAGTGCATTCGTCCAGATAGCGAAGGGTGCAGGTTCGAGTCCCGTCTGTTGCTTGGTCCGTGTGGAATTTTTTTCTAGTAAAAGTTTTCTTTATATTTAAACATAGTAGTTAAATGCTTAAAAAATAAATAAAAACGTAACATAACTTGAATTAAGAACTTTCGTGCAAGTGGGTCTAAGTCTGTAGACATACATAAATAAAAGGTTAAGCCGAGCGACAAAATTGGTCATTAATTTTCAGAATCGGAATCAGAAATCGTGTATTCAACATAAATGCACTTATTAATTTGTCATCGGTAACAAAATATTAAAAAGATAGCGATTTTAGTTTAAAAGATAAATGTTGAAATGAAACCGCAAGGATTAAAAACCAACTGTCAGTTTAAGCCAGCTGACCGCAACATGTATTTTTACCACGAAAACTATATCAGTATGCGAACCAGAGAAAGATCGAACCGTCAAATCTGTTTTTGTGACGTTTGAACTACCCACTTGGCATGAGCCTAATACCGAACATGTGAAGCTTATTTGGGTTCAATAAAAAACCCGTAAGCGAATATGTTCAGAACCTTGTATTGTAAATTTTATCCTTCTTCTGCAAGGGATATTTTTTTTAGTTTATGCAGGCAAACGAGCTTATATGTATTCCATCCGTTACCCTAGTACCCCATCACACAAGCCTTATAGTGCTTACTTTGGGGCTAGGCTAATTGGTGTGAGTTGAAAATATTTATTTATTTAAATACAACTCTAAAGAAAGTATACCAGACTCGAACCCGCAGCCTTCACAATCCGGGAGAATGCACTGACAATTATGCTACCGCGGCCCTGACGGCCGCGTCGAAATTCCTCTAGCCATTCTTAAGCTGCAAGTCAGCGCCATCTCTTCGCATTGTAGGTAACCCACAATGTCAAATGAATACTTTTACAAGTATTAAACGTTTGAAAGAAGAAATAGCAATTATAGTTATGTTTTTTTTAAGCATGTAACTGCTTTATCTTTAAATCTAAAGAAAATATAACTAGAAAAAACTAGAGAATTTTTGGGTCTTGACACCCACGTCAGGACAGGAACGTCAAGCAGTTACATGCTTAAAAAATAAAAAAAATATAACTATAATACAACTCTTTTGAATCGTCCATTTTTTTCCCCTACCACCAGTTAAGGACAATGTTTTTAGCTATGGAGAAGATCTCGATATCTCGTAACATAATACCACATTTTGACAAAGTGTCCTTACACTTTCCAAGCGACGTAGTCACCCTACTCAACTCGTAGAAAAGCCTGAAGGAGGCCTAATGACTCGGAAAGGTTAGACACAGAGTCATATTCTAAATATTTATTTGGTTCGAGTGCCAACAAGGGAGGTCCTTGCTTTCCTATTTATTATTTATTCTACTCTCGTTAGGCTGGAAGTGGAAAAATACTACGAATTTATTTATTTATTTATTTGAACATTCAGTACAAAATTATCTTCATTATCACACAAATAATTGTGTGTGTCAGCTCCGACGCACGACTGGAGTTTACTCCTTAACTTCGATAGTCTAACCAGACGCAAAAAGAGTTTATTTAACTTAAAAAAGATTGATACTGTATGAAAGGGTAAATTAACAAATTAATGAAAATAATATGCATATATAAATATACATTTATTCATTTCATAACTAATCGACGAAATATTTTACATTAAACTTTTTACAATAGTCAATTTCAGATGTGCATAATATCATTAGGAATGTTGATAAATTATGTAATTATTATTATTAGACTATTATATTTTTTTTAAATATTAATTAAATCAGTTTGTCCTTGGTGGGCGATTATGTCTACGCCATTTGTGCATTTAAAATTTTAGTTCATACGTATCAAAATAGATGGCGCTGTAGTTCGTTGCATCACGCTTTTAAATATGTTTGGAGCTACATATAGGCAAAACGTCACCTAACCTAACTACCCGTTGGCCCTTGTCATTTTGACCTCGGTCCCGGCAGCTAGGGATATTTTCAAAGGTCCCATAACCGTCTGTAGCCTCGACAATATCAAAGTCGAGGCCCCACACCGGCGAGGCACCCCTGGGCAATGCCACAGGTGCCAATTATATGGCCACGCAGCAGCCAACTGCTCTGCGGCCCCGAGGTGCGTTAAGTGCCTCGTACCCCACCTCACCAAGGAGTGCTCCCGCACTCGTGACACACCCGGAGCACCCGCATGCGTGCCCTGGAGCCAAGAAGGCCACCCGGCCAATTACAGGGGTTGCCCGCGGGCCCCACGCCCCAGGCCCAACACTCACACTCACACACACACACTAAGCCAACCACGGCGACAAAAACACACCCACCACCACCGAACAACACCACCACAAACTTCCCGGGGCTACCCAAGGCGGCCGCCCCTCGCAGCCCGGCGCCCCCGACAGCCTGGGGACCAGCCAGGGCCCGCCCAAAACCACACCCACCACAACACACCACACCAACAACACAAACTAAGCCAGCCCAAGACGTCTCTCTGGCCGAGGACATGGCGCTTATTCGCTCCTCGCTCAAGAGGGTGAATATCGCCGAGATCCACACTCTCGCCGCGAAGCTCCGGCTAGCTAAGACACCCCTTGAAAAGGCAATAGCTATAGCCGAACACCCCGAACTCGTTGCCGCGTTCGATTAATTTTTAAAATCATTATAACACTGGAAAAGAACCAGACTCCGAACACAAACAAAAACACTATACACAAAACACGCGGTGATAACTCAAACAAACACCATTGTTGTTTAAATTATGACCGCGCAAAACACTAACCTAACAATCACACAAACAAACCCCGGGCGTACCAAGCCGAAAGGCGCTTCGCTTGTGTCATCTAATTCGCGCAGCTTAAAATCCAACCTTAACGAAATTAAATTATTCTTGCAAGATAGGGAACCCGACTTTCTGCTCCTTCAGGAGACTTGGCTCAAACCAACTCAAATGAAGGGGCTGTCGATCCCTAAGTATAAATTAATCCGGAACGACGGTGCCAACGCGCGCGGCGGCACCGCAATTTACTATAGATGCAACCTACACTGCACACCTATACCCACTCCCGCGCTCACAAACATGGAAGCCACCATCTGTAGGCTGGCGATAACAGGACATTAGTCCTTAATCATCGCCTCAGTCTACATTAGATCAGGTACACACCCTCACCGCGCAGACTTCGAAACACTCACTTCACTAGGTACATCAGTCATAATGTTCGGTGACTTTAACTCCAAACACACCGACTGGACATGCGAGACCACCACCACCTCTGGCCGCAGGTTACTACACATCACCGAGGAGCTTGGCTATGATGTCATCTGTCCCTACGCGCCCACCCACTACCCAGACAATGTACAAAACCGACCCGACGTCCTGGACTTCGCGATCCTTAAAAACGTGTCGCTTCGCCTCAGCTCGATCGAAACGCTCGACGACCTGGGGTCAGATCACAGACCGGTGTCTCTAGTTCTAGGTCCCCAAGACCCACTAGACGCCCCCGCGCCCCCTAAGAGGCTATTCACCAACTGGGACGGATACCGCTCCGCTCTCGAGACCGCTTTAGACTCCCCCGAGTCCCCGTTCCCTAACTCACCGGACAGTCTCGACAGCACCGACAAGATTGACGAAACAATAGACTCTTTAACTTCACTGGTGACCGAGAAGGCGAAGGAAAACTCGCGGGAGGTTGAGCTGCCAAAGCCCAAGCTCCCGCTGGCCATCCGGAACCTAATCCAAGCCAAAAACGCCGCTCTCCGGAGAGCCAAATTATACCCCACCCCCGAGTATAGGGCTACAGCTAATCGCCTTCAGCGACAAGTTAGGTCCCAATTAGCCGCTCTGAGACACTCCCGTTGGGAGGAACTCATGGCGGACATTACCCCATCCCATCTTGCGTACTATAGAATCGCGAAAGCGCTCCGTAGCGACGTCATCACTCACACTCCCCCGCTCACTCGCCCCGACGGCACCGTCGCCTTCGAAGACGACGAAAAAGCCGAGTGTTTTGCAGACAGCATAGCGGCGCAATGCACGCCTAGTACGCAGGAAAGTAACCCGCAACACATTCGCGGAGTGGAGGAGGAGGTCCGCCGGCGGGCCGCCCTTCCACTCATTGACAACCCCCTAGACCCCGTCACGACAGACGAACTCAGACAGACCATTAGAAACTTTAAGCAACGCAAGGCCCCGGGCGCCGACGGCATCTCTAACAAGGCGCTCAAGCATTTTCCCATCCAAATGCTAACCTTGCTTGCAATTCTCTTTAACGCATGTTTTGATCTGTGCTACTTCCCAGCCGCCTGGAAAGAAGCAATAGTGATAGGCATCCCCAAACCCGGAAAACCCGCGCACCTCCCCAGTAGCCATCGCCCTATCAGCCTCCTCAAGGCAATGGGGAAACTTTTCGAAAAGACTATACTGACCAGACTAAGAGAGCACCTCCTATCACCATCCGATCCAATCATCATTGACCACCAATTCGGCTTCAGAGCCAAACACTCCTGCCCCCAACAGATCCATCGCATAGTGGAGCACGCCCTAAGCGGCTTCCAATTCAATAAATATAAAACTATTGCAGTCTTCTTCGACGTCGCCAAAGCCTTTGACAAGGTTTGGCACGACGGATTAATCTTTAAATTATACAAATTAGAATTACCCGACCGCCTAGTTAGGTTAGTAGCCTCTTTTCTATCAAACCGTACCTTCCGCTATAGATACGAAGGTTCACTATCTACGCCCCGCCCACTACGAGCCGGTGTACCGCAGGGGTCCGCTCTCTCCCCCCTGCTATACACAGCGTACACCAATGACATCCCTAAGACCAAGGGTGTCGAGCTCGCTCTCTTCGCGGACGACACGGCCCTCTACTCTAGGGGAGCCAGTACTAATCAAATCATAGCCAAGCTCCAACCGGCAATCACAACACTTGGGAATTGGTTCCGCGATTGGAGGATCGACGTAAATCCGGACAAAAGTTCGGCCATTTACTTCGATGCACGGTGCGCGGTCTCTGCGAATGCAAGGCATCGCAATACCGTGGCACCGCACAGTCAAATATCTAGGGATCACACTAGATAAAAAACTCACCTTCCGTGCACATACACACGCGTAGTCGCGAACGCGCGCTTTTATATGAGCCGCCTCCACCCGATGCTCGGTAAATACAGCAAAATGTCACTCCGTAACAAGCGAACGCTTTACAAAGTTTGCATACGCCCGGTCCTCACTTACGCGTCACCAGTGTTCGCACACGCGGACGAAGCGATTTTGAACAAACTTCAAGTGCTTCAAAATCGCTTCTGCCGCATAGCCACAGGGACCTACAACAAGGGCCCCGTGGTACCTCCACAGGGACCTACAACTCGACACAATTCAAACACACCTCACAGAGTGCTCGGAACGGTTCTTCAAAGCTGCAGAAGAGCACTCTAACCCACTCATTAGATCGGCGTCGGGATACGCCCCACACACTCCATCTCGATTCAGGCCCCGCAGGCCCAAACACGCACTCACAGCCACACACAATAAACTCACGCGCGATCTCGCGGCCCTCTTGGCCGCTGAGGATCCAACACTCGCGGTGAGTCCCCCCGCCCCCCCGACACAGAGAGGTTCGATTCCTCTCAGTCCCCTCCCGTTTTAAGTGCACATCTGAGTGCACTTGTCCTCTAAGCGCATTTTGCGTTATTTTAAACTATGCACTAGTTTAAACTAACGCAGCGCCGCATCATCCCCCTCTCGGGGGGTGATCGCTTCAGATGAAGCTTGTAAGGCCCTTCTGGCCATAAGCATGAATAAAGGGTGTTTTTTAGTCAGTAAGAGTCTGACATAACCTTACAGCCGGCTGTAGGGTATCCATGAGGATTTCTCACCCTCTCCCCCGCCTGGGAGGAAACAAAAAAAAAAAAACCAAACCTAACTAATAAAGAAATCTATGTCATATGGTCTAACAAAATACACTGTAGTTTCAATTTAATTCTTTTGCACCTAAGCTCTCGGATTTAAGAGTCGTAAAAACGTAACGAGGACCGAGGTCATTCATCGATAGATTTTATTCCTTACATTTTTCTCATACCGGGCCCCTTATATATGCAAATCGATTCTTAAGGAGTAAACTCCAAAAACAAGTAAAGTCTCGGGCGACCGCTAGTATATAATATAGCAATTGTAGTTTACTGTATTTATTTATTTCATACTTAATCTCAGAGCCTTACTCTGTACATCTCACAAAAGACGACGCAACTAGCTCAAACGGGAAGATCATAAATTGAACCTTTAGAAAGTTGTGAGGGAATTTTAATTGATTCATTCTCTGTCTGAAAGTTATTTAGAGGACAAAGGAACGGTCTACAAGATGCCTGCTGACCTGTGACTGATGAGATGTGACCTACATATTGAATAAAGTGTCTTATATGTACCATACTGGTTAAATATATGTTGTGGGATGATATAATCAATTAAATTTTCGCAAAAATCCTAGGGATATTAGGGGTGATGACGGGGTACAGTAAACGAAATTCTATTTAGTCCGTCAGTTAGATGATCAAAAAATAATGGACACGTATTTTTTCTTTGGGCAATCAACCAAAAAATGACAAGTTATAGCGCGTCAAAGTTTGGGAGTAGGGGCTCGTGACGTCACTTTTGAGTGAATTTTCACTTATAAGTGTACTCAAGCGTGACGTCATGCGACTTTTCAAATCAATATATCTCTACAATGCTTATGTTATGTGAAAAAAGAAAAAATACGTGTCCAATACTTTTTGATAATCTACCCGATAAACGAAGAAAAAAAAATTCTGACGATGCAGACCTGAAAAGGCTGCGAAACGTCAATAAATAAATAAAGTTTCGTGCATTAACCCGTAAAAACTAGTTTTATTTAAAAAAAAATTAGTCATCATCCCTATTAAACAGTGATATTGATCAATCTTATGGCGCGATAACATTTGGTCGCTAGCCTGAATACGAGTGTCAATGAAATTTGGGTAAACGACTAAGTGTATAATGCGATTCAACTCAGAATAGGAACGACTGGGCGCCATATTTCGACGTCATAGCTGTCAATTCAAACCAATTAAGTAGAGTGAGCAAAAAAAATGTTGCTATTTAATAAAACTTATTTACTAAGATTAAGTGAGACAAAACATCAGATTTTTAATAAAATTAATTTACTTAGGTTGAGAAAGAACACAACTGATTTTTAATAGTATTACTTTATTAAGACTGTGTGAAAAAAATCTTAATCAGAATTTAACTCTTCAATTTCGCTCATCTCTGCATTACCGCCGGAGTAGTTATGAATAATCATGCACTATTACTAGGTCACATACGAACATGCATCCTTTAAGTAAACGAAAGTTTTAAATCGAGTTTTTGAACGCAACATAAAGTGACATTTGGTTGACGATTTAAGTTATCAACCATTCATTTCAATAAATGAAAAAAAAACAACTAATATTAATTATCAACATTTGTTATTGTTTGTTTAAAAATGTTTGGTTTTTATTCTAAATTCAGCTGAGTGCTAAAAAAGTGTTCCGAGTTTTTTTGCAAACCGTACTTTTCAAGCGACATTTGACAGATGGAGGTCATTGGCTTTCCTATTCTTATTTGAATCGCATTATAAAGGAACGGAGTCGAGTACGCCCGAATTCGGGTATATTTCCTTCTGTTTACCCGACACCGTCTTACAGCCCGTATTTCAGTGTAAATATTGCACAGCATTCGAGTAATGTCTTTCGTCCACCCGAATATAGGCTAACGACCAAATCTAATTGCGGCATTACTGTTAACGAATTATTTTCTGACGTTTCCGCTCGCTACGCTCGCCCGGCTCCCGCGTCATGCTACAACACTAACCTAACCTAGTTTGAACCCAAAAACTCAAGAATATTTTATAATAAGCCAACGGCTATTTTCGTAATCTTGATGAGACGATTCTAACCTAACCTAACCTAGTTTGAACCCAAAAACTCAAGAATATTTTATAATAAGCCAACGGTTATTTTCGTAATCTTGATGAGGCGATTTGCGTTTTCGCAAAATTCCTATCTTTATGGGTTACCTACAATGCGAAGAGATGGCGCAGCTTTGCAGCCTAAGAAATATTAGAGAAAATTCGACATGGCCACCAGGGCTGCGATAGTATAATGGTCAGGTCAGGTCAGTCCTGATAGCGAAGGGTGCGGGTTCTGGACTGCCGTCTGGTACGCGTGGATTTTTTCCGATTTTTGTTGGAAATATCTAAGAGTTTATTAGGAAAACAAACAATGAAATAACACTTATACCTAGATCTAATTAACAAAACATACATCAGTAAAGTTTCCACTATTATGTATAGCATATGAAGAACTTCAGATTGTTATAATCCAGAAAGGAAAAAAAACGTTTACATTTTTACAAAAAAAAGTTACAAGTTTAGTACGTTACAATCATAAACTATCTATTAAATCGTGTATATTTTATTTTCAATGATTTGTAGAACAGTAAACTATATCAATTGATGTGAACCTTTCGTTATATTCAGTACAAGACCTTAATACAAAAGTATTTGCAGTATATTTGGTTCTAATTTTAGGCAAATTAAATAACCTTTTTAGACGGAAGCCTGACCGAGGGCATCTTAAACCAATGCTAATAAAAAAACGGAGAGTCAATGAGATTGTTCATAATTTTATGAAGAAAGACGTGATCTCTCTCAACCCGACGATCCATTAAGGAAGAAATAATTATTACAGGTTGGTTATATAGATGTGCTCTGTAATTTAAATATTTTGAAAATTTCTGATTAATTCTCTCTATTGAATTTATGTGAACCTTATATTGCGTGTTCCATACAATTAACGCATATATCTAAAATAGAACGGACAAATGAGTAAGACCTATTCTAGACGGATGTAATCAACCGTTTGGCCGGCGTATAACATCCAACCAAAGCAATGATGTCAGACGTACCAACTTCTTGGTATACATACTAGTTTTTAGTGTCACGTACCATGTACCAAGGCTATTCAGTCCTTGTACGCAAAAATACCAAGATTGGCCGTTGACCGACAAAAATACACTGACAATATAGAATAATCGACAAATTTTAGAGATTCATGTAAAAAAAAAATCCAATCAATTGTACGTGCTTATAAACGATTAATATTCTTCAATTGATGAAAGAATCGAGTGTTTTCATATAAAAATGATCAATTATTTAATATTTTTTCTGAACATGAAATTGAATCTAACACGGACAGAAAATCGCAAGTCAGTTGTCTGCTTTTACCACTGTCGCCACTGAACGGTTGGAAACCATTTATTTACTTTTTTCAATATATTTTACATATTATATCCGAAATGCAATATAATATCAAAAAATGTTAAAAGTGATATTTCTTGCGTGTGTTCGATAATCACTGCCCTCTATTAACGGTCTACGAAATTGAAATGTACATTTTTTTTACTGGGATGATGCGATTTCCCACACAGCTCCCAGAATTGGCAGCGCCGCAGAGCGGAGCACAGGCGTACTAGTTTCCCGGCTCGAATACCAGCTTTCAGCCAGCTCGGCACAAGGATTTCTATGTGCCCATCTAACATCCCTGAACCAAAGACAGTTGCGATGTGGCAGTCAGCGGGTGCGCACGTGAATGCATGTAAAAAATGTCGTCCGAAGACCAGAGACGCGAATGCGATATTACTAGCGAACTAATTGATCTCTATTGAGATCTCCCATGCTTATGGGACATTACGTCGGAATCATATAAAGATGCTCGTCAAAAAAAATGGGTGGGAGATATTACTCGAAAAGTATAGAGTTGGACGTAAGTTGGAATGGCTGAAAATCATTCTGTGTTGTAACCAACGCTTCATTCACATTCTCTTTTTTGTTGTTTTTCGTCGTCTATTGCACACAAAACTGTTAAGGCAAAGCGCACATTTTGAAATTTAGAATTTGGAACCATTTCTATAACACGGTTAATACAGTCCGCGCATGATACAAGTGCATACGTGTTTTCACGCCAGAAGACGGCTTGCGACTGCGTGTTGGCGCGTGGATTACATCCGTGTAGCCGAAAATCATAATGCGGATGGAAACCAACTTCCCACCAAGGTCACATTGGTTGGTACGCTGGATTAAATCCGTCTAGAATAGGCTTTAAACAAAAGTAGTAATGTAGAAAAGTGCTTAACGTCCTCTCTAATTCTAATTATAAACCCGAGCATACGGAACGCCCTAGTTGTAATAATAATATCATTAATGTGCGTCTCAAACGTCAGTTTGCTATCAAGTGCCACACCCAAATCTCTGATATCTGTTACTCTGTTTATCTTTTTATCATTGAGATGATAGTTTAATTTTATTCCTTTAATTTTACGGGTAAAGGTGATAACACTACATTTATTTGACTTAAGATGGAGGCAATTCTTATGACAGTAATTTCAAAGATTGTCAAGATCACTCGGGAGCAAAACAGCATCCTGGGGAGATGTGACTTTTCTAAAGATCTATCATATCATCAGCATACATTAAGATACTAGAATATTTTATTTGCATCATTAATGAACAAATGAAAGTGAGAGGACCAAGATGGAATCCCTGTGAGACACCTGATGTGACCGGGACAAAAGTTGAACAGTGCCCCTTTGTAGTAACTGCCTGACTACGGTTTCTGAGTTACGATTATATCCACCGTACAATGTCACCATGTATACCAGCCACACTAATCTTCTGCATTAAAATAGGGTGCTGAATTTTGTCGAAGGCCTTGGAGCATCCATAGTGACTCGATGCACAAACTCGCATAAATTGGTATCAGTGGATCTCTTATTTATAAACCATGCTGTTCATTAAAAGTGACATGCCATAAAAACGGAAAAACTGAGTCTTACACATTTTTTAAAAATAGCTTAGGTATGGCCCTAATTTAAGAAATAGGTCTGTTTGCATATTGTGTTTATCGTCAGTTTTAAATACAGGGACAACATGGCACCGCTTCCAAAACAAAGGCATTTTCCGGTTTCCCAAGAACCCTTGAATAAATGTTTTTCTATTAAAAGTTTTCTTAAGAATTTCTATGTTTTCCCAATTAGCAAATTCAACTTGTAGGTACCAAGTCACCGCTTGTTGTATTAGACTATTGGATAAATTATTGTATTAGCTTGCTTAATATTAAATTAAGTGGTACTGAATTCGACTTACCATTCACAGGCATTATTTATTATCTGTAACAAAAATATTATGGTTAGTGAGTGTTATCATCGAGTAGGTAAGCATAAATTTAAATAAATAAAATCTTTATTTCCAACACTCACACCAATTGGCCTAGCCCCAAAGTAAGCACCGTAGGCTTGTGTAATGGAATACTAGGGTAAGGGATAGAATACATATAGAGTATTCTATGACTGTCTTGACAATATGTATTTCTATATAAATATACATGTCTACGTGGACATGTATATTTATATAGAAATACATATTGTCACAAACGCTCTCGAAACGTAACCGCGAAACTGTTAGAGATCGAAGTTGCCAGATCACCGCGGGTCGCGATAGAGGTCGAGTAATGCGGCTCATTCTAAAATGAGCCTTATGCAATGCGGCGTAAGGGAGAAAGTGCAACGACATCTGCACTTGTTTACAAGTTATGCGCGTTACCTGCGTAGGTATAAGTAGGTACTTCGTACTCGCGGGCCATGACCCACCACGCGGGCCCAGTGCGTATTACCGGGTGCTAACGACTGCAGATGTAGCCGGGACCAACGGCTTAACGTGCCTTCCGAAACACGGAGGAACTCGAGGCCGTAAATTTTTGCTCGAGATAGTAAATTTTTGGTTAAATGTCAAGAAATTAAAAGACTTTATGTTATATTTACGATTTTAAAAGAGATTTCGAAATTCAAACTCGGATTACTGTTCTAATTTCATCTATTAGAAGTTTTACTGCATTGAATACAAAGGTCAAATTTTAAAGTTATTCCATCCACATAAACAGAGGTTCCTTATTATTACACGCTACTGCGGCAGTGTCACAAAATCAAATTTGCGACGAAGAGGGCTTCATCAAGGTGGAAAGGAAGAAGAGGAAGCCCGCTTGCCGCAATAGGCTAGTTGACACTTTTTGGAAATATGTTTTAAATGGTTAATAATTGTTCAATTAGACCAAAAAAAAATTTATTGTAATTTTTTTTACCTAGAAAGCTACAAAACTTTAATTTTTAAAATAGATTTTTCATGGACATACGAAAACGCTGTCGGTCATTTTAGTCTATAGATTATCTATGGTATGACGGGAACAAAAGTAAACAAACACTCGCAAGCATGTAGGATATAACCTATCTGAATTTACATTACAAAACCACGATTTCTAATAGATTTCATGATAAATATAGTAATTATCATGATTGTATTATACGAGAAAAAAGAAACACATCGTTAAAAACTCCAGAATGTTGTGGTTTCAATTTTTAAGGTTATGAATGTACCTGCTAAGTCAAAGAGTTTCGTCATTTCTGCTTTCACAAATCCGGCGTCCAGCATTAATTTAGTTAAGAAAACCAATAAACGGAAACTTTTCTTCAAGATATAAGAGTTTTTAGATACATTTTAGTCGGACAAAACAAACCACAGTAACATGACAATGACGTTTAGTTGTTTTGCTATTATGTTGACGTCACAATCATGGTGGACACCGTTTTTAGTGTTTAAAAAGCTTAGACTAAATAGTTTTTAGTCTACAGTAGTAATTTACTACAGCCATCTTCTAATTTTATGAAGTGAAATCGATGTATTTAGGTTCCTCATACCAAAAATTATAAGAAATAAATATTTGAATAGTGCAATTTGACATGAGTCAACTAGTCTATTTGTGTGGTGTTGCCCCGACCGGACCGAATCATCTGCTGCGTCCTGCAATACCGACGACGCCGCTATACGTGTCCCGACTGCATTACTCTACGTAGGAAGAGGAGATCGTAGAGTACCTGCGAGTGAAGACGAAGTTCTTCCTGCGGGTCGCACGGAGTCCCGTCACAATATGAATTTTAATTCATTTGTGGTGAGGGTGCCGACCGAACATCTAGCGACTTTTATGAAAGAAGAACTTTGGCCGAAAGGTGTTGTGCTCCGGCTATTCCGCGCCGGTTACCCGATACCACTACGCGTCACACATCGCCGGCTATTGCCGTGTTAATTAGGTGTTTACTAACATAGTTACTAATTTTATTTACTAACAATAATGTTTTATATCTGTATATATGTTAGACGATAAGGTATTTATGTATGGGCCCATGTAGCCCGATCATAAAATAAAAAATAGATGAGGAGAGGAGCTCGATGGCGCCAGTGGTTAGCGCGTTCGGCTGCGGTCGTTGAAGTGAAGCAACTTTCGCAGTGGTCGGTCATTGGATGGGTGACCAAAATTTACTGTCTCGAGCTCCTCCGTGCTTCGGAAGGCACGTTAAGCCGTTGGTCCTGGCTGCATCTGCAGTCGTTAGCACCCACCAACCCGCACTGGGCCCGCGTGGTGGGTCATGGCCCAATCTCCGTAATCCGTAATCCATCCATAGGGAAGGCCTGTGCCCCAGCAGTGGGGACATTAATAGGCTGATGATGATGATAAAAGCAAACGCGTTCTCTTTAAAAGAAAACTTGTTTGTAACGATATTTCAACACGAATCATCGCGCGAGTAAGCCATGAATTAATTCGTCTGATTGTACACTCTTTGTTAAAAGAAATAAAATGGTCGACCGTAAGTAACAAATACGAATAATCGATTTGTGAAAAGTCCTTCTGCCTACATACACGATTACAATACCCACGCACCAAATCAATAACACTCCGTGATAAAGTATTCAAAAGTGGCCCAATTTCTACGCGGTGGCATGTATAAATATACCTATAAAATTAGGGAAAGATACCGCCTTGGTGGTCTGTTATTACTGCAATAAGTCGGTAATGTTATATATTATTACTAGTGACCCGCCCTCGCTTCGCTTCGGTGTAGTGCTGAAGTGTAGACTACATTTTTTGTTCTCAGGCTTTTATTATACATAATGACATTCATCTATGATTCTTCTTATACCTGCATGCAAAGTCTCAGCCCGATCGGTTTAAAATTGACAAAGTTTCATACATTCTTGGGGGTAGAATTGATCAAAATCCTTTCTTAGCGGATGCCTACGTCATAACATCTACCTGCATGCCAAATTTCAGCCCGATCCGTCCAGTGGTCTGGGCTGTGCGTTGATAGATCACTATGTCAGTCAGTCACCTGTGAGTTTTATATATATATATAGATATTGAGGAGTTCGATCGCGCGAGTGGTTAGCGCGTTCGGCTGCGATCGTTGAAGTTAAGCAACTTTCGCGGTGGTCGGTCATTGCATGGGCGACCAAAAATTTACTACCTTGAGCTCTTCCGTGCTTCGGAAGGCATGTTAAGCCGTTGGTCCGGCTGGATCTGCAGTCGTTAGCACCCGGTAATCCGCACTGGGCCCGCGTGGTGGGTCATGGCCCAATCTTCCTATTCCATCCATAGGGAAGGCCTGTGCTCCAGCAATGGGGATATTAATAAGCTTTTGATGATCAAACTTGTATTTTTATTAAACACGTACATTTAAAGCTAAATTAATATTTTGATTTTATGAAGTCAAGAAGTTTTTTTAGTTTTGTTAAAAAAGTGTTTATTTTGCTACTTTTTATAAGCCTAAGCAATATCAAGTTAATCCTTATTATTTCCGAGTTATTATGTTAATCTATCTAAATATAAAGAAGAAAAAGCAATAGGGATGATGACTATTTTTTTTTCTTCGTTTATCAGGTAGATTATCAAAAAGTATTGGACACGTATTTCCTTTTTTCACATAATATAAACATTGCAGAGATATATTGATTTGAAAAGTCGCATGACGTCACGTTTCGGTACACTTTTAAGTGAAAATTCACTTAAAAGTGACGTCACGAGCCCCTACTCCCAAACTTTGACGCGCTATAACTTTGTCATTTTTTGGTAGATTGCCCAAAGAAAAAATACGTGTCCATTATTTTTTGATCATCTAACTGACGGACTAAATAGAATTTCGTTTACTGTACCCCGTCATAACCCCTATTGTTGAAAAAGTTGTTTTCTTAAAAATGACGTTGTCATATTTACCCCAGCAAAATGAAACCATATATGTATCTTTGTATCTTTATTATATGTATTTTTAACTTTATCACGCATCGCGTCCATAAAACCTTCGATTGAGCTTCCATCGGCAAAGATAAAGTGATTTCCGAGCGTTTTAGCAGTAAACTTAGTTATCTTGTACGTGCGCCGGTATAGGCTCAGTTCTAATATATAAGAATACTGTGTTATAGGTTGTAGATGAATATAAACTTTGGGAATATAGGTTCCTTTGTGGAAATATTAGCACTTCGAAACTCAGACGCTGCAAAGTCGATGTTTGATATGGTTTTCGATAGTAAGAATAGCTCGCTTTCTCCAATGGTTTAAATTAAATTAGTTGTGTATAAGTTTTGGTTAAGGTACTATGAGGCTGGCATATTCGTAGAATAAAAGAAAGCCTCTAAATAAATAAAGAACAAAAAAAGGTTGTAGATATTGGGTAACTCTTGCATGCAGAACGAACACACATATTATTATAAGCAACACAAGAAGTGTATGCACCATTTACGAAAACTGCAAGTTGTAACAGTAAAAGTTGATATTTTAGTAATATATAAATTTTTTAAACATTTGACCGTGGCGGAGTGATTAATACACCAGGTTTCATGGTGTCGCCAACTCGAGAGGTCCCGGGTTCGAATCCCGGTGGGGGCAGATGTTCGTATGATGAATACGAGCATTTGTACTCCAGTTGTGGATGTTTAATATATATATTTCTTAATGAATATACTTATATATTCGGGATTGTGGGTTACCTATAATGCGAAGAGATGGCGCTGCATTGCAGCTTAAGAATGGCTAGAGGAATTTCGATGCGGTCCGTGAGGGCCGCGGTAGCATAATTGGTCAGTGCATTCGCCCGGATTGCGAAAGGTGCGGGTTCAAGTCCCAAATTTTTTTCTAGTTATATTTTCTTTATATTTATATTTGCAAATAACACTAGCTTTTCGTAGTGTTTTGTTTCTGTCTGTCGTCTTGGGGAAATAATGGAAAATGCGAAAAGGCAGATATAAACTGAGCGTATGCAACCAATGCGATGCAATGTGAGAGACCCCCTCAGGTTCGAGTGGTCTAGAGGCTCTAGACCAGTGTCTCCTAACCTTTCCAATACAGATTTTACCCCGACTTTAAAATGTTATCATCAGTCCAAGAAATTCCAATTTGACCGTTACATCTTCGTCTCTACTAATGTCATTAGCAGGAGAGAATCTCGCCCCGCTTCCCACACTCACACCCCGCGGGCTCACTAACAAGAATGAGCGCATGCTATATTTAGTAACATTATTTAGATTTTGATCAAATAATATAATACTTTGTTACCCCCGAAATATGGCTGATTTACCCACGGAGGGGTAATTACACCCAGGTTCGGAACCCAGGCTCTAAACCGAGAGGAGACTCCCCCCGTGGGGAGATGCCATCTTGGAGGGGGAATACCTCTAGAGGCACTCGCCAATTCTCGGCTTGAGGTCCCCTTAAGATGTTACCGTCCACAAACCCGGTGACGCTGTAAAGAAAAGACACTCGAGTCTTATCAGGCATCATTAAGCGCATTCTACCGACTATACCACGGCGAGTGTTCTGAGGAGTTATTCTCCCTTATCCCTCCATCACATTTTCTTCAGAGGACCACGCGCGCTGGCCTACGTTGCCACCGACTTACTGTGGCCACTATTCCTACACGAACAAAGAAATTTGGTGACTCATTTCTTTGTCGTACTATTCGTAAGTGGAATTCTTTACCCGCGCAAGTGTTCCCTCCTTCCTATAATCTGGGGTCCTTTAAGAGAGGCGTGAAGAAGCATTTTTGCAGGCCGGCAAGGTGAGGATGATTGGTGTAGCAGTTTATAACTGCTGTACCAGCTATCTTCGCGTTTGGACTTTATTACCACTTAACATCAGGTGGGGTAGAGTCATTTGCCTACCTCAATATATAAAAAAAAGGTCATCCGCGACCAACAGCATACACCCAAAAAAAAAACCTGGGAGAGCTAGTGTGCAACTTTGTGCCACGACGTATAAATTCATCAGACGCTGCTGTCATTTCTCAGGTGTTCACAATGTTTTCCGATTCTGAGAGAGAGTTTGAAGACGATCTATGTTTGTTATTTTAAAACTAGCGACCCGCCCTCGCTTCGCTTCGGTGTAGAGCTGGAGTGTAGACTACAGTTTTTGTTCTTAGGCTTGTATTATACATAATGACATTGATCTATGATTCTTCTTATACCTACATGCAAAGTCTCAGCCCGATCGGTTTAAAAAAAATGTTTAAAAGTTTCATACAAACTTTCATTACCTATTTTATCCCCTTGGGGTAGAATTGATCAAAATCCTTTCTTAGCGGATGCCTACGTTATAACATCTACCTGCATGCCAAATTTCATCCCGATCCATCCAGTGGTTTGGGCTGTGCGTTGATAGATCACTATGTCAGTCAGTCACCTTTGAGTTTTATATTTAAATTAAGAAAAAGTTTGCTATTTCTACCCATGCTGCATTGCGTAATGTAGTATCAGAATATTCAATACATTTAATATTATAAATAGCTTCATATTTGGTATCAGTTTAAAGTCGCTCAGAGAGCTATGGAAAGGGCTATGCTCGGAGTATCCCTGAAGGACTGCATCAGAAATAATGTAATCCGACAGAGAAGCAGTCACCGACATAGCCCACCGAATTAGCAAACTGAAGTGGCAGTGGACTGGTCACATTAGCCGCAGAACTGACGGCCGATGGAGCCGTAAAGTTCTTGAGTGGATACCGCGACTCGGTAAACGTAGTGTGGGACGCCCTGAGACAAGATGGGATGATGACATTCGTAGGCTGGCTGGAGTGGGCTGGATGAGAGTAGCACAAAATCGGGAGCAGTGGCGTGCATTAGGGGAGACCTATGTCCAGCAGTGGACGAGCATGGGTCGATGATGATGATGATGTTTAACCAAATCGATTTGTTCATCTGCCATTTTTCCACATTTTTGTGCTTCTAAAACAATGACGCATGAATCAGCCATCGCTTCGCTCAACCATATTTTAGGGAACGTAACGACCCGCCTCACACGACACCACCGAAGAGACTTTAAAAGTTACATCAGAGGTGTCTTGATTAGATTTAAAGTTACGTTGCAAGTGCTGCGTTTGCTGTAAGGAGGGCAGAATTCGAAGTTAAACGAAAATCCTTTATACCACTCTCTCCGAAATGTTTCACTTAGTGTCGCCGCTCACGGGCCACACGCCACAGCCACAAACGCCGCCACGAGAAGCTAGAAGCGGCTACTTAAGTGGCTGAAGCGCGCGACAGCGGCCGACTAAGGTAAGGGAGAGAGGGGTGGGGAATCGCGCGAGTGACGTGTGGCGGCGTTTTGTATCGGCGCATTAAGTGGCCGGTGCGGGCCACAAGAATCGAGCAACGACGATTTGTAGCGTGTGGCGGCCACCGGCGTGCCGTGCGTGGCGAGTCCATATAAAACTGCTTTATGAAAACTGCAAGAAATATGCCGGTGGCGGCGTTTTGTGGTTGTGGTCGGTGGCCCGTGTGCGGCGACACTTACAAACGCCCAATTTTAATAAAACCAAAACCCGTTATTGGGACGTGACCAAACAAAGGAGAAAAATATGCAAAATTATCACATTTTCCGTCACTCATAAATAACCATCAGCATTTTCGAGTGTTCACGCGAAACGTAAGCTTATCTTGTGCTAGATTAGGCTCGAAATCGTGTGCACCAACCGTCCTTTTCGTAGTACTGTTGAATAATTCGTATTATAATTAACACGCCTTTACCTAGTCACATCTGTTTAAATTTGTTCAAAAAAACCGACTTCACAACGAAGTATGAAGGGGTTAAAAGGAGTGCGGTCGTTTTTCAAAATGCTTATGGGAAAAAAACGACGGGTTGCACTCCGGGAGTGCCGGCAGAAGTGAAAACTTGAATATTAACGTTGTGCATTTTTGATATTTTGGAATGGTTAGGGAATAATTTTGCATGAATTGCTTTAATTATCAGTATAAAAGTACTATCATGTATGTAGTAGAATACAATATTTATTTATTGCGCTATCGTACACAAACATGACAATTTATATTACATTAAAAAAGTTTATGTCTCATAAAAATCAACTTACATGAATCACGTTTAAGCGCACTTAGCGACATCTATTGTAAAGAAATCAACTTACATGAATCACATTTAAGCGTACGTAGCGACATCTTTTGTAAAAAAATATATTTTAAATCTAAAGAAAAGTTTACTAGAAAAAAATCCACGCGGACCAGGCAGCGGACGGGACCCGAACCCGCATCCTTCGCTATCCGGGCGAATGCACTGACCATTATGCTACCACGGCCCTATTAGCTGCGTTGAAATTTTCCTAGCCATAAGCTGCAAGGCAGCGCCATCTTTTCGCATTGTAGGTAACCGACAATGTCAAATGAATACTTTTTCAAGTATTAAACATTTGAAAGAAGAAATAGCAATTATAGTTATGATTTTATTTATTTTTTAAGCATTTAACTGCTAGATGTTTAAATCTAAAGAAAAGTTTACTAGAAAAAAATCCACGCGGACCAGGCAGCGGACGGTCCATCTAGCAGTTAAATGCTTAAAAAATAAATAAAATCATAACTAAAATGTATTTTCTTCGCAATAAAGCTGCCACTTAGCTGAAGTCCTAGATAGAGACTTAATATTATAATACGATAACATAAAATATTACTATAATTATTAATATTATAAATAAATATTATTTATTATTATTATTATGTTATTCTACCTTATCCTCTGTAAGGTAGAGGTTATCTCTCCTATTCGAGCGGAAAATTCGTTATCCAATCTCTTTCTCTATTAGGGCAAAGACAGCTTCAAAACGTGAGTAATTTATCATAGTTTGTGAAATAGGCTAGTTGACTCATGTCAAACTGCACTATAAAAATGTTTATTTCTTATAATTTTTGGTATGAGGAACCTAAATACATCGATTTCACTTTATAAAATTAGAAGATGGCTGTAGTAATTTAATTTGAAAAATAGTTTTTTAGTCTATGCTTTTTAAACACTAAAAACGCTGTCCACCATGATTGTGACGTCAACTTAATAGCAAACAACTGAACGTCATTGTCGTGTTACTGTGGTTTCTTTCGTCCGACTAAAATATATCTAAAAACTCTTATATCTTGAAGAAAAGTTTCCGTTTATTGGTTTTGTTAACTAAATTAATGCTGGACGCCGGATTTGTGAAAGCAGAAACGACAAAACTCTTTGACTTAGCAGGTACATTCATAACCTTAAAAATTGAAACCACAACATTTCTGGAGTTTTTAACGATGTGTTTCTTTATTCTCGTATAATACAATCATGATAATTGATATATTTATCATGATATCTATTAAAAATCATGGTTTTGTAATGTAAATTCAGATATGTTATATCCTACGTGCTTGCTAGTGTTTGTTTATTATTTTGTTCCCGTCATACCATAGATAATCTATAGACTAAAATGGCCGACAGCGTTTTTGTATGTCCATGAAAAATCTATTTACAAAATTAAAGTTTTGTAGCTTTCTAGGTAAAAAAAAATACAATACATTGTTTTTCGGTCTAATTGAACAATTAATAACCATTTAAAACATATTTCCAAAAAGTGTCGACTAGCCTATTGGTGTGGCAGTTTATAACTGCTGCACCAGCTATCTTCGCGTTTGGACTTTATCACCACTTATGTAACATCAGATGGGGTAGAGTCATTTGCCTACGTGGCTATATAAAAAAAATCATATGATTATTATTGTTCTGGTTGCAAACACGAAATTGAAAACAATTGAATTTTTAATTTTGACTCCAATCAATTACATGGAGGTGAATGCGTATAAAAAAATCACGAAAATATTTTGCAAAAAGTTTGAAAAGTTTTCTTTCCTTGCTTTTACGAGTTCGCGATTGTGTAGCTTAGTGCTATTGTGTAAAGATGCTGTTTTCTATAACAGTGTCGTGTTAAAAATACTTTCCCGTTTTTGGTGTAAAGCAAAAAGTCGTAAAGGAAAAATATATCGGATTACGCACTCTAACTGTAGGGTTCCGTACCTCAAAAGGAAGAAACCGAACCCTTATAAGATCACTTTGTTGTCCGTCTGTCGATCTGACTATCAAGACCCTTTATCTCGGTAACGACACAATTTTGCTTAAACATATATACTCAAGTCCTTGGTGCCTTGAAGCTAAGATAAAAACGCATCATCATAATCATCAGCCTATTAATGTCCCCACTGCTGGGGCACAGGCCTTCCCTATGGATGGGATAGGGAGATTGGGCCAAGACCCACCACGCGGGCCCAGTGCGGATTGGTGGGTGCTAACAACTGCAGATGCAACCGGGACCAAGGGCTTAACGTGCCTTTCGAAGCACGGAGGAGCTCGAGATAGTAAATTTTTGGTCACCCATCCAATGACCGACCACTGCGAAAGTTGCTTAACTTCAACGATCGCAGCCGAACGGCGCTAACCAGTTGCACCATCGAGCTCCTCGTAAAAACGCACTTCTAAGTTAATTTAATAAGATAGTTGCGGTCATTTATGTTGCGTACCTACAAATTGGTACGGAACCGGCTTTCATTTCATGTCCTTTTCTTCAGGGCACAACACTGGAGCTAGAGAGCAGTATCACCATGCTCAGTATGGAAATTCGCTGTGACTTAAATCCAAAGAGTTACGAGTACATCGAAGAGACCTGAAAGTGCAGCGTTTTTTCAGGCCCGAGCAACTGTGCTTGTTGTATAAAACGCAAGTGCGGTATTGCGTGGAATATAAATCACACCTCTAGGATGGCTCCGCCAAGTGTTTGCTTGATGCTTTGGATAGGTTACAGCGGCGCGCGATCCGCATCATAGGCGATGAGGAGGTGACTAAACAACTAGAGCCTCTTCAATTACACCGTGACGTGGCGTCACTAAGCGCGTTCTTTCGACTGTACCACGGCGAGTGTTCTGAGGAGTTAGTCTCTCTGATTCCACCTTCCCCTTTCCTTCAGAGGACCACGCGCTCTGGCCTTCGTTGTCACAGTCTAACTATTGCCACAATTCCAACGCATACAAAGAAATTTGGAGACTCATTTCTTCGTCGCACTATCCGTAAATGGAATGCTCTAACTGCTCACCTGTTCCCTCCTTTTTACAACCTGGGATCCTTTAAAAGAGGCGCGAAGAAGCAACATGCTGGCCGGCTAGGTGAATAGGGCTGGTGCGGCAGGTAGAACTGCTGTACCAGCTATCTTCACGTCTGGACTTCACCGTCACTAACATTAGGTGGGTGGAGTCATTTGTCCGGACTTATCTATGAAATAAAAATAACCCACGGTGGGCGAGATTTTGCATAAAAAAGATGGGATGGACTAATTGGTCGTACCCAGTCGAATCTAAAAACTCGATCGCATCATTTAAATACTCTCGCGCCCTGTTCATATTTAATACTGCCTGATATTTATAATAAATGTCCGTTGATGGCTTACTAAGCTGAAAACAAAACTCCTCTTTCGAAATTGAGCCATCACGCGTTCATTTAGAATTTATTTTTTTTGAATCTCAGAAATTGCACTTACGTCTCTCTTGATGTAACAGACTGAGTTGGTACGCTCAGACTGGCGGTATCCATTAAAAGTTTGAATCATTTGGACCCGTCAAGCGTGAATTCACATTTAGGGAGAGGTTTTGAAACACGCAGTGTATATGGGGACAGTAAAGTAACATGTTCCCTCCTTCCTACAATCTGGGGTCCTTTAAGAGAGGCGTTAAGAAGTACGAGTATTTTTGCAGGCCGGAAAGGCGAGGTGCCAACCATGGTGTAGCAGTTTATTATAACTGCTGTACCAGCTATCTTCGCGTTTGGACTTTATCACCACTTAACATCAGGTGGGGTAGAGTCATTTGCTTACTTAGTATTGCCTCTTGGGCAACTTTCGGAAGATGCTCAAGAGGAACAAAAACTATAAACAGTTAAGGTTTTATCATGCAAAAAAATGTTTGAGGACAGCCATCAACGAAGATGTTCTACACACGCTATTGTATACCTCTGATCCGTATATTACAAGCTTGAGAATACCTTAATTAAAAGTTCGCTAAAGCGACCAACTTCATGCTGTTAATTTTTGTGTTACAGTGATGCGCGCGCATCTTAAAATTTCACTCTCATCATTTTTTCATAACGCGCCTAAAGAAGTATAACTTCAATAAACAGTCATAATTTTCTGGAAAAAGTAATATTTAATTTTATCATTATGTCATTTTTTTATATTAAGATAGGCAAATGACTCTACCCCACCTGATGTTAAGTGGTAATAAAGTCCAAACGCGAAGATAGCTGGTACAGCAGTTATAAACTGCTACACCAATCATCCTCACCTTGCCGGCCTGCAAAAATGCTTCTTCACGCCTCTCTTAAAGGACCCCAGATTATAGGAAGGAGGGAACACTTGCCCGGATAAAGAATTCCGCTTACGAATAGTACGACAAAGAAATGAGTCACCAAATTTCTTTGTTCGTGTAGGAATAGTGGCCACAGTAAGTCGGTGGCAACGTAGACCAGCGCGCGTGGTCCTCTGAAGAATATTTAGTTCCCATCGCAATATGTTCTTTTCTGCACATTATAATATCGACGATGCCAGGCGTCCCGTGACAGCTAACATTTTTTTTGTTTTTATCAATGATCTTCTAAGGCAGGGTAGGCGAACCATTGGCACGCGTGCCACTGATGGCACGCGACACAATATTTTGGACACGTCGCCAATCATAAAACATGTGTAAAAAATGATTTAAGTAGGTATTTTATGACGATCAAACGCGAGTGATCCTACGCTACGAAGTAACTGTTTGAAGAAGTTAGCACATGCTATTTTATTTAACAATGTTTTCATCTACCTATGCCTGCGAGTCATTGTTTTCAGAGATGAATAACATTAAAACTCGTTTAGAAACCGTTTGACAGATGAATCCAGTTCAGCATGCATTTTGCTAAAAGTAGCATCTTGCAACAGAAGTCACACTAATTTTACAGTAATCTAATTTATGCGTGTAATAAAAACATTCCAGAATGTGTCTCTTTGGTTTACTTTATTTCATAAAGATTTCTGATAGTATTTATATTATTATCTTCTAAATAATCTATAATAAGTCAAAATTATTTGATGGCATGCCAATGACCCAATTAAAGATATTTTAGAAAAAATGGCACGTTGATTCATATTATTATTTTATGTTTTTAATTCCATACTTGGACAATCCATCTCAATTAGCTATCTCATAAATATGCTAAAACTTTTTGAAGTGAAAATTTCTTTAGCGGCGTTGTACAATTCTTTTTGTATGGGTAAAAAATGTTAAACTCTCGTCAGGTTAAACACATGGACTGATAGCATCATGAAACACAATAAAATTGGAAAGGTTGTTGACTTTCAATATATTGGACGAAACATAGTAATATTTTATTTTATCGCATTATAATAATAATTCTGTATCTAGGACGTCCAGTTGGCAGCTTTATTGCGAAGAAAATGCATTTTTTTACAGATGTCGCTAGGTGCGCTTAAATGAGTAATTCTGAGAGATAAACTTTTTAATGTAATATAAATTGTCATGTTTGTGTACGATAGCGCAATAAATAAATATTGTATTCTACCACATGAATGATAGTACTTTTATACTGATAATTAAAGAAATTCGTGTAAAATTATTCCCTAACCATTCCAAAATATCAAAAATGCACAACGTTAATATTCAATTATAGCTATTAACGGGATTGTTACCATGTACCTTGTTTTTTATGAGTCTCCGATATTTCGGCACTGTTGCAAGCGCCATGGTCACGGAGTAACTGGAGTATTAAAACAATATATCGTTTAAATCTAAAGAAAAGTTTACTAGAAAAAAATCCACGCGGACCAGGCAGCGGACGGGACTCGAACCCGCATCCTTCGCAATCCGGGCGAATGCACTGACCATTATGCTACCACGGCCCTATTAGCCGCGTCGAAATTTTCCTAGCGTTAAGCTAAAAAGTATTCATTTGACATTGTGGGTTACCTACAATGCGAAGAGATGACGCTGCCTTGCAGCTTAACACTAGGAAAATTTCGACGCGGCTAATAGGGCCGTGGTAGCATAATGGTCAGTGCATTCGCCCGGATTGCGAAGGATGCGGGTTCGAGTCCCGTCCGCTGCCTGGTCCGCGTGGATTTTTTTCTAGTAAACTTTTCTTTAGATTTAAACATCTAGCAGTTAAATGCTTAAAAATAAATAAAATCATAAATATATCGTTAATATTCAAGTTTTCATTTCTGCCGGCACTCCCGGAGTGCAACCCGTCGTTTTTTTATTATTTACTTTTCTAATGATGACAACTGATTCTATAGACGCTAAAGAGTTCAACAAATATGTCACCATTGTCATATGTGAAGTTTGTGTGTGGTTAAATTTATTTTGGTCTTTTTGGCGGGATCGGAAAGCGTCACTTTAACAGTTTTGTTTTTCTTGTTAAAAATTGTGTTGTGGCGGGTGTTAATGTCTAATAATGGTGGATTATTAACCACTAAGTGTTCGGGAACATGCACAAGTGTTGGCAAGTGAAACAAAATAGCGGAAAGTGTCTTTCGACGTTCCCTCAAGAAGTCCACGGGGAGGTTCCAGTAAATCCCCACACATTTACTGAAACATAGGGAAAGAGGGATTAACTTGACTGCCACTTAATTTGACTTGATTTATTACTTTGACCACGAGTGCTATAGAATTTGTAAACATTTTAACACTTGACATTGGCTAAATGCACAAGCCGTGCGAAGCCATTAAGAAAAAATTATATTTTGAAGGCGTGTGTGGACTTACTGTATATACGTTAACTGTAAAACCTTACTTGATTGTCTTTTTACAGGATATTATGTTCAGAGTTGAACGTAAATCGTATTTGATTCGTGAAAAACATTTGATTGGATGGACTTTTATTAAGTTGTCCGTGTCTTCAACAGCATGGATTTAAGAATTAAAAAGAATGCCAATAACTTTTTATAATACCTCTCCCATATCTGCGCGAGAAAGCTTGGTTCTAAATTCGTTGTTGAGGAACTCGATGGCGTAGGTGTTTAGCGCGTTCGGCTGCGATCGTTGAAGTTAAGCAACTTTTGCAGTGGTCGGTCATTGGATGGGTGACTAAAAATCTTCTATCTCGAGTTCCGTGCTTCGGAAGGCACGGTAAGCCGTTGGTCCCGGCTGCATCTGTAGTCGTTAACACCCGCCAATCCGCACTGGGCTCGCGTTGTGTGCCATGGCCCAATTTCCCTGTTCTGTCCATAGGGAAGGCCTGTGCCCCAGCAGTAGGGACATTACTAGGCTGATGATGATGATGATAATGTGACAGAAAGACAGGATAAAAGCCTGCGCAGGAGAGGGACTGTATCCGTGGAGGAGAAATGTCCCAGATTCGGAACCCTGAAGTCCCTGGAACGTTTTATAATTATGACTGTAGATCTACCTACTTACTTAGTATTAAGTTTAAAATTTTTACATTTGCATTATATTTTGGACAATTGAATTATTTTTTACAATATGTTATACAGGATTAAAAATTTGTAATATTGGAACGTTTCATAATTGTGACTGTAGATTCTATCTATTTAGTTTAGGATTATTGCAATACCCTAACTGGGTTCTTGTTTGGAATGATATATATATATTTTTGTAACAGCATGTAAACAACAAGAATGCAATAAATGAATATGAATATGGATTCGTGGAAAAATGTCCGCCTAGGAGCGCTGAGCGCCCGAATTTGATTTTTTTCTTAATTGATGGTTTTCTTGGTTGAACGCGCTAACCTCAGGATAGATTCTTTTTGTTTTGAATAGTGGATTTACCGAGGAAGGTTATAGGATATATAGCGTAAGGACACGACCAAAAGAAGCAGAGCACTAATAAAAAATGTTTAAAAAAATGTGTGTGTTTGACGACCTCCGTGGCCGAGTGGTTTGTACCCGGGTTTCATGGTGTCGCCGACTCGAGAGGTCGGGTTTAAATCCCGGTGGGGAGCAGATGTTTGTGTGATGAATACGAGCATTTGTACTTCAGTCATGGATGTTTAATATGTATTTTCTATATAAATATACTTATATGTGTATCAGTATATGATTTTTTTCCGTTACCCTAGTATCCCATAACACAAGCTTTACATTGCTTACTTTGGGGCTAGGCTAATTGGTGTGTGTTGGAAAAAAAAAACGACAAAATCCATTTCAGTGTTTCCGTTGCGTGCGCTACGTGAATTATGAATATATGTCATCATCATCACCATTAATAGATAGACAGATAGATAGATAGATAATACTTTATTGAACACACCACATTATAAAGTACAAAGTTTGGACATTAATTTAAATTGGTGGACAATTGGCGGTCTTATGGCTATGGTTACATATATCTACTATATAAAAATAAGTCGGGTTTTCCTTCCTGACGCTATAACTCCAGAACGCACGAACCGATTTCCACGGTTTTGCATTCGTTGGAAAGGTCTCGGGCTCCGTGAGGTTTATAGCAAAGAAAATTCAGGATAAATTTAAAAAAAAATCGTTTTCTTTTAATCACAAAACGAAATGTTACATAAAACGAAGCTATCTGGTGGCGAAACGGAGTTCGCTGGGTTTGCTAGTCTACTATATAAAAATAAGTCGGGTTTTCCTTCCTGACGCTATAACTCCAGAACGCACGAACCGATTTCCACGGTTTTGCATTCGTTGGAAAGATCTCGGGCTCCGTGAGGTTTATAGAGAAGAAAATTCAGGAAAAATTAAAAAAAAAAACTTCTTTTAATCACAAAACGAAATGTTACATAAAACGAAGCAATATGATGGCGAAACGGAGTTCGCCGGGTTTGCTAGTATATATATATATATATTTTTTCCAGACAACCATAGGATGGTGAGACGAATTTTAATCAAAGAGTGGGTGTGCAATTACAAGACTAAAAAAAAAATGGGTGCGTGTACTTATGTAGGCGCGTGAGAAGTTATCCTTCTTTGGCATCGTTTAAAATAAATTAGTTTTTAATTGCATGCAAATAATTAATTACAATAAATTAATAAAAAGTCTGGAAAAGGACACAGTCAATAAAGTTCAGTTTTAATTTGAAAAAATAAATAAATAATTAAAATATTCAATTAAAATCGCTACTGAATATAATTTATTAGAACATATGTGATTTGCACTTGTATAAAACTCAAACACGTATTCCGAATATACAAACTAGAAACATGTGGATAAATATTATAAATATGAATACCTATAACTGTTACTTTATTACAAAAAATAAAAATGTGGTTTTTGGTTCTACTACACCAATGGTCAAGAGATGGCGCTGTAGTCTCCCGAATCGCGCTTTGGTTCCGTTGTTCCAGATTAATAAATACTTTTGATAGGCCTTCACAATGCAGTCGTTAGCACCCACTAAAGAGAGATTCTATTTCTATTTTGTTGGTAGATTTTCTTAATGTGCGGTAAACACAAAAGCAACGCATGCTGTTAATATTTTGTGTTACAGTGATGCGCGCGCATCTTAAAATTTCACTCTCATCATTTTTTCATAACGCGCCTAAAGAAGTATAACTTCAATAAAAAATAAAACAAAATCTAACCATGATAAAAATTACTGTTCATATTAAATAATCGAAACTGATAAAATTCAAATAAACAAACAAGAACAAACATCGGTACATAAAATAAAATACACATTTATAATAAACTTAATAATAATCATATGATGCAAGCAACAACAGGGAGAATGTATGGGGACAACAGAAACAATAGGGATGATGACTATTTTTTTTCCTCGTTTATCAGGTAGATTATCAAAAAGTATTGGACACGTATTTCTTCTTTTTTCACGTAATATAAACATTGCAGAGATATATTGATTTGAAAAGTCGCATGACGTCACGTTTGAGTACACTTTTAAGCGAATATTCACTAAAAAGTGACGTCACGAGCCCCGACACCCAAACTTTGACGCGCTATAACTTTGGTAGATTGCCCAAAGAAAAAATACGTGTCCATTATTTTTTGATCATCTAACTAACGGAGTAAATAAAATTTCGTTTACTGTACTCCGTCATCACCCCTATTATTGCAAAAGGAAAACTTCCTTTACCTCTTTTTTAAACTTTCCTATAGTCTGTGCACGTCTGATCTCAACAGGAAGAGAGTTCCAGAGGCGCACAGCTTCAACACAAAAAGAATATTTATAGAAGGAGGCATTGTGTACAGGAGTTTTAAGGCTCAGATTTTCTGATGAGCGATCTCAATTAATACGGCTAGGGGCTCTTACGAACGAACCCCATCGCTGTCGTTGTGGGGTAGACGTCGATCCTTTAGGTCATCACGGTTTTTTAGGGCTGCCGCCTCCTTCTGCGAATCTGTGATGGCGCAGAAGGAGGCAGCGGAGAGGGAGCGAGAGGAGGACGCTCTAGCCGCCCCTCTCCGGCGTAGACGGGTGGGCCGAAGAAGGCAGGCAGCGGTGACTGCCGGTCTTCGACGGCCCTAAGGTGGCCTGGGCGCGGCCTGACCAGCCGCGCGCCCTAGGTGCCGCTCCGGCATAGGCCACCACGTCTGGGGACTGCCTAGTACCCTAGCGCAGTCCTCCTGAGGCGCGTCGCCCGGTCCACTCGTTGGGCCGGGCCTGCCCGGGGGCGGGCTCGGAGTTGTGGCGCACGCAGGTGCGTCGGCCCCGAGACGCCCCCACATGGGCGTAGGAGGGTACCGGGGGGTTTTAGTGGAGTAGGATCAGTGTGGCCTTCCGCACTGGTCCTGCTTGAGTAGGGTCGGCACTGTTTCCCGTGCCGGCAAGTCCCACACACGCCGTGCGCCTAGTCAGCGTCACGGTATGGTGCGTAACTGCATTTCCCCTCGTCACAAAAAAAAAAAGGTCATCACGGTTTGGCAAGTCGTCGCAGTGCAGGACGCATTCCGCGCCATACCGCCTTAAATGACGCCATCCGTCACACCCTTGCCTCTTCCGGGGTGCCAGCAGTGCTTGAACCTAATGGCATCGCCCGAGACGATGGCAAGAGGCCCGATGGTATGACGCTTATCCCGTGGAGAACCGGGCGGTCACTCGTGTGGGATACCACATGCGTGGACACTGTTGCCCCATCTCACGTGAGAGCGACCGCTCGCAAAGCCGGCGCAGCTGCGGCGACAGCCGAAACCAATAAAAGCCGTAAATATGGGGCTTTGGGAGAGCCGTCAGCCATATATTTGCACCTTTTGCCGTGGAGACCTTGGGGCCTTGGGGTGTGGAAGCTCGTCAGCTATTTAAGGAGATTTCCACACGCCTCATCGACGCCTCAGGGGATCCAAGGGCTGGCGCGCGTTCTGGACAAAGGTTGGGCCTGGCCTTTCAACGGGGAAATGCCGCCAGCCTCTTGCGCACCCTACCCTGTGAGCGCAGCGATTTGGGGTCGATTTTTTACATAATATAGTCTTATTTTTAGTTTGGTATATAAGTATTTAGTTTATTTAGTAGTTTTAATGTATTATGTGAGTTAAATTAATATAGTATTTTAGGAAATATTGTTTATTTAAAAATATTTGAATTTAAATTTACCGTTTTTCCTCAATCACCTTTAATTCATGATAACTATGTCATAGCAAAAGCATAGCGAAGTGAAACATGCACTTATCGTTTAGATCAATAACCCATTCCAGATAAGTTATTGTTATCAAAGCCTGACCGATTTTTACTAACTGTTGATAATTATAACAATAATAATAGTGCTATCATTATACCATATCAGGAGAGTTATAACAAAATAATGAAGACATGAATATATATCATCATCAGACTATTAATGTCCCCACTGCTGGGGCACAGGCCTTCCCTATGAATGGAATAGGGAGATTGGGCCGTGAACCACCACGCGGGCCCAGTGCGGATTGGTGGCTGCCAAAAACTGCACATGCAGCCGGGACTAACGGCTTGACGTGCCTTCCAAAGCACGGAGGAACTCGAGATAGAAGATTTTTGGTCACCCATCCAATAACCGACCACTGCGAAAGTTGCTTAACTTCAACAATCGCAGCCGAACGCGATCGAGTTCCGCCATGACGCCCGTAACGCATTTCCGTTTCATCTTCGCCATAGGAATTTTCTATTTACACCCCGTCCGCAGTGAAGTTTCACTTCAGAAATGAATATTTAATTTGATAAATTTTTATAACACCGGGCAAATTGTGAATAACCTTCATTTCAATCGATTTGAACTTTATTATAGAACAGTTAAGCATTCTTTTCTATACAACAATCTATTCCGCTTCAAAGGAGATCGCTCAGCTTCCATACATGTTTGGCCTAAAGACCAATAATCACGAAAAAATGTTTCCTAGATTCGAAATTATATATAAATTACTGTAGAAACGAATATTATTGACGGACACCCCTGAGAACTTCTATAAACCATATACACTGAATGATTTTGAGGTTATGTTTGCAAATAGGTACACAGGTATTAAAATAATAAAAATCAAATATGTTATATAGTAAACTAGGGAAATCAAGCCAAGTACCTAAAATATTTATAAATTTTATTATTTTTAAAGCATGTAACTGCTTGATGTTTAAATCTAAAGAAAATATAACTAGAAAAAAATCCACGCGGACCAGTCCCGTCTGCTGCCTGGTCCGCGTGGAATTTTTTCTAGTTATATTTTCTTTAGATTTATACCTAAAATATGATTTGATTCAGGTATATAAAGAATGTAGATTATCAGATAGTTGCCTGTTTTAAAAGTTAATGCACAAGAGTAGATTTTAACATCAGGTGTCATCTATGAATTTCCGGGTATAATAAAGTATTCTGTGACAGAAACTATGTGATGTGAAGAATTGTGAATAAGCCACAGATTAGAGAGAATTTTTAAACGCTCGTTAACCAAAGAAAGCTAAGAGATTTAGGTTATGGGTGAATATTTGCAAATGATCATATTAGACAATTTTAAAGAATGAAAAAATTGTACTCATAAAACTGTTCTTTAGATATTCAAAGCAAAGCTAGATCGCATAGACATACAAAAATTGCGTGAGACCAAAAAATAAGCCTTTATATACATCACAATTTTGATCTGAAATTATTGTGCAAACGGTAATGAGAAATTAAACAAATGGTAAAGAGAATTTTAGAATGGTAATTATATTATAGGAATGGAATTAGTAAAACACAAATTGCAGTGATGTTATTTATTCAATTATTTAAAAAAAAAACGATTTCCGACACAGTATCAAATTGAAAAAAGATATGCCTGTGTGGTTGAATAAACATTATCACTAGACTAGATAATTGAGATCTCCTTTGCATTTAAAATACCAGTCAAATCTATGAAATTAAAGTTAAATTTATATGAAAAATATTATTAACTGTTTTTTGCAAAGTTTTATTAAATAAAGCATAATTCTAAAGAAATTACTTACACTATTTAAGCGTCAGTCTTAGTATTAATGAACTTTGGCAAATAATAGTCTATAAAAATCACATAGGTAGGTAATCTAACACTTTTTGGTTATGATAATATAAGCAGTGTAATTTTATTGGTATAATACACACCAAAATAGAAAAGTTAGTAGAAACTTGTGTTTTCCGATAAAACAGATAACATAAAAGTAATTGCAATTTCTTTGGATATTAAACAATAACTTCAATTTAATATGAGAACCTTAAATGTAGCTATTTTCTTGTACATAGTCAAAACAATTAAAAAATATTATAATCCGAAGTATCTGAATCAATATCATCATTACGACACTGGCACTTTTCAGACTCAGAAACACTCACCTGATGTTTCCGAGTCTGAAAAGCGTCAGTCTCATAACGATCTCTAATTGCTTCCAACTCTGAAGATTCAATAAACTCCTGGTATATACCAGAAAAGTTAGCCTCACTACCTGATATATTATATATATTTACCATTTCCTCAATTTTAATATTCGGGTCCAAATGCATCTTATTGTCTGGTTTTATGTCCGTTAACATTGTAACATTGCTACTACTAATATTGCCGAATGTCCTGTTTTTTCTGGGACTAAGCAGTACGTTACTTATTATTTTAACTTTCGGTTCGTTACTTGTATTTGTAGCTAATCTCATTGGTTTAGTATCAGGATTGGTTTGTCTATTATTATTTTCATTATTCTCCTTATCTGCAACATTGGGGTGATTTGGGTCTTTGTACAGTAATTTACCAATAAATTTTGTATGTTTACAGGTGCTTACGCAGGAAAAACAGCTGGCCTCTCTAAATATTAAACTTTCAGTTTCTTTTTGCCACAATACCTGGTGGACTTTCATTGTACCTTTTAAGTTTAACAGTTTTTCTGAAGGTATCAAAAGATCTTTTTCTATGATATGATATTCATCAATAGTAGCCATGTTGATGTTCTGTGTATTTTCTTTGACTACTCTCAAAAAATCCTCTATTGTAGCAACATCATTGCCTTGTGCTACAGCAGCATCAGCAGTACGCTTAACTACTGCTCCTACCCCATCAGCTGCACCTTTTCCATGAGCAGATTCAGTATAGTTCCAAGTAATGCGTTCTAATCCATCGAAATACCAATTTAATTTACAGATGACATAAAACATAGTTTTATTTCTATATTGACTACTTGGGGAATCAGATAAAAAGTGAAGAGTAGTAATATTGTTATTAGCCAATTTAACAAATTCTAGTAGCGGTATAAGATGACCCCATACCGCAGCAGAGTCATGACGTAGATTTTCACTTACTGTGCAAAATGATTTGTTAGTGAACTGACCTTCCTTATCTATGAAATAGATGACAGCAGTTTGTAGTGATAGCTCTTGTCTACTTCCCCCAAAATGAAAAGCCTGAACTTCAGACTCATATTTTAAAGCATAGTTTTCACTAAAATCTATGTGAATGATGCCTTCGTTATCCTTAAGATTTTCCCTTAAACCCTTCATTGCACTAAATTGCCATCTGCGCAGCCCTTCATGTTTTAGAAACTTTGGAATCATCTGTTCTAACAGCTCAACAGCTTCTTTAGGGTTAGTTGTAATTTTTGTTTTTGATATTATTCTTTTATTTTTTTTAATGCCTTTGGATTCATAACTGGTTGTAGAATTTTGCCATTGTTTGAACGTTATTAGGTCCTTATTATCAAATTCTTCGTAGCAAATAGTTTTGTTTTCGCACAAGTTACAACGCTCAATAAGACATTTATTTTTTCCACAACAGAGAAAATTGATTACATCATTGATGCTGGCGTGTTTTATTATTCTTCTTTTGTACAGAGCCTGAATCAATAGTTCCATATTTGCATGGATTTTACAAACACATGTATCTCTTTGGTTTACACTTGGAATCAATACCCAGTATGGGCGTTGTTTGCAAAAGTAAGAATAACTCACTGTTCGAAATTCGGATTCAAATACTTTATGTAGGTTCTTCATGTTATCTAACAAATATCTCTTCTGCTTTCTCTCCTTTTGTCGTGTTATAAACTCTTTCTTTCCTGCCGTAGCTCTAGAAACGTTGTCCCGTTCAAAAAATTCTTGTATATCTTGTTTTAACTTTTCGTATTCTACATTTTTTTGGTGAGGCTGTTTCTTCTCTCTCAGCAAGAAATTCTGTGCTTCTGACAAAACTTTATGCTTCTTTAAAATGTGTTTTTCACGCATAATTGTGTTGTGGAATGCTCTTTTCTCAGTATTTGATTTTAGAGCTTTGTAGCTGTCTTCTAATGTCTTTTTCATAGCCTCCCCAAACAAAATCTTTTTTTTCGCTTCTTCTATTTTTGTTTTATCCTGCAGTAGAGCTTTTGCTTTTGTGTTAGGACTCTGCAAGCGTTTTCTAAGTCTCAGAATTATTTTTTTGTATTTGTTATTTTTTTTCTTCAATAACTCTATTTCTATTTTATCTTTTTGTGCCTTATTCGCCATATATTTCTTCAAAGTTCTAATTTTTTTCTTCAAGTTTTGGATTACTGATTCTTTATGGTCTATATCTAGTGATGTAGAAGGTTGTGGTGAGTTAATCGAGTTTCTAAGTTCATATCTGTTTTTATCATCAACATTGCCCACATTTGTGGAAACTAGTATAAAAACTTCTTCTGTTCTTTTCTTTTCTAAGAGTTTTCTCTGGTACTGTCTTCTGAAATTTTCTCTCCATTTCTTTCTCTGTATATTTCTAGCTCTTGGGGTCAATTCAGTAGACCTTAATATTTTCTTTTCCTCTTTTCTTTTTATGTATCTCTTCTTTTCCTTCTCCCTCTCTAAGGCATATAAAGCCGGATCTGCTTTTATTTTTGCATATCTGTTTCGCCGTGCAAGTCGGGCTTTTGCCAATACCTCTTCGTGCGACTGCTTTTTCCGCGGCATTTTATCTGAAATATAAATGGATATCCTTTGGAATAGATCCTATAGGTTTCCTATAAGTGCTATTGTATCTCATTTTATTAAACTTCCATGCTAAAAATATGATAAAGATATATCACTGCTAACGATTCTCTAAATATTAAAGTAACGTGGTGTAACATATATGTAGGTGTAATGGTTTTGGAGCATATCATTATTATTATTAAGAGTTAGGAGGTATTAGGCCGTAATTCGCAATGAGAGCACTGGTAGCCCAGTGATCACGGCTTCAGACTTACAATTTGTAAGTTAAAGGTTTGAACATCACCCGACGTACGTCTTTTGTGGACATTTTATCGTCACCATTGCTCCATAACACCTCAGAAAAACATCGTGAGGTAACCAGCGTATCCTAGAACTAATCATTCAAGGACATGTGACATGCACCAAATAGCATTGACCAGTCTGTGTGGATTACGGTTTTGGAGCTAAAAACTCAATACCTATTTATTGAATAAGTATAGGTAGAAACCAAAAAGCGACGATATGAGATAATAAATATTTAATACTAAATATCAAACCACTACTGTAAGAGAAGATTGACAGTAACAGAAAAAAGCGCAGAAAGTGCTATTTTGCGCTATTCTTGCATCTGAAATTTGTAGTGGTTTAGTAATTTACACGGCAGTTTAAATATAGCATGTATTGAAACAATAGCTCATTTAAATAGAAAAAATACCTACTTACCATCCCAGCTTGCTCCTTACCATTCGGGTAAAATGTGGACGGGAAATATGGTAAATAGTAAAATGGTAAGTAGATATTTGGAAACATTTGTGTATGTTGCATTATTTACTAGACTTATGAGACTAAATACGTTATCAGACGAGAAATAATCTTATGGCAAATACTTAGATCATTAATTAAATTAATCTGAACAAATAACTTACCTTTAGAAGACACGAACGGTAAGGAGATTTTATTTTGACCTGGACGATTTTTTGTAGAATATTAATTTTTCGTTGGCGCGAAATCGCTCTTTAAGACGTGCGATCTGCTCAAGTCACTAACGGGCACTGAGGTCGTGGTGGGGAATCGTCGCGAGGATTACATTTACCATTGGGTACAATTCTATTTCACTGTCAGTATTCGCGAACGGTAAGTAGTACGAAGGGTGGGACAGTTTTTGAATTGGTATAAAATTAACTGAAACTGTTCTTTATATCATATATTTTATTTCAGTTTATACATTAACTATTATATTTACTAAATAATAAGAAAAAAAAATATTCTTCGAAGTTTTCGTTTAATTTTTCTTATCATAATGGTTGAAAACTGGGAAAAGGGACACGAATGGTAATGAGGTTTTGGGAACTTTTTTTTTTAAAAAATGGCTTATAGCTTATAAAACACAATAAATTGATCTGCAATATGTACCCCACTTAATCAACTATGTATATAAAAAAAGTGATCAAAATCGATTTAGGTTTAATGTGTTATTCACAGCGAGACATCAAAAATGTACGTTTTCAAATATTCACCCTTATACAGCCTGTTATATTTATATTATAATTATATTTTTAGTGTATCACACCTTATAATGTGTTTATGGAGGTGTTTGGCGAAAAATGTATGGCAATAGACTTTATGATGTCGCCTACCATCTATAATAATTGTCTTAGCACATTTGCATGTAGTGAAAATGATAAAATAGTTGTGGATATTAATACCACATTGTAATTAATAAAAATGATTTATTTTATCGATCTTTACAAAATAGATTTGTTATGATGTTATATAAACAACTTCGATCAGTATTTGGCTGAATGTTACTACACCCATAGCCATTAAAAAAATATTGCTATGTTTTCCTAACCGGAAAAATTAAGTCCTTTTTAAAATAAATATATTATACAAAGGTGTACGTTAAAATCTAATGACTGCAAAATAAAGTATAAATTACGCCAAGAATTACCGTATATGTCAATATTTTTTGTACACTTGGGCCAATTTGAGCAATCGCCTTTGAAAATGTAAAATGTTACATATTTTTATTTTTTTAAGCATTTAACTGCTAGATGTTTAAGTCTGTACTGTAGGTACAAATTAGCCCAATTCACCAACAAAAGTACTAATTGCGTTACAGTTAATTTTAACCATTTACCAAAATGTTCAGACCGACTTTTTGTGTGTCAAAATAACTTAATTGGAACTTAAGTCGTCCTCATAACGAAACTCACTTAAATAATACACCAAGTTAGTTGTTAAAAGTTTGCAACTTAATCCGAGTTGTTCCAAGTTACAATTAAAGTTGATGTTATTATGTAACGGTATTGTGTAGGCTTGTTGAAAATATATCGATGTATCGATATTTTTTGCCGATATATTTTGATTCGATATATCGACACATCGATACAAAATAACCAATATCGAAATTCGTATCAAAAACGATATTTTTTTAATTATTATTATTATTAACTAAATTCGTATCTGGAAAAATCGTAACTGGATCTCAGATTAATGATTTTCATCATTCGAAAATAGGGTCTATTTTTAGGGAGATAATTTTCGTTCCATTATTATTCCGCGTGTCATATTTCGTGAGATACTGTACGATATTTTTGGGAAAATTGGTCCGATATATCGATATATCGATGTTTTTTTCGCGATATATCAAAGCCGATATTGATATTTTTTAAAAGATCGATGTATCGATATATTGATATTTTTTTCATATTTCGACATCAACTAGTATTGTGCGTAGCTTGGTATAACTCATACTGCGAATTTTATATGAAAATCAAATTATGTTATTTTGAAACGCTATTTCCAACAGTAACTAAGTATATGTATATGTTTTCAGGAGCTCGATGGCGCGGGTGGATAGTACATTCAGCTGCGATCGTTGAAGTTAAGCAAATTTAGTGGTCTGTCATTGGATGGGTGACCAAGAATCTTCTATCTCGAGTTTCTCCGTGCTTCGTAAGGCACGTTAAGCCGTTGGTCCTGGCTGCATCTGCAGTCGTTAGCACCCGCTCGCACTGGGCCCGCGTGGTGGGTCATGGCCTAATCTCCCTATGCCATCCATAGGAAAGGCCTGTGGCCCAGCAGTGGGGACATTAATAGGCTGATCGTGTGTCGCTCTGGATTAAACCGGTTAATTAAGGTTTTAGGTACCGCTTTCATTTCGGACGCGCTCCGAACGAAACCTTTACTAAAAACCGGTATTAACCTTTATTTACCGGTATTTTTGAAATCGGTTTCAAGCCCTGCATTGAATTGCTATTAATTGATATCGATGACAGGAAAACACTTGATAAACTTGACGATAATATTTATTATTAAACTTGAAAGTAACTGTGTGCACACTGCTTGAGACAAACGCGAACTAACTTGGGCGTGATTACGAAATATATTTAAACGGTAAAATATTGACCTAAATAATGACTTGCGGTTAAAAATGATTTGCTAGTAAAATGTACGATTTTTATTTATTTCATTTATCTATTTATGATTAGGCAACATAGGCCCATAGATAAATACCTTATCGTCTAACATACATACAGATATAAAACATTATTGTTACTAAATAAAATTAGTAACTATGTTACTAAACACCTAATTAAGTTTCGCCGCACACGGGCCACCGACCACAACCACAAAACGCCGCCACCGGCATATTTCTTGTAGTTTTCATACATTTTATATGGACTCGCCACACACGGTACGCCGGTGGCCGCCACACGCTACAAATCGTCGTTGCTCCCTTCTTGTGACCCGCATCGGCCACTTAATGCGCCGATACAAAACGCCGCCACACGTCACTCGCGCGATTCCCCACCCCTCTCTCCCTTACCTTAGTCGGCCGCTGTTGCGCGCTTCAGCCACTTTAGTAGCCACTTCTAGCCTCCCGTGGCGGCATTTGTGGCTGTGGCGTGTGGCCCGTGTGCGGCGACATTAACACGTATAGCTGGCGACGTGTGACGCCTAGTGGTATCGGGTAACCGGCCTCGGAATCGCCGGAACACAACACCTTTCGGCCAAAGTTCTATTTTCATAAAAGTCGCTAGATGTTCGGTCGGCACCCTCACCACAAATGAATTAAAATTCACATTGTGACGGGACTCCAACCGTGCCACCCGCAGGGAGAACTTCGTCTTCACTCGCAGGTACTCTACGATCTCCTCTTTCTTCGTATCGATTCTTTATACATCTATCGATTATTTATCGATTTGATCGTAAGCTTTTCATCCATATTACAATCACGTATAAACATTCAGAGTATGTGCTCAATTTCCTGGTATTTGCTCTGCTCTGTGGGCTATACGATTGCGTGCGAATGACTGCGTTCCCGGCCGGTCTAAATCAAGTTAGAGGACGCCACTTAAGTGAACCCTTTACCACTAACACATGGGATTAACAAGTAACTAAGTTATGAAGCTCTGATTAGGGCTGTCGCATGTCACAAACACTGTGGAAATGTGACTGAATCTTAAATCCTGTTAAGAGGAACTCTATAATTTAAAGAAAAGTTTACTAGAAGCTGCCTTGCGGCTTAAGGCTAGGAAAATTTCGACACGGCTAATAGGGCCGTGGTAGCATAATGGTCAGTGCATTCGCCCGGATTGCGAAGGATGCGGGTTCGAGTCCCGTCCGCTGCCTGGTCCGCGTGGATTTTTTTCTAGTAAACTTTTCTTTAGATTTAAACATCTAGCAGTTAAATGCTTAAAAATAAATAAAATCATAACTCTATAATTTTTAAGCATTTAACTGCTAAATGTTTATTTATTTATTTAAACTTTATTGCAACATAACACAGCAAATGACCGACATAATGCCATAAGGCATTCTCTACCAGTCGACCAGTAAGAGCGTGAGAAATAACTGATATGACGGGGGCGCAATAAAGACAAATGTAAGATAAACCAAGGATACAAATACTCTTAACAGAATACACACACATAATACACACATACATACACATACATATACATACATACACATATGTTCTTCTTTATGTATACATATATAGTCGTGTAACGCCCGTGACGCATTTCCGTTTCATCTTTTCAATAGGATTTCTCTATTTTCACCCCGTCCAAAAAGAATTTCATTTCGATAACAATGTCCTTTGGTGATCTTGTGTTTGTGTTAAGTGAGATTCTTTGACTACGGGTAGGGGATTGCGTCTGTGCAGACAATGGTGCAAGAGAAGTTTTGGCTGCGATCGTTGAAGTTAAGCAACTTTCGCAGTGGTCGGTCATTGGATGGGTGACCAAAAAAAATTTACTATCTTGAGTTTCTGGAGGCACGTTAAACAGTTCATTCATTTGACATTGTGGGTTACCTACAATGCGAAGAGATGGCGCTGCCTTGCAGCTTAAGGATAGGAAAATTTCGACGCGGTAGTAGGTAGAAGGGTGCGGATTCGAGTCCCGTCTGCTGCCTGGTCCGCGTGGATTTAATTATGTTGATATTAAAATCATTGTGGATAGCAGCTATTACCAGCCATTATTTGGTCCTAACCTAATCTCCTATACCTTACTCACCGTCAGAAACACAACACTAGCAAAAATGTTGGTTATTTCACTTTAGTATTCAGTAAGGTGGAGGTTCTGACTTCTTCCAATTAATTCATAGTTGTATGTTTATGTTGAGTTGTTGAGGAGCTCGATGGCGCAAGTGGTTAGCGCGTTCGGCTGCGATCGTTGAAGCTAAACAACTTTCGCACTGGTCGGTCATTGGATGGGTGACCAAAAATTTACTATCTCGAGCTCCTCCGTGCTTCGGAAGGCACGTTAAGCCGTTGGTCCCGGCTGCATCTGCTGTCGTTAGCACTCACCAATCCGCCCTGGGCCCGCGCTGTGAGTCATGGCCCAATCTCCCTATTCCATCCAAAGGGAAGGCCTGTGCCCCAGCAGTGGGGACATTAAATCATACTGCCAATCATTTTACTCGTGCGGTCTCTGGGTTGACTATACGCAGAGGGCCTACAACGCTTTACGTGTACAGTACAACAACGCGTTCCGGGTGCTGATGGGGCTGCCGCGTCGCAGTAGTGCTTCTGGCATATTCGCTGAGGCAAGGATCGATGGATTCCATGCCATTATCCGAAAGCGATGTGCCTCGCTACTGAGTCGGGTGCGCGCCAGCCCCAACAGCATCCTGTGCGTGTTGTCGGACAGGTGGGTGTCGCCTTTACTCCAACATTGGGTGGGCCTCCATATAAGAGATTAGGTAATTAAATTGAAATGTATTACTAACATAGATTAAGGAAAAATGTTACTAACAAAACAAAACTATGGACACTTTAGTCTGAAATAAAATTTTATTAAATTATATTATATTATTATTAATAGGCTGATGATGATGATGATGATGTATGTTTATATTTTAAGCATTTAACTGCTACATGTTTCATCATCATCATCATCATGTCAGCCGTATGACGCCCACTGCTGAGCATAGGCCTCCCCCAAGGATCTCCACACTGATCTGTCCTGCGCCACTCGCATCCATCGGCTTCCCGCGACCTTCACAAGATCCTCGGTCCACCTTGTGCCCACTGAGCGTCGTCCGGTGCGTGGTCGCCATTCCAGAACCTTTCCGCCCCAACGGCCATCGGTTCTTCTTGCTACGTGTCCCGCCCACTGCTACTTCAGCAGAGCAATCGTTCGAGCGATATCTGTAACTTTGGTTCTCCTACGGATTTCCTCATTTTTGATTCTATCGCGTAGGGAAACACCAAGCATCGCTCTCTCCATTGCTCGCTGTGTGACCTTGTGCCTTCTTATGAGACCCGCAGTAAAGGACCACGTCTCTCTTCCGTAGGTCATCACTGGCAACACACACTGGTCAAAGACTTTTGTCTTGAGACACTGAGGTAATTTGGACAATTAGATGTTTAAATAGAAATAAAATTTTCCTAAGAAAAAAATGAGCGAGCCTTACAGTAGTCGCGTATGATGTGTAACATTTGAAACCTCACCTTATATTAGTAAAAAAAGAAATAAAATTTACTGCAAAAGGAATAAGCCATTTGAACATTATGTTCTAAAATCAAATCAAATAGCGCGCGCTTTTGCGATTTCCTGTTACACACTTCCGTCCCATTTCACGAAATCACTCCCACAAATTGCAGGAAAGCGAGAGGAAAGATGCTACACATCAAAAATTCCTTGCGACTTCCCCAGACAGGTGAATCAATTCCACTTCAACATTCTCAATTAAAATTCACGCTTAATCATGTTCAACCAACACAATGATCATTATATCTACACAAAAATCTACTAGAAAAATATCCACGCGGTCTGACAACAGACGGAATTCAAACTTGCACCCTCATTTTTCCACTATCCAGGCGGATGCATGCACTGACCAATTATTCTACCGCAACCTTAATGACCGTGTCTTATTTCCTCTAGTGTTTCTTAGGTGCGTATTACAGAATGCCAACTAAGTGTTGATCTTTACTTGAGTACAGTTAGAAAGGGATGTCGCTATGTACTATATATAGCGATACCCCTTTCTAACTATGCTCCAGACTAGATCAATCACTGAGAATCTTTCTATAAACGGGCCTAAGACTGCAAGGCAGCGTCATCTCCACATCTCCACAGTCAATAATGTCAAACGAAATACCTTCACAAGTATTAAACATTTGAAAGAAAACATAGCACTTATCCCTACGTGATAAGATTCGAAATACGGAGATCCGTAGAAGGACCGGTGTGTACGACATAGCCTGAAGAGTTAGCACGATGAAGTGGCAATGGGCAGGCCACATCTTTTTTTTTATGTTATAGGGGGCATACGAGCAGACGGCTCACCTGATGGTAAGTGATCACCGTCGCCCATGGACACTTGCAACACCAGGAGTATCACAAATGCGATGCTGGCCTTTAAGGAAGAAGTACGCTCTTTTATTGAAGGTTTTTGGGTCGTATCGGTCCGGAAACACTGCTGGCGACAACATATTCCACAGTTTTGTCGTACGTGGTAAAAAATTTCGACAAAAACGCACGGTTGTGGATAGCCACGCATCAAGATGATGGGGATGAAATTTTTGTCGCGATGTACGATGGCGAAATGCAGCAGCTGGAATTAATCCAAACAATTCCTCAGAACACTCCCCGTGATAAATGCGATAGAAGATGCAGAGCGAAGCTACATCCCTAAGCAAATCCAAAGGATCAAGCTGATCGGAAAGGTCCTGGTCGTCGACTATACGAGCCGCTCGGCGCTGGATGCGATCCAAAGGGAGAAGCTAGTACTGGGGTGCCCCCGCCCAAAGATCTAACATCGCTCGAGGATCTGACAACCGTTGGGTAAGAAAGGTCCTGGAGTGGCGACCACGTACCGGACGACGCAGCGTGGGGCGGCAGACAAGGTGGACTGACGACATCGTCAAATGTGCTGGGAGCCGCTGGATGCGGATAGCGCAGGACCGCGCATTGTGGCATTCTATGAAGGAGGCTTATGTCCTGCAGTGGACGGAGAAAGGCTGATGGATGGATGGATGATAGTGTGGCGGCGACATCTATATGCCCCACATATATACAACGGATGAAGGAAATCATTACTCACCATCCTCAAGAGATGGCGTTACCTGCACTGCGATCAATAAAAGTATGGAAGCCTACATCGCGCAAATGAAATTCGGAAGCTAACTCTTCGTATATACGATGCCCGACCAACATCAGTTGGGCCGCGGCCCCCAAGCTAACATCACCCAGTTCGGAGGAAGATCTTCCCCTTTGGCCTTCCTACAATAGCACATTGTAGTTTATCTTACTTGTATTTTTTTAAACATTTAATCATTAGATGTTTAAATCCAAAGATAGGTTGGTTCACTACATTTTTTTCAGATTTAAACATCAAGAAGTTAATTTCTAAAAAGCTAGAATAATTTATTCTATCTTTTTAATATTGTATATTTATTTAAAAAATCCCTCTCGACATGAAAAGAACATGTTTAAAAATAAACTATATAAATAAATAGCTAAATGAAAACAATTTTTATGACCTAAAAGTTTTTTCAATAATAAAAATTAACGACATGTTTTAACTTATCCTATAATAATTGTGATAAATGTATCTTTTTATTTTTTTTTATATCTGACATTTAGAAATCTTGTAATATTAATTATGTTGACATTGTATATTTTATTGACATAATAAATATTAGGTAACTCTGACATTCATAATTCTACAGAAAAATGTTATAATTAATTAATCTCTTTTTTTATTGGTTCAGTATTATGTATTTGCATGCTATTATAAGAATCCATACAAATAAATCTTGAAGGGCGTTGAAGTACATCATATAAGGAATCTTCTCTAATTTTCTTTATTACAGCAGATTTATTGCTACTCCTGGTAAGGTGCACGACCTCGAACTAGTGACGTGTCTTAAAATGAACGATATTACTATCAATCATTAAAAATAACTGTTTTTATAAAAAGTTCAAACCTTGCAAATATTTTAAGAAAATTTGAGAAGACTCCTTATATGATGTACTTAAACGTCCTTCAAGATTTATTTGTATTTTTGTAACACCCTGTATAGGTATAACATAACGGATTGAGCACGTGTTTTGCCATTTTAAAAATAGCGGGCAAATACATAATATGGAACCAATAAAAAAAGAGATTAATTAATTATAACATTTTTCTGTAGAATTATGAATGTCAGAGTTACCCAATATTATGTCAATATTTTTGTAACATCCTGTATATCGTGTTTTTAGCAAATAAAGATTATGATTATCAATTGTTTATCTTTGTCAAATGCATACAAAACAAGGCTTAACCGTGATCATCTTTTAAACTCGATTTAAGGACTTCGTTCAAGTTTGCCTTAATCTTGTTTGATCATCAAATTGCTTTAACAAAGTTGATAGCTAGAAAATCATAACTCAATTGTAATAAGTTTTCTCAATTGTAATAAGTTTTTATTGACTTTAACAATAGTATGATCTTAAACTAATGACCAACATATAGGTATTCTGTAAGATGCAGTCTGACTTAGGTACCAACTCTTTAATTCGGTTTTCTGATAAATGTCAAATATCTAATACTGGTTGCTTCAACAGACATAGAGTCTGTGCGGAAAGAGAATGGGATTTAGATTGGAGGGCGCTGTAGTGCTTTTCTACCGTATTTGTAAGGTTTTACCCCTTTTAGACATGATTAAATACAAAGAACCGCAAGAAATCACAACAACAAACAAATCCGTATCAATGCAAAACTTTGACGTTTTACAGATTGCTGGGTTTGATTGACAAATAAAAATCTTAATGTTAGTTCCGTTTTTCGCCACGCCCATTCTCTTTCCGCACAGACTCTACTTAGTTCCATGAGGGCTATCGCGTATGAATCCGCCGCTAGAGGCGCTAGTGTAGCGTGAGGTCTCCGAAATGTCAAATGTTATTGCTTGTTGGTTGACCACGCGGGTTTATTTCTAATTAATATAATGTTGTGAATAATTGGTAACAATTCGGCTTAATTATGGCAAATATGAGTTATGTGGCAATGAATGTCAGTTATTAAAAATTTGAGCTTAGATAAATGATTATGTTCCCATTTTTTCCGAATAAAACGGAACTGGGCGTCACTGTGGCATGGCCTATTATGTTTAGGATATGGTTCTTTTGTGCTAAAATACGATCTAAATGTAACCTTTGATTTCATGTGCGTATTAATAAACTTTAAAAGTTACAATTTAGGACCTCACTCAACAGTGGCGCCATCTGGTGAGGCAGAAAACGGTAGCCCTCATTACAATTGTTCTTAAGAGTGAAGATGAAGTAGTTTATGCAACTGCATATAATTTAGGTATTAAAACACTCGAGTCGACCTATTATCGCATTCCGCTGCGTCTTATGCGATCAACAGACTCTTGTGTTTAATACCCTTTCTTATATGTAAGTGCTCGATGGCGCAGGTGGTTAGCGCGTTCGGCTGCGATCGTTGTAGTTAAGCAACTTTCACAGTGGTCGGTCTTTGGATGGGTGACCAAAAATTTCTATCTTGAGTTCCTCCGTGCTTCGGAAGGCACGTTAAGCCGTTGGTCCCGGCTGTATCTGCAATGTCAATCCGCATTGGGGTCGCGTGGTGGGTCATGGCCCAATCTCCCTATTCCATCCATAGGGAAGGCCTGTGCCCTAGCAGTGGGGACATTAAGAGGCTGATGATGATGATGATGATATGTAAGTCGCATGTTACTATTATCATATATCAAAAAAATATTATAAAAGCGAAAGTTTGTGAGTGTGTATGTTTGTTACTTCTTCACGTCTAAACGGTTGAAGGGATTTTAATAAAATTTGGTATTGATATTGCTGACATCCTGGATTAACATATAGGCTACGTTTTACTGCAGGAAAATATCTATATTAAAGCCACGGGTAACACCGGGGGCACAGCTAGTATAAATATAACAATAAAGTTTGTGAGTGTGTATGTTTGTTACATCTTCACGTCTAAACGGCTGGAGGGATTTTAATAAAATTTGGTATGGATTTAGCTGACACTCTGGATTAACATAAAGGCTACGTTTTACTGCGGGAAAATATCCCTATTAAAGTCGCGGGTAACACCGCGGGGCACATCTAGTATAAATATAATAATAAAGTTTGTGAGTATGATTGTTACTTCTTCACGTCTAAACGGCTGGAGTGATTTTAATAAAATTTGGCACGGATTTAGCTGACGCCCTGGATTAACATATATATATGCTACGTTTTACTGCGGGAAAATATCCCTAATAAAGCCGCGGGTAACATCGCGGGGCACAGCTAGTTTAAATATGTCTTAAACTATACTGCATTTTTCTGTACTATGTCGTAGCTGCTATGGTATGCTACGCCGTAGTCGTTCCTGCTACAATGTAGTTGCTACGCCATTCGAACATTGTTTGGGCAATTTTTGAATGGATTTTTTTCTTCAACTCGAGTTGAAAGCATGTCTAACTTTTATTTTTAATTTTGGGGTATAAATGGAAAAATCCTTTGGAAACGATGAAACGGAAATGTGTGTGTGGGATGCATGCGCAGTTCCTCCCGATGAGAATGAAAGTTTTATATATGTACTAGCTGACCCAGCGAACTTCGTACCGCTCTAAAAAAATAGGGGTTGTCCAGCGGACAAAATTGTGAATCTAAACCATTCTCAGATCCCCTTGAACACACACAAAAAAATTCATCAAAATCGGTCCAGTCGTTTAAGAGAAGTTCAGTGACATACACACTCACAGAAGAATTATATATATAAAGATTAGAAAACACATACAGCTATTTTTACAGGAATACTCATAATGCAATAGTGTATTTCTTAAAATTACAATTAATAAAATAAACATAATTGTATTAAAAAAAGACAAAAAAAAAACCCCATTTTGTTACATATATAAATTAACATAACATAGTATACATACATATTTTAAAAAATGAATTAAATTATACTATTATTATTCAGTACTGTCATCTCTATTACCAATTTCCATTACCACAGATCTTTTAAATAAAGATAATATTTGGTTCTAATTGGTGTAAGCAGTAAGTTGGTGGGTAATGTGGCGAAATCTGAAACGCTACGAGCGTCACACGCGAGATTATACACACACATATATATATGTCGGCGGATGGCGTCTCACTCGATCCTTCGAAACGTTAAATCAACGACAAATGTCGTCAGTCATTGTACCATTGCTTTGTGAAACGTCAAGTTATGACAGTGACAGCTGTCATCACTTGGGAGTGGTCTATGCTAAGGGTAGTATTTAAGGGGCTAACGCTTCATTGGAAGGGGCATTCGGCATTCGGCAATTCAGCATTCAGACGTGAGCCGCGATAGTGAACGGACGTTAGCACAGAACTCTCCGCGCATCACAAAGCAATCCGTTTGTACCTTGGCAATCATAACTGATTTTGTAAAGTAATAAGAAGATTCAAATTAAACGTTAGCTTGGACACTAGACTACAGTTTTATTTTCGGGAAATATCATTGAATAACCAAGATGGCGGATCAAGATGAACCACGTGGCCAACCGCCTATATCCCGCTCGCCCATCCGACATATATATATGACCACACATCTGAAGGGAAACTTCTTTTCTTAAATATTATGTAATGATATATATGTATATAGCAGGAGCTCGATGGTGCGGGTGGTTAGCGCGTTCGGCTGCGGTCGTTGAAGTTAAGCAACTTTCGCAGTGGTCGGTCATTGGATGGGTGACCAAAAATTTCTACCTCGAGTTCCTCCGTGCTTCGGAAGGCGCATTAAGCCGTTGGTCCCGGCTGCATCTGCAGTTGTTAGCACTCGCCAATTCGCACTGGGCCTGCATGGTGGGTCCAATGGGTTATGGCCTAATCTCCTTATTCCATCCATAGGGAAGGCCTGTGCCCCAACAGTGGGGACATTAATAGGCTGATGATGATAATGAAAAATGAAAAAAAATACTATAATTGATATTACTTCTTTCAAATGTTTAATACTTGTAAAGGTATTCAGATTGAGATTGTCGGTTACCTACAATGCGACAAGATGGCACTTCCTTGCAGCCATAGAAATACTAGAAGGAATTCGGCACAGCCATCAAGGTCGAGGTAGCATAGTTGGTCAGTGCATCCGCCCGGATAGTGGAGGTTGGAAATTTTTCTAGTAGTATTTTCTACGAATTTAGTTCCAAAAAATTACGTCAATGATTTTTCGTGGGTTGTGATAACCCTTGTTCCGCGAGGCTTGTTAGGAAGAGAGACGAAATCAAGGATAAACGTATTATTTCAAGGAATCTCAACTTAATGTCCAGCGTGTAAGGTCGAATTACATAAAGCACAATCGCCTAATTACGTAATTAAAATTTATTGCTAATTATGTTGTTTTGCATTAGGTGTTGTTGTACATTTTGGGGGTTTAATGATATTTTATTACATTTATGAATAAATATTTTTTATACAAAACTTTTCGTGGATCTCGATGGCGCAAGTGATAAGCGCGTTCGGCTGCGATCGTTGAAGTTAAGCAACTTTCGCAGTGGTCGGTCATTGGATGGGTGACCAAAAATCTTCTATCTAGAGTTCCTCCGTGCTTCGGAAGGCACGTTAAGCCGTTGGTCTCGGCTGCATTTGCAGTCGTTAGCACCTACCAATCCGCACTGGGCCCGCGCGGTGGGTCATGGCCCAATCTCCCTATTCCATCCATAGGGAAGGCCTGTGCCCCAGCAGTGGGGACATTAATAGGCTGATGATGATGATGATTTTTAATAACAGGCGGTATAAAATCCTTGAAGGAAGTCGAATTCCGCATATTTTCCAAATCATGACGATCATTTTTGCTTCCGAACCATACCTGGGAAATTTATGTTTATGGAGATACTGAAGGTCAAAGTCACATTTTTTTTTCAAAATTTATACAGTTACTAGCGGCCCGCCCTCGCTTCGCTTCAGTGTAGAGCTGAAGTGTAGACTACAGTTTTTGTTCTCAGGTTGTACTTAGTTGGCTGTTTGTACTTAGGGATATGAAAAAGAGATAGTAGCCGATTCTCAGACCCACGGAATATGCATATTATAAAATTTTATAAAAATCGGTCAGGCCGTTTTATGTATAATATACTATTAAGAAGGGTTTTTTTTTTTGAAAAATGGCATTGTATCATCTAAAGAAAAGTTTACTAGAAAAAAAACCACGCGGACCAGGCAGCGGACGGGACTCGAACCCGCATCCTTCGCTATCCGGGCGAATGCACTGACCATTATGCTACCACGGCCCTATTAGCCGCGTCGAAATTTTCCTAGCCTTAAGCTGCAAGGCAGCGCCATCTCTTCGCATTGTAGGTAACCCACAATGTCAAATGAATACTTTTTCAAGTATTAAACATTTGAAAGAAGAAATAGCAATTATAGTTATGATTTTATTTATTTTTTAAGCATTTAACTGCTAGATGTTTAAATCTAAAGAAAAAGACGCGGCTAATAGGGCCGTGGTAGCATAATGGTCAGTGCAGCGAAGGATGCGGGTTCGAGTCCCGTCCGCTGCCTGGTCCGCATCGATTTTTTTCTAGTAAACTTTTCTTTAGATTTAAACATCTAGCAGTTAAATGCTTGAAAAATAAATAAAATCATAATTGTATCATGTATATATTACAATAATCTATCCATCTCGAAGGTATACTTCAACACAATAAGTTACTTTAAGTGCTCACTTAAAAGAAAGTCGTAACATCGGCAATGTTGTTTATGATGGCAGTTTATGACGTCATGGGAATATATAAAAAAACGGGTCGGGACATGCATTATATTGTTGACAGCGGAAGCCTTTATACAGCCTTAGAAGATATATGAGCTGTCATGTGTCTGTGGGTAGTAAGTAGGAAATTACAGGTTTTGGGCGTTTGCTTCAGGAATTTTCCTTTTCGGCAGTGTAGAACCGAAACCTCCTATCTGAGAAATCACAACTTTTCAAGAGATATTGTCGCTACAATTTTCTTAGTTAATCTATAGCATGTCGCTTTGCATCTTTTATTGATATATTTTTATTTTAAACATTGAACTGCTAGATGTTTATTTTTATTATTGCTTCTTTCAAATGTTTAATATCTTTAAAAGTATTTTATTTTTTTTATTTTATTTATTCTTTATGCACAAATGTACAGTGGCGGACTTAATGCTGTAGGCATTCTTTACCAGTCAACCATAGGATGTTGTGGATATTATTAGTGGTAGGGTGCACAACTGAAGTGGAAATCACATTGAAGTTTATAAAAATAATAAATATAAATAATAATATATAAACGTACACATACATAAGTTAATATATTTAAATAAATACACAAATACATACATATTTCCAAAATAAATACAAAATAATGACGACAAACCACTCAACGAAACGCCTGTTCTAATAAAAAGCTTCGCAGTTTGGTTTTAAAGGTATATTTACTGGGGGACATTCTGATATCTAGCGGGAGATCATTCCACAAAACTATCGTTTTTACGAAGAAGGAAGAGTGAATAATATCGGAGCAGTGTGATGGAACGATAAGTAAACGATTAGAAGAAGATCGAAGATTTTTACTATGAGAGGTACATAAGTACTGAAATTGAGAAGTGAGATAAGGGGGAGCATTTGGAGAATCCAGAAAAGAGAACAGGGTTGTCAGAGCCCGCATACTTCTACGCTGCCTAATGGGCATCCATTTTAAGAGAGATCGGTATGCGGACACATGGTCATATTTTCTCAGATTGAAAACGAATCGAATGCAGTTATTCTGAAGGCGATCAAGTTTGTTGAGTAGATCTGCATTCAGGTCGAGGTAGCACAAATCACCATAGTCAATTATGGGAAATATTAAGGTTTGCACAAGCATTGCCTTGATATTGACCGGCAAAAAATTTTTCATTCGATAAAGGGCACGCAGGGTTCCCGTTACTTTTTTACAGACACTACCAACTTGTTCCTGCCATTTAAAACTCGAGTCGATATACAAGCCCAGATCTTTAACGACGTTGCTAAAAGGTATTGTAGTACCGTCATGAATGATGGAACCAAGACTGTTGATGTCAATTTTGCTCATCATCCTTGACCCCCCTAGTAAAATGGCTTGGCATTTTGAAGCATTGACAGTGACCCCAAATTTTTCCGACCAGGTTTTAATAGCGACTAGGTCACTGTTTAGAGCATCAATGGCTTTGTTTAAATTGTCGATGCTTGCTTCAGTATATAATTGTAAGTCGTCAGCATATAGATGATACGAACACTGAAGATTGTGAGTGATAAAATCAATAAAAGTTGAAAAAAGAAGAGGAGAGATAATACCGCCTTGGGGAACACCAGTTTCAAGGTTGCGCCAGGATGAGGAATATTCCCCAGACCGGACCAACTGCCGGCGGTCCCGAAGATAAGAAGAGAACCAAGTCAACACATCGTCAGAGACCATAAGATGGGATAGCATAGAAAGGAGAATATCGTGACTGACAGTATTAAAAGCATTGGAGAAATCGATAAGTACTAAACATGTTACTTTACCGTTCTCCATTCCCGCCCTAATATCGCCAGTCACCTTTAAGAGCGCTGAAATTGTGCTATGTCCTGACCTAAATCCGGATTGGAGGGGGTTCATCAATGAATTTTTGTGGACATATTGAGATAATTGCTTGTGAACGCAGGCCTCTAGCACTTTTGACATGAAGGGGAGGATAGAAATCGGCCGAAATTCATGTGGCTGTGTTGGATTGGAAACTTTGGGAAGAGGCCGTACATAAGCTTTTCGCCATAGCATAGGAAAAGTGCTGGTTTCAAGAGAAGAATTCATTAAATGCGTTATAGCAGAAAGAAGAGGGTCAAGAATAGTAATGATCATGCGACGACTAATATCATCACACCCTATCGCATTTGACTTAATGGAAAGTATTATCTTTTTAATCTCTGTCGATGTGACTGGTGAAAAATGGAAGGGGTCGACGTTAGGACGCGTTAAACCATTTATGGAAGCAACAGTGCTTGCTGTAGAATCACGATCCAACTTAAAAGTTGTGGTGAAATGAGAATTGAGATCGTTTAAGTTTATGGAATTAGTTAGGTCTAAATGTCGCGATTTGCCGATACCTAGTGTTCCAAGGAACTTCCAGATATCTGCAGAAGATGAGGAAGAAAGATTGTTGAGAATATATCGGCGTTTGGCGTTACGTATCATCTGATTACACCGATTTCTAGCAGCCTTGAAGAGTTTCCACTTTTCGTCAGAGCGATCCTTTCTATAACTTATTATATATATATATATAAAAGTATTTATTTGACTTCGGGAAGTTGACATCAACACATGTTTTAAATTTTTGATATCATCTTTCAATAGACGACACTGTATGAAACAAAACAGGGAGAAAAAAATAGCCCTTGCTGAGTTTCTTGCCGGTTCTTCTCAGTAAAAGGTTTCCCGCCGTAGTTTTACGAACCGATGGCGTAGCGTTTGACATTCACAAGAGCTTGTAACAGCCTAGACTGAATAAATGAGTTTGAGTTTGACTTTGACATTGTGGGTAACCTACAATGCGAAGAGATGGCGCTTCCTAAGCCTAAGTAATGCTAAAGAAAATTCAACACGGCCATCAGGGCCGCAGTACCATAATGGTCAGTGCATTAGCCCGGATAGCGAAGGGTGCGGGTTTGAGTCGCGTCTGCTGCCTGAACCACGTGGATTTTTTTCTTGTAGAATTTGGTATGGATTTATCTTTAATTGTTATTAAAAGAAATCAGACCTTTTTAACTTTATATATATATATATATATATATATATATATGTCGCAACGCGTAACCCACAACAAGACGTTATCTACACTGATAGTTAGATGTCGCTCGTGACAGCATTCAGCCTGTCACTTGTCAAACTCCCGAAACGTCAATGTCAATGTCGCTCGTGAGAACATTCAGCCTGTCAGTTGTCAAACTCACAATACGTCAATGTCATTGTTACGTCGGGGCGGGGGTACGTCGATTAGTCAGTTTGGTTAGCGCGTGCAAGCTAGAGTGTTCTCACGACAGACATCCGTTCCCATCCAATCAATCTGCGAACGTTTGTGATTAGTAGAGTTATTAAATCATTAAAGAAGATATTGATTAGCTGTCTGTGGTATTATTTCGTGTCCCAACAAAATGAACGAAGAGAATGGTGTATCTGGTGATCGCAACCTTATGGGTTCGCCATCATATATATTGCCGCGTGAGACGCTCGTCGCGTTTCAGCATTCGCCGAGCTACTCTCCAACTTTCATGCTCATCGGAAAGAGCTGCGCACGCATCCCACACACACACACATGTGTGACGCTCGTGACGCATTTACGTTTCATATTTTCTATAGGATTTTACCATATACACACCGTCCGACAATAAGTTTTAATCTAAAGAAAAGTTTACTAGAAAAAAATCCACGCGGACCAGGCAGCGGACGGGACTCGAACCCGCACCCTTCGCAATCCGGGCGAATACACTGACCATTATGCTACCACGGCCCTATTCGCCGCGTCGAAATTTTACCTAGCCGTAAGCTGCAAAGCAAATAAGTTTTACTTAAAAAAAATATTTACACTTTTGGCTTTAACATTTTAATAAAGTTATTAGTTTTATCATTAACCCTTTATTAACAGAGTTAATATTGATGAGAGGTGTTGATAAAGAAAATATAAATAGAAAAAATGATGATTTAGAATTACCGACTTCATATTTTATTTTTATTTTTAAAGAGATATAATACAGGAACAATGAATTTTAAACTAAAAACCTTAAAACAAATATAATATAATAACTAAAATATATAATTAAAAGGAGTCCCTTTAGGCAAGGTCCTGAAGATACTGGCCTTCACAAGCGTGTTTGAACATGTTGCATCCCATACCAGCACCCGGCCCATCTTCCATGGAATCAAACTCATACCGTCCGGTCTCTTGCCATTGTCTCTTGCAATACCAGTCGACTCAAGTAGACTTGGCACGTTGACGGTGGCAAGGGACCGGCGTATGATATCGTTAAGTACGGCATGTCTCGAGAAGCGGCCTGCACTTTTTAGGCATGACAGTCCGTGATGTCCTAGCTTGTCGACATCACTGCCACAGGGACATTTATGAGGAGCGCAGACCGGAATAATTAAATAAATAAATATTTCCAACACTCACACCAATTAGACAAGCCCCAAAGTAATCACTGTAGGCTTGTGTTATGGGATACTAGGGTAACGGATGGAATACATAAACTGTACATAGATAAGTATATTTATATAGAAATACATATTAAACATCCATGACTGGAGTACAAATGCTCGTATTTATCACACTAACATTTGCCCCCACCGGGATTCGAACCCTGGACCTCTCGAGTCAGCGACACCATGAAACCCGGCGTACAAACCACTCGGCCACGGAGGTCGTCAAATTCCTTTTGTATGTTTTTATATTGCTTTAAAAGCAGTGTTTAATTGACTCGCACACAAAATAGGTTCTAACCAAATACAAAACTGAAAATAGCTAAATTGTAAGATAGGAAGTTTTCGCTCTGCAACGTCGTTATATGTTGTTCCGTCGATGCGAATGTATGGTTAGCTAAATTAGAAAATTACATAGTCTGGAGTTACGTAAATTATACAAAGTATTTTTACGAAATGAAACGAGAGTCATGTTTTCAGAGAACAAGGTCTGGCAGAATTTTGTTGCTTCTAAATTCATTTGGCGTAATACACTTGTTTTGTTTGAACAAATATTTGGTAGGAAGATATTTTAGTAATACGATATCTTACTTGAAACGTCAATCATACAGCTAAATTTACTTTCAATACCTTCTAATATAATAAAGAAGAAATATATGTTTGTTTGTAACGAAAACACTCTAAAACCATTGGAAAGTATTCTTTCACCATTACAAAGCAACAATAGTACTGTGTGAAATAGGCTATATTTTATCATCATCATCAGCAGCCTATCTTAGTCCACTGCTGGACATAGGCCTCTCCAATTGCACGCCACTCAGATCGATCTTGGGCTACTCGCATCCAGCTCCTGCCAGCCACCTTGCGCAAATCGTCACTCCATCGTGCCTGAGGACGTCCTACACTACATTTGCCTAGACGCGGTCTCCAGAACTCTTCTACTCCAACGGTTATCGGTTTAACTATATTCTGTTATATATTATCGTATTATCACGTCCTCGCACAGGCCCTGCCAACCTTACGACCTTACATTAAAAACCTCTAAAATTATCAGTGTTTCTCTACTATATTATACATGTATTATACATATAGACCTTCCTCTTGAATCACTCTATCTATTAAAAGAAACCGCATCAAAATCCGTTGCGCAGTTTTAAAGATCTAAGCATACATAGGGACATAGGGCAGAAAGCGGGAAGCGACTTTGCTTTATACTATGTAGTGATTAGGTCAAAAGAGAAATGCTGCGTCGGCAATGTACTCGCTTGCTCGTATACCATCGTAACTATATACTGGCTTCACGCTGCTCGCCAACTCTTTTCCAATTTCTATCTCTGCTAGCTTCTAGTTCGTCGCCGGCACTGGGAGTGCTTAAAGCTAAAATACACTTCATAAAGACGCCCGCACCCGCAGTGACTGTAGGGTTTACGATTTCTGTATATGGAGTTGTAAAAATGCTGTGCTTACGAAATATTTATTTTAGAGCTCACCCGACAGATGCGGTCTGCCCGGGTGTAATATAAGAAACATCTAGAAGCTGACAACTAGTCTACTAGTCCCGGTTGCGAGTATAAACCAATCACATATCGCACGTTACAAACAATAGGGTTATTTTTGTTTTTTTTTTATTTGCGTTTCGTAAACTACACTTTTTTCTCTATAAACTGGTAAGATAATTGTATTTTAATTCGAAATAGTTTTTGAATTATAGCAACACATGTCGTCAATTTCTAGGCAAAATTATTGTTTTTTTTTATGTTATAGGGGGCATACGAGCAGACGGCTCACCTGATGGTAAGTGATCACCGCCGCCCATGGACACTTGCAACACCAGGAGTATCACAAATGCGATGCCGGCCTTTAAGGAAGGAGTACGCTCTTTTTTTGAAGGTTTTTGGGTCGTATCGTCGTGATTGTGAGTATTGTTTACAGTATTATGTTAAGTTATGAATACCCTATTGCCAGTTCGGATTAATAAAAGTTTGAAGTTTTATTTAAAATAATACCCACTGGCCTCTTCAATTTTATTTAATATGTTATTTACAGCGAAATTATTTTAAAATGATACTAGTTTTAATTTTAACATGAGCCATTTGAACTGCTTATAGGGTATTCGCTGTACCCAGTCACATAAAAGTAATTTTGAAATAAAAGCTACTATTGATACACTAACTAAACTTACTCAACCCAAAGAAGGATAATGTACGTTTAAATCAAGGCATCGTTTTAAACATTCAAACAAGTAGGTATCTGATAATGCAAACAAAATTTTTGGCGCGAAATCTACAGACACTACCTTCCCGTCCGAACTAATCCGGTTAACAAGCGATCTTTTGGACCAATCGCAAGACGATTACCGTATATTCCACTAAATGGACTAATGCATGGACATAGTGTATCTTGTAATTTCTTATTTGATGGGTATGAGTCAGTTTTGTAACAGTAGTATGGTACCTATCTAATGCCGCTTCCTATATATACTAAATATAAAATTTGTTGTAACTATATATCTATACCCTAAATAATGTAATGGAAGGTGACTTCAGAAGTATGTCTGAAGTAATTTTTCAACTTGACGACTCTGTATATATCAATACAGGGAGAAAAAAGCAGCCCTTGCTGAGTTTCTTGCCGGTTCTTCTCAGTACAAGGTCTCCCGCCGTAGTTTTGCGAACCGATGGCGTAGCTTCTTGACTTTCACAAGTGCTTGTAACAGCCTAGACTGAATAAATGACTTTTCATTTCATTTCATTTCAAATAAATTGTCATAGTTTCGCCGCGAGATTGAAACTATGCCCGCCGCTTGACATGTATTTGGACGAATAAAGGTATACTAGACTTTGATTATTTTAGAACACTTTATTCATGATCTAATAGAATAACTCTTTATGCATTTAAAAAAGTATATATTCATGTATAACCTTGAGCGTAAAAAAAAAATATTCACTATAACATAGCAAGAGTCGCGCGTGTGACACGTAAAAAACTAGTGAAATTACCGCGTTTTTCAGTTTCAAATGGATATTTAACCAATTTCTTTAATTAAATATTATTTTTTATCAATGGGCCTTAACACTACAATAGTTAAGTAAAGTTGGGAGTGGTACTTTATTCAAGTTGGTCTATTACTCCAGTTAATATTTCAATGTGACCCTTAAAATCATGGGTCCCAGGAATCACCCAAGTGTAAGTACTTCGTTTTGTTAGGAACTCGAGATGGAAGATTTTTGGCCACCCATCCAATGAACGATCAATGCGAAAACTGTTTAACTTCAACGATCGCAGCCGAATGAACTAAGCACTCGCGCCATCGAGCTCCTCAAAGCCATGTAGCCTAATACTAGATTTTCCTTTTACAGTCGTTTCATGTTTGTATTTAGCGCTTGTTAGTATTACCTTGTTTAATATATTCCTAATAGTTATATTATTATTATTAAAATATTACCTTTCTGCAATCCTTCTCTCTAAATCGTTTTTATGCAATATCTCTTATGTATGGCCCGCCCGTACCGAATTAGTCAATATTAGCCGCAGAACTGATGGCCGATGGAGCCGTAAAGTTCTTGAGTGGAGACCGCGACTCGGTAAACGTAATGTAGGACGCCCTGAGACAAGATGGGATGATGACATTCGTTTGCTGACTGGAGTGGGCTGGATGAGAGTTGCAGAAAATCGGGAGCTGTGGCGTGCATTAGGAGAGATCTTAGCGTCGCCGCACACGGGCCACACGCCACAGCCACAAACGCCGCCACGAGAAGCTAGAAGCGGCTACTAAAGTGGCAGAAGCGCGCGACAGCGGCCGACTAAGGTAAGGGAGAGAGGGGTGGGGAATCGCGCGAGTGACGTGTGGCGGCGTTTTGTATCGGCGCATTAAGTGGCCGGTGCGGGCCACAAGAAGGGAGCAACGACGATTTGTAGCGTGTGGCGGCCACCGGCGTACCGTGTGTGGCGAGTCCATATAAAATGTATGAAAACTACAAGAAATATGCCGGTGGCGGCGTTTTGTGGTTGTGGTCGGTGGCCCGTGTGCGGCGACACTAAGTCCAGCAGGCATGGGTCGATGATGATGACGATAATGATGGCCCGCCCGATGGTAACCGGCCACCATAGTCTATAGACGCTTACGAAACCAAAAATGACCCCATCCCTTACCCCGCGGAGTCCTGGAACCTTACCCACCGACAGAAACACAACAACACCAAAAGGTAATGTTATTTTTCTATGTTTATCTGTAAGATTGAAGGTGAATCCCTCAAACGTCTTTTTTTGGGTAAGTTCTCCCTTTTCAGGGAAGGCAAAGGGAACAATGCCCATACAGCCTAGTCTTAAGTTAAATTATTCTGTTTGTCTTTTTACATTAGAATGTCGGTGTGACGCATTCTAATGTTTCTTGAAGCGTTTGGCACGAAATGTATCGAGCTGGCTTTTTCGATAAGCTTCTGTGAGGTAGTCAATACTACAATAAAATTCTCACGTCCACTTGACCGGAATAGCGTATATTTTGACGATTCTACTAATTCTTCAGTAACGCAGGCAGTTGTAACACAAAATCACACCAATTTTATTTCACAATATCCACTATGAACGAATTTAAGAATAATTAAAATAAGACGCCAACCGCACTTGATCAAATCCCGCCAAAAACTCTCCGTCTTTTTTCAAATCAAATTTTAGTCTCGGTGCAAAGGCAACGGATTTACACAGCCTTGTCGCTTTTTTTTTAATTTTCTTTTAAATTATATAATTATGCATATAAAAATCGTAAGTGTTTGACATCCACTAGTCAGATAAAGGACCCAGTTGAAAACCAGCGCCAGTGCACACTGCACTGACATTATGCTGAACTGGGCCCTTTTTAGCGCAGCCGTGGATTGTGTGTGGTATCGATTCTGCCATGATTCTATTAACGTAGGACAGAATTTGGCATCTGTCAGTCCTTTTCATTAACTATACGTAGCGACAGGGATACGCTGCTGTCAGGTTTAAGTATGCTTTGGGGGGTCGTGCCGGAATCGACGCCAGTATGGTTTAAGTTAAGTGGTATTTATTATACATGTCTGTATCTAATAGGGGTGATGACGGGGTACAGTAAACGAAATTCTATTTAGTCCGTCAGTTAGATGATCAAAAAATAATGGACACGTATTTTTTCTTTGGGCAATCAACCAAAAATTGACAAAGTTATAGCGCGTCAAAGTTTGGGAGTAGGGGCTCGTGACGTCACTTTTGAGTGAATTTTCACTTATAAGTGTACTCAAACGTGACGTCATGCGACTTTTCAAATCAATATATCTCAGCAATGTTTATATTATGTGAAAAAAGAAAAAATACGTGTCCAATACTTTTTGATAATCTACCTGATGAACGAAGAAAAAAAAAATATTCATCGTCCCTATTGTCATTATGTAAAGTTGTAAGTATAACAATTTATCTGTATCCGTGTACTGTGCTGAATAAACTATTATGATTTGATTTGATTTGATTTGAAACGGGCTCTCCAATTCGATCGGAAAATCCTATTTTTATATTATAATTTTATAATATAAAAATATAATGATAAAACGAAGCTAACATTCTCAATGACATAACAATATCAACATACATATAGTATGTGTTCACAAGAGAGCGTGGTATATGTTTATGTTGATGGCTTGATAAAGTAACGACATCGCAGCACGGCAGGGTCAATAACCCGCGGGTTGTATCACAGGTTACAACCGGCGGTATATTGCACACAAGGAGCGAGTGTGGGATGTATCTCTCTTAGTAATAAATGAGGAATAAGATTGGACTAACTAAAAGATATGTCCAATAACGAGTGGTAGGGAAAAACAGTTTTTGGACGATTGAAAATAGTTGTCCAATTTCAATAAAGATATATTGTTTTCTGATTTCTGTTACCTTAGCACGAACCAATATCGAATTTGTAACGTTTGCGAGTTCGAAATGTCATTGTCAAATGTGTACTGATTTTTAGTTCTTGTTGTGTCGTGTGTCGTGTGAGGCGGGTCGTTACGTTCCCTAAAACATGGTTGAGCGAAGCGATGGCTGGTTCATGCGTCATGCTCGTGAACGGGTGCTACCAGCGGAGATGAGTCCGCCCTAACTACTTTCATATTTAAGATGTAAATGTTTAATTACACCTATTATAAACAACTCTGTTACTGTGTGACACAGCAATCAAAATGCAGGTGAACAATTAACGTATAATTTCACGCTATGTAATGAAAGGTGACTTCATGAATCATCTCTGAAGTCATTTTTCAACTTGACGACTCTGTAAATGATAAAACAGGGAGAAAAAAACAGCCCTTGCTGAGTTTCTTGCCGGTTCTTCTCAGTACAATGTCTCCCGCCGTAGATTTGCGAACCGATGGCGTAGCTTCTAGACACTCATATGTGCTTGTAACAGCCTAAACTGAATAAATGATTTTGATTAGGATTATGATTATTATTATGTTACGTACTTTATGACGCTGCTGTTCAAGTTTCCATACAAAATTTGACATTGACATTTTGCACTCGCAAACGATACAAATTCGATATTGGTTCGTGCTAAGGGTACTGATTATACTATTTATACCGTGTTTTGTAATTCAATGAACAAAGACAGAACATGGAGTAACTTATCCAAGCTAATTCCTCGTTTTTTAACAAGGAAGATTATTATGTACAAGTTGAAAGCTGACACATTAATAAATTAAAATGTAACTATATTATTTGTTTCTTAGGTTTTCACGCACATCACTCATTAAATAAAACCTAAATTAATAAAGTTTGAATGAGTTTTATTCTGACGACGAAGCCTGTAAAGGCTACGAAAGATCAATAAATAGATAAAGTTTCATGCATTAACCCGTAAAAACTGGTTTTATTTAATTGTTACTATATTGTTTTAAACTTTCATGGTCACTAACATTGACTCTACCCCACCTGATGTTAAGTGGTGATAAAGTCCAAACGCGAAATAGCTGGTACAGCAGTTATAAACTGCAACACCATCCTAACCTTGCTGGCCTGCAAAAAATCTTCTTCACGCCTCTCTTAAAGGACTCCAAATTGTACTCGTAGGAAGGGGGCGTGCAAAAAAGCAAAGGATTCCAGTTACGAATATTACGACAAAATTGTGTTTGTTGTAAACTGATGTTAAATGTTTTAATATAGCCTTTCTTGATAAATGCACTGTCCATTACAAAAATTAAGGTTCAAATGGAAGGTGACTTCAGACGTATCTCTGAAGTCATTTTCAACTTGACGACTCTGTATATAACAATACAGGGAGAAAAAACATAATAACTCCTTTCATAAGTCCCTTTCAGTCTCATCATCGATAGATTTTATATATATGTATGTGTGTATATATATATATATATATATATATTATTGTATGTGTGTGTGTGTGTATATATATTTATATGTCTTGTGCTCATGTATATTTAGTTATTATGTATAAGATAAGTACTTTCTATTATAGTATGTTTATATTAGTTAATTACTTCTTTACTAAAGCCGCATTCGTGTCTTTCTGTACTCCTAAAGGTTGACTGGCAGAGAATGCTTTTAGCGTTAAGTCCGCCTTTTGTCCATTTTGTAATTGTGGCAATAAAGTTTAAATAAATAAATAAAAAAACAGCCCTTGCCGAGTTTCTTGACGGTTCTTCTCAGTACAAGGTCTCCCGCCGTAGTTTTGCGAACTGGTGGCGTAGATTCTTGACATTCACAAGTGCTTGTAACAGCCTAGACTGAATAAATGACTTCAGTTCATTTCATTTCAAATAGGACCAGTAGTTTCTGAGATTAGCGCGTTCTACAAAACAAACAAACTTTTCAAATTTATAATATTACTATAGCTATTAACGGGATTGTTACCATGTACCTTGTTTTTTATGAGTCTCCGATATTTCGACACTGTTGCAATTTTTCCTAATCACTGGATTGAGCTCCATAATCCACAGATTATCTCGACAGAACGCCACTACATACCAAGATTGGTCAGGGAAGCGATTGAAATAACCAAACACAAGAATTTCAAAGTGTCGTTCCGCGATCTGATACTGTGAGTATTGTGTGCCGGGAACAAATAGAATATGTATATTTTACAAAGGTATAGAGAAGCTTCATTTTCCAAATTAATGTAAGTAAAACCCGCGGGGCATCTCTAGTGTAGTTTTATTTAATAAAATAATTGCCACACGCAGATGAAAATCACCACGAGCTGGTACACAATAAAGGAAATTAATGCCAGCCAAATGTTTGGTAGTAAAGATGAGTACTATTATGGTAACACAGTCGCAACGTTATGGGTCTTGGAGATGTTAAAAGTCACCATTTTGAGTAGTACATTTGTGAACCGCACTAAAACATAGTTGAAACTACGATCAGTGTAATAAGAATAAGAAATAATTTTATTTGAGTCAACAAAAAACATAATAATATAAAAAAAGAAATAAAACAATTAAAGGAGATTGCTCAGCTTCCATACATGTTTGGCCTAAAGACCAATAATCATGAAAAATTGTTTCCTAGATTCGAAATTATATATAAATTACTATAGAAACGAATATTATTGACGGACACCCCTGAGAACTTCTATAAACCATATACACTGAATGATTTTGAGGTTATGTTTGTAAATAGGTACATAGGTTTTAAAATAATAAAAAATAAATAAGTTATATAGTAAACTAGGGAAATCAAGCCAAGTAGCGAAATAATGGATTAGATTCAGGTATATAGAGCATGTAGATTAACAGATAGTTGCCTATTTTTAAAGTTAATGCATAAGAGTAACTTTTAAAATCAGGTGTCATTTCCGGTTATAATAAGATACTCTTTGACAGAAACTGTGTGATGATTGTGAATGAGCCACAGATTAGAGAGAAGTTTTAAACTCTCTTTAATTTAGTTAGATAAGCTTCATTAATTTTGTTATGTTTATATTATAACCATATTTTAGATTTTTAGTGTGTAACACCTTATAGTGTGTTATGGAGGTGTTTAGCGAAAAATGTATGGCAATAGACTTTATGATGTCGCGTACCATCTATAATAATTGTCTTAGCACATTTGCATGTAGTGAAAATGATAATATAGTTGTGGATATTAATACCACAGTGTAATAAAAAAATCGATCTTTACAAAATAGATTTGTTTAAATGTTATTTAAACAACTTCGATCAGTCTTTGGCTGAATGTTACTACACCCATAGCCATTAAAAATGATTCGTATGTTTTCCAAACCGGTAAAATTAAAAGTCCATTTTAAAATGAATATATTGTACAAAGGTGTCCGTTAAAATCTAATGACTGTAAAATAAAGTATAAATTACGTCAGGAATTACCGTATGTGTCAATATTTATTGTACATTTAGGCCAATTTGAGCAATCTCCTTTAGTCTCAAAGCGGTCCCAACTCAGCATAGTGCTAATGTTGCCATTAGTGCTGGTGTTCCGTTGGAACTGGTTTGGTGTCGTAGGAAATAATAACAACAAGAACAACAAATAACATAAAAAAATAGAAAACAAAATAAAAAAAACCAGGAATAAAAATAATAAAAACAAAACATGCTTGGCGGAACGTATCAAAATATCTGTGCCACAGCCATTTAAAAAGAAAGAAGAGAAAACAAAAAACAAAATTCTCTCTCCCTCTCCGCACACGCTATGGCAAAAGACATTTCCCACAAAACAAGTTATTATACACAAACTAGCAAACCAGTGAACCAAATGTTCACCAAAACCTGTTAAAAAAAAAACAAAAAAAAAATGTATTTAATTAATTGAGAACTTCGGAGATTTTGTGTGGTTTCGTTTGAAATTCGTGATTTCTCGAAAATCGGAAGTGCTACGTTACTCAAATCCGGTTTGTAGTCTTATCAGACTATTCTTAACTTATAACTTAAACATTCTCTTTATCTATCTCTTACGGTTTGGCCGCTGAAACAGCACCACAGACAGACGGACGGACGGACTTGTCTAATAGATAAGAGATTCTGTCTGCATTATCAAATAACAGTAACAGTAATAGGGTTACAACGGTTGGTAGAAGCTGGTTCGCTAAGGTTCTATAATGTTATATTTACAAGTGTGTTTTTTTTTATTACATCGAGGAGCTCGATGGCGCAAGTGGTAAGCGCGTTCGACTGTGATCGTTAAAGTTAAGCAACTTTCGCAGTGGTCGGTCATTGGATGGGTGACCAAGAATCTTCTATCTTGAGTTCCTCCGTGCATTGAACTGTTAAGCTGTTGGTCCCGGCTGCATCTGCAGTCATTAGCACCCGCCAATCCGCACTGGGCCTGCGTGGTAGGTCATGGCCGAATCTCCCTATTCCATCCATAGGGAAGGCCTGTGTCCCATCAGTGGGGACATTAATATGCTGATGATGATAATGATATTTATAAGACCTAAAACAGGACCAAACCAACTTAACGGAAAATCAAAAGTACGAATTTATAAAAATATGTCTGACATATAAAACAACAACAACAATAACAAGGGATAAAAACAAACTTTTTGTCCTCGTCTACCAGGAAGATTATCAAAAAGTATTGGACACGTATTTTTTCTTTATTCACATAATCGAAACATTACAGGGATTATGTGGATTTGAAATGTCGCATGACGTCACGTCTTGATACGATTTTCACTTAGAAGTGACGTCACGACCACTTCGTCATCTTCTTCTTTTTCTTTTTTTTATTTATTTAAGATTCTCCCTTTTCAGGGAAGGCAAAGGGAACAACGCCCATACAGCCAAGTCTTAAGTTATTTAAATCTTCTTTTTTTACATTAGAATGTTGGTGTGACGCATTCTAATGTTACTTGGAGTGTTTGGCACGAAATGTATCGAGTTGGCTGTTCCGATTAGCTTTTGTGAGGTAGTCAACACTACAATAAAGTTCTCACGTCCACTTGACCGGAATAGCGTACATTTTAAAGATTCCACTAATTCTTCAGTTGCGCAGACGGTTGTAACACAAATTCACACCAAATTTATTTCACAATATCCACTATGAACGGATTTAAGAATAATTAAAATAAGACACCAACCGCACTTGATGAAATCCCGCCAAAAAACTCCTTTTTCTTTTTTTAAGGCATGCGCGCTTTGTGCGTTCAGCCAATGTCAAGTAAAAAACCCCTTCGTCTTTCAAACTTTAACACGCGTCATCTTCGTATTTCTTTTGTTGATTGACAAAGGAAAAAAATATTATTCATTATTTTTTGATAATATAACCGACGGAATAAATAAAATAGGCTATTTGACAATAAAAGAAAATGTACCAATTGTAGGCATCTGTATTTAATATGAATATTAACAGCGATTTTACAATTTTGAAAAAACAATTAATTAATAACTTTTCTATAAAATCATTATGTGTTCTTTTTTTGCTCCACGTTCGCGTGACCGAATACACCTGGGATTGGCCAAGACTAAAATAACATCACACGCTAGTAAACTTCCGACCAAAGTGACATTTACATTCATTAGAATTAAAAATATCCACTTTTTATGGGCTTCATAAACATTACTTTTAATATTGTGGAGTTATTTTTCGGTCATTTTTCTTCATAGCTAAAAAATATGTCCAATAACGAGTGATAGGGGAAAAAAAATAATAATTCAAAAGAGTTATACTATACATCCAATTTGAATAAAGTTATATTGATTTTTGATTAGTAAATAACCCGAGATCTTTATCTAAACCTGGTCAAATACCCCATTTGGATAACTTTACCCCGGCATGACCTCAATTAGACATTTGATGAAATTAAATTTGTTCAACATAATATTTTGTGTAGAGATATATACACAGTGGTTCTGTAACCCCCTTATTAATAATAAACATTAGTAAATAATCCGAAATCGTTATCTAAAACTTGTCAAATAAACCATATGGATTACTTACCCCGTCATGACCTCAATTAGACAATTGATGAAATTAAATTTGTTTAACATATTATTTTGTAGCAGAGATATAAACACAGTGGTTCTGTAACCCCTTATTAATAATAAACATAGTAAACAACCCGAGATCTTTATCTAAGCCTTTAAAAATATATCAATTATTTTCAACATTGTAACATTGTCATTACTAATTGTTGTTATATTCCATTGTAATTATAATTATTTTGCGAAATCGCTCAGCCTCAGTGAGATTACGAAAAGAATCGTGGCATTATATAAATATTCTTGAGTTTTTGGGTTCACACTAACCTAACCGTTAGGTCAATGTCGTGGCCTTAACGCGCGAGCCGAGCGAACGTAGCGAGCGTGCCGCGGAAGCGGCCGGCGAAACTTCAGAAAAAAATTGCAGGATGATTGAGCAATCGCTAACCTCGTTTTCGCAAAGTTTTCTTGAAATCTCGATTTATCAAATCACTAGAGGTCGCCCGCGACTTCGTCTGCGTTAACTTAGTTTTTCGAAAATCCCTCTGGAACCTAACATTTTTCGGGATAAAAGTAGCCTATGTGTTAATCTAGGGTGTCAGCTAACTCCATACCAAATTTTATTAAAATCGCTCCAGCCGTTTAGACGTGGAGAAGTAACAAACATACACACTCACATACTCACAAACTTACGCCTTTATAATATTAGTGTGATGTAATTAACTTGTTCATTGAGCCAACTCAATTTAATTGAAGTTACTGAGTGCGCCTTTATAATGTATCTAATGCTCTGCTACCTAAACATATGTTTAGACATTACACTTTAAGCCAAATGATATGGAGATATATCCACAAATACGTTTAATTAAATCCCAACACATTTGAATTATAAAGCCTTTACAAAGCCCTTGGTGTCTGCTGCAGCCTTTAAGCAGCTATAAGCTGTAATTTATCGCTATAACGGCTTTATATGATCTCCTATACGAGCTTATAAGCTCAGCTGTTTATAATGCAACCTCGCTTGGAGTATTAAAAATAGTAGCTCAGTGTTATTAAGAAAGCAATGTTGGAAGAGCATGTGTTGAGTCAGAGCTAAAGAGAGCGAATTGACTTTAAAAATTAACATTAATCGGATGGGCTAGCTCAAATTAAAATTGAACAGACGCTTTTTTAGGGTTCTTTACCCCTTAAAAGAGAAACAGAACCCAACTAGAACTTTTTTTTTTCTTCACCTGATTAAAAGTATTTAATTAATAAGTCTTAGTAGGTATGCTTAAAGTTAGAAGAAAATCTAATATATAAAATTCTCGTGTCGCGGTGTTTGTGGTTAAACTCCTCCGAAACGGCTCGACCGATTTTCGTGAAATTTTATATGCATATTCAGTAGGTCTGAGAATCGGATGTAATCTATTTTTCATCCCCCTAAATGTTAAGGGTGGATTACCCCTAATTTTTTTTTCAATTTAAGATATTTTTTTTTATTTTTGTTATGATACATTATACACAAATACATACAACCCTAAATTTTCGCTCTTCTTCCACCAACCCCTATTTTTTTATGGCGGTACGAAGTTCGCTGGGTCAGCTAGTCTTATATATAAAATTCTCCAGTCACAATGTTAGTTACCATACTCCTCCGAAACGGCCTGACCGATTTTTATGATATTTTATATGCATATTCTGTCTGAGAATCGGCTACTATCTATTTTTCATATCCTTAAGTGATAATGGTTGTCCACCTGTAACGTAGTGTTCTGAAACCTACAATGCGCCTTCGTGCCAAAATTCGAACTATTGGGTATTGTAACCCATAGGAGAATATGGTTTAGGAGGAATGTTATCCCAGGCAATTGATAGAACACTACGTTACACACACCTAATTTTTTTTTTAAATGTAGTATTAATAAATACATGCAACCTTAAATTTTCTCTTGTACCACCTGCCCCTATTTTTACAGCGGTACGAAGTTCGCTGGGTCAGCTAGTATAATATATAATTTAGTTCTAAAGAAAAGTTTACTAGAAAAAAAATCCACGCGGACCAGGCAGCGGACGGGACACGAACCCGCATCCTTCGCTATCCGGGCGAATGCACTGACCATTATGCTACCACGGCCCTATTAGCCGCGTCGAAATTTTCCTAGCCTTAAGCTGCAAGGCAGCGCCATCTCTTCGCATTGTAGGTAACCCACAACGCCTGGTCCGCGTGGATTTTTTTCTAGTAAACTTTTGTTTAGATTTAAACATCTAGCAGTTAAATGCTTAAAAAATAAATAAAATCATGACTATAATTTATTTGTTAATTTCAACATTTTCGAAATAAAAAATGTCACTTTCTATGAATAGAAGGTTTAATTGTCAGCGTTTCGCGCACATACTACGAAAAGGCAGTTTTTATTGTAATCGTTTACACGAGGGCGAAGCATGAACAGTCTACCCTAAAAATCTTTCAAAAGTTCAAAATTGTACTCATAATGCTCAGACTTTTTTTTTACAATCTTCTTTATTTAGAGACTTTTACCTTATAAAGACATGCCAGCCCCATCATATCCAAACATTAAAAATTACAAAATTAAAATAAAACTACGACTGTTGCAAAATATATATAAAAGGCTTTTGAATATTTCCGACTGCGAATCTACCAATATTGTTGCTAATATCCCTACAACGAACACGTTTATGTTATAATTAAAATATAACTAGAAAAAATTCCACGCGGACCAGGCAGCAGACGGGACTCGAACCCGCACCCTTCGCAATCCGGGCGAATGCACTGACCAATTATGCTACCGCGGCCCTCACGGACCGCGTCGAAATTCTTTCTAGCTATTCTTAAGCTGCAAGGCAGCGCCATCTCTTCGCATTATAGGTAAACCCACAATGTCAAATGAATACTTTTACAAGTATTAAACATTTGAAAGAAGAAATAGCAATTATAGTTATAATTTTTATTATTTTTAAAGCATGTAACTGCTTGATGTTTAAATCTAAAGAAAAGGGTTCGAGTCCCGTCTGCTGCCTGGTCCGCGTGGAATTTTTTCTAGTTATATTTTCTTTAGATTTAAACATCAAGCAGTTACATGCTTTAAAAATAATAAAAATTATAACGTTTATGTTATGTTTTTGCAATAATGACATTGTCTTATTGTTATACTTAGTATAACAGAGTATAAATAAAACTAGTTTTTACGGGTTAATGCACGAAAAAAGACTCATTTCACACACAATGAAATAACCAAACGCTCAATAAAAGTCTTTCGAAGGTAGCTCGACAAATTAAATAAAAGTTTTATTCTGACGACGTAGCCTGTAAAGGCTACGAAACGTCAATAAATAAATAAAGTTTTCGTGCATTAACCCGTAAAAACTAGTTTTATTTAATGAGTGATGTGCGTGAAAACCTAAGAAACAAATATAACAGAGTATAATTTAGCTGACGGTCATCGACTGTACCACAGATTTAACAATTAGGAGAATCTAATTTTTTCATGAGGAAACCATATTTCCTGGATGGATAATGTCCAGTACGAAGTCTTAAAGCTGTTACAATGAACCTTCTGCTACATTTCAAATTGACAAACCAAGGAATTCTCAGAGACTGACACTGGAATGTCTTGTACCAGATCCCTTTTTCCCTACTTCGCTCGTCAAAATACTCTTTGAATTTTGATTTTTAATTTTCAGACTTTTCTTATGAGTAAGAATATTTTCCCTACTCTCCTTGCTAGTTGACTGTGCTAAAAGGTTTTAGCAGTGAAGTGTCACATAAAACTTGTTGAAGAAACTTCAAGAGGTCGGGTCGCGTATTTGTCAAATTCAACTCGCCAGGGAGGGATCTCGTAGGCGGTCAATTCGGAGGGAACACTTCTTAGTATATTAAAAGAGGTAGTGCATTTGACTATGAACACACCTTTTTTACGCTGGAAAAACCTCTATTTACAGGCGTTGCCGTGGGCGCCCTCAAGGGACACACCAACAAACGGACCTCGCGCCTAGCCTCTAGCAAGTCTCACGGGTGCAAAACGGATAAGCCGTTAAGCAGTCCGCGCGGCTTACGAACTATATACAAGCCTAGCTATTGTACTTTTTTGTTGCATTTAACAAATTATTTCTTTGTGTGTTTTTTAATTCTAGTGCGGTGCGTGGCGACTTTTAGCGCGGCCTATAGCCACAGAGCGGCACGCGGCCAAGAACCACGGTGCGGGGCGTGGCGACTTTAAACGCGGCCTATAGCCACTGATCGGCACGTGGCCAAGAACCACGGTGCGGGGCGTGGCGACTTTAAACGCGGCATATAGCCACTGATCGGCATGTGGCCAAGAACCACAAAGAGGCGCGTGGCGACTTTTAGCGCGGTCTTCAGCCACGGAGCGGCGCGTGGCGACTTTTAGCGCGGTCTTCAGCCACGGAGCGGTGCGCGGCCTTTAACCACGGAGCGGTGCGTGGCGACTTTAAACGCGGCCTATAGCCACTGATCGGCACGCGGCCAAGAACCACGGAGCGGCGCGAGGCCACTTTGAACGCGGCCTAGAGCCACTGATTGGTACGCGGCCAAGAACCACGGAGCGGCGCGTGGCGACTTTTAGCGCGGTCTTCAGCCACGGAACGGCACGAGGCCATTAGCTTCGGAGCGGCGCATGACGACATTGAACGCGGCCTTGAGCCATAGAGCAGCACGCGGCCAAGAACCACAGAGTGGCGCATGGCGACTTTGAACGTGGCCTAGAGCCACAGAACAGTACGCGGCCAAGAACCACGGAGCGGTGCGTGGTGACTTTGAACGCGGCCTTGAGCCACGGAGCGACACGTGGATAAGAATGACGGAGCTTCGCGTGGCGACCTTTAAAGCGGTCTTCAACCAGAGCGGCCTTGAGCCACAGAGCGGCACGCGCCCAAGAACCACGGAGGGGTGCGTGGCAAATTTGAGCGCGGCCTAGGGCCTCAGAGCGACGAACGGCTAAGAACCACGGAGCAGCGTGTGATGACTTTAAGCGCGGCATACAACCGGCCAAGAACCACGGAACGAAGCGTGGCCACTATAAGCGCGGCCAAGAACCAGGGAGCGATGCGGACCGCTTCGCAGCACTGTGCGCCGCTTGTGTATTGTTTCATGTTTCCCATGAAATTTTAAACAAAAGAATAAGAGTTAAACTTAATTTTTTAACTTCTCAGTATCTTCGCGCCTCTCCCGGTGTGCGTTATGCCTAGCCGGTCTGAAGCCCATTCTTGACCCCACGGAGTCCTTAACCTTCACTGACTGGATTCCACTTTAACATTAGGTGGGGTGTAGGAATGTATGAGAAAATATTATTCCTTTCTATGGAGCAATAACTGGTGATAGCTTTTATTACAAAATAATGACTTACCCACTTCACTGGGAGTTCCAATTATCTGCAAAAAAACAATAAAGAATTATTAATTTGTTTAATAAAGACGTATTAGCTGATTGCAGCGACTGAAAGAGTTAGATAATCACACTAATATTATAAAGGTGAAAGTTTGTGAGTCTGTATGTTTGTTACTTCTTCACGTCTAAACGGCTAGAGCGATTTTAATAAAATTTGGTATGGAGTTAGCTGACACACTGGATTTACACATAGACTACGTTTTACTGCGGGAAAATATCTTATTCGCATGGGGAAAACACAATTTATTGTCTCTAATAAACCCCGGGTAACACCACGGGGCACAGCTAGTATATTATAAACTTATCACACAAGCAAAAGCCTCTACATTTTTTTTTCTCAAACGAGCAACTGAGCTGACATTGCACCTCATGGAATGCTACCTATAGACACTTGCAGCATCAAGGGTACGCATGCGTTCCCAGCTCTGAAGGAGAAGGTTCATTCGCCTCTTGGAACTGGATAAATCTTCTCCTGATAAGATAATATATATATTTTTTTGTATTACAGAATGACAACTAAGTATTGATCTTTACTTGAGTACAGTTAGAAAGGGATATCGTTATCTATATATATATAAAACTCAAAGGTGACTGACTGACTGACATAGTGTTCTATCAACGCACAGCCCAAACCACCGGATCGGCCTGAAATTTGGCATGCAGGTAGATGTTATGACGTAGGCAACCGCTAAGAAAGGATTTTGATCAATTCTACCCCCAAGGGGATAAAATAGGGAATGAAAGTTTATATGAAACTTTGTCAATTTTAAACCGATCGGGCTGAGACTTTGCATGCAGGTATAAGAAGAATCATAGATGAATGTCATTGTGTATAATACAAGCCTGAGAACAAAAACTGTGTTCTACACTTCAGCTCTACACCGAAGCGAAGCGAGGGCGGGCCGCTAGTGTGCTATATATAGCGACATCCCTTTCTAACTATGCTCAAGACTAGATCAATCACTGAGAATCTTTCTTTAATACGGGTCTAAGAGGTAAGTAACAAGCTGATAAAGTAATGGAAAGAACCAAGTTACGTAATATCAATTTTCAGACAATACAACCCCAATAGGGATGATGACTAATTTTTTTTTCTTCGTTTATCAGGTAGATTATCAAAAAGTATTGGACACGTATTTTTTCTTTTTTCACATAATATAAACATTGCAGAGATATATTGATTTGAAAAGTCGCATGACGTCACGTTTGAGTACACTTATAAGTGAAAATTCACTCAAAAGTGACGTCACGAGCCCCTACTCCCTAACTTTGACGCGTTATAACTTTGTAATTTTTTGGTTGATTGCCCAAAGGAAAAAATACGTGTCCATTATTTTTGATCATCTAACTGACGGACTAAATAGAATTTCGTTTACTGTACCCCGTCATCATCCCTATTATTGCAAAGCTGAGTATAAAAAATCAAATTGTTTTTCTGATTATGTAAAAAGAATATTTTCTTTAGGTTATTAACCAAAAGTCTTCGAGGCACTACCCTTAGTACGAGTTTTAGAATTACGAAAACTATGATTGTTTTCGTGAGCTCGCACTCGTAGTAAGGGTACTGATTTTATTGTTTTCGTTTCAATATAAATAAACAGTTTTTAAATTCTATCATTAAATCATTTGCGTCTTCTTAAATCTTAAGTATATTTGGTTACTTTTCACCAAAATGGAGATAGTAACATTCATTTATTTAATTCTAGACCAAAATCCACAGCATTTTCTTAATATAAATACAGGTTTTACAATATAGTTTATCTTAATGTCAATTACGGATTTTCATTATTTAGGTATAGCATAATAGTTTAGAAAACCCTCTACCAGACAGGGGCGAGACGTGTGCAATGCGCACGCGCCATTGTATATGTGTGTGTGTGTGTGTGTTTGTGTGTGTGTGTTTGTGTGTGTGTGTTTGTGTTTGTGTGTGTGTGTGTGTGTCTTTGTGTGTGTGTGTGTGTGTGTGTGTGTGTGTGTGTGTGTGTGTGTGTGTGTGTGTGTGTGTGTGTGTGTGTGTGTGTGTGTGTGTGTGTGTGTGTGTGTGTGTAAACATAATTTACAATTACGAAAACTCTGATAGTTTTCGTGAGCTCGCACTCAAACTAAGGTCACATATTGAGTTTTGATAGGGGGCATAAATTTTCTAGCAGATTGCGCAATGTCCTTTTATTTTGATGATCCTTGTGGCCGAGTGGTTTGTACGCCAGGTTTCAAGCTGTCGCCTACTCGAGAGGACCCAGGTTCGAATCCTGGTGTGGGCAGATATTTGTGTCATGAATACGAGCATTTGTACTCCAGTCAAGGATGTTTAATTTGTATTTCTACATAAATATACTTATCATCATCATCATCATCATCATCAGCCTATTAATGTCCCCACTGCTGGGGCACAGGCCTTCCCTATGGATGGAATAGGGAGATTGGGCCGTGACCCACCACGCGGGCCCAGTTCGGATTGGCGGGTGTTAACGACTGCAGATGCAGCCAGGACCAACGGCTTAACGTGCCTTCCGAAGCACGGAGGAACTCGAGATAGAAGATTTTTGGTCACCCATCCAAAGACCGACCACTGCGAAAGTTGCTTAACTTCAACGATCGCAGCCGAACGCGGTAACCACCTGCGCCATCGAGCTCCTAAAAAATATTGTTTCTAACTAAATATACTTATACATGTACAATATAAGTATTCTATACGTTACCCTAATATCCCATAACACAAGCCTTACAGTGTTTACTTTGGGGCCAGGCTAATTGGTATGTGTTGAAAATATTTTTATTTATTAACTTATTTTAGGACTAGTGGCCAGCCCGCGCTTCGCTTCGGGGTAGAATTAATCAAAATCCTTTCTTAGAGGATGTCTACGTCATAACATCTACCTGCATGCCAAATTTCAGCCCGATCCGTCCAGTGGTTTGGGCTGTGCGTTGATAGATCACTATGTCAGTCAGTCAGTCACCTTTGACTTTTATATAATACTAGCTGACCCAGCAAACTTCGTACCGCCCTAAAAAATAGGGGTTGTCCAGCGGACAAAATTGTGAATCTAAACCATTCTCAGATCCCCTTGAACACACACAAAAAATTTCATCAAAATCGGTCCAGTCGTTTAAGAGAAGTTCAGTGACATACACACTCACAGAAGAAATATATATATTAAGATAGATACATGTTGGTAATGATTGATATGTAAGAATATAATTCTACTCTTATCAAAAACGAAGTTAGGTAATTGAAATTCAAAGGCGACGAAGTCAAAAAAAGACATTCAGCTATTTAATGCGCGCACTCTTTCATTTGAAAACAGCACAAGGTAGGATTTCTTTTAGAGCCAACGTAAATAACTTTTCCTCTACGTGATCCCATTACAAGGGAGTAAGTTTGCTTTAGACTTTGCGCGGGAAAACAAAACAAAATGGCGGGCGACTTTCCTTTGTAGATAATAATGTATTTAGAAAAATATCATTTTTCTCTCAGCTCTACTCTAGTGGTTCGATTCCTTATCTTCTGTGTATACAGAAGTTTTTTTCATGTTATTTTATTTTATTGACGTGACAACGTCTTAAATTAGGTTGCGGCTGGGAGTCACTTATGAAAAAGTGTAACGCTCGGTAACGTTACGATGAGTCTCTCGTGTTAAGTTTAAGTTTACATGTACAATGTTTTAGTAAACAAAATATATTTCTATAGTTAAAATTTGTGCAATTCTTATTTTCATTCAATTCCTTGTTCCTATTGTGCAATTTAATTATATTCATATCAATAAATATTCTACCGAGAAAAAGACGTTGTCACGTAAAATCTTCGCCCGTAAAACCGACTTTACAGGCAACCATTTTTTATTTCTTTCTAATTACCACGGCATAATAACATTTACAAATAGGCAGAAACAACTTTGAGAGAGAAGCCAATAGAAGAATTCAGTTGGGCTGGGCAGCATTTCATAAGGTTCGTCAAGTCTTCTCGTCACCCATCCCTCAATGTCTTAAGTCGAAAGTCTTCGACCAGTGCGTCCTCCCAGTTATGACATAGGCGCCGAGACGTGGACACTCACGGCTGGACTGGTCCACCAGTTTAAAGTCGCTCAGAGAGCTATGGAAAGGGCTATGCTCGGAGTATCCCTGAAGGACCGCAACAGAAATGATGTAATCCGATAGAGAACCAGAGTCACCGACATAACCCACTGAATTAGCAAACTGAAGTGGCAGTGGGCTGGTCACATTAGCCGCAGAACTGACGGCCGATGGAGCCGTAAAGTTCTTGAGTGGAGACCGCGACTCGGTAAACGTAGTGTGGGACGCCCTGAGACAAGATGGGATGATGACATTCGTAGGCTGGCTGGAGTGGCTGGATGAGAGTGGCAGAAAATCGGGAGCAGTGGACGAGCATGGGTCGATGATGATGATGATGATGATGAATAACATTTACAGAAATTAGTGAAAAAAAAAACAAACAATTACAAACATGGGGATGGATTCACACTCATTTTTCTCGCAAAACAATAGACGTCATACATTATTTTATTCCATCCATCTGCATACACATCACACTCAGGCTTATCAGCCAAGATATCATCATCATCAGCCTATTAATGTCCCCACTGCTGGGGCACAGGCCTTCCCTATGGATGGAATAGGGAGATTGCCAGTGCGGATTGGTGGGTGCTAACGATTGCAGATGCAGCCAGGACCAGCGGCTTAACCTGCCTTCTGAAGCACGGAGGGACTCGATATAGTAAATGTTTGGTCACCCATCCAATGACCGACCACTGCGAAAGTTGCTTAACTTCAACGATCGCAACCGAACGCGCTAACCAATATGTATGTAATCTGTTAAGAGTACTTGTATCATAGGTATCTTAAATTTGTCTTTATTGCGCCCCCGTCATATTAGTTTTATTTTCTCACGCCCTTACTGGTCGACTGGTAGAGAATGCCTAATGGCATTATGTCCGCCATTTGCTTTGTAATTTTGCAATAAAGTACAAATAAATAAAATAAAAATACATTCCATATTTGTTTTTTAGGTTTACACGCACATCACTCATTAAATAAAACTAGTTTTTACGGGTTAATGCACGAAACTTTATTTACAAAACGCTCAACAAAAGTCTTTCGGAGGTAGCTCGACAAATTGAATAAAAGTTTTATTCTGACGACGTAGCCTGTAAAGGCTACGAAACGTCAATAAATAAATAAAGTTTCGTGCATTAACCCGTAAAAACTAGTTTTATTTAATACATTCTATGCCACTATGTCTTCCTTTTTTAGATACCGTGTGTTTCAAAGAAACTAGAAACCCTCAAAGAGCCAATTTTGAAAACAAATATTTACCACCACTAAAGACGTCTAGTGTGGAGATTCAATAAGCTTTTACAAAAAAACAAAACATAACTGCTAGATTTTTAAATCTAAAGAAAAGTTTACTAGAAAAAAAAACGCGGCTTATAGGGCCGTGGTAGCATAATGGTCAGTGCATTCGCCCGGATAGCGAAGGATGCGGGTTCGAGTCCCGTCCGCTGCCTGGTCCGCGTGGATTTTTTTCTAGTAAACTTTTCTTTAGATTTAAACATCTAGCAGTTGAATGCTTAAAAAATAAATAAAATCATAACTATAATTGCGGTTTCTTCTTTCAAATGTTTAATACTTGAAAAAGTATTCATTTGACATTGTGGGTCACCTACAATGCGAAGAGATGGCGCTGCCTTGCAGCTTAAGGCTAGGAAAATTTCGACGCGGCTAATAGGGCCGTGGTAGCATAATGGTCATTCGCCCGGATAGCGAAGGATGCGGGTTCGAGTCCTGTCCGCTGCCTGGTCCGCGTGGATTTTTTTCTAGTAAAACATAGTTTCTTTTAGATTCTGTGTTGAGAATGACAAGGATACACTGTTGTCCAATTTAAGTTTAGGGTCATGCCAGAATCGACACCTTCAGCTAGTTAACTTTACCCGACTACATAAACTATTAATATATTTTTTTTAATTTGATGGAAATTGATGATTTCTAAATTATGTAATTTATTAACTATAGTTTTTGTTCTGAGGCTTGTGTTACAAACAATGACTTTCTTTATATAATTACACGTGTTATTGTGAGTCAACCATAAAAGATAGACATATGCTGCTGGGAGATATTTTTTAGACAATTTTATGTAGAATATTTCCGTCATACATGATTTCTATGTAACTTTAACCATTCAGGCTGCACACGCGACGGAAGCTTAAAAAATGGAGTAACTTCTCCCGTTTTCCCTACATTTCCCTTCACTATTCTGCTGCTATTGATTGTAGCGTGATGAAAAGTATACTATAACCTGCCCAGGAGTATGAAGAATAATTGTACCAAGTTTCGTTAAAATCCGTTGAGTAGTTTTTGTTTCTATAAGGAACATACACACAGACAGACAGACAAAAATTTGACTGATTGCATTTTTGGCATCAATATCGATCACTAATCACCCCCTGATAGTTATTTTAAAAATATATTTCATGTACAGAATTGACATCTCTACAGATTTATTATAAGTATAGATATAGATTTTTCTTTGTGACATATAATTTGTTGACAGCAACCTAAATTTTTTATATTATATTAAATAACTACTGTTTTGAATTAATTTAATTATTCGTTGTTTTTTTAGTGACATGTACCCATTTCTATAGTAATGATTATGAGATGTGTTGCTTGGAATAAATGAATTTGATTTTGCTATTTTTTTTAATCATCATCATCATCATCAGCAGCAGCCTATTAATGTCCCCACTGCTGGGGCACAGGCCTTCCCTATGGATGGAATAGGGAGATTGGGCCATGACCCACCACGCGAGCCCAGTGCGGATTGATGGGTGCTAACGACTGCAAATGCAGCCGGGACCAACGGATTAACGTGCCTTCCGAAGCACGGAGGAGCTCGAGATCACCCATCCAATGACCGACCACTGCGAAAGTTGCTTAACTTCAACGATCGCAGCCGAACACGCTAGCCACCTGCGCCATCGAGCTCCTCACCTCCTTTTTTTTAATAATCTAATAAAAATAATATTTTTGTAACTAGTGGCCCGCCCTCGCTTCGCTTCGTGTAGAGCTGAAGTGTAGACTACAGTTTTTGTTCTCAGGCTTGTATTATACACAATGACATTCATTTATAATTCTTCTTATACCTGCATGCAAAGTCTCAGCCCGATCGGTTTAAAATTGACAAAGGTTGATCCCCTTGGGGGAAGAATTGATCAAAATCCTTTCTTAGAGGATGTCTACGTCATAACATCTACCTGCATGCCAAATTTCAGCCCGATCCGTCCAGTGGTTTGGGCTGTGCGTTGATAGATCACTATGTCAGTCAGTCACCGTTGAGTTTTATATATATATATGCTAGCGGACCCGACAGACGTTGTCCTGTCTACACGTCTTTGTGAATCTAAACCATTCTCAGATCCCCTTGAACACACACAAAAAAATTCATCAAAATCGGTCCAGTCGTTTAAGAGAAGTTCAGTGACATACGCACTCACAGACGAATTATATATATACAATAGCAGACCCAGAGAACTTTGTACCGCCCTAAAAAAATAGGGGTTGTCCAGCGGACAAAATTGTGAATCTAAACCATTCTCAGATCCCCTTGAACACACACAAAAAATTTCATCAAAATCGGTCCAGTCGTTTAAGAGAAGTTCAGTGACATACACACTCACAGAAGAATTATATATATACAATAGCTGACCCAGCGAACTTTGTACCGCCCTAAAAAAATAGGGGTTGTCCAGTGGACAAAATTGTGAATCTAAACCATTCTCAGATCCCCTTGAACACACACAAAAAATTCCATCAAAATCGGTCCAGTCATTTAAGAGAAGTTCAGTGACATACACACTCACAGAAGAATTATATATATAAAGATAGATATCAATTTATCTAAGGTTTTAGTCACACTTAAAACTAACATATTACTAGTGTTAGGGTTGAATCACTCTTTCCAAAAAACAGATTCAATAATGAGTATAATTACCAGCCTATTACTGTCCCCACTGGTGGGCCACAGGCCATACCTATGGATAGAATAGGGACGTTGGGCCATGATGCACCCCTGCGGAATGATGGGTGCTAACGACTGCAGATGAGGCCGGACGGATTAACGTGCCTTCCGAAGCACGGAGGAGCTCGATATAATAAGTTTTGGTCACCCATCCGATGTCCCACCATTGCGAGAGTTGCTTAACTTTCGCGATCCTAGGTTTAAAGCGGTAACCTTTTACGCCATCGAGTTCTCTTGAAAGCTTGTTTCAATGGAATACATTAAGTCAATTGTATTAAATTATAATTTCATTAATTCAAAACTGAAGAGAAAATTCAAAACTGAAAAATGAGGAGAGGTTAGCGCGTTCGGCTGCGATCGTTGAAGTTAAGCAACTTTCGCAGTGGTCGGTCATTGGATGGGTGACCAAAAATTACTATCTCGAGCTCCTCCGTGCTTCGAAAGGCACGTTAAGCCGTTGGTTCCGGCTGCATCTGCAGTCGTTAGCACCCACCAATCCGCACTGGGCCCGCCTGGTGGGTCAAGGCCCAATCTCCCTATTCCATCCATAGGGTAGGCCTGTGCCCCAGCAGTGGGGACATTAATAGGCTGATGATGTAATTCAAAACACATCGTTTTTATTTATATTAGTACCGTGCTATGTAGCTTACTACGACGTAACCGCTGTACTACGAATTGCTACGCCGTAGTATAGTGTTATATCGTATCGTAGCATAGGATTTACCAACAGATTTCGTAAGATGATTTGATAAATCGATTTTTCGCAAAATTCTAAGGATTTAGCGAAATTTATGTATATGTAGGATGCGTGCGATTTTTTTTTCGACGATCATGAAAGTTGGGGGGTAACTCGGCGAAGGCTGAACGCTACGAGCGTCATGATTGTCACACGCGACAATACAGGGCGTCCCACGGCTACCTCACACGGAGGGAAAGTATATTAAATATTGAAGATAGGATATTTTACTGAAAGAAGACATCATTTTAATTTTAATAATAACTAGAACTGCATTCACAGATTTTTTTTTTAAATCGCCTGCTTCAATTGGGAATCAAACTCGTGAAATTTCGAAAAAAAAACCACGACATATTTTATGATAACAATCGAAAGGGTTAATCAGAAGGATTATTTTCTGTTAAATAACATAGCATTTTAAATGAAAGAAAAGTAATTAAATTTAACATTTTATTTCAAATTATTTAACACAAACTAATATAAAATCGGATACGCCTCAAAGTTAGTTTAAACGTTGAGTTCATCATCGTTGACGTTTATCATCCGCTGCAGTGGTTTCTGTAAGCGCATATCAAAACGTCCTTTTCATAAAATATCCACTAACATTTTAAACACATATCGAGAAGTTACGTCTCTATCAAGATATCTTCCGCGGTACCACCACAAAACTATTATGTGTTTGTGATTCATAAAGTAAGCTTCCATTAGATCCATTTTATTTTGATACGCCATGGTAAGTAAATTAAAAAAAAATACAAATAAACGAAAATTAAACTCAAAAAAAACAAAAGAACAGACGCTTGACAATTTGTATTCCATTTTCGAATTATTATTTTTATAAATTTCAGCCAATCATATTGTAACTGTGCGTTCAAAAAGAAATGCATACGTACTACAGTTTGTATATCACTTTATTATTTTTATAACGTAATAAGACATTCTATTCTTTTAAAATGCTATGTTAGTTAACAAAAAATAATCCATATAATTAACCCTTTCGCTGGTTATCATTAAATATGTTGTATTTTTTTTTCGAAACTTCACGAGTTTGATTCCCATTTGTAGGAGGCGATTTTAAAAAAATCTGTGAATGCAGTTCTAGTTAATATTAATAAAAATGGGTGCGTGTACTTAAGTAGGCGCGTGAGAAGTTATCCTTCTTTGGCATCGTTTAAAATTAGTTTTTAATTGCATGCAAATAATTAATTACAATAAATTAATAAAAAGTCTGGAAAAGGACACAGTCAATAAAGTTCAGTTTTAATTTGAAAAAATAAATAAATAATCAAAATATTCAAACATATGTGATTTGCACTTGTATGAAACTCAAACACGTATTCCAAACATACAAACTAGAAACATGTGGACAAATATTATAAATATGAATACCTATAACTGTTACTTTATTACAAAAAATAAAGATGTGGTTTTTGGTTCTACTACACCAATGGTCAAGAGATGGCGCTGTAGTCTCCTGAATCGCGCTTTGGTTCCGTTGTTCCAGATTAATAAATACTTTTGATATTATAAATATGAATACCTATGACTGTTACTTTATTACAAAAAATAAAGATGTGGTTTTTGGTTCTACTACACCAATGGTCAAGAGATGGCGCTGTAGTCTCCTGAAACGCGCTTTGGTTCCGTTGTTCCAGATTAATAAATACTTTTGATAGGCCTTCACAATGCAGTCGTTAGCACCCACTAAATAGAGATTCTATTTCTATTTTGTTGGTAGATTTTCTTAATGTGCGGTAAACACAAAAGTAACGCATGAAGTTGGTCGCTAAAGCGACTGTTAAAATTTTGTGTTACAGTGATGCGCGCGCATCTTAAAATTTCACTCTCATCATTTTTTCATAACGCGCCTAAAGAAGTATAACTTCAAAAATTAAATGATGTCTTCTTTCAGTAAAATATACGATCTTCAATATTTAATATACTTTCCCTCCGTGTGAGGTTGCCGTGGGACGCCCTGTATATATATCTTCTCTTGCTTAAGTTCTCAATTTCATGCGACCATTAATTACTACATTTTCTTTGTCTATGGGTATTGTTGTCACGCAACTTATTCAATGTTTTTACATTGCTTGTCAACTTGTCAAAGTATCATGTTACCCTGTTCATTTTCTATCACAAAGAATATGATAGCCATCACCGTTGACTCGATAAAAGAATTTTTTTGCAGCAATAAAAATATTAGTTCGTAAGCTTAGTAACTTATTTATTTTTCCTGTTGCGATTTTCCGAAACCTTTAGCCCTATTAAAAGTTGGCAAGCGTTAATTTTTTATATGTGTCATGTACGTGAACTTATAATTTTCCAGCTAAGTTTCCAGTATGTATAAAAACTTTTTCGTCATAAATGTATTTATACATTTTATTGGCATTCAAACTTCCATGGATATATATAATTATGTTTTGCCATGGATAAGTACATCATCATCAGCCTATTAATGTCCCCACTGCTGGGGCACAGGCCTTCCCTATGGATGGAATAAGGAGATTGGGCCATGACACACCACGCGGGCCCAGTGCGGATTGGTGGGTGCTAACGACTGCAAATGCAGCCGGGACCAACGGCTTAACGTGCCTTCCGAAGCACGGAGGAGCTCGAGATAGTAAATTTTTGGTCACCCATCCAATGACCGACCACTGCGAAAGTTGCTTAACTTCAACGATCGCAGCCGAACGCGCTAGCCACCTGCGCCATCGAGCTCCTCGTGGATAAGTACACGCTTATGTATATATACAGGGCGTCCCACGGCTACCTCACACGGAGGAAAAGTACATAAAATATTGAAGACAGGATATTTTACTGAAAGGAGACATGGTTTTATTTTAAATAATAATTCGAACTGCATTTACAGATTTCTTAAAAATTGTCTGCTACAACTGGAAATCAAACTCGTGAAATTTCGAAAAAATAAACAACATATTTTATGATAACAATCGAAAGGGTAAATCATAAGGATTATTTTTTGCTTAATAACATAGCAATTTAAATGAAAGAAAAGTAATTTAATTAACCATTTTATTTAAAATTGGTTTTTGGTAGTTTAGAAGCATGCAGAGTTTTTAATTTTGGCCACAAGCTATAGAAACTCCATTTTGTATTTTTAAATTGAAATTGAATCTAATCCTACTAAGAACTAAAGTTCCAACTTTCAAGCTTTTTTTGAGTAACTTTAATTAATATCAGGAAGCTAAGTTATTATTTTTATTAAAACAACATTCAAGACAATTATATCACAAAAAATACTGCAAAATACCTACTACGAAAAAAATATGAATTTTTGAAACCTCGCTGGCAGAAATCATTAAAATTACACAAAAAAAAAATATAACTCGAAAACTAAGAAAAATCGCGGAACATACATGAGGTATTTTCGGATAGCGCCAGGTGCGAGGAATCTAAAAAAAAAATGTCGACGTCACTAATTGGACCACCCTGTATATAATTTAAATTTAAAAAATTGCTTAATGGCATTATTTGTTTTATACATAATAGTTTTTATACTTGTATAGTAAATACCCTTATTTTAATTTAACTATTTGTCTTTTGTATAAATTGCATTCCATTTATGGTAAAATATGTAGAATCTTTTTGACGACCTCCGTGGCCGAGTGGTTTGTACGCCGGGTTTCATGGCTGTCGCCGACTCGAGAGGTCCCGGGTTCGAATCCCGGTGGGGGCAGATGTTTGTGTGATGAATACGAGCATTTGTACTCCAGTCATGGATGTTTAATATCTTTATATATATAATTCTTCTGTGAGTGTGTATGTCACTGAACTTCTCTTAAACGACTGGACCGATTTTGATGAAATTTTTTGTGTGTGTTCAAGGGGATCTGAGAATGGTTTAGATTCACAATTTTGTCCGCTGGACAATGTTTTTTTAATTAATTTTTAATTTATTAGTAGTTGTTGATTTTGGAATGTTTTACATTGGATCCGACAGACGGCGCTACCATACTAGACAGGACAACGTCTGTCGGATCCGCTAGTGTATTTATATAAATATACTTATATATGTACAGTATATGTATTCTATCCGTTACCCTAGCATCCCATAACACAAGCCTTATAGTGCTTACTTTGGGGCCAGGCCAATTGGTGTGAGTGTCGGAAATATTTATTTATTATTTGTATCCATGTAACTTCATTGCACCATATTTTTTGCAATAAAGAAATCTAACCTAAATTGATGGACGCAATATCCTCTTTGATAACTCTCTTCTCTTTTTCTTAATCTTCATTTTAATTACAACACAACATAATCTGTGAATGTTTTTATATATGATTAGGTAGGCAAATGACTCTACCCCACCTGATGTTAAGTGGTGATAAAGTCCAAACGCGAAGATAGCTGGTACAGCAGTTAAAAACTGTTACATCAATCATCCTCACCTTGCCGGCCTGCAAAAATGCTTCTTCACGCCTCTCTTAAAGGACCCCAGATTATAGGAAGGAGGGAACACGTGCGCGGGCATAGAATTCCACTTACGAATAGTACGACAAAGAAATGAGTCGCCAAATTTCTTTGTTCGTGTAGGAATAGTGGCCACAGTAAGTCGGTGGCAACGTAGGCCAGTGCGCGTGGTCCTCTGAAGAAAAGGTGATGGAGGGATAAGCGAGAATAGCTCCTCAGAACACTCGCCGCTCACACAATGTTTACTTCCATAGGGAAGCTTCTCCGCTTCTCAAAATGTCCGGGCAGAAAATGAACGGACATCGTGTGCGTTGAGGCCGTATCAAGTCCTAGGCGGACATTTTTCCACGAATCAGGGACTTCTCCTCCACGGATAAAGTCCCTCTTCTGCGTGGGCTTTTATCCTGTCTTTCTGTCACATAATCATCATCAGCCTATTAATGTCCCCACTGCTGGGGCACAGGCCTTCCTTATGGATGGAATGAGGAGATTGGGCCATGACCCACCACGCGGGCCCAGTGCGGATTATTGGGTGCTAACGACTGCAGATGCAGCCGGGATCGACGGCTTAACGCGCCTTCCGAAGCACGGAGGAGCTCGAGATAGTAAATTTTTGGTCACCCATCCAATGACCGACCACTGCGAAAGTTGCTTAACTTCAACGATCGCAGCCGAACGCGCTAACCACTTGCGCCATCGAGCTCCTCCGCCATGTCACATTATTCGTCCCTTCAATGTTATTCAGCAAAATGCTTACAAACTCAATTGAAAGTTGCGATCAAAGCGAGATAACCTATTGTGCGACTGAGACGGCAACATTTCCGTCCAATTATCATTATCTAAGGCTTTCAGTTCATTAATCACGGTTGGTTCAACAGGTGATTGTGGCCGCGAGATCTATTATCGCACTTTCTTTGATGTTCCCATCACCTGTCGTCTTATTTAAGACTTAGCAAAAAACCTCACCTAAATTGATGTAACAAAGATTATGAGTTTGCCCTAACTTCCTTGATATTGAAGATGTTAATGTTTGGTTACACTATAATAATAATAATAAATTTATTTATTGACACATAAATTGATTACATGTTTATAATGTAGTCCCTGACCCCTATAATAGGATAAAGACCTGTGTGACAGGAGTCAGTGCCCACTTCCGAATACATAGATCATAACTACACACATCAAAAGTGTCTAGGGATCAACATATATTTTTGCAATAACTTTTCTCCTGATTGATATTAATTAAAATTTTCTTTAAGGATTCATCAAATAAAGTGTTTTCGTTTGTCACAGTAACGATAAACCAAGTCACCTTTGCATTAATAAAGAAATTTGCCATTTTCCTAATAAAGGGATTTTTGACATTTGAACCACTAACACAAAAGTTCGAAAAAAAGACTGAAATAACAGTTTTCTCTAAAATTTTATTGGGTAACTTAAACAATTAATAATCCGTATTTCTACCGCGAACAATAACAACACAAGAACATCGGTTTGGCATACTCAAAATGAGTTCATCCAAATCACGCTGTGGAATGGCCGCCCATGTTCGTTGCAACAACAAAAAAAGGTCTTCTTGCGACTGGATACCCTCCATATTCGGCAGAGCTCTTCTCTGTAGCATATCCCATGCATGCTCAATCGGGTTCAAGTCTGGCGACTGAGCAGGCCAGGGCAGGACATTGATGTTAGCTGCGGCGAGAGTCTGTCTTACAACTCTTGCGGTGTGCGGTCGTGCATTATCATGCATTAACTGAAATAAGGGACCGATTTGCACTTGTAGAGGAACGATGACGTCTGATACAATCGTCTCAGCATAAATTTGAGCGTTGAGGTTGCCTCTGATCCAAATCAACTCAGTTCTTCCGCCGATCCAAATACCCGCCCATACCATGATGGTTCCACCACTATAAGGATGGACTTCCTGGCAGGATTTTAATCGCTGTTGGCGTCCAGGGGTTCTCCAGTGTCGTATACGTCTTGTATCCGGTCTCATACCAAAACGAGACTCATCAGAAAAGCACACGAAACGCCATTGTTCTTCTGCCCAATTTCTGTGTTCAAGAGCCCATTGATATCGAATCCTACGATTGTGCATTGCTATAGGTGGTACCCGTAGCGGTCTTCGGGAATGAAGGTTCACTTCGTGCAAGCGGTTTCTGACTGTTTGGTCGCTAATTAAGTTCCCTGAAGAGTGATGAAGCCTCACGGCTAACATCATGGCGGTTATTGTTGGAGCTCTTCGAGTTAAGATTTGAATGTATCGGTCTTGTCTCCGTGTGGTGCAGCGATACCGTCCTCCATGGCGCTCAGCCACGGTACCAGTGCTTCGGTATCGTGTCCAAAGTCGACTGATAACACTCTGACTTGTATTCAGAGCTAAAGCCACAGTACGTTGCCGGGAACTAGCTTCTATCATTCCCACGGCTCTGAGCATTTCTTCCCTGCTTAAATGACGTCGCCGCTCCATAATAACGTTGGTTTTAATCAGTAGTAGGGAAACAGTAGCACTAATAATGTCTTCAATGCGTTGTATGTTTTTATAGGGAAAATATTGACAGCTGATTTTCATCTTTTACTCGAATTTGATTCACAGTTCCTGATTCAAATTATGAAATGCACCAAAAAGGATCCATATAAATTTATAAAATCATAAATTTATTACAAAGCCACATCTCAATCTCAAGAAATCCGCATAAAAATGCTTGATCCCTAGACACTTTTGATGTGTGTATTTATGTAACAAAACAGTTTTACAATAAGACATACATTATTGAAATAATTGAAGCAATCAGAATTCGATCAGAATAAATAAGTTCGCGTGAGTGTCCGTGTGTGTATGTGTGTGTGTGTGTGTGTGTGTGTGTGTGTGTTTGTGTGTGTTTTAGTGAATGTGCGTGCAAGTCAAAAAGTAGGGAACTTAGTTTAACAGCAAAGATTCGGTATAATCATAGTTAAGGGTAAGTAACCATTATATAATTAACCACTTAATATAATTAACGCTATTTGTATTAATACTGTATGACACATCAATCAAAATGCAGATAAAAATTTCCCTAGCACAGTCTCTGCTGCTTCCTATTCTTGATTATGCTGACGCCTGCTATCTTGATCTCACGGAAGACCAGCTTAATAAGCTTGAGCGACTTCAGAATTTCTGTATTCGTTTCATATGCCGCGCGCCCGCACCCGCCTGCTGGCCACCGCACCTCTGACGCGAACAATACACACGCTCAATACAGTATTCTATCTTCATACAAACGGTCGGAAAGCGAGTCATACCTACGCCACTCGAGTTCGATGTGCTCTCGGCGGGCGCCCAGTCGCGAATGCGCCGCCGCGCCGCAACGACGACCGAACGGTCAGAATTGTTTTTTATGCAGTTAGCCGTGCTTAAACATGCGTTTTGTATTGTAAATATTTGATTTAATTAAGTAGATACCTACATAATTTAGTATGGAAAAGAACAAACGACGATCAATATCGTACAACAGCACAATTGCGGTTTTTGGTTGCTTGAACTCTTCAATAACACACCCAGAGATATCATTTTTTAAATTACCTGAAATATTGGAAAGGTGTCTTACCTTTATAGAATATTTTTTATATACCTATCTACTAGTACGTTATTTGTTTCTAATATTTAGGTATTTCTGTTTTTCCATCGGGCAAAATATCTGGAATAATATATAAATAAGTGGTTAGGATGAAAAAAGAGACAAACGAGTAATCTACCTACACTCGCGTTAAAAACAAAACTACATAAAATACTGTAGGCTGGCGGCCCTACCGCGTGCCAACGCAGCGTTCGGTGTAGGCATTTATTTTCAAGGACAGGGCGGAGTCACAATACTGTATAGATAATATTACCGTGATGTAGTTGCCGAGTCTATCGATTCGTTCACCTGTTCGATTGGCGAGTTTACGAAAGTAACTTTAAAAGTGTTGTGCTATCAATAACATAATTGACTTTTTACTGGAATATATTTTAATTTATTTTGAGAAATGTATTATGAATTTTAGATTTTATGGACAAATTTTATTGACAATATTTACAATGCATCCTAAATTGAAGTTATTTTTATAGATTTTTAATTGACATTTGCTTACATTGACATTGTTTTTTCTTTTATTTATTTATTGACATTTATGTATAATTTACAACATTGAAATAATATTGTTAATAATTAATGTAATTTTATAAGAATTTATAGTTAGCTTGAAAGGACGACTACACTATTGAATTAGGTATATACCTGTTATAATGATGTAATGTATTTTGAATAATAAATAAATAAATATTTTGCTTACGCAAATATGATCACAGCTCAATTCGACTTCGCCGGAATACTCACATCCTCACACTTCCCTACAATATATTGTTCAATCCTTTGTCAATGCTTCAATTACCTTCATACCTCAAACCCGTTATCTCTTAGGTCATCAGAGAATTTAACCGTAAAAATTCCCACTCATGACACAACCTTCTATGGTCGTTCTTTTGCCGTCCAAGCTGTTCGCTTGTGGAATTCTCTTCCAGTATCCATAAGACGAGCACAATCTATTCATACTATCAAAAATCTTGTTTTCAACCATTAATTTGTTGATGTAACTGCAATTTCTTTTTTTCTGACTGGATTAAACTTATACTAGCAAACCAGTGAACCAAATGTTCACCAAAAACTGATTTAAAAAAAAATGTATTTAATTAATTGAGAACTTCGGAGATTTTGTGTGGTTTCGTTTGAAATTCGTGATTTCTCGAAAACCGGAAATGCTACGTTACTCAAATCCGGTTTGTAGTCTTATCAGACTATTCTTAACTTATAACCTAAATATTCTCTTTATCTATCTCTTACGGTTTGGCTGCTGAAACAGCACCACAGACAGACGGACGGACGGACTTGTCTAATAGATAAGAGATATGTGTAGTCTATGTATATGTCATATGTTTATATTATATGTATATATCTTATAGTAATATCATGTGTATATATTATGTATGTAAAGTAAATATTTAATTTTTCTTTTATAACACCACCGACTCCAGTTTCATTCAATCCTCTCCATCCAAAGGTTGTCTAGAAGAAATGGCTTTAAGCGATAAGACCGCCCATTGTATCACTGTTTAAACATAATGTATTTACCCCATTTATGTCAGTACATAAATGAGGTAAATACATTATGTTTACACCACAGTACAGTTACTGTGGTGTTTTCAATAAAGAATTGTGTATTGTATTGTATTGTAAACAATTAATGTATATTTAATTATTATGTAATGAAAGGTGACTTCATGAATCATCTCTGAAGTCATTTTTCAACTTGACGACTTTGTAAATAATAAAACAGGGAGAAAAAAATAGCCCTTGCTGAGTTTCTTGCCGGTTCTTCTCAGTACAAAGTTTCCCGCCGTAGATTTACGAACCGATGGCGTAGCTTCTAGACATTCATGAGTGCTTGTAACAGCCTAAACTGAATAATTGATTTTGATTATGATTACGTTGTAGGATTAATTTGAGAATAGAATTTTCGCAATAAACCTAGGATTTTCGCAAAAACGCGTAAAATAATAGCAATGAAAATGGCATATCCCAATTTTACTGAAAAAAGATTAAGCTTTTGCGATAACGCTCAGTAACATTACGAAATTATCGTCGACTTATCTATACTTATAATAAATCTGTAGAGAGGTCAATTCTGTACATGAAATATATTTTCAAAATAACTAACAGGGGGTGATTAGTGATCGATACTGATGCCAAAAATGCAATCAGTAAAATTTTTGTGTGTCTGTTTGTCTGTCTGTGTGTATGTTGATTATAGAAACAAAAACTATTCAACGGATTTTAACGAAACTTGGTACAATTATTCTTCATACTCCTGGGCAGGTTATAGTATACTTTTCATCACGCTACAATCAATAGGAGCAGAGTAGTGAAGGGAAATGTTGGGAAAACGGGAGAAGTTACTCCATATTTTAAGCTTCCGTCGCGTCCGCAGCCTTAATAGTTAAAGTTACATAGAAATCATGTATGACGGAAATATTTTACATAAAATTGTCTAAAAAATATCCTGCAACAGCATATGTCTATCTTTTATAGTTTACTCACAATAATACGTGTAACTCCTGATAGCTTAGCAGTTCGGAGCATTCTGATTATATTTGTTTACTCTTACGTTTATAATACTCTCACTCATCCCTAATTTAAAAAAGTTAACATTATTACCTATTCAATAAAAAAAGAATCATAAAAAAAGAATTAAATTAATAAATTCTATGTGTACAATACACGCCTGAGAACAAAATCTATAGTCTACACTACAGCTCTACACCGAAGCGAAGCGAGGGCGGGCCACTAGTCATAAATATTCTTGGGTTCACACTAGGTTTGTACTTTTTTAAATTATTCATGACCATGGATACAAGTCCTTCAGTCGTATACATAAATACAAATAATTATTTCTTTTTTTGCCGAAAACAGTGCCGAAATATCGGGAACTCGTTAAAGCGAGTTTATACTGGGACCTGTAGAACGAATGCGGGAGTGTGTGCGCCCCTTCGTCGACTACTAGATAATTATAACACAAACTTTGCAGAATTAGACATATTTGGGTTCTCAAAATTAAAGTTTAAAAAAATGGCAGTAGAAACATTATCAAATAGAACGGGTTGATGGAATTTGGTATCATAATTGTATCTGTACCGGTTCATCGCGGTTTCTTAGTTTATTATTCCGTAGTGAGAATATAATAAACTTCTCCTTTCATCATTAATTTGTGGACATTGGTGTGTGTTGTACACTTACTTAATTAATATCTACATTATAATTTTATGTAATATTTAGTGTATAACTGTTCTATGTTCCTAAAATAAAATAAAATAAAAGAAAATAAAAAATAAAAAGCAAGGTACATCGTAACATTTCGGTTAATAACAAAAATTACTGTAAAGTCAGTGACCATGAAAGTTTAAAACAATACATTGAATAACCTGCTCAATCAGAAGCCAAATCTGTACAAATGTCAAAATTCCTATCAAAAGATTAAACAGCTCGTTAGCCTCCGATAACGCCTGAAAATCGTAGGTGTAATCTACTTACTGCTTACATGAAAGCGTAGGTAAGTACTATCAGCCAATTTGAGTCCCGACCCACTATAAACTTATTTTTTGCATGCAATGCAAAACAATAAGCTCCGTTATTGTATTATTAGCAGCACAGGCCCTAAGTGCCGCCGCTTACAGGCCACCGACCTCAACCACAAAACGCCGCCACTGGCATAGTTCTTGTAGTTTTCATACATTTTATATGGACTCGCCACACACGGTACGTGAAAGAAAAAATAATAATTATATATATATTAAATTGATAAAACTACATGATGTAATAATTATAATACATAACATCTTTTAATATACCTGCATAACTACATATATATACATACATATTTATATATACGATAAATACCTAGATATATACAATAATAAATACCACTATACTTACAGAAGAATACTTTAATTAAACAAATTACTATTACAAATAATAATATTAGGCTTATTGACCAGAGTTTGATCATAATATAGAAATTGTTATGACTTCTTAGCGAAATGCTGACGTACGAGGACCTTGAAAGCAGGTTTACTGGGCGCTTTTCTCACGCTCTCCGGAAGATCGTTTCAGAGACGAATAGCTTGGAGACAAAATGATCATCTCAATAGTAAAGCAGTATAGAGCAGACTCATCCCCGCTGGCAGCACCCGTTCACGAGCATGACTCATGAACCAGCCATCGCTTCCCTCAACGCTGTATATTTTAGGGAACGTAAAGACCCGCCTTACACGACACCATTACCAGAGCTTTACCCATAAACTAAGGATTTCCCTTTCTGTTTTTCATCAGTTACATTTGCGATTTAAAAAATATTTTCGAATTTCAATATCAGTCCATATGTCTACAATTTCCTTGTTATTAGAAAGTCCTAAGTATCCTCATTCTCTTTAATGAAGACTTCGCTAAATAAAACTAGTTTTTACGGGTTAATGCACGAAACTTTATTTATTTATTGGCGTTTCGTAGGCTTTACAGGCTACGTCGTCAGAATCAAACTTTTATTTAATAAAAGTTGAAGACGTAGCCATTAACCCGTAAAAACTACTTCAACTTTTATTAAATAAAAGTTTGATTCTGACGACGCGACGTAGCCTGTAAAGCCTACGAAACGTCAATAAATAAATAAAGTTTCGTGCATTAACCGTAAAAACTAGTTTTATTTAATGAATGATGTGCGTGAAAACCTAAGAAACAAATAAGACTTCGCTGTTTTGTGTTTTTAATCGAATTATCGGACAAGTGAATCAGGAATCGAATCGTTCGACAGTACTTATATTGTTTAATTATGTGTTGATGAGAAAATTGGATCTCATTTGCGTAAACGAACATCAAAACGATTGTCGTATAATTATAACAATTCGCCTTTGCAACGTACATTATGACGAAGTACAATGAAAACAGTAATTTTGTGTTCAAATTGTTGCTATGTTGTATTGTCGTATTAATTTCCTGGTGATTTAATGTACATGGAAAGGTGTGTACTCAAACACGCGAAAACGGCATAACTGCTTTAAACGACATTTGGAACACACATACTGTTGCCGACCTCTTTTATAGATTTAGTTTTTATGGTTTTTTGAAGTAAAACTAGTTTTTACGGGTTAATGCACGAAACTTTATTTATTTATTGACGTTTCGCAGCCTTTTCAGGTCCTCATCGTCAGAATAATGATTTTTTATTTAAAATAATAATTTTAAGGCTGCGAAACGTCAATAAATAAATATAGTTTCGTGCATTAACCCGTAAAAACTAGTTTTATTTAATGAGTGATGTGCGTGAAAACCTAAGAAACAAATATGTTTTTTGAAGTGTTTTTAAAGTATTGACATTTTTATAATTTTTGCTTTCAAAATTGTTATTGTGTGTCATTGTCTTTGCTTGTCATCAGCTTAAATATTTTTTGTGTTTTACCATAAAATCGTGTTAATAAACCCATTGCGTCCTAAATCGTAGCCTTCATATTCCATCCCACTAGCTCTCCGCTTCACATACTAATAAGTATTATTATTTTATTGCTGTTTTATGAATGAATGAATGAATGAATGAATGAATGAATGAATGAATGAATGAATGAATGAATACTCTTTATTGCACTATTACAAAAAAAAAACAATAAACATAAAACAGGAACGCAAACACAAAAGGCGGCCTTATTGCTAAGGTAGCAATCTCTACCAGGCAACTGTTTTGCTGTTTTATTGTATTGATATTGTTCATTTTATTAAATTTTTAGCAACTTTGCTCTATCGCCATACTATTTTGTCTCCAACAATCATACTGGTTGACTGGTAGAGAATGCCTATGGCATTAAGTCCGCCGTTTGCTTATGTTTGGCAATAAAGTTTAAATAAATAAATAAATGCTTTTTCATGAACACTGTTTGTAGTTATGCTGTACTAGCTGTGCGCCGCTTATTAGAGCTATTTTCCCGCAGTAAAACGTAGCCTATGTATTAATCCAGGGTATCAGCTAACTCCATACCAAATTTTATTAAAATCGCTCCAGCCGTTTAGACGTGAAGAAGGAACAAACATACACACTCATACACTTACAAACTATCGCCTTTATAAATCAAAATGTGGGTGGACCTTGTTTTGGTAGCGACATGATTTTATAGTAAACTAGTGGCCCGCCCTCGCTTCGCTTCGGTGTAGAGTTGTACTGTAGACTAAAATAACTCTTCATATCTATCTCGTGTCACAATGTTTGTCCTCAATGGACTCCTAAACCACTGAACCGATTATAATAAAATTCGCACACCATGTGCAGTTCGATCCAACTTGAGAGATAGGATAGTTTAAATCTCAAATTATAGTCGCAATTTTAATTTATTGCAAATTATTTATTACTTTTGGGCGGTACGAAGTTCGCCGAGTCAGCTAGTAAATTATAAAAAAAAACTGAAAATGGTATATTTGCCTTTTCAAAACTTCGATTGGCATCACGTCACTCAATTGTTTTGCCTTCCCGGAACCTCTCCACAAACATTTGAAAGGACATGGTAAAGTTTTGTATGAGCGACTGCCCTGGCAATGTATAAATATTGTACTTAGTAACATTTAATGGTAAATGGATGAATATTTATAATTTCTACGAAAAAAGGCTCAGGAACTTTACTTCAATTAATAAAAGATGTTGCCAATTATTTACAGAGTCATCAATTTCGCATTTTCTTGGAATCTTTCTTCCCATTTCTCTGATTAACTCTTCACAAAATTTGTTTAAAGCAAAAATAAATACAAATAATTTGTTATCGTCGGCCTGACAGGAAATCTGTGAAGCTTTATTTTGTTCATTTGGAAAAATTAAAGGATTAATTATCAAACAGCCTTGTCTCAAGCTTATTTTGATATACTTATTCAATAATATTAACAATTTCACATCATAAAACTATAAAATACACTAACTATAAACAAATAAGTCTCTTTCTAATTACATTACACTATATATAAGTAATATATATATATATATTGATATACTTATACAAATATTTTTTGTGTATATTTACTGTTCATTTATTTTGTAAAACGGAACAGTTTGCTTTTGAAACAGACATGAAGTAAATTTTCATACTTTTAAATATTTGATTATTTCACGAAAGTTGTATGAGAATAATCAATACGTAGTAATTAATAAAAAAAAACCTGAAGTTACTGGCTAGTGCGAAATATTTATACACGTTAAGGGCAGTTTCTTAACCATGTCCTTTATGGTATGGTATTAAAGTTCAAATTGACTTTTAAGTATTATTACGAATCGTTTGTATGGGACTATAGAAAAGTGTTGTTTTGGGCATTTTCAGGCATTTTTTTTTAATTTTTCTCTGCGTAAGAACCATCCTCGTATTTCCAGGAATATTCTAAAAAAAGGATTATCCAAATCGGTTCAGCTGTTCTCGAGATTTGCGCTTAGCAACACATTCAGCGATTCATTTTTATATTAAAGAAGATGTTGCTACTTCTGTGCAATGCAGATGAGTTTCTTTCGCCTATTCTTCTCATCAGCTCAAAGATCTCCTGGATGGACGGTAGGAGAAACTATTGGACGATTCGAAACAGCTTTCAATAAGTGAATTTAAATGAAGTATAATTTCATTCCATTTCAACCGTAATTTTTTTACTTAATTATGGGCCGATTTTCAAAATTCCCTTTATAATCCCAAGGGAATATTCTAGAAAAACTCTTTGCTAAGATTAAAAAAAGTATCGTTCGTTTTTAGACGGAACATAATAAGCCGTGCGTTTTACTTTACATTACCGCACGCGTGTGTATTGTGATAGATTATGATATTGAAATTGGTGCAATAAGAGACGCTTTACGAGCAAATGTGTTATAATATGTCACCTTTTCTTCAGAGGACCACGCGCGCTGGCCTACGTTGCCACCGACTTACTGTGGTCACTATTCCTACACGAACAAAGAAATTTGGTGACTCATTTCTTTGTCGTACTATTCGTAAGTGGAATTCTTTACCCGCGCACGTGTTCCCTCCTTCCTATAATCTGGGGTCCTTTAAGAGAGGCGTGAAGAAGCATTTTTGCAGGCCAGCAAGGTAAGGATGATTGGTGTAGCAGTTTATAACTGCTGTACCAGCTATCTTCGCGTTTGGACTTTATTACCACTTAACATCAGGTGGGGTAGAGTCATTTGCCTACCTTAATATATAAAAAAAAAAAATTTACACATATAGTGTTCCTTTTCGCAGACAGCAATTGTACGTCTAGCATTTTCTAAAAAAAACTTACAGCAAAGTTGGAAAGTTAAATAAGGCATTTTCTGCTAAATAATAGAAGTTTCTCATAGTAGGTTTGAGTTTGGCTTGGTTTGATTAAAAACACAGCTTTTGAAACTCAATGGCGAAGGGCTTTCTGTGAGTGGATCTATTTAAAAATAGCCAAACATTGAGAAGGTGAGTTAAAAAATTGTTCTTCTACGACGTAGTTTCTTGATGTTATCTTAAAGAAGTATTTGAAAAAGTAAAGAAAAAAAAAATGTGTGTGTCAGCTCCGACGCACGACCGGAGTTTACACTCTAAAAACGATTGTCTTTGAACAGACACAAAACAAAATCAAGTCCGAAGAAGTCGGTTACAAGTAGAGATACCTCAGGATTCGTCCCATGGTTTCGACTATCATAGGTTCCATGTCACACATTTTATCATCTAACATCAGCGATATTCATCATATATTTTATTATGTATTTCTGGAAACACACAATTTCAAAAATATCACACGCTAGTCATCATTTTGTAAATATGTATTATAATTCCATCTGTACTGAAAATCACTATTCCAGAGTGCTGGACACTTACCGGCATTACTCTATATTCTGTTATTTATTTGTTTTCATTAATTTTGCTCCGATTTTATCTATTTTTAGTTTATTTATTTTATTGAAATTTGTGACAACTTAATGTTTTTTATCCGTTCCTATGGCTAAAAGTGAAAGGTGCGCAGATGAGGTTGCGCACAAAAACGTAACGAGGTCATTAATGTCATTCATCGATTGATTTTACTCCTCACATTTTTCTCATACCGGGCCCCTTATATATGCAAATCGATTCTTAAGGAGTAAACTCCAATAAAACTCGAAAAAAACGACAGTTTGCACTCCGGGCGTGCCGGCAGAAGTGAAAACTTGAATATTAACGTTGTGCATTTTTGATATTTTGGAATGGTTAAGGAATAATTTTGCACGAATTGCTTTAATTATCAGTATAAAGTACTATCATGTATGTGGTAGAATACAATATTTATTTATTGCGCTATCGTATACAAACATGACAATTTATATTACATTAAAAAGTTTATCTCTCAGAAAAATCAACTTACACGAATCACATTTATTACCTAGCGACATTTCGGACTCGCCAACTATTCGAATTCGATATTGGTTCGTGCTGAGGGTACTGTACCCCTAGCACGAAACAATATCAAATTCATCGAGCTCCTATCTCTTATCTATTAGACAAGTCCGTCCGTCCGTCCGTCTGTGGTGCTGTTTCAGCGGCCAAACCATAAGAGATAGATAAAGAGAATGTTTAAGTTATAAGTTAAGAATAGTCTGATAAGACTACAAACCGGATTTGAGTAACGTAGCACTTCCGGTTTTCGAGAAATCACGAATTTCAAACCAAACCACACAAAATCTCCGAAGTTCTCAATTAATTTAATATCTTTTTTTTTTAATCAGGTTTTGGTGAACATTTGGTTCACTGGATTGCTAGTTTTTACTTAATTGCAAATTAATTTGTATTTAACTAACGCAGGAAATCAAACCCGCAACCTGTTTCTACGTAGCCGTCCGTACCTTTACCACCCACCTACGGGGTAGATAGCCTGCTTCTCATTTCAACATAGTATAGTATAGTGCCTACTTAATATTTTTTGACATAAAAAATAAATAATAAAAAAACATTATTCCGACGACGTATTCCTGCAAAGGATGCGAAACGTCAATAAATAAATAAAATCGCTGCATAACCTAACCTAACCTGTTGAAACTTGTTTCATTTAATGAGTGATGTGCGTGAAAACCTAAGAAATAAGATTCGAACCCTCGAGTCGGCGACACCATGAAACCCGGCGTGCAGACCACTCGGCCACGGAGGTCGTCACAATTTGTCTCTTATCTAGGTTATTCTTATTCAAAGGAGATTGCTCAAATTGGTCCAAATCTATAAAAAATATTGACATATACGGTAATTATTGGCGTAATTTATTCTTTATTTCATAGTCATTAGATTTTAACGGACACCTTTGTATAATACATATATTCATTTTAAAAAGTACTTTTAATTTTACTGGTTTGGAAAACATACGAATCATTTTTAATGGCTATGGGTGTAGTAACATTCAGCCAAAGACAGATCGAAGTTGTTTATATAACATCAAAACAAATATATTTTGTAATGATATTTTTTTTATTACACTGTTTTAATATCCACAACTATATTATCATTTTCACTACATGCAAATGTGCTAAGACAATGTGCAAAGATAGGCGACATAATAAAGTCTATTGCCATAAATTTTTCGCCAAACACATTATAAGGTGTGATACAGTAAAAATCTAACATATGGTTAAAATATAATCATCAAAAATAATGAAGCTACTGAAGATATGGCTGTATAACCTAAACCTCTTAGCTTTCTTTGGTTAACGAGAGTTTAAAAACTCTCTGTAATCTGTCACAGAGTACCTTATTATAACCGAAAATGCATAGATGATACAAAATTTTAAAAGTTACTCCTGTGCATTAACTTTAAAAACAGGCAACTATCTGTTAATCAAAATGCTCTATATACCTGAATCTAATGCATAATTTCGGCACTTGGCTTGATTTCCCTAGTTTACTATATAACTTATTTGTTTTTAATTACTTTAATACCTATGTACCTATTTGCAAACATAACCTCAAAATCATTCAGTTTATATGGTTTATAGAAGTTCTCAGGGGTGTCCGTCAATAAAATTCGTTTCTACAGTAATTTATATACTATAATTTCGAATCTAGGAAACATTTTTACATGATTATTGGTCTTTAGGCCAAACATGTATGGAAGCTGAGCAATCTCCTTTCAACATGTTTAATAATATATTTTCCGTACTCTAGGCTGCTGTTTGTTATAGCCAGGGGCGGGCAGAAGTCGTAAAGAGAAAGCATAGAAGGATAGAAAAGATAAAATAAGGCATACAAGAGAATAGGGAGTTGAAAAACGAAATAGAGAAAAATACATGAAATTAACGTATATTGTACCTACTGATGATGAGATGTTGATTATATAAATAAACAAGGTGACCCAGCGAAATTCGTACCGCCTTTAAAATAGGGGCAGGTGGTAGAAGACAAAATTTACGCTTATATTTATTTTTAACACCACATTAAAAAAAATAGTCCAAAAAATATTTAAGGGTGTGTAACGTAGTGTTCTATCAATTCCCTGGGATAACATTCCTCCTAACCCATATGAGAACACTACGTTACAACACCCAGTAGTTAGAATTTTGGCGCGAAAGCGCATTGTAGGTTTCAGAACACTACGTTACAGGTGGACAACCATTATCACTTAAGGATATGAAAAATAAATAGTAGCTGATTCTCAAACCCGCGGAATATGCATATAAAATTTCATAAAAATCGGTCAGGCCGTTTCGGAGGAGTATGGTAACTAACATTGTGACAAGAGAATTTTATATATAAGATAAATATTTGTAACACTCACACCAATCAGGCTAGCCCCAAAATAAACAAACACTATAAGGCTTGTGTTGTGGGATACTAGGGTAACGGATAGAACACATATACTAAACATATATAAGTATATTTATATAGGAATACATATTAAACATCCATGACTGGAGTACAAATGCTCGTATTCATCACACAAACATCTGCCCCCACCGGGATTTGTACCTGGGACCTCTCGTGACGGCGACACCATGGAACACGGAGGTCGTCAAGTATATATCTTTAGACATTTTATTTTATCAACGTATTAGATTTTTATTTTGCAAATAAGTATATTAAATAGACTAAGAGATATTATGCTCTGAGTACCTAAACATAATATATAAAAGACATAACATAAATTTAAATCTATATTTCAATTAGTTCTTGCATTAAATAAAACTAGTTTTTACGGGTTAATGCACGAAACTTTATTTATTTATTGACGTTTCGTACCCTTTACAGGCTACGTCGTCAGAATAAAACTTTTATTTAATTTGTCCAGCTACCTTCGAAAGACTTTTATGGAGCGTTTGGTTATTTCATTGTTCGATTTTTAAGTTTTATTGTCTATGTATGAATTTATTATTTAATTTACTTAATAAAGTATTTTATTTAAAATTCTTTTTTGTAATTTTGAGTTTATTTATTTGACCCTAACTACCGTAAACTACCACCGATTCCAAAATTGGGAGACCTTTCTGAGAAGAACCGGCGAAACAAACTCAAGAGAGGCTTTCTATCTCCTTCTTATGTTAAATAAGAAGAATTTAGAAGTGATGTGCGTGAAAACCTAAGAAACAAATAGTTGTTGCATTTTGGGCTAGTTGACCCTTTTTGGAAAAAGGTTTTAAATGGTTAATAAATGTTCTATTAGACCGAAAAAAAAGGTTATGTATTTTTTGAACCTAGAAAAAGCTGCAAATTTTTAATTTTAAAATAGACTTTTCATGGACATACGAAAATGCTGTCGGCCATTTTAGTCTATAGATTAGTAAGCACGTAGAAAATAACCTATCTGAGTTTATAAGAAAAGACATGATTTCTAATAAATACCACGAAAAAATATAGTATATATCATAACTGTATTGTGCGAGAATGTTAAAACACATCCTTGAAGACTGGACAGTTGTGGATTAAAGTGCCGAAAGAAATTAACCTACGCAATACCTGGTTAGAACTTGCTTATAGGGATCCTGCAACTTTATCGACTCATAGTAAAATTTATTTTTGCGAAGATCACTTTGAGTAAGTACTCACTGAATAGGTAATATTTTAAGTCTCTTCATTTATTATCAGTTTTAATAATACAAGTTTTACACCCACAGTAACAAGCGAAAGACATTTAGTTGTTTACTACCAAAGAGACGTCACAATCATGGCGTATGTGGCGAACAGCGTTTTTAGTGTTTAAAAAGTATAGACTAAAAATTATTTAAAGAAAATATAACTAGAAAAAATGCGGACCAGGCAGCAGACGGGACTCGAACCCGCACCCTTCGCAATTCGGGCGAATGCACTGACCAATTATGCTACCGCGGCCCACACGGACCGCGTCAAAATTCTTCTAGCTATTCTTAAGCTGCAAGGCAGCGCTATCTCTTCGCATTATAGGTGACCCACAATTCACAATCAAGCAGTTACATGCTTTAAAATAATAATAAAAAGAAAAAAAAATTGTTTAAAATTAAATTTCTACAGCAATCTTCTGCTTTTATGAAGTGAAATCTATATACATATTTAGGTTCCTTAGACCAAATACTTTAAGAAATAAACATTTATTTAATACAATTCGACGAGTGAGTCAACTAGCCTATTATGTGCTCTGACTTAATCATTTAAAAACCTCATTGTAACCACAATTAATGCAAATAAATTTCATTTCATTTCATTTCAACAATGCCTAAGGCCATCGGCGTTTATGACATTCTCTTCATAATCTCTTTGATGTCTCCACTTTTAATGACGGTATGACATATTTTTTTATATCAACAAAATTCCCTAAAAAATTACCAGTCACTGAATGAAACAATTTACAAGATAATCAAATTATATAATCCGCATTAACTGATTTTTTTGATTCCTAACAATTTTCCAGGATAAAAAGTATACTATCCCTCAAACCAGATAATAAACTGTATTTGTGCCATCATATTTCATCCAAATCCGTTCGGCTGTTTTCGCTTGATCGGGTTACAAACATACAAACGCACAATTATATAATCTTTCCCATTCAAAACTTAGTAGGATGTTCAAAATCCGTATTTTGTATAGTTTATGGTTACTGATAAATTTATGCAATAAGGTACAACTAGGGTTACCATCCGTCTGTATTTGTCCGGACATGTCCGGAATTATTGCCCTTTGTCCGGACTTTGTCCGGCATTTTTTAATTAGATGAAATATGAGTAAAACTACTTATTAGGTTATATTAAATAAGTCTAAGAATCTTTATCAAGTTCTCATTAATTTAAAACAAAATAAATATTAAATAAATAAATATTTCCAACACTCACACCAATTAGCCTAGCCCCAAAGTAAGCACTATAAGGCTTGTGTTATGGGATACTAGGGTAACGGATAGAATACACATACTTTATATATAAAAGTATATTTATATAGAAATACATATTTAAACATCCATGACTGGAGTACAAATGATCGTGTTCATTACACAAATATCTGCCCCCACCGGGATTCAAACCCGGGACCTCTCGAGTCGGCGACGCCATGAAACCCGGCGTGCAAACCACTCGGAAACGGAGGTCGTCAACATATAAATTATTTTTAAAAATCCCCCAAAGAGATCACCCTCGCGATGCGAGCGTCTGCTACCACGCGTATAATGTCACTGTAACTAAGTGGGTGATGTTTGCATTTTCTCACAAAAATGTCCGGACTTTCATCGAAATGTCCGGCTTTTTGTCCGGACAAAATAAAAATTTTAAATAGTTACCGTAGGTACAGCGTAATTACTCATTAATGCTTAATACATTTAAGTCTTAAGCTCTAAAGCTCAACAATAAAAGGGCCAGTAACTCACCTAACTCCCGTACGAATCAAAAACGCGAAACCACCATTTCAACAAACAACAAAATTACCACACGCGTGAAAGAAACGCTGAATTTACACCGCACCGCGAGACGTACGTGAAAAAAAGATGTATTATGCGTTTTTTAACGATTATTGGCGCGATTTGAGGCTTCGAAGCGGTTACGTCCGCTCACTACCCTACTCCGCGATCGACTGACTGGCTGTACCGCTGTGATGCCTATATATAAGTGTGTCCGCATAGTGTAAGTATGGGGGCAGTATCACATGTTGCGAATTTTCTTTCACAATGTAGGTATGGTAGGATGAATAAAAAAAATTTTTTTTTTCAACACTAACATTAATTAGTCCAAAGTAAGCACTGTAAGCTTGTGTTATGGGATACTAGGGTAATGGATATAATATATAAACTGTTAGTTAAATAAATATATTTGTGTAGAAATACATATTAAACATCCATGACTGGAGTACAAATGCTCGTATTCATCACACAAACATCTGCCCCCACCGGGATTCGAACACGGGCACCTCGAGTTGGCGACAGCTTGAAACAAATTCGTAGTTACACGAAATAGTATTGATTTGTTTCTTAAAAATATTGGAAATAAATTAATGACGTCACTTTTCATACAGCCTGAAATTAGGTCATAACACAATACATTTTCTTTAGTTTCATTCAGGCAGAGTAAAAATAATATACGTAGTGAATATCCCTTTCGGACCCTGTACTTTCTAACTTAACTTTCTGTACTAAATGGTATTTATTTAACAACCCTCACAATCGTGAGTATTCCAAAACTTGGCCCGGTCCCTCACAATTATGAGCATCCTGAAAAACCGATTTCCTAGATTTTTTTCAGTATCAAATTCATTTTCAGCGACCCCAAATTAGCTAGAAACAGTAACTAACATTTTAAAATTCTTAAGCCTTTAACGTCAGGTCTGAAAGGGATATATATATTATATATATATGCAGATTTATGAGAATCTCAAAGGAAACTAACATTTTCTGGGATTAAATGTATCCTATGTCTCAATCCAGGTTATAAACTATTACTGTAACAAATTTCATCCAAATATGTTTGAGGAGCTCGATGACGCGGGTGGATAGCGCGTTCGGCTGCGATCGTTGAAGTTAAGCAACTTTCGCAGTGGTCGGTCATTAAATGGGTGACCAATAATCTTTTATCTCGAGTTCCTCCGTGCTTCGGAGGGCACGTTGAGCCGTTGGTCCCGACTGCATCTGCAGTCAGACACTTGCAGCATCAAGGGTACAATACGCGCCACGAAAGATGACACTTGACACGCCACGTGGTTTGACATGCGCATTAGACGATTTAAAGTTCTCTTCAGCAGTATGAGGTCTGAGGAGGGAAGCTGGAAAGACCGGGCGCTAACGGGCTTGCGGAAAGAGCGTGGGAAGCGCAGCATGGCGCTCGGCACTATACCACTGCCGGCTCTGAAGTAAAAGGCCCAATTAGCAGCCAAGAAGTTGGGTATCCTCTCGAAGGTGTGACGATACTTTAAGCCGGAACAGTTGCTTACATTATATCAAGCACAAGTTCGGTCGTGCATGGAGTATTGTTCGCACCTCTGGGATGGATCGGCTAAGTATCAACTTGAGGCGTTGGAGGCAATTGAGAAACGAGCGATAAAGCTCATTGGAAATGACGCGCTTTGCCGGGCAAAGTTACAAAGCCTGGAACACCGACGCAAAGTTGCCAGTCTTTCGGTGTTCTATCGGTTGCATTTCGGTGAGTGCGCAGAGGAATTACATGAGCTAATTCCTCCCGCCCCTTTCTACTACCGGACGAGCAGGGAAACGGCAAGGCGACATCGAAGAGTGAACCGGTTTTTATTAGGTAAGCGCGCTCCATCGTAGACCACAATATTGCTTTCCATCAGGCGAATTATGGTCAAGCGCTTACCTATTACCGAATAAAAAAAAAAGGTTTACCCGCCTTTTCAAGACCGTCATGTTATAGGAATAAACCGCCGAGGGAAGTTCCTTGTAGATCTTGCAAGAAAAAGGCGCATCGCACGATGCTAGATCGCCAAGCGCCCAGATGGTAAGGGTGACACTCCTTTCTGTTGCGTATTGTGTGGTAAAGGAACATAGTCGCTGGCACTGGATTGAATAATTTCTCGCAACACTCTCCATTGTATAGATAGTACACCTTCACTTACTACTTACTTACTTCACAGCATTAATTTGCCCACCGTTGGGCATATGCCTCTCCAATATGTCTCAACCTGGCACGGTCTGAGGCCCGTTGGTGCCATAGATGTCCTGCGGAGTCACGGATGTCATCGGACCATCTGGCTGGAGGTCTCCCTACGCTCCGTTTGGCCTCACGGGGTCTCCACTGCAGAACGCTTTTGCTCCATCTACTATCATTTCGGCGGCACAGATGCCCGGCCCACGACCATTTTAGCTTTGCGACCCGGTATCCGATATCAATCACTCGAGTTTTGCTTCTAATGATCGTGTTCGTTATTCTGTCACGCAGGCTGATGCCGAGCTTACGCCGTTCCATACTTCTCTGGGAGACTTGTAATTTACGTATGATTCCCGCAGTTAGAGTCCATGTCTCACAAGCGTACGTCATAACAGGGAGAGCACACTGATTAGTATAGAACAACATGCACAGGTAATTCAATAAATATAGATGCTATATTTTTTTAACATTTAACTGCTAGATGTTTATATCTAAATGAAATTTTACTTGATAAAATTCCACGTGAGCCAGTCAGCAGATGGGACTCTAGATGGCGCTGCCTTGCAGCTTAAGAAATTCGACACGAACATTAAGGTCGCGGTTGCATAATTGATCAGTGCATCCAGTGCAGACGGGTGTCTGCCTGGTTGGTGTCTACTGCCTGGTCCGCGTGGAATATTTTCTAGTAAAACAACTGGAATTTTTTCAACTACATATTACATATGTATATTTTACGTTATTCCAGACAAAAAGCCTGTGTTTTTAGATAGTACACAAAATACACGGAAACTATTAGAGACAAGAAACATGTGCCATTCGTCAGTACAATTTTAAATAAGTTACTGTAATAATATAATAATAATAATTTATTGAAAAATAAAGTTTACAATGATATTAAACAATTTTAATTATTATAGAGTTACCTACAGCTTCCACACTAGGACATGCCTGTTTTGTGGCGACCGGACAAAATAAATAAATAAACAAAATCACGGTTTTTACTACCGCTTAAATTATATAAAACTTTTTCTTTAATGTAAGAAAAGTGTAATTTATATTCATGCAATTAAGCGCGTCTGTATTCTAGTGTACGTGTTTTATGTGTGTGTGGGTGTGTGTGTGTGGTGTGTGTGTGTGTGTGTGTGTGTGTGCATGCATTATGTGTATTTGGGCATCCATGACTGTAACTGGGTGATTTTCAAAAGATTTTCTGTTTCCGTAATATGTAGTGATTACTTATTTTGACAGTCGCTGACACCGTTGACACGTGGAGGCTAAAGAGAGAGATGTAATTGCTTTATGAATGAGAGAGACTACTTTAGGGCACTCTATTGGCGGCTGTTGCCGGGAAGTTGGGGCGGAGACTGCCTGTGTCATTTTAAAATGCAATAATGTTGGCCTGAAACCTGTCTATATATTATACGTCATCGCCTTGTTTTTTGCGAGTTTCAGATATTTCGGCACTGTTGCAAGCGCCATGATCACGGAGTAACTGAGTTACTTCGTGTGTAAATGATCTGAATTACTATAAAGATACGTTAGGTTACCAAATTGTATTTTTATATGATCATTCGCTAGTAATCATCACACAAATATTTGCCCAAGCGGGATTCGAACTCGGGACCTCTGAGTAGGCGACACCGTAAAATGTCACAGTGGTCGTCGAAACAAAAAGAGATAACTAACAAATTGTTGTATCTCATTATCATCATCATCAGCCTATTAATGTCCCCACTGCTGGGGCACTGGCCTTGCCTATGGATGGAATAGGGAGATTGGGCCATGGACCCACCATGCGGACTCAGTGCGGATTGGCGGGTGCTAACGACTGCAGATGCAGCCGGGACCAACGGCTTAACATGCCTTCCGTAGCACGGAGGAACTCGAGATAGAGGATTTTTGGTCACCCATCCAATGACCGACCACTGCGAAAGCTGCTTAACTTCAACGATCGCAGCCGAACGCGCTAACCACCTACGCCATCGAGTCCTCCTCCTTGTTTCATCTAAATTACATTCATAATGAAAGTTGACATACTGTTTTCACATTTACACTGTTGTATACTTTTTTATATACAAACGCGGGCGTGTACATATAAGTCTGTAATGGGATAACTACAGGCGTTTTTGTTGGGGTTTTTTTTTAAAGTAATTGTTTGGGCGGTAATAATATAAACAACAACATTGTTTCATTGATTTTAAAATAAAACACAGAGGGAGAAATTCTTATCGGGGAGGCGGTATTCGGTGGCGCTTTTGATCTGCGATCGTGGAGGTAAAGCAACCATCGTGATGTTGATTTTAGGGATGGGTGACCAAATTTTTTTTTTATCATATTGAAAGATTGCCTTTCTCGGGAGTGTTGGTAAATTATTGAGAACATTCCAAAAGTTGTTTTATGAGTGTGAAAATATGGTTTGTTACCGAAAAATACAGGGAATTTCTCGTATCAGTATATTGTAGGGAATATAGATTAATGTTTCAGTGGCACACTATTCATCTCATGAGGAGCTCGTTGGCGCAAGTGGTTGGCGCGTTCGACTGCGATCGTTGAAGTTAAGCAACTTTCGCATGTGGTCGGTCATTGGATGGGTGACCAAAAATTAACTATGTCGAGGTCCTCCGTGCTTCGGAAGGCACGTTAAGCCGTTGGTCCCGGCTGCATCTGCAGTCGTTAGCACCCACCAATCCGCACTGGGCCCGCGTGGTGGGTCATGGCCCAATCTCCCTATTCCATCCATAGGGAAGGCCTGTGCCCCAGCAGTGGGGACATTAATAGGCTGATGATGATGATGATGATGATGATGATGACACTATTCATGCCATGCCCCTGTGGGGTGGTAGAGCAAGTACGTTACACCATGCAATAATTAATATACCAGTCGTTTGGCCATAGGATAGTGACCAAAATGGACTTTTTATCTAAAGAAAATTTTACGGGATGGGACTCGAACCCGCACCCTTCGTTATCCGGGCGCATGCACCGACCATTATGCTACCGCGGCTCTGATGGCCGTGTCGAATTTTCTCTAGCATTTCTAAGGCTGTAAGGTATCGTCATCTCTTCGCATTGTAGGTAACCCACAATATCAAATGAATACCTTTACAAGTATTAAACAATTGAAAGTAGAAATAGTAATTATAGTTTTATTTTATTTTAATTATGTTTTTTTATGTTAAAAAGGTGAAAAACAAGCGTATAGCCAGCCTGGAGTTGAGCGGCCACCTTATAGCTTTTATTTATTTATTTATTAGAACCACCAGAGAAAGTTACATTAAATCTTACGTTTTTTATTTATTTTAAGCATTTAACTGCTAGATGTTTAAATTTAAAGAAAAGTTTACTAGAAAAAAAATTTGGGTTACCTACAATGCGAAGAGATGGCGCTGCCTTGCAGCTTAAGGCTAGGAAAATTTCGACGCGGCTAATAGGGCCGTGGTAGCATAATGGTCAGTGCATTCTCGGATTGCGAAGGGTGCGGGTTCGAGTCCCGTCCGCTGCCTGGTCCGCGTGGACTTTTTTCTAGTAAACTTTTCTTTAGATTTAAATCTTATTACATGGGCTTAATATATGTACATACAAAATGCAAAATTCTATTGAAGGTAGCCACATCATGCTTAACAGACAGTGCGAACGGACCGAATTTTAATTAAATAAACAAACCGAATGAAATGAAACAAATTTTTGAGTAATGAAAACGTCTTTACGCTTCATTATCATCATAATCATACCCCCACTGCTGGGGCACAGGCCTTCCTATGGATGGAATAGGGAGATTGGGCCATGACGGGTGCTAACGACTGCAGATGCAGCCGGGACCAACAGCTTAACATGCCTTACGAAGCACGGACGAACTCGAGCTAGAGGATTTTTGGTCACCCATCCGATGACCAACCACTGCGAAAGTTGCTTAACTTCAACGATTGCAGCCGAACGCGCTAACCAGCCGCGCCATCGAGCTCCTCCTTTACGCTTGCGATACTAAAAATTTAATTGCACCATCCCCTATCCCGTAGTCATGGAATCTCAATAGACGCTAACACAAGATCACCAAAAAGCATTGTTATTGAGATGAAATTCTTTTTGGACGGTGTGAAAATAGAAAAATCCTATTGGGAACATGAAACGGAAATGTGTCACGGGCGTCACACGACTATACGAATTTGACTAACAATCCAAACTAACGTATTATGTACTGTAAATGGACCTATCTATATATATATAAAAGTCAAAGGTGACTGACTGACTGACATAGTGGTCTATCAACGTACAGCCCAAAATATATATATATATATATATAGAATTTGACTAACAATCCAAACTAACGTATTATGTACTGTAAATGGACTGACTGACTGACATAGTGATCTATCAACGTACAACCCACACCACTGGACGGATCGGGCTGAAATTTGGCATGCAGGTAGATGTTATGACGTAGGCATCCGCTAAGAAAGGATTTTGATCAATTCTACCCGCAATGGAATAAAATAGGGAATGAAAGTTTGTATGAAACTTTGTCAATTTTAAACCGATCGGGCTGTGACTTTGCATGCAGGTATAAGAAGAATCATAGATGAATGTCATTGTGTATAATACAAGCCTGAGAACAAAAACTGTAGTCTACATTTCAGCTCTACACCGAAGCGAAGCGAAGGCGGGCCGCTAGTATAGTATATGTTACTTATATGTAGGACTCATCGTCACTTTTTTTGCGGCGGCACCGACGCGGAGTAATGTTTCAAACAGCTCGAACAACCCTTTGAAGTCGATTTAAAATAGGATTGGAACCCGATACGTGGGGCTGGCTCCAGGGTGTTTTAGGGGGCGCAGGGATTTCAAAATGTGCGATTATGGGCGTTATACCGAATGCACTATCAACCTTTACCATAATCGTGCAGATTTGTGAGGTGTCGTGTGAGGCGGGTCGTTACGTTCCCTAAAACATGGTTGAGCGAAGCGATGGCTGGTTCTTGCGTCATGCTCGTGAACGGGTGCTGCCAGCGGAGATGAGTCTGCCCTAACTACTTTGATATTTTAAGGTGTAAATGTTTAATTACACCTATTATAAATAACTCTGTTTGTATTTATACTGTGTGACACGGCAATCAAAATGCAGGTGAACAATTAATGTATACTTTCACGTTATGTAATGAAAGGTGACTTCATGAATCATCTCTGAAGTCATTTTTGAACTTGACGACTCTGTAAATGATAAAACAGGGAGAAAAAAACAGCCCTTGCTGAGTTTCTTGCCGGTTCTTCTCAGTACAAGGTCTCCCGCCGTAGATTTACGAACCGATGGCGTAGCTTCTAGACATTCATGAGTGCTTGTAACAGCCTAAACTGAATAAATGGTTTTGATTGATTGATTGATTAAACTATTTGGTTATTAATACTGAAATGGACGACCTCCTTGGCCGAATGGTTTGTATCCATGGTGTCGCCCACTCGAGAGGTCCCGGTGTAATACGAGCATTTCTACTACAGTCATGGATGTTTTATATGTAGTTTTATATAAATATACTCATATATGTATTCTATCCGTTACCCTAGTATCCCATAACACATGCCTACGGTGCTTACTTTGGGGCTAGGCTAATTGGTATGAGATATCCAAAAAAAATATGCATACTACTATTTCCTCTTACTTCCCTCGTCATAAGAAATATAATGTTGAAAAAACAAATGAATACTGATTAAACAAAAAAACTCCAAACCCTTGATTATGTACAATAAAAGTTTCATTCATTGTTATTACGAAAATTTACTGCAGTTAGATAAAATTGTAAAATTAAATTATAATTTATGCAAAGAGAAATATATAAATAAATAACCGCATACTATCTATAGGATAAATGGTGCATTTGGTAAATCGGGCAACATTTTTATTACTAAATAATCTTGTTTCATTTCAGTGTCAAATGAGGACTTGGTTAATAAGCAATAGCGTTAGCGTATTTATATACAAGTACAAGTAATTATTTTAACTACTTGTACTTGTTTATAAATAATAAAGTTTCATTTATTGTTAAAATGAAAATTTACTCCACCTAGATAAAATTGTAAAATTAAATTATAACATGCAAAGAGAAATACTTAAATAAATAACCGCATACTATTATAATCATCACAGTGTTGCAGATCTATAGGGTAAATGGTGCATTCGGTAAATCGGGCACTATATTTTATTTCTAAATAATCATGTTTCATTCCAGTGTAAAATGAGGACTTGGTTTATTATCATCATCATCAGCCTATTAATGTCCCCACTGCTGGATAACAGGCCTTCCCTATGGATGGAATAGGGAGATTGGGCCATGACCCACCACGCGGGCCCAGTGCGGATCGGTGGGTGCTAACGACTGCAAATGCAGCCGGGACCAACGGCTTAACGTGTCTTCCGAGGCACGGAGGAGCTCGAGATAGTAAATTTTTGATCACCCATCCGAAGACCGACCACTGCGAAAATTGCTTAACTTCAACGATCGCAGCCGAACGCGCTAACCACTTGCGCCATCGAGCTCCTAGAGGATTTGGTTACAAGTAATTATTTTAATTACTTGTACTTATAATTTTTATTATTTTTAAAGCATGTAACTGCTTGATGTTTAAATCTAATGAAAATATTTGTAAAAGTATTAATTTGACATTGTGGGTTTACCTATAATGTGAAGAGATGGCGCTGCCTTGCAGCTTAAGAATAGCTAGAAAGAATTTCGACGCGGTCCGTGAGGGCCGCGGTAGCATAATTGGTCAGTGCATTCGCCCGGATTGCGAAGGGTGCGGGTTCGAGTCCCGTCTGCTGCCTGGTCCACGTGGATTTTTTTCTAGTTATATTTTCTTTAGATTTACTTGTACTTATTTATAAATACGACTGGGGCCCCTTTCTTTTCTCTGTATGTCAAGTACGGCCCTGTCAACACCGCTGACGCACACGGAGAAAATATTTAGGGCCACCCTGCCTAGTTAGCAAAGGGATAACCGATGGAGCCGATAACTCAACTGGGGGGAAAATAGACGAAACTAAAGCCTATGTCCCACCGCCGGCTAGGAAACGACTAACAAATGGCAAAGGACACCCGGCATTTTGTGCCAAAGTTGTGTACTTTTTTAATTTTTTTATCTGTGTTTCATAATTGGGTAACGTAGTTTGGCAATATTTGTCATCAGCAGCTAGCTGTCAACGTATTTGACGTCAAGGTTTGTCATCAAAAGGGTTTCTATATCAAAAAATATTAATCATTAAATAACTTCTTTCCACGATTCACTAAAAATAAGGCAAAAGTAGTTTTATGTAGCAAATAATTTTGGCTTTATTTTGAGACCAAATTCAAATGTATACAAGTTTAGCATTATTTCTATGAAAAGTGCCGGGTCTCCTTTGTCGCTCAAGAAACGTACAACAGACATACATTCCGTGTAAACGAAAGAGGTGCCTTTGATTATATACACGCTTAGATTAAAACGGAAAGGGAAGATACTGTACGTTCATAATAATAATCTCTTATCTATTAGACGAGTCCGTCTGTCCGTGGTGCTGTTTCAGCGGCCAAACCGTAAGAGATAGATAAAGAGAATATTTAAGTTATAAGTTAAGAATAGTCTGATAAGACTACAAACCGGATTTGAGTAACGTAGCACTTCCGGTTTTCGAGAAATCAGGTTTTGGTGAACATTTGGTTCACTGGTTTGCTAGTAATAATAAAGCCTTTTATTTCTTGCCAATTTTGTTACAACTTTTAACAAATTATAAAATATCTATACTTCTATACTAATTTTATAAAGCTGCAGAGTTTGTTTGTTTGAACGCGATAATCTCTGGAACTACTGGTCCGATTTCAATGATTCTTTCAGTGTTGGGTAGTCCATTTATCGAGGAAGGCTATAGGCTATATATTTTTTTCAAAATTAGGGATCCGTAATTGCTATTTTGTAACACCAGGTGTAAAATCGAAAACCTATTTTCGCGTGCGCTGCAAAAGCTATTGACAATAGAACAAAATGATGTACTACGAGTTTGTAGATCCCATTAAGATCTACAAAAAAGTTCGCGATCATATATATCTAGCTATCATGGTTTAAACACAATAACCGATTTTGTGTTCAAAATAATTATTAAATCGTCTGAAGAAAAAAAAAACTACGTTAAATATGTATCGTAATATTAATCTTTATCGAAATTAAGCATTATGTTATCAAGAGTATTTATGTAGAAGTAAAATACTTTTTGTTTCATCTCAATCGGATATTTCGTTTAAAAGTCAGGGCACGGCTAGTTTATTAATAAATGAGTTTGACAATAACCGCTCAAAAAATCGGGAGACGTTATAGAAAAAAACAGTAGATGTATGGAAAGAGCTACAAGAAAAACAGTACCTGCAGAGGCGTGGCGTACTTTTGCCGATTTGCACCCCCCCCCCCCCCCCCAGAATCCATAAATAAAATCCAAATAACGACCAGCAACGAATGTATTTCTGTGGCTCACCTCAAAGCTAGTTATTTTTTAGACAATAACATTTATTTTATAATTATTAAGGTTACCTACATTATTAATGGCGGAAAATGCAACGCAATATGCAATTCCAAAAAGAAAATCGTATTCTAAGAAAAACAGGGGATTCATGTAGAAAAACAGTAGAACAGGAAAAAAATCAGAAAAACAGGAGATCTCCTGTAAAATCTGGAGACCTGGCAACACTGGTCTCGACCAGCTATACGTGTGATATCGTCTGTCCATCGTGTTTGCGGTCTGCCTCTTTTTCGCCTACGCTCATACAAGCATCAAATAAAATATGATCCGACTCAAGTACATAGCGAATCTCGTACAAGCACACGTCTGTAAATAAACATTCAATCGAGCGAGAGAGTTCTTTTCTTGATAACAAAATGACGATTACGTAAATAACATTCACAACAAACCGTGACTTTTGAGAAAATAATTACTTTACAGTGTGAGTACATCAGAAATGTTGCCGAGGCATTTTTTATTTGATTTTCAACTGTTTGTGTTCTTTATAAAAGCAGCGAAGGCATTGTTTTATCTTTATAACACAGAATATACGCAATATTGTTATATTCAGTGCACATGCAGCGTGTTTGAATGTTCAATTGTGACTAAAGCGAATTGTGGTCATGCACCACAATTTAAGCGGATTACTTTTGAGCCGTGAGTGCCATATCTTCCCTTTTTGTTTTAATCTCAGTATACACGTCTAGATGGGGTAATCCAAATAGCACGTCAAGAAAATGGCTCATTTTACGCTCAATGTGTGTGTGAGTCTAATGTCAGAATATGAATGTGTGCGTGCTTAGCGGCGAGCGTATCTACAGCAGGGTACTTTTTAAATTTGCAATAAAATTGTTTAGTTTTCAAAGCCATCAATAGATGGCGTTACTGTTGTGTTAATTTTTTTTTCTATGATTGTTCTGAATTACTGTATTTAGCTTTTTTTTAATACGCTTACGTCCAATATTATGATCTAGGTCTTTGCCATTAAGCTCGCTGTTTTATATACCCACTTAAATAATTCACGGACTTTTGAGATTAGAAACAGTACCCTTAGTACGAACCAAATCGAATTCGAATAGTTTGTGAATGCGAAGTGACAATGTCAAATTTCGTATGGTAACTTGAACAGCAGCGCCATAAAGTACGTAACGAGAACTAAAAATCAGTACACCTTAGACAATGACATTTCGCAGTCGCAAATAATTCGAATTCGATAATTGAATAGTTCGTGTTAAGGGAACAGTACCCCTTTTTTTGTGTCTGGAAAATGCCTTACGCTTCCTTCAACCACTGGGAGAGCGAGAAGAAGGTATGTGGGACTCCTCCCTGTCCCCTTCAGCCAGCCTTGGAGCTCGCTAATGTGAACAGGGCCCTACCTACGTCCTGAACAGGGCCACTAAAAACAAGACAATACTCCTGCACCGTCACCCGACACGCACTATGAGGACCGCGGTCCCCCTAGTGCATGCCGAGAGAAGGCCGCGCAAAGGGAACAGTACCCCTTTTTTTTTTTTTTTATTACGCAGGTAAAAAATGCTATTTACAGACGACGGCGCCTTTAAGAGGCACACCGCCGAACGGACCTCACACCTGGCTTCCGCAAGTCTTACGGGCGCCCCAGTGGCTGTCCACCGAGGACCCCCCAACTCTTACGGGTGCTTTACGGCATAATATCCGCTAAAAAAGTCCTGCGAACACCCTCTAAGCTGCTTAGCGCGAAGCCGCGGGATCCCCGTTTAGGGATTCCTCCGCGTCTCCGCACCTAGCAGCCTCAGGCCTAGCAGGGAACAGTACCCCTAGTATGAACCATTATCGAATTCGAATAGTTTGCGAGTGCGAAATGTCAATGTCGAATTTTGTATGGAAACTTGAACAGCAGCGCCACAAAGTTCTTGACGAGAACTTAAAATCAGTACACATTTAACAATTACGGTTCGTGCTAAGGGTACAGTACCCTTAGTATGAGTTTTACAATTATGAAAACTATAATAGTTTTCGTGAGCTCGCACTCGTACTAAGGGTACTGATTTTATTGTTTTCGTTTCAATACAAATAAACAGTGGTGTCGATTCTGGCACGATTCTCTAAATCTAAACTTAAATTTGACAACAGTGTATCCTTGTCATTCTCTATACAGAAAGAAAAGGAGAGACTGACGTTAAATTTAGTTTTAAGTTTAGAGAATCACGCCAGAATCGATACCAGTGTTTAAATTATATCATTAAAACATTTGCGTCTTCTTAAAGGACACCCGGCATTTTGTGCCAAAGTTGTTATACTTTTTTAATTTTTTTATCTGTGTTTCATAATTTGGTAACGTAGTCTGGCAATATTTGTCATCAGCAGCTATCTGACAATGTCAAATACGTAGGTTTGTCAATATAAATTACTTTAAATATCCGGGTCGTCAAGTGAAATAATTGATAAAAAGGCAATCACAACAGAGAACATTCACAATCACAGTACGCGGGAGCGGATGCGAAATGCGAATGATTTTTTTGTTTGTATTTTAGGATTGTCAAATTGACATTTGGTTCTTTATTTAGAAAAAGCAAAGGAATCATGACTTGAGTAATATTTTGAAGTAAAATTCTGTCCCTTGAAGATTTAGGGTTTCCATATCAAAAAATATTAATCATTAAATAACTTCTTTCCACGATTCACTAAAAATAAGGCAAAAGTAGTTTTATGTAGCAAATAATTTTGGCTTTATTTTGAGACCAAATTCAAATGTATACAAGTTTAGCATTTTTTCTATGAAAAGTGCCGAGTCTCCTTTAAGTATATTTGGTTACTTTTCACCAAAATGAACATAGAAACATAATTTACAATTACGAAAACGATAATAGTTTTCGTGAGCTCAAACTCGTACTAAGGGTACTGTACTCTTCTAGCCGTGAGTCTTCTTCAGCTCGTAGCAGATATTGTTTCAACCTTCGGCTACGGCTCCTCCATTTCGTATCCAGCCACAAACTCCTAGATCCGAAGTGCTCGTGACAATATAAGGCCAACAACATCACTCAAATAGTGTCTTGGCTAGTGCCCCAGTTTCTTTGAGATAGTATAACAATAATTATCTTTAGGGTCCTACAATACCGGAGCAGTTTGATAAAGTCCAAATTACTGGTTACGGGGCGTACGGTGTTTTTTTTTTTTTTTTTTCTTGCGACACACCAGTTAGCCTAGCCCCAAAGTAAGCACTATAAGGCTTGTGTTATGGGATGCTAGGGTAACGGATGGAATACATATACTGTACATATATAAGTAAATTTATATAAATACATATTAAACATCCATGACTGGAGTACAAATGCTCGTATTCATCACAGAAACATCTGCCTCCACCGGGATTCGAACCCGGGACCTCTCGAGTCGGCGACAGCCATGAAACCCGGCGTACAAACCACTCGGCCACGGAGGTCGTCGTTTGACCGTGCGATGTAATTTTTCGAGCGCGCCCCGATCGGGGTGTGTGGTCTTATTTGAGCGTGGCTAAAATTACTTGTTTTCGAATTACATGGAGTTAATAAGTCTACTTGAACTCACTTTATTATTAATCTAGCTTTCGCCTGCGACATCGTCCGCGACGATTTAAGTTTTTTACAATCCCACAGGAACCTGAAATTTTTCGGGATAAAAAGTAGGCCGCGGGACCACTTGTACCATTAGGAAAGTACCATTGATGGTACAAACGGCACTGATTTATCCCACTAGTACCATCAAAAAAAATACAAAGTACAAAAATTATAATTTAAATCGATTTTTTATATTTTTTGTGTTTTGTATGGTTTTTACACTTGATTTTGATTTGATTGACATTGATAAAAAAAAATATTTATTTTTCCCTTTCAATAAATGCAACTAAACCAAAAACCGCCTACATATTTGTGTTACAAATAACAAACGAAAATATATATGAACTAGTGGCCCGCCCTCGCTTCGCTTCGGTGTAGAGCTGTAGTGTAGACTATAGATTTTGTTCTCAGGCGTGTATTGTACACATTGAATTTATTTATTTAATTCTTTTTTTATGATTCTTTTTTTATTGAATAGGTAATAATGTTAACTTTTTTTAAATTAGGGATGAGTGAGAGTATTATAAACGTAAGAGTAAACAAATATAATCAGAATGCTCCGAACTGCTAAGCTATCAGGAGTTACACGTGTTATTGTGAGTAAACCATAAAAAATAGACATATGCTGTTGCAGGATATTTTTTAGACAATTTTATGTAAAATATTTCCGTCATACATGATTTCTATGTAACTTTAACCATTAAGGCTGCGCACGCGACGGAAGCTTAAAAAATGGAGTAACTTCTCCCGTTTTCCCAACATTTCCCTTCACTATTCTGCTCCTATTGATTGTAGCGTGATGAAAAGTATACTATAATCTGCCCAGGAGTATGAAGAATAATTGTACCAAGTTTCGTTAGAATCCGTCGAGTAGTTTTTGTTTCTATAAGGAACATACACACAGACATACAGACAGACAGACAGACAAAAATTTTACTGATTGCATTTTTGGCATCAGTATCGATCACTAATCACCCTCTGATAGTTATTTTGAAAATATATTTCATGTACAGAATTGACCTCTCTACAGATTTATTATAAGTATAGATAAAAAAACTGTTATCGCATTTTTTTATTAAAAGTAGGACAGAAGTCCCGTTATTCGCGTTAATTTGAATTTAAATTTAATAATTAGATATTATGCATTATTTCTTACTTCTTAGTGATTACCTAAGTTTATAATTATGCAAGTAACGTCAGGTGTAATACTTGTATGTTTTTTAATGGTACTAGTGGGATAAGTCAGTGGCATTTGTACCATCAATGGTACTTGCCTAATGGTACAAGTGGTCCGGCGGGAAAAGTAGCCTCATCATCAGCCTATTAATGTCCCCACTGCTGGGGCACAGGCCTTCTCTATGTAAGAAATAGCGAGTTTGGACCGTGACCCACCACGCGGGCCTAGTGCGGATTGGTGGGTGATAACGACTGCAGATGCAGCCGGGACCAACGGCTTAACGTGCCTTCCGAAGCACGGAGGAACTCGAGATAGTAAATTTTTGGTCACCCATCCAATGACCGACCACTGCGAAAGTTGCTTAACTTCAACGATCGCAGACGAACGCGTTAACCGCTTGCGCCATTGAGCTCTTCAAAAAGTAGCCTATATTGTCGCAATCCCGGTCATAAATTATGCGCGTAGAAAAATTTCTTAGATTTTTTTGACTATTTCCAATAGAAGTAAACCGTAGTTTTATTCTTCCTATTGTAAGTTTATCTAGAATGTTTGCAAATACTATTTTCCTTTTTTGTACTGATCGTTCTACCGCAGCTAGTTTACCGAAAAAACGTAAATATGCACAACTTCAAACGCCACAATCTCTCAATAATGTTCAATAAATTAGATCAAATTAAATACTGCGACATCAGAATGATGTTTTTGTTGTAATATAATGTATTATAATTTTGATTTTAAATCTCATTAATTATCAAAAAAAAATCTAACCTCCGTGAGTTTTCCCAAAATGTAATGCAAGTTTACCTCGTATTTTGATATTGAATTAAATAGAATTACTATCAAAAACTTTCATAAAACTAATCTACCGTCATTGAACTACTGAAATATGTATATATTTTTAAAATTAGTTCATTAATAATTATTTTATAAGACTCGAAACATCACCCGTGAATTGCAATATATACTAGTGCAAATCTACCTACGCGCCGATCAGTACGGCAGCGGCGCAATTTTGTAAAAGGTCTCTTAATTTAATCTAACCAATATACAAAATGGACTCCATTTAAAATCTCACCTTCTTGATATTAACTCAAAATTGGCTCCAGTTTGCTTTGTCGAGCTCTTCATAAGTACCTGTCTCGATTTCGTTTCGACGAATAAGGGATTGAATTACGTTAGTCTGAGCGGCTCTGGTAAGAACGGATTCAAAAACTTCAAGAACTCTCCGAGTGAAGTTAATATCTTCTATATATATAAAAATGAAACCCGTTTTCCGTTGTCACGACATAACATGAAAACGGCTTGACCGATTTGGCTGTTTTTTTTTTGTAGTTTTCTAATACTCTGTACAAGGTTCTTACGGAAAAAAATATAAAGAAAATCCCAAGGGGATAAAATAAGGAATGAAAGTTTATCAATTTTAAACCGATCGGGCTGAGACTTTGCATGCAGGTATAAGAAGAATCATAGATGAATGTCATTGTGTATAATACAAGCCTGAGAACAAAAACTGTAGTCTACACTTCAGCTCTACACCGAAGCGAAGCGAGGGCGGGCCGCTAGTTATATATATAATTCTTCTGTGAGTGTGTATGTCACTGAACTTCTCTTAAACGACTGGACCGATTTTGATGAAATTTTTTGTGTGTGTTGAAGGGGATCTGAGAATGGTTTAGATTCACAATTTTGTCCGCTGGACAATGTTTTTTTAATTAATTTTTAATTTATTAGTAGTTGTTGATTTTGGAATGTTTTACATTGGATCCGACAGACGGCGCTACCACCGCAGTGTCAAATCTTTATATATATAATTCTTCTGTGAGTGTGTATGTCTCTGAACTTCTCTTAAACGACTGGACCGATTTTGATGAAATTTTTTGTTTGTGTTCAAGGGGATCTGAGAATGGTAATTTTCATCAAAATGGTCCAGAATGTTTTAGCTTATTAAAAAAAGTTTGAAATTTTCAAATTAAAGACGTGTAGACAGGACAACGTCTGTCGGGTCCGCTAGTATAATATATAAAATTCTCGTGTCGCGGTGTTTGTGGCTAAACTCCACCGAAACGGCTTTCCTGACTATAATAATTTTAGATATTTTTTTTTATGGTACAGCATTAGTAAATACATATAACCCTGAATTTTCAACCCTTTATAATCAACCCCTATTTTTTATGGCGGTACGAAGTTCGCTGGGGCAAGTAGTTAAACTATATTTTTTTTTCTATGAAGGAATAGGCAAACAATACTTTCTTGTCATTACTATCAGTCATATTTTGTATTAGAACCAGAAAAATAAAAAAAAAATGGGTGCGTGTACTTATGTAGGCGCGTGAGAAGTTATCCTTCTTTGACATCGTTTAAAATTAGTTTTTAATTGCATGCAAATAATTAATTACAATAAATTAATAAAAAGTCTGGAAAAGGACACAGTCAATAAAGGCGCTGTAGTCTCCTGAATCGCGCTTTGGTTCCGTTGTTCCAGATTAATAAATACTTTTTGTTACTTTATTACAAAAAATAAAGATGTGGTTTTTGGTTCTACTACACCAATGGTCAAGAGATGGCGCTGTAGTCTCCTGAATCGCGCTTTGGTTCCGTTGTTCCAGATTAATAAATACTTTTGATAGGCCTTCACAATGCAGTCGTTAGCACCCACAAAATAGAGATTCTATTTCTATTTTGTTGGTAGATTTTCTTAATGTGCGGTAAACCCAAAAGTAAACAGCATGAAGTTGGTCGCTAAAGCGACCGACTTCATGCTGTTACTTTTTTGTGTTACAGTGATGCGCGCGCATCTTAAAATTTCACTCTCAACATTTTTTCATAACGCGCCTAAAGAAGTATAACTGCAAAACGGCAACAGATAGATACTTGAATTATTCACAGAATATTTAGTTGTATTTTCACTTTCAAAACAAATAATTGAAATTAAAATAAAATTAATGCTGCTGCTCTAACAAAAAATAGAACATAAGTATTTAAGGGGGCTTTCATACAGGGGCGTTTTTTTCTTCAACATTTCTTGCTGTTCCTATATTATAACGGCAAAAGGTAGAATATTCACCTTAGAAATAAACGAATGAAATAAAATAAATATTTAAGGGTTCCCATACAAAATATTACATTAATCGGTTCTGGCACGATTCTCTAAACCTCAATACAAAATGAAAACTAGAAACTGATGTTATATTTAGTTTAAAATTTAGAGAATCATGCCAGAATCGACACAAGTGTCTAATGTTGTATATATATTTGACGACATCCGTGGCCGAGTGGTTTGTACGCCGGGTTTCATGGTGTCGCCGACTCGAGACACCCGGGTTCGAATCCCGGTGGGGGCAGATGTTATTGTAATGAACATGAGCACTAGTCATGTATACTCTAGTCATGGATGTTTAATATGTATTTCCATATCATCATCATCAGCCTATTAATGTCCCCACTGCTGGGGTACAGGCCTTCCCTATGGATGGAATAGGGAGATTGGGCCATGACCCACCACGCGGGCCCAGTGCGGATTGGTGTGTGCTAACGACTGCAGATGCAGCCGGGACCAACGGCTTAACGTGCCTTCCGAAGCACGGAGGAACTCGAGATAGTAAATTTTTGGTCACCCATCCAATGACCGACCACTGCGAAAGTTGCTCAACTTCAACGATCGCAGCCGAACGCGCTAACCACTTGCGCCATCGAGCTATAGTATTTCCATATAAATATACTTATATATGTACAGTATATGTATTCTATCCGTTAACCTAGCATCCCATAACACAAGCCTTATAGTGCTTACTTTGGGGCTAGGCTTATTGGTGTGTGTTGGAAATATTTATTATTATATTTTATTATACGGAATTCTTCGTGCGCGAATCCGAGTCGCACTTGGCTGGTTCTTCTTATTGCCTTCGTAGGCACACGAGCGGATGGGCCACAGTATGTGCCACAGGGCCACCTAATGTTAAGAGCGGACGCAAGCTAAGAGACATTTGAGACGTAGGTATTTGAAAAATCTATTGCAGTCGCACATTGACAAATACCGTACGATATCCCTTATCGGGACAACAGTAGCTAACGTTGAAAATTGCGTATAAAAATTGCAAAATTTGAGGAGGTTTGGCTCTCGACGATTTCCTCTTCAAAAATCTATACTAATATTATAAAGCTGCAGAGTTTGTTTGTTTGTGTGAACGCGCTAATCTCTGGAACTACTGGTCCGAATTGAATGATTCTTTCAGTGTTGGGTAGTCCATTTATCGGGGAAGGCTATAAAATTAGGGATCCGTAATAAAATTGCTATTTTGTAACACAAGGTGTAAAATCGAAAACCTTTTTGCGTGCGCTGCAAAAACTATTGACAATAGAACAAAATGATGTACAACGGGTTAGTAGATCCCATTAAGACCTATAAAAAAGTCGGCAAGAACATATATCTAGCTATCATGGTTTAATCACAATAACCGATTTTGTGTTCAAAATAATTATTAAATCGTCTGAAGAAAAAAAAACTACGTTAAATATGTATCGTAATATTAATCTTTAATGAAATTAAGTATTATGTTATCAAGAGTATTTATGTAGAAGTAAAATACTTTTTGTTTCATCTCAATCGGATATTTCGTTTAAAAGTTATCACGTGTGTAAGACGTTAAGAGTTGGTACCTATTAATGAGTTATGGGCCATAGAGTTTTTTATCAACATAAAATCCTGTAATAATCTTTTTCGAAATATATTTGTTGATGATTGTAAGTATAAGATCTTTGAAGAGTATAATAAATACATGTCTAAAATAACTCTGCTAAGGAAATCCACGCGCGCTTGATGCAAGCAAGACAAGATGCTGGAAAAAAATATTTTATTGAAAGTATGACAGCACTCGGTATTTGGGTACATTCCTTGGGTAAACTAAGAGACTTAAAACTTGACTCAAATACAAACCGTAAACAGACTGAGAAAAATCAGATTGGATAAATAATAGGCTACTTAAAATGTATTCAACATAGTCTGTAATACAGCTGAAAACAGAGTTGAAAAGGAGAAGCAAGGCAGAAAAGCTAATCTAGTAGAAAGGTACTCTTTCTATTATTATGCTAGAATGCTTATTCTCGGTACATACATGCATTTTTCATGATTATTTTAATAGTTCATGGATCTCAGTAACTTTTAGCAGGCTCACTAGTCAAATCTATCTCATTTTTGCATCAGTCAGACATCTGAGTTACGTTACCTCTGGCTAAAATGGGAAGTATAACATTGGGTTTTAATTATGATGCAGTTTTTTCTGATGAAAATGAAGACATCCAAATGCAATTACCTGCCCCAGATACATACCATGATGTAAACATCAGCTCAGTTTTACCCCCCCCCCCCCCCCCCCTTTCAAAGAAACATATAAAATTATATTTTAGTCGGTAAGCATGCAGTATTCCCACAACAACCAGGAACTGCACAACGCGGCATTTGTAAATTGTTTAATAAAAAGCTTAAAAATGAATATAAGCTAATAGGTATGTATTTGATAGATGTTTTGGGTCAAGCGATTACAGCGCCCCTAGCGGCCAAATTTTGCAGATTTCTTGTCCATTGAAGCGTACAATTCTGTCTCGTTCACTCGATTGAATGTTTATTTACAGATGTGTGCGTGTGTGAGAGTCGTCGATCCCACAGTGCCTAAAGACGAAAGTCTTCAATCAGTGCGTCCTACCTGTGATAACATACGGAGCCGAGACGTGGACACTAACGGCACGGCTGGTCCACAAATTCGAAGTTGCTCAACGCGCTATGGAAAGGGCTATGCTCGGCGTTTCTCTGAAGGATCGCATCAGAAATGAGGTACTCCGACAGAGAACTAGAGTCATCGACATAGCCCACCGGATTGGCAAGTTGAAGTGGCAGTGGGCTGGCCATATTTTCCGAAGAACCGATAACCGTTGGGGTAGACGAGTTCTGGAGTGGAGACCGCGTCTAGACAAACGTAGTGTAGGACGTCCTGATGCACGATGGAGTGACGATTTGCGCAAGGTGGCTGGCAGGAGCTGGATGCGAATAGCCCAAGATCGACCTCAGTGACGTGCAATTGGACAGGCCTATGTCCAGCAGTGGACTAGGATAGGCTGTTGATGTGAGAGTAGTTGAGTCGTATCATATTTTATTTGATGCTAGTGTTAGCGTACCGTATTTTCTCTTTTTGTTTTAATGAAAATGAAAATGAATGAAAAATATGTATTCTGTAACCAAATTAAATTAACATAAAAGTTATTGAAGCACTCTTTTAGGTAAACATATACCTGTATTAGAATGCCTCGCTCTCTCGTACATCACAACTTGTTTACAAACAATATACATATATATCTCAAACTAATTAATAAAAGAAAACTAAATAATAAATAACAAAAATCATGCAAAAACCCACTATTAAGCCTAATCTCATACGTCAACTTGCATAAGTTTTTCCACCTCGTCATATGTAAGATTCAAAAGCCATTCAGTTACTTGTTTCTTTAGCTCACATGATGTTAATGAACAAATGTTTATCAGTCTATTAACCTTATTATATATCAATGATGATTGCATTTTATACTGGTGTCTAGCAAAAGCAGTTTTAGTGATAGGTTTGATGTCAACATATTTTTTCCTCTTATTGCGATTCGGATCAAAATAAACAGTTTTATGTTTCTCCATTAATAAATGTAATATATAAAGCCTTCTAACACTTAGGAGTTTACACAGAGAGTACAATTTTTCTGTTGGAAATCTATAGGGTTTATTGTACATCACCTTTAATAGTGATCGTTGGCCACGTTCTAACTCTAAAAAATTAATTTTAGTGGCACCGCCCCATATTGGTATACAATATGTGAGGACTGATTGAGTAAGGGCAGTGTATACCTGGTTCAGTAATTTGTTTGTGGCAATATATCTTAGAGACTTAAAAATCCATATCATCTTTCGTATTCTGCTATTAACTACTTCAACATGAGGATGCCAGGACAATCTTTGGTCAATGATCACTCCGAGGTATTTTGTAGAACCTACTTTCTCTATTTTGGGGCATACACAGTTATAATGATAATTACCGCAACTATGGATCTTAAGTTCGAGATTGGGTTGTGTTCGATTACTCATTGAAAAGCATATATAATTTGTTTTCGTAATGTTAAGGGTAAGAAGATTTTGTTTAAGCATCAGATCATACTGGTTTTTGCTATGCGATACGTGTCTGCCCATGAACTTCCGGTAAACATTATAGCAGTATCATCAGCATATGAAAAAACCTTACCGTTAGTAATTTTGAAATTACATAAATCATTTATGTGTATTAAAAATAGCGTAGGTCCCAATACACTACCTTGAGGAACACCATAAGTTATCTCTAGTTCCTCACTGATAAAGTCCTCGATTTTCACTCTTTGTTTACGTCCTGTTAAGTAATCACCAAGCAATTTCAGTTGCTTGCCTCTAACACCAACATATTCTAGTTTTTTTAAAAGGGTAGGTACTGAAATTGTGTCAAATGCCTTTTTTAGGTCCAAAAAGACGGTCAAGCATTTTTCCCCTTGTCTAGGTTTTCCACCAATTCAGAAGTTAAGGCTAGAATTGCATCTTGTGTACATTTCCCCTGCCTAAATCCAAATTGCGAGTCTGATAATATGTTGAATTTATTAAGGTATTGCGTCAATCTATTATTTATTAACTTTTCTAGAATTTTAGAGATAGATGATAATACAGATATCGGTCTATAATTATTAACGTCCCCTTTACTACCACCTTTATGAATTGGTGTGATAATAGATTGTTTTAACATAGAAGGGAAGACCCCTTTAGAGAAACAAAGGTTTGCTAAATGGCAAATAACAGGAATAATAATATCTTTACAAAGTTTCAAAAATTTTGTTGTTATCATATTGTATCCAGGAGCACTATCTGTTTTAAGGCTCATAATTATGGAGTTCACTTCCACCGGATCAGTATTCAACATAGCAAAGGATGAAAGTTGTGTGTTAGAGGCAGGCATAGAAGTTTGCATCACAGTATTATTACTATCTATAATATCCTCAGCCAAATTACGTCCAATGTTTGCGAAGAACTTATTCACTAAGTTTACTGATTCTTTAGGACATGATTTAACACTTAGTAAGTCTGTGTTAGAAGTTTTAATTGTTTTTACGCTTGAAATATTTTTTATGTTTTTCCATAGTTCTTTAGGGTTTTTTTCTTCTAATAATGTTCTTTCATAGTTCCGTTTTAGTTTTTTTAATAAATTATTACAATAGTTGCGATATCTTTTATATGTTATTTTGAGGATTTCATCGAAGGGATTGTTTTTTAACTGTTTTTGCATTTTGTTTCGATTACGTATGCATCGTAATATTCCAGGAGAAATCCAAGGTTTTTAATCTAAGATTTAATCCTTTCTTGAAGCAGACATGATATTAATACCCATGGAACACCGCGGAGGGGAGCTCATTTCGTAATTCTGTTGTTCGTGGAATAAAAGATAATATCTGGAGACGAACAGTCGTGGACTTCAATGTTTTCAGGTAATAATATGTGTGAACATCCTGTGGTGACATGGATTCTGAAGGCGCTGTCCCACGATCTGTGTTGTCGCGGGCGAGGCCGGTGATTGGCAGTATAATTCGATTCAACTAAGAACAGGACCGACTGGGCGCCATATTGTGACGTTACAGTTGTCAATTCAAACCAAATAGGTAGAGTGAGCAAAAATAGTTTTTATTTAATAAAACTTATTTACTAAGTAAGATTAAGTGCGAAAAACATCAGTTTTTTTTATAAAAATTATTTACTAAGATTGAGAAAAAAAAACAACCGATTTTTAATAATATTTATTTATTAACACTGTGTAAGAAAAAACATTAATCAGAATCTAGGTCTACAATTCCGCTGCACTCCAGCATTACCACCGGAGTTGTTATGAATAATCATGCAATATTACTAGGTCACATACAGTAAACAAGTTAAAGTGACATTAGGTTGACGATTTAGGTTATCAACCATTCATAGGCGAAGCTCAATTAATAAATAAAAAATATCAACCAATATTATTTATCAATATTTGTTATTGTTTGTTTACAAATGTTTGGTTTTTATTCTCGAATTAGCAGAATGCTAAAAAAAGGTCCCAAGATTTATTGCAAACCGTACTTTTCAAGCGACATTTGACAGATGGAGGTCGTTGGCTTTCCTATTCTTATTTGAATCGCATTATAAGTCAACACAGAGTAGTGATAACGTAACCTTTTAATGTTTATACAGTATCCAACAATTTATCTATTTATTTTTTGAGTTTAAGTGGTGATAAAGTCCAAACGCGAAGATAGCTGGTACAGCAGTTATAAACTGCTACATCGACCATTCTCACCTTGCCGGCCTGCAATAATGCTTCTTCACGCCTCTCTTAAAGGACCCCAGATTGTAGAAATAAGGGGATCAAATGCGCGGGCAAAGAATTCCACTTACGAATATTACGATAAAGAAATGAGTCACCGAATTTTTATCAAAATATTATCCTTAAAACAGTTTAAGGTAATCCAAGGAAAACATATTAACTTTTCACGAATCCATTATTCCATGAATAATGTTGACTTTGCTTAAACACCGGGTGAGAGTTTATTAATCAAACCACTAGGAAACTCCGTTTTCAGTCAAATAAAGCGTTTTCTTAAGACATATTAGATATTTAATTGCTTGTATTCCAGGAAGATAATTAGAGAATTTTCGTTCATTGTAAAGAGTTTCAGTTCAAGCAGTTTTAACCTTGATGTGACACTTTTGTAAGTACTTGTCTTCCTCCGAGCTGGGCGTTGTTAGCTCGGGGGCCGCGGCCCAACTGATGTTGGTTTTTTTTTTTTTTTTTTTGTTTCCTCCCAGGCGGGGGAGAGGGTGAGAAATCCTCATGGATACCCTACAGCCGGCTGTAGGGTTATGTCAGACTCCTACTGACTAAAAAACACCCTTTATTCATGCTTATGGCCAGAAGGGCCTTACAAGCTTCATCTGAAGCGATCACCCCCCGAGAGGGGGATGATGCGGCGCTGCGTTAGTTTAAACTAGTGCATAGCTTAAAATAACGCAAAATGCGCTTAGAGGACAAGTGCACTCAGATGTGCACTTGAAACGGGAGGGGACTGAGAGGAATCGAACCTCTCTGTGTCGGGGGGGCGGGGGGGACTCATCGCGGGTGTTGGATCCTCAGCGGCCAAGAGGGCCGCGAGATCGCGCGTGAGTTTATTGTGTGTGGCTGTGAGTGCGTGTTTGGGCCTGCGGGGCCTGAATCGAGATGGAGTGTGTGGAGCGTATCCCGACGCCGATCTAATGAGTGTGTTAGAGTGCTCTTCTGCAGCTTTGAAGAACCGTTCCGAGCACTCTGTGAGGTGTGTTTGAATTGTGTCGAGTTGTAGGTCCCTGTGGAGGTCCGCGTTGCGGACGTACCACGGGGCCCCTGTGGCTATGCGGCAGAAGCGATTTTGAAGCACTTGAAGTTTGTTCAAAATCGCTTCGTCCGCGTGTGCGAACACTGGTGACGCGTAAGTGAGGACCGGGCGTATGCAAACTTTGTAAAGCGTTCGCTTGTTACGAAGTGACATTTTGCTGTATTTACCGAGCATCGGGTGGAGGCGGCTCATATAAAAGCGCGCGTTCGCGACTACGCGTGTGATGTGTGCACGGAAGGTGAGTTTTTTGTCTAGTGTGATCCCTAGGTATTTGACTGTGCGGTGCCACGGTATTGCTATGCCTTGCATTCGCAGAGCCCGCGCACCGTGTTGTATGGTTTTGGTGCGGCGCTTGGGATCGAAGCAAATGGCCGAACTTTTGTCCGGATTTACGTCGATTCTCCAATCGCGGAACCAATTCCCAAGTGTTGTGATTGCCGGTTGGAGCTTGGCTATGATTTGATTGGTACTGGCTCCTCTAGAGTAGAGGGCCGTGTCGTCCGCGAAGAGAGCGAGCTCGACACCCTTGGTCTGAGGGATGTCATTGGTGTACGCTGTGTATAGCAGGGGGGAGAGAGCGGACCCCTGCGGTACACCGGCTCGTAGTGGGCGGGGCGTTGATAGTGAGCCTTCGTATCTATAGCGGAAGGTGCGGTTTGATAGAAAAGAGGCTACTAACCTAACTAGGCGGTCAGGTAACTCTAATTGATATAATTTAAAGATTAATCCGTCGTGCCAAACCTTGTCGAAGGCTTTGGCGACGTCGAAGAAGACTGCAATAGTTTTATATTTATTAAGTTGGAAGCCGCTTAGGGCGTGCTCCACTATGCGATGGATCTGTTGGGGGCAGGAGTGTTTGGCTCTGAAGCCGAATTGGTGGTCAATGATAATAGGATCGGATGGTGATAGGAGGTGCTCTCTTAGTCTGGTCAGTATGGTTTTTTCGAAAAGTTTCGCCATTGCCTTGAGGAGGCTAATAGGGCGATGGCTACTGGGGAGGTGCGCGGGTTTTCCGGGTTTGGGGATGCCTATCACTATTGCTTCTTTCCAGGCGGCTGGGAAGTAGCACAGATCAAAACATGCGTTAAAGAGAATTGCAAGCAAGGTTAGCATTTGGATGGGAAAATGCTTGAGCGCCTTGTTAGAGATGCCGTCGGCGCCCGGGGCCTTGCGTTGCTTAAAGTTTCTAATGGTCTGTCTGAGTTCGTCTGTCGTGACGGGGTCTAGGGGGTTGTCGGTGAGTGGAAGGGCGGCCCGCCGGCGGACCTCCTCCTCCACTCCGCGAATATGTTGCGGGTTAGTTTCCTGCGTACTAGGCGTGCATTGCGCCGCTATGCTGTCTGCAAAACACTCAGATTTTTCGTCGTCTTCGAAGGCGACGGTGCCGTCGGGGCGAGTGAGCGGGGGGGTGTGAGTGGTGACGTCGCTACGGAGCGCTTTCGCGATTCTATAGTACGCAAGATGGGATGGGGTAATGTCCGCCATGAGTTCCTCCCAACGGGAGTGTCTCAGAGCGGCTAATTGGGACCTAACTTGTCGCTGAAGGCGATTAGCTGTAGCCCTATACTCGGGGGTGGGGTATAATTTGGCTCTCCGGAGAGCGGCGTTTTTGGCTTGGATTAGGTTCCGGATGGCCAGCGGGAGCTTGGGCTTTGGCAGCTCAACCTCCCGCGAGTTCTCCTTCGCCTTCTCGGTCACCAGTAAAGTTAAAGACTCTATAGTTTCGTCAATCTTGTCGGTGCTGTCGAGACTGTCCGGTGAGTTAGGGAACGGGGACTCGGGGGAGTCTAAAGCGGTGTCGAGAGCGGAGCGGTATCCGTCCCAGTTGGTGAATAGCCTCTTAGGGGGCGCGGGGGCGTCTAGTGGGTCTTGGGGACCTAGAACTAGAGACACCGGTCTGTGATCTGACCCCAGGTCGTCGAGTGTTTCGATCGAGCTGAGGCGAAGCGACACGTTTTTAAGGATCGCGAAGTCCAGGACGTCGGGTCGGTTTTGTACATTGTCTGGGTAGTGGGTGGGCGCGTAGGGACATATGACATCATAGCCAAGCTCCTCGGTGATGTGTAGTAATCTGCGGCCAGAGGTGGTGGTGGTCTCGCATGTCCAGTCGGTGTGTTTGGAGTTAAAGTCACCGAACATTATGACTGATGTACCTAGTGAAGTGAGTGTTTCGAAGTCTGCGCGGTGAGGGTGTGTACCTGATCTAATGTAGACAGAGGCGATGATTAAGGACTGGTGTCCTGTCATCGCCAGCCTACAGATGGTGGCTTCCATGTTTGTGAGCGCGGGAGTGGGTATAGGTGTGCAGTGTAGGTTGCGTCTATAGTAAATTGCGGTGCCGCCGCGCGCGTTGGCACCGTCGTTCCGGATTAATTTATACTTAAGGATCGACAGCCCCTTCATTTGAGTTGGTTTGAGCCAAGTCTCCTGAAGGAGCAGAAAGTCGGGTTCCCTATCTTGCAAAAATAATTTAATTTCGTTAAGGTTGGACTTTAAGCTGCGCGTATTAAATGACACAAGCGAAGCGCCTTTCGGCTTGGTACGCCCGGGGTTTAGTTGAGTGATTGTTATGTTAGTGTTTTGCGCGGTCATAATTTAAACAACAGTGGTGTTTGTTTGAGTTATCACCGCGTGTTTTGTGTATAGTGTTTTTGTTTGTGTTCGGAGTCTGGTTATTTTCCAGTGTTATAATGATTGAAAAATTAATCGAACGCGGCAACGAGTTCGGGGTGTTCGGCTATAGCTATAGCCTTTTCAAGGGGTGTCTTTGCTAGCCGGAGCTTCGCGGCGAGATTGTGGATCTCGGCGATATTCACCCTCTTGAGCGAGGAGCGAATAAGCGCCATGTCCTCGGCCAGAGAGACGTCTTGGGCTGGCTTAGCTTGTGTTGTTGGTGTGGTGTGTTGTGGTGGGTGTGGTTTTGGGCGGGCCCTGGCTGGTCCCCAGGCTGTCGGGGGCGCCGGGCTGCGAGGGGCGGCCGCCTTGGGTAGCCCCGGGAAGTTTGTGGTGGTGTTATTAGGTGGTGGTGGGTGTATTTTTGTCGCCGTGGTTGGCTTTGTGTGTGTGTGAGTGTTGGGCCTGGGGCGTGGGGCCCGCGGGCAACCCCTGTAATTGGCCGGGTGGCCTTCTTGGCCACAGAGCACGCATGCGGGTGCCCCGGGTGCGTCACGAGTGCGGGTGCACTCCTTAGTGAGGTGGGGTACGAGGCACTTGACGCACCTCGGGGCCGCCGAGCAGTTGGCTGCTGCGTGGCCATATAATTGGCACCTGTGGCATTGCCCAGGGGTGCCTCGCCGGTGTGGGGCCTCGACTTTGATATTGTCGAGGCCACAGACTGTGATGGGACCTTTAAAAATATCCCTAGCTGCCGGGACCGAGGTCAAAATGACAAGAGCCAACGGGTATTGCTTCCCAGTCCGGCTGTGCAACTTGTGCACTGCCTCGGCTGGGAAGCCTTTATCGGTTAAGTCGTTAAGAATGAGCTCGTTGGAGAGCTCGAAGGGGACTCCTCTGAGTACCGCGCGGACTTTGCGCTCCTCGGGGAGGGCGTATGTGTGGTAAGGGATTGTGTGAGTGGTTAGTAGCCTTGTGAGGCTCCTAAATGTGTCGATTGTGGGTGTGGTGATTTTAATGGCGTGACCAGTGTTCGACGCCTGTGTGTAATTTATGTTCTGAGCTTTGCAAAGGTCCGCGACCTTTGCCCATTGCGCCTTATCGTGCAGGAAGACGGGCGGCGGCGGCTTTGCCTTGATAGGTGCGGCGGTGCACCTAGTGTGTGGTTTTGTGGTGTTGTGTGTCTGTGTTTGGGTGGTCGGTTGGGCGACCGTGAGAGGGGTGAGAGGGCTGAGAGGGACAGAGGGCGCCGTTGGAGACGCGGTGTCTGCACGGCGCTTGGAGCGCCGCTTCTTCTTGCTCACCACAGTGGTGAACACGGAGTCATCGGACGCCGACACAATGGTTGAGTCGGAGTCACACGTCGAGACCGGGCTCGAGGCGGGGCGCTTGCCCGCGCTCGAGGGCCCGGGGAGGCAGGGGGTGTCGGGGCGGGGGGGTTCGGGGGAGGGGCTGGCGGGAGAGTCGCGCAAGGGGCGCGCTCTCGCGACAAGCTCGCTGATGGCGGCCTCGTCCAGGGTGAGGCCTAGGGCGGAGAAGAAGGACATTACCTGACGAGTAATGTCCATTGTGATGTGTTTAGTGTGTGTAGGTGTGTGTGTAGGTTGTAGTAGTGTAGTGTGTGTAGGTGTGCCCTGACTGTGGCGTGAAGCCACAGGTCCTAACACCCTATGCGACACCGATGGACTCCCCTGCCCGCGGCAGGGGGTCGGTTGAAGCTGTAAGAGATGTGTTCCGATATTCCTAGCGAATATGGGAACAACCGTCACCCTTGGGAAGGCCCAAGTGCAAATGGGATCGGGTCTTCCGGTTTCCGAGCTCAGGAGAGCTCGAGACGTACCGGGGCTACGCCGACCAGTTTCGTTAACACCGCTAGGTATCCACTGGTCCAATCTTGGATCTCACGTATGAGGCGGCGGTGCGACGTGGCGCACGGTCCGCGGTCGGAGCGAGAATCCACTGATGTTGGTCGGGCATCGTATATATGAAGAGTTACCCTCCGAATTTCATTTGCGCGATGTAGGCTTCCATACTATTATGATCGCAGTGCAGGTAACGCCATCTCTTGAGGATGGTCAGTAATGATTTCCTCCATCCGTTGTATATATGTGGGGCATATAGATGTCGCCGCCACATACTCTAACAAATTTTCTTATTCAAGAAACAAATCAAAAGCAACATGGCATATTAAACTAAAACTGCACTAAAACTAGACAAAAATTAAAAATATTAAAAAAATAGCTGCCCTAAGTCTTCCCCGTCGGCAGAGGTTCCCAAGACGCTGGCGGCATTTCCCCGCTGAATGGCGAGGCTTATGCGCTGGGCGAAATAGCCGCCAGCTCTGCGGTCTCAAGTGGTCTTCACCAATTTTTTCGCGATATCTTTGAAAAGATGGTGGGCACCGAAGCCCCAGGGTCCCTGAGTCTCGACTCCAAACGCCGCAAATGTGAGGTCTCCACTGAGGCAATCATACTTGCGGCGCTTAAGGGCCTCTGCCTGCATCGAGGTTCCGAGAATATGAGACGGGGCCAGAGTGTCGACGCAAGTTGCGTCCCACACAAGTGTCCGTCCCAGCTTGCAAGGAACGAGTGTCATGCCAGCGAGGAGCGTACCGATATTCGCGGAAGGCAGTACCTGCAGCCATAGACCAGACTCACACTCGCCAACGGCTAAGAGACGCGCACGGTCTGCGGGACTGCTAGCTGAATCTACAAGCGCATTGCGTTTCAGCCTGCAGAGTGGCGCGTCCCAAAGTCGCTGGGAGGTAGGGTCCGTCAGGACGTCGGTGTCAGGGCAGGCTGCACTCCAGGCTGCTACGGCTTCATCTAGAAGCGAGAACAAGGACACGCTCAAAGGACGCCCAAGTATTTTCGCAACGAGTGATTCGGTAGAGTGTATGGAAGAAATGAAGGCCGGGAGGGAGACGTCCGAAGTGTTGCGTACACCCAAACCACCGAACCTAACTGGGAGTGATGCTTGGGTTCAGGAACGGAGGTCAAATTTTATATTTTTCAGAAAAGAGAGTATGCCTTATGACACCGTCCAACTTTGTTAAGAGAGAGGGAAATTTCCAAAGTGGACAGCATCGCAAAAGATACGTAAATTTAGGGACGAAAAGACAGTACCGGATTATGACATAGGCCATTTGGCAGTTAATTTTGAGTAAAGGTTCAAAAACTTCTTCTTATTTTTTAAAATTTTGATGTACAAAATCTGGGAGAGATTCATCAAAAATCGGGGACCCTAGGAGGCAAAGTGATTTCTTATCTAACAGTCTTATGCTTGGAGCTATTAGTTGGAATTCTGAAATGATTGCCTCCCTGTTGTCGAGGCTTTCTGGAACAAAAATCTCGCATTTTGCAAAATTTTGTTCCAGGCCTATTTTGCTGAACTCGTTGGTAAGCATAAGAAAATCAGAGAGGACAGCGGTCACGTCGCCTCCTAGGGTGCCATCATCAAGATACCACATATTTAATTTAGAATTTAGAAGGTCGATGATTAGGTGTCGAGGGGGTCACCCTGCTGGCATCCGACTGTGGAGGACAGGAGGTGGTCTTTATATAAAAGTTTTGAAGGTTTGCTGTAGCACTGCCACTTAAAGTTATAAAGAGCTGGAGCCCTCAGTCTGATTTGCGACAGCATGGTGCCCCTATCAACGGCATTGAAAGCGTTTTTGACATCGACTTTTAAGATTACCTCACCACCCTTGGACTCTGCAAAGGCTCAGAGCGAATGTACGGCAGCCTCGCAGCCGCCTTTAGAGCCAAACCCGAGTTGTATAGGCTGGAAATAAGTCCCGAGCGTATTCGCTGTAGCTTTGCAGCAGATCTTAGCTACGAGACGTCGATATGTCGAACCTACTGCGATGGGGCGGATGCCGCCGTCTTTTTTTTTAAGGGCGCATAAATTGGCTCATATTGGGTCGACGATATCGGTGGCAACTTTCCCACTCAGCATCAAATTGCACAGTGAGGTAATGGCCTCCAGCAGAGACTCGCCGGCTTCACCACAGCATCCACTGGTAAGGTCCTTAAGGTGCTGTGGTGATAGGATATCAAGGCCACCCGCTGATCCTAGAAGAAAGGAAGAAAGTGCAAGGCGGACGGCATCTTTGGACGTTTGAAGCGGTTGGTCCGCGAGGCCAGGTGCAGTGGGGAAAGTCGCGTCGGAGGCTGGGGACGGGTGTTTGGCTTGCAGGGCACAGAGAGTCTCCGGAGAGTCCGGTGCCACCGCATCATTAGAAAATAAACGCGCAGCACCCTTGATGTTGCCATCACTTATTTTATTTTCTATATATTTTAATGGGTTACGAATTGATGTTGGGGAGTAGGAAACTGGGAATTGGAATTAGGTCGGATTTAGGTTAGTACTGCAATTGCGTTTAATAAGTTGCGTGAGCTGTCGCTCGGACCGCGATTTGTCAATCGCGGTCCGTGCCTTTTTCGATATGAAGGATACGAAAAGGAAAGGTTAGTAAACGCTCCCAGGAGTGGTTTGAGTTGAGGCGTACAGTATCTCGAATGAGTTTAGTCAGGTGTCACTCTCGCACCCCTTGGGATACGTTTTAGCACTGGGACATGTTGTTTTAGATGGGCGATTTGGAGCCAAAATGGTTCGGAAATGTGTAAATTTTGTTGCGGACACGGATGGGGACCAGGTAAAGAGGCTGGTTCTGAGCTATGTATATTTAGAGGTTTATGGCATTTACCAATATGGATACGTAAGCCTCTCTCACCTTTGAAAAACCGGGGCTGCGCGCAGAGCCTGCACTGGACATGGTTCTCTAGTGATGCGTTGGCAGTCGAAGTTCCTGCGTCTTGGCTTTGCATATAACTTATCACTAATTCACTTATAAACTATTTAAATTAACAGAATTTGTAAAAAAAAAACAGCATTATAAAAATAAAATACATTTGACTTGGTGATTGTCACTTTTTGGCAGCAGCAGTGGTGCACAGACTGACACCGCGCATCTTGACGGCTGCGCGCGCAGGAGGTCTCCGTAGAGTTATGTCTTCTGGAGCTATGTAACTAGGCGACCCGGTACATCGCTTATGGTCTCTAGGGATGTCGAAAGTTGAGAAAAATATCGATATATCGATACATTGATCTTTTAAAAAATATCAATATCGGCTTCGATATATCGCGAAAAAAACATCGATATATCGATATATCGGACCAATTTTCCCAAAAATATCGTACAGTAGCTCACGAAATATGACACGCGGAATAATAATGGAACGAAAATTATCTCCCTAAAAATAGACCCTATTTTCGAATGATGACATAGACAATACTAAATACAGCACAGATCATATATATGTTGAATATCATTAATCTGAGATCCAGTTACGATTTTTCCAGAGACGAATTTAGTTAGATCGTGATATGCCGCTAATAATTAAAAAAATATCGTTTTTGATACGAATTTCGATATTGGTTATTTTGTATCGATGTATCGATATATCGAATCAAAATATATCGGCAAAAAATATCGATATATCGATACATCGATATATTTTCAACAAGACTAGTCTCCAGGGCGACCCTATGGCGTCGGGTTGTCAATTAGAGCAGCGCTGATCAGCTGATTGTTTCAAAATTAGGGAGCCAAAACACACCGCACGACACCGTCCACACATTCCGGGCAAGAGGCGGCCCCAACGAACGCCAGCCACGGGTCCTTAGTGCCTTTGAATAGGTTGCACTATTTTTATTTAATTAAAATTTATACGCATGTGTGTTGTCAAACATCCACCATTTTTTTACCCTAACTAATTTCTTTGTGTTTATACACTGTGTTCCTGAGGATATACATAAACTTTGGATAATACTTCTATAGCTCTTGTTGAACATATCGTACAAAGAAAGTAGTAGTTTAAATAGCATAGTTGTAAGTTATTGGTAATTTAAGTTTAACCAACTTAATTGTGTTGCTCAGTGAGAATGAGTCTTTATCTGTGAAATGTTGCCACTTTGTGCAACCAAAAATATTAAACTATCACCTCTTTGTCAATGGTTATTAAGTCATAGTTTCAAAAGTCAAAATTTAGAAAAACATTGTTGACGTCAAGAAAAGTTACAAAAAGTTTATGTGGACATGTAAACCAAGGTTTCAAATGCGACGTTGCCAGCTCAGGTAAAGAGTAATTCATATTAGATAAATTACATCTAAGCATTTAGTTTGTATGAAAATATAAAATGATAAAAAAATTGGAATTCATAAAAGTGTCCATAGTAAAAAATAATCAAATTAATAGTCTGAGTAACATGCCAAAGTTAGTGTTTAACCTCATGAACACGGTGTATAATTTATATTTTATCATTCAACTGTTAGATGTTTAAATATATAGAAAATTTAACTAGAAAAAAAATACTAGAAGAATATCCACGCGGACCAGGAAGCAGACGGGACTCGAACCCGCACCTTTCGCTATCCGGGCGAATGCACTGACTATTATGCTGACTGGTCTGCGTGGATTTTTATCTAGTAAAATTTTCTTTAGTATCGCCGCACACGGGCCACACGCCACAGCCACAAATGCCGCCACGAGAAGCTAGAAGCGACAGCGGCCGACTAAGGTAAGGGAGAGAGGGGTGGGGAATCGCGCGAGTGACGTGTGGCGGCGTTTTGTATCGGCGCATTAAGTGGCCGGTGCGGGCCACAAGAAGCGAGCAACGACAATTTGTAGCGTGTGGCGGCCACCGGGCGTAACGTGTGTGGCGAGTCCATATAAAATGTATGAAAAATACAAGATATATGCCGGTGGCGGCGTTTTGTGGTTGTGGTCGGTGGCCCGTGTGCGGGATACTTTGATTAAATTTCTTTGTATTTCACTGTCGGCTATTAGTTTTCTGGCTAAAACATAAAAAAATTGGAAAATCCAAAAGAACACGCCTCACATTCACGAAACAGAACCCCTGTAAATAAATTCCATTGATTTTCATTAATATCTTTAAAACGGTTATCAGTTCAATCATGATAAAAAAAGAAATAGGGTTCATCCTCAATAAAATATAGATATAATCTTAAGGCCAATTACAGAAACTCATTACGTACACATTAGATATTAACGGCGTTATTATATGTCAGTAATTATTACATTTAATTTAATTTAATTTAAAAAATTGTATAAATATCATATAATTCATTAACATAAAAAATAAAATAAAATTAAGATTGGACAAAGAGTTTGTCACATGATAACTTTATGAAGTGTGAGTGGGTGTGTGTGCGCGTATGTATGTGTGTTTGTGTGTGTGTGTGAGTGTGTGTGTGTCCATGCAGCTACAATGCTATGCCTCTCGTTACCGAGATGGCGGACGCCGCAACCCGGGCACTACATCATCATCAATTAAAAAGGATTGTTACAATTAATTGCGTATATTTTTCTAAAACGTGCAGACAAACAAGTGCACAAACCAACGGACAGCAGTACTAATAATTTATTAACTACATTTTTTTGTTATATACACACATATTAGCGGATTGGAGGGTGATAACGGACCCTACGTGGATTGGTGGGTGATAATGGACCCAGTGCGGATTAGGGGGTGATAATGGACCCAGTGTGGATTGGTGGATTATAACAGACACAGTGCGGATTGGTGGGTCATTATCACCCACCAATCCACGAGAACGCGCTAGTCATCCGCGCCATAGAGTTCCTCGACGTATGCATATTATTTTCTAAATATTAAGTTTTTTTTATCACAAAAAACTATAAATATTTTTGCTTACTAGTTTACTGGTATCTGAAAGTATATTTATAAATGTTCACGTCATAACTCCGACCTTGGCACGTATCACAGTGTTATGTAGCATACGAGATTGTATGTTGTATGTTTTTGCTTTGCAAGTTCGCTCAAGTTAGTCTTGACCTACATTCCCAAGCCCCAACAGCCGCAGACGGAGATCTTAACGTTTTGTTAAAAACTAGTAAACTAGCTTTTGCCCGTCACATCGTCTATTATATTGTTACGTGTCGGGATGAGGGTGCGAAATTATAAGCCAGTTTACGCTTGACAGTTCTTTATTCACCACACAGTTAATACACAATATTAATCACAATACACTCACTAAACACTGTACTTCACTGAAAAAAGTCTTTAAACAATCGCACTTCAACACTTTATTTGCACTTTCATCGCCTTTGTATTCGTTCCGAAATCGCTGTTGAAACTCAACTGTCTCTGCGCGGCGCCGTTCGCGCTTGTATACGCTAAATCTAGAAAAGTCCCATTTAATTTGAAGTTAACTAGCACCCGCGAGTGGGTAGTACCTACTTATACGCAGGTAACGCGCATAAGTTGTAATCAAGTGCAGATGTCGTTGAACTTTCTACCTTACGCCGCACTGCATAAGGCTTTTATTAGAATGAGCCACACCATTCGACCTTTATTGCGAACATTCCGTCGCGACCTGCGGTGTTCTGGTAAAATCTGTCTCTAGTATATTCGCGGTTTTGTTTCGAAAGCATTTATGACAATATTTTATTTGTATCCTTTGGAAAAAAGAATGAGTAGAGGTGCCTTGTGGTTTCACCCACATTAATTTGGGGGAAAAGGTTATAACGGGTCACCCACAGAACACAGAAAGAGGTTAGAAGGGTGATCATAGACCGTTTGAACAGGAACTGATGTCGCTGCCTCAAAGCTTTTTAGCGGCTATTATGCCGTGAAACGCCCGTATGAGTTGCGGGGTTCTCGGTGGGCTTCCACTGGGGGGTCCGTAAGACTTGCAGGAGCCAGGTGTGAACCATACAATTGCGGGTTGAGATATGCTAAGTAAACCCAAAACACCTAGAAGGATGTCAAAGTCGACTGAGTCGAAGGCGTTACTAAAATCAAACAGCGTCAACAACGTAAGTTACCGTTTATCCATTCCTCGGCGGATATCGTCCGAAATTTTAATCAATGTGGTAGTAATGCTGTGGCACCTACGAAAGCCAGACTGAAAAGAGTTGAAGAGGTGGTATATCGTACTGATTAATAAGTAATTTTATTTGTCATGTGCTAATGTTATATCCTTGGGGTTTCGTGGACCGAGTTTCGCACGAACGTCTCGATACTTCAAGAACTCGGTATCAGGCAGCGTCTATTTTCGACTAGTACAATCTCGCATCCTAACATTCTTCGGACACGTTTCTCGGCGTAACAACCTATCCATAGAACGCCTTGTCATCCAAGGAAAGGTGGAAGGTACTAGACCGCGCGGAAGGTCACCCACGCGATGGACTGACCAGATCAAGTCAGCCGTTGGAGGTTCACTAAACGAGTGCAGCAGGATGACCTCTAGCAGGCAGCAATGGCGAAACATAGTGAAGCGCATCACATCTGTCCCCTCCAATAATACTACAAGTTCATAGCGATCACGACCGCTCTGTCAAGAGCGTACCGGCTAAGAAGAAGAATATTATATTGGTGTTGATTCTGGCGTGATTCTCTAAACTTAAAACTAAATTTAACATCAGTCTCTCCTTTTCATTCTGTATAGAGAATGACAAGGATACACTGTTGTCAAATTTAAGTTTAGATTTAGAGAATCATGCCAGAATCAACACCATTGTTTTAAACTTTCATGGTCACTAACATTATAGCTATGTTTAGCTATGAGTCTCCGATATATCGGCACTGTTGCAAGCGCCATGATCATGGAGTAACTGAAGTTATTGCGGGTAGATGTTATTGGCAGACAAATCGGTCTACCCTCTCACGTCGTCTTTTACTGCGCTCGATATTCGATGTGCTAATGTTATGATGGACAATAAAGATTTTTTCATTTCATTTTCTTTAAACAAAGTCCACAGCCACCGCCGGCAGTTGTCATCCAATAAGCTGCCTAGCTAGGTTGTTTTTCTGATTCTTATTTTTTGCCTATCCTCCGCCATACGGTTCGCTCCTCCTCTCTCCCCTCAGGTTCGAGTAGTCTAGAGGCTCCAGACGGAGAGGAGACTCCCTCCCTCTCCGTCTGGAAAAGAATTCTTGGCTTCAGGTCCGCTTAGGGTGTCGCCGTCCCCAAACCCGTTGCCGCTGTAAAGGTCATCTGCGGCCAAAGGCATACACACTCAAAGAAAACCTCGCTTCTAAACGTACGCTAAGCCAAGCTTAATAAAATGTTTTTTTAATATTTCATTTCTTAATATTATCAAAGCGTGTCCATTGATGTCGCTTTAAGTTGAAGATTGATTATCTAATAATGTACAGATTTCGTTCGCGATTCATGCAATTGTGTACAAGCACAATGCGAGAATTCTATAGATCTCATGCCAGAGACCTAAAAAATATATATATTTTTTCATTTTTTTTTATTTTAAAATAATAATCACTTACATCTATCATTACAGGTATAACGTAATACAATATAGTAGTTACAATACAAACAATTATTATATAAAACTAAAAAATAAAAAAAAGCAAAAACACGACAACAAAATCAGACATAAAATAAACATATTTATGATAAACAAAACTAGTTTTAACGGGTTAATGCACGAAATTTATTTATTTATTGACGTTTCGCAGCCTTTTCAGGTTTGCTTCGTCAGAATAATTATATAAAACTAGTTTTTACGGGTTAATGCACGAAACTTTATTTATTTATTGACGTTTCGTAGTCTTTACATTATTATTGCATTAACCCGTAAAAACTAGTTTTATTTAATGAGTGGTGTTCGTCAGAATGTTTTTTTTTATTTTTTTTTTTTTAAAAAAAGAAACAAATAACATATTTATGATAAACAAAACTAGTTTTAACGTGTTAATGCACGAAATTTATTTATTTATTGACGTTTCACAGCCTTTTCAGGTTTACATCGTTTATTTATTTATTGTCAATAAACTTTATTTATTTACTGTCAATAAATAAATAAAGTTCGTGCATTAAGCCGTTAAAACTAGTTTTATTTTTATGAGTGATGTGCGTGAAAACCTAAGAAACAAATAACTTTTGAAAGGTAATAAGTTACTTGATATGGCATTTTAGACTTTAGTGAAAAAAGTGTGACATAGAATCTGATCACAAAACTGGTAAACATTTTCTGACCGCAACCGTACATAGGGTATAGGGGAATGGCGCAGCGCACGTATCACTCATATAAATATGTGTATATTGTCACGTGTAACGCTCGTGACGCTCGTAGCGTTTCAGCCTTTGCCAAGTTACTCTCCAACTTTCATGCTCATCGGGAAGAGCTGCGCACGCATCCCACATACATAAAAATATACCTAGTCTGGTCATAAATTCTGTCACATGTTTGATATAAAATAATTGAAACAAGTTTATTCATTATGTAACCATTTATATACCAAAATGAACTTAAAAAAACATAGATCCTTATGACAATAAAGTTTATTCAAAATGACCTCCGTGATTTTGAATACAGACCTTCAATCTGCGCGGCCAGACGTCTATCGCAGCACGAACGAGGTCCATGTCAATATCGGCGGCTGCCTTAATCAAGGATGTCTTGAGTCACTCCAAATTGGGATGAGGCTTTGAGCAAGGCTTTTCTCCAAGTGTTGCCATATCTTGTAATCTAACGGACTCAAATCTGGACTGGAGGAGGGCCAATCTTCGTGCCAGATGAAGTCGATTTCATAGTCGATTTTCAGTCTTGTGTGCTCCTTGCTCTATGAGCTGGCGCCGAATCTTTTTGGAATACCCAGTGCCTGTTATTGAACATGGTATGAGAAACAGTTTCCACAAGGTTCGTCAGGACTGTATTTTGATACACAACTGCATTCGTTTTTACACCTTTCTCACAAAAATGTACCTCTATTAAGCCCCAATAAGAAACTCCCAACCATACCATGAGCGAGGATGGAAAATGACCTCATTGGACACGCGGAATATGGTTGCTTGCTTCTTCACTACTGTGTGCGTACACCTTATCATTTTGTTTGTTGTAGCTCTCTTCAACGGTAAAATTTTTTTCATCCGAAAAAAGAATTTCCCGATATTTTTTTCCCGCGTACCGCTTCAACAAAGCGCGGCATCTCTTCAGTCTCAGGTCCATTAGACGAGCATTCAAACGATGTCCTGTTTTTCTTCGATACGCCCTAAGCCCTAAGTCTTCATTTAACACCCTTTTCACCGTAGTTCTGCTTAACCCCATCTGAAGGGCCAACAGTTTCTGCTTAAGTTTGGGATTTCTTTTCACAGCTTTAATCACTGCTGGAGTCCTAACAGACCGAGGGCGACCACTTCTTGACCTGTCATTAACACTAGAGTCTTCATTGTATCGTTTGATGGTACGATAAACGAATCTTTTGGTTATATTCAAAATTTTCAGTATGTCAAAAATTTTAATTGGCGCGTAACCGCAACGATGCAACGCAATAACTGCAACACGGTCTTCTTTAAGCGTCCACTCCATATTTAAAAATGAGTAAAATTCTAAAAAGTATACATTTTTATTTTCATGAACAATTCGAAATTCGAATTCAATAATTTTTTTTGTGGCCAGCATTCTAAAAGAAAAGTTTTTACTGTGTGACAATATTTATGACCTGACATAGTCGTATGACGCTCGTGACGCATATCCGTTTCATCTTATCCATATGACTTTTCCATTTACATCCCACTCGAAAAAAGTTTCGTTTCAAAAATAGGGCTGGCCGTTCTATAGTTGTTATCGTCTATGGTAACGGCATCTGTCAATACCAGAGTCGCATATTGGCGCCGTGACATCAGCATTTCATAACACATCAAATCATATATTTCGATGTCCTAATAACCTAAATATTAACAACTAGCATCCCCACGGATTTGTTCGTGATAGCGTAAGAATTTAGTGGCAAATAAAATGGTATGGATTCATGAAATAAGGATCAAAGTGAACTTTTAACACTAATTAAAAAAAATGTCGACATCACAGGAGACCGAAGAGCTGGCAGCTACCTCGGACAAAGAATTAGTCTAGCTATCCAAAGGGGGAACGCTGCCAGTATCTTCGGAACCTTGCCTAAAGGGACTCCTTTTAATAATGTATTTTAGTTATTATATTTTATTTTTTAAGGTTTTTAGTTTTAGGTTCATTGTTATAGTATATATATATTTTTAAGCTAGTATTAAATAACAGTATATTTAATAAATTTTTAAATTTATCATAAACATCATTGCTAATATGGGTTAGGTAGCTGATTTCGGACCCTTAAAGTTTATCAAACCATTGCTTGTTTGCTCGGCCCTTTCGCATTAATAAAATTAGTACACAATTATAACAAGTTTCTACGGTATAGATGCACTGATTCATTTATTTATTGACGTTTCGCATCCACTTTAGGATGCGTCGTCTGAAATATGATTTTATAAAGTCACACATACAAATATTCCATTTTTTGAAGTGAAAACTTCTTTAGAGGCGTTGTACACTTTTTTGTATGGGTAAAAAATGTTAAACTCGCGTCCTGACACGTGGTTTGATCGAATCACAGGCCACGTGTCCTGGGGGGCCAATCGCCTAACGGAAATGCTTTGGAAAACGCTAACACTTACGATTTCATTTTGTTATTTCTACCCGCCTGAGGTTTTGAAATGCCTCGCGCTCTTTTTTTTCTTTTGCATTGGTAATAACAATATATTTGTTTCTTAGGTTTTCACGCACTTCACTCATTAAATAAAACTAGTTTTTACGGGTTAATGCACGAAACTTTATTTGTTTATTGACGATTCGCAGCCTTTGCAGGCTGCGTCGTCACAATCAATTTTTATTTAATTTTTTCGAGCTACCTTCGAAAGACTTTTATTGAGCGTTCGGTTATTTCATTGTTCGATTTTTCAAGTTTCTTTGTCTATGTATGAATTATTACTTAATTAAGCTAATAAAGTACTTTATTTAAATATCTTTTTTGTAATTTTGAATTTATTTATTTGACCCTAACTACCGTAAACTACCACCGGTTCCAAAATTGGAGACCTTTCTGAGAAGAACCGGCGAAACAAACTCAAGAGAGGCTCTCTATCTCCTTCTGCATAATTTAACATAAGAAGGAGATAGAAAGCCTCTCTTTAAAAAGCTAAATTAAGTAATAAATTCATACATAGAAAATGAAACTTTAAAAATCGAACAATGAAATAACCGAACGCTCAATAAAAGTCTTTCGAAGGTAGCTCGACAAAATTAAATAAAAATTGATTCTGACGACGCAGCCTGTAAAGGCTGCGAAACGTCAATAAATAAATAAAGTTTCGTGCATTAACCCGTAAAAACTAGTTTTATTTAATAACAATATTAAAAAAAATGAGCGTGAGGTATTTGAAAACCTTCGGCGGTCAGAAATAACAAAATAAAATCGAAAGCGTTAGCGTTTTCCAAAGCATTTCCGTTAGGCAAATGGCCCCCTCATCGTAAGACGTAAACAATAAAATTGGAAAGGTTGTTGACTTTCAATATATTGGACGAAACATAGTAATATTTTATTTTATCGTATTACTAGCCGACCCAGCGAACTTCGTATCGCCATAAAAATATGGGTAGTAGAAAGGTAAAAATTTAGAGCTGTATGTATTTTTAATGCCACATTATAAAAAAATAAAACAAAATCAGAAAAAAAATTTAGGGGTGGACAACCCTTATCACTTAAGGGTATGAAAAATAGATAGTTGCCGATTCTCAGACCTAGTGAATATGCATACAACGTTCCATAAAAATCGGTCAAGCTTTTTCGGAGGAGTATGGTAACTAACATTGTGACACGAGAATTTTATATAAGACTAGCTGACCCAGCGAACTTCGTACCGCCCTAAAAAAATAGGGGTTGTCCAGCGGACAAAATTGTGAATCTAAACCATTCTCAGATCCCCTTGAACACACACAAAAAATTTCATCAAAATCGGTCCAGTCATTTAAGAGAAGTTCAGTGACATACACACTCACAAAAGAATTATATATATAAAGATAATAATAAGTCTGTATCTAGGACGTCCACGTGGCAGCTTTATTGTGAAGAAAATGCTTTTTTTTACAATAGATGTCGCTAGGTGCGCTTAAATGAGAAATTCTGAGAGAAAAACTTTTTAATGTAATATAAATTGTCATGTTTGTGTACGATAGCGCAATAAATAAATATTGTATTCTACAACATAAATGATACTACTTTTATACTGATAATTAAAGAAATTTGTGCAAAATTATTCCCTAACCATTCCAAAATATCAAAAATGCACGACGTTAATATTCAAGTTTATAACAATAATTGCACTCCCGGAGTGCAACCCGTCGTTTTTTGGAACGAAGTTTCTTACGGCAGGCTTGGAGGGGATAGGGGTTTTGCTGCGCGACCGAACTGAAAAAAATGTGATAGTAAAACCGTAAGAAAAAATCCGTGGAATAAAACCGTTAAATGAGACGTGCGCAGGAGCGACAGTCGCATACACAAGCAAGTTCCTTACGGCAGGCTTGGAGGGGATAGGGATTTTGCTGCGCGACCGAACTGAAAAAAATGTGATAGTAAAACCGTAAGAAAAAATCCGTGGAAAAAAGTGCGTGGAATAAAACCGTTAAATGACAGGCGCGACAGTCGCATACACAAGCGAGTTTGCAATTTGTGTCGATTCTACATTAGCCGAAGGAACTTCGTTCCTACCTGGTGTCCCACGACACCACATCATTTTTTATTTTTTTTAATAATATTACAGACGACGCATCCTGAAAAAAAAAACGGATGCGAAACGTCAATTAAAATAAATAAATCAGTGCATCTATACCGTTGAAACATATTTTATTTAAAACTTCTTTCCTTAAATGACCTTACATTAGACGCGTATAAAGCATAGAACAGCGCACGCATCATTCATATATTTATAGAAGTACTAGCGGCCCGCCCTCGCTTCGCTTCGGTGTAGAGCTGAAGTGTAGACTACAGTTTTTGTTCTCAGGCTTGTATTATACACAATGACATTCATCTATGATTATTATCTTCTTATACCTGCATGCAAAGTCTCAGCCCGATCGGTTTAAAATTGACAAAGTTTCATACAAACTTTCATTCCCTATTTTATCCTCTTGGGGGTAGAATTGATCAAAATCCTTTCTTAGCAGATGCCTACGTCATAACATCTACCTGCATGCCAAATTTCAGCCCGATCCGTCCAGTGGTTTGGGCTGTGCGTTGATAGATCACTATGTCAGTCAGTCACCTTTGAGTTTTATATCTTTAAATATATAATTCTTCTGTGAGTGTGTATGTCACTGAGATTCCCTTAAACGACTGGACCGATTTTGATGAAATTTTTTGTGTGTGTTCAAGGGGATCTGAGAATGGTTTAGATTCACAATTTTGTCCGCTGGACAACCCCTATTTTTTTAGGGCGGTACGAAGTTCGCTGGGTCAGCTAGTATATAGATATAAATTTACCAGACCACTCAGAAAGTTTTGCGAAAAAAAGTTTTTATGTATAAAACACTGGCAACTTGTAATTATTTTGAAAACTTCAATTATTTTAAAGTATAAATACTACTGTTCCATTTTCAACTGTCGACTTCTTGTCGACACGGTTTGACTTCTTTTTATTCCCTGAAATAAAAAAATAGCTCAAAGGGATACAGTTTTCATCGCCGGAAGAAGTGCTAGCAGCGTTTGGAAGGTCGTGGAAGAGGTGTCTGCGGAGGACTGGAAAAAATGTTTTGAAAATTGGTTCAGACGCATGAAACTTTGCATAGAGGCTGGTGGAGAGTTCTTCGAAAAGATGTAATAAAATTAACATTGTGGGTTACCTACAATGCGAAGTGATGGCGCTGCCTTGCAGCTTAAGGCTAGGAAAATTTCGACGCGGCCTATAGGGCCGTGGTAGCATAATGGTCAGTGCATTCGCCCGGATTGCGAAGGGTCCGGGTTCGAGTCCCGTCCGCTGCTTGGTCCGCGTGGATTTTTTTCTAGTAAAACTTTTCCTTAGATTTAAACATCTAGCAGTTAAATGCTTAAAAATAAATAAAAACATAAATAAAATTATTTTTTTCATAGAAGTTAGTTTTTAGGTTTCTCAAAACTTTCTGAGTGTCTCATATATTGGCGAGTGTGATGGTCGTAGCGTTTCAGCCTTCGCAGAGGGACCCTTTTTTTCGATGCCGGAAGATAATGCATACTGTTTTAAATCCACGACAATGAATAACGCCGCGATGGTTTTCTGTCAACTAAACCCTCACGACACTGGTAATTGCGTGGGGCATTCGGTAAGCGGCAAGCAGCCCGAGGGCCGCTAGTCGGTGCGGGTATACATTAACGTGCACTCACGCAAGCGTGGCATACGTCAAACCACCCCGCCTCCGAACAGCAGCCCGGTCCGCACCAGCTTTAGCCGATCCTGGGCTTCTCCGTTCACAGCGTCACCCGTGAACAATACAAATATATATATTAACAATACAGAATTCCGAAATAAAATTTGTAGGTATGTAGTCCGAAATAAAAATTTGTAGGTATCTGATCGGGGCGCAGGGGCGCCTGGGGGAGAGAGGGGGGTCAGTTTAGGACCTAAACCTTTGACAACCCTATAAATGCGTACGATTACTACCTAAACGTTAGGTAGTAATCGTACGCATTTATAGGGTTGTCATAGGCAGGTGTAAAACGATATTTTTATTAATTTAATTAGAAAATAAAAGTGGTCCGAAAGGCGTCAAACTTTCGTAGGTAATTCTATACAAGGAACACAACCAAAACCTTAAGTTTTATTTCGGACTTTTGTCACACCCTGTATATATTTTTTTAATAAATATTTTTCATACTATATCTTGTTTCCAAAAAAAAAAAAATTCATAAAAAAAAATCCCAAATTAGTTTCTCTAGTGCTAGTTTTAACTAAAGCTAAAGCTCGGAGTGACAACTAGTTTTATCTAAAAATCAAATATATCAGTGGTAAATTCTAGTTTTGACTAGTTATTTCTAGTTTTGACAAAGGCATTTAGTAAAAACTAATTTTCACTTGGGAAAACGCGTTCTATCTAAAAACTCTTTTTAACTGTAATATACATTTATATATACTTATATATTTGTGTGACGTTCTTTTCCATAGGTTTTTTTCATTTACACCACGTCCGAAAAGAAGTCTCACTTGAAAAATACTTTTAAAAATATCACAGGTCTATGTATAACTTCCACGATCACTTTTCAAAGCGCATAGAAAATTAGAAAATACAACGGCCACCCATCCCATTTTCCAATCGCTGACCGATCGCTCAGACCATCAACATCGATCCATTGCCACTACAATCGTATCGGAACGGAACTACAAACATTTCAAAGCTCCAAACCATTCCGTTGGTTCCTAAAGGTAGTACCATAATCTTTCGCCAGCGTGCTCAATGAATACACCCTTTGATCGTGTCTTTGACGATAGGATTACGTTATGTCACGCATCGTTTAGTGCGCAGCCGGATGGGCATGTAAACGGTACAGGGCTATGTGTGCAAATAATGTTTAAATATTATAGACCGGCCCGGCCTACCTATCTAACTTGCAACTTGCTAGGTATCGATTTGAGATATGAATTGCGAGACAAAAATAGACACTACAAATAGTAGGGGAGACTAAGTGGGGATTTTACGAGTTACTCAAGCAGAATAACATAAGGGTCGCAACGTTGCACCTTGTGAAATACTCCCACCATACCGCTTTTTATGTAGGGACGAACTTCTATAGCAATAAATTCCTAACTATACACACACAGAAAATCTTTCAACTAAATTATAATTATAATTATCTTTCCCTTAGTAGCTTTAAACAAGAAACGTAATATATAAGATAACAGACACATACATACACGCACTCACACAAAGAAAAAGACATAAATACACACACACACTGAAAACGGCGGTTGAGTGGCAAACTTCGTAACAGTAGGTACTATTTTACAATGTTAATAAAATACTTTGATCTGGTAGATGTCCGCCAATGTAATGGTTTACCTTACTTATGACAAAAATAATAATACGCAATTTTCCAATAAACGGAATATATTGTTTTAAACTTTCATGGTCACTAACATTTTAGTAATATGAGTTATTAACGGGATTGTTACCATGTACCTTAGTTTTTGCGAGTTTCCGATATTTTGGCACTTTTGCAAGCGCCATGATCACGGAGTAACTGATCAGTTACTATGTTATTCATGTGTTTTTCTTTCGGCACTGTTGCAAGCGCCACGATTATGGAGTAACTCATCTCGGAGATCAGTTACTCCGTGGTCATGGCGCTTGCTAAAAACAAGGTACATGGTAACAATCCCGTAAATAACTAATATTACTATAAACGGAATCTTTGTAGTTAGGGAATTCTGGTTCATAAATGTAGTCACTTAGCAATGACTGTTTCTTATAAATTTAATCCTACGATTTACCCTTGCCTACATGCATCGTGATGCTTCTTGATATACGAATCACAGATTAATTTGTATCATATTTGTAATGGGTAATACTTGGGATAAAAAATAAATATGGGATAAAAATAATACTTGTACGGATTAAGCCGCACATTGAACGCATAATAAGTAGGTAAACACACAGCGGCTACTTCAACAAACACCTTTATAATATAAGTATTTCTGACAGCCCTCTGTGCAGAGCCTGCCTGGAGGAGGAGGAGACGAGCGCCCATGTTCTGCTGGAGTGCAGAGGCGTTGCAAGACAGCCTAGAAGCCAGTAGAAGCCTGCAGCAACATCCGGGGACTGCTGAGCTTTCTGGAGGAGCTGGGATGGCAGGACTAATGCCAATCCCCACGCAAAATAGGCACTGGGTGTCGAGTTGCGGAAACAGCCCGCCGTACTACTAAAACTAAGACTAAGACTAAGACACGCCAGCAATATGATCCGCTGCGCGACTTATCTCTTATCTATTAGACAAGTCCGTCAGTCCGTCCGTCCGTCCGTGGTGCTGTTTCAGCGGCCAAACCGTAAGAGATAGATACAGAGAATGTTTAAGTTATAAGTTAAGAATAGTCTGATAAGACTACAAACCGGATGTGAGTAACGTAGCACTTCCGGTTTTCGAGAAATCACGTGATTTCTATTTCAAACGAAACCACACAAAATCTCCGAAGTTCTCAATTAATTAATTTTTTTTTTTTTGGTGAACATTTGGTTCACTGGTTTGCTAGTTACATTATAATTCCTTAATTTCATTGTGTCGTAAAAATAAAATATCGAATCTATATAATTAGTGTCTATCCGGTAGTCTTACCAACCGCGCGTACTCTTACCTTTTCACCACACCTAAACCATTCTTTTACCATACTTTAACTTTAGTTTTCCTGTGTATTTTATAGACTTTGTTGTTGTAGTGTAAATTATCTCAATAAACTCTTATGCCCGTATTATAGAAAGATTCTCAGTGTTTGATCTAGTCTTGAGCATAGTTATTTACCAGAGATTACCCAGAACTCAAATAAAAACATTAGTTCCACCTCTTCGCACGACGGTATTGGGTTCAAGTTCGTTTGCCCCTAGAGTAAGTAGACTTCTAAATTCTTTGGATCAGTCTATAGATATTTATGCTGTTAGTCTCAATGCATTTCGTCAGCACTTGCAATTGACCACGTTTTAGTATGTTTTTTTTTTATGTTATAGGGGGCATACGAGCAGACGGCTCACTTGATGGTAAGTGATCACCGTCGCCCATGGACACTTGCAACACCAGGAGTATCACAAATGCGATGCCGGCCTTTAAGGAAGGAGTACGCTCTTTTTTTGAAGGTTCTTGGGTCGTATCGGTCCGGAAACACTGCTGGCGACAACATATTCCACAGTTTTGTCGTACGTGGTAAAAAATTTCGACAAAAACGCACGGTTGTGGATAGCCACGTATCAAGATGATGGGGATGAAATTTTTGTCGCGATGTACGATGGCGAAATGCAGCAGCTGGAATTAATCCGAACAATTCCTCAGAACACTCCCCGTGATAAATGCGATAGAAGATGCAGAGCGAAGCTACATCCCTACGCAAAGCCAAAGGATCAAGCTGATCGGAAAGGTCCTGGTCGTCGACGATTCGAGCCGCTCGGCACTGGATGCGATCCAAAGGGAGAAGCTGGTACTGGGGTGCCCCTGCCCAAAGATGAGAGCAGTACTCCATGTGAGGCCGAACCTGTGCCTTATAAAGCTGCAGTCGGTGGGCCGGTGTGAAGTACATTCTCGATCTATTGAGCACACCAAGCTTCTTAAAGGCCAATTTGGCCTTGCCCTCTAAATGTTCCCGAAACTGGACGTCGCTCGATATGTCAACGCCAAGAATTCCAATACTAGCTGAGGCAGTTAGAGGAGTGTTCTCGTTTTTTGTGTTTTTGCGGTGAACGCGCATACTTGTGTCTTCGTAGGGTTAAATTGGATTAGATTAAGTCGGCCCCTTAATAATTTATTTATTTCCTTCTTGCAATTGCCATTAACAAGTCGGGACAAAAGGTGGGTAGTTGTACGCTCACCGTATGCATTGTTTGCGCGCGGCTCGCAAAGCCGATTCTTAGCTGTGGCCCGAGTGTATACAGGTTCTTAGCTGTGGCCCGAGTGTATACAGGATGTGCAATTGGTATTTTTAAAGAATTGTTAAAAAACTGCTCTTTGAGTAAAGCATATTGAATCTGCATATGTATTGGTAAGGTTTTACAATGTTTGAAAATGCCATTTATATTATCCCGGTTTATATTTTTAATATTTTTAGAAACTATAGTTTTAAGTATTTTTAATTAGGGTCTTCGTAGGGTTAAATTGGATTAGATTAAGTCGGCCCCTTATAATTTATTTATTTCCTTCTTGTTGATATTATGTAGCTTTAAAAATTGGCAGAATTTTGTAAATGTCTTATTTTAATGTTCTTTTAATGTTACTGGTAATTATTAACTTTGCATGTGGTGTTTACCTTTAATAATTTGTGCTTTTAGCTATAGTACTATCGCTGTAATATTTACAATGTATAATTGTAACAATTTCTGGTAAACCTACTAAATAAATACTTAGTTAGAAAGGGATGTATATAGCACATAGCGACATCCCTTCCTAACTGTACTCAAGTAAAGATCAACACTTAGTTGTCATTCTGTAATACGGACCTTAGTAATTGTTTCCGGTGACTTTCTATTTATCAATCCCTTCTCTAAAGTTCTCCGTACAGTTTTATTATTATTATTATTCATTTATTCAATCAAATCAATTACATTTTTGATATACAATGGCTGTATCTAAAAAACCCTTAAACATGGGTTTATCTGTCTACAGCGATTCGCTCTAACAAATATTTTTTAAGTTTATGTTTACAATTATCTTTCATATACAATTCTTGAATACTGGGGGCATTTCATTTAGAAATTTAGGAATAACATATTTTAGTGTTCTCGAACCATATACATTGTTGGTTTTCGGTAGGAGATATTTTTTATAATTAAGGTTACGCAAGTATTTTGGACGATGATGAGTCTGCAGATTATGAGCACTGTTATATTCTGTTAAAACACAAAATTTGACTTTATCATATACACTCAACACTTTACAATGGTTAAACAACTCACCATAATTTTCTTTATATTTATTTTTAATATATTTTGGAACAATAGTTTTTAAGATTCTTATTTGTAATCTGTATATATCTTTCAAATATGTATAATATGTCAAACCATAACTGCTCAAGCCATAGCCAATAACTGAGTCAGCTAAGGCCATATACATTAATCTGAGGGTTCTGTATGGAAGCTTATATTTAAGCACAGCAAATTTGCTTAGAATAGACCTTAATTTCGAACATACGTAATTTTTATGATATCCCCAGTTGAATCTATTGTCGATAATAAGACCAATATACATATGACTTTCTACTACCTCTAAAGTTGGACATGAGCAAACATATGTATCACTATGCAGGCATTGATGACTGTGAGCCAGGATTGTCGGTGTATCAAGTGTCCTGTTCTGCGATGAGCGTATGTGAATTATTTTTGTTTTTTGCCTATTTATCACCAATCCTACATCATGTGCCCACTTACATAACTGATCAAAGCTTTCCTGCATATCGATTTGTGCAAGATTTATGTTCCTGTTGGCCACCAGTAGACATGTATCATCTGCGAATTGGTAAACATGACCCCTCTTTATGACATTACACATGTCATTGACATATAATAAATACTCGGTAGGGCTTATATCGATCCCTGTGCCGTGCCTTGATGTGTTGGCATTAATTCACTGTAATTGTTAGCAATTTTTACTGTATTATATCGGTTTAAGTGATAGTTTTTAATAAGCTTTAAGAAGGGGCCCTGTATACCACTCCGCGACAACCTGTCAAAGAGGACTTCATAATTAAAAACATCAAACGCCTTGCTAAAGTCAATAAAGGTTACAAACACATGCATTTTACAATTAAGAAAATCATTGACTTGATTTGAAAAAGTACGGAGAAGTTGCGTGGTACTTTTATTTCTTTGGAATCCATATTGCTTAGGATTAATGATATTATTATTAATTATGTATTTATTAAGTTGATTGCTCAGATATCTTTCTATTATTTTGTCAATGCACGAGAGTATAGTGATAGGTCTGTAATTGTCGTAATCAGTGCGACAACCTTTTTTATAAATAGGACGTATTACGTACTGGTCTAGTTAGAAGAAACAAATCAATAACGGTATCTCCCATACCCAAGCGAGGATATTGAGATTTACTCGAGCGCGGCAGATTAACATACGGGGGGCAACTTTGCACCTAAAGAAGTACTCCGACCAGACCTGGGGGTCTACTCTATTTCAACGAAAAACGAAATTTCGATAGAAATTCGCACGTTCCTTACTCTGATTCTTTTTCATTTCGAAAATTCGTTCGTCCGTAAATAGTTTGACAATTAAATTCTGCAAACCTACTCTAATTCACAAAAATTTCAAACTAAAAGTTGAATTTGACAGATAATTGATCGAAATTTTAACCTCAAATTGACGAAATAAGCCTAAAAATGCTTGCAAGAGTATTTTTAATGAAGGCTGCTTAGTTCGAGGAACATTTTTAGCGTGTAAAATTACAAAATAAACCATTTTTTTATTATTTATTGTAATTCCAATACTTCAAAGTATTAAACCACAACTTTAGGTTGACATACAATAGATTGTATCACCTCTACAAATTAGTCGGCTAACACTGTCAAAGAAGGTTCTTTCAATGTCATCAATATGTTTCCAAATAAAAAGCGTAATCTCAAAAATGAAGTGAGAAAAAGAACTCACAAACTTGACTCATTCCATTTGTTCACGAAAACTGTTTTTGATTCCGAACTTTATGTGCCTTTTCGAAAATGAAATAGAGTAGAGTCAGTGGCGAAAGGAGATTGCTCAGCTTCCTGTATGGAAGCTGAGCAATATTGTATAATATATTTACTTTAAAAAGGACTTTTAATTTTACCGGTTTGGAAAACATACGAATCATTTTTAATGGCTATGGGTGTAGTAACATTCAGCCAATGTCTGATCGAAGTTGTTTATATAACATAAAAACAAATCTATTTTGTAAAGATCGATAAAATAAATCATTTTTTATTACACTGTGGCATTAATATCCACAACTATATTATCATTTTCACTAGATGCAAATGTGCCCAGACAATTATTATAGATGGTAGGCGACATCATAAAGTCTATTATAAGCCATACATTTTTCGCCAAACACCTCCATAAACACATTCTAATATCTATCTATGGGCCTACGTTCCCTGACTATAAATTAATAAATAAATAAAATTATACGGTGTGATACACTAAAAATCTAAAATATGGTTATCTTAAAAACATAACAAAAATAATGAAGCTACTGAATATATGGCTATAGAACCTAAATCTCTTTGCTTTCTTTGGTTAACGAGAGTTTAAAAATTCTCTGTAATCTGTGGCTCATTCACAATCATCACACAGTTTCTGTCACAGAGTACCTTATTATAACCGGAAATGACACCTGATTTTAAAAGTTACTCTTGTAAATTAACTTTAAAAACAGGCAACTATCTGTTAATCTACAGACTCTATATATCTGAATCTAATCCATAATTTCGGTACTTGGCTTGATTTCCCTATTTTACTATATAACTTATTTGTTTTTTATTATTTTAATATGTTCAGTGTATATGGTTTACAGAAGTTCTCAGGGGTGGCCGTCAATAATATTCGTTTCTACAGTAATTTATATATAATTTCGAATCTAGGAAACAATTTTTCATGATTATTGGTCTTTAGGCCAAATATGTCTGGAAGCTGAGCAATCTCCTTTCGTTTCGGAGAAAGAGAGTAGAGCTCCTGAGCTTTCTATGTAGGGCCGACTGTCTAGAGCTGGTTTTCCCTTTCAAAAGATTCGTTTGTTTTCTGAGCGGTTCGTGAGCTCGCATTATCATGAAGGAGGATTTAATCGCCGTTTCGGGTTACCTCTACGGTTTGTTTTGCCATAGATTATTATCCGAACTTCGGGTAGAGACTTCAAAAGGTTCTCGGTTCATTTGTGGGTCAAGGTATATGTTACTATAATAAAATACCAAAAGAAATAATTTATTTTCCTTTTAATAAGTTTAAAGTGTGTATAAAAACATGTCTCCTTAAAAAAGGTTACTATACTGTTAAAAGATTTCATGAATGATAAGGCATCTTAGGCTTAATAGACTAAGTTGTTTTACTTTGCTAATTTGGTTGAAAATTGTTTAATCGCCACTTCTTAATTTAAAAATATGTAGTGCCTAACTATACTTAACTTTTATTAATTAATAATATTAATGTGATGAAAGTTGACATCAACACATGTTTTCAATTTTTGATGTCATCTTTCAATTGACGACTATGTATGAAACAAAACAGGGAGAAAAAAATAGCCCTTGCTGAGTTTCTTGCCGGTTCTTCTCAGTACAAGATCTCCCGCCGTAGATTTACGAACCGATGGCGTAGCGTTTGACTTTCACAAGAGCTTGTAACAGCCTAAACTGAATAAATGGGATTGAGTTTGAGTTAGAGTTTGACAAACCGTTGTATACCAATTAGCGGTAAGCGTACCCCGTTCTGCTAAGGAAACTGTGACAACATATCCTATTAAATAAAACTAGTTTTTACGGGTTAATGCACGAAACTTTATTTATTTATTGACGTTTCGCAGCCTTTTCAGGTCTGCATCGTCAGAATAAAGATTTAAAAAAAAAAAACATTATTCTGACGATGCAGACCTGAAAAGGCTGCGAAACGTCAATAAATAAATAAAGTTTCGTGCATTAACCCGTAAAAACTAGTTTTATTTAATGAGTGATGTGCGTGAAAACCTAAGAAACAAATAACATATCCTATTTTCGAGACCAACGAGGCGACCCTTTTCTTCGAAACGCTGCGAGAGCGGAGAACTTTTGTTGGCTTGATCTCACATGCGAAGACCCAGACAGTCGACTGATACTTTCTTTCCGGCTCGTATGAATTTATTCATGATTCATCACCCGAGACGATATTTTATACAGCATTTAACTTTCCTCCGTTGAAGCGTAGCAGAGTAGACCGGCACTGATTGAGACGAGCCGTCTTTTGCTCTTCCAACCAGTTTCGGGGTGCTCAGCGGGAAACTAGCTTTCTCGTACCCAGTTCGCTATGTGTAGTAGTTTGAATTGCAATCATACCAATCCCTAAAGTAGCCCGAATCTGCTCATATGTAATATGTCGGTCTTCCTATATCCTTCAGCACATAACAGCGACAATTACTTGCGTAACTGCTGTTTTGCTGCACTGTCTGTGGCAGATCTGATTGTATCTTTAAGGTAGTCCACTGGTTCAATGTTAACAATTTATTACTTAATGAAGGAAAAACGAAATGTATGAAATTATTTTAATTATTACCTAATGTAAAACAGGTAAAAACCAGTGTGAATGTAAAGGATAGGAATGTGGGCCTTGTAGACACCACAGTATTCTTAGGGATAACTTAACATTCTAAGCTTCAATAGGGCCCACATATTGATAAATTGTCAAATAGACTTAGCACTGCAGCACATGCCGTAATGAAGATATGCCAGTTAACGTATGTAGATACGGCCAGATTAGTGTACTTTAGTTATTTCCATAGTGTAATGTCGTACGGAATTTTATTGTGGGGAAATGCCGCCGACATTCAAACTATTTTTGTGCTGCAGAAGAGAGCTAGCTATTCGATCAATTTATAATCCTAAAGTTAAAGAATCATTAAGAGATAAGTTTAAAGAATTTGGAATAATGACCGTCGCATCACAATACATATACGAAAATTTATTACTTGTAAGAAAAAATATTAATTTGTTTCTTAAAAACAGTGATATTCACACAATGAATACAAGAAACATAAATAAACTAACTTTACCTGCTACTAGGCTTCACAAAATTAATAATTCATTTAAAGGTCTTTGTGTTCGCTACAATAAAGTCCCAAACAATATCCAAGAGTTAGCCATAAATAAATTTAAAGATATTATAAAAAAAGCACTTATTAAAAAAGCTTATTACAAAGTGTCTGATTATATTACAGACAAAAATGCTTGGGTTTGAACTGTTCCAATCATTCCAACAGGTTTTCTATATTAAATAAATCATAATTGTATTGACGTTGTAACAACATAATGATTTGTAAATGTTGTTACATTAGACTTTTAATGTTGTGGAGTTTTTTTCGCTCGTTTTTCTCCGCAGCTAAAAAATATGTCCATAACGAGTGGTAGGGAAAAAATTTTTTGGACGATTCAAAAGAGTTGTTCTATACATCTAATTTGAATAAAGATATATTGATTTCTGATTTTGAGATAGGTTGGATAAAATATTTACCTTTGAGTTTGACGCTTCCCTTTGTTCCTCGGCTTCGATTTCCAAGCCAACAGCATTTTTTTTCCTATATAATTAAATATATTATTTAACTAGAGGCCCGCCCTCGCTTCGCTTCGGTGTAGAGCTGAAGTGTAGACTACAGTTTTTGTTCTCAGGCTTGTATTATACACAATGACATTCATCTATGATTCTAAATAAAACTAGTTTTTACGGGTTAATGCACGAAACTTTATTTATTTATTGACGTTTCGCAGCCTTTTCAGGTCTGCATCGTCAGAATAACCTAAGAAACAAATATCTATGATTCTTCTTATACCTGCATGCAAAGTCTCAGCCCGATCGGTTTAAAATTGACAAAGTTTCATACAAACTTCCCTATTTTATCCCCTTGAGGGTAGAATTGATCAAAACCCTTTCTTAGCGGATGCCTACGTCATAACATCTACCTGCATGCCAAATTTCAGCCCGATCCGTCCAGTGGTTTGGGCTGTGCATTGATAGATCACTATGTCAGTCAGGCAGTCACCTTTGAGTTTTATATAAATAGATTTCAATTTCTCTTTCCATTATCTACTTCCATAAACTTAAAGTTTCCGTTACAATCGATTCCATTGAAATTATTGCCGGTATAGTTTCAGTATTTTTGCTTTGCACCAATTTTCTCTGCGGGGTTGGCATTAGAATTGTGTTTTGTAATAGTATTTGTCTCCTTTCACTGCTCCTCTAGTCTACCTCAGAGCACAGGGGAAAAAAGAAAGAAAACAAAAAATAAAGATAATGTTATATATTTTTTTTTTTTTTTTATAATTATATTTTACTAACTGATATCATAAAAAAATGGCTTAATAAAAAATCTAAGCATTCCAAAGGCTTCCATCTAAAAGACGAAAGGGAAACGGTGGCACCACGGAGAAGGCAGCATATCCTTGCACTGCCTATTACTCGCACTAACGCGCTACATTCGCAGCATTTAATCACACCTTAACCTTTGTCAGGGGCGTTTTTTTTTATTGAGTATGTATGTTGTTGGTCGCAAATGACCTTTACAGCATCACCAGGTTTGGAGACGGCGAGATCCTAAGGGGACCTCAAGCCGAGAATTGGCGAGTGCCTCTAGAGGTTTTCCAGGCGGATTGTATAGCCCCACGGGGGGAGTCTCCTCTCCGTCTGGAGCCTTTAGACCACTCGAACCTGAGGGGGTCGGCTCAACTAGAGGGCGTCTCTGAGACTCGGACCTCGGCTCTAGTTAGCCGTTGTCGTGGGGGGCGCGGAAAAACGCCCAGGTGCATACTGTACCTGGTATAGCGTATCGTGTGTAGACCGGGTCTTCGCACTCTTATCCTACGGGTGCGGTGTCTGCCTAATGCTAAGCTAGTGTAAGTATGCTAGCTGTGTAGTGTTGGTGTTTGTGGCTAGTGTGGGAGGAGTCGGAGGCGCTTTGGCGCGGGCGATTTCGTCGTCGGGGTACTTTAAGACGTGCCTAGGCCGACGGAATCGGAGGGATCTTTGAAGACCCGAAGAAGACCAGTTGTAACATATCTACAGCTTTTTAGGGTTCCGTATTTTAATGATTTTAAAGTAAAAAAAGGTGGCAATTCAAAATAAAAAAAGCTTTTGGTATAAAAATTCTATAATTTATACAGTAAAACTCGTTTAAGACGATTTCACAGGGACTCAACCAAAAACGCGTCTTAAGCGGGAAAGCGTATTATGCGGGATTGCGGGATAGGGAAATTTCAAATGTAGGTATTGAGGTATTAAATGTACAATATTTAAGAATTATGTATATTATAAAAAATGCAGTGTATTATTATTTATTATTACGTTATTTAAATTAATCACTTCTTTTAGTTTGTCAAAAAGATTTTGAGGCATTAGCAATTAGAAGATTTTAACTTTTGCAGTGTGTCTTCACTTTGATTCAAAGAGGTTACATAGCGTCTTAAATCATTAACTGTTGATAATTCCTGAGCGTGTGACAAAATCGGAGTTGACTCATCTTCTTCTTGGTCTTTATCATTTAGGGTCTTTTCTTGCGTGTTATTCACATTCTCATTGAATTTTATGCTGCCGCAAGAGGTAATATGTGTGGTACGTGTTTTTTTTTATTTATTGAAGTTATACTTCTTTAGGCGCGTTATGAAAAAATGATGAGAGTGAAATTTTAAGATGCGCGCGCATCACTGTAACACAAAATTTTAACAGCATGAAGTTGGTCGCTTTAGCGACCAACTTCATGCTGTTATTGTGTTTACCGCACATTAAGAAAATCTACCAACAAAATAGAAATAGAATCTCTATTTAGTGGGTGCTAACGACTGCATTGTGAAGGCCTATCAAAAGTATTTATTAATCTGGAACAACGGAACCAAACTCTTGACCATTGGTGTAGTAGAACCAAAAACCACATCTTTATTTTTTGTAATAAAGTAACAGTTATAGGTATTCATATTTATAATATTTATCCACATGTTTCTAGTTTGTATATTCGGAATACGTGTTTGAGTTTCATACAAGTGCAAATCACATATGTTCTAATAAATTATATTCAGTAGCGATTTTAATAGAATATTTTGATTATTTATTTATTTTTTCAAATTAAAACTGAACTTTATTGACTGTGTCCTTTTCCAGACTTTTTATTAATTTATTGTAATTAATTATTTGCATGCAATTAAAAACTAATTTTAAACGATGCCAAAGAAGGATAACTTCTCACGCGCCTACATAAGTACACGCACTCATTTTTTTATAAAGGTACATTAAACAGCCAAAGGCCAGAAAAATGTACACAGCTGACTAACATAAGCAAACCATAGTTACCGAAAAGAAAACATAAAAATAAAGAAATAGTCTTCAATCCTAAGTGATGAATCAAAGCGGGCGAAAGGAATGAAAACTTGATATAACCAGAGAAAAGTCTCTAATTGGGTACGAGTCTAATAAGCATTCATGTATCTGCAATCAACCAAAATGAAATAAAAACATGCATAAAATAAAATAAATATGTACATGTATACATATATATTTAAAAATTACAAGGGAACTTGTTATTTATTGTTTTGGCGATTTAGGCGTATTAAGCGGGATGACGTATCGTATTAAGCGATCGAATGACGCTTAATGGCGTATTATGCGAGAAATCGTATTAAGCGTGACTTTATTAAACGGGTTCTACTGTAGTTCATGATAGCTAATAATAAAAATAAAACCATAATAATATAAATCATAATAATCATAATTGGCCATTAACACGAGTAACAGAACTGTTAATCTACGAAAGACAATACGAAACGAACTTTACCGTTTACAGGCCTACAAATATACAGGGTGTTACAGAATTCCGAAATAAAATTTGTAGGTATGTATTCCGAAATAAAAATTTGTAGGTATCTGAGCGGGGCGCAGGGGCGTCTGGGGGAGAGAGGGGGGTTTGTTTAGGTAGTAGTAATCGTACGCATTTATAGGGTTGTCATAGGCAGGTGTAAAACGATATTTTTATTAATTTAATTAGAAAATAAAAGTGGTCTGAAAGGCGTCAAACTTTCGTAGGTAATTCTAGAAAAGGAACACAACCAAACCCTAAAGTTTTATTTCGGACTTTTGTCACACCCTGTATAAAGATGAAAAAAAATTTTGAGCTTTCCAAACCGAAAATAGACCAATACAGAATTTTCATCATCATCATCATCAGCCTATTAATGTCTCCACTGCTGGGGCACCTGCCTCCCCTATGGATGGAATAGGGAGATTGGGCCATGATCCATCAGCCGGAGCCAACAGCTAAACGTGCTTTCCGAAGCAGAGGAACTCGATATAGAAGATTCAATTCATTTATTCCATTAAACAATATAATTGTGTTGGAAATAGTAATAATACAAAATAAAAGTAGACATAAATAAAATTACAAATTATTGAAAAAAATACAAACACACTATGTCAAATTGGATAAAATTCATAAAAAGAAACATGTCAACCTAATCCTGTCTCATAAATTCGTCAACACTGTAATAACATTTCTTCAAAAAGAAGTCCCTCAATTTGTTTTGAAAAGATTTGTAGTCAATAATCGATTTCAAACTGATTGGAAGCCTATTAAAAATTTCTTCCGTCTGGTACACTCGCGGAAAGACCCGCTCTGTCACCCATAATGCCATAATCGCTTGCGGTAGCGCCGTAGTAAAAATTCATTCATAGACATGTAATTATCGCTGTCTTACTTTTTCGTACAGCCACGGTAATAATATCATACAGTATTCTATCTTCATACAAACGGTCGGATAGCGAGTCATACCTACGCCACTCGAGTACGATGTGCTCTCGGCGGGCACCCAGTCGCGAATGCGCCGCCGCGCCGCAACGACGACCGAACGGTCTGAATTGTTTTTTATGCAGTTAGCCGTGCTTAAACGTGCGTTTTGTATTGTAAATATTTGATTTAATTAAGTAGATACCTACATAATTTAGTATGGAAAAGAACAAACGACGATCAATATCGTACAACAGCACAATTGCTGTTTTTGGTTGCTTGAACTCTTCAATAACACACCCAGAGATATCATTTTTTAAATTACCTGAAATATTGGAAAGATGTCTTACCTTTATAGAATATTTTTTATATACCTATCTACTAGTACGTTATTTGTTTCTAATATTTAGGTATTTCGGTTTTTCCATCGGGCAAAATATCTGGAATAATATATAAATTATAAGTGGTTAGGATGAAAAAAGAGACAAACGAGTAATCTATCTACACTCGCGTTAAAAACAAAACTACATAAAATACTGTAGGCGGGCGGCCCTACCGCGTGCCAACGCAGCGCTCGGTGTAGGCATTTATTTTCAAGGACAGGGCGGAGTTACAATACTGTATAGATAATATTACCGTGGTATAGCGCTGTCGCGATCACGATGCGGATGACAAATTGCAACTAAAACAAATGCAATTCAATTCAAAGCAAAAATTCAATGCAAATAGACGCGAAGGCGGGGCGTAGTAAAAACTACTGTAGAAAACCGTTCAAAGCATTTTGTTCGCCAAGTGACAGAGCGCAAAATTCCGCGATAGTACCTATAGCTATGTTTAACAACCTTAAGTTTAGGTTCGGTCAGATGTGGTAGATCCTTTCTGCGTGTTTTCAAACGCCTTCTAACGTCTATTGGCGTTTCAAAGGTTTCAGAATTTTTTGCTAAATTGCACAAAACTGTGAATTAATAAAGACAAGGGACGGTTAAAATCTTCAATTTCACAAAATATTCTCTACATGATTCCTTCCCATTGTGAAATACGGACTACAGTTCTGATAGCTCTTTTTTGTAACACAAAAGCTCTCTGTATTGCATAACTTAACATAAGAAGGAGATAGAAAGCCTCTCTTGAGTTTGTTTCGCCGGTTCTTCTCAGAAAGGTCTCCCAAGTTTGGAACCGGTGGTAGTTTACGGTATTTAGGGTCAAATAAATAAACTCAAAATTACAAAAAAGAATTTTAAATAAAATACTTTATTCAGTAAATTAAATAATAAATTCATACTTAGACACTAAAACTTTAAAAATCGAACAATGAAATAACCAAACGCTCAATAAAAGTCTTTCGAAGGTAGCTCGACAAATTGAATAAAAGTTTGATTCTGACGACGTAGCCTGTAAATGCTGCGAAACGTCAATAAACAAATAAAGTTTCGTGCATTAACCCGTAAAAACTAATTTTATTTATATGAATTGCCCCAAAACTTTTAACGTGCCTTCCGAAGCGCGGAGGAACTCGAGATAGAAGATTTTTAGTCACCCATCCAATGACCGACCACTGCGAAAGTTGCTTAACTTAAACGATCGCAGCCTCTCAACGCTCAACTCCTCCTCTCAAACAAAATATTACTTACTTGTATTGATAATCACGGCTAGGTTACTTATTATCTTCGTCCGCCCCTTTCTATGTACGCTGGATGATTTTAAATGCTTTGATCGGTGAAACGTGACGGGCGTGCCAGGAGCATAATCCTTTCGATACATTCAGACCTATGTCTGACGTATGAAAGGCTTAAACCGAACCCATTACTGTATGAAATTCTTATAATTTCAGATAGATTAAAGAAAATCGTGTCTTTGTCAGTAAGTAAGGTTCCAGGGCTCTACGAGTGATATTTTAACCGGTTTCAAAAATACCGGTAAATAAAGGTTAATACCGGTTTCGTTAGTAGCGCGTCCGGAATGAAAGCGGTACCTAAAACCTTAATAAACCGGTTTAATCCAGAGGGACACGTGCACGCGTCGGCACCGCTTGAAGTTTGTTTTCTTCGAACTAATCAAGTCACAACTTGTTAATGCTGAGAGATTGATGCATTTATTGACACGTTTGCTAGCGTCTAGTGAGTCAAGTTATTCATTTTGTAGTTGTGTATTTATTTCAGACGTCAGTAAGAGTGAAAGAAACCCTTTAAAATCCGCGAAATTGATTCAAAACCAATTTGATTTCGCTTTTTAGGAAAACCGTTTTTTTTAAGGTTAAGAGACAGACAGAGGTTGTCGCCGCACACGGGCCACACGCCACAGCCACAAACGCCGCCACGAGAAGCTAGAAGCGACTACTAAAGTGGCTGAAGCGCGCGACAGCGGCCGACTAAGGTAAGGGAGAGAGGGGTGGGGGATCGCGCGAGTGACGTGTGGCGGCGTTTTGTATCGGCGCATTAAGTGGCCGGTGCGAGCCACAAGAAGCGAGCACCGACAGCGTGAGGCGAGTCCATATAAAATGTATGAAAACTACAAGAAATATGCCGGTGGCGGCGTTTTGTGGTTGTGGTCGGTGGCCCGTGTGCGGCGACACTTAGTAAGGTTCTAGTGCTCCACGCTTAGATTAAAACAAAAACGGTAGATAAGGTACGCTCATACTAGCATCAAATAAAATATATAATTATGTATGTATATATATATATACTAGCTGACCCAGCGAACTTCGTACCGCCCTAAAGAAATAGGGGTTGTCCAGCGGACAAAATTGTGAATCTAAACCATTCTCAGATCCCCTTGAACACACACAAAAAATTTCATCAAAATCGGTCCAGTCGTTTAAGAGAAGTTCAGTGACATACACACTCACAGAAGAATTATATATATAAAGATTTTTCTGAGTGTGTATGCTGTTGGTCGCAGATGACCTTTACAGCGTCACCGGGTTTGGGGACGGCGAGATCCTAAGGGGACCTCAAGCCGAGAATTGGCGAGTGCCTCTAGAGGTATTCCAGGCGGATGGCATCTCCCCACGGGGGGTTTCCTCTCCGTCTGGAGCCTCTAGACCACTCGATCTTGAGAGGGCGGGTCAACTAGAGGGCGTTTCTGAGACTCGAACCTCGGCTCTAGTTAGCCGTTGTCGTGGGGGGCGGGGAAAAACGCCCAGGTACGTATCTGTACCTGGTATAGCGTGTCGTGTGTAGACCGGGTCTTCGCACTCTTATCCTACGGGAGCGGTGTCTGCCTAACGCTTAGCCAGTATGCAAGTATGCTAGCTGTGTAGTGTTGGTGTTTGTGGCCTGTGTGGGAGGAGTCGGAGGCTTCAAATAAAATATGATCCGACTCAACTACTTAAGCAACTCTCACTGTATAATATAAATATTCAATCGAGCGAGCGAGACAGAACTATACGTCTCAACGCAGCGTATTGTTCTTTTTTTGATAACAAAATGGCGATTACATAAATAACACTCATGACAAACCTTGATTTAAAAAAAAAATGTTTTTACAGTACGAAGAAAAAGTGTTCGCGAGGCATTTGTTATTTGATTTTGAACTATTTGTGTTCTTTATAAAAAGGCATTGTTTTATCTTCATAACCCTGAATATACGAAATATTATTATAATGAGTGCACATGCAGCGTGTTTGAATGTCCAATTGTGACTAAAGCGAATTGTGGTCATACACCACAATTTAAGCGGATCACTTTTCAGCCGTGCGGGCCGTATCTTCCCTTATTGTTTTAATCTAAGATGCGATGAAATATTTTTTGTGCTAGGTAATCTATTGTATTGACTATAAAGAACCTGTAAAAATAGTTGTGAGCTTGGTAAATAAATAAATAACTTAATCAGACTTATTTCAGATTACCTTGCTACTTTGACTACGACAAATCTAACAGAAAATATTAGTAAGGAGATTGGGCCATGACCCACCACGCGGTCCCAGTGCGAATTGGCGGGTGCTAACGAGTGCAGATGCAGCCGGGAGCAACGGCTTAACGTGCCTTCCGAAGCACGGAGGAACTAGAGATAGAAGATTTTTGGTCACCCATCCAATGACCAACCACTGCGAAAGTTGCTTAACTTCAACGATCGCAGCCGAACGCGCTAACCACCTGCGCCATCGAGCTCCTCATTATTATTAGTTTCATGTAATGACAAGATACTAGAAGAGGTTGATTGTGCTCCTTTTTTGGGCATTCTAATTGATGATAAATGTTCTTGGAAAATGCGTTGACCGCGTGACCCGCCAATCCGCACTGAGCCCGCGTGGTGGGTCATGGCTCAATCTCCCTATTCCATCCATAGGGAAGGCCTGTGCCCCAGGAGTGGGGACATTAATAGGCTGATGATGATAATGATGTTCTTGGAAACCCCACATCGATAACTTATGTAGTAAGCTAAATAAATTTTCATATGTACTATGGCGACAGTTGAAAGTTACAAACTGCTTTAAAGGCTTATTATGGGTATGTGGCTTCTAATATTAGGTATAGCATTTCAGTATGTGCCAATGAGGGCTATCGCGTCTGAAACCGCCGCTAGAGGCGCTTGTGTTGCGTGAGGTCTCCGAAATGTCAAATGTTATAGCTTGCGGGTTGACTACGCGGTTTTTTTCTAATTAAAATAATAGTTGTGAATATTTGGTAATAAATCAGACTTATTATGGCAAATATGAGTTACGTGTCAATGATTGTCAGTTATTTAAAAGCGGAGCTGAGAAAAAATATTGTCCTTCTTTTTTCCGAACAAAACGGGACTGTGCAACAATGTGGCATGGGCGATTATGTTTAAGATACGATTCTTTTGTATTAAAATGTAAACTTTGATATCACGAGCGTGTTTACTAACTTTAAAAGTTACACTTCAGGACCTCACTCAACAGTGGCGCCATCTGGTGAGACAAAAAACGATAGCCCTCATTCAGTCAAAGTACAAAGAGTTTTTATAGCACAAAAACAATATTTATAGAATTTAGAATATTATCTGTGACAATTTAATATATTTTTAAAATTTGTGTATTTGTGAAAACTAATATGGATCTTTTTACAACTAAAAAGACTGTATGTGGTTCACCTTTCCATTATATGTAATTGAGTTGCAAGCTGAAATTTTTGTCACGCAAAGTATTAACTATTAAAAACACGTACACGAAATCTTTTTTGGCGGAAACGAATAGAACTCGAGAAAAAAATTATTGAGAATTAATATTTTTGTAGGTTATGAGTCAATTTTGACAACATTTTTTTTTTCGCAATTTTCATGATCAGTGCTGCCATTTTTTATGCAAAAATAACATGTTTCTCGCAGTCTATGGTAAATATAAGTTTATTATGTTGGTACTATTGTCAAAATGTGACAATTTACCGCCATTAATGAGATCTGTCAGTCAGTGTTTGTGTGTGTGTTTGTTTTGTGAAAAATTTGTTAATAGACTTTTTCTACAGAAAAATCAAATATCACCTCTAGGCGCTGGAAGTACAGATTTACCTTTAAAACTCCTCTAATTTTTTATAATTATCATTTCTGTAAAAAAACGCCGGGAGGGGGGGGGTTACCCTTCCCTCTGAGGGGTCTTCCCTAATACCTATCCCCCTGAAATTCCACTACATATAACAGATTTTATGAATTTTTAGGTTAGGTAAAAAAAAAAACTGCATATCCGCCAAAAATCATTTATGGCGGGGGGGTCGGGGGGAGCCCCCCCCCCCTACAAATTACCCCGAAATTCAATTACATATAATGGAATTAAGTACCCTGTATGTAATTTCGTGATAAGATTTCCTATTAAGTTGGAATTAACTATTGCGAGAAATAATATTTACAAAAACAGTACGTATTTTATGTCTGTGAAAATATTTAATAACATACCAGAGGACATTTAAATATTTCCACTAAGATTATTTAAGTCTCGGTTACGAAAATGGCTACAGATTAAATGGTTTTATTCTGATTTTTAGCACAGAAGCATACTTAATTTGTTATTTATCTTAGGTACTTTACGCGATTTTCAATTTTGTAAACACTAACTAAGTTTATAATTCTATGAACATTTAAATTTGATATGAATATACAATTTAATGTATGAATGAATTTAATTTTTTCTTAATTAATAATATGATGCAGATTTATAAAGGAGATGATTTTAAATTACTTATTTTGAAGTTATTTGAATTATTTAATGTTATATGTTTTTTGTATTGCATGCTGTTTGACAGTAAAATATGTGATACTGTATTTATACTGAATGTGTAACATAACATGAAACACAAATCTTGTACACCATATTTTATGCAAATAAAGACTTCTGATTTCTGACTTAAATACAACATTAAATAGATAGATAATATATAATAATGTCGAGCAAAAAACGGTAAAATAGTCATTATTTTTCCCCGAATTCCCTGAAATATATATTTTGTTCTGTTTTTAATATTTGTTGTTGTAGTGGCAATAGAAATACATCAACTATGAAAATTTCAACATTCTAGCTGTTACGATTCATGCGATAAGTACAGCCTGGTGACATACAGATAAACAGTGGAGTCTTTGTAATAGAGTCCCGTTTCTACCCTTTGGGTACGAATTCCTAAAACAGAGTAATCTGAAAGTGTGAAAACAGGCATTAACACGCACCCATAAATTCATTAGAGCGAAAGATTTAGAGTTCGTAATATTTTATTATTAAAAACCCGTTCCCACGTATTTTTAATAGAGCATAAAACGCTTTGGCGTCTTCAAAAGACGTGCTCACTAGGCAAACGCAAAAGCTCAACTGACCATCCTCACGTTATGAGTTTAAATAAGGAACGCGGGAGGCGCGGCTAATGATTGGTCAGAGGCGTCCATAGACTAATCGGCTTACGTTTTAATAAAGCATAGACAACGCTTTGATCGTTCTTACGGCAGAATGGAGATTACAACAAAGGACTTTGTGTTCATACTTATGCATAAGCTACGGTGCTTTAACTTGACCGAGTATCGGCTCGGTGGTTAAAAGATACAAGTTAACATATTCAATATTATTTTTTATCAACACTCATGTGATAATATTCGAATTACGAAGTTAAACATGGGTTTTATTGGATTGGATGGTATTATTTATATGAATGAATTTACTGACAATATGTGTAAAGAAAAGTCCCAAAATAGCAAGAAACAATTTTCAAAACAAATTGAACAAGTATATGAAAGGGAGTAAGTGCAAGGTTCTCTTCAAAACTCTTTTTAAGGCCCCCAGTTTTAATATAGCTTTTGAAAAATTATCTACAGGTAACATTACAACCAGGCCGTTTTATCATTCAAATATTGATTCACAATATAATATTATATTGTCAATCAATCGATATTTTATTGTCAATCAATCAATCCACGGATAGATGGATTTTTCAGGCATGAGGCTTAGCGTAGCCTTTTTCGACTTCTGGCGGTGTCAAATTAATAAATTCGTTACTACTTGACAATATTTTCAAATAAAAAACAATACAGCGAAAAGAAAAATAGATAAGCTAAGCGATAATAAGATAAGCGTTGCGCGCGCATCAACGCTTTTTTAGGCAAAGGAACAAAAAACAGCCAGTAATATTTTTGTGAATTTGTTAAGTACATTAAATTAAAGAAAATTTTAATTAAAAAGAAATGAATCAAATTAAAGTATTAAATGTTTATATTTTATCTCAAAAAGTTAATTTTATTAAGAAAATGATGGCTACCTTTCTGACATAAAAACTCTTTGCTAAAATTTAAAAAAGTATCGTTCGTTTTTAGACGGAACTTAATAAGCCGTGCGTTTTACTTTACATTACCGCACGCGTGTGTAATGTGATAGATTATGATATTGAAATTAGTGCAATAAGAGACGCTTTACGAGCAAATGTGTTATAAAATAACTTTTTAATCATTATAGTAAAAATTTATTTTTTTAATTTATTAAATTAGGCTATGATATTAGGCTGAATGTAAAAAAAGAGACGCACGCGTTCGGAATTTAAAACTAATTTCTCGCGCTTCCCATACAATGTTCTGACGACAGTATTTTGTTTTCGGGATTTCAGAAAAGTTTTGTAAAATACTTTTTAGTGACTGTGTTTAATTTCAATTGTTGCTTTGAGTGAAGATAAAGTACTAGTATATGCAACTGCATATAATTTAGGTATTAGAACACTTGAGTCAACCTATTATTTGATAAACAGACTCTTGTGTTTTAATACTAGAAATAAAAATAAATATAAATAATTCGTTTCCAAAAATTAAGCGACAATAGATGTTGTTAGATTTCCAGACCTACTGAATATGCATATAAAATTCCACGAAAATCCAGGTCGAGCCGTTTCGGAGTAGTTCAATTACGCACACCGTGACACGAGAATTTCATATAATAGATAACACACACACACACACACACGCACACATACACACACACTCACACACACACACACACGCACTCTTTTAAAACTATCATAGTTTTCGTTATTATAAATTATGTTTCCATTTTGCTGAAAACTAACCAAATAAACTTTAATTTTAAGAAGACGCAAATGATTCAATGATAGAATTTTAACACTGTTTATTTCTATTGAAACGAAAACAATAAATTCAGTACCCTTAGTACGAGTGCGAGCTCAAGAAAACTATCATAGTTTTCGTAATTGTAAAACTCGTACTTGATCGTACACATTCATAAACCGATTTTATTCTACTTATATTTTCTTTAGGTTTAAACATCAAGCAGGTACATGCTTAAAAAATAACAAAAAATAAACTATTTAGTGATTACTAAGAAGAGCTCGATGGCGCAGGTAGTTAGCGCGTTCGGCTGCGATCGTTGAAGATAAGCAACTTTCGCATTGGTCGGTCATTGGATGGGTGACCAAAAAGCTTCTATCTCGAGTTCCTCCGTGCTTCGGAAGGCACGTTAAGCCGTTGGTCCCGACTGCATCTGCAGTCGTTAGCACCCGCCAATCCGCACTGGGCCCGCGTGGTGGATGATGGCCCAATCTCCCTATTCCATCCATAGGGAAGGCCTGTGCCCCAGCAGTGGGGACATTAATAGGCTGATGATGATGATGAGTGATTGCTTACTTTGACAGTTGCTGACACCGTCAACACGTGGAGGTTAAAGAATGAGATGTAGTTATGATTTTATTTATTTTTTAAGCATTTAACTGCTAGATGTTTAAATCTAAAGAAAAGTTTACTAGAAATAAAACATTGTGGGTTAACCTACAATGCGAAGAGATGGCGCTGCCTTGCAGCTTAAGGCTAGGAAAATTTCGACGCGGCAAATAGGGCCGTGGTAGCATAATGGTCAGTGCATTCGCCCGGATAGCGAAGGATGCGGGTTCGAGTCCCGTCCGCTGCCTGGAGCTCTATTTTTGATTCGCTCGCCTGACATAGTATCGTCGAATGCGACTTAAATCACTTTCAACTTCCAAGTCGCATGATCCTGACTTTCCGTATTTTTGAATCGTTCATCTTTTTTGTTAGAAAAGATCAAAACGTCGCAACAAATCGTCATCTTATCTGTATTTTAAAAATATTAAGAAAAAAAACAACGATACTGACATAAATTCAGAATTCAGACAGAGAAAAATTTAAAGAAATTAATATTTTAACACTGGCGTCGCAATACATTTATGAAAATTTAATATATGTAAGAAAAAACTACGATGAATTTGCAAAAAAAAGTCAAACCCATAACTTTAACACGAGATTTAAGAACAAGCTTGCCGTTCCATGTTTCAGACTCCAAAAATCAAGAGGTTCATTTCTGGGTTGTAGTATTGCATTGTTTAACAAAGTTCCCCAAGATCTGATTGAGCTTCCACTGACTAAATTTAAATCTCAGATCAAAAATACTCTTATGAATAAGGGCTATTATAAAGTTGATGATTATCTAAATGATCGTAATGCATGGACATAGTGTTTCTTATAATTTGATATTAAATGGGTATTACTCATTTTTCATAACAGTAATATTGTACCAATCTAATGCCGCTTCCTATATACTACTTAAAATGTTAACTATAAAATTAATTGTAATTACATATTTATATTCTAGATGATGTAATGGAAAGTGACTTCAGACGTATTTCTGAAGTAATTTTTCAACTTGACGACACTGTATATAACAATACAGGGAGAAAAAAACAGCCCTTGCTGAGTTTCTTGCCGGTTCTTCTCAGTACAAGGTCTCCCGCCGTAGTTTTGCGAACCGATGGCGTAGCTTCTTGACCTTCACAAGTGCTTGTAACAGCCTAGACTGAATAAATGACATTTCATTTCATTTCATTCGACAATTATACTATGTTTCGCCTCCATTATTCGCCAACGCGCAACGAGTGGTCGAGACCGCTCGTTGACGTCGAGCGATTCAAAAATACGGAATTCATTATGTCGAATAAAAATTAGTAGAAATCGGGCGTTCGACGCAAGGTGAGTGATTCAAAAATAGAGCTCCTGGTCCGCGTGGATTTTTTTCTAGTAAACTTTTCTTTAGAATGTGATGTAATCTGCTTTATGAATGAGAGAATAGAACGGCTGTTGAGGGAAATTGGGGCGGGGTCTTCTTCTACCATTTTTAAATGCAATAATGTTGGCGTTGAACCTGTCTCTTCATCATCATCATCATCAGCCTCAGCCTATTAATGTCCCCACTGCTGGGGCACAGGCCTTCCCTATGGATGCAATATAGATTGGGCTATGACCCACCACGCGGGCCCAGTGCGGATTGGCGGGTGCTAACGACTGCAGAAGCAGCCGGCAAAGCAAGGAGGAATTCGAGATAGAAGATTTTTGGTCACCCATCCAATGACCGACCATTGAGAAAGTTGCTTAACTTCAACGATCGCAGCCGAACGCGCTAGCCACATGCGCCATCGAGCTCCGCAGTCTGTCTATTAATAATAATTAAATATTTCCAACAGTCACACCAGTTAGCCTGGCCCCAAAGTAAGCACTATAAGGCTTGTGTTATGGGATACTAGGGTAACGGATAGAATACATATACTGTACTTAAATAAGTATATTTTTATAGAAATACATTAAACATCCATGACTGGAGTACAAATGGTCGTATTGATCATACAAACATCTGCCCCCACCGGGATTTGAACCCGGGGGAACTCTCGAGTCGGCGACACCATGAAACCCGGCTTACAAACCACTCGGCCACGGAGTGCCGTCAAAATATATCGTATATTTTTTTAAAGTCATTGCCTTTAATTAAAAAAGCAATAGGGGTGATGACGGGGTACAGTAAACGAAATTCTATTTAGTCCGTCAGTTAGATGATCGAAAAATAATGGACACGTATTTGTCCTTGGGCAATCTACCAAAAAATGACAAAGTTATAGCACGTCAAAGTTTGGGAGTAGGGGCTCGTGACGTCACTTTTGAGTGAATTTTCCACTTATAAGTGTACTCAAAGGTGACGTCATGCGACTTTTCAAATCAATATATCTCTGCAATGCTTATAATATGTGAAAAAAGAAAAAATACGTGTCCAATACTTTTTGATAATCTACCCGATAAACGAAGAAAAAAAAATAGTCATCATCCCTATTGTTCCACGCAGACAAAGTCGCAGGCTAGCAACTAGCTTATTAATATTTCTGTTTAAAAGAGAGATACCCGTTTAAATACATCAATAAGACTTCGTTCGTCCTTCTATGGATAAGTGCTTGAATGACTCAAATTAAATGATTCGATGATGTGTCGCTCAGAGCAGGGTTCAAGTAATATTGGTTAGGTGGTAATGAACCAACTGACGGGGTCAATATGTCAATTACTTATCTACGCGTCTTGATAAAGGCACTGCGTAACGAAACGGTGTAAGTTAAGAATTCGCTTTTTGTGAATTTTCTATTATATATTACTAGCTGATCCAGCGAACTTCGTACCGCCATAAAAAAATAGAGGTTGGTGGTAGAAAGTTGAAAATTTAGGAATGTATGTATTTTTGTATGATGTATCATAAAAAAAAATAAAAAAAAAATATCTAAAATTGGAAAAAAAAAGATTACCCTTAATATTTATGGGGATGAAAAATAGATTACATCCGATTCTCAGACCTACTGAATATGCATATAAAATTTCACGAAAATCGATCGAACCGTTTCGGAGGAGTTTAACCACAAACACCGCGACACGAGAATTTTATATATTAGGTAATATATTACTAGATGACCCAACGAACTTCATATCGCCAGAATAATTAGGGTGGTAGGAGGGTGAAAATTTAGGGTTGTATGTATTTCTTAATGCTTCATTATAAAGAATTAAAAAAAAATGTCACTTAGGGGTATGAAAAATAGATAGTAGCCGATTCTCAGATCTATTGAATATGCATATAAAATTTTATAAAAATCGGTGTAGCCGTTTCGGAGGAGTATGGTAACTAACATTGTGACATGAGAATTTTATATATAAGATGATTATACGTGGAACTCGATGGCGAAGGTGGTTAGCGCGTTCAGCTGCGATCGTTGAAGTTAAGCAACTTTCGCAATGGTTGGTCATTGGATGGGCGACCGAAAATGTTCGATCTCGAGTTCCTCCGTGCTTCGGAAGGCACGTTAAGACTTTGGTCCCGGCTGCATCTGCAGTCGTTAGCCCCGCCAATCCGCACTGGGCCCGCGTGTTAGGTCATGTCCCAATCTCCGTATTCCATCCAAAGGTTTGTCCAATGGAACGCCTGTGCCCCAGCAGGGGGGACATTAATAGGCTGATGAAGATTATGATTATCTGCGTGGCTTGTAGAACTGTTACCGGGATTATTAGATGCACCTTTTTTAAGGTAATGTTCAGCAATCGCTCATGTTTTACAGTGTTACCAACCCTTACCAAAAATTTCCCCTAACTATTTTTGAATTCCCCTAAAATCCCCTAAATATAGATTTTAATATGTAAATTATTTTATTGAATGTATGACAAAAATGAATAGTCAGCCGTGAGTATGACGTGAACGAATGAAAGAACGAACATGATTGTAATATTGTTGTTTTATTATTTAACCATTGGTGATAGGCAAGGAACTTTAATCCATACAGCATTAGGTAACAGACTGCCACACAGTCAGTTCAGTCGTTTCTTATCGTGGTGCGTTCCATTCTACGCACAAAACTGAAAGAAAACACACGCTTTGTTTTTCGATTTAATTTCAAGTTTTGTTAAAAGCTCCTAAAAGAACCCCCAAAAAATTCCAGCCCCTAAAAAGTCCGCTTTAACACATCTAGCCCCTAAATCTGGGGGCAAAACCCCTAAGTTGGGAACCGTGATTTTTTACACTGTCATGTGCGTGAAAACCTAAGAAACAAATTTACCTGTAACTCCATTGATTTTTTCCTTAACTTAGCAGCATCGCCACCCTGAAGCCTGTGAGAGACTTCCGAATATTTTATATTAACAATACCCTTAGTACGAATTTTACAACTACGAAAACTATGATAGTTTTCGTGAGCTCGCACTCGTAGGTACTAAGGGTACTGATTTTATTGTTTTCGTTTCAATACAAATAAACAGTGTTAAAATTCTATCATTATATCATTTGTGTCTTCATAAATTTTAAGTATATCTGGTTACTTTTCACCAAAATGGACATAGAAACATAATTTTTGCAATTACGAAAACTATGATAGTTTTCGTGGGACAAACTAACTCGTACTGAGGAAACAGGTAAATATTTAGATCGTCAGACAGAAGAGTAACTACAGTCAAAGCTTCCGACCACAGAAACGTAGTTCTACTTCAATAAGGATTTAAATGAACGAAACAAACAATTGACAAACAATGAACAAACTGTGGGAAAGGTAGATTTGTTTGTTGCGTATACGAAAACACGAACCTTTCTCATTACTGTAATAAGCACGAATCACCATGTTTTTGCTAAACTTCTGGACTTTATCTTTTTAACAATCATGTGCTATTTGATATACCTAGCACTTATAATAAATATTTCCAACTCTCACACCAATAGGGATGATGAATATTTTTTTTTCTTCTTTTATCAGGTAGATTATCAAAAAGCATTGGACACGTATTTTTTCTTGTCGCATGACGTCACGTTTTGGTACAATCTTCACTTAAAAGTGACGTCACGAGCCCCTACTCCCAAACTTTGACGCGCTATAACTTTGTCATTTTTTGGTTGATTGCCCAAAGAAAAAATACGTGTCCATTATTTTTTGATCGTCTAACTGACGGACTAAATAGAATTTCGTTTACTGTACCCCGTCATCACCCCTTAGTGGATTTCCAACACTCATACCAATTAGCCTAGTCCCAAAGAAAGCACTGTAAAGCTTGTGTTATGGGATGCTAGGGTAACGGATAGAAATATACTGATATGTATAAGTATCTTTATATATATAATTCTTCTGTGAGTGTGTATGTCACTGAACTTCTCTTAAACGACTGGACCGATTTTGATGAAATTTTTTGTGTGTGTTCAAGGGGATCTGAGAATGGTTTAGATTCACAATTTTGTCCGCTGGAAAACCCCTATTTTTTTTAGGGCGGTACGAAGTTCGCTGGGTCAGCTAGTATTTACATAGAAATATAGCTTAAACGTCCATGACTGGAGTACAAATGCTGGTATTCATCACACAAACATCTGCCTCTACCGGGATTATAACTCGGGAACCTCCAGAGTAGGTGACACCTTGAAATCCAGCGAACAAACCACAGAGGTAGTCAACTAATAACTATATAGATAGATTAGAAACATATGTTATATCCCTTCTTAAGGAGAACCTTGATGACCAGGTGGGAGGGTCTTTGGTCTGCAATCGTGGAAGTTAAGCGACTTTCGCAATGGTCAGTCATTGGATGGGTGATCAAATACTTATTATCTCGAGATCCACCGTTCTTCGTGAGGCACGTCAAGCAGTTGGTCCAGACTGCATCTGCAGTCTTTAGCAGCCACCGATCCGCACGTAGCCCGCGGTGGGTCACGGCCCAGTTTCTCTATTCCATTCATATGGAAGGCCAGTGTCCCAGCAGTCGGGACATTAAAAGGCTGATTGTGACGTTTTATATTTTTACATCTAAATTTATTCATCATCATCATCAGCCTATTAATGAAAAAAAAATGGGTGCGTGTACTTATGTAGGCGCGTGAGAAGTTATCCTTCTTTGGCATCGTTTAAAATTAGTTTTTAATGGCACGCAAATAATTAATTACAATAAATTAATAAAAAGTCTGGAAAAGGACACAGTCAATAAAGTTCAGTTTTAATTTGAAAAAATAAATAAATAATCAAAATATTCAATTAAAATCGCTACTGAATATAATTTATTAGAACATATGTGATTTGCACTTGTATGAAACTCAAACACGTATTCCGAATATACAAACTAGAAACATGTGGATAAATATTATAAATATGAATACCTATAACTGTTACTTTATTACAAAAAATAAAGATGTGGTTTTTGGTTCTACTACACCAATGGTCAAGAGATGGCGCTGTAGTCTCCTGCGCTTTGGTTCCGTTGTTTCAGATTAATAAATACTTTTGATAGGCCTTCACAATGCAGTATTTCTATTTTGTTGGTAGATTTTCTTAATGTGCGGTAAACACAAAAGTAACAGCATGAAGTTGGTCATGCTGTTAAAATTTTGTGTTACAGTGATGCGCGCGCATCTTAAAATTTCACTCTCATCATTTTTTCATAACGCGCCTAAAGAAGTATAACTTCAATAAAAAGTAGCGAAGCTTTTAAATCTGTTCATATTTTTATTAAATTCTAGGTACTTACTTCGTAAAAAATGTGAAAAATCAAAAAAAAAAGAAAAAAATATATAATGTTACCAAATTACATTAACTTAGAAGTTGTTGAAGCACTCTTTTAAGTAAACATATACCTGCGTTAGACTGCCTCATTCTCTCGTATCGTAATACATCACAACCTGTTTACAAAAAAAATATCTCGCCATTGCAGTGAATTTTATTCTTTAAGAGTGAATCAGGTGAAATATAGAGCTAAGGTTACTGTGAACGTACAACATATGGCATCTCTTATCTATTAGACAAGTCCGTCCGTCCGTCCGTCCGTCCGTGGTGCTGTTTCAGCGGCCAAACCGTAAGAGATAGATATAGAGAATGTTTAAGTTACAAGTTAAGAATAGTCTGATAACACTACAAACCGGATGTGAGTAACGTAGCACTTCCGGTTTTCGAGAAATCACGTGATTTCTATTTCAAACGAAACCACACAAAATCTCCGAAGTTCTCAATTAATTAAATACATTTTTTTTTTATTTTTTTTTGGTGAACATTTGGTTCACTGGTTTGCTAGTATATATATATATATATGTCGGAGGGGCGAGCGGTAATAGGCAGTTGGCCACGTGGTTTCGTCTTGATCCGCCATCTTGGGTATTCAATGTTATTTCCCGAAAATAAAACTATAGTCTACTGACCAAGCTTACGTTTAATTAGAAGCTTCTTATTACTTTACAAAATCAGTTATGATTGCCAAGGTACAAACGGATTGCATTGTGAAGCGCGGAGAGTTCTGTGCTAACGTCCGTTCACTATCGCAGCTCACGTCTGAATGCCGAATGCCCCTTCCAATGAAGCATAGCCCCTTAAATACTACCCTTAGCATAGACCACTCCCAAGTGATGACAGCTGTCACTGTCATTACTTGACGTTTCACAAAGCAATGGTACACTGACTGATGACATTTGTTGTTTAACGTTTCGAAGGAGCGAGTGAGACACCATCCGCCGACACATATATATATATATATATATATATATGTCATATATATACATGTTGTTACAAAAATACAAATAAAGCTTGAAGGGCGTTGAAGTACATCATATAAGGAGTCTTCTCTAATTTTCTTAAAATATTTGCATCAAGTTTTAACTTTTTATAATCACAGTTATTTTTAATGATCCTCGAACTAGTGACGTGTCTTAAAATGATCGATATTTTTATCTGAATCATTAAAAATAACTGTTTTTATAAAAATGAAAACTTCATGCAAATATTTTAAGAAAATTAGAGAAGACTCCTTATATGATGTACTTCAACGCCCTTCAAGCTGTATTTGTATTTTTGTAACATCCTGTATATATATATGGCATTAACTATGCCCTTCTTGACGCTTTTCTGAATACATCTCGTGGGAGCTCATTAAAATGGCTCTAACGCCCATTCTCCATCCGTTTGTTACCGAAAATTGTGTGGTTTTGCGGAGTCTTTTTATGTAAAAAAGTAGGACAAACGCGAATTGACCTCGCTCACCGAAGGTTCAAATTAGCGTCGTACAATTTTTTAGGTACACAGCAGAAACGGCCGTTTCTTTTTGTACGTGAAAACGTCTGATAAATCGATGAATACCGGCAGTACGCACGAAAAAGTGTGACGTCATGTCACGTTGTCACGAGTTAGTTCGACGTTCCGTAGTGCGTGTGAGGTGAGGTTGAGGGGTTCATTCGACTCTCCCTGCCTTCCCTGACCCCCAGACCCTTTGAGCATCCTGACCCCTCTGACCCCTTGAAAGACACCTCACCCCCGCGTAGTCTAAATGTCGCCGCACACAGGCCACCGACTAAAACCACAAAACGCCGCCAACGGCATATTTCTTGTAGTTTTCATTCATTTTATTTGGACTCACCACACACGGTACGCCGGTGGCCGCCACACGCTACAAATCGTCGTTGCTCGCTTCTTGTGGCCCGCACCGGCCACTTAATGCGCCGATACAAAACACCGCCACACGTCACTCGCGCGATTCCCCACCCCTCTCTTCCATACCTTAGACGGCCGCTGTCGCGCGCTTCAGCCACTTTAGTAGCCGCTTCTAGCTTCTCGTGGCGGCGTTTGTGGCTGTGGCGTGTGGCCCGTGTGCGGCGACACTAACTCTATCATCCATAAAGCTACAGAGGTGTGCTTGGGCTCAAAGAAACCGTAACAAAACAGCCAGCGACAACAGGATAGCACGTAAAATTGTCGTTCGTAAACCGACTTTACAAACAACATTTTGACTTTAACTTAGAAGTATGTTTTTTTTTGTGGATGAGGGCGTGGGGGATGTGTAGGGTACGTGGAGTAAAGTGATTTCAGAAGCTACAAAAAAAAATATGTGTACATGATTTCGCACTCATCTGCACCAAAATTTAAGATGAAGAGTCACTTTATTAATTATCAACATGTGTTTATTTATGTGTATAAATATTTAAATATAATTGTGGTATGTATATCTTTATATATATAATTCTTCTGTGAGTGTGTATGTCACTGAACTTCTCTTAAACGACTGGACCGACTTTGATGAAATTTTTTGTGTGTGTTCAAGGGGATCTGAGAATGGTTTAGATTCACAATTTTGTCCGCTGGACAACCCCTATTTTTTTAGGACGGTACGAAGTTCGCTGGGTCAGCTAGTATTGCATATTTCTTTCGAAGTATGTATTTATTTAAGTATCTATGTTAATTCGTATATATTTTTAATATTATTTATTATGTCCATATTTATGTGTATATTTTAGCTTCATACAGCCGTTCGCGTTTTTCTTTTTTCCCAGAGGTTGACTAAGAGAAAATGCTATTGGCATTAAGTCCGCCTTTTGTGGCATTCTCTTGTATTTTGGTCAATAAAGTTTCAAATAAATAAACAAATAACCATTAAAACGGCTATGAGTGGAATTCTATTCATTAACTTATCACAATACAAACAAAACTTAGATAAGGAATATACACATGCATAAAAACGTGCTTGTCGACATGTCATTGTCTAGAACGATCACGATTGTTAAGCGACTGTGGCAGACGCTCGTAATCGGATGGGTGATCATGACATTTTTATTAATTGTATTTTGACGACCTCCTTGGAATTGAGGAGCTTGATGGCGCAAGTTCGGCTGCGATCGTTGAACTTAAGCAACTTTCGCAGTGGTCGGGCATTGGATGGGTGACCAAAAATTACTATCTCGAGCTCCTCCGTGCTTCGGAAGGCACGTTAAGCCGTTGGTCCTGGCTGCATCTGCAGTCGTTAGCACCCACCAATCCGCACTGGGCCCGCGTGGTGGGTCATGGCCCAATCTCCCTATTCCATCCATAGGGAAGACCTGTGCCCCAGCAGTGGGGATATTAAAAGGCCGATGATGATGATGATGATGACCTCCGTGGCCGAGTGGTTTGTACGCCGCATTTCAAGGTGTCGCCTACTCGAGAGGTTCCAGCTTCGAATCCCGGGGGGCAAATGTTTGTGTGACTAATACGAGCATTTGCACTCCAGTCATGGATGTGTCATATGTATTTCTTTATAAATATACTTAAATATGTAACAGTATCATGTATTCTATATCTCATAACACAAGCCTACAGTGCTTACTTCGGGATTATTTGACAAGTTTAAGGCCCACTTGCACGTTCCAGGGTTAATTTATTTACCTTTGAATTAACTATTAAACCGGGGTTAAAAAAATATTTTTTCTTGCACTGGCATGAGTTAACACTAAAGCTTAGGTTAAATAATAAAATAATTAACCCGCCAAAGTTGGAGGGTTAAATTGCTAACTCGAGATTCAAAACGTCAAAATTGTTATTATAGGCAGTGTTGTTTGTTTTTATAGAGATAACATTTTATTTTATTTATTTCTGAATGATGGATGGCTTTTTGTTTTCTGATGATGACGAAAAAATTGTCGACTATAATATAAGTAGGTACATATTTTATTGACCGATATATCCTGCCAAGGTTTTTATTTTGGAAGAAGAGTAGCGCCGTATTTTTTTTTATTTTCAAATATATTTGCATAAAATATCACATGTATAGCAGTATACTGTCACTACTTGTAAAATTCGGGGCACGTAAACGAGATTTCTTCTTCATTTTACAAAATATAACCGCACGAAATTTTTGTCACAAAATACAAACTTACGAGACAGATATGTACTTTAAAAAAACCATGCAATCGGTAAACAAACACCTATTTGACAGACAAAATACAGGACGCCATTCAACTTAAACGCCCAAAAACACCACGTCTTTTCAAATTTGACATTACAAAAGAGACATATGCAAGATACTGTTGTGTGAAAGGGAGAACAATACTTATGTCATTCATCATTCTCTCTTTTTATTGGGTTAGTAAACCCTGCATTATTTTCTGTTCATGCAAGATAAAGTCTGAGTTAAGAAAATGTTATATTAACTGTGAGTTAGTAAACTCGTAGTTATTTTGATATCTCAAGATTTACGTGCAAGTGGGCCTAAGAAAACGATCTCACGTTATTGACTAATGTTTATTGAGTCCGTCCGGAGTGGATATTCATCATTCCGTTGTGTATTTCAGTAAAAATAACCAAATCAAAAACTCCATTTTCAATTTCCTGCGAAAACGTTTCTCTGGACAATATGGCGTCTCACTGGTGTATGACGTCACACTAATGTCATTAAAACGTCGAATGATACAATGTAATGTCACTTTAACCGGAAGTTTACTTGCGTGTGACGTCATTTTAGGCTCCGCCTATCCCAAGCGTTTTGGGTCACGTGAGAATAGATAAGAAAACTATTATCTTTTTCGTGGGTTTTTAGTAAAATTATGAATATTTTTTTGTAAAAATAGTAAAAACCCCTGCCTATATTCATTCTTAACACAGATGCTAACAATTGGCACTTTATTTTTAATACCGTCAAATATCCTAATAAAAATATTTTGCTTCATTTAGGAGTTACGTCGCTTCGACACACAGTGTCTAATTAAATTACATCCATTGTATGCTCATACGCATCTCTGGCTTCAGACGTTTTATAAGATGACTATTATAAAATAATCGAAAGTGTTAAGTTATCATCTAAATTAGTTATAATACAATAGTTGTGTGTTAGTTTCACTAAGTGGTATTGAGTGATTTTACTAAGACAGGCACTACATTAACAAAATCTCTCAACATAAGTGTCACATTCAATTGAACTGTGTTTTGACTGCGGGAAATAAAGAAGTCAAAGCGAGTTTTGAAGCTAGGACTCCTGGACATGCGAATTTTATTGAACACACAAAGAAAACAGGTAGGTATTTATGGAATTGTTACCATGCACCTTGTTTTGAACGAGTTTCCGATATTTCGGCACTGTTGCAAGCGCCATTATCAAGGAATATTTGCAATTCGTAATAATATAAATAAAATTATAATGTCAGTGACCATGACAGTTTTAAACAAACAAAAGAGTAACGATAAAGTTTTCATTATTTATCGTTATTATTTTTATAATTTTAGTACTTGCCTGGTCATAGTATGTTGTGTCAACAATCAGAAATGTGAAGCGCAAGGTCCGTTTTAAGATGGGTTGACCGTTTGTTTCCAGTAGCAAAAATCTTGAGTTTTGCTAATTCTTCATAGCGATTTGTAAATAAATTGAGAAAAGAAATAATACACATAGATAAAGTTACAAAGGATCCGAAACCGTATTAGCAAGTTGAAGTGGCAGTGGGCCGGCCATATTTGCCGAAGAACCGATAACCGTTGGGGTAGACGAGTTCTGGAGTGGAGACCGCGTCTAGGCAAATGTAGTGTAGGACGTCCTCAGGCACGATGGAGTGACGATTTGCGAAATGTGGCTGGCAGGAGCTGGATGCGAGTAGCCCAAGATTGATCTGAGTGGCGTGCATTTGGAGAGGCCTATGTCCAGCAATGGACTAAGATAGGCTGTGATTGATTTATTGATCAGAAACATCGGGAACATGTAAATAATTGAAAGCATAGCTCAAACTCGTCTAAAAGAGTGTTTGATGATTCGCGTGTGTAAAAACAAGAAATAAATAAATCTGAAATGTTAGTAATCATTAATGATAATTGTGAGGAGCTCGAAGCCAAAAGTGGTTAGCGCGTTCGACTGTTAATGTTAAGCAACTTTCGCAGTGGTCGGTCATAAGATGGGTGACCAATAAATTAGTATCTCTCACTCCTCCTTCGGAAGGCAGGTTAAGCCGTTGGTCTCGGCTGTATCTGCAGTCGTTCGCACCCACCGATCAGCACTGGGCCCGCGTCGTGGGTCATTGCTCAATCTTCCTATACCATCCATAGAGAAGGCCTGTGCCCCAGCAATGGAGTCATTAATAGGCATTTAATTATGACAATCTTACCCAGTAAATTCTTTTTTTTTTAAACAGCAATTAGCCTAGCCCCAAAGTAAGCACTGTAAGGCTTGTGTTATGGGATACTAGGGTAACGGATCGAATACATATACTGATACATATATTAGTATATTTATATAGAAATACATATTTAACGTCCGTGACTGGAGTACGAATGCTGGTATTCATCACAAAAACTTCGGCCCTCACCGGGATTCGAAACCGGGACCTCTCGAGTAGGTGACACCTTGAAACCAGGCGTACAAACCACTCGGCCACGGAGACCGTCAACATACAATCAATAAAAACGTCATAGTCAGACGTTTTGGCGGGATCGGAAAGCGTCACTTTAGCAGTTTCGTTTTTCTTGTTAAAAATTGAATTGTGGCGGATGTTAGTGTCTAATAATGGTGGATTATTAACCACTAAGTGTTCGGGAACATGCACAAGTGTTGGCAAGTGAAACAAAATAGCGGAAAGTGTCTTTCGACGTTCCCTCAAGAAGTCCACGGGGAGGTTCCAGTAAATCCCCACACTTTTACAAAAACATAGGGAAAGGGGGATTGACTTGACTGCCACTTACTTTGACTTGATTTATTACTTTGACCACGAGTGCTATAGAATTTGTAAACATTTTAACACTTGACATTGGCTCAATGCACAAGCCGAACGAAGCCATTTAGGAAAACAAAACGTCATGGTCACCAATCCGAACACAAGCGTCTGCCACAGTCGCTTAACAATCGTGATCGTTCTAGACAATGACATGTCGACAAGCACATTTTTATGCATGTGTATATTCCTTAACTAAGTCTTTCGTTTTGTTTGTATTGTGATAAGTTAATGAATAGAATTCCACTCATAGCCGTTTTAATGGTTATTTGTTTATTTATTTTAAACTTTATTGACCAAGCTCGATAGCGCAAGTGGTTAGCGCGTTCGGCTGCGATCGTTGAAGTTAAGCAACTTTCGCAGTGGTCGGTCATTGGATGGGTGACCAAAAATTACTATCTCGAGCTCCTCCGTGCTTCGGAAGGCACGTTAAGCCGTTGGTCCCGGCTGCATCTGCAGTCGTTAGCACCCACCAATCCGCACTGGGCCCGCGTGGTGGGTCATGGCCCAATCTCCCTATGCCCTCCACAGGGAAGGCCTGTGCCCCAGCAGTGGGGACATTAATAGGCTGATGATGATGATGATGATGATTATTGACCAAAAATACAATAGAATGGTACAAGAGGCGGACTTAATGCTAATAGCATTCTCTTCTAGTCAACCTCTGGAAAAAAAATGCGCGAAAGGCTGTATGAAGCTAAAATATACACATAAATATGGACATAATAAATAATATTGAAAATATATACGAATTAACATATATTCTTAAATAAATACATAGTTCGAAAGAAAGTTACATATATACATATCAGAATTATATTTAAATATTTATACACATAAAGAAACATATGTTGAGAATCAATAAAGTGACTCTTCATCATAAATTTTGGTGTAGATGAGTACGAACATTTCTTTTAAATATAAGGTTAATTTACAAGGTAAAATTACAGAATTCTGTTTTGTTATTACGAAGTCACTCTAGTCTTACGCACACGGGCGATATGCCACAGCCACAAACGCCGCCACGAGAAGCTAGAAGCGGCTACTAAAGTGGCTGAAGCGCGCGGCAGTGGTCGACTAAGATAAGGGAGAGAGGGGTGGGGAATCGCGCGAGTGACGTGTGGCGGCGTTTTGTATCGGCGCATTAAGTGGCCGGTGCGGGCCACAAGAAGCGAGCAACGACGATTTGTAGCGTGTGGCGGCCACCGGCGTACGGTGTGTGGCGAGTCCATATAGAATGTATGAAAACTACAAGAAATATGCCAGTGGCGGCGTTTTGTGGTTGTGGTCGGTGGCCCGTGTGTGGCGACACTAACACGCTGTTTTTTTCATAACAACGCAACGCGCCAGGCTATAGAAACTGGTAGAACAACGGCATATCAAAAATCTATTTTACTAAAGTCATACTGACAAACTCTAAAAACTTTATTGAATATTATAAGTCTAGAACTTTAATGTTGTCTGGAAAGTTTGAATGAATTAATTTTGGAATATATTTTTTTAATACCAGGAGGGAAGCCACCAAATGTATATTGCTTAATTATTATATTTCAGGTCTGTTCATTTCAATATTTTAAAATAAATTTCTTTAAGAAATTTTTGGGAGTAGTTATCAAGTTCGAAAAGTTTCATTAAAAATAAATTATGTCTACATTTTAAAGCAATCATAGTTTGTAGGATTCATTATTTTATTTCTTTATAGAAAATAATAAAAGATGGCGGATAGACACGACGGACATGCGATGAAGATATTAAAGCAATCATAACGTTGTAGGTTTTATATATTTCTTTACGACCACCGTGGCCGAGTGGTTTATATGCCAGGTTTTATAGTGTTGCCGACTCGAGAGGTCTCGGGTTCAAATCCCGGTGGGGGCAGATGTTTGTGTGATGAATACGAGCATTTGTACTCCAGTCATGGATTTTTAATATCTACTTCTATATAAATATACTTATATATGTATTCTATCCGTTACCCTAGTATCCCATAACACAAGCCTTATAGTGCTTACTTTGGGACTAGGCTAATTGGTGTGAGTGTTGGAAATCCCTACATGGTCATTGTACATGAGATCCCTGCATGGTCAGATTTCGAGGAACTTAACCACCAATTGCGGTGAGCATTAAAGTCCCCAAAAAACACCAATTCTGCATTGGGAAATTGCTTCTGCGCGTCATCTGCTGCCCGACTAAGATGTTCGAAATGTCGAGTTGTCTCAACATCGCCAGTATGGGATCTGTAGAGGCACATGTAGACTCTGGCCTGGGGACCAGAGTCGACGTGTACCCATAACATGGAGAAGGAGGGATCATTCAAGCAGCGGAGACGGCGACAACAAACATCCGCCCGAACATACAGGCATACACCGGCTTTCGCTTTGAAGGACTCTTCAAGCACGTAGCCGGGATAGTTAAGTTAGCCTATGTCAGCAGGCGGAAGTATTTGTGTCACCGTCAGGAATAACAATGCTGGCCGTGCTGTCTCAAGATGGTGGTGGACAGCGTTGAGTTGTTGCAGAACTCGACCTCATACAGCGTACAATGGAATGTCAAGATATGGATACATCGATGGGCTGTTCAAATAAACCCAGCTTTCAGTTAGACATGAAACACGTAATTGAACACCTCATTATGATTCATACTCAACCTTGAATATGCCTCTTGTGTATAGAAGAATTCACAGTATAATACATACATTAATGCTATTGAAAGAATTCAACATAAAGGACATCGACGAAATCGGCCCTAGCATGCCCAAAAGAATGTCCTTCACTATTATTTTTCTATTATTTTTTTAACTTATTAACAATTAATCATAGTAAACGGACAATCTGTTTAAAAAATAAAAGTTCTGTTACTAGATACTACAGTCTGTTCATCCAACTTGGCACTCCTTTTTATTGAAAATACAGCATTAAAAATCAACTGATAACTGGATTCAATAGGTTTCAGTCTATAATAACGATTTATTTTCATAGTTTATTGGCTTCGTTAATATTTTATTATTAAATGGCTGATTCTGTTAAAAAGTTGTGCCAATATTGTTTACCTTAGTAATGCATTATAGGCGACCATAGGTATTTATCACCATATCACCATAAAAATAGTACCTTACTTAATAATACTTATTACTAGTATTTATATTATATTTATAAAAAGATTATTTTTGAAATTATCTAAAGATAGTTTATACTGTATCTGTTTATTTTTATGAAAATCATAATGATAACCAGGTACATACCTAATTACCGATAGCAAAATATAGAAACAGGTAAATGGAAAGACTGAACATTTCATTTGAAAAGAAATCTATCATTACTTACTACAGGTAGGTATATGTATCATAGGTGCCAACTGACAACACTCATAAATCAATATGAATATAAGCATTTATTATTTTTATTATTAATTGCATTTTATGTTTATTTAATGCATATTATTTGAGTGCTTACATAGAGGTAAACACTTAATCTATTCAGAATATATAAAGTGTACATCTTTTATGATTAAGTATAATAATTATAACCTCAAAATCTAATACATTCTGTAGTAGGCCACGGTTCCTCAAGTTGTCCGTATCTCAACAAATGCTTATTTAGAGTTTATGAAAGATTACGAACACAACTAGCATTTTCTCATTGCTGGGCGTTCTAGGGCATTCAATGTATGGGGAACGAGCAAAGTCCTTTGTAAAATACTTAGAAAACAGAATTCATTTTATTATTAATGATTGTGAAACAAAGTTACAGGTTACATCCTTGCAACATCGCAGAACTGTTAGAGATCAATTATTTCTTTACAAACTTATTAATAACCTTGTGGATTCACCGTTCCTTTTGCAGAGGATTGGTTTCCGTTGTCCAAATAGAACTAGGTCTGACAACACGTTTGTAATACAATTCAGCAGGACCAAGTTCGCTGCAAATAGTTTCATATCTAGAGCAAGTCACAGCTATAATATAATAGGCATGGTTGGTGCTGACGATTGCAGATGCAGCCGGGACCGACGGCTTAACGTGCCTTCCGAAGCACGAAGGAGCTCGAGATAGTAAATTTTTGGACACCCCTCCAATGACCGACCTCTGCGAAAGTTGCTTAACTTCAACAATCGCAGCCGAACGCGCTAACCACTTGCGCCGACAAGCACCTCCTGTGAAGGCTTATGTTGAACTAGTAAACGCCCGCGACTTCGTCCGCGTCAACTTAGTCTTTTGAAAACCCCTCTGGAACCTAACAATTATTTGGGATAAAAAGTAGCATATGTGTTAATCCAGGATGTCAGCTAACTCCATAACAAATTTTATTAAAATCACTCCACCCGTTTAAACGTGAAGAAGTAACAAACATACACACTCACAAACTTTCAACTTTATTGTATTAAAGTGTGATAAATAATGACCGATGCTGATTAATTTTCCATTTTTCCTTTCAGAACTGAAAGAAGATGATACTGAAATACCTAATCTGCATATTCGGTGAGCATATTAATGTTCAATTTTAATAAAACATACATTAAGGACATCAATGTCATCAGCCTATCTGTTACTAAGTGTCGCCGCACACGGGCCACAAGCCACAGCCACAAACGCCGCCACGAGAAGCTAGAAGCGGCTACTAAAGTGGCTGAAGCGCGCGACAGCGGCCGACTAAGGTAAGGGAGAGAGGGGTGAGGAATCGCGCGAGTGACGTGTGGCGGCGTTTTGTATCGGCGCATTAAGTGGCCGGTGCGGGCCACAAGAAGCGAGCAACGACGATTTGTAGCGTGTGGCGGCCGCCGGCGTACCGTGTGTAGCGAGTCCATATAAAATGCATGAAAACCACAAGAAATATGCCGGTGGCGGCGTTTTGTGGTTGTGGTCGGTGGCCCGTGTGCGGCGACACTAAAGGCCACCATAGTCTATAGACGCTTTCTATGCTGAAGTATACCCGGCAATCTTCTTGAGCAAAGACCATAGGCAAGGCGGCTTGTGCAGCAGGAATTTTACGTACAAAAACGTCTACTGCGCAAGTTTGTATGTGATTTTGTACTTATATCACCCGCGCGTCACTTACTTTTACCTCATCCCGAACTGATGACTAGGGAATATACCAAATTCGAAGTGAATTTGGTATATTCCCTAGTCATCAGTTAAACTTACAAAGATTCCTCTCTGAAAATAGGGAAATCCTCGGAAATTTGCCAAGAGTAAATTACTGTCTATTAAAAAAATCGAACAATGAAATAACCGAACGCTCAATAAAAGTCTTTCGAAGGTAGCTCGACAAATATAAATAAAAAATTTATTCTGACGACGCGGCCTGTAAAGGCTGCGAAACGTCAATAAATAAATAAAGTTTCGTGCATTAACCCGTGAAAAAGTAGTTTTATTTAATGAGTGATGTGCGTGAAACCCTAAGAAACAAATACGTTTTTAATTGTTATCAAAAATTCAGATCTTTCCAACAAGCATCAGTGGTGCCACAAAACACATAAAGTGGTTAGAACATAGATCTTAAACCGTTTGTACGGGAACTGATGGTGCCGATGCGCCCCCACTACACCCAGAAGAAAATAGCCAATCAAACGACGCGACTTCAAACAATCGAACCAATTAGCGCTCACACCGGAGAGCAACGACGCAATCAGAACCAAGCTTTGGTCAAGTTGTGAGCATTTTCTCACACATTACTGTGACACGCCTGCCCCGCCCACAAGACTCTTCTAACCACTTTCTGTGTTCTGTGGGTGGTGCAGTGGTGGAAAGCTCTCCTGGTACACGGGCAGCATGAGATCAAATCTCAGCTGTGGAATAACTTTTTTTATTAATGATTTCTTGAGTTGTGGTTTCATAAAGCCATACTTTATTTCCTTCCAGCTACTACCACAGCAGTCCTGACTTCCACCAAGGACGTCCGCATCCTCTTCCCTGAAGATAAGCAGTATGTCTATGAGATCACAGCGGCTATGTCTTCGGGCACCATCACTCCAAGGGAAGCCTTCACCAGCTGGACTCTGGAGGGGAGACTGCACGTCCAGGTGCTGGGTAATGACAGTCAAGTGAGGTTCCAGCTGACAGACCTGAAGGTGAGTAACTGCATGTAAGAATAGGATAAGAATTCAGTTACGCTATCACCCAATTGATGGCACTGTGTCGATCCTGCATCGCGGTGTAGTTTTGTTTCCATGATTACTTTTTATTATTATGTTTTATGTCCTGTTGGCTGTTTCTTTTTTGTTATTCCCTTCTCATTGGTTGGTCGCATCAGATGAATCATGTAAGGTCCTTATGGCCAAAGGTATCCCCCATGAGTGTGTTTTAGTCAGTAAGAATTTGACATAACCCTACAGCTGGCTGTAAGGTATGCTTGAGTGTTTTACACCCGTTCCCAACCTGGAAGGAAAAATAAGTCCTGCTAATGCCGTCACCCCACCGATGGCAGCTGTCGAAGTGGCGACGACCACCGCCAACATGGGTCAAAGGTATGCATGAGTGTTTCACACCCGTTCCCAACCTGGCAGAAAAAAAAAGTTCTGCTGATGCCGTCATCCCACCGATGGCAGCCGTCAAAGTGGCGATGGCCACCGCCAACAAGCTGTCAGCCGTGAATGGGTCAATGGCACCCGTCCCGCGTAGAAGACTGCCATCTGCGTGTTGAAGGTTAATGGCTCGTCGGCTGCGTAGGTTGTCACTACGTTGACGGCTGCCTTTGACGGGTTGACGGTTGACGGCTCTTCGCCGGCGGTCGTCAACTCGTTGACGGCTGCGATGTATTATAAGGAACCGCAAAGGTTCCGTGGTCGCAAGACATTACTATCTCCATTTTTCTCGCCTCATTCTATTCGCCTAATTGATTTATTCTAACCTGCCAACATTACTTCAAATAAAATCGTGAACATTATTGTAAAAATAATTATCTATATTCTCTAAGGGTTTCAAGAATATCGTTTTAATTTTCAGACTTCAGTGAACAGCAAGAGCGATGGCTACATTTCCTACAAATTTGAAGAAGAAGCCAGACATCTCAAACTGCCCTGGATAGTTGACTATTACAAGGTACAGCTCGTATCAGCTGCGATCTTTGAAGTTAAGCAACTTTCGCAGTAGTCGGTCATTGGATGGACCAAAAATTTACTATCCCGAGTTCCTCCGTGCTTCGGAAGGCACGTTAAGCCATTGGTCCCGGCTGCATCTGCAGTCGTTAGCACCCACCAATCCGCACTGGGCCCGCGTGGTGGGTCATGGCCCAATCTCCCTATTCCATCCATAGGGAAGGCCTGTGCCCCAGCAGTGGGGACATTAAAAAGCTGATGATGATGATGATGATGACAAGGTACAGATGCCAATATTTATTACCATTTTATTTCAATAATCGGTCTGATATCAACCTAGGTAGAGCCTAAATTGCAGAAACTAATTAACGTTTGTATTAACTTCGACTGCATTATACTTTTTTTTTTATTTTTTATGTTATAAGTGTCGCCGCACACGGGCCACCGACCACAACCACAAAACGCCGCCAGCGGCATATTTCTTGTAGTTTTCATACATTTTATATGGACTCGCCACACACGGTGGCCGCCACACGCTACAAATCGTCGTTGCTCGCTTCTTGTGTCCCGCACCGGCCACTTAATGCGCCGATACAAAACGTCGCCACACGTCACTCGCGTGATTCCCCACCCCTCTCTCCCTTACCTTAGTCGGCCGCTGTCGCGCGCTTCAGTCACTTTAGTAGCCGCTTCTAGCTTCTCGTGGCGGCGTTTGTGGCTGTGGCGTGTGGCCCATGTGCGGCGACACTAAGGGTGGCAAACAAGCGTGTGCCATATGTAAGCGCCCACCATAGGCATACAATACACTTGCAATATAAAAAATATTACTCGCGCCCTGACCAAATCCCCTACTCCGGTGAGCGATGGATCCTTACTCACCGCCTCACCGACACTATATTTATTTATTTATTTAAACTTTATTGCCACAGTTACAAAAATGGACAAAAGGCGGACTTAACGCTAAAAGCATTCTCTGCCAGTCAACCTTTAGGCGTAGAGAAATTCACGAATGCGGCTATATATATAAAAAATGATTAACTATAAACATACACCAATAAAAGTAACTACATATATATTTATTTAAAAAAAAAACCCCTAAATATACATGCATAGACTACAATTAAATATATGTATAATATTTATAATATATATATATATATATATATATAATATACATACATACATACATACATAATCATTATTAACATACTTTATAAAATTTATTGATGACGAGACTGTGAAGGGAACTTGTGAGTAAAGTTTAACGTTATTAGCTTTCTAGAAGAAGTTCAAGAAATATATATATACATGTTTTTATTTATATACAGGGTGTCCAACGGATTACTGAAAGAAGACATTATTTTATTTTTAATAATAAGAATAACTGCATTCACAGTTTTAAAAAAAATCGCCTGCCACTACCTGGAATCAAACTCGTGAAATGCGTGTTTTTTTTTAATTGCACGAGTAGTAGCAGGCAATTTTAAAAAAAAACTGTGAATGCGGATCTGGTTATGATTATAAATAAAATGATGTCTTGAAAAACTTCCACGCGGACCAGGCAGCAGACGGGACTCGAACCCGCACCCTTCGCAATCCGGGCGAATGCACTGACCAATTAGATTTAAACATCAAGCAGTTACATGCTTTAAAATTATAAAAATTGTAAAATGATGTCTTCTTTCAGTAAAATATCCTATCTTCAATATTTAATATACTTTCCTTCCGTGTGACAAACCCGTGGGACGCCCTGTTTAAATATATGTGTATTGTATATATATACATTTTTTATATATGGCCACGCATAACTTTTTACAGAGTAGTCCGATTTTGATAATTCTTTTTTTATTGGAAAGGTTATACCCCGAATTAAATTTCGAAAAAAAATCACCCCTTGGAAATTAATATCACTTCTATTTTCAACCCTAAGCGTATGAAAACAGGGGTGATATTAATTTCACTATTAATAAAAAAAGGTTTATTATTTTTTACTTATCGGCGGTTTATTTTTTGACGTGACAACGTCTTAAATTAGGTTGCGGCTGGGAGTCACTTATGAAAAAGTGTAACGCTCGGTAACGTTACGATGAGTCTCTCGTGTTAAGTTTAAGTTTACATGTACAATGTTTTAGTAAACAAAATATATTTCTATAGTTAAAATTTGTGCAATTCTTATTTTCATTCAATTCCTTGTTCCTATTGTGCAATTTAATTATATTCATATCAATAAATATTCTACCGAGAAAAAGACGTTGTCACGTAAAATCTTCGCCCGTAAAACCGACTTTACAGGCAACCATTTTTTTTTATTAAAAAGTGATTTGCAACTGCTGGCCACATAATAGATAGATATTCTACCTGCATTTACTTAACAGCTAAATAGGGAATGCTCAGTTAATGACACAAAGTACGCGAGGCAAACGCTCAAAGTATTCTCTACCGAAATCATTTTTTCAGGAATTTTGCCTCGTAGAGTCCATTTACTTGCCTGAGGAACCATCATGGGTGTCCAACATGAAAAGGGCGTTGACACTAAACTTCCAACTGAAAAGAGGGGATGGATATTACACCAGCTATGAGGTGAGTCAGGGCACTTATTATATTATTTTATAAATAGGTACGATCAATGACGCCACTCCATCTGATGTTAGGTGATGATGGAGACCAGACGCGAAGTAAGCTGGTACAGCAGATCTACCTACGACACCAGTCATCCTCTCCTTGCTGACTTTCACATTGCTTCTTCACGTCTCTTTTAAAGGTTCCCGGATTAAAGGAGGGAGGAAACACCAGAGCGGACAAAGCATTACATTCCATTCACTTATAGTGCGACAAAAAATTGTGTTGGCAAAGGACATCGACGAAATCGGCCCTAGCATGCCCAAAAGAATGTCCTTCACTATTATTCTTCTATTATTTTTTTAAGTTATTAGCAATTAATCATAGTAAACGGACAATCTGTTTAAAAAAATAAAAAAAATAAAGTTTTGTTACTAGATACTAGTCTGTTTGTCCAACTTGTCTTATTTGGTAAACAATCTTGGCACTCCTTTTTATTGAAAATACAGCATTAAAAATCAACTGATAACGGGATTCAATAGGTTTCAGTCTATAATAACGATTAATTTTAATAGTTTATTGGTTTCGTTAATATTTTATTATTAAATGGGTGATTCTGTTAAAAAGTTGTGCCAAGATTGTTTAGGTACCTTAATAAATGCAATATAGGCGACCATAGGTATATATCGACATAAAAATAGAACTACTCGTAGGTTCCTTAGGTAATAATACTTATTACTAGTTTTATATTATATTTATAAAAAGATTATTTACCTGAAATAATGTAAAGATAGTTTATACTCCCATCCCATGTAATATCTGTTTATTTTTATGAAAATCATAATGATAACCAGGTACATACCTAATTACCGATAGTAAAATATAGAAACAGGTAAATGGAAAGACTTTGAACATATCATTTGAAAAGAAATATATTATTACTACAGGTAGGTATCATAGGTGCCAACTGCCAACGCTCATAAATCAATATGAATATAAGCATTTATTATTTTTATTATTAATTGCATTTAATGTTCATTTAATGCATATTATTTAAGTGCTTACATAGAGGGAAACACTAAATCTATTCAGAATATATAAAGTGTACATCTTTTACGATTAAGTATAATAATTATAACCTCAAAATCTAATACATTCTGTAGTAGGCCACGGTTCCTCAAGTTGTCCGTATCTCAACAATTGCCTAATTAGAGTTTAGGAATGATTCCGAACGCAACTAGCATTTTCTCATTGCTGTGCGTTCTAGGGCATTCAATGTATGGGGAACGAGCAATGTCCTTTCTTTTGTAAGTCGATGGCAATGTAGACCAGCGCGCATAGGTCTCTGAAGGGAAGGGGAAAGTGGGATAGCGGAGAATAACTCCTCGGAACAATCGCTGTGGTATAGATATTTTTGTGTCTAGAAAATACTTGAAACCTTTACTGCGCACCGGCAGTAGCAGCACGGTTATAAGTGAGATTCCTTCCCACTCGTTTCGCCCAGGTCCATGGCTCAGCATGGACTCGATCATGGCCACAAAAAACTACACAGACAATACTCTTGCACCGTTCACCCGACACACATTTTGAGGACCTATGTCTCCAGAATGTGTATCGAGAGTGCGGGTATACTTGTGGCGCCCCGTTATGACTAAAAAGGCACCACATAGCTGTCAGTTATTGTCCGAGTAGATGCCTCGGAGTACAGGGGGCATCTTCCTTCAAGGATCTTGTGCAATGAAAGCTGACTAGGCCAGACCTTTCTTTTTATACGCAGGTAAAAAATACTGTTTTCAGACGACGGCGCCTTTAAGAGGCACACCGCCGAACGGACCTCACACCTGGCTCCCGCAAGCCTTACGAGCTCCCGCAGTGGCTGCCCACTGAGGACCCCGTAACTCTTACGGGCGTTTTACGGCATAATATACGCTAAAAAGCCCCGCAAATACCTTCTAAGCTGCTTAGCGCGAAGCCGCGGGAGCCCCGTTTAGGGATTCTTCCGCGTCTTGACTAGGCTAGACCTGCAGGCTCCCGCGGGGAGTAAGAGAGAGAGGGTAGTTCTCTCCATCCCTAAAACAAAAAACACTGCTTCGCATGCGTAATTCACCTACGGGGCGAATTACGCCTGCGAAGCATTATTTTCCAATAACTTTTGTTTCGCCTTTTCCGCAAGCCTATCCGAAGTCCATATTGGTATGCAAAAAAGGAATATATTTTCTCTTTATTCTCAGCTCTGCGTTCACGACTACAGCTGTTTCACAACGTACCTCTCCAACGGAAACATCGTGAAGAAATACAACTCATTACCCTCGTCCCCCAAGTTGGGTAGCAGCTGGAAGAGTGTACCCTGGACAGATCCCGTGTACAAGCATAACCAGTACTTGTGGAATGCATTGGTGAGTAATTCATAAAAGTTTGACTAATATTTTTTTATGTTGAAAGGATGGCATGCCTAAACAAGCATATGGCCCGCCTGATGGTTAGCAGCCACTACAGCCTATCTACGTTTGCAAGACAATAATAAGCAAGCAATATCCAAAAGTTAACCATAAATAAATTCAAAGATAGTATAAAAAAGCACTTTTTAAACAAAGCTTATTACAAAGTGTCTGATTACAGACAAACAAAAATGCTTGGGTTTGAACTGTTCCAATCATTCCAACAGGTTTTCTATATTAAATAAGTCATGATTGTATTGACGTTATAACAATACTAGCAAACCAGTGAACCAAATGTTCACCAAAACCTGATTTAAAAAAAAATGTATTTGATTAATTGAGAACTTCGGAGATTTTGTGTGGTTTCGTTTGAAATTCGTGATTTCTCGAAAACCGGAAGTGCTACGTTACTCAAATCCGGTTTGAAGTCTTATCAGACTATTCTTAACTTATAACTTAAACATTCTCTTTATCTATCTCTTACGGTTTGGCCGCTGAAACAGCACCACAGACAGACGGACGGACTTGTCTAATAGATAAGAGATAATGATTTGTAAATGTTGTTACATTATACTTTTATTGTTGTGGAGTTTCTTTCGCTCGTTTTTCTCCGCAGCTAAAAAAAAATATGTCCAATAACGAGTGGTAGCGAAAAAAATGTTTGGACGATTCAAAAGTGTTGTACTATACATCCAATTTGATTAAAGATATATTGATTTCTGATTTCTAATATAACTCGCAATCTTGCCTACCCTGACCTAATCACCTACCCTGTGAAGCCCTGGAAACTCATCGCCAGAAACACAATACCAACTTTTATTATTATTATTATTATTATAGCCTTTTCATTCCTTAATAAATATACATGTCATTCATTTAGTACAATTCAAATATTTATATTATTTCATTTCAAACATGTCAATTAAGATTTAAAAAAAAAAATACACATTTTTTTATTTAGTAAGGACCCCTCACCGAGTAAAGGCCTCCTACATTTTACTCCATTTTTTCTATCTTTGGCCTTGGTGACCCAGTCTCTATCAGCCACGTCGATAATTTCATCTATCCATCTTTGTTTTGGTCTACCTCTATTTCTTTCGTGTCGAAGTCCTTTCCAAGTAGTCACTTTATAAGTCCATTTATTATTATTCATACGTGCAATGTGCCCAGCCCAACTCCATTTGAGTTTTTTACAGCACCACCTTAAGTGTCGCCGCACACGGGCCACCGACCACAACCGCAAAACGCCGCCACCGGCATATTTCTTGTAGTTTTCATACATTTTATATGGACTCGCCACACACGGTACGCCGGTGGCCGCCACACACTACAAATCTTCGTTGCTCGCTTCTTGTGACCCGCAACAGCCACTTAATGCGCCGATACAAAACGCCGCCACACGCCACTATTCTCCACCCCTCTCTCCCTTACCTTAGTCTGCCGCTGTCACGCGCTTCAGCCACTTTAGTAGGCGCTTCTAGCTTCCTTTGGCGGCGTTTGTGGCTGTGACGTGTGGCCCGTGTGCGGTGACACTAAGATAGCGTTATTTTACTGTAATCTTCTTAAAGATAGAGGTTACTTCCCCAGGCTCCAATATGCCATACCTCCCTTGGATTTAAATGGAGTTCTTCCAAACCTATTAATTAGAATTTCGAAATATTCTTTATCCAGCCAGACACCACAACAATGACAGCAGAGAGGACCTACAAGCTAGACAACAGGAGCGGTCTCATCAGTTTGAAGATGAGAGGCAACGTGACTTACAGAACGGAGGATCTGACACTGTTTGTGAACACAGAGTAAGACATCAACGTTACCTCATCATCAGCCTATTAATGTCCCCACTGCTGGGGCACAGACCTTCCCTATGGACGAAACAGGGAGAAGGATCATGACCCTCAATGGTGGTACTCAATAATTTGATGGTGTAAATGACTGCAGATGCAGCCGGGACCAACGGCTTACCGTGCCTACCTAAGCATGGAGGAGCTCGAAATAGTACATTTTTGGTCACCCATCCAATGACTGACCACTGCGAAAGTTGATTAACTTACACGATCGCAGCCGAACGCTCTAAACACTTGCGCCATTAAGACTCATAGTACCTATACAATACAGTATTTTCAATTTCTATTTGCTCCGTGATAAAAGCTCTTATTTCAGGCTAGACATTCAATATGAAGAGGAGTTGCAACCAGCCAGGTTGGAGTGGCCCAAACTGATCAGGTCTGGAGCCAAGCACTCGAGAGAGGAGTGCCGTGACCCTTCGTGTGGCATCAGGGAGACTAGTCAAGCGTATTTGAAGAACAAGTTCTACGACGTGAGTGAATTTGTGATAATATTTAGGCTTTGTTGTACCCCTAAGTGATAAGAGGACCTAGGCTTTTTTTTGGAAAGAAGTTCCTTTTCGGACGGAATTGCAGATGGGGGTTAGGCAAAAAACTGTCAAAAGTTCACAACCTAGAGAGGCAGTTAGCTAGGCAGCTGGGCGGGTAGCTATATGAGCAGCTAGGTGGGTGACCGCTGAAGATGGTGGTTGTGGACTTGGTTTAAAGTTTTGTTTTCTGAGGACCGATAGCGTAGCTTCTAGATGAATGTCTACTCGTCACTCATGAATATGAGTGCTTGTAACAGCCTAAACTGAATAAATGACTTTATTATGATTAATAGAGAATACTGGGTCCATTGGATCAAGCACGAAACGCGGACCAACGTTTATTGTATGTCATCATCATCAGCCTATTAATGTCCCCACTGCTGGGGCACTGGCCTTCCTTATGGATGGAATAGGGAGATTGGGCCATGACCCACCACGCGGGCAAAGTGTGGATTGTGTTGGTGTTAACGACTGCAGATGCAGCCGGGACCAACGGCTTAACGTGCCTTCCGAACCACGGAGGGGCTCGAGATAGTAAATTTTTGGTCACTCATCCAATGACCGACCACTGCGAAAGTTGCTTAACTTCAACGATCGCAGCCAGCGCGTTCGGCTAACCACTTGCGCCATTGAGCTCCTCAATTGTTGTATGTATGATGCGCCTAGTCACATAAGTTCTATTTTTTTCGAGGATTCCCACGACCTCGTCTTCTATCCGGTCTCTCAATGTCCTCGGTTGTTCGGGGGAGTTTTTGTAAGAGGTACTTTTAATTCGTCGCCTGCTTTACTAGATTCAGTTGGACGTGATCTATTTTGACCTCGTCTGCACATGCTTATATCAAACTTAAAAATCGATTAACAAGTCCACTCTTTCAGATTCTGCTAAAAATATCAAAGAAGGGCATAGACGCTGACAGTGTCGTCAAGGATCCGACGATGATACACAGCCTTGATTTCATTAACCTTATCAAGTGAGTAAAAAAACCTTTAGAATATTCCTTATTTAAAGTCCAAGTTTTTTCTTCCAGCAAACGAGTTGATACAACTGCTGCTACTTTTTACTATCTTAACCACAGCATTTTAAATAAATTATTGAACTATATTTTTTCTATATAGCTAGGATAGGCAAATTACTTTATTTGTCTTTACCCCACCTTTTTAAAGATAGTTCCGACAAATGGTCCATCCCACCTGATGTTAAGTGACGGTGAAATCCAGACGTGAAGATAGCTGGTACAGCAGTTCCACCTGCCACACCAGCCATCTTCACCTTGCCGGCCTGCATGTTACTTCTTCACGCCTCTTTTAAAGGATCCCAGGTTGAATCCCGGTGGGGGCAGATGTTTGTGTGATGTTTTTTTTAGATAGGTCTGACAAATGACTCCACCTTACCTGATGTTAAGTGAAGGTGAAGTCCAGACGTGAAGATAGCTGGTACAGCAGTTCTACCTGCCACATCAGACATTTTCACCCTGCTGGCCTACATGTTGCTTCTTTTAAAGGACCCCAGGTTGTAAGAAGGAGGGAACACGTGAGCGGGCAGAGCATTCCATTTACGGATAGTGCAACAAAGAAATGAGTCACCAAATTTCTTTGTACGCATTGGAATTGTGGACACAGACGGTGACAACGTAGGCCAGCGCGCGTGGTCCTCTGAAGGAAAGAGGGCGTAAGAAAGATAATGTCTAGACGCTGCAGCAGTTACAAACTACCACACCATCCTCACCTTGTCGGCCTGCAGAAATGCTTCTTCACGCCTCTTTTAAAGGACCCCAGATTGTAGGAAGTACGGAACACGTGCGCGGGCAAAGACTTCCACTTGCGAACGGTACGACAAAGAAATGAGTCACCAAATATCTTTGTTCGTGTAAGAATAGGCCCAAATTGTTTGCCCTATAGCAGATGGTGCATCAGGAGGAATCCCGTTCTGAACCAAAGCTGCTTATTAATTCTTAAATAAATGATAGTCCTAGTTTGGACAACTAACTAGGAATTCCCAATAATGTTCCCAATGTTTCTACCAGAAAAGCTATGAATATTTACCCAACAGATACTGTATACGCCATTTCTGCATTTGGAAAGTGTAGTTCATATGTATGAAAATAGATGGCGCTGTAGTTCTTTGCATCGCGCTAGCAAATATGTTTTGAGCTACCTATAGGCCAAATGTCACCAAAGTAATAAGAAATCTATGGTCAAAGAAATTCCACCTTGGTTTCATTTCAATTCTTTTGCTCCTAAGCTCTAGGATTTAAGTCATTTTGGCTCCAACATGGTCCTTCGAGCCAGATATGAAATTCAAAAAAAATTCAAAATTCAATATCGTTTATTCAGTCTAGGCTGTTACAAGCACTTGTGAATGTCGAAAAGCTACGCCATCGGTTCGCAAAACTACGGCGGGAGACCTTGTACTGAGAAGAACCGGCAAGAAACACAGCAAGGGCTGCTTTTTTCTCCCTGTTTTATTTCATACAGTGTCGTCCAATTGAAAGTTGACATCAAACTTGCAAACATGTGTTGAGGTCAACTTCCATCACATAATGTCAAATATGTAACAATCAATGAATTTACTAACAATAAGTGCAAAGATAAGTCCCAAAATAGCAAGAAACAATTTTCAAAATAAAATGAACAAGTATATGAAAGGGAGTAAGTGCAAGGTTCTCTTCAAAACTCTTTCTATAGCTGGGAGCCTTAGTTTTAATATAACTTTTGAAAAATTATCTACAAGTAAAATTACAACCAGGCCGTTTTGTCATTCAAATATTGATTGACAGTATAATATCCTTTCTTAAGTAAACAATTCTTAATGTGTATTTTAAATTTATGAGGAGGCAAATCAAGGATATCAATAGGAATCTTATTATAGAAATGTATACCTTGACCCATAAATGATTTATGAACCTTCTGTAACCTGTAATTTGGTATCTTGAGTTTATTTTTATTCCTTGTATTAAAAGAATGTATGTCACTGTATTTTAGATAATAGTTAATATTGCTTCGAACAAAAAGTATGCAATTATAAATGAATTGAGAAGCAACAGTCAAAATCCCGATTTCTTTAAATTTTTCTCTAAGAGATGTTTTAGAACTAAGTTGATAAATAGCCCTTATAGCTCTTTTTTGCAAGATAAATATAGTTTCAATATCGGCTGCTGATCCCCAGAGAATAATACCATAGGATACAATACTATGAAAGTAACTAAAGTATACAGTTCTAGCAGTAGCTACATCAGTAAGTTGTCTTATTTTACGTATGGCATAGGCTGCTGAACTAAGTTTACCAGCTAGCAGAGAAATATGAGGATACCATTGCAATTTCGAGTCTATGGTTATACCTAAGAATATCGTTGACTCAACTAAATCTAGGTTTTCATTGTTTAGTTTAATTCTAATGGTTTCGCTTCTAACATTAGGTAAAGTGAATTTAATGCATTTGGTTTTATTTGCATTTAATTTTAAGTTATTTACATTAAACCAGTGCAATACTTGTGAGAGAGCATTATTTACATCGTCAAAGTTATTCTTGTATCGGTCAACCTTAAATAATAAAGAAGTATCATCAGCAAACAATACGATCTCACACAATTTTTCCACAAAAAATGGCAAATCGTTTATGTACAATAAAAATAGAAACGGACCTAAAATCGGTCCCTGGGGAACGCCCATTTTCACATAAGATCCAGATGACTTAACACCATTTACCTCTACAGTTTGAACTCTGGAACTGAGATACGATAGTAGCAAGTTTTGGGCTGCGCCTTTGATTCCATAGTGATTTAATTTTAACATCAGCGTCTGGTGCTCAACGCAGTCAAACGCCTTGGATAAGTCACAGAATACCCCAAGAACATTCTGCGACTTCTCCCAGGCTTCCATTATATGTCTTATAAGTGCAACACCCGCATCCGTTGTTGATCTACCCCTAGTAAAGCCAAATTGATTATTATGTAACAGTTTGTTCAAACTGACATACGATAATAATTGATCTAAAATATTTTTTTCGAAAATTTTACTTAATACCGGTAATATTGATATAGGTCTGTAATTACCGGGATCATCTCTTATGCCGTTTTTGAAGAGAGGGATAACTTTACTATATTTCATAAGGTCTGGAAAATCACCTTGATCAATACACTTATTGAATATATCTGCAAGATAAAGAGCGATAACTGTTATTATACTTTTAGTAATTTTAATAGACATTCCAAACAAATCACACGTATTTTTCTTTTTAAGTGAGTTAAAGCATTTTATAATATCCATAAAATCAACATGTTTAAACGTAAACAGGTTATTACACCGAGGCACACACGTCTCTAGCAAACTCTTAGCACCCGCTGGCGTCGAATTCAAATTAGAAGTAGTAATTAATGGTATATTAACGAAATATTCATTAAAAGTATTGGCAATCTGTTCTTTTGTTTTAATTTGAATATTATCTACTTTAAGTGAGATCCCATCATCGAGGGTTCTTTCTTTACCAGTTTCTCTATTAATAACATTCCATGTCGTTTTAATTTTATTATTAGATTTTATGATTTTATTTTTTATGTAATTGGATTTGGCTGTTGCACATACACTTTTGAATGTTTTTGAGTACCTTTTAACATAATCAATGAAACCCTGAGAGTGATTGTACTTCCTTAAGTAGTACAAATCATAAAGTTTATTTCTGCTCTTATAAATACCAGACGTAGCCCAGTCACAGAAGTTCAACTTTTGAGTTAATTTCAAAGTTTTAAGCGGAATGAACCAGCGAACTATGGATTTTCATACATATCAACTACAATTTCCAAATGCACGAATGGCGTATACAGATACGATGAGCAAATAATCCCAAGGATCACTTTATTTCTGGTAATTGTTTAAAATCTACTTTTTATTTTATGACAAATTAACCGATATTTCACTTCAACAGTACTATGTCTCAACTTAACTACACTACGCTGAGGGTGTTATTCGAAGACCTGGTACTTGGCACCAGTTACGAACTGGAAACTTCTAGAAACATCTTCTTGGAAGTTCTGCCGTTCGCTGGGACTGACGCTACAGTTAGATTCGTCAAATATTTGGTGCTAGAAGAGAAGGTAATTATTATTTTAAATGAATTACTAGTAAATCTTCCATTATTACATTAAAGCAACATTTCATTCATTTATTTCATCCATCCATTCATTCATCATCATCGGCCTATTAATGTCTTCACTGCTGTGGCACAGGTCTTTCCTACGGATAGAATAGGAAGATTGAGCCGTAACCCACCACGCGGGCCCAGTGCGGTGATTGCTGTGTGCTAACAACTGCAGATGCATGATAATGCATCCAGGATCAATGACTTAACGTGCCTTCCGAAGCATGAAAGAGCTCAAAATAGTATATTTTGCAACCCATCCTATTATCAGCCATTGTAAAAGTAGCTCAACTTATATGATCGCACGCTTTTACGCCGTCGAGCTCCTCAGCTATTTAGGCGAGCCCCTCAGGTTCGAGATGTCTAGAGGCTCCAAACGGAGGGGAGACACCACCCGTGGGGAGATACCTTCCGCCTGGAATACCTTTAGAGGCACTCGCCAATACTCGACTTGAGGTCCCCTCTAGTTGAGCCGACCCCCTCAGGTTCTAGTAGTGTAGAGACTCCAGACGGGGAGGGGACTCCCCCCAAGGGGAGATGCCATCCGCCTGGAATACCTCTAGAGGCACTCGCCAATACTCGGCTTGAGGTCCCCGTCGGATCTCGCCGTCTCCAAACCCGGTGACACTGTAAAGGTCATCTGCGACCAACAGCATACACACTCAAAAAACAAATGTAGGCGAAGGTTACACAAAATAGTCATAAGACGCAGACGGAGCATCGACATTATCAGTTTCATACAAAATGTAAAAAACAAAAGAAGCGTTGTTACCGTGCAACCTCTTTTCTTTATGTTTTGCGACGCGATGCTTCTATACATATTGTATGAAAAGGACGCGGAAGAGACATGATATCTCCCGTCTGCGTCTTACGTCTTCTCTGTAAGCCCCGCGTCTCAGTATATGAGGAGCTCGATGGCGCAAGTGCTTAGCTTTTTTTGTGTGTATATGCTCCTGGTCGCAGATGACCTTTACAGCGCCACTGGTTTAGGGGACAACGAGATCCTAAGGGTACCTCCAGCCAAGAATTGGCGAGTTCCTGTAGAGGTATTCCAGGCAGATGGCATCTCCCCACTGGGGGAGTCTCCTCTCCATCTGGAGCCTCTACCCCACTGGAACCTGAGGGGGTCGGCTCAACAAGAGGGCGTCTCTGAGACAGAGACCTCGGCTCTAGTTATCCGCGGCTTTATCGAAGTAAAGTCCTTAGAGCTTTCGGCCTTACGGAATAATCCTGCAGATAAATTGAAGATTGTTCATTTTATTGTGGTCATTTTCACAGGAAAAAGTTGAGGATTCAGCCCTCTTGGCACTAATCAGGAAGTTACCCTTCAATACGGCCAATTATAGTCAAGACTTGCTGCAGGAGTTGGAGCCGTTCACAAAATTAGGTAAACTCTTGTATTAGTATTAAAATTCAATATAGTACCCTTCAGCCGTTTTCGCAACCATTTTTTAATTCTCATCAGAAAAATATTTCTTTTTCCGAAACCGGTTGCCAAATATGTTTTTTTTGTTTTCGAAACCGGTTTCAAAAGAAAAATTGTAATTATGTTCTCGAAACTGATTTCGAAAAATGGTTTCGTAAACGGGCGAAGCGAGTTCGCTTCGAGTTTGCCGCTCACACCCCTCCCCGTCACACTTCACCGCGCTCCTAGACAGACCTTATTAGTTTTGTGAATGTTAACAACTACGCCATCGGTTCGCAAATCTACGTCAGGAGATCTTGTGCTGAGAAGAACCGGCAAGAAACTCAACAAGGGCAGATTTCTCCCTGTATTATTGTTAGATACAGAGTCAATACTTGGAGAAAAACTTGTAAATCTAACTCAAGGGACAACCTTTCTTCTTTCAACATTTTAATAAAGGCTTTTTTTTAAAAACAGGATGATTTCTTTACTGTTAATTTGTTTGTAGCTTGCAGGATAACTTTACTAAATTGAAATCTTGTCTAGGTCTAGACTTTCCCCAAGAGATCAGACACGCCGCCATCTTGAGTTTCGGGACTATGTTGTACCAGGCGAAGAGAACAGAAAGAGTCGGCGCCGATTATTTTGACAACATGGTGGTGAAGTACTTGAGGATGTACAGCGGTAAGTTATAACATGGAAACAATTGTTATCTTGGCATCTCTTATCTATTAGACAAGTCCGTCCGTCCGTCCGTCTGTCTGTGGTGCTGTTTCAGCGACCAAACCGTAAGAGATAGATAAAGAGAATATTTAAGTTATAAGTTAAGAATAGTCTGATAAGACTACAAACCGGATTTGAGTAACGTAGCACTTCCGGTTTTCGAGAAATCACGAATTTCAAACGAAACCACACAAAATCTCCGAAGTTCTCAATTAATTAAATACATTTTTTTTTGGTGACCATTTGGTTCACTGGTTTGCTAGTAAATGAATACTAATAGATGATTTCGATGAACCCAAAGATTTTATAAGAGCCCAAAGGGAAGATTTGCCTCCAGGCTGGGTAACTTCGGAATTTAGTTTGACATTTAAACGACACTTTCTAAGTGTCACGGGCCACACGCCACAGCCACAAACGCCGCCACGTGAAGCTAGAAGCGGCTACTAAAGTGGCTGAAGCGCGCGACAGCGGCCGACTAAGGTAAGGGAGAGAAGGGTGGGGAATCGCGCGAGTGACGTGTGGTGGCGTTTTGTATCGGCGCATTAAGTGGCCGGTGCGGGCCACAAGAAGCGAGCAACGACGATTTGTAGCGTGTGGCGGCCACTGGCGTATCGTGTGTGGCGAGTCCATATAAAATGTATGAAAACTACAAGAAATATGCCGGTGGCGGCGTTTTGTGGTTGTGGTCGGTGGCCCGTGTACGGTGGTAACAATCCCGTTAATAGCTATAATGTTAGTGACCATGAAAGTTTAAAATTTTGTAAGGGCCCAAAGGGAAGATCTGCCTCCAGGCTGGAAGACCTCGGAATTTAGTTTGACATTTAAATGACACTTTGTAAGTCATTAGATGAACATAAGAAAAAATCTGCGCGACTAGTTCAAGACCATTCTTCATTTGAGGACAAAATTAAAAGATTGCTTGGAAAAATATTTATATGCCCACACACGGATTCCCTTATTTTTACAACCCACCCTGGGTTGTGGGAAAAGAGGAACTTCAAAAGAGGCGTGAAAAAGCAACTTACAGGCCGGCAAACTGAGGATAACTGGTGTGGCATGTAAAACGACACCAGATATCTTCGCGTCTGGACTCCACCGTCACTAATTAACATCAGGCGGATTGGAGTCATTTGAACCTACACAAAAAATGGAACTCATAAATCTCCCAGCAATCAAAATGTTGATGAACAGGTGTCTTGGTAACGACTTAGTGTCGCTACACAACCACCGACCACAACGACAAAACGCCGCCACCGGCGTATTTCTTGTAGTTTTCATACATTTTATATGGACTCGCCACACACGGTACGCCGGTGGCCGCCACACGCTACAAATCGTCGTTTGCTCGCTTCTTGTGGCCCGCACTGGCCACTTAATGCACCGATACAAAACGCCGCCACACCCACCCCTCTCTCCCTTACCTTAGTCGGCCGCTGTCGCGCGCTTCAGCCACTTTAGTAGCCGCTTCTAGCTTCTCGTGGCCGCGTTTTTGGCTGTGGCATGTGGTCCGTGTGCAGCGACACTTATTTTTACAACCCACCCAGGGTTGTGGGAAAAGAGGAACTTCAAAAGAGGCGTGAAGAAGCAACTTACAGGCCGGCAAACTGAGGATAACTGGTATGGCATGTAAAACTGTACCAGATATCTACGCGTCTGGACTCCACCGTCACTAATTAATGTCAGGCGGAGTGGAGTCATTTGTTTGAACCTACACAAAAATTGGAATTCATAAATTTCACAGCAAGCAAAATGTTGATGAACAAGTGTTTTGGTAACGACATAATGTAAATTTCCGTAAAATTCTATATTTCGCCCATTCTTCTTATCAGCTAAAAGATGTCTTGTATCATCATCATCATCAGCCTATTAATGTCCCCATGCTGGGGCACAGGCCTTCCCTATGGATGGAATAGGGAGATTGGACCCGCCACGCGGGCCCAGTGTGGATTGGTGGGTGCTAACGACTGCAGATGCAGCCGGTACCAACGGCTTAATGTGCCTTCCGAAGCACGGGGGAGCTCGAGATAGTAAATTTTGGTAACCCATCCAATGCGAAAGTTGCTTAACTTCAACGATTTCACTTGCGTGAGTTCATTTAATTTCCAGATTGTCCACACTACATGGATCGTTTGGTCTGGCTCCAAGGGCTATGCAACATAGGATATTCTACACAGAAGTACACCATGGAAATTTACACGGACACGAGTAAGAAGAGAAACGAGCGTTTATGGGCTGCCTTCGCGTCTAATTACATCGACAATCAGTACTACACTGACGAACCTTTGAAGGTCAGTAAAAATAAATGCAATAATCATAATCAAAATCATTTATTCAGTTTAGGCTGTTACAAGCACATATGAATGTCTAGAAGCTACGCCATCGGTTCGTAAATCTACGGCGGGAGACCTTGTACTAAGAAGAACCGGCAAGAAACTCAGCAAGGGCTGTTTTTTTCTCCCTGTTTTATCATTTACAGAGTCGTCAAGTTGAAAAATGACTTCAGAGATGATTCATGAAGTCACCTTTCATTACATAATGTGAAATTATACATTAATTGTTCACCTGCATTTTGATTGCTGTGTCACACAGTATAAATACAAACAGAGTTATTTATAAAGGTGTAATTAAACATTTACATTTTAAATATCAAAGTAGTTAAGGGCAGACTCATCTCCGCTGGCAGCACCCGTTCACAAGCATGACGCATGAACCAGCCATCGCTTCGCTCAACCATATTTTAGGGAACGTAACGACCCGCCTCACACGACATATATAATATATTGTTATGTGTCGGAATGGGGTTCGAAATTATATGCCAGTTCACGCTTGACAGTTCCTTATTCACCACATAGTTCACAGTTATTTCCTAAACAACGATTCTTCATATTACACTATACAAGTCTTTAAACAATCGCACTTGAACACTTTACTTGAACTTTGATCGCCTTTGTATTCGTTCCGAAATCACTGTCGAAACTCAAATAACTCCTGCCTGCGCAGCTATATTTGCCATTCGACGCATTCTAGAAAAGTTCAGTTTTATTGAGAGTTAACTAGCATCCGCGAATGCGTAGTACCTACTTATACGTAGGTAATGAAATGAAATGAAATGAAATGAAATGAAAGGAAATGAAACGAAATGAAACGAAATGAAACGAAATGAAACGAAATGAAACGAAATGAAACGAAATGAAACGAAATGAAACGAAATGAAACGAAATGAAACGAAATGAAACGAAATGAAACGAAATGAAACGAAATGAAACGAAATGAAACGAAATGAAACGAAATGAAACGAAATGAAACGAAATGAAACGAAATGAAACGAAATGAAACGAAATGAAACGAAATGAAACGAAATGAAACGAAATGAAACGAAATGAAACGAAATGAAACGAAATGAAACGAAATGAAACGAAATGAAACGAAATGAAACGAAATGAAACGAAATGAAACGAAATGAAACGAAATGAAACGAAATGAAACGAAATGAAACGAAATGAAACGAAATGAAACGAAATGAAACGAAATGAAATGAAATGACATTTATTCATTTTCTAGGCTGTTACAAGCACTTGTGAAGGTCAAGAACACAACGTGTTTTAGTTACTTACAAGTGCTAATTACATATGGACTAATAACTTAAATTCAGTAGTGATTTTAATTGAATATTTTGAATATTTATTTAATTTTTCAAATTAAAACTGAACTTAATTGACTGTGTTAACTATCCTTTTCCAGTCCTCTTATTATTTTATTGTAATTATTAATTATTTGCATGCAATTAAAAAATATTTTAATGATGCTAAAGAAGTATAACTTCTCACGCGCGTACATAAGTTACACGCATCCATTTTTTTTTTTAAAAAACACTCATGCTTGTGTTATAGGATACTAGGGTAACGGATAGAATACATATAGTGTACATAATATATTTATATAAGTATATTTATATAGAAATATATATTAAAGATCTATGACTGGAGTACAAATGCTCGTATTCATCACACAAACATCTGCTCCCACCGGGATTCGAACCCGGGACCTCTCGAGTCGGTGACACCATGAAACCTGGCGTACAAGCCACTCGGCCAAGGAGGTCGTCAACCAAGGAGAGTCTCTAGAGTTCAATCACGCAAATTGTCTAAGATACAATGATAAAATTCTCTGTAATTAAGTGAAAAAATCCTTGGGGTCACCGCGCAACTTGTGTACAGTCGTCCAATTTTATTTTTTTAAATGTGAAACTTCTTTACGCACGCTTGACTTAAGGAGAAAGCTGGCGAACGCGTCACGAAAAGTGTGATCGGGTGAGGCGAACGGGAGTTGATTGGGGGATTTAAGCAAGAGAAAGCAGTGCGCGTGCACATTTTCTTTCTTTCTTTCTTTCCTTTATAGCTAGAAAATGAAATATGTATATCTACATACTCGTAAATGTATATATTAGTACATACAATACATATTGTACGAGACGACCGCCTTACGATAGAAACGACAAGACATAGCGAGAAATAAAGTATTGCGGGGGTGAGGTAATGGATCGCTGGCCAGCTCAATGCGTATAAAAATGGAGTCGGAACAGGCTCCGACATGGCATTCAGTGACAGGTCGTAGAGAAATAAAAACTTCTACGAAAATTTGTCCGAAATGTTCTTTTGAATCGGTCTATTATTGATTTTTCCTGGCAATTATTCGTAATTCCGATGAAATTTAGGCCTAATGTAGGTAAAGAGGTCAAGGTCATTTGCTCGGCGAACCGCCTTAGGGCATGCTCATATGACACGCGGGTGGCCGGGGGCGCTGCGCGGTTATGACATGCGCCTTTAGTTAATTAAAAGGAATTTTAATGTTGTATCCTTGTTATTAAATAAAAATAAAGAATGTGCTTATGACCACACACACATGTATATATACCTATATATATATATATATACTAGCAAACCAGTGAACGAAATGTTCACCAAAACCTGATTTAAAAAATGTAGGTATTTAATTAATTGAGAACTTCGGAGATTTTGTGTGGTCTCGTTTGAAATTATTTAGTTAAAAAAAAATATATATAAAAAAAAACCTTTAAATAGTTAATTAAAATTGTGATAATTACAAAATAGAAATCATGTGATTTCTCGAAAACCGGAAGTGCTGCGTTACTCAAATCCGGTTTGTAGTCTTATCAGACTATTCTTAACTTATAACTTAAACATTCTCTTTATCTATCTCTTACGGTTTGGCCGCTGAAACAGTACCACAGACGGACGGACGGACGGACTTGTCTAATAGATAAGAGATGTACGGCACGTCGTGCTGTAGCAGTAGCTGGCAGATACCGACTCGTACTTTGGGGGTGGAGGAAAATACACGCAGGAGTCTTGACGGCGATAGTGGACTGTAGCTTCGGTGAAATAAAACTCCCAGTGTTTGGTATTGAAGAAATCAGTGGGCGCTGGTAATGGATGGCCGGTGAGAGGAGTCTTCAGGTCCAGAGTGAACCGCTTGTTTCTTCCTGTTCCTTTAGGCGTTGAGCAGACGACGGGGCGGGGCGGGCATTTTGTCCGCGAAGCAATAAAGACCGCGTCTGCCCGCCGATGTCTGCGACTGCCCGCGCCCCGTACACAAAGCACACGACGGGCAGAGGCGGTCAGTTTAGGACGTTCGTTCTAGTGAATAGTCCATCACTAATAAGCGCGTGGCGCGGACTGAGCTGACCGCCCCGCGCCGCCGTCTGCGTTACTGCATATAAACTGGTTTGTATGATCCACGGCGGGCAGCCGCGGACATTTCGCGCCGCCACTGCCCGCCGGGCACCTGCGGCGCGGTCTTTTTGCCCTCTGTGCAGTGTTGCTAGGTCCAATTTTTAAAAATCGGGAGGCGTTATAGAAAAAAACAGTAGATGTATGGAAGGAGCTACAAGAAAAACAGTAGATGCTGAGGCGTATTTTTTGTTCCCCCCCCCCCCCCCCCCCCCCCCCTAGAATTGGTAAATCAAATCAAGATAAACTTAAGACCAGTAACGACAACGACTATGTTTCTGTGGCTTCTGCCGCCCCATAAAGCTAGTTTTTTTTAAACAATAACATTTATTTTAAAATTAATAAGTTTACGTTTATTATTAATGGCCGAAAATGCAACTCCACATGCAATTTAAAAAAGAAAATCGTATTTTAAGAAAAACAGGAGATTCATGTTGAAAAACAGTAGAACAGGAGAACTTTCAGAAAAACAGGAGATCTCCTGTAAAATCTGGAGACCTGGCAACACTGCCTCTGTGTGCGTTTGAAGTATAGGATTCACTTTGTGCTATTATTCGCGGCGAAATTGACCGGCCCGCCCCTCCCCGTCGTCTGCTAAACGCCTTAGGGTAGGAGCGCCTGTCGCTGAATGGCATGTCGGAGCCTGTTCCGACTCGATTTTTATACGCATTGAGCTGGCCAGCGATCCATTACCTCACCCCCGCAATACTTTATTTCTCGCTATGTCTTGTTGTTTCTATCGTAAGGCGGTCGTCTCGTACAATATGTATTGTATCTACTAATATATACATTTACGAGTATGTAGATAGACATATTTAATTTTCTAGCTATAAAGGAAAGAAAGAAAGAAAATGTGCACGCGCCCTGCTTTCTCTTGCTTAAATCCCCCAATCAACTCCCGTTCGCATCGCCCGATCACACTTTTCGTGACGCGTTCGCCAGCTTTCTCCCTAAGTCCGTAAAGAAGTTTCACATTTGAAAAAATAAAATTGGACGACTGGACACAAGTTGCGCGGTGACCCCAAGGATTTTTTTCACTTAATTACAGAGAATTTAATCATTGTGTCTTAGACAATTTGCGTAATTGAACTCTAGTTGCGCGGTGGCCGCAAGAATTTTTTCGCGCCGTCTAACTGTGGCCTTAGAAAGAGCATTCCGTTCATGCCGATTTAGAGAAATTTCTTTCATCTTGCAAAGTCTGCAGTGGCATTCGCCATTGTTTTGTCCAGACTAATGAAAACTGCCCTGATAAACATCTTATTTAGTTTTCGTATTCTGTCATTTGAAATTAAATGATGAATTACAAATTTCGAATACCATCGTAATGTAGCTTTTATTAATTTTTTCATTCACTATTTGATTGATGGTACCTTTATTAAGTATCATGAAAATATTATTTAAAGCGACTGAAATATTTTATTAAATACCACTAAGCCTCTTTCTCAAATCAGGCGCGGTCGCAGCCTGAAAGGAAAATGTTAAAATTGGCCTAAGAACCAACACCAATTTGGCATTTATGATAATTCTTAGTATATTTTTTGCGATAATTATCAGTATTTAGATTGCGACGGACACTTCCAGTTGAGTAAGCTGTTAGCAATAGCCCGATCCAAGTTTTATTTCATTTTATGCAATTTTCGCTGAAAAATCGGCATTCAAAGTTAGTAATTCAGTAAGAGTTAGGATATATCGAAGGTCTATCGACCTCCCATAGCACCAGATAAAAGTGTGGCTAATTTAATCCCGCAGCTAACGTGTTAAAATCGCACCGAATAAAATTAATTAGTTGTAATATTAATTCACTTCATACTGAGTTTATACTAAATTCATAGGTTGACCTATGTTTCATTGAATATTAAAGATAACCTCAAAAAAAAATAGTTTTCCTAATAATTTAAGTTCTTAGAAGTGTCCGTCAATAATCTTTGTTTTTACAGTCATTTACTTACGATTTCGAACCTAGAAAATAATATTTCATGATTGTTGGTTCTTAGGGTAACTATGTATGGACGCTGAACAATGTCCTTTTGGAGGGGGTCAGTCACTACACTAATAAAAAATAGGTACCTATCTGGAATAAATTAAACATTATTGCACAAGACACAATTTAGTTTATACATTACTTATAAAACTAGCAAACCAGTAAACCAAATGTTCACCAAAAAAAAAAAGTATTTAATTAATTGAGAACTTCGGAGATTTTGTGTGGTTTCGTTTGAAAAAGAAATCACGTGATTTCTCGAAAACCGGAAGTGCTACGTTACTCACATCCGGTTTGTAGTCTTATCAGACTATTCTTAACTTATAACTTAAACATTCTCTATATCTATCTCTTACGGTTTGGCCGCTGAAACAGCACCACGGACGGACGGACGGACTTGTCTAATAGATAAGAGATATTGTTATACAATCTTTATCATAACGACGCATATCGATTTTGCTAGGATTACCAAAACTACGTAGTTCGGTTCCTTGTTTCTAAACTAGTACTAGACGTCATTTCTCAGTTATTTTGGCCATCGTACGTAGTTCATAAAAACACCAATAAATGGCAACAAATTATAAATTTACCGCTGTTAGTGGATAGCTCGGGAGGAGCTCGATGGCGCAACTGGTTAGCGCGTTCGGCTGCGATCGTTGAAGCTAAGCAACTTTCGCAGTGGTCGGTCATTGGATGGGTGACCAAAAATTTCCTATCTCGAGCTCCTCCGTGCTTCGGAAGACACGTTAAGCCGTTGGTCCCGGCTGCATCTGCAGTCGTTAGCACCCACCAATTCGCACTGGGCCCGCGCGGTGGGTCATGCCCAATGTCCCTATTCTATCCATAGGGAAGGCCTGTGCCCCAGCAATGGGGACATTAATAGGCTGATGACGATGATGATGATCGGATAGCTAGAAATTTCCTTTTATTATTTGGCAAATTTTTGAGATTTTTCAATTTGACCTTAGATTTTGGGGGGGTCATGTCCCCTGTGACCCCCCCCCCCATTCGGACCGCGCCTATCTGAAATAGGGGTGACCCATTGAGGCGGCCCTGAATTTACTGCTGGCACTCGCAAATAAATAATAAACAAGATCAAATATAAACTTTCCCCGCCTCAGCTTTAACATAATATTAATTATTTTGCGTCTGCATTGTTTTTAAATTCATGTTCTCTATCTATAGCATCATTTGAAAATGTCTAGAGATTACTTTCTGCTTTTCTGTGAAAATAATTAAATAATAATTAATTGAATTTTCGCACCATATCAACTTTACTTTAAGGAGAGGAAATTGCCCTGGAGTAAAACTAGGCACAATGATATACCTAAGACCGACTGTGTCAAGTATCTGGGTTTCCATCTGGACAAGAGGTTAACTTGGAAAACACACATCAAACAGAAGCGTGACCAAATAAACATAAAGTTTAAAAACCTTTATTGGCTGATGAGACGGAATTTAGTTCTGACAGTGGACAACAAATTGCTTCTTTACAATTCTATATTAAAACCTGTATCATCATCATCAACAGCACGCCACTCAGATCGATCTTGGGCTACTCGCATGGTAGGACGCACTGATTGAAGACTTTCGTCTTTAGGCACTGTGGGATCGACGATGTCAGGACTTGACGTAGCTTCCCAAACGCTGTTCAACCTAGCTGAACTCTTCTATTCACCTCGTCCTCAAAGTTGTTTCTACCTAACTGCAATGTCTGCAATGTCTATACATATTTTTGAACAACTTCGAGAACGGCACCGTCTATTGCAATCGGTTCCGGTAGAACATGTTCATTGAACATGACCTTGGTTTTATCCAAGTTCATCCGTAGGCCGATGCGTATAGAAGAGTCAGCCAGGTCATTCAGCATCTGTTGTAGGTCCTGCAGGGTTTCTGCCATGATGACGATGTCGTCTGCAAATTGCAAGTGAGAGATTCGTTCGCCATTTATGTTGATGCCATGTCGTTTCCAGTTCAGCGTCTTGAACATATCCTCCATTGCATTAGTGAACAATTTCGGGGAAATAACATCCCCTTGTCGCACTCCACGATGCAACGGTATGGGACTTGTTTGCTGATTCTGTACTTGAAGAGACATGGTGGCGGCTTCGTAGAGACATCTTATCACTTGGATGTATCGCCAGTCGACTTGGCAACGGTGCAGGGACTCCAGGACAGACCAGATTTCAATCGAGTCAAAGGCCTTCTCATAGTCCACAAATGCTAGGCACAGGGGTTGATTGTACTCCTCAGTCTTCTGTATAATCTGCCGCACTGTGTGGATGTGGTCTATGGTGCCGTATCCGTTCCGATACCCAGCCTGTTCCGGTGGTTGGAAGTCATCAAATCTTCGCACAAGACGGTTCGCGAACACTCTTGAGAACAGCTTATAGACGTGGCTTAGAAGGGATATGGGTCGATAGTTCTTAAGTAGGGTCTTGTCACCTTTTTTAAAGAACAAGACGACCACGCCTCCGGAAGGACTGCCGGCTTTGAAGCAACAACTTACTGTGGTCAACTTCGTCAGATGGCTTGACGATGACTTTGGACCCTCGATTCTGCTCGATCGCTCTCTCGATCGAGAGAGTATTGGAGCATCGGAGGTCGTGTCGTACGTGCTTACTGATCTCTTGGTTTAGAGTCCGCTTTGCCGACGAAGTGACGGGTGGGTTTTTACGTCGTTCCTTCATTAGCCCTAAAGTCCGAAAGCTTTGACTTCCTGCCCTTACGCTGCGTTGCACATAGTCTCGTACCCTCTTCCCTGAGAATCCAAACCACATTTTCGAGGTTTTGGTTTACGTCTGATGTGGTTTCCACGGCAGCAAATCGGTTCTCCAGATTTGACTGGAACGTTTCAGATCCTGTTATAGATTGGAGCAAAGTAGGTTGGAGCCTGAATTTCATCAAACGGACGCGCTCGACCTTAAAGTTGATTTTCAGAGAGCCCCGGACGAGTCGGTGATCACTACCGGTATTGAACCTGTTGATCACGGAGACGTCTCTGAATATGTACCTCTTGTCCGTCATGATGAAATCGATCTCATTTTTACCTTGTGGCTTGTGTTTCTTGTGCATTAAGGTTTTGCCCATAATCGCCACGCTGGGCAGGCGGGTTGGCGATCGCAGAGCATAGGTTTATTTACTGATGACGCTGCTGCCCGTCACCAGTGAGATTTTCCTCCCCTACATCGTTGGATGGTTATACCGCCATCGGTCGGTTCGCCAGTGCCTCGTCTGTTGGTCAACAGGGTGCACCACGTGAATGTGTGGTTGACTTGGGTTCTTGGAGGTGTATTTAGAACCCCTTACAACCTGTATGGATTTACGGTATTCAATTATGGGGAGCGGCCAGTAACAGCAACATAATGTGCCTTCAAAGAGCTCAAAACGGAATTCTTCGAAACATAGAAACGCACCATGGTTCTCACGAAACAGCGAAATCCATGAGTACCTAAATATTCCCACTATAATAGAAGAAATACAAGGCTGCAAGGAAAGATACTTCCAACGACTAACCATGCACCCAAACCCACTGGCCAACGAGTTGCTAGAAACGTCGAATATAACTAACAGACTCAGAAGACGTAATGTTGTTTAGCTGGGAAGCTGAGGCACTGACCTCTGTTCTCTTAAAGTCATTCCGCATGCAACAAAATTGATAAAAGTCTCTGAGGACTGATGGCAATTAAGATTGATAAAAAAAAATGAAAATAGAAATTCATGGTTTCGCTGACTCGAGAGGACCCTTGAATCTCGGTGGGGGCAGATGTTTTTTTTTAGATGGCACGTTACACGAATACAAGCATTTGTACTCCAGTCATGGATTTTTAATATGTATTTCAAGATAAATATATTTATATATGTACAAAAACTCTTTTAACTCTTTATGGCTCATTTTACGATAAAATAAATAAATAGTTGTATAATAAATTGAAATAAAGAATTTTTTTTCTTTAATTTATGTAGTAACCTTTTTTTGTTGATTCAATAGTGTTAGCGTACGAGAGCCGCAAAGTCCACTCCAACACGCGTTTTGACCAAATGACTCTTTTCCACACTACCATGAGGCAGAGGTTTGCGGTTCTTGGTTTCAAAGAGAAAATTCTAAAAGAGCACGTCTTAATCTATAAAATCAGCAATTTTCAAAACTCCCGGAAAGCTTTCCAGGTTACCCTTTTGAGTACCAAATGACTGTGCTTAAGACTTACGGTGCTTATTTCGAAGATTAACCGGTGTGTTTAAAAAAAAACATTATTACAGGCGATCGAGCTGCTTCTACCAGTACTCACTAACGAGACGGAAGATGGCCAGATAAGGATGGCTGCTCTACACACATTCTTGACAGCGACCACCATCACCCAAAACGACTTTATCTTCGTCCATAATTACGTCAAGAACTCAGGGAACAAAGCCTTGAAGAGGTTCTGGTACACAGCCATTAAGAGTCTTGAAGAGAACAGGAACTTTGATGGTTATAAGCTTGCGTGAGTATAAATTATTTTTAAGCATTCGCAGAGACGATACTAAACAAATAGCACAACACTCTGCGATCGTGGAAGTGAAGCAAATTTCGCAATGGCCAGTCATAGGATGGGTGACCAAGATTTTTTTCTCTGTACCATTGAAACAATAACACTAAGTCAATAAAAAATGAAACATTTGTTGGAAGGCCAAAGGGGAAGATCTTCCTCCGAGATGGGTGGTGGTAGCTCGGGGGCCGCGGCCCGACTGATGTTGGTCGGGCATCGTATATATGAAGAGTTAGCCTCCGAATTTCATTTGCGCGATGTAGGCTTCCATACTAATATTGATCGCAGTGCAGGTAACGCCATCTCTTGAGGATGGTGAGTAATGATTTCCTACATCCGTTGTATATCTGTGGGGCATATAGATGTCGCCGCCACACATTTAAATATCAGATTTATTATGAATTTAATTCTATTGTGATCACCTCAGCACATAAGGCAATACGGAAGGGAGTAGCCATAGCGACATCTATTCAAATAATATTGTCATTTGGGGGGGGGGGGGGGGGGACTGTAATCACGATACTCACACATTAGTAGTTACATAGTTTGTATGGCCAATTCGACAAAGGGGAAAGCTGTGTATGCCTACTCCCCTCCTGGCTACGTCAACCGTGTTGCTCTATGCCTAAGCAGCAATAAAAATTCCCATCATGAGAAGAGTTCAACTGTCCACCTATTCCAGTTCATAGGATGCCAAAAGACGGAGTGGTGGCATTACGCCAGGATTCCGTTATCATTCTTTGGCAAATACACCACGTGCGCTAAAAACGTGTCCCTATCAAGAAGTGCTTATACACGACTCAAGCACTTCTTGGTTCACAGTCACACGGACTGTTGAAAAGTCAACAGGCCGCTGAGCTCCGTGAAAAAATGCGAAATAAATACTTATAGTATGTAAAATGACGTTTTTTCGACAGGTAATCTAATCAATGTTTGTTAATTTAACGCATTTGAAGCATATTTTGTTTAAATACTTACTATAAACTGATTTAATAAAAAATATATGTGATATTTAAATGCATGGTCGGTAATATAGACGTCTCTTTTCCCCGCGGTCCGTACCTGCTATATTGATAACAAAGCATTCAGAATTGCGCGTAGAATCAAAGAAATAAGGTCTATATTCTTTCGCATATAGCAATAAGACTTTAAATTTTACGAGCTTACATCTCGGAGTGATAACTCTTTGATGCATGCGTTCTTTAAAGGTGATTTTCAATGTTTAAATAATGCCTTATGTTGTTTAGACTACGCGATCACCTTACGGAGCTCCGTGGATTGTGGATGTACCTTTTGGACAGGTTTCGAGCATGATTTTGTTCGTGTTGGTATATCTAGGGTATTTAATACCGTTGTTCTTTGGGTATACCTTTTTAATGTCTGGAAGATGATTTAAGTATTATCCGCCCACCGAGAGAAGCGTGGCTTTAGTATCTGCGGACTCCTCCCTACCCATTTCTCTTATTTCACCCAGTAAAAACCAGGCAATACCGGATACGCATTATAAGGACTGAGGTTCCCCTAATGTGTGCCGGAAGTACAGGTGTGGTCGTGGCGCCCGTGTTTCAGACTGGCTACGCACCTAAAAAGTTGCTTACGTCGGCCTAGGCACGCCTTAGAGTACCCCGACGACGAAATCACCCACGCCAACTAGCCTCCGTCTCCTCCCACACAGGCCGCAAACACCAACACTACACAGCTAGCAAAATTGCACACTAGCTTAGCCTTAGGCCGACACCGAACCCGTAAGATTATAGTGCGAAGACCCGGTTTACATACGAAGCGCTATACCAGGTACAGGTACGTACCTAGGCGTTTTTCCGCGACCCCCACGACAACGGCTAACTAGAGCCGAGGTCTGAGTTTCAGAGACGTCTTCTAGTTGAGCCGACTCCCTCAGGTTCAAGTGGTCTAGAGGTTCCAGACCGACGGGAGACTCCCCCGTAGGGAGATGCAATCCGCCTGGAATACCTCTAGAGGCACTCGCCAATTCTCGACGTGAGGTCTCTTTAGGATCTCGCCGACCCCAAACCCGGTGAGGCTGTAAAGGTCATCTGCGATCAACAGCATACACACTCAAAAAAAAACTATAAAATTTGGGTATATAACCTAAAGAAACAGAAATGCAGACACTAATTTGCATATCCGTTTTACATATTCCAGTTCGGTGTTCCTACCTTCTGTATCGGACATGGTCTTTGACCTGGACCCTGACTACTGGGCTACCAACAACGTGATCTTCAGCTCTGAAGATGACCAGTCTACTTCCATGCATTTCCTCAGTATGGCCGATGATACTGGTCTGCCGTCTTTCGCTGGGGTCAGACTTTCTACGGCGGGGAAGAGAGCTTCGGTGGGTACAATTTCACTATTTATGTTGTATAGTTTGGCAAGATGTTAGATGTGGCAAGATTATGGGAGGTAAAAGGTAAAGTGTGGCAAGATCCGGTAAGGTAAGGCAAAATGCGGCAAGATCAGGTAAAGAATGGCAAAATGTAGAGAGAAACTAAAATTAAAACAACTAGTCGTAAAGAAATGGCTTTAAGATTAAATATTGACGTAGAAAATTTTAAATTTGATGGTATTTCTAACTCAATTTTGGCTAAATATCGATTTTATAACCAATCTTTATGATGGAAATATTGCTTTTAGGTATACGTTGTAGCGGAGGGGGTGGCCTCAAATATGTACAAAAGGATGCACGCATTCAATGAAGCTGAAATGGACGTGGAGAAGTTGATCCAGGTCCTGAAGAACTTGAAGGTTTGGGCTGCGAAAACCACTGAGGAGGTAATTATATCCAAAGTATTTTTGAAATGAAACTACTTTACGCACGCTTGACTTGGGGGGTAAGCTGGCAAATGCGCTACGCGTTACGAAAAGTGTGTACAAGCAAGAGAAAGCAGTGCGCGCGCACATTTTCTTTCTCTCTTTCTCTTGTAGCTAGTAAATGAAATATTTCGGCCGTTCGAAACCAGTTTCGAGAAAAGAATTGTAAATCTTTTTTGGAACCTGGTTTTGGAAAACAGTAAAATATTCATTTTTCGAAACCGGGAATCAGAAACATGTTTATTGTTTCGTGACCGGTTTCCAAAAAGAAATAAGTATAAAACTTCTCGAAACAGGTTTCGAAAAATGGTTTCAAGAACGGCTGAAGACACTTTTCAAAGCTACGTTTTTATGTACACATTTATATGACATTTTATTTTAAACTCTTATGATTTTTTTTTATTTCCTAAATGGCTTCGCACGGCTTGTGCATTAAGCCAGTGTCAAGTGTTAAAATGTTTACAAATTCTATAGCACTCGTGGTCAAAGTAATAAATCAAGTCAAAGTAAGTGGCAGTCAAGTCAATCCCCCTTTCCCTATGTTTCAGTAAATGTGTGGGGATTTACTGGAACCTCCATGGACTTCTTGAGGGAACGTCGAAAGACACTTTCCGCTATTTTGTTTCACTTGCACACACTTGTGCATGTTCCCGAACACTTAATGGTTAATAATCCACCATTATTAGACACTAACATCCGCCACAACACAATTTTTAACAAGAAAAACAAAACTGCTAAAATTACGCTTTCCGATCCCGCCAAAAAGTCAACTCTTATGTTTATATGTACACATTTTCTGATTTTTTTTCTTAATCTCTTGTTGAGCGCTTAGATAACTCTTGTGGTAATTAAGAATCAAGTATTTTTTCAGGTACATGTAGATTTCGTATTCAAAATACATGAGAAGGCTGTGTTTGTCGCGCATATGAACCAGACTAGATTCAACAGCTGGAATCTAGTTGAATGTAAGTTCCATCATTTATTTACATTACGATACAAACTCGAGCTCAATGGCGCAGGTGGCTAGCGCGTTCGGGTGCGATCGTTGAAGTTAAGCAACTTTCGCAATGGTCGGTTATTGGATGGGTGACCAAAAATCTTCTATCTCGAATTCTTCCGTGCTTCAGAAGTCACGTTAAGCCGTTGGTCCGGGCTGCATCTGCAGTCGTTAGCAGCCGCCAATTCGCAGAACATAGCACAATCTCCCTATTCCATCCTTAGGGAGGGCCTGTGCCCCAGCAGTGGGGACATTAATATGCTGATGATGAATAAGGGGCTATTAATTTATGACTCAAAGAGCACGATGGAGCAAGTGGTTAGCGCGTTCGGCTGCGATCGTTGAACTTTAGCAACTTTTGCAGTGGTCGGTCATTGGATGGGTGACCAAAAATGTTCTATCTCGAATTCCTCCGTGCTTCAGAAGTCACGTTAAGCCGTTGGTCCCGGCTGCTTCTGCAGTCGTTAGCACCAATCCGCACTGGGCCCGCGTGGTGGGTCATGGCCCAATCTCCCTATTCAATCCATAGTGAAGGCCTGTGCCCCAGCAGTGGGGACATTAATAGGCTGATGATGATGATGAAGCAGTGCTATTCTGTAAAATTTTCACGCGCGGATCCACATCGGATCACTGCTGATCATAAAAAGCGCAAAATAAAGATTGTACTTTGCAAAAGCAGTTTATTACTACCAAAATAATAAAAATTAGTAACACCTTTGTAGATACAAATATATATTCCTAAGAATTGGTAATTTGAAAATAAACATTATGACAAATCGTGTAGGTATTCATTTATTTCTTAAGTATAATAGGGTATTTGACAAGTTTTAAAAAACGATCTCACGTTATTGACTAATGTTTATGGAGTCCGTGAAAAGTGGATATTCATCATTCTGTTGTGTATTTCAGTAAAAATAACCAAATCAAAAACTCCATTTTCATGTTGCCGCGAAAACGTTTTTCTGGAAAATATGGCATCTTACTAGTGTGTGACGTCACACGACTGTTATTAAAACGTCAAATATAAAAGATACAATGTAATGTCACTTTAACCGGAAGTTTACTTGCGTATGACGTCATTTTAGACTCCGCCAATCCCAAGCGTTTTGGGTCACGTGACAATAAATAAGAAAACTATTATCTTTCTCGTTAGTTTTTAGTGAAATTAGGAATATTTTATAATAGTAAAACCCCCTGCCAATATTCATTCTAAACACAGATGCAAACAATTAACACTTTATTTTTAACACTGTCAAATACCCTATTACGTAATAAATATGAAACAGGAGCGTGGTTATTGGACTATTTATGAGTTTCTTGCCGGTTCTTCTCAGTACAAGTACCCTTAGTACGAGTTTGAGCTCACGAAAACTATTTTTAATTTATTTTATTTTTTATTTTATTTTATGAACATAGAACAGTTATACACTAAATATTACATAAAATTATAATGTAGATATTAATTAGGTAAGTGTACAACCCACACCAATGTCCGCAAATTAATGATGAAAGGAGAAGTTTATTATCTTCTCACTACGGAATAATAAACTAAAAAACCGCTATAACTATCATAATTTTCGTAATTATAAAACTCGTAAGGGTACTGGTCTCACGTCGTAGATTTGTGAACCGATAGCGTAGCTTTTCGACATTCACGAGTGCTTGAAACAGCCTAGACTGAATACACAATAAATTTTTAAATTTTATGTTTTTTTTTTGATATTTTTTCTTACGAAGGGGAGGAGGCGGGGGGGAAACTAGCGAAAATACTTTACGTAATAAATGACTGGCCCTTAATGCCAACACTATTGTAGGTATATTAAAACTAAGAAGTAAACAGCAAACAATTACGTTTAATAAAAAGTAATCATACATTACAAAATAAAATTACCTAAATTTTTATTCTAACGAGCTTCGTGATGTAAGTGTTATGTACGCCAAATTTCAAAGTGTCGCCTACTCAGACGTCCTGGATTCGAATCCCGGTGGGGCAAATTACTGAATAATTCTCGGCACTTCTGATAATTTCAAAAGAGACATTTTGTTCGTTTTACATTTATTTATTGTATAATGTACCATTCCTAAGAATAATTGTAAATTTACTAAGAATATTCCCAAAGATTGGGAATGAGAAAAAAATCAAATATTCCCATGAAGTTGGGAATATTCCCGTGATTTACTAGGAGAATATTACCGGGATTTGGAATATCGCTATGGGGATGGGGACATCCTTATAATACACCGACTCAAAATATGGTTTTATGACACTTTTCTAATACGATATTATTTATAAACATCGACATACGTTGCATTATAGGGATAATATTTAATTTATTCGTTTTAAATTTTTATTATGTCATCATCATCATCATCAGCCTATTAATGTCCCCACTCCTGGGGCCTTCACCATGGATGGAATAGGGAGATTGGGCCATGACCCGCCACGAGGGCCCAGTGCGGATTGGCGGGTGCTAACGACTGCAGATGCAGCCGGGATCAACGGCTTAACGTGCCCTTCGAAGCACGGAGGAACTCGAGATAATAAATTTTTCCAATGACCCATCCAATGACCGACCATTGCGAAAGTTGCTTAACTTCAATGATCGCAGCCGAACGTGCTAACCACTTGCGCCATCGAGCTCCTCATTTTATTATGTATCTCTTAATAATTAATATAATTAACTTTTACCGCCAGTTTAATATTAAAGTTTGACAACAACAGCTGACGAAGAAAAATCTCAAAAAACTTTTTTTTCACAGTGGCGAAATCAGTAAATGAATTCTTAAGATTGGGCAGTCACATCAACCAGCAGATTGTGTACTACCCATCGCAAATGGAGCTTATATTCCCAAATGAATTGGGTAAGTGGTAAACGTTACCACCTTTAAGGCTTTTACCCTGATTTCCTGTTTGGCAGAATGCGAATGACCTGCGTCGTTAAGGCGCTTTGCAGACGGCGGGGCGGAGCGGGCCGGTCAATTTCGCCGCGAACGATAGCACAAAGTGAATCCTATACTACAAACGCACACAGAGGGCCAAAAAGACCGCGCCGCAGGTGCCCGGCGGGCACTGGGGCGGCGCGGCATGTCCGCGGCTGCCCGCCGTGGATCGTACAAACCAGTTTATATGCAGTAACGCAGATGGCGGCGCGGGGCGGCTAGCTCAGTCCGCGCCACGCGCTTTTTAGTGATGTACTATTCACTAGAACGAACGTCCTGAACTGACCGCCTCTGCCCGTCATGTGCTTTGTGTACGCGGCGAGGCCAGCCGCAGACATTGACGGGCAGACGCGGTTTTTATTGCTTCGCGGACAAAAAGCCCGCCCCGCCCCGTCGTCTGCAAAGCGCCTAAAAGTGGGCTTTCGAAGCGAGCGTCAGTGAAGCCGCGACAGAGCGTCAGATAGAATTTTATGCCAATGACATTGTCAGTGCCGCTTTAACCGACGCATGACTTGTAAGGCTATGTATGCTTCACCACCTGATCAACTAATAAAGTTATTTTTTTAATTCAAAATATAAGATTATATGTTGTCTCTATTAGCTTTACACCTGCGTACTATATCAATTTGAACATTGATTTTTGGGGTGTAGAGAATATCGTTTTTTTCAATTGAGCTTTACGCCCATTATGCATCTATTCATCATAATAAAAATGGACGTCAAGAGCATTCTAGTGATTTTGTCTAGATGTAAAGGCACATCTATTTTCTAAAATAACAAACTAGACTAAAAACTTAATATTTCATCGTCTGCATCTCAAGATTTAAGGTACATTTTATCTACATCACTTTTTTAAAACTTTAAAAATGAAAGCGTAATGAATTTATGTAATTTAAAAAATCTCATTTTGAATCTCCTGAAAAGTCGGGTTTTGTGCTTTACGTCAATTGAAATTACAAGTATCGATATATATGTATATATGGGTAATGATTGCGCTTCTCCATTCCCCTATGCCTTATGCAGCGCCTTATGTTAGGTTATTTAAGAAAAGAAGTGTCACTTTAGATGTGTGGTCCGTGAACATTATATTTTTTTTTCCCTTAAAGATCTGGGATAATTTCACGTTAGGTACTCATTTTCATATTTAAAAAGAATGTGCACGAAACCCTTTGTTTGCAAGACCGAATCGCACGACCGCATTTTGTATAGCTAGAATCATTCATTATGGATTTATCTTAAATAACATGTTATGGTTTCATTTGCGCGGCTACAAAATCAAATTTCTGAAAAGTTTGATTCTGACGACGTAGCCTGTAAAGGCTACGAAACGTCAATAAATAAATAAAGTTTCGTGCATTAACCCGTAAAAACTGATTTTATTTAAGTAAAACAATACACATACCTACATAAAAACTAACAGATAAACATTGCAATTAAATAATCAAATTTTTTTTTACTTAAACTTTTCGTCATAACATCTGCCAAATTATCGTGCGTATTTACTCTATGCTTAATATTTTGTTATACACTAAATCTTTCAAAAATGGTACTTTATATCTATATGTTTCGTTCTCTTTGAATTTTAAATAAAATTGTTAAAAGCTTCTTTCAAATTTTTAGGAATCCCAGTGAGATTGCAAACTACCTCCGTGTCATTCACATCAATAAGAGGAAACCTCACCACACCAGCCACAGATATCCATATAAGGTAAGGTTATCGCCATCATCAGCCTATTAACCCCACTGGTGGGGCACAGGGCTTCCCTATGGATGGAATCAGAAGAACAGGTCATCAAGCGCAGTGATCACGACTGCAGATGCAGCCGGGACCACGGACTTAACTTGCCTTCCAAAGCACGGAGGAGCTCGAGATAGTAAAGTTGTGGTCACCCATCTAATGACAGACCACTGCGAAAGTTGCTTAACTTCAACGATTGCTGCTAAACGTACAATTATCTCAAGATGCAGGCGCGGCGGCGGCCTCTGCCGAGTGCTCCAAGCGACGCAAATATTCAGCTCTCAATGAGAACGTGTCCACGTGGTTCGTCTTGATCCGCCATCTTGGTTATTCAATGATATTTCCCGAAAATAAAACTGTAGTCTAGTGACCAAGCTAACGTTTAATTTGAATCTTCTAATCACTTTACAAAATCAGCAATGATTGCAAATGTACAAAAGGATTGCTTTGCGAAGCGTGGAGAGTTCTGTGCTAACGTCCGGTCACTATCACGGCTTACGTTTGAATGCTGAATGCCCCTTCCATTTTTTTTTGTTTCCTCCCAGGCGGGGGAGCGCTTGTGAAATCCTCATGGATACCCTACAGCCGGCTGTAGGGTTATGTCAGACTCTTACTGACTAAAACACACCCGTGGGGGATACCTATGGCCTTAGGGGCCTTACAGGCTTCATCTGATGCGATCAACCCCTGAGAAGGGGATGATGCAGGCCCCTTCCAATGAAGCGTAGCCCCTTAAATACTACCCTTAGCATAGACCACTCCCAAGTGGTGACAGCTGTCACTGTCATTACTTGACGTTTCACAAGGCAATGGTACACTGACTGATGACATTTGTTGTCGGTTTAACGTTTCGAAGAAGCGAGTGAGACGCCATCCGCCGACATATATAGGAATACAAATAAGTTTCCGCCGTTTTATTGTCGATGGCGCGGCACGGAGTTTCGGTTAGCTTTCGCAGATGATAACCGGCTTAAAAAATAGTTTGGACATTCAAGAACAACATAACCTATTAATATTATTGATTTTGTATTGATAAAATATAATTTTTACAGGTTGAAAATGTCAAAATTTGAGCCAAGTAAGCGTCATTTGCAGGAAATATTAGTTTACTTCTTTAATTTAAAGAAATCTGCTGCTGAGGCGCATCAATTGCTCGTAGAAGCATATGGTGAGGGTGCTTTGAGTCAGAGAACGTGTCGAGAGTGGTTTCAAAAGTTTAAAAACGGTGATTTCGACGTAGAAGACAAAAATCGCAGTGGAAGGCCATAAATTTACGAGGATGCAGAATTGGAGGAAGATTCATCTCAAACACAAAAAGAACTTGCTCTAACATTAGAAGTCACTCAGCAAGCAGTCTCACATCGTTTAATATCATTAGGAATGATTCATAAACAAGGAAATTGGGTTCCGTACGAATTAAAGCCGAGAGATATTGAACGTCGATTATTAGACATAAAAAAAAGGGTTTTTTACATCGTATCGTAACGAAGACGAACGAATGAACGAGAAGTGGATACATTATGACAATCCAAAAAGAAGAAAATCATGGGGATTACTTGGCCACGCGTCAACATCAACAGCAAAACCGAATATTCACGGAAAAAAACTTATGCTGTGTATTTGGTGGGATCAGCTAGGTGTAGTGTATTATGAGTTGCTTAATCCAAGCGAAACAATTACTGGAGCCCTCTATCGAACACAATTGATGAGATTGAGCCGAGCTCTGAAGGAAAAACGCCCTCAATACTATTCTAGACATGAAAAAATTATTCTTCTGCATGACAATGCTCGTCCACATGTTGCGGCTCCCGTAAAAAAGTACTTGGAAACACTTGATTGGGAAGTGTTACCCCACCCGCCGTATTCACCAGACATTGCACCGTCCGATTATCACCTGTTCCGGTCCATGGCACATGCTCTGACGGCGCAGCGGTTCACATCTTATGAGGATACCAAAAATTAGGTTGATTCGTGGATAGCCTCAAAAGACAAGGAGTTCTTCAGACGTGGGATTCGAATGCTGCCTGAGAGATGGGAAAAGTGGTTGCAAGTGATGGGCAATATTTTAATGAAATTTATATTACCTTTCTTCTATAATAAATATTTAATTTGTGTTAAAAAACGGCGGAAACTTATTTGTACTCCTGTATATATTTGTGCAGTTTGGTGTTGAGAATATGACCCCATGGGGTCCAAGCGCTCGTTCCCTTTTTAAGGAAATGCCAAGGCTCACCGAAGTGACTGGTGATCAAAAGGCTGGCAGCTATCTTGGTCAACTGATCAGCCTTGCCATCCAATGCGGCAATGCAGCCAGCCTATTGGGCACCATTCCTCATGGCGGCGCTGGGGATGACATACTTTTTATTTGTAAATTATTAAGTATCGCCGCACACGGGCCACACACCACAGCCACAAACGCCGCCACGAGAAGCTAGAAGCGGCTACTAAAGTGGCTGAAGCGCGCGACAGCGGCCGACTAAGGTAAGGGAGAGAAGGCTGGAGAATCGCGCGAGTGACGTGTGGCGGCGTTTTGTATCGGCGCATTAAGTGGCCGGTGCGGGCCACAAGAAGCGAGCAACGACGATTTGTAGCGTGTGGCGGCCACCGGCGTACCGTGTGTGGCGAGTCCATATCAAATGTATGAAAACTACAAGAAATATGCCGGTGGTGGCGTTTTGTGGTTGTGGTCGGTGGCCCGTGTGCGGCGACACTTATAACATAGAAAACCACCGCCGGTGTGCGGTGGTTTTTAAGTTTGACCTTATATGTTTCAAAATTACTTATCACAGTAATATTATAAAGGCGAAAGTTTGTGAGTGTGTGAGTTTGTATGTTTGTTACTTCTTCATGTACAAACGTCTGGAGCGATTTTAATAAAATTTGGTTAGGAGTTAGCTGACACCTTGAATTAACATATAGGCTACGTTTTACTGCGGGAAAGTATATCTAATATACCGCGGGGTACAGCTAGATTACAATAAAGGTATTAAAGACTATCTGTTACCCACGGTTTATTAGGGATATTCAGTCTGTAGGCTAACTACCACAACAAGGGCCACGGATTGTAAAATTGTCTCGTAAATATTGCCGATCGTACAATGTCTTTCTCGGCCTTATTTATAATGCACAGTGTAGGGTAATTTTATGATGCTGTGCCACGTTGTTTTGGTCCGATGACGTGGCTTTTATTACGTGTCGTCTTATCTCCATTTTGTTTTTATTTATTTCTTACAACATTTCTTAGGTTATGGTTTTGTCTATTTTTTGTTTCTCTCTCTTATTTTGGTGTATCCAAATTTTCATAGGCAAAGAGCCGAGCTCACACAGCCTCTTGTGTTATTATTATTTTTCATTTTTTGTTTTGTGCTGGACTGCTATGGGCGAGGGATGCGAGGTCCAGATTGTTTTTTGTTTTTGTTTTGTGTATTAAGTGATTGTCTTGTATTTCCGTCCGTGGATGTCCAGAATATCAGCGTTGCAGCGGCAATCCATTTTATGCCGTTGCAACATTATGCTGAGGTGGGGCCTTGTTGACGATGTACCCTTTGTTTTATGTTTCATCATCATCATCATTAGCCTCTTTTTTATGTCCCCAATGCTGGGGCACAGGCCTTCCCTGGAGCTCGATGGCGCGTTAGCGCGTTCGGCTGCGATCGTTGTAGTTAAGCAGCTTTCGCAGTGATCGGTCATTGGATGGGTGACCAAAAATTTCTATCTCGAGTTCCTCCGTGCTTCGGAAGGCACGTTAAGCCGTTGGTCCCGGTTGCATCTGCAATCGTTAGCACCCGCCAATCCGCACTGGGCCCGCGTGGTGGGTCATGGCCCAATCTCCCTATTCCATCCATAGGGAAGGCCTGTTTTATGTTTGTTGTGTATTTATTGTAATTGTTAATGTATGTCGTCAATGAATGTTTTTCTTTCGTTCTTTCTAACTAAATACCAAATTTAATTAAAATCGCTCCAGCCGTTTAGACGTGAAGAAGTAACAAACATACACACTTACAAACTTTCACCTTTATAATATTAGTGTGATAAGGAAGGTATCAGTACACTTATTATGTACTCTTCCTCAGGTATCAAGGCATGTCGCTCATATCTCTGTCCACATTTGGCCCACTGGTCCAGTCGGAGCACGCGGCCCGAATTCAAAAGTCGATGGTGGCCCATCTACCAATAAAGTTCAACATATCGCACACGCCCGTGGGAGTGTTTAAGTGAGTCTGTTATCATATTCATCATCATCATCTGCCTAATGATGTCCCCACTGCTGGGGCACAGGCCATCCCTATGAATGGAATAGGGAGATTGAGCCATGACCCACCACGCGGGCCCAGTGCGGATTGGAAGGTGCTAACGACTGCAGATACAGCCGGGACCAACGGTTTAACGTGCCTTCCGAAGCACGAAGGAACTCGAGATAGAAAATTTTTGGTCACCCACCCAATGACCGACCACTGCGAAAGTTGCTTAACTTCAACGATCGCAGCCGAACGCGCTTACCACCCGCGCCATCGAGCTCCTCATTCTCATCTCATCTCATCATTCTCATCCTCATTATCATATTAAAATAAACTAACTTTACCTGCTACTAGGCTTCACAAAATCAAAATATTAATTTAAAAAAAGTCTTTGTGTTCGCTTATACAATGAAGTCCCAAGCAATATACAAGAGTTAACCATAAATAAATTCATAATACTGTAAAAAAGCACTTTTTAAAATGCAAAGTGTCTAATTATTGTAAATGTTGTTACATTATTCTTCTGATGCTGTGGAGAGCCGCATCATAGGCGATGAGGAGGTGACTAAACACCTTGAGCCTCTTCAATTACGCCGTGACGTGGCGTCACTAAGCGCGTTTTATCATCTGTACCACGGCGAGTGTTCTGAGGAGTTATTCTCTCTTATTCCACCTTCCCCTTTCCTTCAGAGGACCACGCACGCTGGCCTAACTTTGGCCACAATTCCAAAGCGTTTAAAGAATTTTGGTGACTCATATCTTTGTCTCACTTTCTGTAAATGGAATGCTCTCCCTGCTCAAGTGTTCCCTCCTTCTTACAACCTCGGATCCTTTAAAAGAGGCGTAAAGCGTGCATGAGAGCACTATGCGGCATCAAAGCATGAGAGCACTATATGGCATCAAACCAGACATATCGTGTAAACGCTATTTCCAAAACTTAAAAATTATGACTCTTACTGGTCTTTATGTGCTGGAAATTGCGAACTTTGTTAGAAGCAACGGTCATTTGTTCTTACAATCAAAACAAGTGACTACCGGAAGTCTAAGATATCCCCACAAACTTATTTGACACAAATCCAAAGACCAAGAGTTTCTTAAAAAAAGTTACACTATGTGTAATGTTATATACAATAAAATACCACATGACAAAAAAATCCCGTTTAACATGTTTCTCAAATCATTACGAAAATGGTTACTGGAAAAAGATTTCTGTTCGTCATCATCATCATCAGCCTCTTAATGTCCCCACTGCTGGGGCACAGGCCTTCCCTATAGATGGAATAGGGAGATTGGGCCATGACCCAACACGTGGACCGAGTGCGGATTGGCGGGTGCTAACAACTGCAGATACAGCCGGGACCAACGGCTTAACGTGCCTTCCGAAGCACGGAGGAACTCGAAATAGAAAATTTTTGGTCACCCATCCAATGACCGACCACTGCGAAAGTTGCTTAAGTTCAACGAGCGCAGCCGAACGCGCTATCGAGCTCCTCCAAAAATAACGTGTTTTTCTAAATTTTATTTTTGCATTTCTTTCCAAAATTACTGATTTCCAGTACTAATAGTCACTGTAGAAAGATTCAATATCCTTTTTGATTCAGAACTTGAATATTGCTTTATTATTTTTTTATGTTACAAGGGTGCCAAATAAGACTATGATAAAAAATTGCGTGTGTCAGCTCCGACGCACGACTGGAGTTTACTCCTTAAGTTCGATAGTCTAACCAGACGCAAAAAGAGTTTATTTAACTTAAAAAACATTGATACTGTATGAAAGGGTAAATTAACAAATTAATGAAAATAATATACATATATAAATATATATTTATTCATTTCATATACATTTATTATAACTAATCGACGAAATATTTTACAATAGTCAATTTCAGATGTGCATAAATATATCATTAGGAATGTTGATAAATTATGTAATTATTATTATCAGACTATTATCATTTTTTTGAATATTAATTAAATCAACATTGTCTGCATTATTAATTACAGTGACAAGTGGTTTATGGTAACTAAAATAAGACACATGGACGTTCGTAGATACGTGGTTCACGAATCTTGAAAATACCGCATCAATGGTTGTACCATACCTCGTTGTCCCCATTGCTCTATCAGAAACAATATCTAAATTCAGTTCAGATTTAAAAAAAAATATTAATGTCAATCCGTCATCTTTGTTTGTCAATGTTGCGCGGCATAGGATGCGCACCAAAAACGTAACGAGGTCATTCATCGATAGATTTTACTCCTCACATTTTTCTCATACCGGACCCCTTATATATGCAAATCGATTCTTAAGGAGTAAACTCCAATAATAATAGTCGGTTGTCCGCTTGGATCGTCTATACAACGATATCGCTAAAGAGTTGCCAGAGCTAGATATCAATTTTCAGAGCTATTCTGAGTTTATAACACTGTTTAAAAGGGCTGACGCCCTTTAGCCGCTTAAGCTTGTAGTTGGTGCTTCCATTTTTTTTATGCTGTTTTTATGTATTCATGTGCCTGCTTATTTTGTGTGTGTGTGTGTGTGTGTTTTTTTTAACGCTTGCTGTGGCTACCTTAATTTTAAATGCAGTAAGCTATAAGCAATTTGAGCTTTGTTTGTACCAAGAACTGCTGTAACTTATGTTGGTGGCCCTTATAATAAATAAATAATAAATTATTGGAACCACTTTATATTTTCGTATATGATAATATGAACCCTGTCCTCTGGAAAAGGTTACCCTGAGGACCAGAAGACAGTGCTCTCCCCAACTATTGTTACTTTAGAGATACAATAATTTAAAACTACTAAATAAAAATTATATAAAAATAATGTTAAAAAAGTACCTACTAATGATGATCCAACTGACCCCTTATTTTATTTCCAGCTTCAAAACTGACTTCATGTTGCCAATTCCAAATGGCGGAGTAGTCATACACACTCGCACGCAAGTCGAGAAGAACACCAAGAACAGTGTGGACCTCCACACTGTGAGGAGTAAGGAGAACGCACGGGTGAGTAAACATCATCGTAAGGCTGTTAATGTCCCCACTGCTAGGGCACAGGCCTTCCCTGTGGATGGTATTATCATCAGCCTATTAATGTCCCCACTGCTGGGGCACAGGCCTTCCCTATGGATGGAATAGGGAGATTGGGCCATGACCCACCACGCGGGCCCAGTGCGGATTGGTGGGTGCTAACGACTGCAAATGCAGCCGGGACCAACGGCTTAACGTGCCTTCCGAAGCAGAAGTCACTTGCGCCATCGAGCTCCTATGGATGGTATGGAGAGAAAAACATAATCTGAAATATATTTGTTTCTTAAGTTTTCACGCACATCGCTCATTAAGTAAAACTAGTTTTAACGGGTTAATGCACGAAACTTTATTTATTTATTGACGTTTCGCAGCCTTCTCAGGTCTGCGATGATGACGATGATTCTGACGATGCAGACCTGAAACGGCTGCGAAACGTCAATAAATAAATAAAGTTTCGTGCACTAACCCGTTAAAACTAGTTTTATTTTATCTAAAATACTTTTTCAACACATTTTATCAAGAAATGCATTTACGGAGGTTGTATTCACTGTTCAAAAGTTCAAAATTACGGTCATCACGGCGTTAGGGATGATGACTAATTTTTTTTTCTTCGTTTATCTTGTAGATTATCAAAAAGTATTGGACACGTATTTTTTCTATTTTCACATAATATAAACATTGCAGAGATATATTGATTTGAAAAGTCGCATGACGTCACGTTTGAGTACACTTATAAGTGAAAATTCACTCAAAAGTGACGTCACGAGCCCCTACTCCCAAACTTTGACGCGCTATAACTTTGTCATTTTTTGGTTGATTGCCCAAAGAAAAAATATGTGTCCATTATTTTTTGATCATCTAACTGACGGACTAAATAGAATTTCGTTTACTGTACCCCGTCATCACCCCTATTGATCAGTGAATTCACCCGGATTGCGAAGGGTGCGGGTTTGAGTTCCGTCTGCTGCCTGGGTCTGCGTGGATTTTTTTCTAGTTATATTTTCTTTAGATTTGAACATCAAGTTAAAAAATAAAAATATATAATTATCTTTATTGTTTGTTTCAAGACTCACAACCGCAGCATATTCTCCGATTGCGAGAACTCCACGTTTAATATGAAGCTGGAACATCTATTCACGAGAAATATTTACAGGTAAAGACGTACCTATAGAGTTACTAAACTTTATGAGTCTTAAATTTCTTATTTCTATTTCATCAGGACCATCATCAGCCTATTAATGTCCCCACTGCTGCGGCACTGGCCTTCCCTATGGATGGATAGGGAGATTGGGCCATGACCCATCACTCGGACCCAGTGCGGATTGGCGGGTGCTAACGACTGCAGATGCAGCCGGGACCAACGGCTTAACGTGCTTTCCGAAGCACTGCGGATCTTTGGTCATCCATCCAATGACCGACCACTGCGAAAGTTGCTTAACTTGTACAATCGCAGCCGAACGCGCTAACTACCTGCGTCGAATTCCTCAATATTTTTTTTATTTATCTAGACTAAAAGTTGGTATATAAAATCAGCAAATCGTGCTTACCGAAAGCATTTCTTCAGATTTTAATTTACTGAGTAAAAGCATAAAATGTACATGTAGTGTAGTACAGAAGGTCATCTCATGCACAAAAAACAGAAAGAGGTTAGAAAGGCCTTATGAGCGGGGCAGGCGCGTCACAGTCATGTGTGAGCAAATGCTCATAACTTGACCAAAACTTGGTTCTGATTGCGTCGTTGCTCTCAGCTGTGTGCGCCGATTGGTTCAATTGTTTGATATATATGTGAGGCATATAGATGTCGCCGCCTAACTTCAAAAAACCCAAATACCTTAAAAAAAGAGCGTACTCCTTCCTTAAAGGCCGGCATCGCATTTGTGATACTCCTGGTGTTGCAAGTGTCCATGGGCGACGGTGATCACTAACCATCAGGTGAGCCGTCTGCTCATATGCCCCCTATAACATAAAAAAATTAAAAAAAACTACTCATTCCATGAAGTCCCAGAACCTTAATACCGACAGAAACACAACACTACCACAAGATTTATATAGTGCTATTTTACTGTGGTCCTCTGTAAGGTGAAGGTTACTGACCAAGATGGGCGCTCCAATTTAAAATATTTCAACGCAAACAAAAAAATTTGGCGACTCATTTTTTATCCTACTATCTTTCAATCGAGAACTTTGCCCACTCACGTGTTCCCTCCCTTCCACAACCCTCCTCCACTACTTTAAAAGAGACGCGAAAAAACAAATAGCTGGTCGGCAAGCTGAGCTGGTGTGGCAGGTAACCATGCTGCACCAGTACTCCTCACGTCTGAACTCCAACGCCACTTAATATAAATCATTTGATCGGACCTATATGCTAGTAACGCCGCACACGGGCCACACGCCACAGCCACAAACGCCGCCACGAGAAGCTAGAAGCGGCTACTAAATTGGCTGAAGCGCGCGACAGCGGCCGACTAAGGGTAAGAGAGGGGTGGGGAATCGCGCGAGTGACGTGTGGCGGCGTTTTGTATCGGCGCATTAAGTGGCCGGTGCGGGCCACAAGAAGCGAGCAACGAGGACTTGTAGCGTGTGGCGGCCACCGGCGTACTGTGTGCGGCGAGTCCATATAAAATGTATGAAAACCACAAGAAATATGACGGTGGCGGCGTTTTGTTGCAGCATGCTCAAATACCTCCAACCAAGCAGACTCATGCTGCGAGCCATACCATTGGTTGTTTCTCCACCTGCCAGTTCTTGCGGGATAATTCACTTGCACAACGCCGCCATCTTGGATGTCAACAGGGGAATCAAAGCCACACTCCTCATAGAAAACCTGGCCTCCATCGTAGACTTTTTCTCCGGAGACAAGAATTTGCTGAAGACTTCTCTACTGCTGAAGGATTTCAGGTATTTTATTTAACGTATACACTTCAATAATATTATAGTTTTTTTTATAAATCGATCAATTTAATGTTGTATTTATTTTTGCTTTCAGACAAGACACAGAATCTTCTGGTGAAATACTGAACTTTGAAATTGACTTCGAAATCAAAAACGAAGACAAACATATCATTACTAGAGTCGAATTCAACTCCACTGATTCTATTAAAGTAAGTATAATTTATGTTGTTTTTTTTTAAGTATTTAACTGCTAGATTTTTAAATCTAAAGAAAAGTATTACTAGAAAAAAATCCACACGGACCAGGCAGCGGACGGGACTCGAACCCGCACCCTTCGCAATCCGGGCCAATGCCCGGTTTTTTTTATACATATAGTAATACATTTCTTTAGATTTAAACATCTAGTAGTTAAATGCTTTAAAAAAATAAAAACATAACTTTAATTGCTATTTCTTCTTTCAAATATTTTAATACTTGAAAAAGTATTCATTTGACATTGTGGGTTAACTACAATGCGAAGAAATGGCGCGGCCTTGCATCAGGGCCGTGGTAGCATAATTGGTCAGTGCATTCGCCCGGATTGCGAAGGGTGCGGGTTTGAGTCCCGTCCGCTGCCTGGTCCACGTGGATTTTTTTCTAGTAATACTTTTCTTTAGGTGTAATTTCCAAAAAATAAAAGCCCAACGTGTCTTCTGAATATATTGTTTTAAACTTTCATAGTCACTAACATTATAGCTATTAACGGGATTGTTACCATGTACCTTGTTTTTTATGAGTCTCCGATATTTTGGCACTGTTATAAAAGCGAAAGTTTGTGAGTGTTTGAGTGTATATGCCTGTTACTTCTTCACGTCTAAACGGATGGGGCGATTTTAATAAAATTTGGTATGGAGTGAGCTCACACCCTGGATTAACATAGGCTACGTTTCACCGCGGCGTTTTAAAAAATCCCTAAAAACGGCAGGTACCACCGCGAGTCAGAACTAGTATTTAATAAAAACTGTCATCATCATCAACCCATGCTCGTCCACTGCTGGACATAGGTCTCCCCTAATGCACGCCACTGCTCCCGATTTTCCGCCAATCTCATCCAGCCCACTCCAGCCAGCCTACGAATGTCATCATCCCATCTTGTCTCAGGGCGTCCCACACTACATTTACCGAATCGCGGTCTCCGCTCAAGAACTTTACGGCTCCATCGGCCGTCAGTTCTGCGGCTAATGTGACCAGCCCATTGCCACTTCAGTTTGCTAATTCGGTGGACAATGTCGGTGACTCCGGTTCTCTGTCAGATTACATCATTTCTGATGCGGTCCGTCAGGGATACTCCGAGCATAGCTCTTTCCATAGCTCTCTGAACGACTTTTAACTGGTGGACCAGTCCAGCCGTGAGTGTCCACGTCTCGGCGCCGTATGTCATAACTGGGAGGACGCACTGGTCGAAGACTTTCGACTTGAGACATTGAGGGATGGGTGACGAGAAGACTTGACGGAGCTTAAGAAATGTTGCCAAATAAAAACTGTATTCGTCTTTATTTCACAGACTTTCATTGAGAACAACGACTACTTGTACGTAGGCGACAGACACACAGCCTTAGATACCAAACACAAGAGCCATATAACCGCAGGATACTACACGACTGAGGACAATAACGTCACTACATCTTTAAGCATCTACATTGACACAGCTCAAGACGCCACTGGAGAAAAACGGATAGACGTCAGATTCTCGCACGATATCAATTCTTTGTTCTATCCGTTTACTTATCTCATCTTACCGTTCTGCGCCAAGCATGATCAGGCGAGTCGTATGAAGGATATGCAGGTAAGAATACACTTAGCGTTGTTAACGTAATTAGCGGGATTTTAGCGTAATTTACATAATAGCGGGATTTTTAGGGTAATTAACATAAATAAAACTAGTTTTTACGGGTTAATGCACGAAACTTTATTTATTTATTGACGTTTCGTAGCCTTTACAGGCTTCGTCGTCAGAATTAAACTTTTATTTAATTTGTCGAGCTACCTTCGAAAGACTTTTATTGAGCGTTTGGTTATTTCATTGTTCGATTTTTAAGTTTTATTGTCTATGTATGAATTTATTATTTAATTTACTTATAATAAAGTATTTTATTTCAAATTCTTTTTTGTAATTTTGAGTTTATTTATTTGACCCTAACTACCGTAAACTACCACCGGTTCCAAAATTGGGAGACCTTTCTGAGAAGAACCGGCGAAACAAACTCAAGAGAGGCTTTCTATCTCCTTCTTATGTTAAATTATGCAAACAAAAAGAACTAATAGTATCTGATGGTCTTGCAGTGTGTGCTCAGGGTTGGGATTTTATCTCCTGTATAATAGGTTCCCAAGCTGGTGGTATATACCAACCATCTTCCCTATTGAAATTTGGATATTTTTTAATCTCAATAGCCTCGCGCATCATTCGAGGAACGAACCGCCGCTCAGCTGCAAGGATCTGTGGTCTATCAAATCTAATGTAGTGGTTTGGTCCCCCTAATGCATGTTCACACACTGCAGATTTATTTTCGCGCCTACGTTTCATATCTGCGATATGTTCTTTTACCCGAGTCCCTATACTCCTCTTTGTTTGCCCGATGTAGGAGAACCCACAGTAAGAGCCCAATAAATTCATACATAGACAATAAAACTTAAAAATCGAACAATGAAATAACCAAACGCTCAATAAAAGTCTTTCGAAGGTAGCTCGACAAATTAAATAAAAGTTTTATTCTGACGACGAAGCCTGTAAAGGCTACGAAACGTCAATAAATAAATAAAGTTTCGTGCATTAACCCGTAAAAACTAGTTTTATTTAATGAGTGATGTGCGTGAAAACCTAAGAAACAAATAATTAACTTAATTTATTTATTTATTGCATTGCATATCACATTCACAGAAATAAGGTGGTACATAAAAAATACAGTAACTATTTGACGCCCTGCAAGGGCGCAGCAACTTTAGAGGGTTATTATCTATTTAAAATACTATATTATACAATTGTACAATATAATTTATAAGTTAAATTTCAATCATTCTATACATACATTGGTGTTTGGTGTCAATTCTAGCATGACTCTCCAACCTAAATGTGACGACAGTGTATCTTTATCATTTCCAATACAGAATAAAAAAGTTTAGAGAATCATGCTAGAATCGACAACATTAATTCATTCATTCATAAAAATCATTCATAATTAGTGGGAGTTTAGGGTAATTAACGTGATTTTAGGGTAATTAGTATAATCAGCGAGTTTTTAGGGTAATTAGCATAACCATTGGGGCTTTAAGGTCAATATAAAATGAATTAAAGTTTCACGATTTCGTACTATTAGCACATTAAGAATTGAAGTTACCATAAGATATTATAAGTGTCTTATTTTATTTCGCAGCTGCCACAAGACATATGGGTGCCACTGTATCTCGCTTGCATTTCGGAATCTTTCAAGATGCCATTCGTAAACCTTGCTGTGAGCAACACTCAAATCTCAGCGGTTTTGAAGGTAAACTATAAATTTTATTAAAGGAACAAATAGATAGGTAATATTCTCTTATATGCAATGTTACTTATTTAGTGCTTACACTAGGTCTCCAAAAATAATCATATTAAGTGTTATACTGGATTTTTAGGGAATATTCCCGAAAATTACTAAATCGCAAATTCGGAATATTTCCATATTCTTAAGAAAAATTAGAAATATTACTAGTATTCCAGGAAAAATCGGGATAAAATGCTTTCAATTTACAATATTCCCCTTAATTATAAAAGTTCTGGCAAATCAGTTGCAATAAAGATTTTCATTCGAGGTCTAAAATTCATGAATAGTATTTTTTTCTATAACAGGATGGCCTGACTTCCGTAAAGGTGACCAATAGTCCAGACATGAGGCTGAAGTCACCAGAAATTGTCTGGTGGGTAGACAATTGGATAACCTTGAAGAAAATGACTACTTTCGGGTTGTACAGTGAGTATCAGTATCATATTGTTACGTGTCGGGATGGGGTTCGAAATTAGATACCAGTTCACGCTTGACAGTTCTTTATTCACCACACAGTTCACACAATTAACACACAACATTAATTACAAAACACTCACTAAACACTGTAAAGTAGTAGTAGTAGTATAAAGTCTCTAAACAATCGCACTTGAACACTTTTATTGCACTTTGATACACTTCTGGACACATCTATTGGCCCACCTTGTATTTTCAGTTTCGTTTGGTCCTAGCTAAAATTTTATATTAGGTCGAGCAAAAAGTTTTTATGCAGTTTTGAACCTGGCAGATTCACAATTTCATTCAATAGTCTTTTTTTGAATTTCGAACACAGAATTTAAAGAAACAAAAGACAATGTGGAGCCTGTTTGTTGATATCAAACAATCGAATACTAAGAAAACTTGGTTTTATTGGTTTACTTGGATTTAATTCTTGAAAAAGTGATTGATATCTTTGGTTTTGCAACAAACATTACTTATTCTTAACATTAAGGTGAGGTTCTATCAATAATCTATGGATACTGCACCTGAAGTCGCCGCCCAAGCTGTGGCACTTATTCAGGCCGGACACAGCCAAAGAAACGTGAGTGCTCAACTTAATTTAAGTCGATCTGCGGTCCGAAATGTTTATCGGAGGTACCTAGAGACTGGCGGCTTTGTTCGTCGCCTATGAAGGCCACGATCTCGGGTCACAACTGAAAGGCAGGATCGATTCATCGTGACGACCAGCTTGAGAAATCGTCACCTTACCTCCATTGAGATACAAAAACAAAAACTTCCACGGAGTATCTGTGAGCGCTCGAACTGTTCGGAGAAGGTTAAAAGAACGCGATATGATACCACACAAGCCAGCTAATGGGCCCAAACTAACGCGAGCCCACCGAACAGCGCGCCTTCATTTCGCACGCGGTCATTTAAATTGGACACAGCAAGATTGAAGCCGTGTACTCATTTCTGATGAGTCTAAAATTGTGTTACATGGCAATGATGGAAGGAAGAAGGTCTACCGACGTAAGGGAGAGCGTTTCGCACAATGCTGCTTTGAAGAGAGGGTTGCTTATGGCGGTGGCTCATGGACTGTCTGGGACGGTATATCCGCGAGCGGCAAAACTCAACTTGAGGTTGTTACAGGACCACGGCTGCCACCATTAAATGCTGAAAGGTACATTCGTGAGTGCTTAGAACCTCACGTGATACCATACGCGGACTATGTGGGCCCAAATTTCCTTTTTATGCATGATAATGGAAGAGCCCATGCGGCCGGCATCGTCAGGGAATATCTTCGGGATGTGAACATCACAGTTATGGACACAGCCAGAAGCCCAGACATGAACCCCATTGAGCACATGTGGGACGAGCTAAAAAGACGTGTTAGGGCTCGTCAGCCAGTTGCCCAGACGATGCAGGAGTTGAAAACTGCCATAGAAGAGGAATGGGAGATGATCCCTCAAAATTTCATAGAGCGGTTGATAAACTCTATGCCTAATCGTATGAGAGCTGTGGTAGATGCCCATGGAGGCAACACGCGTTATTAAATTAAACCTTTATTTGATAAAACATGTTTTTTATTCAAAAATCAATTGCCTTTAACAAGACGCATATCCGACTTGTTAGGCGTAGCTCCATGTCGTATGGTATTCTGAATTCAAATTTAAAAGAATACGATCGAAAAAGATGGTAAAATGTATCAGGTTTAAAACTGCATCAACAGTTTTTGTTCAATCTAGCAATCATATTTCGGTAGGGGCCATCGAAACCTAAACTCTAAGGTGGGCCAATAGATGTGTCCAGAAGTGTATATGCCGATCGACGCATTCTAGAAAGTACCTCTTAAATTGAGAATTACCTAGCACCCGCGAGTACGAAATACCTACTTATACTTACGCAGGTAACACGCATAACTTGTAAACAAGTGCAGATGTCGTTGCACTTTCACCCTTACGCCGCACTGCATAAGGCTCATTTTGGAATGAGCCGCATTACTCGACCCGCGGTGATCTGGCAAATTCGATCTCTAGCACTTTCGCGGTTACGTTTAGAGAGCGTTTGTGACAATAACATAACATAAGTTTATTTCCGATATTTATGCAAATTCACTGTGAGAAATATTTAAATGGTCCTCGACATACATACAGTTGGTAACCTAGAGGTTAGGCTGTAATCAAAATCATTTATACAGTTTTAGGCTGTTACAAGCACTCATGAATGTCTAGAAGCTACGCCATCGGTTCGTAAATCTACGGCGGGAGACCTTGTACTGAGAAGAACCGGCAACAAACTCAGCAAGGACTGTTTTTTTCTCCCTGTTTTATCATTTACAGAGTCGTCAAGTTGAAAAATAACTTCAGAGATGATTCATGAAGTCACCTTTCATTAAATAATGATTAAATATACATTAATTGTTTACCTGCATTTTGATTGCTGTGTCATACAGTATAAATATAATATATGTGTGGAAATAGTGTTTTTTATACAATGTGTAACTCAATTCAATTCATTTATTCCATTAAACAATATAATTGGTTGGAAATAATAATAATACAAAATAAAATAAAAGCAGACATAAATAAAATAATAAATCAATTTACAATTTTTTGATGTCAAAGTGGATTATTAAAATTGTAACAAATAAAAAGAAAATACAAATACACTATGTCAAACTGGATAAAATTCATATATATAAAAAAAACATGTCAACCTAATCCTGTCTCATTAATTCGTCAACACTGTAATAACACTTCTTCAACAAGAAGTCCCTCATTTGTTTTGAATAGATTTGTAATCAATAATCGATAACTAAATATTAACATTTTTAATATCCAAAAAAGTTAGCGCAGACTTATCTCCGCTGGCAGCACCCGTTCACGAGCATGACGCATGAACCAGCGTGCGACTCTGACACCCATATTCTTAATCGCGTCCTCAAACGTTCCTCGACTCAAACTCATTCGAGGGCTCCTTAAGGAGTTCCTCCAAATAACCTCGAAAATGGTATTCTAGTTGGTATCTTGAACAAACTTGAGAATTCCTCCACTGAGAATTCCTCAACATTGTGACGTCATCATTTGGAGGATTTTATTTCTATAATGGTTAACACAGGAAATATTACTTGTATGACTGTATCTTTTCTAAACCGAAATCTTCATTGAAACGAATCATTGTCGTAAACCTTAAAAGGATTTGCGGCATCACGTAAATACCGTCGCGCCGGAAAATTATATGGTTAATCATCGTGTATGTGTTACTGAATAAATAAATAAATAAATCGTATACGTAATCCATAAAATCCACAAATTCGTCAATAATCTCAAAAAAGACATAAAACTTGAAAACAACTTAAACACCACTCGAGGAAGCCTTAAGGTACGTCGAGAGCTACCTTGAGTTTGACAGTTTATTCCTCGACTCGACCTCCACTCGAGTGAGGAATATCTCAAGTGAAGGATATTTTTGTTGTCTAAGCATACGACTTTCCTCCAATGAGGTTGAGTCGAGTGGAAAAAATCTCGAGGAAACGACTAAGAATATGGGTGTGAGCCTTCTTATGAAGCCCATGGTCAACGACCACGTCGCAGCTCCGTCTCTGGTCACTGATAAACACGCACTGTTCGAATTCAGTTGTTTCTTGATAATTAATTAATGTTTTATCTCACAGAGGAATGCAGATTCCAAGGCTCCACAGTGCAGAAGTTGGACGGCTCAGTTCACAGTTTCCAGACAGATAGAGAGGAGATGGTAGCTCTTGCCGACTGCACTGGTTTACCAAGGTAAGGAATGGTACTTATTTAGAGAAAATTATGGCGTCCGAACCACGGTAATAATATCATACAGTATTCTATCTTCATACAAACGGTCGGAAAGCGAGTCATACCTACGCCACTCGAGTTCGATTAGCCGTGCTTAAACGTGCGTTTTGTATTGTAAATATTTGATTTAATTAAGTAGATACCTACATAATTTAGTATGGAAAAGAACAAACCATCAATATCGTACAACAGCACAATTGCTGTTTTTGGTTGCTTGAACTCTTTAATAACACACCCAGAGATATATTTTTTTAAATTACCTGAAATATTGGAAAGGTGTCTTACCTTTATAGAATATTTTTATATACCTATCTACTAGTACGTTATTTGTTTCTAATATTTAGGTTTTTCCATCGGGCAAAATATCTGGAATAATATATAAATAAGTGGTTAGGATGAAAAAAGAGACAAACGAGTAATCTACCTACACTCGCGTTAAAAACAAAACTACATAAAATACTGTAGGCTGGCGGCCCTACCGCGTGCTAACGCAGCGCTAGCCGTAGGCATTTATTTTCAAGGACAGGGCGGAGTCACAATACTGTATAGATAATATTACCGTGTCCGAACATTAAGCCACTAGCAGGAGGTCTACTCTGTTTCAACGAAAAACAAAATTTCGATCAAAATTTCGCACGTTTCTTACTCTGTTTCTTTTTCATTTCGCAAAATTCGTTCGTCCGAAAATAGTTTGACAATTAAATTCTCCAAGCCTACTCTAATTCACAAAACTTTCGAACGAAAAGTTGAATTTGACAGATAATTGTTCGTAATTTTAACCTCAAATTGACGAAATTAAAAGTGTTACCTTTTCATTTTCGTTTTGAGATTTTTGAAGTGAAACTTCTTTATCGGCGTTGGAAAAAAATTTACCGTCACATTTTTCGGTTACGCGTCACATTTTTCCGTTACGCGCCATCTTTTTTTATATTAATAGGTGATAGCTGAATGATCACACTGTCGCCGGCGAGAACTCTCTCTACTCGTTTGTAGCTGAGTGACAATAGTTATTAAAGATAAGACTCGCTCAGCCAAACTCGCATAGCGATACTCGCTCAGCGATACTCGCTCAGCGATACTCGCTCAGCGGTACTCGCTCAGCGATACTCGCTCAGCGATACTCGCTCAGCGATACTCGCTCAGCGATACTCGCTCAGCGATACTCGCTCAGCGATACTCGCCCAGCATAACTCGCTCAGCGATACTCGCTCGGTTAAGCTGGCTTGGCTGTCAGAAGCCGTGCGCGTGCATTTTAACTCAGGACTGCCATTTCGTTTCTAGTTTCTACTCGCTTATCGTTCATCGTCGGAGGTGGAACATGTGCCTTAGATTACTGAGCCGTGTAATCATAACAGTTTCATAGGCAGTAATTTGTATTCATGTCTATGATAATAAAATCCTTTTGTTTAAACTTTATCTAATTTAACTTTATTTAACCAATTTCTGGAAAGTTGCATGTAGATCATTTTTCGAAAAATAAGGCCATAAAGAAGTTTCTCTTCTTACGTGTGTACACTAGTACACGCACATATTTTTTTGTTTTTAATTAAGCCTAAAAGGCTACTTAGCCCGGAGAACATTGTTTAGCATGTAAAATTAACAAATAACCCATTTATTTATTGTAATTCCAATATTTCAAAGTATTAAACGATAAATTTAGGTTGACATACCATAGATTGTATCAACTCTACAAATTAGACGGCTAACACTGTCAAAGAAGGTTCTTTCAATGTCATCAAAAATTTTGCCATGAACTACCTATATTGTTTCCAAGTAAAAAAACGTAATCTCAAAAGTAGAGATAAAGAGAACTCGCAAACATGACTCATTCCATTCGTTCACGAAAACTGTTTGTGGTTCCGAACCTTATGTGTATTCCGTAATATATACCAGTATACTGGCCAGTGCTAATGACGTCATGAATCGACGCTATACTGGTGAATTGTTCCGAAATATATTGGCCAGAGCACTGACGTCATAAATCGACGAAATATTAAAAAAATAGTGCTAATAAAGAAGATTTTTTATTCACCTCATCAATTAAAAGGATATATTTTCGTTCGGATGCCATTATTGTTCTTTAAATAAAAAAATGGATGCGTGTAACTTATGTACGCGCGTGAGAAGTTATACTTCTTTAGCATCATTAAAATATTTTTAAATTGCATGCAAATAATTAATGAAATGTCATTTCATTTCATTTCATTTCATTTCATTCCATTTCATTCCATTTCATTCCATTTCATTCCATTTCATTCCATTTCATTCCATTTCATTCCATTTCATTCCATTTCATTCCATTTCATTTCATTTCATTTCATTACATTTCATTTCATTACATTTCATTTCATTTCATTTCATTTCATTTCATTTCATTTCATTTCATTTCATTTCATTTCATTTCATTTCATTTCATTTCATTTCATTTCATTTCATTTCATTTCATTTCATTTCATTTCATTTCATTTCAATGTCCCACGGTCACTTGGAAAATAAAATATTACAAATAACGCGCCCGCGGCTAACTTCATTATGTTAAAATTTTGTGTTACAGTGATGAAAATTTCACTCTCATAAGTTTTTCATAACGCGGCTAAAGAAGTATAACTTCAAAAAGAAATGAAATTCGAATGCATCTCACGCACGCTCGGTTTTACGTCATATTCGTTTTCCCGGTAAAAATATGTTAGCATACCAGTACAAAATGGCGTCGGATTCGTGACGTCAATACCAGTGGCCAGTATACTTATGTATATTTCGGAACACACCCTAAATAGAGTAGAGTCAGTGGCGAAATTTCGTTTAAAATTCATTCCTTACCGAAATTTCGTTTCGGAGAAAGAGAGTAAAACTCTAGGTCTTCTTCGTAACTCCATAGATTTTTCGATATTTCGGACCAGAAAGTCACGCCATTTTAGTCGACCAGACTAAAGGACAATCACAAACAACTTCTCGCCAACACCGAATTATTGGACACAAGCTGAGGCTCAATAGTCCGGGTGACGAGTACAACCGAACTATCGCGACCTTCTTGTTCTTCACGTTCCTCTCCAATTACTGAAGGTTGGACATCAGCCTTGAAAACCTCGCTTTGTCCCTGGCGAGGTGATACAATTCCGCGGCGCTCTTGACACTGGTCCACTCGCGGATGTTTCGAAGCCACGACTTTTTCCGACGGCCTACTCGACGTTTCCCCGCAATTTTGCCCATCATAATGAGTTGCAGTAAATCGTATCTCTCGTGTCTGAAGACATGACCGAGGTAGGCAACTTTTCTTGTTTTGATGGTCTGCATCAATTTGCGAGTTTGACCGACACGTCTTAGGCTTGTTGAAAATATATCGATGTATCGATATATCGATATTTTTAGCCGATATATTTTGGTTCGATATATCGATACATCAATACAAAATAACCAATATCGAAATTCGTATCAAAAACGATATTTTTTTAATTGTTAGCGGCATATCACGATCTTACTAAATTCGTATCTGGAAAAATCGTAACTAATTTTCGTTCCATTATTATTCCACGTGTCATCTTTCGTGAGATACTGTACTGTCATGTAGTGTAGTGAGCGGCAATTTGGTACTTTGATAATTCTTTCTTTAATTATAATTTGTATTGTTATTATTTCCGATTTTAAAATTGGTCCGATATATTTTTCGCGATATGTCGAAGTCGATATTGATATTTTTTTAAATATCAATGTATCGATATATCGATATTTTTTTCAACTTTCGACATCCCTAACACGTCTTAGAACTTCGACATTTTTAACTTTTTGAGTCCAGCTGATTGAGAGCATGCGTCGGTAAGTCCACATTTCGAAAGCCTCAATACGTCTACGAAGGTCCTCTTTAATAGTCCAAGTTTCGCAACCATAGAGGACTATAGGCCAAATGTAGCATTGAAGTAGACGAGTGCGCAGGCGAATACTGATATTGCGATTGGACAGTATTTATTGATCTCATTTTGTTAAAGGTATTGCGGGCGATCGCAACCGAATATGTTTTATTTATCCCATAATAATAATGTACCATTTTTTGAAGTTATACTTCTTTAGGCGCGTTATGAAAAAATGATGAGAGTGAAATTTTAAGATGCGCGCGCATCACTGTAACACCAAATTTTAACAGCATGAAGTTGGTCGCTTTACCGACCAACTTCATGCGTTACTTTTGTGTTTACCGCACATTAAGAAAATCTACCAACAAAATAGAAATAGAATCTCTATTTAGTGAGTGCTAACGACTGCATTGTGAAGGCCTATCAAAAGTATTTATTAATCTGGAACAACGGAACCAAAGCGCGATTCAGGAGACTACAGCGCCATCTCTTGACCATTGGTGTAGTAGAACCAAAAACCACATCTTTATTTTTTGTAATAAAGTAACAGTTATAGGTATTCATATTTATAATATTTATCCACATGTTTCTAATTTGTATATTCGGAATACGTGTTTGAGTTTCATACAAGTGCAAATCACATATGTTCTAATAAATTATATTTGTAATTGAGAATCCTTGTACAATATGTTGACTTTGTATATTTTATTGACATCATCATCATCAGTCTATTAATGTCCCCACTGTTGGGGCTTAGGCCTTCCCTGTGGATGGAATAGGGAGATTGGGCCATGACCCACTACGCAGGCCTGGTGTGGATTGTGTGCTAACAACTGCAGATGCAGCCGGGACCAACGGCTTAACGTGCCTTCTGAAGCATGGAAGAACTCGAGATAGAAGATTTTTTTGTCACCCATCCAATGACCGATTACTGCGAAAGTTGCTTACTGTTTATTGACATAATATTAGGTCATTAGGTCATCTTCAACTCTGACATTCATAAATTTGCAGAAATAAGCAATTCGTTTTTTCCTATCTATTTGCATGTTATTTTTGAAATGGCAAAACAAGTTCTCAACTAACTTTTTACAATACCTTCATACAGTGTTTTTAGAAAATAATGATTAGAGGAGCTAGATGACGCCAGTGGTTAGCGCGTTCGGCTGCGGTCGTTGAAGTTGAGCAACTTTCGCAGTGGTCGGTCATTGGATGGGTGACCAAAAAATTACTATCTCGAGCTCCTCCGTGCTTCGGAAGGCACGTTAAGCCGTTGGACCCGCTGCATCTGCAGGCGTTAGCACCCACCAACCCGCACTGGGCCCGTTGGGTCTTGGCCCAATCTCTGTAATCCAACCAATGGGGAGGGCTTGTGCCCCAGCAGTGGGGAAGTTAATAGCTTTGCAACTTCTACTCCTCTCAGTTAGGGATGATCGATATTCATCGATGTTGAACTGGAAAACATCGATGTTTTAACATCGATGGGTTGACTTCGACATCATCGAAACATCGATGTTACTAGAATAAAATATCAAAACGTCAATTATTCTTTTGGGCGCCGTCTAGCGTGCATTAGGTGTAGTAGCTTCAAGTAAATGTTGCATAGTCATAAGCAGATGACTATCTAGTTACAATTACATATTTTCCACTAGATGACACTGATCAAAATAATCGGAGTAAGCCCAAAGCCCTATGTACGATACGCCCTAAGTTTACTCTCATTATTAAAAGTGGATCGCTTTAAAATGGCCTGTCATCAGAGCCGTGGGCGCCTTTTGACGAATATTTTATTGCATGTTTAATCAGAACATAATCTACTTTAGAATCTAATAAAAACATTACATCTCTCTCAAAAAATACGTGTTTATATTTTAATATTAAAAAGTACACTCTTACCGAGACACCCCTATCTAATAATTAAAATATTTCATAAATATAATAGACAGTTTTATTTGTTACCAAAAACATCGATGTTTTAGACATATCGATTTTTTTCTATCGATATTTATCGTACATCGATACTTTTGCTTAGATGTTAATATCGATGTCAACATCGATGTTTTTCTAATATCGACCATCCCTACTCTCAGTGCCATCGACCATGTCACCTCTTGAACCAGTTAGCATTAATTATTATGTCCTTTTCTCAAAGGTTCGCAGTATTAAGACAGAAATCTGGAGATGTAAAAGTTTATGCTGGTGGGAAATCTGTGTCCACCAAACTGCAAGGGAACGGAAGTTGGGACATCAAAGGCGATGATACGATGAAATATTTCAGGTCTGTAGTTGAAAAGTTAGTATGCTGTAAAATGAAATTCTCACTTCGAGCTTCGATGGTAATAAAATATGAGACTTAGTGTCGCCGCACACGGGCCACACGCCACAGCCACAAACGCCGCCACGAGAAGCTAGAAGCGGCTACTAAAGTGGCTGAAGCGCGCGACAGCGGCCGACTAAGGTAAGGGAGAGAGGGGTGGGGAATCGCACGAGTGACGTGTGGCGGCGTTTTGTATCGGCGCATTAAGTGGCCGGTGCGGGCCACAAGAAGCGAGCAACGAGGACTTGTAGCGTGTGGCGGCCACCGGCGTCCCGTGTGTGGCGAGTCCATATAAAATGTATGAAAACTACAAGAAATATGCCGGTGGCGACGTTTTGCGGTTGTGGCCGGTGGCCCGTGTGCGGCGACAGTAGGAATAGGGAGATTGGGCCATGACCCACCACGCGGGCTCAGTGCGGATTGGTGGGTGCTAACGACTGCAGATGCAACCGGGACCAACGGCTCAACGTGCCTTCCGAAACACGGAGGAGCTCGAGATAGTAAATTTTTGGTCACCCATCCAATGACCGACCATTGCGAAAGCTGCTTAACTGCAACGATCGCAGCCGAACGCACTAACCACTTGCGCCATCGAGCTTCACATTTCGTGCCATGCTGAATAAAGTACTTTATTTAAAACTAGCGTTTTGTGGTTGTGGTCGGTGGCCCGTGTGCGGCGACACTTATATCGCTTTGAAAAGAGAGGTAGGGCATACCGGACTTTTCCGTACGAATTGGAGCGCCCGTCTGGGAAAGTAACCGCCTTCTTAAGTAACCTTACAGAAGATCACAGTAAAATAGCATTACCTTTCGGTGGTGCTGTGTTTCTGTCACACACACACACACACACACACACACACACACACACACACACACACACACACACACACACACACACACACACACACACACACACACACACACACACACACACACACACACACACACACACACACACACACACTCACACACAAACATATATATATATACAGGGTGTGACAAAAGTCCGAAATAAAACTTTAGGGTTTGGTTGTGTTCCTTGGCTAGAATTACCTACGAAAGTTTGACGCCTTTCAGACCAGTTTTATTTTCTAATTAAATTAATAAAAATATCGTTTTACACCTGCCTATGACAACCCTATAAATACAAATTTTTATTTCGGAATACATACCTACAAATTTTATTTCGGAATTCTGTAACACCCTGTATATATACAGAGAGATAGAAATACACACACTTTTCGACTATGTATGTCAGTTGCTTTTCTTTTCAATTTTAATATAATATGTTACTTTTTAATTTTCAAATGCTAATATGTGCTAAATCTATTGGCGGTGTATGCCGTAATACAGGCATTTGCCTAGCAGCAGATAAATATGTTAGTACTGCTTTAGCCTTATAAGTGAAATTGTAAATCATCAATATTTCTAGCTGACTCGGCGAACTTCGTACCGCCTAAAGTGATAATTTGCAATAAAATTGCAAATTATCAATATCAAATCGCCTAATAATTATCTATAAATTGAGATAAAGCGTCATTAAATTTAATGGGTGAAATTAGTTTAATTACTAGTTTGATAAGTTTAATATCTTTATTTTTATTCATGTTAATTTTATTTTATTAAAGCTGGGGATAGTTTGAATTTATATTCATTTATTCAACATGGATTTTTTTTTTCAAGTCTAAGTCTAACCTTTCAAGTTGGATCAAACTGCACACGGTGTGCAAATTTGATGATGCTTTGTACGCCAGGTTCCATGGTGTCGCCGACTCGAGAGCTCCTGGGTTCGAATCCCAGTGGGGGCAGATGTTTGTGTGATGAATACGACCATTTGTACTCCAGTCATGGATGTTTAATATGCATTTCTATAAAAATATACTTATATATGTACAGTATATGTATTCTATCCGTTACCCTAGTATCCCATAACACAAGCCTTACAGTACTTACTTTGGGGCTAGGCTAATTGGTGTGAGGGTTGGAAATATTTATTTATTTATATTAGGATTTTTAATAATTTCCTTTCATTTCACAGGATCACAACGCTCTTTGACGGTGTGAAGATTCAATCTAAAGGTTCCGGAATACAAGTTTACAACCGGATTAATGAAACAGTTATCCTTGTACCAAACTCTCATCTCCATTCGATTTGTGGAGAATGCACTCATGTTTTAAACGACAAGGAGAAATTGAATTGAGCTTTTGGAGAAACTGTTTATTTCATACAACAATAATGTAAAGATTTTGTTTTGAAATAAAATTATCTGTTTAATAATTTGTTTAATTCATCATCGTTATCAGCCTATTAATGTCCCCACTGCTGGGGCACAGGCCATCCCTATGGATGGAATAGGGAGATTGCGCTATGACCCACCACGTGGGCCCAGTGCGGATTGGCGGATGCTAACGACTGCAGATGCAGCTGGGACCAACAGCTTAACGTGCCTTCCGAAGCACGGAGGAACTCGAGTTAGAAGATTTTTGGCCACCCATCCAATGACCGACCACTGCGAAAGTTGCTTAGCTTCAACGATCGCAGCCGAACGCGCTAACCACCTGCGCCATCGAGCTACTCAATTTGAAAAAAAATGTTTACTCATTTAACCGAAATTGAAACATAGAGGCATAAGAATAGAGTGGGAAAGGCGGCTCTAAAAGTGTCCGTCTAGTAGAAAGAGAAAGAAGATGAGAGACGGCTAGCTATCTCTCTCTTTTGTGACGCATGGCATACAATGGCATTACATCGAAATTGGGAAGAGCTGCGTGGTGTGACGCTCGTGACGCATTTCCGTTTCTTGGTCTCCATAGGATTTTTTTACTTACAGCCCGCCCGAAAAGAAGTACTTCAAAAATTAAGAAATAATACAATAGGGATGATGACTATTTTTTTTTTCTTCGTTTATCAGGTAGATTTTCAAAAAGTATTGGCACGTATTTTTTCTTTTTTCCCATAATATAAACATTGCAGAGATATATTGATTTGAAAAGTCGCATGACGTCACGTTTGAGTACACTTATAAGTGAAAATTCACTCAAAAGTGACGTCACGAGCCCCTACTCCCAAACTCTGACGCACTATAACTTTGTCATTTTTTGGTTGATTGTCCAAAGAAAAAATACGTGTCCATTATTTTTTGATCATCTAACTGACGGACTAAATAGAATTTCGTTTACTGTACCCCGTCATCACCCCTATTCTTTACTTTTACATCTAAATGACATTTCAAGTCGATTAATCATTATTATGGTGTCAGTGTCATGCCATCTCAAGCAATAAACGGTAATTCAGACCTATTAGGGCGCTTTCAATTTATGCGTTTCTTGGCGGCCGGCTGAGGTGCCGAACCGGTGCGTTTGTCGTACAGCGTACGGACGATCCTTTTATTTCATACATAAATAAATAAAATAAATAAATAAATATTTCCAACACTCACACCAATCAGCCTAGCCCCAAAGTAAGCACTATAAGGCTTGTGTTATGGGATGCTAGGGTAACGGATAGAATACATAAACTATACATATATAAGTATTTTTATATAGAAATACATATTTAAACATCCATGACTGGAGACAAATGCTTGTGTTCATCACACAAACATCTGCCCCCACCGGGATTCGAACCCGGGACCTCTCGAGTCGGCGACGCCATGAAACCCGGCGTATAAACCACTCGGCCAAGGAGGTCGTCAGGTAACATAACATAACGCGCGGTGCGGCAACAGTGCGGCGCCGGTACTGCGAGAACGCTCGACAACAGGACAAATCCCACACCACCTATGGCCTGACGAACCTTCTTGGTTATGCAGGCCGAAGCAACAGGAGATACGCGCGGAATGGCCTCCACCGCGCGTACTTAGTCTTAGTCTTAGTCTTAGTAGTACGGCGGGCTGTTTCCGCAACTCGACACCCAGTGCCTATTTTGCGTGGGGATGGCATCAGTCCTGCCATCCCAGCTCCTCCAGAAAGCTCAGCAGTCCCCGGATGTTGTTGCAGGCTTCTACTAGTGTCCGCGGGCTTCCCATTAGAGAAGTCCTTTGTCTTGCAACGCCGCTGCACTCCAGCAGAACATGGGCGCTCGTCTCCTCCTCCTCCAAGCAGGCTCTGCACAGAGGGCTGTCAGAAATACCTATATTATAAAGGTGTTTGTTGAAGTAGCCGTGACCCGTGAGTATACCCACGATTTGTTTCAGGGCTTGTCTAGGTAGTCTGATTAACTTACGTGTTAGCTGCTGGTTTACCTTAGGAACGGCTTCCCTAGCTTGCCTGCAGTCAGTGTGTTTTGCCCAATATTCATCGTGTTGTCGTTGAGAGCGCTCCCTTATCCAGGTTCGCAACTGCCGATAGGGTATGGGTATAATTGGCTCCGGACCAATGGCCGTCCTGCTAGACCCCTCCCTGGCTAAGCAGTCCGCCGCATCGTTACCCCTTGAGCCGCTGTGTCCTTTAATCCACCGCGCGTACTTTCTTGACTCCCTACAAATTATTCTTTATCTATCTCTTTGTAACTATGGTCCCTCTCCCCTTTCTGGGGCGGACGAACACGAAACGCCTTCGTCGCCATCCAAGCCGCCCCGTGCCCACTCTGAAGTGGTACCGCTGGCTCCAAATTGAATGGTCCTCTTCTTTCTTCGCCCCGGGTCTTCTTTCTTCACCTCTCGAGTCCACTCCGAATCTTGTGCCATCTACGCGCGAAATCCCGCAGCCGCCTGAAGTTCGCCTCCGATCCTACAAGGTCACGATAGTAGACCGGCATAACCTCGAGCACCTTCACACTGTCCAGAAGTTCCCTACGCGCCTCCCCGTAGCAGTGTTTCCACTTTAATGATTTCCTTTCCCCACGCCTCAATTCAGATTTCCCCTTCTTAGGACATTTTTCCCCTCAAAAAATATTCCGCTGTAGTTTTCAGATTTGGCACTAGTGTAGTAACTAAAGAAAAAAAAGGATCTTAATCTATCTTATTCTATAACAGATAAATAAAATATATAAAATCTGCACGTGTTGCCACAGTTTCTTTTATACGGCAACACTAGTCCATAAAACTTAAATTTGTTCAGTGCCGCATTATTTTAGGCTAGGCTTTACCCATAATTTCCCTTTCTTCTTCTTTTATATCTTTCCCCTTTTTCTTCCCCTCTGGACCCTAATTTCCCCTTAAAAGGGGAATTTCCCCTCATTGTGGAAACACTGCCCCGTAGAGCTCACACTCCCACAGAGCGTGGTATGCGTCCTCTACTTCTCCCTCCCCGCAGTAGCACGACCCCACCTCCGCGAGCTTCATTCTGTTGACGCACCGCGCGTTTTGTATGAAAAAAAAAGGTTCGTCCGTACGCTGTACGACAAACGCACCGCTTCGGCACCGCAGCTGGCCGTCAAGAAACGCATAAATTTAAAGCGCCCTTAACATGACACCACAGAACACAGAAAGACAAAGTATAAGACAATAAATACAGACCAATAAAAAACAGTTAAAATATCACAAATCAACTTTTTTATGTTGATCTAGGCAAAAGAGCTAGCGGTCTACGTCATAATAAGTGGTCACTGCTGCCCATGGACACTTGCAGCACCAAGGGTCACTCATGCGTTGCCGTAAATTTTTAAACCCGGACTACAAATAAAACCCCGCCCGGACGCTCCCCGGACGCCCCGTAAACTAGGACAAATCCGGGAAAACCCGGACGGATGGCAGCCCTAATTATAGTTAATGCAGTGATACAGAATAATTTAGCCCGCATAGTAAACTACCCATCTTCCTTATCATAGAACCCGTGTGTTCACATAACCATACGTAAGTACAGTTTCACTAATATACAAGGAAATCGAAATGTCTGTTCGTACGGACATTTTATTAACAAGGCATTTAACATTCTAAGCACGGATATTTTAAGAGTAATCTCGATCACTCAATACTTTACAATGTTTAAACAACTCATTTTCATCAATTCTACCCCCAAAGGGATAAAATAGGGATTGAAAGTTTGTATTAAACTTTGTCAATTTTAAACCGATCGGGCTGAGACTTTGCATGCAGGTATAAGAAGAATCATAGATGAATGTTATTGTGTATAATACAAGCCTGAGAACAAAAACTGTCTACACTTCAGCTCTACACCGATGGGAAGCGAGGGCGGGCCGCTAGTTAGTAAATAAAAATAAACCACTTATGGAAGAGCGGTGTCCTCTGACTCATGCCTGTTATTTTGTAAAAAATTTATTAATAAGAAATAAAGATTTTATTTTTAAAGATTTTTTTCATAACCTAATACACAGAATTCTCAAACTAGGCTCTGAGCCTGTATCTTGAAGAACCAAAAAAATGACGCAAGCAAACCTGCGGGATAGCGTAGTTTCAATTTAATACTACATACAATATATAAACTATAAAACTTCACGCTTCGACTTGCATTTCGTTCAAAATGTTCGTGAAAACTGCAGTATTCTTCGTGATTTTGATAATTTTCAAAGCTGGTGAGTTGAGACATTTTAAAAATCATAATTATAAAAAATCAGCATATTAAACTCCCACTGCTGGGGCAAAGGCCTTCCCTATGGATGGAATAGGGAGATTGGGCCAAGACCCACCACGCTGGCCCAGTGCAGATTGCGACTGCAGATGCAGCCGGAACCAAAGGCTTAACGTGCCTTCCGAAGCACGGAGTAGCTCGAGACAGTAAATTTTTGGTCACCCATCCAATGACCGACCACTGCGAAAGTTGATTAACTTCAATGATCGCAGCCGAACGCACTCACCCCTTGCACAAGACAATAAGTTACTTGATGAATAGTTAAAAGTGTAACTAGTACTTTAATGATATTTTTGAAGTGAAAATTTCTTTAGCGGCATTGTACACTTTTTTTGTATGGGTAAAAAATGTTAAGCTCGCGTCAGGACACGTGGGGTGATCGCATCATGACACGTGGCTTGATCGGGAATCTGGCGAAAACAATAAAATAAGAAAGTTTGTTGACTTTCAATATATTGGACGAAACATAGTAATATTTTATTTTATCGTATTATAATAATAAGTCTCTATCTAGGACGTCCACGTGGCAGCTTTTTTGCGAAGGAAATGCGTTTTTTTTACAATAGCTGTCGCTAGGTACGCCTAAATGTGATTAATGTAAGTTTATTTTTTTACAATAGATGTCGCTAAGTGCGCTTAAACGTGATTCATGTAATTTGATTTTTCTGAACGATAAACTTTTTTAATGTATTTATTTATTTGATCACCAATATAATAAACACTGACACAACAATCTAGCAGGTTATGATAAAATACTTAAGCTTAATGTTATTACAATTATAGGTGAAGACCACATGCGTTATGGAATAGAAGCAACAAATGCTGGTAAACTGTCGATGAAAAAGCAAAATTGTCATGTTTGTGTACGATAGCGCAATAAATAAATATTGTATTCTACCACATACATGATAGTACTTTTATACTGATAATTAAAGCAATTCGTGCAAAATTATTCCCTAACCATTCCAAAATATCAAAAATGCACAACGTTAATATTCAAGTTTTCACTTCTACCGGCACTTCCGGAGTGCAACTAGTCGTTTTTTTTAAGCATTGAAAGCTAGATGTTTAAATATAAAGAACATTTTTCTGGAAAAAAAATATCACGTGGACCAGGTAGCAGGCGGGACTCGAACCCAGAACCCTTACCTCCCTAAATGCTTAAAAAATAAAAATATATAACAGCAATTGCTATTTCTTCTTTCAAATGTTTAATACTTTACAAGTATATTATACTTTACGGTGTACTCGTTTAAAATTGTGGGTTACTTATAATGCAAAGAAGTGGCGCTGCCTAGCAGCCTTCGAAATATTAGAAGAAAATCGGCACGACCGTTAAGGCCGCGGTACTGCGGTGGTCAGTGCATCCACCCGGATAGCGGAGGGATCGGGTTCGAGTCCCGTCTGCAGTGCTTAAATTTTTAATCATTTTTTTTTTACGTTTTTACTTAATAAATGTGATATGTCACTACTTTTAAATTTTTTCAGAATTGGTTAGTTCCGTATTCATCATAATTATGACGACTCATCCCATTTCCTTACTTGTCACAAACTAGTATTCCTGACTAAATCTATTACAATATATTTTTCTCAATTCACCCTTTAACCAAACCAAAATTCTCTTGATTTTATCAAATATTGATTTAACCTGAACAAATAGAGCCAGGTATAGTTTAAGTTATCTAAATTAGAATAAATTTATCTAAGTTAAAATAAGATCCACAATAAATTTATGATAACTTGACTTGTGTATACTCTATTAAACTTTGTCTGAGGTTAAAGGTTAACAAAACAAACCGAAGTTTTAAAACTTTTATAAGCAGAGTAAAGATGGCAGACTTATTTACAAAATTTCACACAAATGAACAACGTAAATTATTTGCTTTATGACTACTTTTCATTTGTTTATTTATTTATGGACCATCAACACAGCTATACAAACAGACTAAGACATATGCTAAATTATTAGTATTATATTAACTAAGTATTTATTTTGTATATTTATATTATACTAGCTGACTCGGCGAACTTCGTACCGCCCAAAAGTAATAATTTCAATAAATTAAAATTGCGACTATAATTTGAGATTTAAACTATCCTATCTCTCAAGTTGGATCGAACTGCACATGGTGTGCGAATTTTATTATAATCGGTTCAGTGGTTTAGGAGTCCATTGAGGACAAACATTTATCATTAAACATTGAGGATAAACAAAAAGTATTTTATTTCTACATAAATACTCTTGATAACATAATGCTTAATTTCGATAAAGATTAATATTACGATACATATTTAACTTAGTTTTTTTTTCTTCAGGCGATTTAATAATTATTTTGAACACAAAATCAGTTATTGTGATTAAACCATGATAGCTAGATATATGTTCTCGCGGACTTTTTTGTGGGTCTTAATGGGATCTACAAACCCGTAGTACATCATTTTGTTCTATTGTCAATAGTTTTTGCAGCGCACGCAAAAATAGGTTTTCGATTTTACACCTTGTGTTACAAAATAGCAACTTTATAACGGATCCCTAATTTTGAAAAAAAATAAAGTAAAATAAAATCTAAAGCCTTCCTCGAAGTGGACTACCCAACACTGAAAGAATCATTCAAATCGGACCAGTAGTTCCAGAGCTTAGCGCGTTCAAACAAACAAACTCTGCAGGTTTATAATATTAAGTATAGATTTATATTGGTTTTTAGATAATACAGATGTAGGATTCAGAGGAATATTTTTCTGCTAACGATAATTCTACATATAGTTATACTATTGATGATTCAAGGGATGACTTGGATGATATTAGCACTGCTCTAAAACGTGAACTTCATTGTTACTGTGATACTCTTAAGATTTGTCACATCAATGCACAAAGCATTCCACGGCACTCCACACTTTCTCTTATGATACGACTCATGCCGTGCTGGTGTCAGAAAATTGGCTTAAGCTGTGTCTAGATTCTTTTTCATATGACCTCCCAGGGTATAATCTCATTCGAAATGATCGTATTGGCAAAGGTGGCGGTGGGGTTGCCATATATTTGTCAAATGTCTTACCTTTCAAACTTTTATCTTCATCTTCGTGTTGACTCGACTCCATGGAATATCTTTCTCTTGAAGTTACTGTCAAAGGTGTCAAAATAGTCCTGGGAGTTTGTTTCCTGTCCCACATCTATAAATTTTCTTACTGGCCTTGATTCATTTCTTAGTTCTGTTGCAACAGACTACTCTCATCACATTATCATTTATAATATACATAGGGTGATTTCAACACCGACCTCCTGAAAGACAACGCCCACTCATACAAGTTTCGGTCCCTCATTGAGTCGGTAAACTTCTCTATTTTATCGCTCAAATATGACACAATGAGATCCAGAGTGCTTCCTTTAAATCCATAATGGCTTAGTTTCCTGATTAAAGTTTTATGAAAAACGCAATCAAAAGCCTTGGACAAATCACAGAAGACACCTAAAGCATCGCGTGACTCCTCCCAGGCATCAAAAATATGTTGTAAGAGCTCTACACCAGCGTCGGTTGTAGAGCGACCCCTTGTAAAACCAAATTGTTTTGAATGAAGTAACTTATTTTTATAGAAATAACATTGCATTTGGTCTAACATTATCTTTTCAAGTATCTGATTAAAAGTGGGTAGTACAGATATAGGTCTAAAGTTTGTGGGGTCAGATGTGCTACCGAATTTAAATAATGGAGTTATTTTGCTATGTGTCATGAGATCAAGAAAAACACCACAGTCGATACATTGGTTAAATATGTCAGCTAACATTGGAGCTATTGTTTTAATTACTGATTTAGAGACTGAGACATCAACGGAATTTCTCCACAGATTAGAGGTTTCTTTTCAACGCTCACCTTCACTGCTCTAGTTGCTCGGCCTTCCTAGCCAAATTTGATAGGAGCCTGTTAGTGCAGCCTTAGTTACTCGTCCCAAAATTTAACTTACTGCAGTTCTCGACAAGCCTGGGTCCTTTTATTTATTTATTTATTAAGGGATAAAAAACGGTTACATTATGTGTTTTATGACTAAAGACTATTATATGTGGTACCATGGTACCATAAAATCTAAGGTAATATTGTAACCCACAATATTATCCACAAATTATTAAATAAAAATAGTGCCTTGCTGATGTTACATTCAGTGTGTGTAAACTTAACACTGTTATAATCCTTATGGTTAGCTATAATTTTAACAAACAAAAAGTACCTAATTTAACATTGTTCATAAACAAATTGGTAATATTTTATATATATTTTATCACTACATCAAAAATAAGAAATAACTACACAACAAGCGAGTTTAATACATATAAATAAATATAGATGCTATGTCTCTTTCTGCAATATTTTAATAACATCATACCTAAATTTATATTTAGTTTTTGAAAATATATCCACTTCTGCAAACAAAGTATTGTAAGTTTCAGCCATTCTATGTAGAGGGCAACGTAGCCCTGTATTTGTTCGACAAATTTTAGTGGCAAATAAATTAATATTTTTGAGCTTGCGGATGTTAACAGTTCCAGGCACTTTGTAACTTATTTTATTTGTAATATCACTACAATCAAATTCGTTATTAACAATGCCATGCAATACTGTAACTTCTAGATATTTGCGTCTATCCTCTAGAGTCATCATATTATATTTGCTTAGCAACTGCGGATATGACAAATAACGCCGAAAACACCTGTAATGCATAGCACGTAGATATTTACGTTGAACTCTCTCGATCTCCTCCTTGTATTTGTTGTAAAAGGGGTTCCAAATAGTTACAGCGTATTCAAGTTGTGAACGTATCAGCACTTTGTATAAGCTCAGATAGGTTGATACACGTTTAAATTCCTTCGTGGACCTCATAACAAATCCGTACATTTTAAATGCCTTATTGACGATATTCTGTGTATGCTGGTCCATTTTTAATTTACTATCGAATTGTACGCCGAGATCTCTGATTTTTACAACGTTCTCCAATTCTGCATTACAAAGATGATAGCTAAAGTGAATAACATTAATATTTTTAGCAAAGTGAATAAAGCTACACTTTGGAATACTAAAACGAAGCTTATTCTTCGTACAGTAAGCTGATAGTCTATTAAGATCTTCCTGGAATAAACGACAGTCCTCAACCGAACGCACAGGTCTGTAGATCTTAAGATCATCGGCATACATAAGAAATTTTGAATTCTGAAAACAGTTGTTAATGTCATTTACGTAAAGAATAAATAATAACGGTCCCAGTACGGAACCTTGTGGTACACCAGATGTGATATGAATACTCCTTGATTGGTAGCCATTTACCACAACTTTTTGTGTTCTGTTTTGAACATACGAACTGAACCATCGAAGTAAGTTTCCACGGATGCCGTTAAATGCAATTTTATTGAGAAGTATTTCGTGATCAACCTTATCAAACGCCTTTTTAAAATCTGTGTACACAACGTCAACTTGAACACGCCTATCAACGTTCTCAAACAGTTCGTTAGTAAATACCAACAAGTTTGAAGTTGTTGAGCGGCGCTTCACGAATCCATGTTGCTGGCCTATCACATTTTGATGTAACATGGGATAAATTTCATCGTGTACCAATTTTTCAAAGAGACTTGAGGGACTGACAGTATTGAAATAGGTCTATAATGTTCAACATCGTGCCTCGAGCCACTTTTATGTACCGGCAACCGGCTTTAGAAGGTTAAAAAGAGATTTTGCTGGTATACCTCTCGCTCCTACTTCTACCGCATATAAATTAACTAGATAGCCATTTTTGTTGGTTAGATCGTAATATTTATTTAATTTTGTTGTGTGGGCTTTTGGAATGTGCGTTTCCCACAGTACAATAAGCTCTATTAGTACTATATGTTAAATGTGCCCAGAAAAGAGGACTATGTCCGGCCTAGATGACGAAACACCAATATCCTCTGGTACTTTATAGTGCTTTTCATACGCGTCCTTTAAATAGTACAGTCAGGTGCAGTACAACAATATTTTAGTAGGATATTCTTATTAAGTTCAACCTATTGAAAAATCTTTTTATGCTTTGTTTATTTTTGGAGTTTACTCCTTAAGAATCGATTTGCATATATAAGGGGCCCGGTATGAGAAAAATGTGAGGAGTAAAATCTACTGAACAAATGACCTCGTTACGTTTTTTTGCGCAACCTCATCTGCGCACCTTTCACTTTTAGCCATGGCAACGGATAAAAAACATTAAGTTGTCACAAATGTCAATAAAATAAATAAACTAAAAATAGATAAAATCGGAGCAAAATTAATGAAAACAAATAAATAACAGAATATAGAGAAATGCCGGTAAGTGTCCAGCACTCTGGAATAGTGATTTTCAGTACAGGAATTATAATACATATTTACAAAATGATGACTAGTGTGTGATATTTTTAAAATTGTGTGTTTTCAGAAATACATAAAACAATATATGATGAATATCGCTGATGTAAGATGATAAAATGTGTGACATGGAACCTATGATAGTCGAAACCATGGGACGATTCCTGAGGTATCTCTACTTGTAACCGACTTCTTCGGACTTGATTTTGTTTTGTGTCTGTTCAAAGACAATCGTTTTTAGAGTGTAAACTCCGGTCGTGCGTCGGAGCTGACACACGCAATTTTTTTGTCTCAGTGGAAGCTGAATGGTATCTAGCATTTAGCCTGACTTGCCTCGCTTGTATGAAACTGAATGTCTGTGACCCTATCTTAATGTACTTTATTAACTAACATTTCAGGATTTCTCAGCGCTTCCGAATCACCGCGACAAAAAAGGTAATTTTTATTGACACCAGCCAGTCGACCGAATGGAACCCGGTTAATTCTTTGATCCGAAAAGTCCGGATATCTTCTCTGCACGTTTTGCCAGATATCCAGAAACTCGGAAGGGAATCGTGTTACTTTTGTTTATGTTTAATCTTACAATGGTGTCGATTCTGACATGATTCTCTAAAGCTAAATTTAAATTTGACAACAGTGCATCCTTGTCATTCTTAATACAGAATGAAAAGGAGAGACTGATGTTAAATTTAGTTTTAAGTTTAGAGAATCATGTCAGAATCAACACCAATGTCTTGTTTATTTTTTTTTTATATCGCGTACGCTGCTCATTTTAATGGAATTATAATGAAAATCAATTAGCGTAGCGCAAGAGTCGTATTTAAAAAAATATAGTTTCAGTAATGTTCATTTCAAATTAAGAATACGAAATAAGTAGGTTTTTTAGATTTATAAATCTAAGCAGTTGGATGATTCAAAATGAATATTTTAATAAAGCTTACCGTGCCTTCCGAAGCGCGGATAGGCTCGAGATAGTAAAATTTTTGGTCACCCATCCAATGACCGACCACTGCGAAAGTTGCTTAACTCCAACGATCGCAGCCGAACGCGCTAACCCCTTGCACCATCGAGCTCCTTATATAGGTATGTAATATATGAGTATTTAACTGCTAGATGTTTAAATCTAAAGATAAAGGTTGTAAGTAACAATGCGAAGGGATGGCACTGCCTTGCAGTCTAAGAAGTACTAGAGAAAGTTCGGCAGAGCCATCTGCGGTCTACCGCAATAACGGTTGATCGTATGAAAAAAAAAGTTCAAACAAAAGTTGTAGAGAATTTGATACTGTACAACTTTTATAACAGGTACAAATCTCATTTAAGCAATAGAAAGCGATATATTCGGCAAAAACCGATTTTTATGACCTTTGGCCTTCAATATCTTAAGACGCGGACACGATAACTTTTGTGACTTTTGAGACAACATTTTGCTCTAAGACAACATTTAGAACGTAAAAACAAAGGTTTATACTAATTTACAGCTTATCATCTTTTGTTCCGAGGTTGACCCCTTTTTTACCTAAAATGACTGGGCTATTAAATTCAGATAATATAGATATCATGTTTTTTATTTTTTTAAAGCATTTGACTGCTAGATGTTTAAATCTAAATAAAAGTTTTACTAATTGCTATTTCTTCTTTCAAATGTTTAATACTTGAAAAAGTATTCATTTGACATTGTGGGTTACCTACAATGCGAAGAGATGGCGCTGCCTTGCAGCTTAAGGCTAGGAAAATTTCGACGCGGCCATCAGGGCCGTGGTAGCATAATTGGTCAGTGCATTCGCCCGGATTGCGAAGGGTGCGTGTTCGAGTCCCGTCCGCTGCCTGGTCCGCGTGGGTTTTTTTTCTAGTAAAACTTTTCTTTAGATTTAAATATAGATATTACCTATGATAAAAAATTGTTTTTCAGATGTATTGTAGTACAAAAACAATCGGGTGGGAGGGACGTTGGCAGCGAAGAAGATGATAATGATGATTACACGATGCCTCAGCCCAAGGACCCAAGACCTGATCGCCTGGTAGCTAATAGACCTTCTAAATTCGACGTGGAAGTAAGGACAACTCATATTTTACAGTTATTACTACAGAACCTTAGATTGAAACAAAAAGCGAAGATACGGTACGCTCATACTAGCATCCAATAAAATATGCTCCGACTCAACTACAACGTCTGTAAATAAACATTCAATCGAGCGAGCGAGATACAACTGTACTGCGGCAATCTACCAAAATGGCATTGACATTGACATTGCGCACTCGCAAACTATTCGAATTCGATATAAGTCGCTGTACGCTTCAACGCAGTGCGAGCGAGACGGCGAGTCCACACGGCTGAGCTGTATTCTTGTCCTTTTCTTGATAACAAAATGGCGATTACGTAAACAACATTGACAGGAAAAACCGTGATTTTTGAGAAATAAATGTTTTTACAGTTTTACGAACGAAAAGTGATGCCGAGGCATTTGTTATTAGATCTTGAACTATTTGTGTTATTTATAAATGCATCGAAGACATTGTTTTATCTTCATAACACTGAATGTACGCAATATTGTTATATTAAGTGCACATGCAGCGTGTTTGAATGTCCAATTCTGACTAAAGCGAATTGTGGTCATGCACCACAATTTAAGCGGATCACTTTTGAGCCCCTTGTGATGTATCTTCCTTTTTACTTTAATATAAGCTTAGACACCACATTTTGCCCCAGAGTAAGCGAAGAAAAATAGCGGATGCCGTAGTACTGGCAATAATCGCTCAAAGTCTTATTGACTCTCCAGACGCACTTTCGAAAATTTGTTTCGCTCGCGATGCGTTCAAGCGTACAGTTGACAAATAAGACAGACAGACAGACAAATGTCGCTACAATGAATAAACTCATGTAAGAATGTCGATGGTATCGATAAATCAGAGCTTCTAAAAATTTACTTGACTGTACCAGGTTCAAAAAATTTAAAAAAATACTGTCAAAAATTTCATGATGGAAAGATCGCTAAGATAGATAAGTTAGGGAAACTGTAATTAGAAATGCTCATTTTAAAACCAGTCTACACCAAATGGGAGGCGAATTACCGCTTCCACGAAATCTAAATATCCAGGTGTTAGTGTGGACACCTGAATATTTGCAGATAAGCTCGCACATGTTACAAAACATGCCCACCTGGTAAAGTTGACATCATTATTTTTAAATCTAAAGAAAATATAACTAGAAAAAATTCCACGCGGACCAGGCAGCAGACGGGACTCGAACCCGCACCCTTCGCAATCCGGGCGAATGCACTGACCAATTATGCTACCGCGGCCCTCACGGACCGCGTCGAAATTCTTCTAGCCATTCTTAAGCTGCAAGGCAGCGCCATCTCTTCGCATTATAGGTAACCCACAATTGGTCAGTGCATTCGCCCGGATTGCGAAGGGTGCGGGTTCGAGTCCCGTCTGCTGCCTGGTCCGCGTGGAATTTTTTCTAGTTATATTTTCTTTAGATTTAAACATCAAGCAGTTACATGCTTTAAAAATAATAAAGTTGACATAATTATTTTTATCAATTAAATAGGCAGCTCTTTTTTATATTTACCTGATAACAAATACATTACACATTGTTATGTGTAATGTATTTGTTATCGGCATAAATACATTTCCTGACACATTAAGGTGATTAAACCATTATCGAATTCGAATAGTTTGCAAACCGAAATGTCAATGTCAAATTTTGTATGGACACTTGAACACATTTGACAACGACATTTTGGACTCGCAAACGATACGAATTCGATATTGGTTCGTGCTAGGGGTACAGTTCTGCTCTCGCTCGCTCGATTGAATGTTTATTTACACACGTGTGCGTGTGTGAGATTTGCTTGAGTTGAGTCGGAGGATATTTTATTTGATGCTAGTATGAGCGTACCGTATCTTCCGTTTTTATCTCTTATCTATTAGACAAGTCCGTCTGTCTGTGGTGCTGTTTCAGCGGCCAAACCGTAAGAGATAGATAAAGAGAATATTTAAGTTATAAGTTAAGAATAGTCTGATAAGACTACAAACCGGATTTGAGTAACGTAGCACTTCCGGTTTTCGAGAAATCAGGTTTTGGTGAACATTTGGTTCACTGGTTTGCTAGTTCGAGTCATAAGTCTTACCCTTGTATTGTATTGGTATCTTAAGAATCTCCCCTGAACTGATTCAATTCAGTTCAGAACTGAATTCAGTTTCAATTCAGCATGGCAACTCCTTCTTCAACTTGAGGAGCTCGATGGCGCAAGTGGTTAGCGCGTTCTGCTGCGATCGTTGAACTTAAGCAACTTTCGCAGTGGTTGGTCATTGGATGGGTGACCAAAAATTACTATCTCGAGCTCCTCCGTGCTTCGGAAGGCACGCTAAGCCGTTGGTCCCGGCTGCATCTGCAGTCGTTAGTACCCACCAATCCGCAGTGGGCCCGCGTGGTGGGTCATGGCCACCTCCCTATTCCATCCTTAGGGAAGGCCTGTGCCCCAGCATTGGGGACATTAATAGGCTGATGATGATGATGATGATGGCAACACTAATTTCACTGCTTTTCCCTGAGACTTTTCCCGACCCCAAATATCCAGCGTGCACGAACAAGTTTTCGCGACAAAATTTTAAAAGATCACTTACAGCTTTTTGTGTAACAAGCGATTAGAATTTAGGCGGCCATTTTGGGAGATTACCTTTTTTTATCCGACCCACTGCTCTCCCCTGCCGGCCGGCCGTGCGTGCGGGTCGTAATCGCTAAAACCGGTAAGTTATTTAAAAACCCCTTTCATTACCGTTGAACCGTTGTGCTTTTAATTGCTCCACAATTTACGTATGCGCGGCTGAACGGGCACGCAGAAGAGCGTAAGTGAGTTTCATTTTGGTAAATTGGCTTTCGACCAACTTGGAAGAATTGGGACGTGTAAACTCCCACCAATAACAATATTTATAGAAAACATAATAAACTCGATCAAATACGAGTAAATAAATTCAAAATTACAATAAAGAATCTATATTTACTCGTATAAAACTCAAAGGTGACTGACTGACATAGTGATCTATCAACGCACAGCCCAAACCACTGGACGGATCGGGCTGAAATTTGGCATGCAGGTAGATGTTATGACGTAGGCATCCGCTAAGAAAGGATTTTGATCTATTCTACCCCCAAGGGGATAAAATAGGGAATGAAAGTTTGTATGAAACTTTGTCAATTTTAAACCGATCGGGCTGAGACTTTGCATGCATTTATAAGAAGAATCATAGATGAATGTCATTGTGTATAATACAAGCCTGAGAACAAAAACTGTAGTCTACACTTCAGCTCTACACCGAAGCGAAGCGAGGGCGGGCCGCTAGTTTTAAATAAAGTACTTTATTCAGTATGGCACGAAATGAGAAGCTCGGTGGCGCAAGTGGTTAGTGCATTCGGCTGCGATAGTTGCAGTTAAGCAACTTTCGCAATGGTCGGTCATTGGATGGGTGACCAAAAATTTACTATCTCAAGCTCTTCCGTGTTTCGGAAGGTACGTTAAGCCGTTTGTCCCAGCTGCATCTGCAGTCGTTAGAACCCACCAATCCGCACTGGGCCCGCGTGGTGGGTCATGGCCCAATCTCCCTATTACATCCATAGGGCAGGCCTGTGCCCCAGCAGTGGGGACATTAATAAGCTGATGATGACTAATTAAATTAGATATTAAATTCGTGCATAGACAATAAAATTTTAAAATCTTCCAATGAAATATCCGAACGCTCAATAAAAATTCTTTCGAAGGTAGCTCGACAAAGTACATAAAATCATTAGTCTGCCGACGCTGACCTGAAAAGGCTGCGAAACGTCAATAAACAAATAAAATAAGTACATCTTACCCGTTGAAACGTGTTTTATTTTATTTAAGAAAAAATAACAGTTATATAATTGCTATTTCTTCTTTCAAATGTTTAATACTTGTAAAAGTATTCATTTGACATTGTGGGTTACCTACAATGCGAAGAGATGGCGCTGCCTTGCAGCTTAAGAATGGCTAGAAGAATTTCGACGCGGTCCGTTAGGGCCGCGGTAGCATAATTGGTCAGTGCATTCGCCCGGATTGCGAAGGGTGCGGGTTCGAGTCCCGTCTGCTGCCTGGTCCGCGTGGATTTTTTTCTAGTTATATTTTCTTTAGATTTAAACATCAAGCAGTTACTTGCTTTAAAATAATAAAAATTATAGTTACTCTATGTTTTGTCTCTGTTCATTAAATTATAAATGGCAGTTGAGTGATATGAATAAAACATAGTTTAACTAATCTAAACTTCCCCTCGTTTATATTTACGGGACCTCCCACTTTTACAAAAAACACCACGAAACCCGGCGTACAAACCACTCGGTCACGGAGGTCTATACCACTTGACTACAATAATAATAATAGTTCATTTCAAACAGAGGCCATAAACGTATATCTATTAGTGAACAATCACACTTATCTAAAGAAAAGTTTACTAGAAAAAAATCCATGCGGACCAGGCAGCGGACGGGACTCGAACCCGCACCCTTCGCGGGTTACCTACAATGCGAAGAGATGGCGCTGCCTTGCAGCTTAAGGCTAGGAAAATTTCGACGCGGCGAATAGGGCCGTGGTAGCATAATGGTCAGTACATTCGCCCGGATTGCGAAGGGTGCGGGTTCGAGTCCCGTCCGTTGCCTGGTCCGCGTGGATTTTTTCTTTTCTAGTAAACTTTTATTTAGATTTAAACATCTAGCAGTTAAATGCTTAAAAAATAAATAAAATCATAATCACACTAATATTATAAAGGCGAAAGTTTGAGAGTCTGTATGTTTGTTACTTCTTCACGTCTAAACGGCTGGAGCGATTTTAATAAAATTTGGTATGGAGTTAGCTGACACCCTGGATTAACACATAGGCTACGTTTTACTGCGAGAAAATTTATCTAATAAACAGCGAAGAACACCGCGGGGCACAGCTACTTATGTATATTTTGTTCACCTGAAATTTGATTGCTGTATCATACAGTATAAATACAAATAATATAATAATAATATAAATATTTCCAACACTCACACCAATTAGCCTAGCCCCAAAGTAAGCACTATAAGGCTTGTGTTATGGGATACTAGGGTAACGGATACAATACATACACTGAAGGTACATATATAAGTATATTTTTATTGAAATAAATATTAAACATCCATGACTTGAGTACAAATGCTCGTATTCATCACACAAACATCTGCCCCCACCGGGATTTGAATCCGGGACTTTCGAGTCGGCGACACCATGAAACCCGGCCTACAAACCACTCGGCCACGGAGGTCGTTAATAATAGTGTTATTTACGCGTATACATTATAACATTTATATTTTAAGCATTTACAGCTGGATGTTTATTAAAATAAATATCTTTCTTTGTTACAGGGCCTATCTCCAATGGGTCTTTTGAAAACAGTACAACCTGCTTGGAAGAAAAACAAAATGGCGCTTCGACAGAGGCTGCTCAATAGAAGACTATATAATTAAAACATTAACGTATATTTTGTATGTCGAAAGGATCAAAATAAATAAAAAAAAACAACAAAAATACTTTATTTCTATAACCAATATTATGCTAGTGGAACAACATTTGAGAACCTCTAGTAGACAAGTTTATTTGCCTGTGTCAGGAACTCTCGCTCTTTTATAACTCTTCTTCATTCTTCACATAAAATATTGGTTACAAATATATGACGACTAGCGGACCGCCCTCGCTTCGCTTCGGTGTAGAGCTGAAGTGTAGACTACAGTTTTTGTTCTCAGGTTTGTATTATACACAATGACATTCATCTATGATTCTTCTTATACCTGCATGCAAAGTCTCAGCCCGATCGGTTTAAAATTGACAAAGTTTCATACAAACTGTCATTCCCTGTTTTATCCCCTTGGGGGTAGAATTGATCAAAATCCTTTCTTAGCGGAAGCCTACGTCATAACATCTACCTGCATGCCAAATTTCAGCCCGATCCATCCAGTGGTTTGGGCTGTGCGTTGATAGATCACTATGTCAGTCAGTCACCTTTGAGTTTTATTCTACTATATAAAAATAAGTCGGGTTTTCCTTCCTGACGCTATAACTCCAGAACGCACGAACCGATTTCCACGGTTTTGCATTCGTTGGAAAGGTCTCGGGCTCCGTGAAGTTTATAGCAAAGAAAATTCAGGAAAAATAAAAAAAAACTTCTTTTAATCACCAAACGAAATGTTACATAAAACGAAGCCATCTGGTGGCGAAACGGAGTTCGCCGGGTTTGCTAGTCTTTATATATAATTCTTCTGTGAGTGTGTATGTCACTGAACTTCTCTTAAACGACTGGACCGATTTTGATGAAATTTTTTGTGTGTGTTCAAGGGGATCTGAGAATGGTTTAGATTCACAATTTTGTCCGCTGGACAACCCCTATTTTTTTAGGGCGGTACGAAGTTGGCTGGGTCAGCTAGTATTATATATATATAGAAGAAGAAGATTTTTACACGTTGTATGTTTAGTCAGAAGTATTCAATATATCTGTTATGTTTGTGTGTGTGCGTGTGTTAAGGACAACTTGATAAATCGATTTTTTGCGAATCTCCTAGGGATTTTGAGAAAACGCGCAGAATAATAAGACATTTCTCAATCTTACTGTTAACATATTTTTTTATTTCTTAATTAATAAAAGAGGCTTCTTTAATATCTTTACAAAGTTTTATTTGGAGTTTTATTCTTTTCTGTTTTCAAATTACTCTTAAACAAAGTTCTGAGTTCCAATTCAGTTCTTCCCGGTCTTCATAATAACGTTATTGTAGCTCATCTGATGATGAAATAGGAAGATAGCTATGGAAAGGTGGTTCTCATGAACTCCGATCTTTTTGGAGTTTACTCCTTAAGAATCGATTTGCATATATAAGGGGACCGGTATGAGAAAAATGTGAGGAGTAAAATCTATCGATGAATCTATCGATGTTCAAAGCATTTTGTTCGCCAAGTGACAGAGCGCAAAATTCCGCGATAGTACATGGTAATAATCCCGTTAATAGCTATAATGTTAGTGACGACGGGTTAGTGACAATGAAAGTTTGAAACAATATATAGTTTATTCAGTTTGGGCTGTTCCAAGCATACCTATCACACTTTAAGAAACACGAAACTACCTAAAGATATTATTGTTTCACTGGAGTCTTTTGTAATGTAAACATCCTTTCACATTTTTTGGAGTTTACTCCTTAAGAATCGATTTGCATATATAAGGGGCCCGGAATGAGAAAATGTGAGGAGTAAAATCTATCGATGAATGACATTAATGACCTCGTTACGTTTTTGTGCGCAACCTCATCTGCGCACCTTTCACTTTTAGCCATAGCAACGGATAAAAAACATTAAGTTGTCACAAATGTCAATAAAATAAATAAACTAAAAATAGATAAAATCGGAGCAAAATTAATGAAAACAAATAAATAACAGAATATAGAGAAATGCCGGTAAGTGTCCAGCACTCTGGAATAGTGATTTTCAGTACAGATGGAATTATAATACATATTTACAAAATGATGACTAGTGTGTGATATTTTTGAAATTGTGTGTTTCCAGAAATACATAATAAAATATATGATGAATATCGATGTTGTTAGATGATAAAATGTGTGACATGGAACCTATGGTAGTCGAAACCATGGGACGATTCCTGAGGTATCTCTACTTGTAACCGACTTCTTCGGACTTGATTTTGTTTTGTGTCTGTTCAAAGACAATCGTTTTTAGAGTGTAAACTCCGGTCGTGCGTCGGAGCTGACGCACACATTTTTTTTTTAATTCATCCAAGTTCAATTAGTTCGTTTGAGTGAGCTCCGCCTCCGCCTATCTAGGGAAGTATCTCCACTTTACAGAATACCACCGTAAAATTACACTAGTGTTTGGGCATAGAAGTGGAGTCCTTTTCAATAAAAACTCGGTGATTTTCGTATTTCCCTTTATGTAACTTAGATTAAAACAAAAAGGGTAGATACGGTACGCTCATACTTGCATCAAACAAAAATTGATCCCACGGCAGCGCGAACGAGACGGCGAGATCCGCGTCACTGCATTACCGACCCGAACGAAACAGCACGTTAAGTTTCAACGGCAGCGCGAACGAGACGGCGAGATCCGCGTCACTGCACTACCGACCAATCACGCGAACAGTACTCGACGCATAGAGAATGGTAAATATACCAAGGACTTGACGTCTCTACCGAATAAGATTCAAAACAAACAGCAATTTTTATGAAAATATATTATTTTATAGTACTTACGAATGAAAAGTGATGCCGTGGGTTTTATATTTAGTTCTTGAGCAATTTGAGCACTTTTTAAAAACACACTTAGGCATTGTTTTATCATATAAACACAAAATATTAGCAATATTTCTTTTTGGCGTTCACATGTACAGTGGGGGTCACGGCCGCCTGTACACTTCAAAAAATCTTTCCTGTGCAAGCGCTAGACGGGTGATTTTACGGGCCCATTCTGATTGGTCGTAGTATTTTACTATAACCAATTAGAATAGCGCTGCACGGGTGCAGTTATGAATGGTGCAACAACAATGTTTATTTGTTTACTTTAGTCGGTTTTTGCATTTCGCTTATTGTTGACGCTTCTTGGATTGTTCGATTTACGTTTGACCCCGCATTATTTTTGGACTGATACCTGTTTTTACTTAACGATGGTGCTAGAAACAGGACATTTGTTTGCATAACGTGACCTTGGCGAGAATTTGGACCATGTCTTCAAGAAACCTCTCTATACAAGAGAGGAGTCGCATAATAGCTTTGCACGAAGAAGGGCTGAATATTAGCCAAATCTCCAGAGAGCTCGGATTAACGGTAAGAAAACGTATTAATAAACTACTGTTAATTTTTCTAATAGATTGCTGATATTATTTTATTTATAAAAATATATTTTTATAGATAGACAATATAATGAGTGATATTGAGAAATATTTAGCTATCGAAAAAGTAACTTTGTTTTACAAACTGTCGTTTTAAAATCAACGATAAACTTAAAAACCGGCCAAGTGCCAGTTGGACTCGTGCAAGAAGGGTTCCGTGCCATTATTTATACAACATTAGACACTATATTATAATATCGAGCAAAAAATGGCAAAAACACGTCTGTTGTATGGGAACTCCCTTAAATATTATTTTAATTTGAAAGTGAATATGCAACTAAATATTTTGTGAATATTTCAAGCGTCTATCTGATGCCGTTATTAATATTGAGCAAATTTATTTTATTCTATTTTTAGTATTTATTGTGATAGCGGCAACAGAAATACATCTTTTGTGAAAATTTCAACTGTCTAGCTATCACGGTTAATGAGAAACAGCCTGGTGACAGACAGACAGACGGACAGTGGAGTCATAGTAATATTGCAAGTAACTCAAAGGCAACATGGCATCATATTTTTAAATTATAGATAATTGCGAATATATATCGATAGTTAAAAACTCATTTTAAAATGAAAGAAGAAAGAAATAAACGTATAATCATAAATTCTGTTTGAGATAGATTTATTTAACGGCTTGTTGCAAATAACTATTTTTAAGTAGACGTCAAAAATTACGTTTTGTTATTTTGTTCTTCCTGATAGATATTGAATCTCAGACACTCCGAAGTGTTGCCAAACCGTTGTAGTGTCACTGCTGGCGTCGCGTCGCGTGCGACACAGCGAAGCGAAGAGCAACGTCGCGCGTAATGTTTTGACGCTGTCTGTCTCTTTTAGTATCGCACAAACAATACGAGTCCTCGCTCATCAGTCATAAAGCTGAATTTGCTTTTTCATTTTCTATTAGATTCCTTTTAGCGGCTTGGCAACATTGCAAGCGCCTACCAAGGACATATAACGTCCTTGGTGCCTACCGAGTCAGGTTTTGTAATAAAAAGTATGTTTGTTGGATTCTTGTCCAACGATAGCTCTATGAAACAAAACATTTGCGGAGTTGCAAATTTTATAAAATAAGCTACCGATCGATGGATCTACGCCTATTCATGTAGAAAAGACTAGAATAATAAATATAATTTTATATTCTTTCTTGAATGTATTTTTTTTATTTATAAATCACATGATACTTAAAAGATAATAAGGCAATCAATTACGTGACTGTTTTTTATCCATTATAAAATTAATGGCGAAGTTATCGATTTTGCTTTATTTAGTCACTATTTCGCTTATGACTTGTATGACTCTATATGTATTTAATTATTTTCAACTCTTACATTCAATTTAGAATATAGTTTGAAGATTCAGAAGTTAAAGATTAAATTGTTAATTTTGTACTTTATTGTTACAAAATAATATCTTTCTAACGTTGTTACTTCTGAGGGCCTACGTTAAAGTACTAATTTTTATCCAATTAATTAAATACATTAAATTTTGATCATTACAGATCATCAAAATAAATAGGTATCACGAAAGATATCTCTTAAAAACGCTCCTATTCGTTGCTGCCGCGGCTAGCCTAGTCATACCTATATAGGTAGTGCCTCGAGCAAGAGCCGGGCTTTACTCTAATCGCCGTAGACTGAAAAGAATAATTTCGTTTTTTTGTTTAGCTCAAATATGTAATTATGTCAATTGACCTGTAATTTATGAATTTTAGTAAGTGTTAAAAATACAGCTTCTGCCGTTTTAAATTATTAGAAATGAAAGAAAATTAATAAATGAAGTAAAAAGAAAATTAAATAAAACTAAACAAAAATAATATACAATAAATCCAAAACTGTAATACAAATATTAATATAAAATTCCATTCAGGTTAAAATATGAACAAAAAAACCTAATTATATGTGTATTATTTTGAAAAATCTTAGTTTATAATAGTGTTTATTGAATTATTTTCTGTTATTATTTATATTTTTTTATTGCAGCGAAATACTGTGCGGCTATGGGTGAACCGTTTCGGAGACGAAGGACACTCGACACCCGATCAAGACAGCCCCAGCAACCATTTTCAATTTCAGCGGAACAGGCCCAGAATTTGACTGCTCCGTCCGTACCGTAAGAAGAACTCTCCAGCGTGCGGGAGTGCATCACAGACGGCCAGCGAAAAAAATAATTTTAAGCGAAAGAAACAAAATTGGTGGGGTGCGATTTGCGAGAGAGTACCGTGATTTTGATTTCTCACATGCCATATTTGCCGATGAAAAATGTTTTAAGTCCAGTCAATTAGGACGGCGGTATTTGTGGCGTGTGGATAACACACGGTACGAGCCCCGTAATGTTAACCCCAATAACGAATCGGGCAGGATTTGTGCCAACATGTGGGGTTGGATGAGTGCTGCTGGTCCGTGGGAGCTTGTTGCTATTTTTGGGAGGCGTTAGTCCTCCAGGCATACCTGGAGCTCTTACAAGAGGCATTAATACCTACCGCGCGGGTGGTATATCCGGAATCGGAAGTACCGGAATTGATTTTCCTTCAAGACAATTGACCGATCCACACTGCGCACGCGGTTCAAAATTGGCTCCAGGCACAGCCCGAGATACGAACGGTGCGATGGCCCTCCCGTTCCCCTGATCTAAATCCCATCGAAAATATGTGGGGAATAATGGTCCAAAGATGGTACAACCGTAATGAAAGGACGAGAGAGGCACTCGTCACTCACTGAGTAATAGTTTGGGAGAGCATACGGGGTTCTGACCTTTGTGAAAAATTAGTCAATTCAACGAGGTCGCGACTTGATGCCGTCATAGACGCCAATGGTGCCGCAACTAAATATTAAATAAGGGCCGATAGTAAATATTATTATAAGTGTGAGAGTTTTTATGTTTGGATGTTTGTTACTCAATCGCCTTAAAAACGGCTAAACGTATTTGGATGAAATTTAGCACATATATAGTTTATTTTTTGTAATTTTTATTCCGATTAAAGGTTCCCGAGGGATTTTATTAATTCTAAAGTTCACGCAGAGGAAGAAGCGGACAACAGCTAGTAAATAATAACTAAGTAAAGAGTATGTAGGTATGATGTGATATATACAGGGTTAATTTTAACCTACCTGTAACCTCTCAGTACTAAATAGCTAACATCATACACAACAACGTTTGTTCTACGAGTTTTGAAAATTCGTAACATTTTATTTCCATACAAAGATAAATGTTGATTTTTTTTTGTATGAAAATAAAATGTTTAGAAAATTTGTATTGATCAAAGTATTGAGTTATGTTAAACCTCGTAGAACAAATAGCTATCTAGTACTGCGAGGTAACCGGTAGTTTAAAATTAACCCTGTATTTTGTAATCTAAGTAAGTGTAAGTTTTAAGAGCTTAGAATAGGCGTTATTCTAAGTTTGAGAGTTTATTCATTTATTTATATATTTGGGAAGACTTACAGTACATGAAACTTATTTATAGGTGCTTAATAAAAAATGAACAATAACAGGTTTTCTCATTTTTAACAACAATAATAACTATAAATAAGTAACTAATAATTATAATTTAAGGAAAAGTTCATGTTAGAAGAAATGACACTTCTAATTTAATTGAAATCTAGGCAAGCGGTAGCGTGTCAAGCCAAGTTCAAGCTAACAGAACTGGCGAGTAGCACCGTGTGTAACATTACATACAATCATTTGGAGCCACTTTTGATTCCCTTATAACTCAAAAACATATTTTTTAAGTTTATGTATTTCACATAAACATGTCAAATTGGGTTCATTTATAGAGAACTAGCCAAGTCAGACCTTAGGTCTCAACATAATTATCGTAAGTTATAAGAAGAAATGTTATTTTGAGTTGTTATAAAATATTAGGACTGACAATTAAACTTGGCATCCATTTAGATCTTACTTCTTTTGTCATTGAAGTCAACAACCAAGGTAGGTATATATCATAATATTGAACTTGGCTATCATTTCACATTTATGTTTTTGGTGGGATATATTATTAAATCTGTGATTGCAATATTTCACTAGTTTTAAACGGATTTTATATGAATGGCCTCAAATATTTTTGCGCCTCATAAAAACGAATTGTGCAGCAACAAAATATTTGACAGCCAATTTGCAAAGTCATCATTATATTAAGTACTTGTACCGTAGTATTAGACTGTTTATGTTTTCATAGTTTATATTTCTTTAAATTGGTATTATCAGGGTATCAATTTTAACCAAAAGTCATGTAAATTATAAATATCAATTATATAATATGATATTTAAAAAAAGGTTTTGCTTCCTTTATTATCTGTTATTTATTTATATTCCAAACGAGTATGATTTGTTTTACATTAATATAAGGAATAAAAAAGAAATCCAGTACACAGAACTCAGACTCAAAATTCGTGTTGACTGATGTAATAAGAGAGATTTTTTATATATAAGTAGCTACTTACGAATATACAATACATGTCAATAGTCAATCGTTTATTGCAAACTAAGTATAGATATATCTATCTTACTGCGACAGATACATTAAATGGAAAATTACATTATAAGTGCTTTAAACTTAGTCGCCCTTTTCGGACACAGCAAATTGTTAGAGGGCTTTTAAAATAAATTGACATATAAAATTAAATATAGAAAAATGACAAATCGTCATGACAATATTATTAATTTAGGTAATTCATATTTTGTCACGTCCTTAGATCTTCCTTATTACGGTGATCATTATCATTAAGTGTAAGTTTTTTTTTTATTGATTTTACTAAGTTTACCGTTTTAGTATTATTGTTGTTAAAAATAAATATATTTTTTTTTATTAAAATTGTATTTTATTCAAAACGGTTTACTACTCAAATACTTAAAATTAATAAAGATTTAAAGCAAGTGTAGTGTATAGACATAGACTATTTTGCTGGTAAAAAGTATTATCGCTCCCTGTTTCTGTAGTAGTGATGATTACGTTCTAATTTTTTAATCTTTTTTTTGGGATCGCGACCAAAGTGTGACCAATGGGTGAAAGGAACCCTATTACTAAGCCTTCGCTTCAGGTGCGGTCGCAGCCTGAAATTTTGGTGGGGGTCACTCACTACACTAATAAAAAATAGGTATCTGGAATAAAATAAACATTATTCCACAAGACACTTTTTGACACAAGATTTTTCAATTTGACCTTAGATTTGGGGGGGGGGGGGGGTCATGTCCCCTGTGACTTTTTTAAAATCATCAACTTATCACCTTCTTTTGTTTGATAGAGTTCGTTCGTTGTAATTTAATACCTGTGATTTTTGAGGCAAATGAGAACAGACAAAAGTAAGAGATAGATATAATTATTGTAAACACCAACGCTCGTGGCAGTCGCATAATATTTACTCTTGATCGCACTGAACTGGACTTATGGATGATGCGCCGGGTAAGGCCCGTAAGTGCGAGCGAGAGAAAATATTATGCGCGACGTTGCTCTATGCCGCTACACAGCTACCTACAGCCAGCGGTTTGGCAACATCTCGGGATTTCTGTGATGCGCGTGCGATATCGAGACCAAATAAATAAATAATAAAACAACAACAATAATCAACGCGTAATTTTACATTTGGTTTCGATTTTAATATTGAATTCATGAATCTGGTATAGCCATATTTTTAAAGTAAACCTATAGCCTTTTTACTCTCAAATAGTATGAGCTTAATAATCATTTCTTTTATTTTTATTATGCTCTTGTAAAAATAGGTACTAGCTTTCCGTCAGCGGCCTCGCACGCGCAGAACAAAACTTTGATCATACATTGTAACCCCTTAGAGTATAAATAAGAAAATACTACCATTTTCTATTTCTCTCGGTAATTAGAAGCCTAATTAATTACCAACTCCGATATTGACAACCTTAAAAAATTTAATTTTAATTTATACACATTTATCCCCATTTTAAGGAAGTTTCCTAAAATCCTTTTTAGGCAACGACACCTAATAATTAATTACTTTCGTGTAAAATTTCACCTTCATATTTAAACTTTTAATTTAAATTAAAGTTGATGCTGTCACTTTCTTTGTAGAAACAAAATTTCTTGGTAAAACAAAATAAGACAACACGCGACTTAATGAAGATTACCTTTAATTGACGCCTTAGAGTGCGGCTGTTAGTGACATATAAAATATCACTGAATTATTCAGGAGTTATGATTCTTATAAGTTGTTAAATAATCTACAGAACTCTTACTTCGTAAATAGCACGAACGATTACAACTGTTTCCGGATTTAATTATGTAGGTAATTGAAAAGAGGACATTCACTAAATCATTTACGAATTCCTAACAAAATGTAATATCATGAGCATACATTCATCACAACACAACCGAACTATTGCTGTTCATTCATAAAAAGTCGAGAGCCCGCCCACTAACGAATCGTACAAAACGAGTGCATGGCAAAATCGCCTTAAAGCTGGTCAGGCGGCCGTGACCGTGTTTGTACGTCGTTTGCATGTCAAGTTGTGACTAAAGCGATTAGGGTCGTGGACCACAATTGGTGCGGATCACTTTTGTGAGGCTAGTGCCGTATCTACCCTTTTTGTTTTAATCTAAGTTATGTAATCGATTTAGTGAATTTAACAATTCAAGATATATTTTAACAAGTCATTACGGTGGTAAAACAGTTGAATGAATAGGCACACAAGCGACATCTATGGCGAATTCTCGAAGCACGTGGTGAGTTGGTTTGGGAATTGACAGCTATTGACGTTTTTACAAGGCGCGCAACATATTCAATCCAATAGATGGCGCCACCCGTTGAATAAGAGCAAACTTTTAATACAATTTTGTACGTTCTTTTGTATTATATATATCGCACGTCACAAACAATAGGGTATTAGGTCGGAAAAACCATATTTTTTATTTGCGTTTCGAAAACTACATTTTTTTCTCTATAAACTGGTAAGATAATTGTGTTTTAATTCGAAATATAGCTTTTAAAATATAGCAACACATGTTGTCAATTTCTAGGCAAAAGGAGACCCGGCACTTTTCATAGAAAAAATGCTAAACTTGTATACAGTTGAATTTGGTCTCAAAATATAGCCAAAATTATTTGCTACATAAAACTACTTTTGCCTTATTTTTAGTGAATCGTGAAAAGAAGTTATATAATGATTAATATTTTTTGATATGGAAACCCTAAATCTTCAAGGGACAGAATTTTTCTTCAAAATATTACTCAAGTGACTGTAAAAACTATGATTCCTTTGCTTTTTCTAAATAAAAAACCAAATGTCAATTTGACAATCCTAAAATACAAACAAAAAACTCATTCGCATTTCGCATCCGCTCCCGCGTACTGTGATTGTGAATGTTCTCTGTTGTGATTGCCTTTTTATCCGTTATTTCTCTTGACGACCCGGCTATATATAGAGGTTATATTGACAAACCTACGTATATGACATTGACAGCTAGCTGCTGATGACAAATATTGCCAGACTACGTTACTCAATTATGAAACACAGATAAAAAAGATAAAATAGTATACAACTTTGGCACAAAATGCCGGGTGTCCTTTATGATTGTGAGTATTCTAAACAGTATTAAGTTAATACTCTATTGCCCGTTCGGATTAATACAAGTTTGAAGTTTTATTTAAAATAATACCCTCTGGCCTGTTCAATTTTATTTAATATGTTATTTTCAGCGAAATTATTTTAAAATGATACTAGTTGTAATTTTAACATGATCCATTTGAGCCATTTCAACTGCTTATAGGGTATTCTCTTTACCCAGTCACATAAAAGTACTTTTAAAATAAAAACTACTATTGATATACTAACTAAACTTACTCAACACAAAGAAGGATAATGTACGTTTAAATCAAGGTATAATTTTTAACATTCGAACAAGTAGTTCGGCTTCTATGATTTTTTGAAACTTCAAAACGCGATATCTCAAAACACTGTTTGTGACGTGCGATATGTGGCTAATGCAGGCGCGAACAACTAGCCTTTGGTGGTGTTTTGTTTCTTTCGATGAGTAAGGTTCCAGGGCTCCACGAGCTCCCCCGTGACGGCAGCCCTCCCTTGTAGTTCTGTCCTGCAAAGAGGGGGGCGGCGGAGGGAGCTACATGGGCACGCCCAAGTAGCCCTCCGCAGCGGACGGGGGGCGGTACGGTGGGCACTAGGCCGCGTACTCAGCCCCCACGCGCGGGTCGTCCTGCGCACGTCTGCGTGGTCCCCGCGATACCCCGGGAGACCCTTGCCGTGGAGCTCCGGCAAGGCCGGGAGGCTGCTGGGTGCGGAGACGCGGAAGAATCCCTAAACGGGAATCCCGCAGGATCACTAAGCAGCTTAGAGGGTGTTCGCAGGGTTTTTAGCGGATATTATGCCGTAAAGCGTACGTAAGGGTTACGGGGTCCTCAGTGGGCAGCCACTGCTGGGGCTCGTTAGGCTTGCGGGAGCCAGGTGTGAGGTCCGTTCGGCGGTGTGCCTCTTAAAGGCGCCGTCGTCTGTAAATAGTATTTTTTGCTCGTGAAGCTCGGTGGTATAGAAGGAAGTGGCAGGTATAGAAGCTTAAATTTTGTCAAATATTCAAAAAAAAACAGACAACTTTATAAATAACATCGGATTTTTTATTTCATAAATTCTGACAATTAACAATCACAACTCTATAAATATAATAAAACTTACATAAAATACAAACGAAGCTGTCACACACTCTTTAAGGGTTACTTTTTTCGTTGAACCACTGGGTGTAGAAAATGCTTAAGTAAGAGACTAGCAGTTTTAAAGACTCTAAAATTAAAATATAAAAAAAAATATTATGACATGTAATAACAAAAAACAACATAATGTAATTTTTTTTTTTTTTAATTGATTTGTGATATATGTAGATGCTTGTAAAATGTTAACAATATAATTGCATACTCATCTAAATTGAGTTATCAACATAATGAATTATTAAATTTGCTTGCATTTTAATGTTGAAGGGATCATTATAGCCCATCACAATGTTTGTCTTTTTTTCCAGTGCTTAACCATTTTTTGTGATTTACGAGGATTTTTACAAGAGCAGTTTTTTTTTTAAATAAATTAAGTTGGTACAAACCACAGATGTAGATCGAAATAGACAATCTAACGTATGTACTTCGCATGACAAAACACTCCAAAAAGTTAGACCATTGGTCTTCCTTGACGCTAATTCATTTCTTCACGTCACCGTTCTCCGGATGTCAATCGCAATGTTTAAAAAATATCTACTATTATTATTCATCATCATTAAAAGCCTATTAATGTCCCCACTAGGGAGTTTGAGCCAAGACCTACCACGCAGGCCTAGTGCGGATTGGCGGGTGCTAACAACTGCAGATGCAGCCAGGACCAACGGCTTAACGTGCCTTCCGAAGCAAGGAAGAGCTCGAAATAGTATTTTTTTTGGTCACCCATCCAAGGACCGACCACTGCGAAAGTTGCTTAACTTCAGCGATCGCAGCCGAACGCGCTTACCACTTGCGCTATCGATCTCCTCTATTATTATTATGAATATATATTTTATTATTATTATTTATTTCAGGCAGTGCCCATAGTCAGTGTTAGTAAGAATATTCATAAGCAAGTGTTAGTAAAATTACAAAAGATACACACAACACGTTATTACATACACAGACATACATATTAACTTGGGCTGCCAAGGTTTAATCTACACAAAAATTAGATCATTACGTGCGTATACGCACCCATCCTTGCAAAAGATGTCTTATTAAGTTACTCGTATATGCTTTGTCTAATTAAGTTGTCAAAACGATATAATTGAAATAGGTGGTCGTGGTCCATGCCTTTTTACCCCTTAATTTGTTTTCGGGGGTGTTCAAAATCTAACACTCACACAATTGAAAACACATGCAGTGTCTATTTCAATCTAGGTCTGTGTGCCAACCGTACGAGAATTCTCGTACAAATACGAGATTTCTGGTTTCCGTACGAGGTACGAGAACACTACACATATGTACGAGATTTTGTCAGATAAATTTAATGTACGAGATTTTTCTCAGATATATTTATAACATGATTTTGCATTGTAGACAACATGTTGGAGCATAAACACCGTAAGTATCCAAACCCCAATTTTAAGCATTTAGCTGTTAGCGTTTTGAATCTAAATAAAAATTTACTTAAAACACTTTTTACAATCTATGGTTAGTTGACCAGTTGGCCTTTAAATTTAATTTAGACCTTTATGGCAAATGGCAACATTAGCCGTCATGCCATAATAAAAGAAGAATAAGAATTTAGGTCTTTATATCGATAAATTATCAATCTTTTGCGAATTTAACAGCTTATGGTAACTTCATGTGTGGTCAGGGCCGTAGCCAGAGTTGTATTTAAGATAGGGAAGCAGTAATTACAGGTAAAGCAGTGGTATTTTAAGGTTGGGCATTGTCCCATAATCTTCCCCTCCTCTAATTACGGCCCTGTGTGTGGTTGCCTGTATCTGAGCTTTTATTACTTAATTAACATAAGTGCACCTAACACATTAAAATAAATATTATATATTACTACTTAACAAGTATTAATCAATGTAATGGCAGTATTTTGTTAAAAACAAAATGCTAATTAAGAAGTTAGTCTTAATCGCATTTTCACTAAGCAATTTATTTTCGCAATAGCAGATTAACTATAAACATTTTTTTCATCTAAGTGCCTTTCGACTATTGACAAAATGGTTATAAATAATAATCATGTAACAAAAACAATTAGTTATATTGATTTATAACAAAAACCTATGATTCCCCCCCCCCCCCCCCCCCCAACAGACATAATGTTTCTCACTGATAATTTATTTCCTACCTACCGTCAGACAAATCAAATAATTATATATAGCCGTTAAAATTACACACGCTTTGCTAAAATCAGTTTTTAATCTGCAATAAACATTACTTAAATATAATAAACTTAAATATTTTCGGAATATAAAACAAACTAATCCTGCCTAATATCGCAATACAATTGTATGAATCAATAAGTGTATGGCCATGTATGGCCCGTAATTTCGAACTTTCGAAAATAGTACCTACAACCTCCGTAATCATGCATTTTTTGAGCAATGTGTTGAAAAAGTATTTGGCACTTCAAACAACTTTCAAAGTGGTGTAGGTAGTAAATTTTTAAAGTTTTTTTAAATAGTTGAAAAAACTCTAAGTCGACTGTTAATGGAATCCGGTTGGAATACACCAACGATGCGCGTTAATTAGGCCTGAATTGATTAATAACAATTAAATAAGTAATTCCACATGCTAAATATGAACTAAAAAATTTGTGGCGACGTAATACAAGTTTCACTTTAATATCGCGCAAGTAATTTTCTACTAGCACTATACAAATTCTTTTCTCAAGCAACCTTTGTTTACGTAGCCAAAATTACAAAAATCATAGATAGACAGTTTTGCAACGCCAGCGACGTCTTTTTCAAATACATTATTAATACATAATAGGGTATTTGAGTGTTAAAAATAAAGTGCCAATTGTTAGCATCTGTGTTTAGAATGAATATTGGCAGGGGATTTTACTATTTTTACAAAAAAAAATATTCATAATTTTACTAAAAACTAACGAGAAAGATAATAGTTTTCTTATCTATTGTCACGTGACCCAAAACGCTTGGTATTGGCGGAGCGTAAAATGACGTCACAAGCAAGTAAACTTCCGGTTGAAGTGAAATTACATTGTATCGTTTGACGTTCTAATAACAGTCGTGTGACGTCACAGACTAGTAAGACGCCATATTGTCCAGAGAAACGCTTTCGCGGCAACTTGAAAATAGAGTTTTTGATTTGGTTATTTTTACTGAAATAAACAACAGAATGATGAATATTTCTTTTTACGGACTCCATAAACATTAGTCAATAACGTGAGATTGTTTTCTAAAACTTGTCAAATACCCTATTGTTGTGTATATTGTTCTATACAAATATATAAAAGAATATTAACTATTTATTAATATTAAAATTATAATTGCCTAGCTTTTTCTAGCATACATTCATGAAATACGCTACAGAAGGATCTTACAAAATTAATTTCACACATAAACGCACGCATACATTTATCAAATAGAAGAATAGAAAACATTGCATTGTTATACAACATAGTTATATTCACTAAGTATAATATATACTTTAATTTTTAATTAAAAAAAATTACGTGTCTAAATATTAGAACCATTTTATTAAATTATTAAATAAGTTATACAATTTATCACCCATATATTATTTTAATACGTACCTATTTACAAAATTTTCATGGTAAATAAATTGATGAAACTTTAAAACATTTAAGTTAAAATCAATTTTTCATATCCGGTTTGTAGAGTTTTGGCACCGTTTAGACTTTAGATAGCAAAATGCGCTCCGTGGAACATTCTTTTAGAGAATACTTAGAAGCTGAACACACTTAAAGGTTCATTCAGACAGCGAGTGGGGCGGGAAAACAACGCGACGCTGCCGCGATATAAACAGTTGTATACTATAATTGAGGAGCTCGATGGCGCAGGTGGTTAGCGCGTTCGGCTGCGATCGTTGAAGTCAAGCAACTTTCGCAGTGGTCGGTCATTGGATGGGTGACCAAAAATCTTCTATCTCGAGTTCCTCCGTGCTTCGGAAGGCACGTTAAGCCGTTGGTCCCGGCTGCATCTGCAGTCGTTAGCACCCGCCAATCCGCACTGGACCCGCGTGGTGGGTCATGGCCAAATCTCCCTATTCCATCCATAGGGAAGGCCTGTGCTCCAGCAGTGGGGACATCAATAGGCTGATGATAATGATGATGAATTATTATGAAATACGCCACACAACGCGACACGCCGGCACATATTACTTAATCGTTACTACGTACGCTGGGCGCGACGGTGTTACCCGCGGATTATTATGAATATATTCCCGCAGTATCATTATCAGCATGTATTGATCCAAGGTGTTAGCTAAATCTATACAAAATTTTATTAAAATCGCTCCAGCCGTTTAGACGTGAAGAAGTAACAAACATACACACTCACAAACTTTCGCCTTTATAATATTTGTGTGATAACTAAACATTACAACTGTCGAGTCTGTGCGAAAAGAGAATGGGATTTAGATTGGAGGACGCTGTAGTACTTTTCTACCGTACTTGTAAGGTTTTACCCCTTTTAGACATGATTAAATACAAAAAACCGCAAGAAATCACAACAACAAACAAATCCGTATCAATACAAAACTTTGACGTTTTACAGATTGCTGGGTTTGATTGCCAAATAAAATTTTTAATGTAAGTTCCGTTTTTCGCCACGCCCATTCTCTTTCCGCACAGACTCTAGCTGCGTTCGGTATTTGCGTCGCGGAGGTGACAGATTTTTGGTCTACTGATCACAGATTAATTTGAGTAAATTTCTATCACCGCACGGGCCAACCAACCGTAAATTAATTTCTAACCTCAAAGTAACCCCACAACATGACAGATAACAAGATTGATCTTTCTCCTAGGTCATAAATACTCCGAGCAAACAGATTTATATCAGACTCATACCTGGGGGCCATTCGCCTAACGGAAATGCTTTGGAAAACGCTAACGCTTTCGATTTTGTTTTATTATTTCTGACCGCCGAAGGTTTTCAAATACCTCACGCTCCTTTTTTTTAATATTGTTATTACCAATGCAAAAGAAAAAAAAAGCGCGAGGCCTTTGAAAACCTCAGGCGGCTAGACATAACGAAATGAAATCGTAAGCTATAGCGTTTTCCAAAACATTTCATCCCATATTAGGCGAATGGCCCCCTGAGCGGAATTACCGAACGCTTCAGATTTACTCTAGATGTAAAAACGAACATTTTAGACAAAAAAGTTTTTTTATTACACCCAATTTTTTTCAAGTGTGTATGCTATTGGTCGCAGATGACCTTTACAGCGTCACCGGGTTTGGGGACGGCGAGATCCTAAGGAGACCTCAAGCCGAGAATTGGCGAGAGCCTCTAGAGTTATTCCAGGCGGATGGCATCTCCCCACGGGGGGAGTCTCCTCTCCGTCTGGAGCCTCTAGACCACTCGAACCTGAGGGGCGATAAGACGCAAATAACGAACGCAGCTACTTTCTATAGCACCAGAGCGTCGCGTTGCCGTCCCTTATACCTTAAAAGGCGTAGACGCAGACGGGGCGCGGATGACTCTTCCGCGTCCTTATAGATGCATTATTTTAAAATTTCGTAATCACTAACATTTTAGCTATTAACGGGATTGTTATTGGTGTTGATTCTAGCATGATTCTCTAAACCTAAACTTAAATTTGACAGCAGTATATCCTTGTCATTCTCTATACAGAATGAAAAGGAGAGACTGATGTTTAATTTAGTTTTAAGTTTAGAGAATCACGCCAGAATTGGCACCATTATGTACCTTGTTTTTTACGAGTCTCCGATATTTCGGCACTGTTGAAAGCGCCATGATAACACTACTCCGAACAGTTACTGTGTCATGGCGCTTGCAACAGTGCCGAAATATCGGAGACTCTTAAAAATCAAGGTACACAGGGCCGTCTTTAACCTATTAGAGGCCTGGGCATATTAGGATAATGGGCCCCCCTATGACTTTGATGTGGAGCGAGTCATACTGATGAGTGTACTACTGATGATTTTTCTTTAAATGTGTATGTGCATAGTATACCTAGCATGCTTAGATAAATTTAAATATACATATAATATGTATGTATATTTGACGACCTCCGTGGCCGAGTGGTTTGTACGCCGGGTTTCATGGCTGTCGCCGACTCGAGAGGTCCCGGGTTCGAATCCCGGTGGAGGCAGATGTTTGTGTGATGAATACGAGCATTTGTACTCCAGTCATGGATGTTTAATATGTATTTATATAAATATACTTATATATGCACAGTATATGTATTCTATCCGTTACCCTAGCATCCCATAACACAAGCCTTATAGTGCTTACTTTGGGGCTAGGCTAATTGGTGTGAGTGTCGGAAATATTTATTTATTATTTTATTTACATTTAAAATCTAAGCATGCTGAAGTCGGAAAGCCTAATTTTTGGGCGAGAGTAGAGTAGCTTCGCTTATGTAAAAGCTAGTAAGCTAGTTATTTGTAAAGTTGGTATTGTGGTCAGTAATTTAGGTTCGATTTCATCGAATTATAAAAGTTTTTTGGTAATAAATATTGGTTATCGTTTTGTGATCTGACAGGAACTAGGGACTTTTTATTTGATCTGAGGGAGGCCCCTATCGATCGCCCTGGGTACTTGCCCAAAATGGCCATTGGGAAATAGGGGTCTGAAGGTACATGGTATAAATGGTAACAATCCCGTTAATAACTATAATACGCGTAGAAGCGTCGCGTTGCAAAACATACAGCATAAGAGAGGGCGCAGACACGACGCTTCTTATGTTTTTTACACTTTGTATGAAACTCACTGCCAATGTCTGCGCCCCGTCTGAGTCTTACATCTTCTCTGTGTGGCCCGTACCTTATCTTGCACGTTAGGTTAAATTCCATTGGATTAGGTTGATATACAGTCAAATTTAATGAATACGTTTATATCGAGTCAGCGTCTTATACGTTGGTATTAAAAAAGCTCATGGATTTTATTTTTATTAGCGTCCTAAAATTTGAATGAGTTTCTAAGATGAAAAATCAGACTTATATAAATTTAATATTATCAATGGTGTAAAGATAAAAGTCGCACTGAAACAATCTCTCAGAGAACATTAATTAGATCCATTTAATATTTGTCTTACAAAGCTTAAAACTTATCTTATTTCCTAATGTATAAAAAATATTTACACTACACGAACACAATTGTATTTGTATATACCTTAATTTAGAAAACCAATAAGTGACTAGGTATATATGACATCGAAATAAAATTTTGGAGAAATGCATAATTTTCCTCCGTTTCTTACGTCAGTTCATAGCAGAATGTTTTTAACCATGCAAGTAAAGGAGTACAGTACCCTATCACGAACCAATATCGAATTCGAATAGTTTGTGAGTACAAAATGTCATTATCAAATTTTGTATGGAAACTTGAAGAGCAATGCCACAAAGAACATAATATGAATGTAACGCGGTCATGAGTACGGAAGGTATAACCTACCGTACTCATGACCGCGAACCGAAACGTATTCTACATATTTGCCAGCCGGGTGGCGGGAAATGCGGCATTGCCTCAGTTTTGTCGTAGCCATCGCCGAGTGTGGACCTGCTTGATAACGTAATTGTTGCTGCATTCGTTCAAATGCAAATTACGGTAATACTTGACTGCATTTTATCTTAAACACATAATATATCATATTATACTGTGTTAAAACATAAAATAGATTACCTTTATTTTTTTATAGATTTAGAGAAATATTTAGTAGGTAGGTATTTTTTCAGGCGTTCTGAGTCACCGACGACGCTGTTAAATATTTCAATGTTAGTAGAGTCGAGTCGGGGACAGTGTCGCAAGGCATAGTGAAACAAAAGGAATAATCTCTGTATTATACTCAGCCATTAGACATCTGATGACAGCCAGTGCAGTCTTTGACCTATTGGAGGCCCCGGGCATATTAGGATAATGGAGCCGCTATGACCCCCGTTTGGTGATTTAACAGGAACTAGGGACTTTGTATTTGATCTGAGACGGGCCCCTATCGATCGCGGGGCCCTGGGCACTTGCCCAAAATGCCCACTGGGAAAGAGGAGTCTGATGACAGCTGTTTAAGATGGCGGTATATGAACCTAATAAAACCACGTCAAGACAAACCATTATACAAATAAGACGAAAGCAGAGATATTCTTTATGTTAAATTATGCGTCTTGTTACACCTGTCTCTTTTAATATACTGATGATGTGAGAAAAGTATTTTAAAGGCTGGAAACAATGATATTAAATACCCTAGATACACCACGAACGCTCAAAATGTGTCCCAATCAAGAAATGCTTGAACTCCACTCAAGCACTTCTTGGTTCACAGTCAGTTACAAAGTCAAGATGCCACAGAGCTCCGCAAAAAAATGTGAAAATAATACTTAGAATCCGAAAAGTGTCGTTTTTTCAACAGGTATCTAGTCAATGATTGTTAATTTAACCCATTTAAAGTAAATTTTGATCTAATACTTATTATAAAATAATATTTGTGATATTCAAATGCATGGTCGGTTATACGTCGCCATATAGCAGTCTCTTTTCCTCGCGGTCCGTGCCTGCTATATTGCTAACAGCGCGTTCAAAGCTTGCATTTCGAACAGTCAGAAGTCGTTGACGCATGCGTTTTATTTAAGACCTTTATACAGTATGTATTAAAGGTTACTTTCAATATTTAAATAATGCCTTATATTGATTTTGACTACGCGATCATCTTACGGAGCTCCGTGGATCGTTCGATGTACCTTTTGGACAGATTTCGGGCACGATTTTGTTCGTGTTGGTGTATCTAGGGTATTTAATACCGTTGGCTGGAAATGGTTCCAAAGAATAACTTTCATTCTATATTTTTTTTTATATTGAGATAAACATGCTTTTGTTTGCTTAAATGATGCCATATATTAATTAGGCCTTTAATCTGATAACGCTGTGATGTTCTGTTTGAAAACAAGACGCTGTTCTGCATGGCTTGAAGTATTTATATATCTATATCAGATACTTATTTAACTTACAAATAAACTTATGCTACGCCACAATCTGTACATGTTTCTTCGGCGGATTTTCCCTCGGCTCCTTCAAGACGTATGTGGTGGATGTCGTCCTTCCTAAAGAACCGACGGAATCTGTGGAAATACAAATAATTTATTAATGTATGTCGGCGGATGGCGTCTCACTCGCTCCTTCGAAACGTTAAATCAACGACAATTGTCATCAGTCAGTGTACCATTGCCTTATGAAACGTCAAGTAATGACAGTGACAGCTGTCATCACTTGGGAGTGGTCTATGCTAAGGGTAGTATTTAAGGGGCTATGCTTCATTGGAAGGGGCATTCGGCATTCAGACGTGAGCTGCGGTAGTACAAAGCAATCCATTTGCATCCTTGTAATTTTATTATATTTTGTAAAGTAATTTAAAGATTTAAATTAAACATTAGCTAGGTTATTAGACTACAGTTTCATTTTCTGAAAATAACATCGTACACCCAAGATGGCGGATCAAGAAAAACCACGTGGCCAACCGCCTATCCAGCTCGCCCCTCATGTAGATATATCGGCTGTTTATGTACTTTAATGATTAATTAACACGAAATTGTCGAAAACTCTCTTTTTCCGTGTCGCAGTGATAATGCGTAACTCAGATGATAATGACTTGAATAAAGATCCATCAAACCCGGCGTAAAAACCACTTTGGAATTCTATAAAATTTTTAGTGATATCACAACCAGAATCGGTAACTCTACCCCCTGTCTTTTCTTTCGGAAGCGTTTTCTTTCCACCCGGTATGCTGTTATCGATGTCATCATCATCATCATCAGCCTATCAATGTCCCCACTGCTGGGGCCTGTGCCCCAGTGTATTCTATCCATAGGAAAGGTCTGTACCTTTCCTATGGATAGAATAGAGAGATTGGGCCATGACCCACCACGCGAGCCCAGTGCGGATTGATGGGTGCTAACGACTGCAGATACAGCCGGGACCAACGGCTTAACGTGCCTTCCGAAGCACGGAGGAGCTCGAGATAGTAATTTTTGGTCACCCATCCAATGACCGACCACTGCGAAAGTTGCTTAAGTTCAACGATCGCAGCCGAACGCGCTAAACACTTGCGCCATCAAGCTCCTCAAGTTATCGATGTGTGTGTGTTAATTAAATAAGTAAATTTAAAGTCATATCTTGGTGGAAATCGAAGTGCGTGACTCTTAGCAAAAACTTGGTCTTGATCCGCAATGAGGATTATTAGTAGGTCAGCAAATCAACTCAAAATCAGCAGGTTATTATGATCTTATAAGCTTTTTATCTAATATATAAAATTCTCGTGTCGCGGTGTTTGTGGTTAAACTTTCGCGGCTTTCCCGATTCTCATGAAATTTTGTGTGCATATTGGGTCTGAGAATCGGACAACATCTATTTTTCATCCCCCTAAATGTTGAGGGTAATCCACCCCTAAATTATTATTTTTAATTTTAGATATTTTTTTTTTATTTTTTTATGATCTTCATACAAAAATACATAGAGCCCTAAATTTTCACCCTTCTACCACCAACCCCTATTTTTTATGGCGGTACGAAGTTCGCTGGGACAGCTAGTTTAATATACTTTTTTGATCATCGATTCGTTGCGATTTAATAACAAATTTTATTTTATGGTAGCCAATATTTACCGGCAGCAGAAACGTGTGACTTTACAGAGCTCGATCGTGGTTCACTCCGGTCAAACTTGAGTAGCATCTCTAGCACCCGAGCGCTGGAGCTCTGTGTCGTCAAAGTCACCACGCGGCCAACCGAAAATTCGTTTAGTAATTTGGTCATAACTTCGTCAAAGTGTATGGTCCGGAACCTCTGCTGCCCATACCTCAGGCCCAAATTAAAACGTGGCCGCGTGAAATAACTCAAAAATCACACTTGACGGAGTGGAAAACAGGTGAAGGATGCCGGCAAACGAAAAACGCGGTTCCGGCGGCAAATAAAAGTTTTGCCCGCACCCTTACCAGACTAAATAGGGACAAACTACGCAGGATTATAGGATCCCTGACTGGTCATTGTCCCCTAAATAAACACCTATATACAATAGGAGTAACGGACAGCCCCCCCCCCCCCCCCCCGCAGAGGATGCATGGAGGCAGAGGAAACGCCACAGCATGTTATCATGGAATGCAGGAGTGTGGCCGACCAACGGGTACGACTTCTCCAGTCACCAGAATCGTTTCCGGAAGCTTGCAGCAGTCTACCAAGGCTGCTTTTCTTCTGGACCGATATAGGTTGGCTGGAGTAAACGGGAATGTCTTTGAGACACGCACAATGGTCCAATAATTAGGACTAAGTGCGGAAACCGCCCTGAAGAACTAACTAACTATAACTTCGTCAATATTCGTCGTAAAACAAAAAAAAATACCACTGTATATTATTATGGAATCCTTAGCTCTATAAATCAGCATTTTCAACTTAAATCGTTACGGATCCCCATTGAAATCTTCGATTTCCTTTGTCCTCGTAGAGGAAAAAATATCTTATATATAAAATTCTCGTGTCGCGGTGTTTGTGGTTAAACTCCTCCGAAACGGCTTTCCCGATTCTCATGAGATTTTGTGTGCATATTGGGTAGGTCTGAGAATCGGACAACATCTATTTTTCATCGCCCTAAATGTTAAGGGTAATCCACCCCTAATTTTTTTTTTAATTTTAGATAAAAAAAAAAAATTTTTTATGATACATCATACAAAAATACATAGAAGCCTAAATTTTCACCCTTCTACCACCAACCCCTATTTTTTTATAGCGGTACGAAGTTCGCTGGGACAGCTAGTTTAACATTTATGGGGATGAAAAATAGATGTTGTCCGATTCTCAGACCTACCCAATATGCACACAAAATTTCACGCGAATCGGGAAAGCCGTATCGGAGGAGTTTAATCACAAACACCGCGACACGAGAATTTTATATATTAGATATTACTTGGCACAAATCCTCCACTTTCACAGACAGGGGTTTTTTGACGTTGGCAGGAAATGGCTATTTATACCGATGAAGGGAAGAAGGTTAGGTATAGCTTACTATAGAAGAAGGCAGCGGTGAGGGAGCGGGAGGAGGACGCTCTGGCCGCTCCCCTCCGACGTAGACGGGTGGGCCGAAGAAATCAGGCGGCTTTGACCGCAGGTCTTCGTCGGCCCTAAGGTGGTCTGGGCGCGGCATGCCAGCAGGCAGGCGGCTTTGACCGCAGGTCTTCGTCGGCCCTAAGGTGGTCTGGGCGCGGCATGCCAGCCGCGCGTCCTTGGTGCCATTCGGCATAGGCCACCCCGTCTGGGGATTACTTAGTACCCTAGAGTAATCCCTTATAGACGCGTCGCCCGGTCCACTCGTTGGGCCGGGCCAGCCCGAGGACGCTCTGGTGTAGTGGCCCACGTAGGTGCGCCGATCCCAGAGCGCCCTCATAAGGGCCGAGGAGGGTACCGGTGGTTTTTAGTGGGTAGGACCGGCGTTGTTCCGCGCCAGGGAGTCCCACACACGTCGCGCGCCTGGCAAGCGCGCGGTATGGTGCGTAAATGCATTTTCCACCGTCAACAAAAAAAATAAAATAAATAGCTTACTATAATGTGAGCACCGTCGCGGTGGGTGGTAATGGCAGCGCGCTGGCGAGGATGGCGCGGAGGCCGGCCCTCGCCGCGCGCCGCGCTACGACCAGCGGAGCTCCTTCAATTCCACTCCAGTGTTAGGGACGTCTTGTACCTATAAACGTGAAAAGGAGTAAATTTAATATACAATATCGCTATACTACTTTTTATTGGAGTTTACTCCTTAAGAATCGATTTGCATATATAAGGGGCCCGGTATGAGAAAAATGTGAGGAGTGAAATCTATCGATGAATGACCTCGTTACGTTTCTGGTGCGCATCCTGTTCGAGTTCGAGCCAAAATGACTCTTAAATCCGAGAGCTTAGGTGCAAAAGAATTAAATTGAAACTACAGTGTACTTTGTTAGACCATAGATCTCTTTATTAGTTAAGTGACGTTTTGCCTATATGTAGCTCCAAACATATTTACAAGCGTGATGCAACGAACTACAGCGCCATCTATTTTGATACATATGAACTAAAATTTTAAATGCACAGATGGCGTATACATAATCGCCCATCAAGGACAAACTGAGATATGTCCTTACAAATATTTAACTTAACAACATGACTCTGTTATCGCCCACCATGACTTACGGTAACAAAACAAATAAAAACACTAAGATGTACAATAACTTGAAATAATATATTTATGCACATATGAAATTGACTATTGTAAAAAGTTTAATGTAAAATATTTCGTCGATTAGTTATAATAAATGTATATGAAATGAATAAATATATATTTATTATTTTCATTAATTTGTTAATTAATAAATTAATTCATTAATTTAGCACGGAGTCCCTCTTTATATAACTCAACAATAATGTATAAAAACTTAGGTTTAATAAACAAATAACACTAAACTAAATGATTACTTAAGCAATAAAGAGAAGGTAGAATAATAATATAGGTAATATTTATAAGTTCTAAGTAATGTTATAATATATGTCGGTGTAGGATAATTTCTGTGGGGTGGGAGCCTGGCGACTTGTACTACAGGCCTTTAATGCCTACTTCAGGCACCAGCTTCTCACTCTTCAAATACGTAGCTTTGAAATATTTAATGATGGCTGATGCTTAACCGATTGTATTTGTATAAATTACCTATAAGTTTTTGTAAATTTCAGCGTGTGAGAACAGAACAAATAAATATTATTATTATTAAATCCATCCTTGAGCCTAGCGGCATCTTTCGTGACGATGGCAAGAGACCTGACGGAATGACGCTCATTCCGGTCTTTCAGGCAGAGTCTGGTTACTGGCTGCAAGCTTTACCTTCAGCCAGTATCGGGACTTTGCTTGATAAGAGCAATCTGTCTCTGGCAATATCGCTTCGACTTGGTGTTAAGACGAATCATCCCCATCGTTGTCGTTGCGGTACTCGCGTCGGTGAGTTGGGTCACCGTGGTCACGGGATATCATACAGTATTCTATCTTCATACAAACGGTCGGAAAGCGAGTCATACCTACGCCACTCGAGTTCGTGGTGCTCTCGGCGGGCACCCAGTTGCGAATGCGCCGCCGCGCCGCAACGACGACCGAACGGTTTGAATTGTTTTTTATGCAGTTAGCCGTGCTTAAACATGCGTTTTGTATTGTAAATATTTGATTTAATTAAGTAGATACCTACATAATTTAGTATGGAAAAGAACAAACGACGATCAATATCGTACAACAGCACAATTGCTGTTTTTGGTTGCTTGAACTCTTCAATAACACACCCAGAGATATTGTTTTTTAAATTACCTGAAATATTTGAAAGGTGGTCTTACCTTTATAGAATATTTTTTATATACCTATCTACTAGTACGTTATTTGTTTCTAATATTTAGGTATTTCGGTTTTTCCATCGGGCAAAATATCTGGAATAATATATAAATATAAGTGGTTAGGATGAAAAAAAAGAGACAAACGAGTAATCTACCTACACTCGCGTTAAAAACAAAACTACATAAAATACTGTAGGCTGGCGGCCCTACCGCGTGCCAACGCAGCGTTCGGTGTAGGCATTTATTTTCAAGGACAGGGCGAAGTCACAATACTGTATAGATAATATTACCGTGCCGTGGTCTCTCATGCCAAATGAGCGATTGCCGAGTCTCCCGCCACGCCTGCATCAATGACGTCATCCGCAGAGCTCTTGTCGCAGTCAACGTGCCAGCGGTCCTTAAGCCGAGCGGCATCTTTATGCGTCAGAACATCTCTTATCTATTAGACAAGTCCGTCCGTCCGTCTGTGGTGCTGTTTCAGCGGCCAAACCGTAAGAGATAGGTAAAGAGAATATTTAAGTTATAAGTTAAGAATAGTCTGATAAGACTACAAACCGGATTTGAGTAACGTAGCACTTCCGGTTTTCGAGAAATCACGAATTTCAAACGAAACCACACAAAATCTCCGAAGTTCTCAATTAATTAAATACATTTTTTTTATAATCAGGTTTTGGTGAACATTTGGTTCACTGGTTTGCTAGTAAATTTATATACGAGGCGCGATGATGTACATAATTTCAATACCAGAAATAAAGATAAACTGAAATTGCCACCATTGAGACTCCAAAAGGTTCTTGGTTCATTTGTGGGTCAAGGCATATGTTACTATAATAAAATACCAGAAGAAATAATTAATTTACCTTATAATAAGTTTAAAGTGTGTATAAAAACATGTCTCCTTAAGAAAGGTTACTATACTATTAAAGATTTCATAAATGATAAGTCACCTTGGGCTTAACATAATAGACTGTCGTTTTACTTTGCTAATTTGATTGAAAATTGTTTAATCGCCACTTCTAAATTTAAAAATAGTACCTAGCTATACTTAACTTTTGTTAATTAATAATATTAATGTGATGGAAGTTGACATCAACACATGTATTCAATTTTTGATGTCATCTTTCAATAGACGACACTGGACTGTATGAAACAAAAGAGGGAGAAAAAAATAGCCCTTGCTGAGTTTCTTGCCGGTTCTTCTCAGTACAAGGTCTCCCGCCGTAGATTTACGAACCGATGTCGTAGCGTTTGACTTTCACAAGAGCTTGTAACAGCCTGGACTGAATAAATGAGTTTGAATTTTTCGTGACGATGGCAAGAGACCTGACGGAATGACGCTCATTCCGTGGAAGCAGGATCGCCCTCTTGTATGGGACGCAACTTGCACGGATACGCAATTTTCGTGCCATACAGGAAGCACCTCCCTTGCTGCAGGCGCGGCAGCGGCCTCTGCTGAGTGCTCCAAGCGGCGCAAATATTCAGCTCTCAATGAGAACTATATATTTGTGCCATTTAGTGTTGAGACCATGAGCCCATAAGGTCCAAGCGCTCGTTCCTTATTTAAGGAATTATCAAAGAGACTCACCGAGGTGACTGGTGATCAAAAGGCTGGCAGCTATCTTGGTCAACGGATCAGCTTTGCCATTCAACGTGGCTATGCTGCCAGCCTATTGGGTACCATTTCTGACGGCGACGCTGGGTGTGACTTATTTTTCATTTTGAGAATAAATATTATTTTTAAGTATCTACTTAAAATTAAACTTTGTGGGATGAGCTCCAACCGTTAGCAAGAAAGATCTGTGTCGCAGTTGGGTTCTTTGAATACTTACAGAACCTTAAAAGTGTGCTTAAGTTTAGAATTGAGCGAGCACCAACTACAATTTAGCTTAACTACAGAAACTTCTTTGAAGACATTTTAATTTTACCTCTTCTATGACACCGTAATCTTGGTCGATTCTTGTGTCTATCATGCTAAAGCTTTCCGGTATCCAAGTAGGCTATAATTTATAAAAAGAAAAAACATATAAAATAAATAATACAAAAACTGAAAAACGTAATCTTTTGGGTTAATCCGCTTAACACCTTGCATTCCATTCGCTCACTTATAATTGAATGCACAATTTTGATAAAGAAAAAACAAAAAATAAATGCTGAAGAAACGCACTGGAGAGTGTTTCAACCATAGAGATAAAGTACTCGAAAACCTCAATTTATTGCTTCATTAATAGGGGTGATGACTATTATTTTTTCTTCGTTTATCAGGTAGATTATCAAAAAGTATTGGACTCGTTTTTTTCTTTTTTCACATAATATAAACATTGCAGAGATGTATAGATTTGAAAAGTCGCATGATGTCACGTTTCGGTACAATTTTCACTTAAAAGTGACGTCACGAGCCCCTACTCACAATCTTTGACGCGCTATAACTTTGTCATTTTTTGGTTGATTGCCCAAAGAAAAAATACGTGTCCATTATTTTTTGATCATCTAACTGACGGACTAAATAGAATTTCGTTTACTGTACCCCGTCATCATGCCTATTAGCGTGTTATCTCAATCTAACGATAACGACAACGCTAGATCCCTCCCTTCACGACAGACAGTAGCTAAATTAGAGAAACGATGAAATGCCTTCGAAAAGCATCAGACTGCGCAGGCCATTTCTTTGTCGCACTATCCGTAAATGGGATGCTCTGCCCGCTCGAGTTCCCTCCTTACAACCTGGGATCCTTTAAAAGAGGCGTGAAGAAGCAACATGCAGGCCGGCAGGGTAAGGATGGCTGGTGTGGCAGGTAGAACTGTACCAGCTATCATCACATCCGGACCTCACCGTCACTAACATTAGGTGGGTGGAGTCATTTGTCGGAACTATAAAACGTTACCTGTTATGCAATTAAAAGCCTTGAATAGATATAAAACAAAATTGAAAAATAAAAAAAATAAATAGTGCAATCTTTTATTTCCAAAATACCTTCAAATATTAAAGCATTGAAATGCGGATCCCAATATCCTACAGGAAACAATGTGGCTAAAAAGACGCATATCCAAGTATCTATAAAAAGTTTCGAAAAAAAAAGAAAAAAAATGTAAAATGTCAATATCTATAAGTGAGCCTTCATATGTCGTTTTTACCCGACTGCAAGAGCGCGAAGCGCGACGCGCAGACAGAGTATAGTATTTATTAACAGTCTATATATGTATGTTTGTTCCTTTGTGGCACACTAGAGACCAAACGCCTGGACCGATTTTGATGATTCATACATCAATCGATTCGTCTCAATCATGGGAGTGCTACTAAAGATATGATAGTAATCAAAATTCAATATGGGCAAAATTAGGCGCTATATTGTGACGAAGTAAAAAAAATAAGTTGACAAAATATATCGAGTGGGGTATCACTGTCTAGATAATCGAAAATCATGTTTAGGTTTCTAACACCATTTTTCATTTTATATGATTGTTTAGGATCTACAACGCTTTAAAGTTATATATTAACCAATTGCGCTTTTAATTTCAATCTTACGTTTGTATGGATCTTGTTACTCATTTACCTAAAAAATACTGAATGGATTTTAATGAAACTTAACAGTAATATAGCTCATATATGATAATAATATAATATTTTATGTAGTTATTGAGTTAAATGGCCAAAATATAACAATTATAACAACTTAAATAACTTATATTCCTATAATGTTAGTGACCATTAAAGTTTAAAAAAAAATATATTGTACTTCCTGGGCCCAAGAGATGATACTTGATATTTTTTGTTAAAAATGTGTCCATTTACGTTCTTTTTTTTTATATGGCGCTTTGCTCGCTCGACTCTCGCGTTATGGTCACATCACTAACCTAACCTAGTGTGACGTATCACCCCTTGAACCCAGAAAGTACAGTATGGGTGCGGCCAGAGTGCACTCAGATTCAGATTCAGATTCAGATTCTGAAAACAAGCTCGAGAAATAAACAGTGTAGTCTAAGCAGGTTGCCTGCTTTTTCTCGTTTTTTCCTTTCTGAGTCTGAATCTGAATCTGAATCAGGAGTGCACTCTGGCCGTACCCTTCGACTACACTGTTTATTTCTCGCGCTTGTTTTCAGAATCTGAATCTGAGTGCACTCTGGCCGCACCCTATAGCCTTATTACTTACTAATATGGCACTAACCTGATCCCCTCAGATCCGAGTGGTCTAGAGGCTCCAGACGGAGAGACACTCCCCGGTGGGAAGATTCCATCCGCCTGGAATACCTCTAGAGGCACTCGCCAATTCTCGGCTTGAGGTCCTCTTAGGATCTCGCCGTCCCCATACCCGATGATAGTGTTGCCGATCGATAGTCGACTATCGATGATTAATCGATAGTCTATCGATAGCCAACCAATCGTATGACAATCGACCGGCTTATACTACTATTGATAGTATTGATACTGGCGATAGCACAGAAAAAGCCAATACTATCGGATGAGTTAAATACTATCGATAGCATTGTAATTCGTTAATAACAAACTATCGATAGTATCGATACTGTCGATTTTATTTGCAACCATACTATCCAAAGTTTAACAATTTGCAATAGTATTGTTAACAATTTTCAGGTATTATAGTCAATCACAAACTATGGTCTAAAACAATCGCTAGTATCGATACTATCGATAGTATTGTTGCAGATAAAATCAACAGTATCGACAGTATCGATACTACCAATAGTTTGTTATTAACGAACTACAATAGTATCTATAGTATTGCACTCATTCGATAGTATTGCCTTGTTCTGTGCTATCGATAGTTTCGTTACTATCGGTTGTCTCGATTCTATCGATAGGCCTATCGATAGGGTACATGGTTTTCGATGTAAACTGTCGATAGTTTGAATATCGATACTTCGGCAACACTACCCGGAGACGCTGTAATAGCGATGCGCGACTACGAATGATTTTACCTTTCGACTAATTAGCAACTACTAATTTGGCTATTCGAAAGGTAAATTAGAAGTATACTAATGTCATTATTCGAATAATGATTACTAATAAGTAATACTAATGTCAAATGTCACTACGTGCGATGCGCGCCGCCCGATACCTTCGACTCCAGTCGAATGATATAAAGCGCAGTCGACTTAAGGCCTATACAGATATGAGCGATATCGCTGTCGCGCTCGGTAGCAATACCGAATCGGTACGCGATATCGCGACATGAGCGGTATTCGCTGTCGCGATCGGTAAATGGTTAGTTAGTAATTAAAGATATGCAAAAACTTACCACTAATGTTTATTTTTCCTGCAATCTCATCCCATATTTAATTTTTCAAAAATATGGTTTTGTAATCTGGATGAGCCATATCAAATAGCACTGGATAAGATTTTACCAACTCAATAACTTTTTCTATTTCATTTGATTTCGGCATGATCTCGAACTCTTCTTCTTCCTTGCCTTATCCCTTCATTTGGGGTCGGCTCTCCTCGTCTTTAGGCGCCAGGATAGTCTATCCTGGGTTGTCTTTGTGTCCAGCTGAGCTCGTTCCAGGTCTTTGGATACGGTTGTCCACCACGTAGCTAAGGGGCGCCCTCTGCCTTTTCTCCTTTCTGGGATCGCTAGGGCCTTCTTTACTGGGTACTCCTCGTCCCTTCTCATTACATGACCGAACCAGCGCATACGTCTTTCCGACAACTTATCTCCTATGGGAGCAACTTTAAAGGAGCCTCTGATGTATTCATTGCGTACCTTATCGAGCCTCGTTACACCAGCCGACCAACGCAACATCTTCATTTCATTTACGTGCAGTTTGTTTTCGTGAGCCTTTTTCATTGCCCAGCATTCAGTGCCATATAGCATGGCGGGTCTGACAGCCGTTTTGTAAACTTTTCCCTTCAGTTTTATTGGCATACTGTTGTCGCAGAGTACTCCTGTTAGGGTTCTCCATCTTAACCATGCAGCATTGACTCTATGGGCTACATCTAAGTCTATTTTAGCGTTCTCAGACAGAATCGATCCAAGATATTTGAAATGGGTCACTTTGGGTAATGGTTGACCATCGATGGAGATATCGGTATCAGGCGCGGTCTCATCGCCAAAACTGCACTTCATGTATTCGGTCTTATTGCGACTAATACGAAGACCGTGGTTTTCTAGCGCTTGTTGCCATTTTTGGAGAGTGATCTGCAGCTGGCTCGCAGACTTATCTATCAGAACGACATCGTCTGCGTACAGCAAGCACCAGGTAAGTGGGGATTGGATGCCCTTTGTTAAGTATTCCATTACTAGGTTGAACAGAAATGGACTAAGTGCCGATCCTTGATGCACCCCCACTCTAACTTCAAATGGTTTGCTTAGCCCCGCTGGTCCTCTCACCTGGGTGCTAATGTCCTCATACATGTCCTGTACTAAACCGATATAGTGTTCTGGGACTCCTTGCGCTCTCATGGCCTGCCAGACTAATTCCCGCGGTACTCTATCAAAGGCTTTTTCTAGGTCTATGAACACAAGGTGGAGGTCCTCTTTATTGGTTCGGTGTTTTTCCAGTAATATCGTCAAGGTTTGGATTGCGTCTGTTGTGGACTTTCCCGGTGCAAATCCACACTGACTACTAGAAATGGTTGTATGTCTCGCAAGCCGGTTATTAAGTACACGTTCCCAGATTTTGAGAGTATGAGAGGTTAGCTTGACACCTCTGTAATTACTGCAGCTACTTACATCTCCCTTATTTTTATAAAATGGTACCAGGTAGCTATGGCGCCAAGCTTTGGGAATTTTTCTGGACTTGAGTATTGCATTAAAAATCTTTGTCAGCCATCCCACCGCTATTGGTCCCAGTAACTTCCACAGATCAGCAGGTATGTTATCTGGTCTGACGGCTTTATGATTCTTCATTTTCTTAAGCGCGTCTGCCACCTCTTTAACCTCGATGTTATTCAGCGGTCCAGCTACTTCCGGGATAGCTTGCAAGGGTTGGCTTGGGAATTTCTCGTTTAATAGGTGTTTGTAATACTGGTGCCATCGGTTATTGATCTTATTATCATCAGTTAATAGTTGCCCGTTTTCGTCTTTGATATATTTGTTAATTTTAATATCCAAACTGGTCTTATGACGTTGTTTTGCCAACTTAAATATTTCCTGATCGTTTGTAGCACTTTCAAACCTATGATAGAAATTTTCCCTTGCATCTCGTCCCTGCTCGGCAACTGTACGTTTGGCGAATTTCTTAGTGGTTTTATATAGCACACGCTCCTCGTCTGACCCTGAGCTCTGCCATCGTCTAAAGCACTCCTTTTTGTCCCTTAGAGAATTCTTAACTTCCTCGTTCCACCACGAGGGGTCTTTGTCAATGTTAAGCTTCCCTTTTGATTTTCCAAGGGTTTCTTCCGCCGCTTTCAGGCATAATTTCTCGAATCTCGACCACGTTTCTTCTGCTGTGCTGTCGCTTTTGTTTTCCATATCTTTTATCAATATGTTCCGCACCTTTTGTATCATTTCGGCTCCTTTTTCAGTGTTTAATAGGTGCCATTTGATTTTTGGTATTTTTACTGAATTAGGTTTTATGGGCTTAGGTAGCCTTATGCAGCAGACCAAAATTCTGTGTTGCGATGTTAGTGAATCGCCCGGTATAACTTTACAATCTCTACAAGTTTTTAGTAGTTTCCTATTAGTAAGTATGAAATCTATGATTGCTTATTTCCACTTTTGTACGTAATTAGATGTTCCGGCTTTTTTATAAAATACTTATGTATTTACTATTGCCAAGTCATATCGTGCACAGACTTCCAAAATACGCTCGCCATCACTGTTGCCTGACCCATATCCAAAACCCCCATGTATTTCTTTATACGCAGTGCTATGGTCGCCCACGTGACCGTTTAGGTCGCCTCCAATGTATTTAGTTTCCTCTTGAGCCATCGTATTAAGAAGATCTTCAAAGTCGTCCCAGAAACTTTCCTTTTCGGTAATACTACAACCTGATTGTGGCGCATATGCTGAGATTATATTTAAGGGTGGTTGGTTATCCATAGCTATTTTAACTGCCATAAGTCTGTCACTCCTTCTTTCTACATTTATAATTCGGCGCTTCAGTTGTTCGTCGAGTACGATACCGACTCCATTATTTGCGTTAGTCGTCCCATGGTAAAGAAGTTGGTATCCGAGACCCAGGTCCCTGGACTTCGATCCCTTCCATCTGGTCTCTTGCAGGCAGCATATGTTGATATTCCGTACCTGCAGTATTTTCGCTAGTTCTTGACTTCTTCCAGTGAGGGTGCCCATGTTCCACGTAGCTAGTCTTAATTTAACGTCGCTTACGGGGTACGCCCTAGTATGATTTTCTTTGTTCGTATATTTCACATCTCTAGCACTGACGTCGCTTCCGGGGTACGCCCTAGCTGTATCCACTCTCTTATTTTTGCCTTTTATCATATTTGATTACGAGGAGAAATGGATTTGACTTTATGTTTTACGGCCGGTTGTCACCTGACGCCAAGGCTGTATCTTACTGTTAAGTCTAGTTGTGGGCGCTGCCGTTGACCCCTTACGTGAGTTCCTCCGCCACCATCCCTTCTGGGTGCTCCAGCCTAAACACCCAGCACTACACAAACCTCGCCTCCGAATAGGTCGGAGAAGCCCTGTGCAGGGGTTTGATTACGGAGTATCCTTCTCCGGCCTGTTGATCCGCGGGAGCTATTTGATTTCACTCTTACCCTTCAGACGACACTTGCGAGTCGTCTGAAAGGCGTTCCCCTATCCGCCACCTGGGGACGCGTTCTCTAGGGGTGAGGCTCACCCGAGAAGGCATGATCTCGAACTCGTCCATGCAAAAACAAATAGCCATACGTGTATGTGAGATGCGCCTCGCAGGGAGTGAAGGAAGGACTGGCTGGATGCGCACCGTCCAGCGTCGCCCTGTTAGGCGATATCGCGTACCGATTCGGTCGGTATTGCTACCGAACGCGACAGCGTTATCGCTTATATCTGAATAGGCCTTAAAGCCAGAAACATATTAACGTGTCGTGTTGTGTCGTGGCGCGCCAGAAGCACATCGGTTTCATACATTTACTATGGTTAGAGACATATTAACGTATCGTGTCGTGTCGATTTTTTATGGTCAATAAACAATTTCTTTCTTTCTTTCTTTCGACGCTTTAACCTCTCTATCTCTCTCTAACCGATAATAAATGTATGAAACCGATGCGCACGTCACGCCACGACACGTTAATTAATATGTTTCTGGCTTTAGTCAAATGATTCGTGGAGTCGAATGATTAGTATCTGTTATCTATTAGACAAGTCCGTCCGTCCGTCTGTCTGTGGTGCTGTTTCAGCGGTCAAACCGTAAGAGATAGATAAAGAGAATATTTAAGTTATAAGTTAAGAATAGTCTGATAAGACTACAAACCGGATTTGAGTAACGTAGCACTTCTGGTTTTCGAGAAATCACGAATTTCAAACGAAACCACACAAAATCTCCGAAGTTCTCAATTAATTAAATACATTTTTTTTTAAATCAGGTTTTGGTGAACATTTGGTTCACTGGTTTGCTAGTTAGTATTATTCGAAGTAGCGCATCGCTACGCTGTAAAGGTCATCTGCGACCAACAGTATACACACTCAAAGAAAAATATGTACCTGATGATCGTGTAAAGATCTATGTGGAGGGGGCGCGGGTACATGCGCGGCTGGAGAGCAGCGCGAACACCCTCCGCGCAATACTGTGCGCGTGGAGGAACCGCCGCGCATGGCTGTACGCAACTCCTGCGCGCAAAGAGATACCAATATAATATAATAGACTTGCAACGAATAGTATATTCGGCAGTATACCGAATACCGAATATTCGGCGAGGCCCCTGACCGAATAGCCGAATATTAGGCAAAAGTATTCGGCTGGATTTTAGCGCCAAAAACTTGTACAGACGCGATTGTTTCGCGCTCCTTTGTTTTGTTCTAATCTGCCGTCCTCAAGCTAAAATGCGGCTAAATGACAAAACCAACTTTTGAGATATGACCAAAAACGACGCGTACACTTTAAATTATTGCTATTATGTAACCATTCATCACATGACTGAATGAATTAAAAACTGTTAACTTGTTTAATACAGAAAATGATTAAATTATGTACCTGTTTTATGTACCAATGACTACTTAATATATGATTATCAAAGAAATGAGAACCTTACCCTTCAAATTTTGATTACCTACCACAATTATTCAAATACATAGAATCCTAAATTTTTCCAATTCAGAAGATGATTATGTACCTGTGTTATGTACCAATGACTACTTAAATGATTATATAACAGAAATGAAAATATGAATATATACGTAATCAATCGATTTTAATTTTGACAAAATATAATATGTAAGATATTCGGTATTTGGCCGAATATAATAAAAGCAGCCGGTTAGGCCGAATACCGAATAATAACCGAATATTCGTTGCAAGTCTACAATATAATAATCATCATCAGCCTATAATATAATTAAATTTATATATATGTACATTAATACATACAGGAACAATGAACCTTAAACTAAAAACCTAAAATATAATATAATTACTAAAATATATTACTAAAAGGAGTCCCTTTAGGCAAAGTTCCGAAGATACTGACAGCGTTACCCCTTTGAATAGCTAGACTAATTCGTTGTCCGAGGTAGCTGCCAGCTCTTCGGTCTCCAGTGACGTCGACTAATCTTTTTGATATTTCCTAAAAAAACCTCATAGCGCTAGGACCCCACGGACCAAGGGTCTCGACACCGAATGGGACAAAATCATATTCGGAGCCTAGACCCCTGTATTTGCATGCCTTAGCTTTTTCAGCCGCTTCACAAGCCGCACCAGCTCTATTGTTGGCTCCATGTAGATGGGAAGGGGCCAGCGTGTCTGAACAGGTTGCATCCCATACCAGTACCCGGCCCATTAATGTTCCCACTGCTGGGGCATAGGCCTTCCCTATGGATGGAATACGAAGATGGGGCCATGAACCACCACGCGGGCCCAGTGCGGATTGGCGGGCGCTAACGACTGCAGATGGAGCCGGGACCAACAGCTTAACGTGCCTTCCGAAGCACGGAGGAACTCGAGATAGTAAATTTTTGGGTCACCAACCCAATGGCCGACCACTGCGAAAGTTGCTTATTGTTTATTGACATAATAATAGGTAACTCTGACATTCATAAATTTGTAGAAATAATTAATTCGTTTTTTCCTACTTGCATGCTATTTTTGAAATGACAAAACAAGTTCTCAATTAACTTTTTACAATACCTTCATACAGTGTTTTTAGCAAATAAAGATAGGATAGTACGTGCCTTCCGAAGCTGACTGAAGGCTGATAATTGAGATGGTTGACAAAGATTTTTTGTATTTTCTCGATATGACTTTTATAAATAATGTATTGAGGAGACCAAATAGAGCATGCGTAATCCAAGACGCTTCTGACATATGCAAAATATATTGACTTAATGGTTGATACATTTTTAAAGGGTTTACACACACGCATTACGAATCCCAAACTTTTAAAGGCTTTGTTTGATATGTGGTCAATGTGATCAGACAAAATTATTTTTTGATCTAACAGTACTCCAAGGTCTTTGACAATTTGAGTTCTGTTTATCAGCTCAATATTGAAATTATAATTGTAAATTAAAGGTTTGACTTTACGCGTAAATGTTATACATTCGCATTTGCTAGTGTTGACCGTTATTTTATTGTTGATGTAATATTCCATTAAGTTGTTGAGTTCCCTTTGTATTGAAAGACAATCACCATTACTTGTAATTTTACAGTATATTTTTGTGTCATCTGCATACATCAAATAATGGGAGTTACTTAAACAGGACCCAATATCATACAAATAGGCGTTGTAAAAGAGGGGACCCAGGTGAGATCCCTGCGGAACGCCGGTGGGTACTTGAATGAAGTCAGAACGATATCCACCCATTACTACTGCCTGCGATCGGTTCGAAAGGTAGGATTTTGTCCATCGAAGCAAATCGCCATGGATTCCGAGAGCTTGTAGCTTGTTCAACAAGATCACGTGATCTACACGATCGAACGCCTTCTCGAAATCCGTGTAGATCACGTCAACCTGTCCACCCCGATCCATATTTTCGAGCACAAAATTTGTGAAACAAGCCATATTAGAAGTGGTGGACCTCCCTTTGAGGAATCCGTGCTGCTGATCAGGAATTAATCCAGACAGTATAGGATAAATTTGATTATAAACAATGAGTTCGAGTATTTTTGACACTGTATTTAAAATGGATATTCCTCTGTAGTTTGTAATATCTGATCGCGAGCCTTTTTTATGGATTGGGACTATATGAGCCGATCTCCAGAGTTGGGGAAAGTCACCTTCACGTAGAGAGCGATTAAATATTAATGTTAACGGAATTGCTAAAGTTTCCGCGCAATTAAACCAAAACAGAGGGGCAGACCATCACTACCAGCACTTTTAGCTCTATCCAATTTTTTTAACATTTTTTCTACCTCCGTTGTAGTAGTTTGCAAGTTAGAAGCCACGTTTATATTCAATGGATTTGCGTCATCCGAAGAGTGAATTTTAGGATCACCGGGGACTCCAAATACACTCTTGAAAAAGGAATTAAAGGCGTCACATATTCCTTTACCTTCTGTGTACTCAACACCGTTTAAGTTGAGGCACTTCGGGTATGCTGATCCACCTCGCAAGGCTTTTACGAAAGTCCATAATGTTTTAGGGTGTTTTTTAATATTAGATTCACAAATCGAAGTAAATTTTGCAAAACATTCTTTCTGAATTTGACGTTCCTTTGACCGCAATAGTGAAAACTCGTCATAGTCTAATCGATTGCCAAACTTTTTCCATCTCTTGTGGGCTTTAAATTTTTCTTTAATTATATTTACTAAGGCTGGCGTGTACCATTTTGGATACGATCTTTTGCCAGATGTATTACTGAGCGGGACGTACAAGTCAGTACCATTTTGTATAACCCTATACATATGGTTAACAGCTTCATCAACCGTACCCGTAGATAGAAGTGATTGCCAATCTTGCTCTGTGAAAAATACATTTAAGCTGTTATAATCGGCTCTTCTAAAATTACGCTTTCGTGCTACAGCTTCTCGCAGTGGAGTGATGAATAAATCAGGAATTTTCAAAGTGAAAGATGAAAGATGATGATTTTCTAAGCATGTAACTGCTCGATGTTTAAATCTAAAGAAAATATAACTGGAAAAAATTCCACGCAGACCAGGCAGCAGATGGGCCTCGAATCTGCACCAAAACCCTATTATAACAGCTATAATTGCTATTTCTTATTTCAAATCTTTAATACTTGTAAAGGTATTCATTCGAGATTGTGGGTTACTTACAATGCGAAGTAATGGCGCTGCCTTGCTGCTTAAGAAAGGCTAGTAAGAACTCTACACGGCCATCAGGGCCGCGGTAGCATAATTAGTCAGTGCATTCGCCCGGATAGCGAAGGATGCGGATTCGAGTCCCGTCTGCTGCCTAGTCCGCGTTGAATTTGTTTCTAGTTATATTTTCTTTAAACTCTATACTATGTTACTCATAACTCACCTGTCCCATTTCGCTGCACAATGACTGACGATCTTGTGAAGCGTTCTTCCTTGTATTCCAGCAGAACTCCAAGATCGCCACCATGATGGCTAAGGCCAGTCCACATAGCAATGTCACGAAAACACCGCCTACGATAAAGGAATAATATTATTATTCAATCATAATCAAAATCATTTATTCAGTTCAGGCTGTTACAAGCACTCATGAATGTCTAGAAGCTACGCCATCGGTTCGTAAATCTACGGCGGGAGACCTTGTACTGAGAAGAACCGGCAAGAAACTCAGCAAGGGCTGTTTTTTTTCTCCCTGTTTTATATACAGAGTCGTCAAGTTGAAATATGACTTCAGAGATGATTCATGAAGTCACCTTTCTTTACATAATGTGAAATTATACATTAATTGTTCACCTGCATTTTGATTGCTGTGTCACACAGTATAAATACAAATAGAGTTATTCATATATTAATAGCAATATCAAAGCCTATCAGTATTGTAACTATTTCCCAATGTAATTATACTATGCACAGGCCTTCCCTATGGATGGAATAGGGAGATTGGGCCATGACCCACCACGCGGGCCCAGTGCGGATTGGTGGATGCTAACGACTGCAGATGCAGCCGGGACAACAGCTTAACGTGCCTTCCGAAGCACGGAGGAGCTCGAGATAGTAAATTTTTGATCACCCATCCAATGACCGACCACTGCGAAAGTTGCTTAACTTCAACGATCGCAGCCGAACGTGCTAACCACTTGCGCCATCGAGCTCCTCTTGAATTATACTATCGAATGGCCAAATGATTGCTGCGACACTTTTTTCAATGAAGTTCCTCTTCGGACGATATGGTGGATGAGCGAAAAATTGAACCACAACCTATATGGGCAGCAAGGTGGGTGACCACTGAAAGCCGCGGTTGTGGACTTTAAGTTTTAAGACTTTAAAGTTTTGTTTAATAGTTTGACGGAATCGTTGGCTTGGGCCATGTTCCACCACGCGGTACGGATTGGAAATCTCCAATCCGTACCGCGTGGGAAGGATATTTTTAACAATACATTACATAACACAATACCCTGCCAGAATACCAGCGCTGTTATGGTGGGAATATTCCATTCCTACTATAACAGCATTAAGCTGAGGCAGGGTCCTGATTGGCCTTTTCTCTCTCCATATTGTTGCTCACTGTTGTTATTTTATTTTTGCTGCTATGTTTATTGTTTTTTTTTTTACATACTTGTGTAAGGTCAATAAAAGCTTTTTCTTTCTTTCTTTCTTTCTTGAATACGCTACAAAACAACTGACGGTCGTGGCGGAAAAATCTAACACTTTTTTTTCGCCTAGCCCCATCTGCATGGCATGGCATCTGCCAAGTCGTACCATGCATTAAGGAACTTCGTTCCGAGAAAACTTCTCCACAGTTAATCAATGCTTCGATAATTCTCAGAATATTTCCACTTATTTTCTGAACTCCTAAAGGAGGTTTTTTGATTGTAACGACAATCATCATCTTTGGCTGAAAAATACTTAAAAAACAGGGACATTCCCTTACCAATATTCTGAACTCCTCAAGGAATCGCCTTGCTATCCTTCCAGTCTCTGTTGCATACGGGATGTATGCTCGTATTCTTCCACCCCTTGTGGTAAAAGATCTGTATATTCTTACCTATATTTTGAACTCCTAAAGGATTGACCTTGCTTTTCCTACCGTCCACATTGTACAAGTCTTCCGTATTGTTCCGCCGCTTGTGGAAGAATATCTGTATATTCTTACCTATACTTTGAACTCCTAAAGGGTTGGCCTTGCTTATCCTCCCGTCGCTATTGCACACGTCCCCCGTATTCTTATACCAGTTATCTTAGAAGATCTGCGGCTTTCTAATCAAATAAAACCTTTTGTATATTCTCACCTATATTCTGAACTCTGAAAGGATTGGCCTTGTTATCATTCACGTTCCTATTGCACACGTCCCCCGTGTTCTTTCACCACTTGTCATGGAAGATCTGTATTCACACCTTTATTCTGAACACCCAACGGAATGGCCTTGATATCCTTCTGGTCCCTGTTGCATACATCCCCGGCGTTCTTCCACCACATTTGCTAGAGGTTCTGCAGATTCTTACCTATACTCTGAACTCCCCAATGGATTTGCCTTGCTATCCTTCTCGTCCCTGTTGCATACGTCCTTCGTATTCTTCCATCACTTGTGGTAGAAGATCTGTATATTCTTACCTATATTCTGAACTCCTAAAGGATTGGCCTTGCTATCCTTCCCGTCTCTGTTGCACACGTCGCCCGTGTTCTTCCACCACTTGTCATAGAGGATCTGGATGACCCCCTTCTCCTGCAACTCGAGAATGGCGAGGGATATCTTGTCCCGCCACGGACTGCCTTTCCAAGTCGCTATACCGTAACCCTGGAAAGACAAATAATAATAAAAAAATGGGTGCGTGTACTTATGTAGGCGCGTGAGAAGTTATCCTTCTTTGGCATCGTTTAAAATTAGTTTTTAATTGCATGCAAATATTTAATTACAATAAATTAATAAAAAGTCTGGAAAAGGACACAGTCAATAAAGTTCAGTTTTAATTTGAAAAAATAAATAAATAATCAAAATATTCAATTAAAATCGCTACTGAATATAATTTATTAGAACATATGTGATTTGCACTTCTATGAAACTCAAACACGTATTCCGAGTATACAAACTAGAAACATGTGGATAAATATTATAAATATGAATACCTATAACTGTTACTTTATTACAAAACATAAAGATGTGGTTTTTGGTTCTACTACACCAATGGTCAAGAGATGGCGCTGTAGTCTCCTGAATCGCGCCTTGGTTCCGTTGTTCCAGATTAATAAATACTTTTTGTTACTTTATTACAAAAAATAAAGATGTGGTTTTTGGTTCTACTACACCAATGGTCAAGAGATGGCGCTGTAGTCTCCTGAATCGCGCTTTGGTTCCGTTGTTCCAGATTAATAAATACTTTTGATAGGCCTTCACAATGCAGTCGTTAGCACCCACAAAATAGAGATTCTATTTCTATTTTGTTGGTAGATTTTCTTAATGTGCGGTAAACACAAAAGTAGGTCGCTTTAGCGACCAACTTCATGCTGTTAATTTTTTGTGTTACAGTGATGCGCGCGCATCTTAAAATTTCACTCTCATCATTTTTTCATAACGCGCCTAAAGAAGTATAACTTCAATAAATAAATATTTGTAACAGATACCAATGAGCTTAGCCCCAAAGAAAGTACTAGGGCTATCTGTGGTCCGTGAGTGATACTCTGGCATCGCAAGTGACTATATGTCATAACGACCGCTTATGTGCCGCCATTTTTAAATAAAAATATCATCATCATCAGCCGGTGGACGTCCACTGTTGGACATGGGCCTCCTCAAGGGATTTCCATTAGGAACGAACCTGTGCTCTCCGCTCCGCTCTCAATAAAAATATAATTAACTTAAAATATTCTCCTTTGCTACCTAGCTAGCTCGATGACGCAATATTTGGCGCATTCGGTCTGAAAGCATTGAAGTTAAGCAACAATTGCAATAGCCAATCATTAGGTGGGCGACCAAAAATGTATCTCTCACTGCTCAGCGCTTCGGAAGGAACGTTAAGCAGTTTGTTCCGGCTGCCATTAACACACAAAAATCCGCACTGGGTGTTGCGGTGGCGTGGGATTCTCGCTGAGGAAAACCCGCTATTTGTAATAAAATTGGAATATAGTTTTTCGGACTCACAATTACAGAGGCTGCGCCATCATCGAGAGAGGGAAACGGAAACTGGTGTTACCAGAGCAACAAATATTTTATTTTTTAAATGATTTATGTTGCCAACACTGGGCCCGTGTGGTTTCTCCCTATCCCATCCACAGGAAAGGCCTGTGCCACAGCAGTGGGTATATGAATAGGATGATGATGATGATTCCACTTACTTTAGAATTACAAGTTGTACAAAACAAAGCCATTAAGATTGCCTTAAATACAGTATTCCGAACGAACTTAAAGGTATTTATTACATGTAAAAATAAAATTTCCTACATTGAAAGAATTTATTTTAAAATTGACTAAAGGTTTTTATTATAAGAACGCTCTTAATCCTAATAGGGGTGATGACGGGGTACAGTAAACGAAATTCTATTTAGTCCGTCAGTTAGATGATCAAAAAATAATGGACACGTATTTTTTCTTTGGGCAATCAACCAAAAAATTACAAAGTTATAGCGCGTCAAAGTTTGGGAGTAGGGGCTCGTGACGTCACTTTTGAGTGAATTTTCCATTATAAGTGTACTCAAACGTGACGTCATGCGACTTTTCAAATCAATATATCTCTGCAATGTTTATATTATGTGAAAAAAGAAAAAATACGTGTCCAATACTTTTTGATAATCTACCTGATAAACGAAGAAAAATTACCTAATAAGCAAAATTGGTCAATCTAGATTATGCGATCTGCCATATGTCGATAGATACGGTACATATCGATTACCACATCACTATCTATTGTTTTGTGACGACGAGTGCAACTCGAATATTGTGTGAGTTAATTGTCCACCGTGATAAACTTTGAGCGTTGCTGGTAACTCCCCTCTGTCGCCCTGTGGCGATAGTAACGCGGGGGGCAGGGCGGCTCATGCTGCATGCTATTATGTAGTTAAATATCTTGTAATATATATTTTTTTTTCTACCTACCTACATTTAGAATCATGTTATAAGTGAACAATTTATAAGTGTGTTCATAGTTATCTTAAAATTATAATTTAAATAAGTTACACTAATTTATGATATAATATTGGAACGAAGTTCCTTATGGCAGGCTTGGAGGGGATAGGGATTTTGCTGCGCGACCGAACTGAAAAAAATGTGATAGTAAAACCGTAAGAAAAAATCCGTGGAAAAAAGTGCGTAGAATAAAACCGTTAAATGAGACGTGCGCAGGCGCGACAGTCGCATACACAAGCGAGTTTGCAATTTGTGTCGATTCTACATTAGCCGAAGGAACTTCGTTCCTACCTGGTGTCCCACGACACCACATGATTTCTTTTTTTTATAGTGTGTAGTATGTATACTTATATAGGCAATTAGTCTGGAAAAGTAATGTACCGGAATGCATGTTTCAACATAAATATTGTAAGTAATAAATGCTCAATGTATTTATGGTTTTAAAATTTTATTAAATAAACACTTTTGAAATGAAATGAAAAAAGTTACCTTAGAGTCCAGCAGTCCCCCAATCTGTGTCAGGTTACAATCCCTCTGTACTCTATGGTCCAACATGGTGGACTCCATTAAGAAGGCATAGTTTCCCCCCAAAACTCTCCTCACACCCTCCTCGTATGAAGACACGAGTGCCGGGGGGGATGCTGTAGACATGTGCTGCCACATCTTCTGGTAGATGTCTATGTTGGAGTCCTGGTGAAATAATAAATAAATATATTTTAAACTTATGCCGCAATAGGGTATTTGACAGTATTAAAAATAAAGTGCCAATTGTTAGCCACTGTGTTTAGAATGAATATTGGCAGGGATTATTACTATTTTTACAAACAAAATATTCATAATTTTACTAAAAACCCACGCAAAGGTAATAGTTTTCTTATCTATTGTCACGTGACCCAAAACGCTTGGGATTGGCTAAGCCTAAAATGACGTCACACGCAAGTAAACTTCCGGTTAAAGTGACATTTCATTCTATCGTTTGACGTTTTAATAACAATCGTGTGACGTCACACACTAGTAAGACGCCATATTGTCCAGAGAAACGTTTTCGCGGCAACTTGAAAATGGAGTTTTTGATTTGGTTATTTTTCCTGAAATACACAACAGAATGATGAATATCCACTTTTTACGGACTCCATAAGTATTAGTCAATAACGGGAAATCGTTTTCTAAAACTTGTCAAATACCCTATTACATTTGTTGGTTAGCCCGGGTTTATTATTATTCGGGTGCATGCAAGACATTACTCGAATTCGGGCACCCGAAGCAATATTTACACTGGAATACGGACTGGAAGACGGTATCGGGTAAACAAAAGGAAATCTACCCGTATACAGGCGAACTCGACTCCGTTAATTTACACTTAGTCGTTAACACGAATAGGCTAGTAGACACTTTTTGGAAATATGTTTTAAATGGTTAATAATTGTTCAATTAGACCGAAAAAAAATGTTTTGTATTTTTTTTTTTTACCTAGAAAGCTACAAAACTTTAATTTTAAAATAGATTTTTCATGGACATACAAAAACGCTGCCGGCCATTTTAGTCTATAGATTATCTATGGTATGACGGGAATAATAGTAAACAAACACTCGCAAGCACGTAGGATATAACCTATCTGAATTTACATTACAAAACCACGATTCCTAATAGATTTCATGATAAATATAGTAAATATCATGATTGTATTATACGAAAATAAAGAAACACATCGTTAAAAACTCCAGAAATGTTGTGGTTTAAATTTTAAAGGTTATGAATGTACCTGCTAAGTCAAAGAGTTTTGTCGTTTCTGCTTTCACAAATCCGGCGTCAAGCATTAATTTAGTTAAGAAAACCAAAAAACGGAAACTTTTCTTAAAGATATAAAGAGTTTTTAGATATATTTTAGTCGGACGAAAGAAACCACAGTTACACAAAGTAACACGACAATGACGTTTAGTTGTTTGCTAATATGTTGACGTCACAATCATGGTGGACAGCGTTTTTAGTGTTTAAAAAGCATAGACTAAAAAACTATTTTTCAAATTAAATTACTACAGCCATCTTGTAATTTTATGAAGTGAAATCGATGTATTTAGGTTCCTCATACCAAAAATTATAAGAAATAAACATTTGCATTTTGACATGAGTCAACTAGCCTATTCATCATTTCGACCTATCCATAGGATAAAAAAAATACTTCTGCATAATCCCAACTTTACAGTTGAGCGATTTTAAGTTTGTAAGATGTAAAATATGCTGTAACTTGTATTGGTATTTTTCTAGCATTTGTTTTTTTTACCAATCATATAAAACACTAGCAAACCCGGCGAACTCCGTTTCGCCACCAGATGGCTTCTTTTTATGTTATATTTTATTATTATGTTATATTTCGTTTGGTGATTAAAAGAAGATTTTTTTTTATAATTTCCTGAATTTTCTTTGCTATAAACCCCACGGAGCCCGAGACCTTTCCAACGAATGCAAAACCGTGGAAATAGGTTCGTGCGTTCTGGAGTTATAGCGTCAGGAAGGAAAACCCGACTTATTTTTATATAGTAGATTAAGAAGCAAATTATGACGCATTATTATTGATAAAAAAAACTACATTTACGGCTCATATTTTGTTATTTAAGAGTATCTTATGTGATTATGTGACAATTTACTACGGACATCTTTATTGATATATGCATATCAGACCTTAGGCTTGGGAATATTATGTGTAGATAAAACTTTGTTTTACGTAATTTATATGTTCTGTCGCGTCACATTATGATAATATGTCGAAGATTCGGCAAAATCGATCAAACAAGAAAAATAGAATCAAACATTAAGTTAAAAGTCTCAGCTTATAACAAAATTGAAGCCGTGATTTTGGCTCTATATTCTTCGGAAACAAGAAGAATATAGAGCCAAAATCCAAAGTTTTAGAATAAATGTTTTTACCAGTAAAATATATGCGTCCGTTTCGCCTAAAACTACAATAAAAGCAATTTGATAACATTTTCATTATGTAACTTTATTCTATGCATAGGTCGATTTATCCCCTTTTTAAAAACCTCCGGGGGTCAACTTTGAAAAACCCTTTCTTAATACATCCCTTGACCTCATAAGCAACCTGCCAAATTTGGAGTCTCCAGACCCAACGGTTTGGGATGTATATCTAAAAGAGGAAACTGTCAGTCAGTCAGTCAGCCGCCCAGTTTTCTCTTTTAGGTATACATTTAGATTATGTACTTACCCGAAAGAACGTCATTGTCGACCCTCCATTGAGCGTTCCGTACTGCACGGCGTTTTGCGCCGCCAAGTCGGCCGCGCTCTGTATCGGCAACACGGTCCGTTCGACCGTTAGAAACGCGGCCAAGTTAGCGGTGTATGAAGACAATATAATGAGGGTGAAGAACCACCAGATGCCGCCCACTATGCGAGTAGATGTCGCCTAGAAACAAGTTTTCATTTTTATTATTTATCATCAGCCTATTAATGCCCCACTGCTGGTGCACAGGCCTTCCTTTTGGGTGGAATAGGGAGATTGGGCCAGGACCCACCACGTAGGCCCAGTGCGGATTGGTGGGTGCTAACGACTGCAGGTGCAGCCGGTACAAAAACTAAAATGACGTCACACGCTAGTAAACTTACGGTCAAAGGGACATTACATTGTATCGTTTTACGTTTCAATGTCAGTTGTGTGACGTCATATACTAGTAAGACGCCATAATGTCCAGGCAAACGTTTCCGCGGCAACATGAAAATTCAATTTCAAATATACTTTTTTTTTACTGAATTTGACCTCAGTGGCCGAGTGGTTTATACGGCACGTTTCATGGTGTCGCCAACTCGAGAGGCCCCGGGTTCGAATCCCGGTGGGGACAGATGTTTGTGTGATGAACACGAGCATTTGTACTCCAGTCATGGATGTTTCATATGTATTTCTATATAAATATACTTATATATGTACAGTATATGTATTCTATCCGTTACCCTAGTATCCCATAATACAAGCCTTATAGTGCTTACTTTGGGACTAGGCTAATTGGTGTGAGTGTTGGAAATATTTATTATTTTATTTATTTAATTACACAACATGATTAAATATATCCACTTTTGATGGACTCCATAAACATTAGTAAATAACGTGAGATCCTTTTGTAAAAACTTGTCAAATACCCTATTGTAAAGTATCTTCACGCCATGATTCATCAAAATCTGTCACGCGTGAAAGTATTACCAATATATTTGTTTCTTAGGTTTTCACGCACACCACTCATGAAATTAAATAAGTTTCAACGGCCTAGATATGCACTGATTTATTTATTTATGACGTTTCGCATCCTTTTGAGGCTTTCCAATAGGGTATTTGACAGTATTAAAAATGAAGTGCCAATTGTTAGTTAGTTATCTGTATTTAGAATGAATATTGGCAGAAATTTTTACTATTTTTACAGGAAAAATATTCATAATTTTACTAAAAACCCACGATAAAGTTAATAGTTTTCTTGTCTATTGTCATGTGACCCAAAACGCTTTGGATTGGTGGAGCCTAAAATGACGTCACACGCAAGTAAACTTCCGGTTAAAGTGACATTAGATTGTATTATTTGAAGTTTTAATGACAGTCGTGTGACGTCACACACCAGTAAGGCGCCTAATTGTCCAGAGATACGTTTTTCGCTTCAAATTGAAAATAGAGTTTTTGATTTAGTAAATACACAACATAATGATGAATATCTACTTTTTATGGACTCTATAAACATTAGTAAATAGCGTGAGATCGTTTTCTAAAACTTGTCAAATACCCTATTCTGACGACGCAGCCTGAAAAGAATGCTAAACGTCATAAATAAATAAATCTCTGTTGAAACTTTATTTATTCTTAATGTTTGATGGACTATAAATGTGTCATAGATTACTGTAAGTTTGAGCTTGAACCTTCACGTACCTTCGGATTCAATCCAGACCCCTGCCTCAAGAAGGTGCCCGTTATGAACCAAAAGGAGTTGCACACGCTGAATTGGTTCGTGAGGATTCTGGTTTCGTGCCCGCAAACGTGAGTGCTGGAAGACCTGGAAGATGGCATAATGCTATTGTATGCGCATACGACAAAAAAATATCTGCAAAAGTTTGATCAAATCAAAGGATAAACTTGCAGCTATTTAGCTAAATCTTGATTTAATTTGAACTAGATTAAGTTTTAACAATAACCTCAAAGACGCCTTAACATTTTTCTCATTTTTCTATGTTGTAACTGTAGTTTTTATTAAATTGAGATTCAGAAAAATTGCTGCAAATTGGTAATAGTATACGTATATTGCACGTAAAAAATTAAATACTGGTTAGGTGTAAAAGGTATTTTAGCAGTTGTAAGTAAAACTAGTTATTTGACATTCCCGCAGAATATCGCAATTTTAGTGGAAACAACGCAGGGAATATTCCCAATATTTTTCATAATTTTTCGAGAAACAATCCAATATTTCCTGAAAATAGGAATATTCCTCAAAGTTTTCATTGAGTTAATTATTGGTAATTTCAATAATTTCCAGTGGCAAATCTATGTGTGGTGGTATATTATAATGTTGGTGCATAACATACATACCATTCGTATGGTGAAAACCTCGCCATTACGAACAGCGTGAAAGAGACGAGAATATACGCCGCCAAGACGTACAGCCAAATCTCGATGGCCAAGGGATTTAGGAAGCTGAATAATCTGGTAGGCTGTGATGTAGGCACCTGTTAGAAGAAAGAAGAAACCGTTATTTAATCATCATCATCAGCCTATTAACGTCCCCACTGCGGGTGCACAGGCCTCTCTAAGGCCGTGACCCATCCCCCACGACAACGGCTAACTAGAGCCGAGGTCCGAGTCTCAGAGGCGCTCTCTAGTTGAGCTGACCCCCTCAGGTTCGAGTGATCTAGAGGCTCCAGACGGAGAGGAGACTCCCCCGTGGGGAGATGCCATTCGCCTGGAATACCTCTAGAGGCACTCGTCAATTCTCGGCTTGAGGTCCCCTTAGGATCTCGCCTTCCGCAAACCCGGTGACGCTGTAAAGGTCATCTGCGACCAACAGCATACACACTCAAAAAATAAGCCGTGACACACCACGCAGGTATTATTTGGTGGGTGCTTACGACTGCAGATGCAGCCGGGACCGACGGCTTAACGTGCCTTCCGAAGCACGGGGGAGCGAGATATGGTAATTTTTTGGTCACCCATCCTATGCCTGGCCATTGGAAAAGTTGCTTAGCTTTCACAATCGCATACGGAATGCCACTACTTTGCCACCTACTTAGGACGAATTTTTTACTTGGAATTATTATGATTTATAATTATTGTTAAGAAAGTCATTGTGTCTAATACAAGCCTTGGAACAAAAAATATAGTCTACACTACAGCTCTACACCGAAGCAAAGCGAGGGCGGGCCACTAGTATAATATAATAATATAAATTATGTTTATTACCTTAAACAATATACCGATGCCGAGGTTCATGAATGGTTTAGTGAAGTCTATGACCGCTTCTCTAGCGTAGTTGATGGTCATCGAAGCCACGGCAATGTCAGCTTTCTGTGAACAATATTTTTTCTTTGAATGAATCTTCTGTATTTTTTAGAATACGATTATCTTTTTTAAATTGCATGTTCAGTTTCGTTTTCCGCCATTAAGAATGTAGGTAACCATAATAGGGTTTTTGACAAGTTTTAGAAAACGATCTCACGTTATTGACTAATGCTTATGGAGTCCGTAAAAAGTGGATATATTTATCAATCTGTTGTGTATTTCAGTAAAAATAACCAAATCAAAAACTCCATTTTCAAGTTGCCGTGAAAACCTTTCTCTGGATAATATGGCGTCTTACTAGTGTGTGACGTCACACGACTGGTGTTAAAACGTCAAACGATACAATGTAATGTCACTTTAACCGGAAATTTACTTGCGTGTGATGTCATTTTAGGCTCCGCCAATCCCAAGCGGTTTGGGTCACGTGACAATAGAAAAGAAAACTATTATCCTTTTCGTGGGTTTTTAGTAAAATTATGAATATTTTTTTTTGTAAAAATAGTAAAAACCCCTGCCAATATTCATTCTAAACACAGATGCCAACAATTGGTATTTTATTTTTAATACTGTCAAATACCCTATTATAAAAAAATGAGCTTTGAGTGGCGGCAGAAGCAACAGAAACACATTTGCTACTGGCCTATACCTTGATTTGTTTTACCAATTCTAGGGGGGTGCGAATCGGAAAAATTACTCATGTGCATCTATTTTTTCTTGTAGCTCTTTCCATACATCAGTGTTGCCAGGTCTCCAGATTTTACAGGAGATCTCCTGATTTTCTGAAATTTCTCCTGTTCTACTGTTTTTCTACATGAATCTCCTGTTTTTTTTAGAATACGATTTTCTTTTTTAAATTGCATGTTGAGTTGCATTTTTCGTCATTAATAATGTAGATAACCTTAATAATTATAAAATAAATGTAATTGTCTAAAGCACAAATAGCTTTGAGGGGCGGCAGAAGCCACAGAAACACATTCGTTACTGGTCTTTATCTTGATTTGATTTGATTTACCAATTCTGGGGGGGGGGGGGTGCAAACCGGAAAAAGTACACCTCTGCATCTACTGTTTTTCTTGTAGCTGTTTCCATACATCTACTGTTTTTTTCTATAACACCTCCCGATCTTTAAAAATCGGACCTGGCAACACTGCCATACATCAACTGTTTCTATCTATAATGCCTCCCAATTTTTTAAAATTGGACCTGCCGACACTGCATACTGTGATCATACGCAGCGAAATAAAAAAATAAACACTGGGTTCTAAATTCGATTGTTACAGCACTCGGATTTCCGCTACTGCTGAAAAAATATAATTCCTATTGTAACAACATATTTTAGTTTACTAGTTGTACCAGACAACTGTGCCTTTTAATTTGGTTCTTCGTTAAATTAAGTTGCACTGTCATCATCTTCATCAGCCTATTAATGTCACCACTGCTGGGGCACAGGCCTTCCCTATGGATGGCATTGGGAGATTGCGCGGATTATCTCTGTTTATGAGGAAATCTTAGCCCATTCCATCTCTATATCTCTTCCACTCACTCTATCCACCAGCTCCTTAGCCCTTTCCTTTCATTCATCACTTTTTTTTAATATTTATTAACACTTGAAAGCAATGTATGCTACGCCCATACATCCTTTCAAGTAATGTTTTTTTACATGATTGTCTTTTTGTGTCACTAACAGGCCCTGCCAGAATAACAGCCCAGTGCTGTTAAACATAAAAATTCAAAAAAATTCAATTAAAAATTCAATATCGTTTATTCAGTCTAGGCTGTTACAAGCACTTGTGAATGTCGAAAAGTTACGTATTGGTTCACAAATCTATAGCGGGAGATCTTGTACTGAGAAGAACCAGCAAGAAACTCAGAAAGGGCTGTTTTATTCTCCCTGTACATACAGAGTCATCAAATTGAAAAATGACTTCAATATGAGATAACTCATAAAGTCACTTTCCATTACAAATGCAAATAATATAAAAGTTATGACTATAAAATAAAAAAATATACAAAAAACTGGTTTAACAAAGTTTAGGAATGACGTGTCCTACAGTGTAGGCAAAAAAAATGAATGATTATAAGTTTAGTACAACGATTAATAGTACCCAATGAAGCAAGAGCAGACTCATCTAAGCTGGCAGCACCCGTTCACGAGCATGACGCATGAACCAGCCATCGCTTCGTTCAACCATTTTTAGGGAACGCAACGACCCGCCTCACACGACACCACCGAAGAGATTTTCAAGAGAGCATGACTACTCATAACCACACATGGATACTATGTTACAAAAATATAAAAAAATATATAAGTATGTCGCATAATATCGCATCAGCTAATGCTGAGGCAGAATCCTGGTTAGCCCTGACTTTTTTGAATTTGTATCTATAAATGTGTAAATGAGGGTTAATAAAATCTCTTATCTATTAGACAAGTCCGTCTGTCTGTGGTGCTGTTTCAGCGGCCAAACCGTAAGAGATAGATAAAGAGAATATTTAAGTTATAAGTTAAGAATAGCCTGATAAGACTACAAACCGGATTTGAGTAACGTAGCACTTCCGGTTTTCGAGAAATCAGGTTTTGGTGAACATTTGGTTCACTGGTTTGCTAGTATATTATATTCTAGTAATAATTTGGTCAGTGCATTCGCCTGGATTGCGAAGATGTGCTGGTTCGAGTCCCATCTGCTGCCTGGTCCGCGTGAAATTTTTTCTAGTTATACTTTCTTCAGATTTAAACACCAAGCAGTAACATGCTTAAAAAATAAAAATTATAACTATAATTGCTATTTCTTCTTTCAAATGTTTAATACTTGTAAAAGTATACATTTGACATTGTGGGTTACCTATAATGCGAAGAGATGGCGCTGCCTTGCAGCTTAAGAATGGCTAGAAGAATCTCGACGCGGCCGACAGGGCCGCGGTAGCATAATGGGTCAGTGCATTCGCCCGTATTGCGAAGGGTGCGGGTTAGAGTCCCGTCTGTTGCCTGGTCCGCGTGGAATTTTTTCTAGTTATATTTTCTTTATATTCTATTCTATTCTACTATATCTGTAACACTCACCCTATCAACCAGCTCCCGTACGATCCCATTCCAGTGCCCCGTATTGGGGTCCCGTGCCCCATACATATTGTCGGGCACCAATCGTAGCTGGTAGTGGAAACCAGCGCGCGCAGCTACTCGCGCCAGAAGATCGATGCAGAAACCTTCGAAGCGCGCATTGCCTTGCAGGTTCCAGCCTTCTTTCACCATTACGTAGGGTTTTTCCTGGAAAAAAGGGTTGACTATCAAAAGACTTTGCATTTTATTGGAACGAAGTTCCTTACGGCAGGCTTGGAGGGGATAGGGATTTTGCTGCGCGACCGAACTGAAAAAATGTGATAGTAAAACTGTAATAAAAAATCCGTGGAAAAAAGTGCGTGGAATAAAACCGTTAAATGAGACGTGCGCAGGCGCGACAGTCGCATACACAAGCGAGTTTGAAATTTGTGTCGATTCTACATTAGCTGAAGGAACTACACGACACCACATTTTAATTTTTTATGTGAAAATAGGGTTTACTATGAAAGAATTGCAATTGCAGCAATCAAAATGCAGGTAAACAATTAATGTATATTTAATAATAATTATGTAATGAAAGGTGACTTCATGAATCATCTCTGAAGTCATTTTTCAATTTGACGACTCTGTAAATAATAAAACAGGGAGAAAAAAACAGCCCTTGCTGAGTTCCTTGCCGGTTCTTCTCAGTACAAGGTCTCCCGCCGTAGATTTACGAACCGATGGCGTAGCTTCTAGACATTCATGAGTGCTTGTAACAGCCTAAACTGAATAAATAATTTTGATTCCGATTATTATGATTATTAGTAGTACTCTAGACAGGCTATAAGGTAAAGAATGGCGAACAAGCAAATATCCCGCTTGTTTGTTTCGGCGGCCGCCATTTCAAAATCAAAATAGTTTATTCATTAAAGCTATTAACGGGATTGTTACCATGTACCTTGTTTTTTATGAGTCTCCGATATTTCAGCACTGTTGCAAGCGCCATGATCATGGAATAACTGAAGTAATTGTTGGTAGATGTTATTGGCAGACATATCGGTGTACCCTCCGACGTCGTCTTTTACTGCCTACAATTACGTATCGATTTGCGCAACAGTTTTATACTCGCATTTCGCAGAACACTCGCGGAACCATGAATGCCTGTTCGCGGTTTTAAGGCTTACGCAGACCGGGACAGCATGGCAAGGGATTTTGCCGTGAGTCAGCGCACACTGGAAGCTTAGATACCGCGGCATTCCAGCACTATGCCGCGGCACGACAAAGCACGCTTCAGCGACTCCTGCTGCCCGATACACTTTTAGTCTTCAGTTGCGTTTGATCGAGTGTTGGTGTGCCTCAGTTTTAAAATGGTAGATTGGGATTTGGTGTTGATATCGATTATTGCAGATGAAGAAGTAGGTTCATAGGCTGATAATAGGAATAGAAGAAGATTTTGGGTTTATAATCTATGGGAAGAAAGGGAATCAAAGGGTGAATTCTCCGCTTCTCTAACCCCGCCGCCGCACCCCGCAGTATATCACTACGAGCGCCGGAGTCCGTGGCATGCCGTTGCTTACCGCAATATGCCATCCCGCCACGGGAGCCTGTGGCGCGTCTTTTAATGCCGTGCGATAAAATCCCTTTCAATGCCACGGCATCATTTTATAGCATAGCAATTTATATCGTATTTCTGTAACAGTACGGTTGAATGTCAATTAGTAAAAATTTAAATCCCTTGCCATGACGTCCCGGTCTGCGTAGGCCTTTATCCTAACACATGTGGGAATGATAGTGATTCCTTTAATCACTCACACTTTTTCCGCGCGCGTTCTAGGTCTTTTATTAACTTTGCTGTATCCGGCCCGGACCGGTTAATGATATATTGTTTTTAACTTTCATGGTCAATAACATTATAGCTATTGGGTTTGTTACCATGTAGAGTCTGTGCGGAAAGAGAATGGGATTTAGATTGGAGGGCGCTGTAGTGCTTTTCTACCGTATTTGTAAGGTTTTACCCCTTTTAGACATGATTAAATACAAAAAACCGCAAGAAATCACAACAACAAACAAATCCGTATCAACACAAAACTTTGACGTTTTACAGATTGCTGAGTTTGATTGCCAAATAAAAATCTTAATGTTAGTTGCGTTTTTCGCCACGCCCATTCTCTTTCCGCACAGACTCTACCTTGTTTTTTATGAGTCTCCGATATTTCAGTTACTCCGTGATCATGGCGCTTGCAACAGTGCCGAAATATCGGAGACTCATTAAAACAAGGTACATGGTAACAATTCCGTTAATAGCTATAATGTTAGTGACAATGAAAGTTTAAAACAATATATAGTTTATTCAGTTTGGGCTGTTCCAGGCTCACCTATCTCACTAAAAGAAACACGAAACCACCTAAAGATATAATTGGTTCACTGGAGTCTTCTGTAATGTGAAAATCCTTTCGCATTTTTTGAAGTATACTCCTTAAGAATAGATTTGCATATATAAGGGGCCCGGAATGAGAAAAATGTGAGGAGTAAAATCTATCGATGAATGACATTAATGACCTCGTTACGTTTTTGTGCGCAACCTCATCTGCGCACCTTTCACTTTTAGCCATGGCAACGGATAAAAAACATTAAGTTGTCACAAATGTCAATAAAATAAATAAACTAAAAATAGATAAAATCGGAGCAAAATTATTGAAAACAAATAAATAACAGAATATAGAGAAATGCCGGTAAGTGTCCAGCACTCTGGAATAGTGATTTTCAGTACAGATGGAATTATAATACATATTTACAAAATGATGACTAGTATGTGATATTTTTGAAATTGTGTGTTTCCAGAAATACATAATAAAATATATGATGAATATATTATGATGTTAGATGATAAAATGTGGGACTTGGAACCTATGATAGTCGAAACCATGGGACGATTCCTGAGGTATCTCTACTTGTAACCGACTTCTTCGGACTTGATTTTGTTTTGTGTCTGTTCAAAGACAATCGTTTTTAGAGTGTAAACTCCGGTCGTGCGTCGGAACTGACACACACATTTTTTTTTGACTTACCTCAACAGTGACAACTGTCAGAGTGACGTTCGGTGGTGGGTCTCTCTTATAAGCCGCCGGGTCTGTGATCTTCAGCTCCTCGGTGGGCGACCAGTGACCGGCGAGAACAGTTCCACCATTCTCTCCACCAGACAACCTCATCAGCTGAAGGTTGAACTTGCTTCGGGAGCCATTCTTGAATTCTATTGGACCTGTTAGACCGTGCGCCTTGATCTGGAAGAGGAAGTTTAATATTTTTTATACATTTTGAACGGGTCATCATCATCAGCCTTTTTAATGCCCCCACTGTTGGGGCACAGGATCGAGAATCCCATTGAACAAAAAAGGCATCATTCAAATCGGATCAGAAATCTTTACGCAATCGGTGTACATATAAAACAAAGGTCTGTGCGGAAAGAGAATGGGATTTATTTAGATTGGAGGGCGCTGTAGTGCTTTTCTGCCGTATTTGTAAGGTTTTACCCCTTTTAGACATGATTAAATACAAAAAATCGTAAGTAATCACAACAACAAACAAATCCGTATCAACACAAAACTTTGACGTTTTACAGATTGCTGAGTTTGATTGCCAAATAAAAATCTTAATGTTAGTTGCGTTTTTCGCCACGCCCATTCTCTTTTCGCACGGACTCTATCATGAAAATTACATCGCCAAATTTTACAAACTGCTCATAAAATAAAAAATACTTGGAAAAACTAAATAAAATTTTATGGGAACACAGGGCAACTATACCCTGCATCAAACAAAAACAATCATCTAAATCGGATCAGAAACCTCGGCTTGATCAGTCTAATACATAAAAAAAAACATATCGGCCGATTTGAAAACCTCTTCCTATTTGCATTTAAAAAACAAAGCTGGTAATGTTATCTAGCAAGAAGAAGCAACATGCAGGCCGGCAAGGTGAGGATGGCTGGTGTGGCAGGTAGAACTGCTTTACCAGCTATCTTCACCATCACTTAACATCAGGTGGGGTGGAGTAATTTATCGGACCTACCTATAAAAAAATCTAGCATTTAACTGCTAGATGTTTAAATCTAAAGAAAAGTTTACTAGAAAAAATTCAAGGACCAGGCAGCAGACGGTGCGTGTTCGAGTCCCGTCTGCTGCCCAAGGGCGGATCCAGGGGGGGGGGGGGTCATGGGGGTCATGACAACATTTTATTTAAGTACTTTCAATATTTAATATACCACGACTATATGACCCCCCCTGCCGCCAAAGCTGGCTATATGACCCCCCCCCCCCCCACTGGCGCCAAAGCTGGATCCGCCCTTGCTGCTGCCTGGTCCGCGTGTTTTTTTTCTAGTAATCTTTTCTTTAGATCTAAAGCTGGTAATGACTAAAATTTCACCTACTTTGACAATACAGCAACGCGGCCAAGAGGGGAGTATGGCATTCTCAGCTTTCCCGTCTGCCGGTTTTCCCCCGCTATTGGGCCACTACAAAACTAGTTGCGGATAATTCACTAGACTGAGTCAAATCGTGCGTGTGTATGATAAAGATCAAAAATGTCAAAATGTTAAGTAATTTGCTCTAAAACATACCAGGACACTCAGAAAATCACGACACATTTGCGAGTCCGAAATGTCATTGTCAAACTTTGTATGGAAACTTGAACAGCAGCGCTAAAACGGACGTAACTAGAACTAAAAATCAATACATATTTAACAATGACATTTCGCACTCGCAAACAATTCGAATTCGATAATGGTTCGTGCTAAGGGTATTGTAGGCTTCAACGGAGAGCGAGAGAAATTTGGCTTGGCTTTTGCGTTCTCTGTCCACTTTCTACAAACGGCTGAGCCCTATTGTTGTCCTATTCTTGATAACAAATGGCGAAAAAGTAAATAACATTCATGCCAAACCGTGATTGTTGAAAAAAAATATATTTTCAAAGTTTTACGAATGACAAGTGTTACAGTGAAAGGAGATTGCACAGCTTCCTTACATGTTTGACCTAAAAACCAATAATCATGAAAAATTGTTTCCTAGATTCGAAAATTAGATATAAATTACTGTAGAAACGAATATTATTGACGGACACCCCTGAGAACTTCTATAAAACATATACACAGAATGATTTTGAAGTTATGTTTGTAAATAGGTACGTAGGTATTAAAATAATAAAAAACAAATAAGTTATATAGTAAACTAGGGAAATCAAGCCAAGTACCGAAATTACGTATTAGATTCAGGTATATAGAGCAGGAAGATTAACAGCTAGTTGCCTGTTTATAAAGTTAATGCACAAGAGTAACTTTTAAAATCAGGTATCATCTATGCATTTCCGGTTATAATAAGGTACTTTGTGACAGAAACTGTGTGATGATTGTGAATGAGCCACAGGTTAGAGAGAATTTTTAAACTCTCGTTAATTTAGTTAGTTAAGATTCATTATTTTTGTTATGTTTATATTATAACCATATTTTAGATTTTTAGTGTATCACACCTTATAATGTGTTATGGAGGTGTTTGGCGAAAAATGTATGGCAATAGACTTTATGATGTCGCCTACCATCTATATAAATTGTCTTAGCACAATTGCATGTAGTGAAAATGATAATATATATATATAGTTGTGGATATTAATACCACAGTGTAATAAAATAAAAGTTTTATTTTATCGATCTTTACAAAACAGATTTGTTTTTATGTTATATAAACAACTTCGGTCAATCTTTGGCTGAATGTTACTACAACTATAGCTATTAAAAATGATTCGTATGTTTTCCAAACCAGTAAAATTAAGTCCTTTTGAAAATGAATATATTATACAAAGGTGTCCGTTAAAATCTAATGACTGTAAAATAAAGTATAAATTACGCCAAGAATTACCGTATATGTCAATATTTTTGTAGATTTGGGCCAATTTGAGCAATCTCCTTTGTTATTTGATCTTGAGCTGTTTGTGTTATTTATAAAAGCATCGAAAGCATTGTTTTATCTTCATAACACAGAATGTACGCAATATTGTTACATTGAGTGCACATGCAGCGTGTTTGAATGTCCAATTGTGACTAAAGTGAATTGTGGTCATGCACCACAATTTAAGCGGATCACTTCTGAGCCGCGAGTGCCGTATCTTCCCTTTTTGTTTTAATCTAAGTTTGTAACAACTTATTAGGAAAGACAATAATGGTAATGAGTTTCTGATACGATTTAAATTTTAAGCCAAGTTTTGTGGTAGGTAGGTACTCACATTATTAATATTGTCCAACAAAGATCTCCCATGTGTCCAAACAGTCTCTTTATCGCAAGACACGTTGTCTGAACGAATATTTTCTGTGCTAGATAAAGCCAAAGCTAGGACTTGTACTGCATCGTAAAGAAGCGCAGGTTCAGTCTGAAAACAACACAAAAAACATTACGTAGATTTATAATGGATTATTTCCATAAAATTATTGTCTTTTTGACGTGACAACGTCTTAAATTAGGTTGCGGCTGGGAGTCACTTATGAAAAAGTGTAACGCTCGGTAACGTTACGATGAGTCTCTCGTGTTAAGTTTAAGTTTACATGTACAATGTTTTAGTAAACAAAATATATTTCTATAGTTAAAATTTGTGCAATTCTTATTTTCATTCAATTCCTTGTTCCTATTGTGCAATTTAATTATATTCATATCAATAAATATTCTACCGAGAAAAAGACGTTGTCACGTAAAATCTTCGCCCGTAAAACCGACTTTACAGGCAACCATTTTTTTTTTTTTCTATTCATTTCCTACCCTCATGATTTTTATTCGATCCCTGGGGTAACATGATTTCGATAGTGTCACATCCCTAACCCTTAGTCCCTACCGTCATGATTTTATCCGATCATTGGTGATAACATGTTTTCGATAGTGTCACATCCCTAACCCTGACTCCCTACCCTCACGATTGTTATCCGATCCTTGGGGGTACCACGTTTTCGATAGTTTTACATCAATAACCCTAACACCCTACACTCATGATGTTTATTCGATCCATTCAATAACATGTTTTCGATGGGTTCACATCCCTAACCCCGACTCCCTAGCCTCCTGATTTTGGCATCCAGATCCAGATTGAGCATCCAGCTTGAATCTATCCAATGGATCTACAGAGAGAGAAAATTTTCCTTATCTCCATAGCTTGAAATCAGGATCGATGGAGAAAATAAGTTCCCACTAGATCCATCAGCGATCTAGCCAGTTTATCTATTGACAATAAACGCAATCATGCCAGTATTTAGTGCAGTTCAATGCAATTTTAAGCTTTCCCATATAGTAGGACTCAGATTACATAACAAATGACAGGCGTACGGAACACGCAATGCGTGCCACCAAAGCAAATACGAAGTCAAAAAGAAAGACCTTTTTTTGTCTTTGTGAACATTTTTTACAATGTCTGAACAAGGCGGCACAGTTTCAGTTTTGTTTTTCTAAATTGCTTCGCACGGCTTGTGCATTTAGCCAACGTCAAGTGTTACATACTTATACAACATACAAATACTATAGCACTCTTGGTCAAAGTAATAAGTCAAGTCAAAGTAAGTGCCAGTCAAGTCAATCCCCTTTCCCCATGTTTCAGTAAAAGTGTGGGGATTTACTGGAACCTCCCCGTGGACTTCTTGAGGGAACGTCGAAAGACACTTTCCGCTATTTCGTTTCACTTGCCAACACTTGTGCATGTTCCCGAATACTTAGTGGTTAATAATCCACCATTATTAGACACTAACATCCGCCACAACACAATTTTCAACAAGAAAAACAAAACTGCTAAAGTGACGCTTCCCGATCCCGTCAAAAAGTCCCACCAGCAACTTGCTGTTCAATGCGACCTTGTAGAATCCGAAGGCCGTACATAAGTACGCACCGACGCCAGTTCTCGAAAATGGTCGTGCAACGCTTTATTGGGATCGGTCTGTCACTACGGACAGTACTGTTGTTGCCAATAGGCCTGATATCGTATTGACAGATCGATTGAAACGCCAGGCAGTGCTCATCGATATCACCATCCCGCATGTCGAGAACCTCGTGAAGGCCGAGAAGGACAAGCTCAGGAAGTACCTGTACTTGGCCAACGAGGTAACCGCTTTGTGGGATGTGGATTCGACGATCATTGTCCCTATAGTCGTCGTGTGAACGGTCTCATATCGAAGAGTCTCGGCCAACATCTAAAGAGTCTCTCGCTAGATGGTTGGGTCAAGGGGCAGATGCAAAAGGCAGTACTCCTGGACACGGCGCGCATCGTCAGGCGGTTTCTTTGTCTGGTGGCCTTCTAGGTTAGGTTCTTTATACTATATTTATTTTTGTATTTACGTTTTTGTATTTTACTTTTATATCTATTTCATAAAAAACCTAACAAGCATTTTAAATAAATTATTGAACTATATTTTTCTATATAGCTTGATAGGCAAATCACTTTATTTGTCTTTACCCCACCTTATATTAAATGTAGTTTTTTTTAAAGATAGTTCCGACAAATGACTCCACCCCATCTGATGTTAAGTGAAGGTGAAGTCCAGACGTGAAGATAGCTGGTACAGAAGTTCTACCTGCCACACCAGCCATCCTCACCTTGCCGGCCTGCATGTTGCTTCTTCACGCCTCTTTTAAAGGATCCCAGGTTGTAAGAGGGAGGGAACACGTGAGCGGGCAGAGCATTCCATTTATGAGTCACCAAATTTCTTTGTACGCGTTGGAATTGTGGCCACGGTTAGACGAACACATTTCTTTGTCGCACTATCCGTAAATGGAATGCTCTGTCCGTTCACGTGTTCCCTCCCTCTTACAATCTGGGATCCTTTAAAAGAGGCGTGAAGAAGCAACATGCAGTCCGGCAGGGTGAGGATGGCTGGTGTGGCAGGTAGAACTGCTGTATCAGCTATCTTCGCGTCTGGACTTCACCTTCACTTAACATCAGGTGGGGTGGAGTCATTTGTCGGACCTCTATATAAAAAAAATGAAATAATAATAACAATAGTACACTTTATTGTAGTAGACAGGTACTAATGTCTTGTTACAGTGTTATTTTATTGTATTTTTTGTTTTAAGAGGTATTGTCGTTGTTATTAGGCATAAAAAAAACAATTATTATGATTTAACTATGTAATAATGTTGGGACAAATAAATTAATTGATTATTATTTTTATAGTGCCTAATACTACTGTATTAAACTATGTTTTTATATTTACCATAATCATAAAAAAAATTGTTTATTCAGTTTAGGCTGTTACAAGCACTCATGAATGTCTAGAAGCTACGCCATCGGTTCGTAAATCTACGGCGGGAGACCTTGTACTGAGAAGAACCGGCAAGGAACTCAGCAAGGGCTGTTTGTTTTTCTCTCCCTGTTTTATTATTTACAGAGTCGTCAAGTTGAAAAACGACTTCAGAGATGATTCATGAAGTCACCTTTCATTACATAATGAACAAATATACATTAATTGTTTACCTTAATATGTCCTCCGCTAAGGATTGAAGCTCCTATTGGATGGAACTTCTCCATCACTTGAAGAGCTTCCTTCACTTTATCAGAGGCTCTGTCCACCAGTCTCCATCCACTGATATTCACCCGGTTGTAGTAGAAGTCCTCCAAATCGAAAAGTTCCATGTCCTGTTTGAAAAAAATAAAAAAATTGTATTAAGTTCTATATAAGTCTGGTAATTGATGAAATATCATTTTTGTAACAGTTTGACTTTTCAATAAAAAATAAATAAATATTTCTAATACACACCAATTAGCCTAGCCCCAAAGTAAGCACTGTAAGGCTTTTTATGGGATGCTAGGGAAACGGATAGAATACATATACCGACTGTACATATTTTATACAAGTATATTTATATAGAAATACATATTAAACATCCATGACTGGAGTACAAATGCTCGTATTCATCACACAAACATCTGCCCCCACCGGAATTCGAACCCGGGACCTCTCGAGTAGGCGACACCATGAAACCCGGCGTTCGACCACGGAGGTCGAATAAGATGTTGAATTTATTGAATTAATTTATTATTCTTCGGTTTTCTAAATTTACTATTGAATATTGCCGCCATGTAAACCATGCGAAAGATGAGTAAATCCGACTCCGAGTACTGGATCTGTCTGTCTGTCTGTCTGTCTCATGCTTTCATTCGCTGTTCGCTTCTGACTGCACAGCCTGACCTAGTCCTATTCGACTTGTGGTACCCCCCAAGACAACGGCTACCTAGCTAACTAGAGCAGAGGTCCGAGTCTCAGAGACGTCCTCTAGTTGAGCCGACCCCCTCAGGTTCGTGTGGTCGAGAGGCTCCAGACGGAGAGGAGACTCCCCCCGTGGGGAGATGCCATCCGCCTGGAATACCTCTAGAGGCACTCGCCAATTCTCGGCTTGAGGTCCCCTTAGGATCTCGCCGTCCCCAAACTCGGTGACGATGTAAAGGTTATCTGCGACCAACAGCATACTAACTCAAAAACTAAGAAGAAAAAAAAAATTAGGTACTTACGAATGATGTAAATATGTAATGATAATATTCGTTGTTCATTTGTAGCTGCAATATCTGTGAATAATAATAAAAACATATTATAAGCAAGACCTTATTAAAATTATACATATATCACAAAGGTTGGTCATAATAAAAAAAAATATATAATAGAACCGCTTGTTAAATAAAAAATGGGTGCGTGTACTTTATGTAGGCGCGTGAGAAATTATCCTTCTTTGGCATCGTTTAAAATTAGTTTTTAATTGCATGCAAATAATTAATTACAATAAATTAATAAAATGTCTGGAAAAGGACACAGTCAATAAAGTACAGTTTTAATTTGAAAAAATAAATAAATAATCAAAATATTCAATTAAAATCGTTACTGAATATAATTTATTAGAACATATGTGATTTGCACTTGTATGAAACTCAAACACGTATTCCGAATATACAAACTAGAAACATGTGGATAAATATTATAAATATGAATACCTATAACTGTTACTTTATTACAAAAAATAAAGATGTGGTTTTTGGTTCTACTACACCAATGGTCAAGAGATGGCGCTGTAGTCTCCTGAATCGCGCTTTGGTTCCGTTGTTCCAGATTAATAAATACTTTTGATAGGCCTTCACAATGCAGTCGTTAGCACCCACAAAATAGAGATTCTATTTCTATTTTGTTGGTAGATTTTCTTAATGTGCGGTAAACACAAAAGTAACAGCATGAAGTTGGCTTTAGCGACCTAACCTTACCTAACCTAAATAACACAATTTTTTGTGTTACAGTGATGCGCGCGCATCTTAAAATTTCACTCCTCAAGTATAACTTCAAAAAAAAAGCGTGTACGGAGCACACATCAGTACCATTAGTACGAGTTTGAGCTCACGAAAACTATCATAGTTTTCGCAATTGTAAATTATGTTTCTATGTCCATTTTGGTGAAAAGTAACCAAATATACTTATAATTTAAAAAGGCGCAAATGATTTAATGATTGAATTTAAACACTGTTTATTTGTATGGAAACAAAAACAATTAAATAATAGTACCCTTAGTACGAGTGCGAGCTTACGAAAACTATCATAGTTTTCGTAATTGTAAAACTCGTAATATATATATATATATGACAACAGTGTATCCTTGTTATTCTCTATACAGAATGAAAAGGAGAGGCTGATGTTAAATTTAGTTTTAAGTTTAGAGAATCACGCCAGAATCGACACCATTATATATATACTAGCTGACCCAGCGAACTTCGTACCGCCCTAAAAAAATAGGGGTTGTCCAGCGGACAAAATTGTGAATCTAAACCATATATATATATATATATATATATATATATATATATATATATATATATATATATATATATATCTAATATATAAAATTCTCTTGTCGCGGTGTTTGTGGTTAAACTCCTCCGAAACGGCTCGACCGATTTTCGTGAAATTTTATATGCATATTCAGTAGGTCTGAGAACCGGATGTAATCTATTTTTCATCCCTCTAAATGTAAAGGGTAATCCACCCCTAAATTTTTTTTTCGATTTTAGATATATTTTTTTTTAATTTTTTTATGATACATCATACAAAAATACATACATCCCTAAATTTTCAACTTTCTGCCACCAACCCCTATTTTTTATGGCGGTACGAAGTTTGCTGGGTCAGCTAGTATATATCTTTATATATATAATTCTTCTGTGAGTGTGTATGTCACTGAACTTCTCTTAAACGACTGGACCGATTTTGATGAAATTTTTTGTGTGTGTTCAAGGGGATCTGAGAATGGTTTAGATTCACAATTTTGTCCGCTGGACAACCCCTATTTTTTTAGGGCGGTACGAAGTTCGCTGGGTCAGCTAGTATATATATAATGGTGTCGATTCTGGCGTGATTCTCTAAACTTAAAACTAAATTTAACATCAGCCTCTCCTTTTCATTCTGTATAGAGAATAACAAGGATACACTGTTGTCAAATTTAAGTTTAGATTTAGAGAATCGTGCTAGAATCGACACCATTGTCACGTGTGACGCTCATAGCTATTCAGCCTTCGCCGAGTTACCCTCCAACTTTCATGATTCATGAAGAGCGTCACACACACATTTAAAGTAGCGTGGCACCCGTGACGCAATGAGGGTTACCGTTTTCTGTCTCACCAGATGGCGCCACTGTTGAGTGAGGTCCTAAATTGTAACTTTTAAAGTTTATTAATACGCACATGAAATCAAAGGTTACATTTAGATCGTGTTTTAACACAAAAGAACCACATCCTAAACATAATAGGCCATGCCACAGTGACGCCCAGTTCCGTTTTATTCGGAAAAAATGGGAACATAATCATTTTTCTAAGCTCAAATTTTTAATAACTGACATTCATTGCCACATAACTCATATTTGCCATAATAAAGCCGAATTGTTACCAATTATTCACAACATTATTTTAATAAGAAATAAACCCGCGTAGTCAACCAACAAGCAATAACATTTGACGTTTCGGAGACCTCACGCTACACTAGCGCCTCTAGCGGCGGATTCATACGCGATAGCCCTCATTCCGTTTCACCTTTTCCATAGGATTTTTCATTCACACCCCGTTCGAAAAGAAGTTTAACTACAAAAAATTCTGGTTTCACCTTAAAAATCGATTCGAGAGTGATAAGGGGATTGTTGGGTGATAGTAGGGATTGATGGGTGAGAGAGTGGAGCGGGGACACCCCTCTGGTACTATCGCGGAATTTTGCGCTCTGTCACTTGGCAAACAAAATGTTTTGAGCGGTTTTCTACAGTAGTTTTTACTACGCCCCGCCTTCGCGTCGGACGCGCCAATCCGGGCCGCCGCACAAAAGTAAGACAGAGAGCATTTCATTGATTGAATAATGAATTGAATTGCATTTGTTTTAGTTGCAATTTGTCATCCGCATCGTGATCGCGACAGCGCTATACGAAAAAGTAAGACAGCGATAATAGGGACTATTTTTTTTTCTTCGTTTATCAGGTAGATTATTAAAAAGTATTGGACACGTATTTTTTCTTTTTTCACATAATATAAACATTGCAGAGATATATTGATTTGAAAAGTCGCATGACGTCACGTTTGAGTACACTTTCAAGTGGAAATTCACTCAAAAGTGACGTCACGAGCCCCTACTCCCAAACTTTGACGCGCTATAACTTTGTCATTTTTTGGTTGATTTCCCAAAGAAAAAATACGTGTCCATTATTTTTTGATCATCTAACTGACGGACTAAATAGAATTTCGTTTAGTGTACCCCGTCATCACCCCTATTACATATCTATGAATGAATTTTTACTACGCCGCTACCGCAAGCCATTATGGCATTATGGGTGACAGAGCGGGTCTTTCCGCGAGTGTATCTATGCGGGCTGTGGCGTCTCCTCTCGCGGCGAAGGGAAGTCAGATAGACTGGCGCCCATAACAAGTTAAAACTTCAAAAAGTATAGATATTGATGTCAGATGCGGAGGAGCTCGATGGCGCAAGTGGTTAGCGCATTCGGCTGCGATCGTTGAAGTTAAGCAACTTTCGCAGTGGTCGGTCATTGGATGGGTGACCAAAAAAAAATTTACTATCTTGAGTTCCTCCGTGCTTCGGAAGGCACGTTAAACCGTTGGTCCCGGCTGCATCTGCAGTCGTTAGCACCCGCCAATCCGCACTGGGCCCACGTGGTGGGTCATGGCCCAATCTCCCTATTCCATCCGTAGGGAAGGCCTGTGCCCCAGCAGTGGGGACATTAATAGGCTGATGATGATGATGTCAGATGTAGGGCATCGGAACCGGTTCTACCCGGAACCGAAAGAACTGGGAAAACCCGGTTCTGGGAGTATCTAAAAGAACCGGTTCTTAGATGTAAAAACCCGGTTCTAACTATTCTAACGGTTCTTACTTAACACTTTGATTCAGCGTACAACCACAAAGTCAAAGTATTGCACCAGACACAAATACTAGAGTTCCGGAAAGTTCCTTACATGAGTGCTTAACACAACAGGAAGAATTGAATAGAGAGTTGAGCCAGCGCAGCAGATGCTGAGGAATCGTCTACACCAGATTTAAATATATTATAATTTTATGTTTATTTCGCTAAATTAAGAAAGAACTGAATACTGTGAACTGAACTAGTTGTTATTAATTTCAGAATTTACGAATCGATGGTTTTGTCAAAGTTGAAATTTTTAAAGATTCTTGTGTTTCTAATAAATAAAACATGATTATTGATGAAATATTCATTGATTTTGAATAAGTACCTCATTATTTGATCAACTACAATTTAAATAAATTACTTACCTCAAAGGAACCGAAAGAACCGGGTACCCGGTTCTGTGTTTTGAAGGGAACCGAAAGAACCGGTTCCGAAAATGTAATCGTAGTTGTCGTAATCTTTTATAATTTTTCAAAATGTAAATGTCGAAATGTCCTTCTTTTTTTTTGTTCTTATTTTATTTTTATTATTAAGTATTCTTTTATAATGATGTCGATTATGGCGTGATTCTCTAGGGCTAGTCTTGGGTTTGACAGCGGTGCATTCTGGTGTTGAATTTGGTTTTGGGTTCGGAGAGTCACGCCAGAATCGACACCAAGTATTTATGTTATTTTGTTTACTATAGCGCTTAACACGTCCTCAAACAGACCCTGCCAGAATACCAGCGCTGATACAGTGTGAGAATATTTTCTTATTGTATCAGCATAAGCTGAGGCAGGGTCCTGATTGGCCATTTTAAATCTAATGATTAATTTTTGAAGTTATACTTCTTTAGGCGCGTTATGAAAAAATGATGAGAGTGAAATTTTAAAATGCGCGCGCATCACTGTAACACAAAATTTTAACAGCATGAAGTTGGTCGCTTTAGCGACCAACTTCATGCGTTACTTTTAATTTAAATTTGAATTTTTAGATATTTTATTAGTATTTTGTATGCTCTTTCAAGGGCGAAACATATGGAACTTTTTAATATTGTGTGTTTACCGCACATTAAGAAAATCTACCAAGAAAATAGAAATAGAATCTCTATTTAGTGGGTGCTAACGACTGCATTGTGAAGGCCTATCAAAAGTATTTATTAATCTGGAACAACGGAACCAAAGCGCGATTCAGGAGACTACAGCGCCATCTCTTGACCATTGGTGTAGTAGAACCAAAAACCACATCTTTATTTTTTGTAATAAAGTAACAGTTATAGATATTCATATTTATAATATTTATCCACATGTTTCTAGTTTGTATATTCGGAATACGTGTTTGAGTTTCATACAAGTGCAAATCACATATGTTCTAATAAATTATATTCAGTAGCGATTTTAATTGAATTTTTTTGATTATTTATTTATTTTTTCAAATTAAAACTGAACTTTATTGACTGTGTCTTTTTCCAGACTTTTTATTAATTTATTGTAATTAATTATTTGCATGCAATTAAAAACTAATTTTAAACGATGCCAAAGAAGGATAACTTCTCACTCGCCTACATAAGTACACGCACCCATTTTTTTTATATGTTTTTTTTCCTCTGTTTCTTATACCATGGCCAATAAAGATTTTTCATTTCATTTCATAATCGGTTATCGATGCCCTTGTCAGGTGACAGTGTTACGATGACTCACCGCCCTCGCGAACTGCCTCACTTTCTTCGGGTCAGTGTCCACCAAGATGTGGTGTATCCTCTGCGCCTTGAGCTGCGCGAGCGCACGCCTGTACTCGCCCGCGTCGTCGCACCGCACCGCGTACATATCGCGGCCGTCCTTGGCTATGTTCAGGACGTTGAGTTCACCTGGAAATAGAGTGAAAAATAATAATAATAAATAATAAATATTTCCAACACTCACACCAATTAGCCTAGCCCCAAAGTAAGCACTATAAGGCTTGTGTTATGGGATACTAGGGTAACGGATAGAATACATATACTGTACATATCTTAATATATATAAATCTCGTGTCACAATGTTTGTCCTCAATGGACTCCTAAACCACTGAACCGATTATAATAAAATTCGCACACCATGTGCAGTTCGATCCAACTTGAGAGATAGGATAGTTTAAATCTCAAATTATAGTCGCAATTTTAATTTATTGCAAATTATTTTGGGCGGTACGAAGTTCGCCGAGTCAGCTAGTATAAGTATATTTATATAGAAATACATATTTAAACATCCATGACTGGAGTACAAATGCTCGTATTCATCACACAAACATCTGCCCCTACCGGGATTCGAACCCGGGACCTCTCGAGTGGGCGATGCCATGAAACCCGGCGTATAAACCACTCGGCCAAGGAGGTCGTCGAGGATACAAGAAATTATTATATATATATCCTAACTGACCCAGCGAACTTCGTACCGCCATAAAAAAAAATTAAAAAAACATTGTCCAGCGGACAAAATTGTGAATCTAAACCATTCGCAGGTCCCCTTGAACACACACAAAAAAAAATCATCAAAATCGGTCCAGTCGTTTAAGAGAAGTTCAGTGACATACACACTCACAGAAGAATTATATATATAAAGATAGTAGTTGCAACTTTCATTGGCAAAAATTTACAATTACATATAAAGAAAATGTTACTTAATATGAAGAATAAAATTCACGCGGTTCCGGTACAAAATTGTCCTGGCGAGGGGAGAGGGACGGGGAGAACTACGCTCCCCCTCTCACTCATCCGGGAACCAGCGGACTGGTGTGGGATAGGGATGGTCGATATTAGAAAAACATCGATGTTGACATCGATGTTTGAAATATTTTAATTATTAGATAGGGTGTCTCAGTAAGAGTGTACTTTATAATATTAAAATACAAACACGTATTTTTTGAGAGAGATCTAATGTTTTTATTGTATTCTAAAGTAGATTATGTTCCGATTATACATGCAATAAAATATTCGGCAAAAGACGCCCACGGCTCTGATGACAGGCCATTTTAAAGCGCTCCACTTTTAATAATGAGAATACGTGTATGTCATTGAAGTTCTCTTGAGAAATGAAAACAAACTTTTTCGTACATAGGGCTTTGGGCTTACTCCGATTATTTTGATCAGTGTCATCTAGTGGAAAATATGTAGTTGTAACTAGATAGTCATCTGCTTATGACTATGCAACATTTACTTGAAGCTACTACACCTAATGCACGCTAGACAGCGCCCAAAAGAATAATTGACGTTTCGATATTTTATTCTAGTAACATCGATGTTTCGATGATATCGATATCAACGATGTTGATAGATGTTTTCCAGTTCAACATCGATGAATATCGATCATCCCTAGTGTGGGAGCGCCAGTCCGCATTGCACGCGTTCCTGTGATGGGTGGGTGCCCCATTTACTCCGGGGAACCGCACATTGGCGTAGGGCCCGTAGAGAGGACAATCACCGGCGGGCGCATGACCAGTCCCAACGGGGGGTACCATGTATGCTCGCCCCTTACCAATCCGTTTAAAACGAAAAAAACCGTTTAAAACCGAAATAAACCTTTTTTTTCGATTTAAAACAATTGGTGTTGATGATGTTAACACCAAAAAAAAATTAAAAAAATGTACGTAGGTACTTTCTATTGATTTTCTTTATACGAACCATGACGTCAGGTGACCAAAAATTGACCATAATGAAGTGTAAAAACATAGTTCTTTTATTTTTGTATGCCAGTTTTCAACCGTTTAAAACGATTTATTTGGGGTTTAAAACGGCAACATTTTGTTTAAAACGTTTTAAATCGGTTGTTTTACATCTATAGTCAGGACCGCGGTCCTTGGGATACGTGTCGGGGAAAGGTGCTGGAGTATTGTTTGGTTTTTACTGGGTAGGGCCCTGCCTGCTTCACTCAGTCGAGAGGCTGGGTCAAGGGGGTGGGGAGAAGTCCGCAGATACCTCCGTCTCGCTTCTCCCGGTGGGTGGAGAATCCGTAACGGATTTTCCAATCATTAAATAAAAAATAAAATAAAGGTACAAAATTGTCCATCGTGTGGGAGAGAGAGAAACTCTGAGAAGTTCCAGGGTCTTGCGACCCAGGTATAGGTTTAAGGAGGCCTCCTCTAAGATGCTCATCAACTCTCACCTTCACTGCTCGAGTTGCCCGCTCTTCCTAGCCAAATTTGATAGCTGTTAGTGCAGGCTTAGTTACTCATTACAAAATTGAACTAACTGCAGTTCTCGACAGGCGGAGGTCTTTTAGAAGGTTATAGAGAATTTTGCTGGTATACATATCGCTCCTACTTCTACCACTTAAAATATAAATTAATGAGATAGCCATTTTTTGTCAGTTGGATGGTTACATCGTAATATTTATTCAAGTTCATAATGTAGTCTTTTAGTACCGGACGACGCAGCGTGCGGCCCCCAACAAGGTGGACTGACGACATCGTCAAATGTGCTGGGAGCCGCTGGATGCGGATAGCACAGGACCGCGCATTGTGGCGTTCTATGGGGCAGGCCTATGTCCAGCAGTGGACGGAGAAAGGCTGATGGATGGATGGAATGTAATCTTTTGGAATGTTAGTTTCACGCGGTACAGTAAGCTTTACGGCCTCGTTGCTTGTGAAAACTCTTTGTTTATGTAATGCCTACGGCTGGCAGTTATATTAAAAAGTAAATGTCATTAGTTTGAAGGTTTGAATATGAGAATCTTTTGTCTTATATCGAATATTCTAGGAGATAGAATTCAGTTACAGAAACGATCGGTTGATATGAAGATTATTATGTTATTCTCTGTTTTTTTTTATATTACCAGTTTCAAAGAAATATAATTATAATGTTGTAATCAATCGCATCTTAAAACCACAGAGGTTTGAATTTATGCGATGATGTACGCCTGCACGACAATATTTAAATTGCTAACGGAGTTACTTTATTACATAAAAGAAGTGAAACATTTCGTGATTATCTTTTATGGCTGTAGAAAAGCTGCGTCCCGAGAGTTAAGCCCTTTTTTTTGTAACGCAGGCAAAACCTCTGTTTACAGACGACGGCGCCTTTAAGAGACACACCGCTGAAAGGACCTCACACCTGGCTCCCGAAAGCTTTACAGGCCCCCGCAGTGGCTACCCACTGAGGACCCCGTAACTCTTACTGCTGCTTTACGGCATCCGCTAAAAAACCCTGCAAATACCCTCTAAGCTGCTTACTGCGAAGCCGCGGGATTTTTAGGGATTCTTCCACGTTTCTGCAGCCAGCAGCCTCCTGGCCTAGCCGGGGCTCCACGGCAGGGGTCTCCCGGGGTATCGCGGGGACCTCGCAAAAATTCAGGTTAAGCTCTGCAGTACTATTCACTCACTTACCGTAACCATAATCTTCGTATATGATACCCATTCTGGTCCAGTTGAGATATGAGGTGAGATCCAGGAATGCCTTGTCGATCAGATCTTTGGGTGGATGCAGGTTTATCGTGAATGATTCGGTATCGTTCGCTGAAAAAAATAAGGGTTTGATAATAATAAATAATCTGGAGGAGCTCGATGGCGCAGGTGGTTAGCGCGTTCGGCTGCGATCGTTGAAGTTAAGCAACTTTTGCAGTGATCGGTCATTGGATGGGTGAGCAAAAATCTTCTATTTCGAGTTCCTCTGTGTTTCAGAAGGCACGTTAAGCCGTTGGTCCCGGCTGCACCTGCAGTCGTTAGCCCCTGCAGTAGTGGTGGGTGCCAATCCGCACTGGGCCCGGTCATGGCCCAATCTCCCTATTCCATCCATAAGGATGACCTGTGCCCCAGTAGTGGGGCCATTAATAGGCTGATAATGATGAATAATAAATAAATATAAATATTTCCAACACTCCCACCAATTAGCCTAGCCCAAAGTTAGCACTGTCGGCTTGTGTTATGGGATACTAGGATAACGGATAGAATACATATACTGATACATATATAAATATATTTATATAGAAATACATATTAAACATCCATGACTACAAATGAGCGTAAGATACGGCACTCGCGGCTCAAAAGTGATCCGCTTAAATTGTGGTGCATGAACATAATTGGGTTTAGTCACAATTGGACATTCAAACACGCTGCATGTGCATTCAATATAACAATATTGCGTATATTCTGTGTTATAAAGATAAAACAATGCCTTCAATGCTTTTTATAAAGAACACAAATAGTTCAAAATCAAATAACAAATGCTTCGGGAACACTTTTCATTCAAAAAACTGTAAAAACATTTTTTTCTCATAAATCACATATATTAAGCCATATTGGTATCAAGAAAAGGACAACAATACGCTGTGTTGAAGCGTATAGTTCTGTCTCGCTCGCTCGATTGAATGTTTATGTACAGACGTGTGTAGTGTAGTTGAGTCAGATCATATTATTATTTGATGCTAGTATGTGCGTACCGTATCTACCGTTTTTGTTTTAATCTAAGTATTCATCATAAACATCTGTCCACTCCGGGATTCGAAACCGGGACCTTTCGAGTAGGCGACGCGACGCCTTGAAACCCGGCGTAATCTAATGGCTCTTATTGGTTACCATGGCTATGTCGCGGCAATACTGAGGTACTGTTTGCTGCTATGGGGCAACTCGACCGATATTCAAAGAGTCTTTGAAGTACAAAATAATGTATTCGGGCCATCTGTGGGGTTCACCCATGGACTGCATGTAGACATTCATTTAAAGAATTAGGAGTGCTAACTTCTTGCTTACTTTATTTTGGAAGTCGGGTTGTTGTAAATAAAACCCTCACTTATTTGAATTATATAATAATCACAGTAAATATGTCAGTCGTAATCCCACTAACCCACTAACGGTGCTGGAGACGTCTCCTAAAGATCCCTTGGGCGGCATTTCGTACCAATGTATCCATTCTCAAAGAGCTTCGTCTTAAAGACAGACTCTCGTCAACTGTGCAACTACGAATACTGTAGTTCTTTGGACACATCTCTAAAAAATAAGAATTCAATGGAAAGACTGGTAGTTCAAGGCCAGGTGGAAGGCAAGAGAGCACGCGGTCGATCGCCAACCAGCTGGATAAACGCCATCGCAAAGGCTACTTAGTCCACCATGGTCCAGTGTAGGTACTCACGAAGTATTTAACCATCAGAAATGGAAGCACATCATAGAAGAGCTACCATCGGAATTGATAGCGGCCTAAAGAACACCCTACCATGTACCTCGTCAGCGCAACCACGACTAGTCCAAGATATTGCAAGAAGACGCTGCTGCCCGTCTTCTGCTGGCTGTGCTCTAAGTCGCCTTTTACGACACCCATGGGACGAGAGGGGTGGTGTTATTCTAGGTTGATCCTTGGCCTTAGTGGGACTGCTGGCGGCGGACAGGGTAGTCCGTCGCTCGCATTGCGCAGTCTCGCCCGTCAAGGGGGGATGTCTAAGTGCTCCCGGGCATCCCCCTGACCATCAGGAGGAGGAAGAACCTCTGCCGGGGTAACGTGGAGCGTCACCCGGATCCCACAAAACCTGTTCCGGCAGACGAGGGAGCACTGTTGGGTTTTTAGTGGGTAGCCCCCCCCCCCTCATCCCGAACAGCCAACATCCCAGAACAACTGGGTGGGCGGGATTTGGGGGGAGGAGGAGTCCCACATAACCCCGCCACATACCCAGGGCGGGGTATGCATAACGCATTTTCCCAACATATAAAAAAAAGGCTGATCCTTGGGGGAGGCCTATGCTCAACAGTGGGCAGCGTACGACTGACATGATGAAGTAGTTTACAACGGAAGTTTATCATTAACTCACCGAAGTCGTACAGATGTGGCGCCACGATGAAGTGAGGCGTGTGCAACGTGCGGCTGATGGCGCCTAGAGTTGCGCCGAGGAGCGGACCAGCGCTGCTGAACAACGCCACGGCACCAGACTTGATCTGTGTACACGCTGCGACAAAAATAAAAAAAAATGGGTGCGTGTACTTATGTAGGCGCGTGAGAAGTTATCCTTCTTTAGCATCGTTTAAAATTAGTTTTTAATTGCATGCAAATAATTAATTACAATAAATTAATAAAAAGTCTGGAAAAGGACACAGTCAATAAAGTTCAGTTTTAATTTGTAAAAATAAATAAATAATCAAAATATTCAATTAAAATCGCTGCTGAATATAATTTATTAGAACATATGTGATTTGCACTTGTATGAAACTCAAACACGTATTCCGAATATACAAACTAGAAACATGTGGATAAATATTATAAATTTGAATACCTATAACTGTTACTTTATTACAAAAAATAAAGATGTGGTTTTTGGTTCTACTACACCAATGGTCAATGGTTTTTCTCGCACAGTATTAATAAATAAATATTATTAATAATCGGTTATTTTCTTTTCTCAATTTTAGTAAATAAATTTTATTAAAAAATCGGATGTTTTTTCTCACTTAATCTTAGTAAATAACTTTTATTAAATAAAAACTTTTTTGCTCACTCTGCCTTTTCGTTTGAATTGACAGCTATGACGTCACAATATGGCGCCCCGTCGATCCTATTCTTAGTTGAATCGCATTATAGACTTGTGTTAAGATACAATACATATACTTGTACCCTTAGCACGAACCAATATCGAATTCGAATAGTTTGCGAGTTCGAAATATCATTGTCAAATTTGTACTGATTTTTAGTTCTCGTTACGTCGACGCGGACGTCGGTGCGGGACGCGTCCGCGGACGTTTCGGGTTCATAAGCTAACCAACCGCGATCGCGCGCGGTAATACATCAGCGCAATGGACGAAAAATTAATAGAATGTGTTAGGGCCCACGAATGCCTTTATAATCATAAACTTCAACATTATAAAAATGCTGCATTAAAAGACCAAGTATGGGCTCAAATAGGGCGTGAATTAAACACTACAGGTAAGAGTAATTATTACTTTATTTTAAACTATTCTAATTTGTCCAAGGCAAACGTCCATTCTCAGAACTAAAGTAGTCGCAAAACTTGTCTCGTATATCAAATGCCACACGAGTGGAATTATGACGAATACCTTCAAATGATATAAAGTTATCTGGTACACCATTAGGTAGTTCTTGCAAAAAAATATTATCGTCTTCGGCGTTCCGTAGCATGTTGTGTAAGCAACAACAAGCTAAAATAATTTTATCAACATATTCTGGTTGTACTTCAATATCTGTATGAAATATCCGCCATCTTGCTGCTAAAATTCCAAATGCATTTTCGACTGTCCTCCTCGCACGCGATAATCTATAATTGAAGTTTTTTTTGTTTGCATTGTTAGAGACAGCTTCTTTACTATATGGTCTCATTAAATATCGTTTTAATGGAAAGGCTTGGTCTCCTATAATGACATGTGGCATGGGTTCACCACCATTTTGCAATGGTGTATCTGCTGGTACATCTGCAGTATTATTCGCCAAAGAAGTTCCCAGTTTTGACTCGGCAAACACACTACCGTCACTATTACGTCCAAAGGCCCCAACATCAATTGTAATAAATTTGTAATTAGCGTCAACTAATGCTAAGAGAACAACAGAGTGTCGGCCTTTATAATTGTAGAATGACGTTCCTGCATTATTAGGGCAAAATAGCATAACATGCTTGCCGTCTAAGCTGCCGATACAATTAGGAAACTACCATTTATCGCTGTATATTTTCGCTATTTGCTTCCACGTTTCCATGGTAGGTTTTGGCATAAAAATATCTTTTAAATTTTTCCAAATAGCCGTAGTTACCTCCAGTACGATAGTTCTTATTGTGCTAAATCCCATTTTGTATCTAAATCCCAGTGATCGAAATGATTCTCCCGTGGCTAAAAACCTGAAAAAGTATAAATTAATAAGAAATCGGCCAAGTGTGTGTTGAGCCACGCGCTGTAGGGTTTGGTAGTCATACATATTTCATTTTTATAATATTGATAAGATAAACCAATTCTTAACGATAATTCGATTTTTTAGCTTCACAATGCAAGACAAAATGGAACCTGTTAAGAAATGTGTTCGTGCACGCGATATCTAGAAGAAAGACGGTAACGGGCCAAGGAGTAAAAAACTGGAAGAAATGGAAATTTGAAGATGAAATGTCTTTTTTGTTGCCCTATATGGCACATAGGCCCACAGTGTCTAATGTTGATGAGAGCGAAGAAGACCAAAATTCAGGTCTAAACGACGACAACTCAAACGAGAACAATAGGAAACAAAAAAAACGGAAAGATAACAACAATTACCAGGAACAAATATTAAATATAATGAAAACAAGGACATCGAATAAACCTGAAAAAGATGATGTTGATTTATTTTTTGAAACGATGGCCAAAAAAGTGAAGAAGTTCCCCAAATTGGATCAAATTCAATTACAGTTTGATATAATGAAAATGGTCCATGAAATTGAAATCAGATGCGAAACATCTGCTATAGAATCTTCTGCTTCTTCCAGTAGATCGTCAGTAATGTCAACACCGTCACAGTCGCCGTTCTTTCGACGTACATCTTCTCCTTATTTAAGAGAATATTCTATCTCACCTTCGTACGTACCGCAATCTTCACCCTCCTCGTCTCAAAATGCCCCCCAAGCACACTCTCCTCTCACTCAACAACGTGCTTCGCCTTCATACGTACCACAGTCTTCATCCTCACCTCACAATGCCCACCAGTCACACTCTGCTCTCACTCAACAATCTGCTTCGCCTTCATACGGACCGCAATCTTCACCCCCTCCTTCTCAGATCCAACAGTTTTCATCGTCTATGTACTCTAACATACTCCAACCATCTACTTCACGAATTCCTTACACGCAATACAGCTCTCAACCGTTGCAGCAGACACAAGATTCTGTTATTGAGCTTTCGATCCCAGAAGAAACAAGTGAAGCATATGAAGGTCCAGCAAAATCAATACTAGAATTTTTGATTGTGAACAAGCGTAAAAATAAATAAGAAAATAAAATAAAGCACTTGTATTATTATTCACCTACCTCAAAGTTACCAGTAAACGTTCCATTGCAGATATTGGCGTGCGAAACTGTGTCATTTGTTTCTCGATATCATGTTCAATTAGACTAAGCAGAAACATAAATTGATCTTCATTCATTCTTAAATATAATTTATAACGTTTTTCGCCCTTTTGTAAATCAGGATACAAGGTGTGAAATTCACCAAACTCTATTTGTTTTTTATTAATATTATGGACCCAAATACTCCTTGTTTTTCTTTTTTTTGGTGGACAACACAACGCAGCTACCGCTAATGATTCGAAATAATCGTCCTCACTATCGCTGCTTGACATGTTTTCCAGCTGAAAATTCTTCGTGGAATGCTGGCCAGATGTCCGAGGACGCATCGTCCGGACAACCGTGCACATTTTTAAGTCGCGTCCATCAGCCGCGGCTTACGGACGCGTCCGATAATATGTTCCCAGCTTTACTGGTGTGTGACGTCACACGACTGTCATTAAAACGTCAAACCATACAATCAAATGTCACTTTAACCGGAAGTTTACTTGCGTGTGACGTCATTTTAGGCTCCACCAATCCAAAGCGTATTGGGTCACGTGACAATAGACAAGAAAACTATTATTTTTATCGTGTGTTTTTAGTAGATTATGGATTATTTTTTTCTGTAAAAGTAGTAAAAACTCCTGCCAATATTCATGCTAAATACAGATGCTAACAATTGCCACTTTATTTATAATACTGTCAAATACCCTATTAACAAAACTTCAGAAACTGTTATGTATGTACGAAATGCAATAAAAAATACAGTTCAAATAAGGTCAAGCGGGCAGGTAGCGGCTTGAGGTGGAAACGCAATATGGTCCCAGATAGGGTGCCCACAAGTTGGTTCTACACAAGTAAACTGGGTGCTTCTACAGACAGCGAAATTTTGCCGTGTACAGATTGTGCAATGCACAAAGATGCACCCCACCAATTTTTGGTTGAAGGATATCTATATATATAAACTCAAAGGTGACTGACTGACATAGTGATCTATCAACGCACAGCCCAAACCACTGGACGGATCGGGCTAAAATTTGGCATGCAGGTAGATGTTATGACGTAGGCATCCGCTAAGAAAGGATTTTGGCCGCTAGTTGGGTATATTTCTTCTTCTGGACCTATTTTTTACTTTGCTCTGACGGTAATCCAATATAATCAATCTATTTGTATTAGTATCGCCGCACACGGGCCACACGCCACAGCCACAAAAACCCGGCCACGAGAAGCTAGAAGCGGCTACTAAAGTGGCTGATGCGCGTGAGCGGCCGACTAAGGCAAGGGAGAGAGGGGTGGGGAATCGCGCGAGTGACGTGTGGCGGCGTTTTGTATCGGCGCATTAAGTGGCTGGTGCGGGCCACAAGAAGCGAGCAACGACGATTTGTAGTGTGTGGCGGCCACCGGCGCGGCGTACCGTGTGTGGCGAGTCCATATAAAATGTATGAAAACTACAAGAAATATGCCGGTGGCGGCGTTTTGTGGTTGTGGTCGGTGGTCTGTGTGCGGCGACACTTAATCACGTCAATGTCGTTCCACGTTACGCGCTTTCTAGGCAGAACTGAAAACCAGTGCTTTGCTCTCAGAGCAAAGGTATCGCTGAGTTTTTGCCTCTTTTTGTCCTTGCGGCATACAGTTACATATTTAGTTATTAATTCTTCTATTTGTTTACTTAAATTTGTGTGCTGTACTGATGGGAATAAATGATTTATCTATCTATCCATCTATTTTTATATATATTTTATCTGCTAAAACCATGTCATGTACTTTCACGACTATTTCCAGAGTCGTGACGCTTTTTGGACGTCCGGGGCGGGCTTCGTCTTGGACACATGTACGACCGCGTTTGAACTCAGCCATCCAGTTTTTTACTGTGGCATAAGAAGGAGCACATTCACCCAAAAAAATCCTTAACTCATCATAGATATCTTTCCCCTTCATGCCCTTCATATGAACAAACTTTATCACAGCTCTTTATTCAATTTTATCCATTTTGAAAACAGTTGACGAAATATATTTACAAATAACAAAAAAACTATAAAATTTTCGCGCCACCAAATTCAAATTTAGAACACAGGTTGCCAGACATACGAATTTGAAAATGACATATTATATTTTTTTAATTTAAACTTTTTAAATAGCAGTGGCTAGTTACTTGTCATCCCGCCTTCGTATCTTACTAATCCTGTCCAATATTTTGTCGCCCTAGGCCCTGGTAGTGCAACATGGCCGCCCGGAAGTGGCACCGTAAGGGTCCTCGAGTCCAGGCCCGGTTATTACAAGACCCTTGAAACTTGCAGCGGCAACGGTATACCACAATACCTCTATTGTGTTGCTGTAAATTCTGCGCCTTTTTGGATTTTCAAATAGGACTTCATTGTTGGATGCAAATTGGCTGTATTTCAAGTGAGTGGAATACATATATTTATTCTTTTTTTTATGCTAGCTATTTATCGTTTGGGATCTCGAATTTCTCTAAGGGATAAATTTAAAGAAATAGGTATAATGACTGTTGCCTCTCAATACATTTACAATTGTATATTGTTTGTGCGTCAGAACATATATTTATATACGAGGCGCGATGATGTACATAATTTCAATACCAGAAATAAAGATAAACTCAAATTGCCACCGTTGAGACTCCAAAAGGTTCTTGGTTCATTTGTGGGTCAAGGCATATGTTACTATAATAAAATACCAAAAGAAATAATTAATTTACCTTTCAATAAGTTTAAAGTGTCTATAAAAACATATCTCCTTAAGAAAGGTTACTATACCGTTAAAGATTTTATAAATGATAAGTCACCTTGGGCTTAATATAACAGACTAAGTCGTTTTACTTTGCTGATTTGGTTGAAAATTGATTAATCGCCACTTCTAAATTTAAAAGTAGTACCTAGCTATACTTAACTTTTGTTAATTAATAATATTAATGTGATGGAAGTTGACATCAATACATGTTTTCAATTTTTGATGTCATCTTTCAATTTACGTCACTGTTTGAAACAAAACAGGGAGAAAAAAATAGCCCTTGCTGAGTTTCTTGCCGGTTCTTCTCAGTACAAGGTCTCCCGCCGTAGATTTACGAACCGATGGCATAGCGTTTGACTTTCACAAGAGCTTGTAACAGCCTAGACTGAATAAATAAGTTTGAGTTTTTTTTGAAGTTATGATGATAAGAGTGAAATTTTAAGATGCGCGCGCATCACTGTAACACAAAAATTAACAGCATTTGTGTTTACCGCACATTAAGAAAATCTACCAACAAAATAGAAATAGAATGTCTATTTAGTGGGTGCTAACGACTGCATTGTGAAGGCCTATCAAAAGTATTTATTAATCTGGAACAACGGAACCAAAGCGCGATTCAGGAGACTACAGCGCCATCTCTTGACCATTGGTGTAGTAGAACCAAAAACCACATATTTATTTTTTGTAATAAAGTAACAGTTATAGGTATTCATATTTATAATATTTATCCACATGTTTCTAGTTTGTATATTCGGAATACGTGTTTGAGTTTCATACAAGTGCAAATCACATATGTTCTAATAAATTATATTCAGTAGCGATTTTAATTGAATATTTTGATTATTTATTTATTTTTTCAAATTAAAACTGAACTTTATTGACTGTGTCCTTTTCCAGACTTTTTATTAATTTATTGTAATTAATTATTTGCATGCAATTAAAAACTAATTTTAAACGATGCCAAAGAAGGATAACTTCTCACGCGCCTACATAAGTACACGCACCCATTTTTTTTTATGTTTTAAGGGTGCCAAACATGCGTATGGTCCGCCTGATGACAAGCGGTCATCATACCCTAAAGGCGCTTGTGATACTAATAATACATAAATAATCATTTATTTCGGATAAAAATGGATCCATAGTGGGTTAGCAACAAACAGATTATACTTAAAAACGAATGTTAGTCAATAAACACATATGCCCCTCTAGCATGACCACCGAAACGGGATATGATATAGCGATATATCGGCATTAACTGTCAGACTACTATGGAGTTTGACAGTAGTCTGACAGTTAAAATCGATATATGGCTTTATCATATCCCGTTTCGGTGGTCATGCTAGAGGGGATGGCTTGGATAAATAAATAAATGGTTTTTGGCGGGATTTCATCGAGTGCGCTTGGCGTCTTATTTTAATTATTCTTAAATTCGTTCATAGTGGATATTGTGAAATAAAATTGGTGTGGTTTTGTGTAACAACCGACTGCGTAACTGAAGAATCAGTGGAATCGTTAAAATATACGCTATTCCGGTCAAGTGGACGTGAGAATTTTATTGTAGGGTTGACTACCTCACAGAAGCTTATCGAAAAAGCCAACTCGATACATTTCGTGCCAAACACTCCAAGAAACATTAGAATGCGTCACACTGACATTCTAATGTAAAAATAAAAAGAATATTAATTTTATTAAAGACCAGGCTGTATGGGCATTGTTCCCTTTGCCTTCCCTAAAACGGGAGAACTTCAACAAAAAAAAAATTCGACACACCGATGTCACCCCACGGTGCTCCCCCTATTTGCGTGCATGCAGTCGTATCCAGCGAGCTAGCATCTGGGAGTCATACCGTTCTGACAGCGCTCTCAGGATGATGTAGGATCACTCGCACCGCTGCCAACCCTTACCCAATCCCCTACCCCGTGGAGCAAGGGTGTCGCCAAGGGGGGGCAGGGGGGGGCAGCTGCCCCCCCCCTAGAGACCAATAAATGTAGCTAGCCGCAAAGCGACCAAAGTGCGAGCAATTGAATTCCTTACCTATAATATTGCCCCATTGCCCCCCCCCTTAGTCATAAGCTGGCGACGCCCTTGCCGTGGAGCCCTTTTTTTTCTAAGCTGCTTAGCGCGAAGCCGCGGCATCCCCGTTTAGGGATTCTTCCGCGTCTTCGCACCTAGCAGCCTCCCGGTCTATCCGGGGCTCCACGGCAGGGCTCCCCCGGGGTATCGCGGGGACCTCGCAGACGTGCGCAGGATGACCCGCGAATGGGGGCTGAGTACGTGGCCTAGTGCCCACCGTACCGCCCCCCGTCCGCTGAGGAGGGCTACTTGGTCGTGCCCGTGTAGCTCCTCTTCTTTGCAGGATAGAACTACAAGGGGGGGCTGCCGTAACGGGGTCCGTCGGTGGCCGGCACAGCTGACGCCATGCCGGTCAGCGAGGGCCCGGGTAGGGTCATGAGACGGGCGCAGCCAGGGCGCGCCGCCGTTCTCTCCTACCCGTACCCGAAATTTCAATAACTTACTGAGTGTGATATTCTTATTGTACGGGAAAATTGGTAAAGTTACCGGGAATTTTGTGAATCTTCCCAGTTAATTTCATGCCTTCTTCAAGGGTCTTAAAAATTAAAGGTTAAATACTTATATTTATAATGGTGTCGATTCTGACATGATTCTCTAAACTCAAAACTAAATTTAACATCAGTCTGTCCTTTTCATCCCCTATTGAGAATGACAGGGATACACTGTTGTCAATTTTAAGTTTAGCTTTAGAGAATCATGCCAGAATCGACACCATTGACTATATATTTATAATAACTTAGTTATAACTTATAAAATAACATTTTGAAAATTACAGTTTTGAATCTTTACAGATTGAATAGATTTTCATTATCTGTAAATTACAAAATGCTAGTTGACTGGGTGTAATACTCGGAATTGCTAGAGTACTAAACAAGTTGACTCTATGGTTACCTCTTTTTTATGTATGTGCAGTGTGCAGGCAAACGAGCTCACAGTCCACCTGATGGTAAGTGGCCACTGCAAACCTATGGACACTTGCAGCCCCAAAGGAAATGGCTTACCCTTGTACCTGAAGGAGTTTATAACTGTAGTACCAGCTATCTTCGCGTTTGGACTTTATCACCACTTTACAGCAGGTGGGGTAGAGTCATTTGCCTATCTGAATAGGTATATAAAAAAAAGTGTCCTGCGCCGGTGTTGTGTACTGTATGTCGTACAACATTGTGGTGTTGTGCAGAAAGCTGACCTCCTTGTTGATACTGTACACCACGTTTTTTTTAGTGTGCTAGACGACGACGTAATCGGAGGGATGTACCCCACGTACTTGAGCTCCAGCACGCAGTTAAGGGACTCCACCAAAGCGGAGACGAGACGAACGGAGAGGAGATGTTTTTTAAACAACCAATAGAATTGTATTGTTGACACATCTCCTCTCCGCTCAGCTTCAGTGGAGATCGCTGTGCGGAGATGTGTAATATTTGTATGGCGCGATAAAAGCGGAGATGTGAGCTGGGCGCGGACGACGCGCAGTGGAGACGAAAGATGTGAGCGGCGTGCAGTGAGCGGTGTCACCCTCCCCCCTCTGGCCCGCCACAACCTGCAGAACCCCGCTGAGCACTCAACGCCTCGCACCCGAGCTGAAAAACATCTCTTCTCGCATAGTACACAGCACACCGCACATATCTCCGCTTTGGTGGAGTACCCCGAGCTGAAAAACATCTCTTCTCGCACAGCACACAGCACACCGCACACATCTCAGCTTTGGTGGAGTACCCCGAGCTGAAAAACATCTCTTCTCGCACAGCACACAGCACACCGCACACATCTCAGCTTTGGTGGAGTACCCCGAGCTGAAAAACATCTCTTCTCGCACAGCACACAGCACACCGCACACATCTCTGCTTTGGTGGAGTACCCCGAGCTGAAAAACATCTCTTCTCGCACAGCACACAGCACACCGCACACATCTCTGCTTTGGTGGAGTACCCCGAGCTGAAAAACATCTCTTCTCGCACAGCACACAGCACACCGCACACATCTCAGCTTTGGTGGAGTCCCGGCCTAACGCGTGATTATTTACTCTACCAAACTACCCTACTCGGAATAGGTAGAGTACTAGTCGACTAAAGGCCTACGCAGACCGGGACGGCATGGCAAGGGATTTAAATTTTTACTAATGGACATTCAACAGTACTGTTACAGAAATACGACATAAATTGCTATGCTTTAAAATGATGCCGTGGCATTGAAAGGGATTTTATCGCGCGGCATTAAAAGACGTGCCACAGGCTCCCGTGGCGGGGTGCCATGACATACTGCGGTAGGCAACGGCATGCCACGGACTCCGGCGCTCGTAGGGATATACTGCGGGGTGCGGCGGCGGGGGTAGAGAAGCGGGGAATTCACCCTTAGATTCACTTTCTTTCCATACATTATCAACCCAAAATCTTCTTCTATCCCTATTATTAGCCTATGCACCTACTTCTTCATCTGTAATAATCGATATCAACGCCAAATCCTAATCTACCATTTTAAAACTGAGGCACCCCAACATTCGATCAAACGCAACTGAAGACTAAAAGTGTATCGGGCAGCAGTGCCGCGGCACGCCGTGGCATGCCGTGGCATAGTGCTGGTGCAGTGCCAAATCCCTTGCCATGCCGTCCCGGTCTGCGTAAGCCTTAACAAGTCGACTCTTTTTTTAACTTCTACCCGTTTACCTTTTAGATTTTGAAGTGAAAACTCCTTTAACAGCGTTGTACACTTTTTTGTATGGGTAAAAAATGTTAAACTCGCGTCAGGTTAAACACGTGGGTTGATCGCATCATGACACACAATAAAATTGGAAAGGTTGATGACTTTCAATATATTGGACGAAACGTAGTAATATTTTATTTTACCGTGTTATAATAATAAGTCTCTATCTAGGACGTCCACGTGGCAGCTTTATTGCGAAGAAAATGCATTTTTTTTACAATAGATGTCGCTATGTGCGCTTATATGTGATTCATGGAAGTGGATTTCTTTACAATAGATGTCGCTAAGTGCGCTAAAACGTGATTCATGTTAGTTGATTTTTCTGAGAGATAAACTTTTTTAATGTAATATAAATTGTCATGTTTGTGTACGATCGCTCAATAAATAAATATTGTATTCTACCACATACATGATAGTATTTTTATACTGATAATTAAAGCAATTCGTGCAAAATTATTCCCTAACCCTTCCAAAATATCAAAAATGCACAACGTTAATATTCAAGTTTTCACTTCTGCCGTCACTCCCGGAGTGCAACCCGTCGTTTTTTCTTCTTCTAACGGCTGTTCTCATAGCCAAAAGAGAAGAAGAGAGGGATGGAGAGAACTACGCTACGTGGGTTTCAAGTTCGCATTGCACAGACTCCCCAGAGGAAGATGCCTCTTATGCTCCTGGGCATCTTCATCGAGGGGGAGAATCACCGGTGGGTATGTGTCCAGTCTTAGCAGGGTGCCATAACTACTCTCGCATTCTGGCCACACATTCTATGGACCTAGGTCCGCGTGTCAGGTGACTGCTGCAGGAGCATTGTCTACTTTTAAGGTTATCATCCGTCCAGACTTTGTCAGGGTCTTTAAATTGTCCGAATTTATTGAATTACATTTGATATGAATAATAAAAGTACATATTGATGTAAATACCATACCATTGTAACTAAGTGAGAAATGTTATAGTAATATGTATGTTATTGACGGGATTGCTACCATGTTCCTTGTTTTTAGCGAGTTTCCGATATATCGGCACTGCTGCAAGCGCCATGATCACAGAGTAACCATGAAAGTGAGTAATGGTACCAATTTGTGACTAAAAAGTCCGGACTTTTTTAGAAATGTCACGACTTTTGTCAGGACTTTTGAAATTCTTACATGGTAACCCTACTCCTGCACCAGTCACCGCTCCACCGCTGAACGAAAAAAAAACTAAAAATTTCACTCTCATCATTTTTTCATAACGCGCCTAAAGAAGTATAACTTCAAAAAGCGGTAAGAAGTCTCATATATCTTCGTGCTGCTGGGTGCAGGGCCAACAGTTTCTGCTTACGTTTGGGATGTTTTTTTAATTCGCGCCTTCACAGCCTGTATCACTGCTGGAGTCTTAACAGACCGAGGGCGACCACTTCTTGGCCTGTCATCTACACTAGAGTCTTCATTGAATCGTATGATGGTACGATAAACGAATCTATTGGTTATATGCAAATTTTTCAGTATGTTAAAAATTTGAATTGGCGCGTAACCGCAACGATGCAACGCAATAACTGCAACACGGTCTTCTTTAAGCGTCCACTTTATATTTAAAAACGAGTAAATGTCTAAAAAGTATACATTTTTATTTTCATGAACAATTCGAAATTCGAATTCAATAAACTTTTTTGTGGCCAGCATTGGTGAACGGAGAAGGTTTCTAGACTTGATTGGCGTCAATTATATTAAATTTTCCTATAAATTTCATTATTCTTGTATGCATGCATTTTTCAAATACCTTTGACAGAACCGATATTAAGGCTATTATGGGCCGGTAATTCGCTGGATTATCCTTATCTCCTTTTTTGTATATAGGCTTAATGTTTGTGATTTCTAAATTGTCAGGAAAGATACCCTGTTTAAATAATACGTTTATGATGTGTGCAAGAGTTGGTGCTATTATTTGTCTACACTGTTTGGTGTAGACAAACTATCAATCCCAAATTATTTTTAAAATTTCGTCCGGATCAGTTGGAAATAAATACATACTAGAGTCATTTTGTTTTATATAATTATCATATCTTATGTTTGTTAAGTCAATGTTACATGAACTTATAAAATACTAGCTGACTCGGCGAACTTCGTACCGCCCAAAAGTAATAATTTGCAATAAATTAAAATTGCGACTATAGTTTGAGATTTAAACTATCCTATCTCTCAAGTTGGATCGAACTGCACATGGTGTGCGAATTTTATTATAATCGGTTCAGTGGTTTAGGAGTCCATTGAGGACAAACATTGTGACACGAGATTTATATATATTAAGATTTACATAGAATTTCGCATATATGTCCTATGACTAAAACAGGGCATTACCTTTCTTATACGTCCTGAAGGAATCCTGCGCCGGTGTGTACTGTATGTCGTACACCAGGGTAGTGTTGGGCAGTAAGCTGATCTCCTTATTGATCCTGTACACCGCGTACTTGAACGCCAGCTCGGCGCTGCCCCCACGGGCGTCCTCGGTGAATATGGCACCTGGAAACGGTAGCGCTCGTTGTTACAAGCATTTAGCAGTAGCAAATCAATAGAAAACTATTTCATTATCAGCCTATTAATGTACCCACTGCTGGGGCATAAGCCTTCCCAATGGATGGAATAGGGAGATTGGGTCATGACACACCACTGTTGGGTGCTGACTGCAGATGCAGCCGAGACCAACGGCTTAACGTTGTCTAATGAACTCGAGATAGAAGATTTATGGTCACCCATCCAATGACCGACCACTGCGAAAGTTGCTTAACTTCAACGTTCGCAGCCGAACGCGCTAACCACCTGCGCCATCGAGCTCCTCAAAAAAGAAAACTATTTATTACTACATATTTTATTTTTTTATTTATTTGTATTCAGGCATCGTAGGCCCATAGAAATATATACCTTATAGTCTAACATACGTAGATATGAAATATAAAATAATTACAAATTCTAAATAACACGTTTAGTCGGCGACGTGTGGCGCGGAGTGGTGTCAGGTAGCCTGCCTTTGAATCGCCGGAACACCACACATTTCGGCCAAAGCTCCTCTTTCAAAAAAATGTGTGCGTGTACTAGAGTACACACGTAAGAAGTGAAACTTCTTTATGGCCTTATTTTTCGAAAAATGATGTACATGCAACTTTCCAGAAATTGGTTAAATAAAGTTAAATTAGATATAGTTTAAACAAAAGGATTTTATTATCATAGACATGAATACAAACAAGATTTCATTTCATTTCATTTCATTGCATTTTTCGCTTCGCTTCACTTCACTTCACTTCACTTCAATTCATTTCATTTCATTTATATGTTCATCGTCGTTGTTATTACCAAAAAAAAGATGGCGCGTAACCAAAAAATGTGACGCGTAACCGAAAAATGTGACAGTAAATTTTTTTCCAACGCCGATAAAGAAGTTTCACTTCAAAAAGTCGCCAGATGTTCAGTCGGCACTCTCACCACAAACGAATTAAAATTCACGTCGTGGCGAGACTCCAAACGTGTGACCCTCAGGGAGAAATTGGTCTTCGTACGCAAGTATTCTGCGATCCCATCCGCCTTCGGACCGATATTTTTTTTTTTTTGTTCTAGATCTGCAATCAGTCGTAGACTATAAGCAAATTTGATGTGTGAATATGATGTCTTTTCCTTAGTGTATCTACCATTGGAGACTCCTGCCACATTAACTAAGTCTAGTCGTTTTCTAGTATTACACGGCGTTTCAACCTTGTCTTTCTTTTTGTTTTTATTAGTTGGCAAGCTAGGTCATTCGGGTGATTAACAAACAAACAAACAAAATCGTTTATTCAGTACAGTACACGGATACAGATAAAATAGTTATAGTTAAAACTTACAAAATAACTGATATCACTCCGTATCCACGGCTGCGCTGAAAAGGGCCCAGTTCAGCATAATGTCAGTGCAGTATGCACTGGCGCTGGTTTTCAACTGGGTCCTTTATCTGACAAGTGAATGTCAAACACTAACGATTTTTATAATGCATATTAATATAAAATATAAAGGAAATAATAAAAAATGGGGCAAGGCTGTGTTAATCCGTTGCCTTTGCACCGAGACTAGATAATTAATAATAAAAAAAAATATATATATTCAAGGTCACAAGCATACAAGCATAGATTCTAATAAAAGAGGTTATCGCTACAAACAAACACAAAAACAAAGCTTAATTTGAGCAAAGCAATTAAAATACAGTATTATCCCGTATAGTAAACACCACTCAGATGAAATGGAACCAATCACACAGCACAAGTACGTTAAGTACAATAAATGTGCAAGCTTTCAATATTAAAGGATAAGCATTGTGTAGTATTGCGTACCTATCTCTTTATTTATATAAGTGTGTGTTAAACCATGTGTGTATATGTAAATATAAGATAATAAGTTATGGTACATAAAATATATATAAATATGATAAATATTTGTTTTCTATGATAGTACATATTTTGTGAAATTTAGGTGTAGGCCTGAAAGGCAATAAATATATAAATATATATATTTATTGCCTTTCAGGTCCTGATCTGTTATTGAAGTAATTGATTCTGGGCCTACATCACCAACTAAGCAGCAAGAATAGCGCCAAATATAGATGTCACACTAACACGGACTCACTAGCAAGCTGTGTTCTGTTTTCATTTTTTGTCTATTTTATTATTATTTGATTATTTAGATTGTAAATTAATGTTTTTATTTTTATAATATACCAACACATTATTTATTTATTATGTTAGCAATAAATTAAGTTCACATAGTTATTTATATGTATGACATATCCATATTTATATATCCCAATTGTTGCTGTGCATTTGTGAGAAATTGACGGATTATTGATTAATAAGCCTCTTCTTGTATGATTGTGTATACTGTTGAATCTCTTCCCTTATGGTTCTTATTTGCAGATTATCATGTAGCTCGTTATTAGTGACAAACCATGGGGCATCTGACATGGTTCTTAAGACAATGTTTTGAAATCGTTGCAGTATGTTGATATTTGAGTCACTAGCACTTCCCCATAGCTGAATGCCATACGTCCAACATGGCTTCAGAATGCTTTTGTAAAAATTTATTAAGTATATAAATATTTATTAAGTGAGGACCGATATAAATATTTATTAAGTGTAATATATTGTTGTCCTTTTTATGTTAAAACTGTGGAAAATAAGCGTAAAGCCCGCCTGATGGTATGCGGTCACCATAGCATTGACGGTTGCGATACCAAAAATATCACCCACGCCACGCTAACCTTTTTTTCCGATGACGGGGAGAAAAAATGTATTATAACCACGACAATAACCAACGCCACGTTGGTTTGCTGTCAACAAACCCTCGCGACGCAGGTAATTGCGTGGTGCATTCGGCAAGCGGCGAGCAGTCCGAGGGCCGCTAGTCGGTGCGGGTATACTTTGACGTGCACTCACGCAAGCGTGGCATACGTCAAACTACCCCGCCTCCGACCGGCAGCCCGGTCCGCACCCGCTTTAGCCGATCCTGGACTTCTCCGTGCACAGCGTCACCTGACTAGTCTCAGGGACCGCAGTCCGAGCGGCTAGCCAGCCGACCAGCTCCCGTACCTACCAGGTAAACCAACTCCCCGATCTACCCCTCACCCTCCAGGCGTAACTGCGGGGTCCAGTTATGAGTCGTCGCTTGTTACTCCTGGGCGCCGCGCTACCCTGACTCAATCGGTCCCCCTATCCCGTAGAGCCCTGAAACCTTACTCACGGACCGAAACATCATCAAAATATAGAAATACTAGATGACCCAGCGTACCGTCATAAAAATAGGGGCAGGTGGTAGAGAAAATTTAGGGTTGTATGTATTTTTAATACCACATTATAAAAAAAAATATTGTCCAAAAAAATTTTAAGAGGTGTGTAACGTAGTGTTCTATCTATTTCCTTTGATAACATTCCTCCTAACCCATATTAGAACACTACGTTACAGTACCCAATAGTTTGAATTGGCGCGAAGGCGCATTGTAGGTTTCAGAACACTACGTTACAGGTGGGCACCCATTATCACTTAAGGATATGAAAAATAGATAGTAGCCGATTATCAGACCCACAGAATATGCATATAAAATTCCATAAGAATCGGTCAGGCCGTTTCGGAGGAGTATGGTAACTAACATTGTGACACGAGAATTTTATATATAAGATTTTACTCTGATCTTCTTTATGTAAGGGAGTAAACTTCCTTAGGCGTGCGCTCCAATTCAAGCGGAAAATTCCGCGATGCCCCACTCTTGAACTTACACTTAGAAATGTCACCCACCTATTTTAACCACAGGCGACAGAGCGGCGACAGCGTTCAACATTACCACAACCCAGCGCCACCCTCGCAACATGTTGCCGCAACATCACCAGACAATGTTGCTTGGCGCCGCACGACCTGCAACAAGAACAACGAAAACATTTTAATTATTATATTTAATTACTTAACACTTTTTTTATAGTTAGGTTAGGTTAGATGACGAGAAATGACTCCACCCCACCTGATGTTAAGTGACGGTGAAGCCTGAAGATAGCTGATACAGTAGTTCTACCTGCCACACCAGCCATCCTCACCCTGCCGGCCTGCATGTTGCTTCTTCACGCCTCTTTTAATAATTTTCATAATTTTGCAAAGTCACTTCGCCACAGAAGTTGTGTTTATAAGATTTCTTAAGACACGAAATGCAATGAAATTACAGTTTATACAAATTGACTTATTGAAAGTTTAAAAAAAAAACAGGAAATCTTTCAGCTGATGAGAACAATGGGCGTAAGATATATATATTCTACTCCTACCTACTTTTCATATGAAAAACAGTAGCGGCGTTAGGGTAGGACGCGGTTGGGCGACCGCCCAGGGCTTATATATTTATACGTAAACTAGCAAACCAGTGAACCAAATGTTCACCAAAAAAAAAATGTATTTAATTAATTGAGAACTTCGGAGATTTTGTGTGGTTTCGTTTGAAATAGAAATCACGTGATTTCTCGAAAACCGGAAGTGCTACGTTACTCACATCCGGTTTGTAGTCTTATCAGACTATTCTTAACTTATAAGTTAAACATTCTCTATACCTATCTCTTACGGTTTGGCCGCTGAAACAGCACCACGGACGGACGGACGGACTTGTCTATTAGATAAGAGATTCCCAAAATTTAGGGGAAAATCATTATGTTGGTAACACTAAAATGGTTCGCACCGTTCTATCCGCAACGCGGGAATCCCCGACCATAGAGAAACACACATTATTCATTATGGGTGTATTCCGAAATATAAACCAGCGGTAATGACGTCATGATTTCGACGCCATATTGCTGTCAATGGGTGTATTCCGAATCAAATACCAGTACGCTGGCCAGTGGTAATGACGTCATGATTTCGACGCCATATTGACAACACTACTACTACACCAGTGCAATATGGCGTCGAAATCATGACGTCATTACCACTGGCCAGCGTACTGGTTTATATTTTGGAATACACCCAATATGGCGTCGAAATCATGACGTCATTACCACTGACCAGCGTACTGGTGTTTGATTCGGAATACACCCATTATCGGTGCACGCAATTAAAAGAGTTATTCAAATTATTTTAAATTAAACCAAATACAGTAATCTCTACGCTACGTTCTCGCTACGTTTCGATGCTAATGTTTGACGTTTTTAACGTTCGACGTCCCGTCTTTCGAATGATATTAGTTTTATCGAAATAGTTGAAATGGGGTAACTAATGAAAATAGGGTACTTCCCGTTGACCTAGAACTATGGAAATTGGCAAGTAACATCGTTATAGTCACAAGTACAGGAATAAATCTGAAAATTGCACATTTGTGATAAAATCTTTAAAAAAAGGACTCTCGATTGAGCTTGATATTAAGGTTTTTAATATGGTACGGATGTATTCTTTCGAATGATATTTTTTATATCATATGTTAAAGTTAGAAAGGAGATTATTTTACTTATAAAACTACAAACAATAGGCATTCTGTTAAAAAAAAAATATCGAAGAAAAATCGACCAAAAAAAAGTTATACTTTTTCAAAGTTGTGTCTCAAAAAAATAACGAAAAGAAAATTTAACTCGAAAACTACGAAAACTCGTAGAATATACATGGGGGTTAAATTGATAGCTATGGTACTCCTCTATCACCTCGCACTAGCTTGACACCCTAAAAGAAACACTCTGTATATGAATATTTGCTTACCTCGATGACATAATCATTATCACCTGCATATGACGAAAGTACTTTAAAAAAAATTGTTTGTTGGTCGAAGGGTCGAATCGAGCGTGAATCCAATTCGTGATTGGCCAATTTTTTCGAATGGGTTTGCAGTTAGAAGGCGCGAGAAAAACAAGGGGGGGGCGTTGAAGAAGTTGATCGCTTTAGCGACCAACTTCATGCGTTACTTTTGTGTTTACCGCACATTAAGAAAATCTACCAGCAAAATAGAAATAGAATCTCTATTTAGTGGGTGCTAACGACTGCATTGTGAAGGCCTATCAAAAGTATTTATTAATCTGGAACAACGGAACCAAAGCGCGATTCAGGAGACTACAGCGCCATCTCTTGACCATTGGTGTAGTAGAACCAAAAACCACATCTTTATTTTTTGTAATAAAGTAACAGTTCATATTTATAATATTTATCCATAGATATTCATATTTATAATATTTATCCACATGTTTCTAGTTTGTTTATTCGGAATACGTGTTTGAGTTTCATACAAGTGCAAATCACATATGTTCTAATAAATTATATTCAGTAGCGATTTTAATGAATATTTTGATTATTTATTTATTTTTTCAAATTAAAACTGAACTTTATTGACTGTGTCCTTTTCCAGACTTTTTATTAATTTATTGTAATTAATTATTTGCATGCAATTAAAAACTAATTTTAAACGATGCCAAAGAAGGATAACTTCTCACGCGCCTACATAAGTACACGCACCCATTTTTTTGTTTGTTCATGCAGCTGTCAGCATGAAATCTTTTTACCCGACTGCGAAATGCAAGAGCGCGAAGCGCGACGCGCTGACAGGGTTAGTTAGTTAACAGTCTATATATTATGTATGTATGTTCCTTTGTGGCACACTAGAGATCAAACGCGTTGACCGATTTTGATGATTTATACATCAATCGATTCGTCTTAATCATAAGAGTGTTACTAAAGATATGGTAATCAAAATTCAATATGGGGACAATTAGGCGCCATATTGTGACGAAGTAAAAAAATAAGTTAAGCCTGGTCCGCGTGGAATTTTTTCTAGTTATATTTTCTTTAGATTTAAACATCAAGCAGTTACATGCTTTAAAAATAATAAAAAATTATAAAAAAATAAGTTGTCGAAATATGTCGAGTGGAGTATATTTGTCTAGATAATCGAAAATCATGTTTTAGCTCTTTACACCATTTTTCATTTTATATGACTGTTTAGGATCTACAACGCTTTAAAGTTGTATATTAACCACTTGCGCTTTTAATTTCCATTTTACGTTTGTATGTATCTTTGTTACTCTTTCACCTAAAAAATACTGAATGGATTTTAATGAAACTTACAATAATATAGCTCATACATGATATTTAAATATAGATAGATAGATAATAGTTTATGTAGTCATTGAGTGAATTGGCCAAAATATAGCTTGTCGTGTGCATAATGCTAAGCTAGTGTGCAAGTAAGCTAGCTGTGTAGTGTTGGTGTTTGTGGCCTGTGTGGTAATAGTATGAATACTTTTTCAAATATTAAACATTTGAAAGAAGAATTTGCAATTATAGTTATGTTTTTAATTTATTTCTTTAAGCATTTTACTGCTAGATCTTTAAATCTAAAGAAAAGTTTTACTAGAAAAAAGAACTATTTACTTTTTTCTAATTTTCTAAATTAATTTTTTGCTAATTCTTCTTTGTTTAATACTTGAAAAATTATTCATTTGACATTGTGGGTTACCTACAATGCGAAGAGATGGCGCTGCCTTGCAGCTTAAGGCTAGGAAAATTTCGACGCGGCCATTAGGGCCGTGGTAGCATAATTGATCAGTGCATTCACCCGGATTGCGAAAGGTGCGGGTTCCAATCCCGTCCGCTGCCTGGTCCGAGTGGATTTTTTTCTAGTAAAATTTTTCTTTGGATTTAAAAATATTACTATAAAAAATTCCACGCGGAGCAGGCAGCAGACGGGACTCGAACCCGCATCCTTCGCTATCCGGGCAAATGCATAAATTTAAAAATTATGACTATTCTTTAATTTAATTACTATTTCATCTTTCAAATGTTTAATACTTGTAAAGGTATTCGTTTGACATTGTAGGTTACCTACAATGTGTTGCGGCGACATCTATATGCCCCACATATATACAACGGATGGAGGAAATCATTACTCACCATCCTCAAGAGATGGCGTTACCTGCACTGCGATCAATATTAGTATGGAAGCCTACATCGCGCAAATGAAATTCGAAGGCTATCTCTTTATATATGCGATGCCCTACCAACATCAGTCGGGCCGCGGCCCCCGAGCTACTATCACCCAGCTCGGAGGAAAATCTTCCCCTTTGGCCTTCCTACGAAGAGATTGCGCTGCCTTGCAGCTTAAGAAAGGCTAGAAAGAATTTGACACGGCTAACAGGGCCGCGGTAGCATAATGGTCAGTGCTTTAGATTATCTAAGTCTATAGGCTGTCTTTGGTACCTTACCATCAGGCGCGCCATATACTTACTTGCCATCCGTTTAACTTAAAAAAAGTTCATTGATTTTTTCCGTAAGAAGCGACATGGGAATTCGTTCAACTTTTTATATTTGTTTTGCAGAAATGCCCTTTTAGAAAGGAGTAGATAACTTTTTTAAAAAGATGAATGTTATATATAGATATATACAGATTTACAGGAAAAGCCGGCCTAGTTATTAAAGGACTTTTTAGAATAAACCTTTTGGAAAGTTGGGTAAACAGAGTGAAAAAATACAAACATTTAAACCGTTCATTAGCCGCCATTTTATAACCAGATAGCAATTTTTCCAAGTTTAATTATTTCTTTTTATGCACTGGCTTCCCTTTTATATAAAAGCAAAAAGTCTGACCCAAGGGACGAAAATAAGTAATACAAGACCAAATTTTTGGATAACGGTTACAAATACAAGACCAAATTTTTAGTAAACGGTTACAAATACAACGCCATTTTTTTTGTAAAAGGTTAACTTTTCGATAGTAGGTCATAGAATCAAATCTATCAGTAATGAACTAAATAATAAGGAGAGCGCGTTCGGCTGCGAAGTTGAGCAACTTTCACAATGGTCGGTCATTGGATGGGTGACCAAAAATTTACTATCTCTTACTCCTTCCTGCTTCGGAAGGCACGTTAAGCCGTTAGTCCCGGCTGCATCTGCAGTCGTTAGCACTCGCCAATCCGCACTGGACCCGCGTGGTGGGTCACAGCTCAATCTCCCTATTCCATCCAGAGTGAAGGCCTGTGCCCCAGCAGTAAGGACATAATAGGCTGATGATGATGACCATAAATGACATGACCAAAGAAGGAACACCAATAAAATATAAGAAAATAATGAAGATGTTTTTAACAAAAAGTTATTTTATCGGTTCCTTGTCGGCGTGTCGTCGGTTATTGTAGGAAAAAGAATTAAGGAAAAGTCAACTATAAGACGGAAATTAATTTTATCCGGCCGGCAACATCCGCAGGGATGCTACGGCATGGTTTTACTAGACCGATTGTCGAATCGTCAGCTTTAACACATGTAAACTCAACAAATAATCCGAATTTTGAAGTGAAATCTTCTTGAGCGGCGTTGTATACGTTTTAGTAATGGGTAAAAAATATTAAACTTGCGTCAGGACACGTGACCTGATCGAAAATTCGCAAGACGAAAACTTATTTAGCGGCGTTGTACACTTTTTTTTGTAATGGGTAAAAAATGTTAAACTCGCGTCAGGACACGTGGCCTGATCGAAAATTCGTAAGACGGATGGAGAGTAGACAGCCGGCGGTCATTGGCTTTCCTATTCTTATTTAAATCGCATAGTATAAAACTTCTTTACATTTGACGTTAGGGTACTGTAAGTACCCCAAGCACGCACTTTGACAGATCCGTATTCGTATCGCCATCGTGAAACTTTGCATGGAAAGTAAGCAGCCCCCTACCGGACGTAAGAACGGGCTCATTTCGACATGAGTGTATATAAAATACTAGCGGCCCGCCCTCGCTTCGCTTCGGTGTAGAGCTGAAGTGAAGACTACAGTTTTAGTTTTCAGGCTTGTATTATACACAATGACATTCATCTATGATTCTTCTTATACCTGCATGCAAAGTCTCAGCCCGATCGGTTTAAAATTGACAAAGTTTCATACAAACTTTCATTCCCTATTTTATCCCCTTGGGGGTAGAATTGATCAAAATCCTTTCTTAGCGGATGCCTACGTCATAACATCTACCTGCATGCCTTCAGCCCGATCCGTCCAGTGGTTTGGGCTGTGCGTTGATAGATCACTATGTCAGTCAGTCACCTTTGAGTTTCATATATAAAGATTATTTCATTATAATATAGAATTTAAAAAAGGAACAATTATAAAAAAAATATTCAGATTCAGAAACGATCCGGCACACATTCAATAAATTGTAGCAACTCATTAGAATTCAACGGAAAATTCATTTGATTTTGAACATTTCCCCGGGCCAGCAGGGGTGATTTAATAAAAAAGTTTGGTCAAAATTACATCTCAATCTGGAGATTTATTTGCATGTTCCCTCTCAGTGGATTTAGTAGGATTGTATTGAAGTCCGATTCGTTTCAAAGCCAAATTAAGAATATCTGAATATAGAAACATAAAAGTTTTTTTTTTTCTCGACTTTTTTATCAAAGGAAGCTGTATTCACAGCACAATTTCATTATTGGGATAACAGATATTCCAATTAGAATTTAGCACCCGCCTGGGAAAGTTTCCTGAGACCATTATTTACGACTGAACTCAGAAGCGTCAATAGTAAGCTAACAAAAACTTAGTACACAGAAGAAAATCGTTCTAATAAATATCAAAAGCGATAAAAGTATTTGTTTTGATAAAAAATAATTTGTAAATACGAAATGTGCATTTTGGAAATGGACATCAAATAAGTAATATTTTATTTTAGATTCACTATTTTAGCAATAACGGCTTGTACATTAAAAATAGATATATTGTGTCTTTTTTGTAGAACGACTTAAGAGATACACTTTCACACTACATTATATTCATGTAACTTTTATTGTTTTTGCAGTGCAGGCCAAAATGGCGCGCAGATGGGAGATTTTTTTCCGTCTTACGTGACACTTATTGTTATATTTTGGCCAATTCACTCAATGACTACATAAACTATTATCTATATGTTATTATCATGTATGAGCTATATTATTGTAAAGTTTCATTAAAATCCATTTAGTATTTTCTAGGTGAAAGAGTAACAAAGATCCATACAAACGTAAAATGGAAATTAAAAGCGCAAGTGGTTAATAAACAACTTAAAATCGTTCTAGATCCTAAACAGTCATATAAAATTAAAAATGGTGTAAAGAGCCTAAACATGATTTTCGATTATCTAGACAATGATACCCCACTCGACATATTTCGACAACTTATTTTTTTTTACTTCGTCACAATATGGCGCCTAATTGTCCTCATATTGAATCTTGATTACAATCATATCTTTAGTAGCACTCCTATGATTAAGACGAATCGATTGATGTATAAATTATCAAAATCGGTCCACGCGTTTATATTTTTGTAACTTAAACAGTGTTTATCGCATTTTTAGTAGCTATGGCAACACCCAAAGTTGTAGGTATCGTAGTCAAAATGGCGAATGTGGCGGGAGAATTTTATTATTTTCCCGCTTTTTTCCAAACAAACACAGACTATTAAATAAAATGAGGCAAGGCGGCGCGCAATGTATACCGATTACCAAACTTTATGAAACTTTTTCTTTTAAATAACAATATTCTTGCTTGTTTCATCACTTAAATAGCGTAATTAGATCACAACATGACGAGCCCATTAATGTCCACACTGCCGGGGCACAGACCTTCCTTATGGATGAAATAGGGAGATTGGGCCATGACCCACCACGCGGGCCCAGTGCGGATTGGTCGATGCTAACGACTGCAGATGCAGCCGGGACCAACGGCTTAACTTGCCTTCCGAAGCACGGAGGAGCTCGAAATAGTAAATTTTTGGTCACCCATCCAATGACCGACCACTGCGAAAGTTGCTTAACTTCAACGATCGCAGCCGAACGCGCTAACCACTTGCGCCATTGAACTCCTCGTAAATACACAATAATATATGTTTTAGTGTGGTCCAATTTTAAAACGTGTTATGTTGTACGCCTGTTTTTCGTTACATTCGCTTCGCTTTGTTTATTTTCAATAAAATATATCATGATTATTTGAGGACCTCCGTGGCCGAGTGGTTTGTACTCCGGGTTTCAAGGTGTCGCCTTCTCGAGAGGTCCCGGTTATGAATCTCGGTGGGGGCAGATGTTTATGTGATGAATACGAGCATTTGCACTCCAGTCATGGATGTTTAATATGTATTTCTAAATAAACATACTTATATATGTATCAGTATGTATTCTTTCAGTTACCCCAGTATCCCATAACACAAGCCTACAATGCTTACTTTGGAGCTAGGCTAATTGGTGTGAGTGTTGGAATAATTTATATATTTTATCAAATACATTTCTAGAAGAAGTCCAAATATAACTTAATCTTTTTAACGCTCAAAGTAGGAACCTGGAAAAAAAAATGCGGCAAGATGTAATAAAAGTTTCACTTAAAAAATCTGTTACCCCAAATCCATTAACGAGTTGTCCGCAAAAAAGGTTCAACAATAGTGCGACCCTTCCCGCGGAAAAACGTTGCGAGTATTTTGTCACCAGTGTTGCCAACACGGAGTTTTTATTTTTGAAGTTATACTTCTTTAGGCGCGTTATGAAAAAATGATGAGAGTGAAATTTTAAGATGCGCGCGCATCACTGTAACACAAAAGTAACAGCATGAAGTTGGTCGCTAAAGCGACCGCTTACCGCACATTAAGAAAATCTACCAACAAAATAGAAATAGAATCTCTACTTTGTGGGTGCTAACGACTGCATTGTGAAGGCCTGTCAAAAGTATTTATTAATCTGGAACAACGGAACCAAAGCGCGATTCAGGAGACTACAGCGCCATCTCTTGACCATTGGTGTAGTAGAACCAAAAACCACATCTTTATTTTTTGTAATAAAGTAACAAAAAGTATTTATTAATCTGGAACAACGGAACCAAAGCGCGATTCAGGAGACTACAGCGCCATCTCTTGACCATTGGTGTAGTAGAACCAAAAACCACATCTTTATTTTTTGTAATAAAGTAACAGTTATAGGTATTCATATTTATAATATTTATCCACATGTTTCTAGTTTGTATATTCGGAATACGCGTTTGAGTTTCATACAAGTGCAAATCACATTATGTTCTAATAAATTATATTCAGTAGCGATTTTAATTGAATATTTTGATTATTTATTTATTTTTTCAAATTAAAACTGAACTTTATTGACTGTGTCCTTTTCCAGACTTTTTATTAATTTATTGTAATTAATTATTTGCATGCAATTAAAAACTAATTTTAAACGATGCTAAAGAAGGATAACTTCTCACGCGCCTACATAAGTACACGCACCCATTTTTTTTTATTATTATTATAATGGCTCGCACTGGCTTGCCTGGACCATTTTATAATAAAAAAAGAAAATTGTAAGAGAACTGCAACCATAGCTGTACTGGATACTACGGTAACTGATCACTCAATGATTGTCTTAAAATTATCCACCACGAAATCTATGTTTCCTAATGCAAATAAGAAGGTTAAAACATTTATAAATTACGAAAAAGCAGTGGAACATCTTGAAACAGAGAAATTAAATGAATTATTAGCTGTTACCGATCCAAATCTAATAACACAAATGCTGATAACAATTTTACAAAAAAGCATCGCTATAAATACATTAATAATGATCGTTCCTAGAAGAGAGCGGACAGTTAAGCCATGGATGACTGTGGGTGTATTGCGTTGCATTAGGAACAGAAATGATATGCAAAAGAAATTGAAATCAGATCCAGGTAATATAACATTAAAGTTAACATACAAGCGATATAGAAATTTTTGCAATAACATAATTAAAAACTTAAAACGTAGCTATGATAAGCAACAACTAGAAAGTGCCGTTAAAAATCCCAAAAAGCTATGGAGCACAATAAATAGTATAACGCAACGAAAGCCCCCCAAATCGCGAAACCAAGAGCTACTCGAAATAGCAAACTCACCTCAAGAATCAGTAAACCGAGTCAATGAGTATTTTGCTACTATTGGACAACAATTGGCTAAAAATATACCAGCTAGCTTTACCAAAACACCAATACTTGAAAAATCTAAAGTGAATTTGGAATCTTCATTTGCACTCATAAATGTTGATTTTGAGGAGGTTCGATCCGTGCTTATGAATTTAAAGTCCGAAAGTGCTCCTGGGTGGGATAAAATACCTACAAACTTCCTAAAGCTAGCATGCAATGAGGTAGTGCCTGTTTTAGTACACCTGACTAACCAGTGTTTTGAACAGGGAATCTTCCCGGAGGCCTTGAAGCAAACAATTATCACTCCAGTATATAAAAGTGGTAAAAAAACAGATCCATCGAACTTTAGGCCCATATCAGTAATATCGGTGTTAGCAAAGATTTTAGAAAAGTTAATAAACGTCCGCCTAGAAAATTTCTTTGCTAAATATAATGTCCTTTCTCCATCCCAATATGGCTTTCGTAAGGGCCTTTCCACTGAGGATGCGGTCTTGGCTTTGACGTCTTCTATTGTGGAAAATGTTGACAATGGTAAAAAGTGATTAGCGGTTTTCCTAGACTTAAAAAAAGCTTTTGACACGGTGTCAATACCAATTTTGATAGATAGTCTTCAAAAAGCAGGCATTAGAGGAACACCGCTAAAACTACTGGAAAGTTACCTTACTCACCGTATTTCGCGAGTTCGTGTGGGGTTAACATTAAGCTCTGGGTGCACTGTTAATTACGGCGTACCGCAGGGCAGCGTGCTAGGTCCCACTTTATTCCTCGTGTACATAAATAATCTGTGTAATATGCGAATTGAGGGAGGTTGTATTTTTTCGTACGCTGATGATACTGCCATTGTATTTTCAGCTAAAGAATGGGCACAACTAAAAATACAGACGGAAAAAGGGTTAGAAAAGATTGCTACTTGGTTGAATGACCACCTGTTATCACTAAATATACAAAAAAGTAACTTCATTTGTTTCACCAAGTATAATAATAGTCAACCGTCGCCAAACTTTAAATTAGTTATCCACAAGTGTGATAGGCATCATGTGGATACCTGTTCATGTGTTGAATTAAAAAAAGTTGCTAATACAAAGTACTTAGGTATTGTGCTCGATCAGCGTTTGTCATGGCATAGTCATATTGAACCGAACAAGAAAGCTCATCTGGACATTTAAGACGTTACGCCACGTGGCCTCTGAGCATCTGTTGCGACTAACGTACATTTCTCTCGCTCAATCAGTTATAACTTACTGTTTGACTGTATGGGGTGGAGCAAATAAAACAAATTTTCTTTACGTGGAAAGAACTCAGAGAGCTTTATTGAAAGTGATGTATTTCAAGCCCCGTGATTTCTCAACAGAAATACTTTACAATTTTACTGGACTACTATCGGTGAGAAAGCTATATGTCTTGAACACAGTACTAAGAATACACAAATCCCTCTCATACAAAACAAGTTCTAGCAAAACCAGAAAGAAACACAATATTGTTACACACACTCAGGTCAAATCAATTTTTGCACAAAGGCAATTTGCATGGAGATCTACTTTATTATATAATAAAATTAATAAAGAACTCAATACTTACCCTCTAACTTACAAAAGGTGCAAAACTACGTTAACAGAATGGCTAAAAACTAAAAGTTATACAGAAGTTGAATTATTTATTTAGTGGGGTTATAGGTATGTAAAATGTAAACTCTCGATACGAAATGTCGTGGGGTATAAAATACAGTAGTAACTCGTTAAGTCCTCTCTACACACATAGGTACTACGACACAATATACATGTATACACGCACACTAATACACACACACACACACACACACGCACATTCACAACACACGTTCGCAGCCTAATATTACCCAAACGAAATTTTTAAACTGTTAAATATATAACAAAAAAAAAAATGTTTATACCCTCAAAAAAAAAACCGGAGAATGTAATCTTTGTTAGTTTATGTTATTATTTTGAAAAAAAAAAAAAACTTTAACTATATATTAATGTAATCCATTATTATTATAAATTTAAATGGCGGATTGTTAATTGGCCTATTGTAACCAAGCTATGGAAGAGCGGTGCATCCTAACACAAGCAATTTTACTGCTTAAAAGGATGTACCATACTCATATATTGTAGTAGGCTAAGTTATTGAAATAAACTAATTTTGTATTTTGTATTTTTGTACCTTAGAGTGGCGCAACTATTTTCAGCGGGATAATCAAAATTAAGTATTTCTCCAAAACCGAAAATTGATTCTGGGACAAATTTCGCTGAAGGATCATTGGCCCTTTTTAGTGTCGCCGCACACGGGCCACCGACCACAACCACAAAGCGACCGGCATATTTCTTGTAGTTTTCATACATTTTATATTGACTCGCCACACACGGTACGTCGGTGGCCGCCACACGCTACAAATCGTTGTTGCTCGTTTCTTGTGGCCCGCACCGGCCACTTAATGCGCCGATACAAAACGCCGCCACACGTCACTCGCAAGATTCCTCACCCCTCTCTCCCTTATCTTAGTCTAGCTTCTCGTGGCGGCGTTTGTGGCTGTGGCGTGTGGCCCGTGTGCGGCGACACTAATAAGCGCTCAAATTTCAATATTACCTGTCAATCGCCTCGGTGTACTATGTAAAAACAATTCAAAGTGTCAAGCTAGAAGCGGCTACTAAAATGGCTGAAGCGCGCGACAGCCGACTAAAGTAAGGGAGAGAGGGGTGGGGAATCGCGCGAGTGACGTGTGGCGGCGTTATGTATCGGCGCATTAAGTGGCCGGTGCGGGACACAAGAAGCGAGCAACGACGATTTGTAGCGTGTGGCGGCCACCGGCGTACCGTGTGTAGCGAGTCCATATCAAATGTATGAAAACTACAAGAAATATGCCGGTGGCGGCGTTTTGTGGTTGTGGTCGGTGGCCCGTTTGCGGCGACACAAAGATGCCGAAAACTTAAAATCACACGGAACAAAATGTTCCGACAATGGAAAAAACAAAATGAACCGAATTAAAAAGAGATATAGGCGATGGACCATTCAGTTTGCTATTAGATGAGACTGATATCACTATTACTAAACTGCTCGGTTAGTAGTGAAGTATTACAGCAAAAAATGATTTGAAATAGTATCGACCTTAGCCAAAATAAATAAAAGTGATCCCGAATCCATTACAAACGTTGTTCACATTGATTTTTAATAAATAGTACAAAAAGTTATTTAGCTTTTTTTCTAAAAAAATCTAGCTCTCTTTTAGCTTTTTGAAGTGAAAACTTCTTTAGCGGCGTTGTACACTTTTTTGTATGGGTAAAAAATGTTAAACTCGCGTCAGGACAGGTGGCGTAAGACGAAAACAATAAAATTGGAAAGGTTGTTGACTTTCAATATTTTGGACGAAACATGTCTCTATCTAGGACGTCGACTTGGCAGCATTATTGCGAAGAAAATGCATTTTTTTTACAATAGATGTCGCTAAGTGCGCTTAAACGTGATTCATGTAAGTTGATTTTTCAGAGAGATAAACTTTTTTAATGTAATATAAATTGTCATGTTTGTGTACGATAGCGCAATAAACAAATATTGTGTTCTACCACATACATGATAGTACTTTTATACTGCTAATTAAAGCAATTAGTGCAAAATTATTCCCTAACCATTCCAAACTATCAAAAATGCACCACGTTAATATTCAAGTTTTCACTTCTGCCGGCACTCCCGGAGTGCAACCCGTCGTTTTTTTAGATATGATCTAGCTCCTTTTAAAAATCCGAGTTGGCAACACTGTCACAGCTCCAAATACTTACTTACTTGTCACCGCGAACAAACAGTCGTCGCGTACCGTTTCGTCCACGTTTTATTTTTCATTAATAACACTCCGTCACAGCTGTTCGATTCGCTATATTCATTAATCTTTTTCACGCTTCAGACGAAATCTGTTTTCTGTTTTTTTCTCGGACATTTAGCGGTACATTGAAAGAGGTGTGAGTTGTAAACAGAAATATTGAATTGAATTGAATTGAATCTCTTATCTATTAGACAAGTCCGTCCTTCCGTCTGTCTGTGGTGCTGTTTCAGCGGCCAAACCGTAAGAGATATATAAAAAGAATGTTTAATTTAAAAGTTAAGAATAGTCTGATAAGACTACAAACCGAATTTGAGTAACGTAGCACTTCCAGTTTTCGAGAAGTCACGTAATTTCTATTTCAAACGAAACCACACAAAATCTCCGAAGTTCTCAATTAATTAAATACTTTTTTCTTTTTTTAAAATCAGGTTTTGGTGAACATTTGGTTCACTGGTTTGCTAGTTTTATTTAATCACCAAAAATAGAGTACAATAAGTTCTTAAATATAATATAACACAGTTCATGCATGCTGCAATATAATTAAATGGTAATTAATACAATATTTGGATCGAGTTTTAAAATTAGATAGGTACCATTTTTACTTTATTAATTTACGTATATGAATTAAAACCGGTCAGATGAAAAGATCAATAAACAAACATTATATACGAAAAATGATAATATATATTATTCATAAGTCAAATAAAGATATAAATCAATTAGTATGAATGTCAAAGAATGTCAATTAAATTAAATCACCAATTTTAGTTTCAAGGTATTCCTTGACTGAGTAAAAGCATTTACTTAATCGGAATTTAAACAATTTCCTTTTGAATGTTCGTAGTGTTTCGTTAAAGTGAAACTGAGGAACTCGATGGTGATGAAGTTAAGCAACTTTCGCAGTGGTCGGTCATTGGATGGGTGACCAAAAATTTTCTATATCGAGTTCCTCCGTGCTTCGGAAGGCACGTGAAGCCGTTGGTCCCTGCTGCATTTGCAGTCGTTAGCCCCCGCCAATCTGCACTGGGCCCACGTGGTGGGTCATGGCCCAATCTCCCTATTCCATTCACAGGGAAGGCCTGTGCTCTAGCAGTGGGGACATTAATCAAAACAAATGGAAAAATCCTATGGAAAAGCTTTGTGTAATTTTTCATATCATCATCATGAACAGCCTATCCTAGTCCACTGCTGGACATAGGCCTCTCCAATTGCACGCCACTCAGATCGATCTTGGGCTACTCGCATTCAGCTCCTGCCAGCCACCTTGCGCAAATCGTCACTCCATCGTGCCTGAGGACATCCTACACTACGTTTGCCTAGACGCGGTCTCCACTCCAGAACTCGTCTACCCCAACGCTTATTTATTTTTTTATTTAATTTAATATATTTAATCAGAAATACATTTTGTGCCCAAATAGCAAACACAAAATAACAAATTCTTTACAGTTCTTCGGGCCTCTCACAGCTAACGAATTCTATAATCATATCCCATTCGAGTGGTCAGGTCAAGGTCAGTGCATTCGCCCGGATAACGAAGGGTGCGGGTTCGAGTCACGTCTGCTGCCTGGTCCGCGTGGATTTTTCTCTAGTAAAATTCTCTTTTCATTTAAACATCTAGCAATTAAATGCTTAAAATTCAAATGTAGCTCATTTCCCATTGCTTAACGGGCACCATTATAAAAAACCGGCTAAGTGCGGCATATATAGTATATTTATATGTGTATATTATTTTCATTAATTTGTTAATTTACCCTTTCATACAGTATCAATCTTTTTTAAGTTATGTACATAAACTCTTTTTGCGTCTGGTTAGACTATCGAACTTAAGGAGTAAACTCCAGTCGTGCGTCGGAGCTGACACACACATTTTTTTAACGATTTATAACGCATTAAAAAAAAACTACTTACTAGATCTCGTTCAAACCAATTTTTTGGTGGAAGTTTGCATAATAATGAACATCGTATATTTTTTTTAGTTTTATCATTCTTTTATTTTACGTTAAAGAAATTAAACTCTTATCAGAAGTTACAGGGCACACATTTTACCACTTTGGAATTGTCTCTCGCGCAAACTATTCAGTTTAGAAAATAATGATATTAGAAACCTCAATAACATTTTGGACGACCTATCCATAGACATACACGTATGGAATTGTTGAAAAAAAATTTTGAGTTTCAGTTCTTAAGTAGGATTTATTAAGTAGTAGTTCTAACCCCCAAAGTGTATTGTTTTTTTTCACAATTTTTACGTGAAAATCTTAATGCGGTTCACGGAATACATATCTACTTACCAAGTTTCAACAGTATAGTTCTGATAGTTTCGGAAAAAAGAGGCTGTGACATACGGACGGACAGACAGACACGTCGAATTCATAAGTGTTCCGTTTTTTGCCATTTGGCTACGGAACCCTAAAAACTCAATGCTTTGCTGTATTACAAAAGTATTTAACGCAATAATTTCATCAGAAAATTTAACGTCATTTAAACATATCCCGTATCCATTCAAGAATCTTTTTTCTTCAGTGTACACTCTGTACACTGTACCTAAAATCCGTCAATGTGCTGCGACCAGGAGGCCAATCGCCTAACGAGATTGCTATGGCTATCGCTAAGGCTTACAATGTCATTTTTTTATTTGAAATACCTCGCGCACTTTTTTTCCTTTGCATTGGTAATAATAATATTTAAAAAAATGAGCGCAAGGTATTTGAAAACCTTCGGGGGTCAGAAATAACAAAATGAAATCGTAAGCGATAGCGATAGCCATAGCAATCCCTTTTATTCTATTTTGGGACTTTTCTTTACACTTATTGTTAGTAAATTCGTTGATTATCTATTGTTACCTATTTGACATTATGTGATAGAAGTTGACCTCAACACATGTTTGCAAGTTAGATGTCAACTTTCAATTTGACGAAACTGTATGAAATAAAACAGGGAGAAAAAAGCAGCCCTTGCTGAGTTCCTTGCCGGTTCTTCTCAGTACAAGGTCTCCCGTCGTAGTTTTGCGAACCGATGGCGTAGTTTTCGACTTGCACATGTGCTTGTGAAAGACTAAACTGTTTTTTTTTTTAATAAATTTAGGCAATTGACCCCCCGGCCCGTCACTCGACGACCTCCTTTGCCGAGTGGTTTGTACGCCGGGTTTCATGGTGTCGCCGACTCGAGAGGTCCCGGGTCCGAATCCCGGTGGGGGCAGATGTTTGTGTGATGAATACGAGCATTTGTACTCCAATCATGGATGTTTAATATGTATTTCTATATAAATATACTTATATATGTACAGTATTATGTATTCTATCCGTTACCCTAGTATCCCATAACACAAGCCTTATAGTGCTTAGCTTGGGGCTAGGCTAATTGGTGTGACTGTTGGAAATATTTATTTATTTATTTACTAATGTGCTAAGTAAGCATTTTATGCTGCACTGCGGCCCGCCATAATGTGCGCGCACCTTAAGATATCCGCAAGTGACATTGGTGTCGATTCTGGCACGATTCTCTAAATCTAAACTTAAATTTGGCAACAGTGTATCTTTGTCATTCTCTATACAGCTTGAAAAGGAGAGACTGATGTTAAATTTAGTTTTAAGTTTAAAGAATCACACCACACCAGAATCGATACCATTATTACATTATGCATAAGCTTTGCCAAATAGGCGAACCCAAATTCTTTAAGAAGGTGTACAGTCAAAGAGTGTTTAACAATAATGCCTGGCTAGACGACTAAGTAGAGGGAATCAAGGGTTGCTTTCCAATTACAGCATTATTGCGCATTATGCGGCATAATGCTTAACGTTGAGTGTTCCAACTACAGCAACGCTTCGCACAATTGAACACTCTCAAAAGTGATGCTTTCGTGTGATGCGTGCAATCGTACCAACTTAGAGACAGAAAATTAACAAGTGTTTTTTCTTTAAGTTGGCATTGATCGAAATGTTTTATTTATTTTTTAAATAATCAAAGTTCATTCAAACTGTTAAAAAATAAATATAAGTATTGATGAAGGTACAAACATTGACTTTTTTTTTCAACACTGAACTTAGCGCACTCTGCTGGTGCATTTGAAAACTAATTCACGTTCCAATTAATCATCAGCATAATTCAGCATCATTCATTGTGCGGCACTGAGTCGCATTATGCTCTGTAATTGGAAAGCAACCAAGCTTCATACTATAGCCTCCCGACACCGCGTTTGACACATGACACCACTGTTAACGTTGGGGGGACTACACAACCAAGTCTGCGGGTAATTCGATAGTGGATAGTTTGTAGGGCTTCTTACAAAACTGGAGTCAATCGAACGTAGGTATTAGCGGCGGTTTTGGGTGTGTTGTAACAGAAATTAGGTGACGATAAAGATCAGGCTGGCTAGTCTAAATCTCTAAGCTCTAAGCGATGATGTACATAATTTCAATACCAGAAATAAAGAAAGATAAACTCAAATTGCCACCGTTGAGACTCCAAAAGGTTCTTGGTTCAATTGTGGGTCAAGGTGTATGTTACTATAATAAAATACCAAAAGAAATAATAAATTTACCTTTTAATAAGTTTAAAGTGCGTATAAAAACTTGTCTCCTTATGAAAGATTACTATACAGTTAAAGATTTTATAAATGATAAGGCACCTTGGGCTTAATATAATAGACTAAGTCGTTTTACTTTATTAATTTGGTTGAAAATTGTTAGTTATACTTAACTTATTGTTAATTAATAATATTAATGTGATGAAATATGACATCAACACATGTTTTTAGTTTTTGATGTCATCTTTCAATTGACGACACTGTATGAAACAAAACAGGGAGAAAAAATATCCCTTGCTGAGTTTCTTGCCGGTTCTTCTCGGTACAAGGTCTCCCGCCGTAGATTTACGAACCGATGGCGTAGCGTTTGACTTTCACAAGAGCTTGTAACAGCCTAGACTGAATAAATGAGTTTGAGTTTGAGTTCTTAAATGACGGGTAAAAAGCGCGGTAAACGAAAATTGTGTCAAAGTAACCTTAAATTCTTTTTGAATTAATAAGTTGGTGCGGTTGAAATACATGACAAAAACTTGAAGCAAAATATATGTTGTTCTAATCTTTCATGGTCACTAACATTATAGTAATATAAGTATAAATCTAAAGAAAAGTTTACTAGATAAAAAATCAACGCGGACCAGGCAGCGGACGGGACTCGAACCCGCATCCTTCGCTATCCGGGCGAATGCGCCATTTCTTCGCATTGTAGGTAACCCACAATGTCAAATGAATACTTTTCCAAGTATTAAACATTTGAAAGAAGAAATAGCAGTTAAATGCTTAAAAAATAAATAAAATCATAACTATAATTGCTATTTCTTCTTTCAAATGTTTAATACTTGGAAAAGTATTCATTTGACATTGTGGGTTACCTACAATGCGAAGAGATGGCGCTGCCTTGCAGCTTAAGGCTAGGAAAATTTCAACGCGGCTAATAGGGCCGTGGTAGCATAATGGTCAGTGCATTCGCCCGGATAGCGAAGGATGCGGGTTCGAGTCCCGTCCGCTGCCTGGCCCGCGTGAATTTTTTTTTTCTAGTAAACTTTTCTTTAGATTTAAACATCTAGCAGTTAAATGCTTAAAAAATAAATAAAATCGCAATATAAGTTATTTACGAGATTGTTATCATGTACCATGTTTTTAGCGAGTCTCCGATATTGCGGCACTGTTGCAAGCGCCATGATCACGGAGTAACCGAAGTAATTGCGGGTAGACTGTTGTATATGCAGACCCGTGTGAAGACTACTGGGTTTTTGTAAGAAATTAATTAAAGATTTTAAATATTTTATATTATAATTTTATTATATTTGTGTGGTTTGAAAACAATGAAAAAATGCAAGTGACAATGTCAAAAAAAAGTAAATCATAACTTAAATAACAAAAAGGTTTTATGTCGTAGACATAATTGCGCCCGCGCATGAATGCATTAATAAACAAAACAACTTATATATGAAATAACAGTGACTTTTGACAGAAAACATAAGTCCATGAGGGAATGAAAATAAAACGAAATGTATAACAATTAAATGTACAAAAATACATTACATTGAGGCTTAATTTGTATTTAAATCATGCTTCATCAATTGGCAACAATACAATTTTGGTAAAGGCTCGAATGTGTATTTTTTTGTCAGGCGTCATTACCTCAACTACTCTGACTTTAGCATCTTTGCCAGAAAATATTTTTGTGATCCGACCTAAAGGCCAAAACTGAGGATGAATCATATCATCTTTCAATAGTACCATATTGCCAACTTTTAAATTTGGTTGAATCGTTTGCCATTTGGTCCGTTTATTCAAAGAGACTAGATAGTCCTTTGACCATGCCCGCCAAAAATGCTGTTTGAATTGTTCAATGGACCTCCAAAGAGTTAAATGATTATTAGGAATATGTATTAGCGATGGTTGCGGAAATGTAGTGAACGGGCAACCTATTATAAAATGAGCTGGTGTTAGCGTGCTAAAATCACTAGGATCATTAGACATAGGGCATATTGGACGCGAATTCAAAATAGATTCAATTTCAGTAGTTAACGTAACTAATTGTTCATAAGTATATATTTTTGAACCTAAAATTCGTTTGTAATGATATTTAAAGGACTTTACAGCTGCCTCCCACAATCCACCTTGGTGAGGACTATATGCTGGAATATAATGAAACTGAATGCCCTTATTTGAAGTGTAACCAGAAATAGTACTTTGAAAATCATCATTAGCGAATAAACGGTGCATCTCTTTTAATTTCTTGTCTGCGCCCTTAAAGGTTTGGGCGTTGTCGCAAAAAATATCTGAAGGAAGACCGCGTCGAGAGACAAATCGTTTAAGGGCAGATAGGAAGGAGTTAGAAGTCATGTCAGAGACCACTTCTAAATGCACTGCCTTCGAAACAAAGCAAATAAAGACCGCTACATAACCTTTGCTGATTATACTTCGTCTAACAGAAGAATTTTTGATATCAAAAGGTCCACAATAATCTATCCCTACCTTTTGAAAAATTCTTATTGCAGTAATTCTTTCTTTAGGAAGCGAACCCATAAGCTGTTTCACTGATTCTGCCTTATATCTTAAACAAGTAATACATTTATGTATAACTGATTTTATCTCCCTAACTGCATTTAATATATAGTATTTTTGTGATAGATTACTTAAGACAAGTTTTAAGCCGCCATGCAATAAAACTAAATGTTCATTCAAAATTATAAGTCGTGTAACATGACATTTCTTAGGAAGAATAATAGGAAATTTTATTGAAAATGGAAGATCTGAGTTCTGCAACCTTCCGCCAACTCTCATTATATTTTTGTCATCCAGGAAAGGGTGCAACATTTTTAAATAGCAGCTATTAACAGTTTTAAAATCAATCCCCTTTTTTATGCTTTCTATTTCCTTTGTGAAATAATGACGTTGAATGTATCGTATAATAACTTGTAGAGAATTTTGCAATTCTAATACTGTTAAAAATGATTTGTTTATAGTCTTTTTTTTACAATTATTGATAAATCTTAATATGTAAGCCATTATTCGTTGCATTTTATTAATATTAGAAAATTTTGTAAAGAATGGAAGCATGTCACTAGAAATATTATTTGAATTTTGATTTGATTGTACTATATTCAAAAACGGAAATTCTACATCTGATAATTGAAAATTATAAAAAATATCATTGTTTCTCAAATAATCGGGCCCATGCCACCACAATTTATTATATTTAAGTTCATTAGGATTGCAACCACGAGATAGAATGTCTGCAGGATTATAAGATCCTGGAGTAAATTTCCAGGACATACTCGAGGTCAACTTATTAATTTCCTTGACCCGGTTGGCCATATATGGAGGTAATTTATCTTCTATAGTGTGAATCCATCCTAGAGCTATTTTCGAATCACAAAATAAAATAATATTTTTTATGCTGCTAAAAATGGATATTACCTTTGACATAAGCTTTGATAAAAGTAATGCTCCGTTAAGTTCAAGTTTTGGAATAGTTAATTTAGAATTAATTCCTACAATACGCGATTTAGCACAAAGCAAATTAATAAAATAATCATGATCAGTCTTTACCTTTAAATATATACAACAACCATACGCCTCGGATGACGCGTCACAATAACCGATCAATTCCACTTCTTTTGTTGCCTCGTATATATGTAAATTACGAGCAATACATATATCTGTCATTAAGGATATTGAATCGTGAAAAGTCTGCCAAATGTTCTTAAGATTGGAAGGTAGTGGAGTGTCCCATTCGAGATTGTGCTGCCAAATTTTTTGCAACATTATTTTTGCATTCACTACTATGGGACCAGCAAACCCCATGGGATCGAACAATTTACTTACGGAACTCAATACAGTGCGTTTTGTAGGTACTTCCAATGTATTAATAACCTTTCCACTGATAGTAAAAAAATCATTTTTGACATCAAAGGACAAACCTAAAGTTTTTATAGTTATATCCTGATCAAGATCCCTTTGCTGAAAACCGTAATTTTCTTTGGGTATATCCTGTATAATAGACATGTCGTTAGAGCACCATTTATGTGGTTCAAAGCCTCCTTCATCTAACAACTTGAAAAGTTCCTGTTTTAACTGTATTGCGCCACTGTATGTCGAATTTCCACACAATATATCGTCAACGTAAGAACTTGTAAGTATTGCCTCACTTGCTAACTTATAATTATCTTTAAATCTAATTGCCAACTCTATCAAACATCGAGTCGCTAAAAACGCTGAACTAGTCAAACCGTATGTAATGGTTTGGAGTTGCAAACATTTTAACTTTTCATTTGGATTTTCTCGCCAAACAATATTTTGTAAAACTCGATCGTCCGCATGCACTAAAATCTGCCTATACATGTGTTTAATGTCACATATAAGAATGTATTTATGAGAACGAAAACGCAACAATATATCAAATAAAGAATTTTGAACGACAGGTCCATTACAAAGAACATTATTTAATGAAGGGCATTTACCTGACCTAGCACTTCCATCGAATACAACTCTTAACTTATTTGTCAGTCTTTGTAGGCGAAGCACTCCATGATGAGGGAGAAAATAAATAGGTCGCTTTTCAGGTAAACAATTATCCATATCAATTGTTTCAGCGTGTCCTAACGCGAGATATTCGTTTATGAAATTAATATACAATGCCTTATACAAAGGATCTTTATGAAATCTTTTCTCTAAATTATAAAATCGTTGTAAAGCAATGAGAAAAGATTTTGATAAATCGTAATTATTTAAATTACATTTTCGAGGCAATCGGACTTCGAACCTTTTATTTTGCAAAATAACCGACTCCTTAAAAACTGTTTCACTATAATCATGTTCAGGCAAAGACTCTGTAAAAATTTCAGGTACCTTTTCAGTCTCCCACAGTTTTCTAACATAGAAATCTTGATCGGTTATGTCATTTGAATGCATAGAAATAGAAAGGTTATTGGAGTGAAGTACGTTACCAGATACGATGTAACCAAAATTAGTGTTAATTAGAATTGGCTCGTTGGGATCACCCTCTATCTTCCCATCCTTCAGTATTCTGAAGAAGACATCAGCCGCCAAAAGGAGTGAAATTTCGCCTGGAACATTGTAATCATTATCAGCTAGCTTTACAAAGTTTGGAATATCGAATCTTGAGATATCAAAATTATTTTGTGGTAAATTTACTGTAATTCTGTCTATAATAGAACATTTAACATTAATATGAAAGTTTTCTGTCATCGACTGCAAATGCAAGTTAATACCTTTATTAACTTTTTTAATGTTATCACTCAACGTAGAAATACTCTTAGATAAGTCAAATGTTGGAATACCTAACTTAAAAGCTAAGCTAGTTGTACAAAAAGAAGTTTGACTTCCTGAGTCAAGTAAAGCGCGTACAATGTACTTATTATTTTGAGAGTCTGCAACTAGAACTTTAGCAGTGGGTAATAGGACATTGTAGCTACTTGATTTGACTGAATGTAAAACCTGATCTGAACCTTCCTTGTTCACGTGGATTAGCGCGTTGTGATCTTGACTGCAAATACTACACTTGAATTTGTACCGACACGGCTTCTCATGAAATGTTAAACAGAGCCTGCAAAGTTTCTTTTCCATTGTAAAATCTAGCCTTTTTTGCGGAGACATCAGTATGAAGGTTGGACATTTATACAGTTTATGTCCCTTAGAGCACATAATACAATTGCTGTCCCTTTTTACATCACTTAGCACGTGTAGCGTTTTATTTTTGACCGGAGTTGTAGCAGGGCTTGCTTCCAGTGAACTCGCTCTTTTTTCAATAAACTTAAGTAAAGCGGTGATATTAGGTAAATCCTCACTTGACATCTCTGAGTAGTAAAGTCGTAAAGTAAGCGTATCTAGCTTTTTTGAAATAATACAGAACAAAATAGAATCCCACATATTAACCGGCTGCTTCAAATTCTGCAACGCCATCATTTGCTGTCGAACCTTCACAGTAAGAGATCTTAATTGTTCTGCAGAGCCGCGATGTAAGACAGGTAAATCTAATATCGTGTTTATATGCTTACTTATTAATATGGAAGGGTTATCGTATCTCCTTTTCAATAAATCAATCGCAGAGACATAAGATTCGTTTGTAAGTGGTAAGTTATTTATAATTTCTAACGGTTCTCCCTTTAAATATTGCTTGAGGTAATATAACTTTTGAACATTTGATAATTTTTTATCTTGATGAATTAATGAATCGAATAAATCCTGAAATGATCGGTAGTTCTCTATTTTACCATCAAAGGTAGCAATATCTATCCGTGGCAATTTTAAACAACTCGATGTAGATGCCACAGAATTTTGAGCATCTACTGATGCTTGGTTTCGTGATAATAGTTTCTCTAATTTTGTAAGCAAGTTGTAAAAACGTAGTTCAAATTCATCACTGTCGTCATCAGAGTCGTCTATACATAGAATATCATGTTGTATGGTTTGAAAATTTGCAAAGGATTTTTCTAACATTTTCTTACGAATTTTAAGAGCGACTATGTCTAGCTCCATACTATCGAGAGTATCGAGATATTTTTCAATATTTGTAAGCGCTCGTTTTTGCTGTCCTCTAGAAATTCGCAATGATTTTAATGTAAGAGAGTCATTGCTTACTTGTGTTACTGCTTGCGAACTGCTCGAGCTCTCTTGCGACTGCTCCATATCGCTATCATTTAAAATAGATGATTCCTCACAGTCCATTAAAAAAGTTTCGGCACCAATATGTATATGCAGACCCGTGTGAAGACTACTGGGTTTTTGTAAGAAATTAATTAAAGATTTTAAATATTTTATATTATAATTTTATTATATTTGTGTGGTTTGAAAACAATGAAAAAATGCAAGTGACAATGTCAAAAAAAAGTAAATCATAACTTAAATAACAAAAAGGTTTTATGTCGTAGACAACTGTTATTGGCAGACATATAGGTCTACCCTCCGACTGTCTTTTTTTTTGTTTCTCTCACAGCAAAATTTAAGGTACTATTCCGTGCATCGCGACGCGATTGTCGCGCGCGGCCGCGATCGATCGCGATGCACGGAATAGTACCTTAAAGTTCCGCGTTGAAGGGGCTGGAATATATATATTTTTAAACACACACTTATTTTTTAAACACATACATATACAAGTATATTTATATACATTGAAATACATAAAACATTCATGACTGTGGTACAAATGCTCGTATTCATCACACAAACATCTCACACCCGAGAGCATTGACGCAATCAAAACAAAGTATTGGTCGAATTATGAACATTTGCTCGCACTTAACTGTGGCACGCCTGCCCCGACCACAAACGCCCGTCTAACCTCTTTCCGTGTTCTCTGGGTCCACTATACAGGGCGTCCCACGGGTTTGTCACACGACAAATATTGAAGATGGGATATTTGACGACCTCCGTGGCCGAGTGGTTTGTACGCCGGGTTTCATGGTGTCGCTGACTCGAGAGGTCCCGGGTTCGAATCCCGGTGGTGGCAGATGTTTGTGTGATGAATACGAGCATTTGTACTCCAGTCATGGATGTTTAATATGTATTCTATATAAATAACTTATATATGTACCGTATATGTATTCTATCCGTTACCCTAGTATCCCATAACACAAGCCTTACAGTGCTTACTTTGGGGCTAGGCTAATTGGTGTGAGTGTTGAAAATATTTATTATTTATTTATTTTATTTATTTTACTGAAAGAAGAAACATTTTATTTTTTGTAATAAGTAAAACTGCAAAAAAAGTCATTTTTCGTGATTATTCAATCCTTTAAAATGCTATGTTATTTAGGAAATAATAATCCTTATGATTAACCTTTTCGATGGTAATCATAAAACACGATATGTGTTTTTTAAATAAAACTAGTTTTTACGGGTTAATGCACGAAACTTTATTTATTTATTGACGTTTCGTAGCCTTTACAGGCTACGTCGTCAGAATTAAACTTTCATTTAATTTGTCGAGCTACCTTCGAAAGACTTTTATTGAGCGTTCGGTTATTCGTTCGATTTTTAAAGTTTTATTGTGTATTAAAAATCGAACAATGAAATAACCGAACGCTCAATAAAAGTCTTTCGAAGGTAGCTCGACAAATTAAATAAAAGTTTAATTCTGTGAAAACCTAAGAAACAAATATGTGTATTTTTTTTTCAAATATCATGATTTTTAATACCCCGTTGTAGCATGCGATTTTTAAAAAATCTGTAAAAGCATTTCTAGTTGTTTAAAAAAATAAAATGAAGTCTTCTTTCAGTAAAATATCCTTTCTTCAATATTTGTAAAACTTTCCCTCCGTGTAACAAACCCGTGGGACGCCCTGTATAGTTATATGACATTATTACATAATGACAACTAAGTGCTGATCTTTACTAGAGTACAGTTAGAAAGGGATGTTTTTTTTTTTATAATTATGTGTTTGTTTTTCAGGTTGCAGGTTTGGTGTGCTGCGATTTGATACAGCAAAACCTTTGGTGTTCATGAAAGGGAAAGGGAAAGGGATGTTGCTATGTGCTATATATAGCGGCATCCCTTTCTAACTATGCTCAAGACTAGATCAACCACTGTGAATCTTTCTATAATACGGGACTAAAAGTGTCATCAGTTATATGTTATTAACTATATAAGGTCTGATTTTATTTATTTTTTAAGCATTTAACTGCTAGATGTTTAAATCTAAAGAAAAGTTTACTAGAAAAAATCCACGCGGACCAGGTAGCGGACGGGACTCGAACCCGCATCCTTCGCTATCCGGGCGAATGCACTGACCATTATGCTACCACGGCCCTATTAACCGCGTCGAAATTTTCCTAGCCTTAAGCTGCAAAGCAGCGCCATCTCTTCGCATTGTAGGTAACCCACAATGTCAAATGAATACTTTTACAAGTATTAAACATTTGAAAGAAGAAATAGCAATTATAGTTCTGTTATATATGGTCTGTTGATCCTGGAGTTGTTTACGCAAGTAAGCTGATATCGAGATGGCATTACAGCGGCAACAGGAATAACAAGATATTAATTAGGGACAAACAAACACAGATTATATTTTGTAGATAAGTATCCTATGCCGTGCTATATTTGGTAGAGTAAATATTTTGACAGCGATGGCTTAGCTTTAGCTTTAACAGTCATAACTTAAATAGTTAGAACCATTTTAAATAATCCATATCATCGTCAACATCATCATCAGCCTATGAATGTCCCCACAGCTGGGGCATAGGCCTTCCCTATGGATGGAATAGGAAGACTGGGCAATGACCCACCACGCGGGCTCAGTGAGGATTGGCGGGTGCTAACGACTGCAGATGCTGCTGGGACTAACGGCTTAACGTTCCTTCGAAGCACAGAGGAACCCGAGGTAGAAGGTTTTTGGTCACCCATCCAATGACCGACCACTGCGAAAGTTGCTTAGCTTAAACGATCGCAGCCGAACGCGCTAACCACCCGCGCCATCGAACCCATATAAGCCAGCAAAGTTATGGTTTTTATTAGGTTTTCTATCTATAATGTTTTATAGTTATAGATACGTCATACAGGCTTATAAAATGGCAATACCAATGTCAGGTAATTGCCCGACTTGCATTCAGTCGGGCACGCTCTCTCGCCGCGAAGTAGGGGAGCGGAGTACTTGTGACATTTTAAAATGCCATAATGTTGGCGTATAACTGTCTATATCGTAACGTTACTGTCTTTATCACGGGAAGTGTTCTGAGGAATTGTTCGGATTAATTTCAGCTACCGTGCGTTTTTTACTACAAAACTGTGGAATATATTGTCGCCAGCAGTGTTTCCGGACCAATACGAACCAAAAACCTTCAAAAAAAGAGCGTACTCCTTCCTTAAAGGCCGGCATCTCATTTGTGATACTCCTGGTGTTGCAAGTGTCCATGGGCGACGGTGATCATTTACCATCAGGTGAGCCGTCTGCTCGTATGCCCCCTATAACATAAAAAAAAATATACGACATTGATTATTTATTGACCATTTACGCATAGAGCTCTACAGCGAATGACTCGCTTTTGAACATCAGCAAGAATGAGACAACGGACAAAAGTCGTACACAACTTCCGACGACAATGCAAGAAAATGCGGGGCAATTTTCAAATACGGGGTAATGCCTCTTAGGGATGCCAGATGGCCGGGATTTCCGGGATTTTGATTTTGACGACCTCCGTGGCTGAGAGGTTTTTTGTTCACGTTATTACAAAATGAAATGAAATGAAAATGTAATGAAATTTATTTGCATTAATTGTGGTTACAATGATGTTTTAAATGATTAGGTCAGATCGCACAATTAGCCGTTTCCAGCATGCAAAAATTAATTGAAATATAGATTTATAATTATGTTATGCAAAATACAATGGAATTGGTTATTTGGTTTTTCTTTTCTATGTGTTTTTTTTGTTTTGTCAGACCCAGTCCCGGGGTGAAGCTATTCCATACGTCCCCGGGGGCTGGGGCTGAGGGGTGGCTGCAGCGCTGCTCTTCTTTCTTCTCCTCTTGGTGCGGCTACGGCACACTTGGATGGAGCACTGTTTCCCCCGAGCCCTGGTTTTGCGAGTGACTTAATGTCTGGAGGGAGCGGGGCAGGATATGGTTCTGCCATAAAGGTGGAGGGATTTGGGGCCGGTGAAGCGAAGTGCAGAGTATGGGCCTAGTAAGTAGACTCACCCGTTGGGGTCGCTCGATTCGCTCCCAAATCCGGATGGCCTCGCGGTTTTCCGTCACTACTGTCCCGTCGCAGTTGGGCCCATCCCAATCCCTATTACCGGCCGTTGTCCTCCAACATCTGGCGACCATTGCCTTTGCCCCTCCCATTACTGGGATTGTGACTACCTTGCAGGGTAGGGTCCATACTCATGTTTATTCTCTAAGGTAGTAATGTTTTTGTATATGTACTTATCTGTATCTGTGTATATATTATTTAGTTCTCATTATATGTATCAGTATATATATTTTTATCTAACTGTCATTAAACGTATCTCTGTATATATTTGTACGCCGGGTTTCCAACACTCACACCAATTAGCCTGGCCCCAAAGTAAGCAATATAAGGCTTGTGTTATGGGATACTAGGGTAACGGATAGAATACATATACTGTACACATATATAAGTATATTTTTATAGAAATACATATAAAACATCCATGACTGGGGTACAAATGCTCATGTTCATTACACAAACATCTGCCCCCATCGGGATTTGAACCCGGGACCGGGACTCACTCAGCCACGGAGGTCGTATAGGAAATTAACTGAGGAGGATTGGGACATGATGACAAAATAATTAAATACTAACGAAATCGCTTCATTGGAATTTGCTTCATTGGAATTTAACGTTCAATCAAAATGCAAATCAAAATCAATGGTAAAACGTAAATTTATGCAGCAATACCAGTTATCGGCCATTACAACCAAAGCCAGCAGAAAAGAAACCCTAATTGGTTGGCATTCAGCCAAATTTTTTGCCAGATCGGTTACAGCACTTGCAGTTTTTTTAACAAGTTATTGCCTCATATTTTAGTTAAGAAATTTATGCGTGTTTGTATGATAAATTTGGCATATTTGTTTCTTAGGTTTTCACGCACACCACTCATAAGATAAAATACTGGTAAAATGGTCCTACTTTGCTCAAATATTTTCTCCAAAAAAAGGTAATTCTGAATATTGTTTACACTATTAATTATGAAATATATTCAGATGTATTAATTTAAAGAATAATATGTTATCTAACATATTTTTAAAGTTAAATCAACGTAATGAAGTATTTCATAATATATATAAAACTATGAATAAGGAGCAAAGTTACCCATGGTCATGGGTAACTTTGCTCCTGAGTATATTCCACAAACAATGGAGTTGTAGAAGCTTTTTGAGCAAAGTTATGCATTCCTTAATCAAACTATGCTCCAGTATTATAACGATTTACTTTTGATAGTATCAATGGTCGAGAAATGGGTAAAAATTAGGATAAACCGTGTTTTTAAAGAAATAATGTTATTTTCTTAAATTTAGTTACAAAATCACTTTGTTTCATTAGTTAGTTTTTTTTAACATTGTTCAACTTTATTAAGCACTACTATCTTATCTTTGCATTTAAATTAATTTCAATGATTTTCATGAAATATCCGAACGCTCAATATAATGCGATTCAATTAAGAATAGGAAAGCCAATGACCTCCATCTGTCAAATGTCGCTTGAAAAGTACGGTTTGCAAAAAAAACTTGTAACCCTTTATTAGCACTCAGCTAATTCTAGAATAAAAACCAAACATTTGAAAACAAACAATAACAAATTTAATATTTTTTTCATTTTTTGGCTATGACTGTTTGATAACCTAAATCGTCAAACAAATGTCACTTTAAGTTACGTTCATAAACTTGATTTAAAACTTTCGTTTACATTAAGGATGCATGTTCGTCATGTTCGTATGTGACCTAGCCATACATGATTATTCATAACTACTCCGGCGCTAATGCAGAGATGAGCGGAATTGAAGAGCTAGATTCTGTTTAATGTTTTTTCTCACAGTCTTAATAAATAAATATTATTAAAAATCGGTTGTTTTTCTTTTCTCTAACTTAATAAATAATTTTATTAAAAAATCTGATGTTTTTTCTCACCTCCTCTTAGTAAATAAATAAATAAATAAATATTTCCAACACTCACACCAATTAGCCTAGCCCCAAAGTAAGCACTGTAAGGCTTGTGTTATGGGATACTAGGGTAACGGATAGAATACATATACTGTACATATATAAGCATATTTATATAGAAATACATATTAAACATCCATGACTGGAGTACAAATGCTCGTATTCATCACACAAACATCTGCCCCCACCGGGATTCGAACCTAAATTATTATTATTATTATTAATTATTATTATTCGAAATAAGTTTTAGTAAATAAAAACTTTTTTGCTCACTCTACCTATTTTGTTTGAATTGACAGCTATGGCGTCACAAATTGGTACCCAGTCGGTCCTATTCTTAGTTGAATCACATTATAAGTCTTTCGAAGGTAGCTCGACTATGTAAATAAAATCATTATTCAGACGACACATCTTGAAAAGCATGCGAAACGTCAAAAAATAAATACTTAAATCAGGGGTTTTGCCCCCAGATTTAGGGGCTAGAAGGGTTAAAACGGATTTTTTTAGGGGCTGGAATTTTTTGGGGGTTATTTTAGGGGCTTTTAACAAAACTTGAAACGACTGAACTGACTGTGTGGCAGATTGTTTCCTAAGGCTCTATGGACTAAAGTTCTTTGCCTTCCACCAATCAAAACAGCTAAATAAGATTTAACAGCCTGTCAGCTCATTTTCATTTGATTTTCCATTCGGAAAATGTATTTATTCAATAAAATAATTTACTGTAACTAAATATGTAACGTTTTAATTTATGAGCAACGAAAGAATTTAGGTAATAAGATAAGTAGGTACATATAAATTTCTATATTTAGGGGATTTTAAAAAATACTTAGGGTAAAATTTTGGTAGGGTTGGTAACACTAAATCCAATCCATTGACCAATCGTAACCAAACAATGATCGCGAGCGAACGCGCTTACCGTGTTCGCTATTAAGCTCTTCAGCAAAAAAATATTGATACGGAATGTACCCGTCCCTATACTTGAAAGAGCACAAACAGCCATCTTGAAAGTTATGGCATTTAAACCTATGTATTAGGTACAGCACCCAGTTAGTGTATGCTTTCTGGCAGGTACTGTGTGTCCGCAAACTATTCGTCCAACAAGTTGTGTTACACAAGCATATGCTACTCCCATATGACCCTTGCACTAAATAAAAGAATGAAAGACAATGTGTGTAAAATTCCAAATTCTCGAATAGCCCTATTAAAACATCATTATGATTTTATAAAACTAGTTTTTACGGGTTAATGCACGAAACTTTATTTATTTATTGACGTTTCGTAGCCTTTACAGGCTACGTCGTCAGAATCAAAAGTTTTATTTAATTTGTCGAGCTAACTTCGAAAGACTTATATTGAGCGTTCGGTTATTTCATTGTTCGATTTTTAAAGTTTTATTGTCTATGTATGAATTTATTATTTAATTTACTTAATAAAGTATTTTATTTCAAATTCTTTTTTGTAATTTTGAGTTTATTTATTTGACCCTAACTACCGTAAACTACCACCTGTTCCAAAATTGGGAGACCTTTCTGAGAAGACCTTTGTGTGTGTAAAGTTCCAAATTCTCGAAGACGACTTCATTTCTCCCCTTCTCTATAACAAAGTAAATAAAAGGCTTAGGCATTTACCCTCTTTCAAAGCATGTAAGATCAAATTGAGCGGGTGGTTACTTGACTTGGAATATGACACTGTGGAGTTATTGATCAAGTAAAACATGCACATGCACACACATCTCTCTATCACACACATACTACATATACACATGCACTCATACACACACACACACACACACAACTACAGTGTAATCTATACTTAATATTATAAAGCTGCAGAGTTTGTTGGTTTGTTTGTTTGGACGCGCTAATCTCTGGAACTACTGGTCCGATTTGAATGATTCTTTCAGTGTTGGGTAGTCCATTTATCGAGGAAGGCTATAGGCTATTTTTTTTTTCAAAATTAGGGATCCGTAATAAAATTGCTATTTTGTAACACAAGGTGTAAAATCGAAAACCTATTTTTGCGTGCGCTGCAAAAACTATTGACAATAGAACAAAATGATGTACTACGGGTTTGTAGATCCCATTAAGACCTAGAAAAAAGTCCGCGAGAACATATATCTAGCTATCATGGTTTTAATCACAATAACCGATTTTGTGTTCAAAATAATTATTAAATCGTCTAAAGAAAAAAAACTACGTTAAATATGTATCGTAATATTGATCTTTATCGAAATTAAGCATTATGTTATCAAGAGTATTTATGTAGAAGTAAAATACTTTTTGTTTCATCTCAATCGGATATTTCGTTTAAAAGTTATCACGTGTGTAAGGATGTTAAGAGTTGGTACCTATATATTTTATCTCGGTATTTCCACGGAAACGAGAAAAACGCGGGTGAAACCGCGGGGCGCTAGTGTATTATAAATACTTTGTTTGTTTCAAATCATGTCTGTAATGTGCCTGTCTTTAGAGGTGGGCGCTAATTACTGTAACACAAGACTACTACGGTTGTTAACGCTAAATTGTTATATTATATATAACTACGTCATGGTTCAGAAATAAAGATGATTATTATTTCCTTTATTTCATTAAAATACATACAAAATTATATTTCTAAATATTAAATTTTTACAATGTATATATAACATTAAAAAAAAATAACATTTAAAAATACAAAAATGCAGTTCCCCATCGGCAGCAAGATCAGGGTCCCTGCTACCGGCGGTTAAGGATCCATAGACAGGAACCTCCTCACTATACGGGCCGTGTCCAGAAGAACTGACTTCTGCATCTGACTCTTGACCCAACCACCTAACGCGAGCCTCTTAAGGTGTTTATCGAGGCTCTTGGCTATCAAACCATGGGCAGATATGATTATCGGCACAACAATTGCTGAATCGATGTCCCACATGTCAACAATCTCGCGAGCTAAATCAAGATATTTGTTTTCTTTATCTTTTTCAGCTTTTACAAGGTTGTCGTCATGTGGGACAGCGACATCAACAACTACTGCACGGCGTTCGTGTCGATCTATCAATACAATATCGGGCTTATTAGCCACAATAGTCCTGTCTGTAATGATAGATCGATCCCAATATAATGTGGCATGGCTATTTTCAAGAACCTGTTCTGGAGCATACCTGTAGTAAGGAACCTCGGATGCTAAAAGATTGTATTTCAAAGCAAGTTGTTGGTGTATTATCCTGGCCACTTGGTTATGTCTGTGCAAATATTCGCCATTTGTGAGACGAGAACAACCGGAGATTATATGCCTAAGGGATTCACCTGGGCGATGGCACGCACGGCAAACATCCAATGTGCCATCCTTCAGTATAAACCTCCGGTAGTTCTTCGTCATCATAACCTCATCCATAATTGCACAGATAAAACCTTCGGTTTCACCAAAAAGGTCACCGAAACGTAGCCAGGATACTGATGCTGATAAATCTACGTCAGGCCCATGGAGAGCCCGGTAGAATCTGCCTTGCAACTCCTTGCTTTGCCATACAATGCTGCGATCCAAAGTACTAAGTACTACAGGCCTGCGCCAGTTTTCTTTTACTAAAAATAGAGGAGTGAGTCCATTGTCAACAGCAACTACATCTCTATGAATCCCCATATCGACGTTAAGAAAATACTCCCTTAGATTGTTTATCTCGCGGTTATGCAATGTCTTGGCATTTAGAAAGCCACGACCACCACACTTCCGCGGGATATACAATCTCATAGTCGAGGAGCGTGGGTGATGCATACGGTGTGCTGTTAACAATGTACGAACTGTTCTGTCCAAGGCATCAAGTTCAGTTTGAGTCCATTTAAGTATGCCAAAGGAATACATCAATAGCGGCATTACCCAGCCATTATATGCACGAACCTTGTTTCCGCCCGACAAAAGACTTTTAAGAACTTTTGACAGGCGCCCCAAGAAACGCTCACGTAATGACTGTTTCATGTCAGCATCGTTGATGCCTAATGCCTGTGACATACCTAAATATTTATAGGTTTCGTTTACGGAGAGAGATCTAAGGTGAACTGAATCCGAAAGTTGTATACCCGCGGATTCCACTATCTGACCACGCTTTACATGCATGATTGCACATTTGTCCACACCAAATTCCATTCTGATAGCATTACTGAAATCTTCAGTAACCTTCAGTAAGGCTGTCAAATGAGAACTGCTGTGGGCAAAAAGTTTCAGGTCATCCATGTAAAGCAGGTGTGATATTACTTGACCATTTCTCCGTAAACGATAGCCTAAACCTGAACCCTCGAGTAGTGTACTCAGAGGGTTCAAGGCCAGGCAAAACCATAATGGACTCAGACCGTCGCCCTGGAAGATGCCTCGCTCTATTTTTATAGGATCGCCGTTACCCAGAGTCCGTCGAGATTCTGGATAGAATAAGACTGTTCTCCACTGTCGCATACATGACATCAAGAAAGCGCGTAGAGTTGCATTTATTTTATACAGCTCCAGCACCCTCATGAGCCATGAATGCGGTACGGAATCATACGCTTTCTTGTAATCTATCCAGGAAGTCGACAGAGTCTTTCGGTTACGGTGGACCTGTTGATTAATAGCCATGTCAATGAGGAGTAGCTCTTTAGTACCACGGGCCCCATTCCTACATCCATTTTGAGAGGTGAACATGATAGAATTTTGATCATTATGTTTAGAAATCTTAGATCTCAAAATAGATGTAAGAATTTTATAAATTGTTGGCAGACAGGTGATTGGTCTATAATTTTTTGGGTCCGTAGTACTACCAGATTTATGGAGCAGATGGGTTATGCCTGTTGTCATAAATTCTGAAAGCGACCGAGATGATAAAGCACGCTGGAATTGAGATGCTAAGCAAACGTGTGAGCTTGGTAACCATTTGAACCAGAAATTGTGCAGTCCGTCTGGGTCTGGCGATTTCCAGTTGGGTAACGAACGAACTGCACAAACTACGTCTTCGTAGTCAATGGTCACATCGTTCATTTCAGGTAAAAGCTCGCACGATCGCTCAACATCCCTCATCCACGCGCCATCAGAATGAGTGACAGGCACGGACCAGATGTTGCGCCAGAAAGAAATCATGGCCTCATCATCCGGTCGACACGTATCAATATCACTATGATTCGATCGCTCCCAGGATCGATAAACACAACGTTGATCTCTTTCGAACATGCGGTTCTGAGTAAAACGACTCACTCTCATCTTATACCTCCGAATGCGATTAGCCCATGCACAAATTTTCTGTTTCAGAAAGTCAATGCGCTCTGTGACACGTGAACTATAATTCTCGGGACTAATACCAGTTCCCGAGAATGCACGCCTCACAAAGCGCATGACCCTAGGGCGGGTGTTGCCCTCCCTGAAACAGCTGAGCTTACCGATGAGTACCCTAGCCTCGCTAATACGGTTCTCAATCCTGCACTGCCAGGCTGGTACAGCCTGTCTAGGGCGTGTTGCTATGTCAGTATTTGAGAATTTGACATGCGCCACACGACAAGCCGTAACAGCCGCACAGTACAAGATCGAATGAGTATCAGCGAGGTCTTCGCTACTATCAATATAATTTGATAATAGCGAATCTAAAGCACACATCAGCGCCCTATTTTTTTTGTGCATAGGGAAACGCGGAAGCCGAGGTCTAAGACGCAACGGAGTGGATCGAAATTCCCGAACTACATCCTCGAAAGTACTCCTCAATACATTATATTGGGAACTTACAGTAGTAATCACATCGTCTCTATCATCACCATCAGCAACGTCAGCTTGTAATGCTGTAATGGACGGAGATAGATTTGCCGCCTGTGATGCAATAGAAACGATGTGATTACTTTGTACCTCTGTACGGAGCCGATCAAGTGTAGAGTCATCCAATAAGTGACCCCGTTGAATGGCCCGCACCTGATCCGATAATCGTTGAGCCGAAACGTTGACGGTTGGTTCAAGAGCCTGAAACAGAGAAAGAATCCGAGCACGGTACGCAGTAAGATTGGTTCCTGCCTCTGTTGCCTCAAAATATGCACGCATGACACTTTCGTTTATGGAAGTTGTCCATCGCATGCGGTGCACTCCACCGGGAGCGGGGGCCCTGACCGGAGCCGATTGCCCCACAAGCCCCAAACCCTTCGGTGGCCGGCCTCTTCTTCGACGAACTGGTGGTGGCGTCGCCGGAGGAGAGAAGTACTCGTCACTATCGCTCGACGCAACTGCAGGTGTCAGCCGGGGGGTACTCGGTACTGTGACTGTTGCCGATAACTGCGAGGCGGAGCGACGTGACGAGTCCGGTGATCTCAAACGTGCTTTGCTCCTCGTCAACATTGTTGATTCATTTCCATTCTCTGTTGTTTTTGTTGTTTTTATTCATTATTTGTTTTGACACTTTCACATGTCATCGGGGTAATCATTTTTTGCTTGTGAACTATTTTCTTTTTTTATTTCTATATGTTTTGTAATAGATTCAATTCAGATAACTATGGTATTATAAATATAATAATACGAATTTTTGATTCCAAATTAAAATATTATAATAAATAAATAAAATAGAGAAATTGGAAAGAATGTGTTGTCACGTTGACGTTTTTTTTTTTTTTTTTATTATTATTATTATTATACAAGTACTATTCTGTGAAACAAACCCACCAGTTAGACTAATCTGTAAGATTTGAGAGGTCGCTCTCAGAAGCAGCAAATAGATTAAAAACAAAAACTTCTCTGAGACGATATCATTAGAGTTTTTGATCCGCCCACTAGAAAGATGTCGGGCAGGGACAGATTTTATCCTTTTATCTTGGTCCACATTAAATTTCGGACTATTTGCGTGGAAAACACTTAGCAATTTACCTACAGGGGCGACGATTTCTTGCGCTGTAGGTTAGGTAACTACTTTTAAAGATCATACGTTTACCTCCTATTGATTAAGTGTCGCCGCACACGGGCCACACGCCACAGCTACAAACGCCGCCACGAGAAGCTAGAAGCGGCTACTTAAGTGGCTGAAGCGCGCGCCAGCGGCCGACTAAGGTAAGGGAGAGGGGTGTGGAATCGCGCGAGTGACGTGTGGCGGCGTTTTGTATCGGCGCATTAAGTGGCCGGTGCGGGCCACAAGAAGCGAGCAACGACGATTTGTAGCGTGTTGCGGCCACCGGCGTACCGTGTGTGGCGAGTCTATATAAAATGTATGAAAACTACAAGAAATCAGCCGATGGCGGCGTTTTGTGGTTGTGATCGGTGGCCCGTGTGTGGTGGCACTAAGTTGGAGGGATAATTATAGTCTTCACGGACGTACCTAGTATTTAATTATCAGCGACCTTCGATCAACAACACTATAGTTAAAGGGTCAGCGCGTAAAATTCGTCTCCGTAAACAAAGTCTCAATTGAGGCGCGAGATCTTATTTTTAACCGACTTCAAAAAAGAGGGATGGAGGTTCTGTGTTCGACTGTATATTATTGGGGTTTACTCCTTAAGAATCGATTTGCATATATAAGGGGCCCGGTATGAGAAAAATGTGAGGAGTGAAATCTATCGATGAATGACCTCGTTACGTTTTTGGTGCGCATTCTATGTCGCGCAACTTTCTAATTTGGTTGTGAGTTTGGGACACGTGCATAGGGTATACTGCAAAGCGACTATACCTATATGTTATTGGGTTTGTTTATTTCTATCAGTGTCGACATACTTATATTGAAATGAAATGAAATGAAATGAATGAAATGAGAAATCTTTATTGGCCATCTTGTATTTAAGAAACAGAGGCAAAAAATATATTATAAAAATGATAATAGTCTGATAATAATAATTACATAATTTATCAACATTCGTAATGATATATTTATGCACATCTGAAATTGACTATTGTAAAAAGTTTAATGTAAAATATTTCGTCGATTAGTTATAATAAATGTTAATGAAATGAATAAATATATATTTATATATGTATATTATTTTTTATTAATTTGTTAATTTACCCTTTCATACAGTATCAATCTTTTTTAAGTTAAATAAACTCTTTTTGCGTCTGGTTAGACTATCGAACTTAAGGAGTAAACTCCAGTCGTGCGTCGGAGCAGACACACACAATTCTTTTTTTTGTGTATATTCACCGATTTCTCCGTCAATTGTGTTATTGCTTACTTGCACGATGTTATTTTCACTAAAATGGATGAAATAAAAAAAATTTAAAACAAAAAATAAAACCGTTTTTAGTTCCATTTTCGATTTTGAAGTCGGTTTTATTTTGACGTGACAACGTCTTAAATTAGGTTGCGGCTGGGAGTCACTTATGAAAAAGTGTAACGCTCGGTAACGTTACGATGAGTCTCTCGTGTTAAGTTTAAGTTTACATGTACAATGTTTTAGTAAACAAAATATATTTCTATAGTTAAAATTTGTGCAATTCTTATTTTCATTCAATTCCTTGTTCCTATTGTGCAATTTAATTATATTCATATCAATAAATATTCTACCGAGAAAAAGACGTTGTCACGTAAAATCTTCGCCCGTAAAACCGACTTTACAGGCAACCATTTTTTTTTTTTGTTTTAATTTTTTTTTATTTCATCCATTTTAGTGAAAATAACATCGTGCTAATGTCTCTGAATGTCGGCCTCATAACAAAACTCAGAGTCGCGCAGCGTGCTATGGAGAGAGGGCTATGCTCGGTGTTTCCCTACGTGATAAGATCCGAAATACGGAGATACGTAGAAGGACCGGTGTTTAAGACATAGCCCGAAGAGTTAGCACGCTGAAGTGGCAATGGGCAGGCCACATCGCTCGAGGATCTGACAACCGTTGGGTAAGAAAGGTCCTCGAGGGGCGACCACGTACCGGATGACGCAGCGTGGGCCGGCCTCAACAAGGTGGACTGACGACATCGTCAAATGTGCTGGGAGCCGCTGGATGCGGATAGCGCAGGACCGCGCATTGTAGCGTTCTATGAAGGAGGCTTATGTCCAGCAGTGGACGGAGAAAGGCTGATGGATGGATGGATGGATGACAGCTAATGGGTCGGTCGGTACAAGGTCGTATGTACGAAATAACATTTCGTTCTTTGCAACTTTATTCCTTTGTGAAATGGTTGGTATTAGGTTCAACTTAAACTGTTTTAAAACATTTATCTTTGTTCATTGGGAATCGAATGTAGCTGCATAAGTATATACTGTTTTAAGCTTTGATTTTGTATGCAACCCGTTATCTATAGAAAAGGGTATTTGACAAGTTTTAGAAAACGATCTCACGTTATTGACTAATGTTTATGGAGTCCGTAAAAAGTGGATATTCATCATTATGTTGTGTATTTCAGTAAAAATAACCAAAACAAAAACTCCATTTTCAAAGTTGCCGCGAAATCGTATCTCTGGACAATATGGCGTCTCACTGGTCTGTGACGTCACACGACTGTTATTAAAACGTCAACCATACAATCTAATGTCACTTTAACCGGAAGTTTACTTGCGTGTGACGTCATTTTAGTCTCCGCCAACCCCAAGCGTTTTGGGTCACGTGACAATAGATAAGAAAACTATTATCTTTATCATGGGTTTTTAGGAAATTATGAATATTTTTTTGTGAAAATAATAAAAACCCCTGCCAATATTCATTCTAAACACAGATGCTAACAATTGGCACTTTATTTTTAATACTGTCAAATACCCTATTGTTGATCGAGGTCAGCGACCGACTTTTTCACGTATTTAAATCAATCAGTCTTTTTGTATGAAAAAAGCATTGCCCGCCTTAATAAAAGTCTTAGTTCGAATTAAAAACCGAGTTAAACAAAATATTTTATATCTAAAGAAAATATAACTAGAAAAAAATCCACGCGGACCAGGCAGCAGACAGGACTCGAACCCTCCACTATCCGGGCGAATGACCATTACGCTACCGCGGCCATGATGACCCTGTGGAATAGGCTAGTTGACCCTTTTTGGAAAAAGGTTTAAAATGGTTAATAAATGTTCTATTAGACCGAAAAAAAATGTATTGTATTTTTTTGAGACCTTAAAAGCTACAAATCTTTAATTTTAAAATAGATTTTTCATGGACATACAAAAACGACGTCGGCCATTTTAGTCTATAGATTATCTATGCTATGACGTTAACTGCAGTAAACAGATAGAGAACGGTAAATAAACAAAAACTCGTAAGCACGTAGAAAATAACTTAACTGACTTTATAATAATCAAAAGATGATTTCTAATAAATACCCCGAAAAATAAAGTAATTATCATTATTGTATTGTACGAGAATATAAAAACACATCCTTGAAGACTCCAGGAAAGTTTTGGATTAAAAGTGCCGAAAGAAATTAACCTACGCAACTTTATTACACTTATTCATATGTTGTATCAGTTTTGTTTATTACTACATTGTAATACTAAATACACTGTACTTACATAGATGCCTTGTCGTTTCTCTGCTCCGCAGAGCAGAAATCGGAGTTTAGTGCAATAAATTCACCAATCATAGATGCTTAGTGGATGGATGGTGGTAGGATGGATAATTAGTTTTTTCAAAAAAAAACAGTAAACGGAAACTTTTCTAAAGTTAAAAGTGTTTTAAGATAATTTTAGTCAGACGAAAGAATCCACCCACAGTCCCACAGTAACACGCGAATGACATTTAGTTGTTTACCATAAGAGACGTCACAATCATGGCGGATGTGGCGAATAGCGTTTTTAGTGTTTAGAAAATATAGACTAAAAAATATTTTTTTAAATTAAATTTCTACAGCAATCTTTTGCTTTTAACCTGTCTACGGCTTGGGGTCCCGGTCTGCGCTCCTCATAAATGTCCCTGTGGCAGTGATGTCGACAAGCTAGGACATCACGGACTGTCTTGCCAAAAAAGTGCAGGCCGCTTCTCGAGACACGCCGCACTTAACGATATCATACGCCGGTCCCTTGCCACCGTCAACGTGCCAAGTCTACTTGAGCCAACTGGTATTGCAAGAGACGATGGCAAGAGACCGGACGGTATGAGTTTGATTCCATGGAAGATGGGTCGGGTGCTAGTATGGGATGCAACCTGTTCAGACACGCTGGCCCCTTCCCATCTACATGGAACCAACAACAGAGCTGGTGCGGCTTGTGAAGCTGCTGAAAAAGCTAAGGCAGGCAAATACAGGGGTCTAGGCTCCGAATATGATTTTGTCCCATTCGGTGTCGAGACCCTTGGTCCGTGGGGTCCTAGCGCTTTAAGGCTATTTAAGGAAATAGCAAAAAGGTTAGTCGACGTCACAGGAGACCGAAGAGCTGGCAGCTACCTCGGACAAAGAATTAGTCTAGCCATTCAAAGAGGTAACGCTGCCAGTAGCTTCGGTTCCTTGCCTAAAGGGACTCCTTTTAATAATATATTTTAGTTATTAATTTTTATGTTTTTAAGGTATTTAATTTTAGTTTTAGTTTTATTATTCTAGTATTTATATTTTACTTATATATAGTAATGATGTAATTAGATAGAGACTTATTTGTTTATAGTTAGTGTATTTTATAGTTTTATGATGTGAAATTGTTAATGTTAGTTGTATTTTATTGTTATATCTTCTTAAGTTATATGCCGAATTATTAATCTTTTGCTTTTATGAAGTGAAATCGATATATTTAGGTTCCTTAGACCAAATACTTTAAGAAATAAACATTTATTTAATACAATTCGACATGAGTCAACTAGCCTATTCTCTATCGTCTTTCTTAAGCTGCAAGGCAGCGCCATCTCTTCGCATTATAGGTAACCCACAATGTCAAATGAATACTTTTACAAGTATTAAACATTTGAAAGAAGAAATAGCAATTATAAAAATATTTTATAGCAATACGTTTTGAACGTTAAGCAAAGTCGGCCTTTATTAACTTATTCTAAGAGAAAAGTCGTATTTTGTCTCAGCCACTGCCAAAATACAAGTTTGTAGAGCTACTCGGAAATAGAGTTGTGTCGGAGGACTAAATGAGGAAAAACTGTCAGAGTTGCTTTGTTTTTCTCGCAGAGATAGTGGTTAGAGCTAATATGGGATCTGACAAAATTCGTGAGACACCTGGTGTTCAATTTTGGAACTAATACCGGGGTGCATCGCTCATCAAAACACATAAGTTATCATTAGTGTCATTAGTACTTTTGAGAAATTAAACAAAAAATGACGGAAGAATTAGGAATATTTAACCCTCGCAAGATTTCTAAAAAAAGAATAAAGTGTTGTGTGTATGGATGTGGAAGCAGTTTTCAAAAAAACCGTGAATTAACGTTTCATAAGTTTCCTAAAAAAAATGCGCGTTGTGTTTACATCAAAAATTATTTTGGTCAAATGGAAAAAGTGGACCAATTCACAGCATGGAAGAACGCTTTGAAGATTGACTGTAAAATAAATCCTCACATGAAAGTGTGTTCATTGCATTTTCTGAAAGACGACTATATATTACCAGGTGAGTCAAATTCGTTTTTTGAGGTTAAGCATGTGTGAAGTAGCATTTTACAAGATCTCATTATTATTCCACTAAGAAAAGAATGGGACGGCAACAACATTAAAATGAAAGAGTTTCCTTGGTTTAGTTACCACAATTCAATAAATGTTTGTGTATACCACAATTCAATAAATGTTTCGCAGCTACCAGTCGTTCACCCTCTCGAAAATTGCGATTACTGGGCGTTGAACCGGACCATTCACAAATATCATTAATTGTTAAGACTATCATTATCTACCACTAATATTGATATTTAACTATTTTACGGTATTTCATCACGGTTTGACTAGGCAAATGCACCCCCGTCGGCGCCATATTGAATAGGCCACGCCTCCATGTCAGATCCCAATACATAGCTACTATGATATCGCACATTGATAAGAAGAGTACGTAACACTAACCAAAAAAGCTATTTTTTCAGTAGAAGAATTTAAAGTTTTACCAAACAATAATTACGACTTTAGCAATCGTGTTTAATGCTCTCTGCAATAGAAATCATAACATGATATTGATTAAATCTAAAGAAAAGTTTACTAGAAAAAAATCCACGCGGACCAGGCAGCGGACGGGACTCGAACCCGCATCCTTCGCTATCCGGGCATGCACTGACATGTATTTTTTTCTAGTAAACTTTTCTTTAGATTTAAACATCTAGCAGTTAAATTCTTAAAAAATAAATAAAATCATGATATTGATTTTTAAGCTATTGCATAGATTTTATCGCGGGCTTTGAGCGCGGCGACCGAATTCACAAATTCCGTAACGATAATAAACTGACAACAGTGCAGAGTAGAGAACACAATTTTCGCCTTTCCAATAGTGATCGAAACGGCGCAGTGTATTAATTTTTGCCACGGTACCAATGTTCGACGCATCACCGCGGTCGTCGGTTCAAATCCCGCACTAGTATTTTTAATTTTTTTAATATATTTTTTTTCCTTTTAAGCTATTGTATAGCTTTTATCCCGGGCTTCAGGCGCGGGGACCGAATCAAAAAAATCCGTAACGAAAAATCCTTTCAATCAATCAATCAATCAAAATCATTTATTCAGTTTAGGCTGTTACAAGCACATATGAATGTCTAGAAGCTACGCCATCGGTTCGTAAATCTACGGCGGGAGACCTTGTACTGAGAAGAACCGGCAAGAAACTCAGCAAGGGCTGTTTTTTTTCTCCCTGTTTTATTATTTACAGAGTCGTCAAATTGAAAAATGACTTCAGAGGTGATTCATGAAGTCACTTTTCATTACATAATTATTAAATATACATTAATTGTTTACCTGCATTTTGATTGCTGTGTCATACAGTATAAATACAGAGATCGAGAGTGCATATACCAATAGAACACCATTCTCGCCATTCTAGTATAAATTTAAACGGTGTAAAATCATTACCACGGTACCAACGTTCGACGCATCACCGCGGTCGTCGGTTCAAATCCCACACTCGTATTTGTTTTTTTTTTTTTATATATTTGTTTTAGAGCCCAGCACCTGTTCTTATTTTTATTTGTCTCCTTTTTATTTAGACTTTATAATTATAATTAAAATTTTTGGACTAAAGATTGTAAACTGTGGGGCTTGTGGAAGTGTTTTGGCGCCGGGCAATGCTGTTGTCAGCTGTGCTTGCTCAATAAAATATCATAAGGCCTGCCTCGCCATCTATTAATATCAAAGAAAAAAAAATACTGCATAAATAAATAATTATAATTGCATAAGTTGATAAATAATGCTATGCAATAGCTTTACCGCGGCAGTCAGTCCCCGAGTGCCACGCGTATTTTTATTCTTTCTGGTGCAAAAGTCGTAATAACTGTTTGGTAAAACTTTAAATGGTTCTACAGAAATAATAGCTTTTTTTGGTTAGTGTCACTCTTCTTATCAATGTGCGATATGTGTACGCAGTGAAATAATAAAACGCAAAAACATAGACTTTTCAAACTAACTAAGGGTGTATTTCCACCACCCGTAAAGTTTTTTGTTTGCAATAAGTTTTGCAAACTTTTTGTGAGGGCTAGTCTGTAGTAAAGGCCGCCTCCCGGTTATATTGATGTCCTTAAGCAGGTAGGGATGTTTAGATAGGATTGTCGAACACTCTCGATGTAGTAGGTAGGAAAAAAGAAATTTTGTTCGGTCATCTGGTATGACCAAATAATTTTTTTAGCGGTGCCGGAGGGATGTAACTCCCGTTGCGTTACAGCCTCCTTGCTTGGGTAAACTCTTTGTTTATGTAATGCCTACGGCTGGCAGTTATATTTAAAAGTTAATGTCATGATTTTAAAAGATTTGAAATTGGGAATCTTCTGTCTTTTGATACAAGATTCCAGAAGATAGAAATCAGGCACCACAACGTACGGTTACATATTAAGCTACAATTACTATGTTCGCCCTAATTTCAAATAAAATAACATAAAAAATGTAATTCGTTTTCATTTATAAAGCTACGCTCCAAGGGCCTATCACTTCAGAATAGATCGCCGCAGTACCCACAACCATCACAATTGCATCCTATATCTATGATCACAAAACACAGCATAGCGTCGTTGACATGGACGAAGGATTTTGCCACGTTTATTCAATGCTGTTGACTCGTTTCCGTGATCAGGATATGTATAATGTATATGCCCTTCCCTTTGTCTCTTTAACAAGTGAATACTCTCTCTGTACCTCAACAGCCTTTGATGAGACGACGTGTTATTAATAGGATTTACAGAAATCGATTTTTTTAATAAATAATATTCATTAATTACTTTTCACTTAATGCCGAGTAACGCGTTATTTAAAAAGATATAAAGAAATGTGTGCATCACTATTTGGATAGGATTATTTACAGATTATAAATCAATTTATAAGTTTGCAATGGTACATATTGGCATAAATAATTTTGGTGCGCTCTTTTGTTGTCGTATTTAATTCTAAAAATATTATAACGAAATGTTTTGGAATCTAAAATCAATGCACTGGTTCTATCTTGCGGTGAATTTGGAGAATCGATAAAAAGGAACAGGAATCGCGTTCCTGTTGACACTTCATTTATTATTGAAGTTATACTTCTTTAGGCGCGTTATGAAAAAATGATGAGAGTGAAATTTTAAGATGCGCGCGCATCACTGTAACACAAAAAAATAACAGCATGAAGTTGGTCGCTTTAGCGACCAACTTCATGCTGTTACTTTTGTGTTTACCGCACATTAAGAAAATCTACCAACAAAATAGAAATAGAATCTCTATTTAGTGGGTGCTAACGACTGCATTGTGAAGGCCTATCAAAAGTATTTATTAATCTGGAACAACGGAACCAAAGTGCGATTCAGGAGACTACAGCGCCATCTCTTGACCATTGGTGTAGTAGAACCAAAAACCACATCTTTATTTTTTGTAATAAAGTAACAGTTATAGGTATTCATATTTATAATATTTATCCACATGTTTCTAGTTTGTATATTCGGAATACGTGTTTGAGTTTCATACAAGTGCAAATCACATATGTTCTAATAAATTATATTCAGTAGCGATTTTAATTGAATATTTTGATTATTTATTTATTTTTTCAAATTAAAACTGAACTTTATTGACTGTATCCTTTTCCAGACTTTTTATTGTAATTAATTATTTGCATGCAATTAAAAACTAATTTTAAACGATGCCAAAGAAGGATAACTTCTCACGCGCCTACATAAGTACACGCACCCATTTTTTTACGTGTGTACCAAATTCTCGAAATAGGTTGAAGCCAGTCGTCTGAGATTAGTCAATAATCTTTAGATTGATGACTCTTGCGTGATTGAAATCAAAAATCAGAAATCAATATATCTTTATTCAAATTGGACGTATAATAAAACTCTTTCGAATCGTCCTAAATATTTTTTTCCCTGCCACTTGTTATTGGACATAATTAAAACGATTCGTTATTTAAACTCGTTATTTAAAACGATTTATAATATTATTTATTGACTAGTTTTTTATATAATCATAATTGCTTTTAATCGTCTGGCATGAGTCAATAAAATCATTAGATTGATGACTCTAGCGTGATTGAAATGATTTAATATCTAAAGAAAATATAACTAGAAAAAATTCCACGCGGACCAGGCAGCAGACGGGACTCGAACCCGCACTCTTCGCAATCCGGGCGAATGCACTGACCAATTATGCTACCGCGGCCCTCACGGACCGCGTCGAAATTCTTTCTAGCTATTCTTAAGCTGCAGGGCAGCGCCATCTCTTCGCATTATAGGTAAACCCACAATGTCAAATGAATACTTTTACAAGTATTAAACATTTGAAAGAAGAAATAGCAATTATAATTATAATTTTTATTATTTTTAAAGCATGTAACTGCTTGATGTTTAAATCTAAAGAAAATATAACTAGAAAAAATTCCACGCGGACCAGGCAGCAGACGGGACTCGAACCCGCACTCTTCGCAATCCGGGCGAATGCACTGACCAATTATGCTACCGCGGCCCTCACGGACCGCGTCGAAATTCTTTCTAGCTATTCTTAAGCTGCAGGGCAGCGCCATCTCTTCGCATTATAGGTAAACCCACAATGTCAAATGAATACTTTTACAAGTATTGAACATTTGAAAGAAGAAATAGCAATTATAGTTATAATTTTTATTATTTTTAAAGCATGTAACTGCTTGATGTTTAAATCTAAAGAAAATATAACTAGAAAAAATTCCACGCGGACCAGGCAGCAGACGGGACTCGAACCCGCACTCTTCGCAATCCGGGCGAATGCACTGACCAATTATGCTACCGCTGCTACTTACATGCTTTAAAAATAATAAAAATTATAACTATAATTGCTATTTCTTCTTTCAAATGTTTAATACTTGTAAAAGTATTCATTTGACATTGTGGGTTTACCTATAATGCGAAGAGATGGCGCTGCCCTGCAGCTTAAGAATAGCTAGAAAGAATTTCGACGCGGTCCGTGAGGGCCGCGGTAGCATAATTGGTCAGTGCATTCGCCCGGATTGCGAAGAGTGCGGGTTCGAGTCCCGTCTGCTGCCTGGTCCGCGTGGAATTTTTTCTAGTTATATTTTCTTTAGATTTAAACATCAAGCAGTTACATGCTTTAAAAATAATAAAAATTATGATTTAATATATTATTTAAAAGCTAGTTTTTTAAATAATCATAATATTAAAATTTGAAGGAAACCCTAGGGAAGCTACGTCCATGTTTTATAATTTCACAGTTAAGTATTACTACATTTTGATGGTATGATATAAGATAAGATATATTTTATTTATCACACACATCATACAGGTAGGTACGAGTATAATTACAATTGGTTTTACATTTATGTGTAAAAGAAATTGTGTGATCTGGAGCCTAAACTAGGGCGACCCTGTATTTCTGGACTCCAGGTCCCACCCGCGTATCTACCTCGGTACCACTTGATTGTATGTTTGCTTGTATGCAAAAGCCTATGTGTGTGTGTTTGTGTATGTGTATGTGTGTGTGTGTGTGTGTACGTGTATGTGTGTGTCTATGTATGTATATTTTTGTTAGTGAGTGTAGTTTCATGGCTCCATGAGCTAGAGAATAGGTGTTTAGTCTTTCAAATGAGGATGGCTGGTGATCAGCTATCTAGAATCTTCGTGACTGGACTCCATTTTCATTTAACGTCAGATAGGGTGTTTTTTTACTGTGTGTAGTGTTCACAAGACAACAAACATTCGCTGCCCAGGGGGCCAATCGCCTAACGGAAATGCTTTGGAAAACGCTAACGCTTACGATTTTATTTTGTTATTTCTAGCCGCCTGAGGTATTCAAATGCCTCGCGCTCTTTCTTTTTCTTTTGCATTGGTAATAACAATATTAAAAAAAATGAGCGTGAGGTATTCGAAAACCTCAGGCGGCTAGAAATAACAATATAAAATCGTAAGCGTTAGCGTTTCCCAAAGCATTTCCGTTAGGCGATTGGCCCCCTGACCTAGGGGCGCATTTTGGAAATGAAAAGAAAGGCACCTAACCTAACGTATAAAATCGAAGAGATTCATTATCAAATGAAAGTGAAGGCTTAAGATATATTAACCTATTCTACTACATAGACACACCACTGCAAAATAGTGTTAGACATTATGCCACAGCCGTCTATAAGGTCAAGGATATTTGCCAGTTGGGCACTCCAATTAGTTCGGAAAACCTGCTGTACCTCTCTTTTTATTTCATATGTCAAGACATTTGTTGTATTCATATATTTATTCAGCATTAGCACTGATAATTTACGACTAAAAGTGGTTGACTTCACATATATTAGCCTACTTTAACGCAGCCGGGGTAACAGTGTACTGTTTTTTGAAATACCTATACTAATTATAATATCCGAAAGCAGTTTTAAGCAAAGGTGTAAACGGTGGTTCCTTGAACAACAACACGGGGCGGCAAGTACAAAATATGATGCTGTTTAATCAGTAACGACAAAGATGAGAAAACTTTTATGAATTAATGTCATAACATAATATATCATTAAACTAAGAACCTTCAAAAATATAACGTAATAACTAAAACTAAAAAAAAAACTGCTGTTTAATTGTTGTAGTAATTAAAACTAAATTATTGTCTCGACTTGCTGATATTGTCCTTATTAATGTGTTTTTTAGAAAATAATAATTGTGAGGTGGTGGCAGAATACCAGCGCCAAGTCAAAACTTGACTGTCACATGCTGAGCCGCATACCTTTTTGTTTCAATTTTTTACTGTCATTCTATTTGTGTATTGTACCAATTGTATGTTGAAACAAATAAATAATTTATTATTATTATTATTATAATTTATTATTATTATTAATAATTTTATAATAATTTTGGTTTCATCACTAAGATTTAAAATGTGAGCATGCGGAGTTTTTAAACTTAACCAGAAGCTATGGAAACTCCTTTTTGTATTTTTAAATTTTTATCTTTTTTCGTAGTAAGTATTTTTACTACGAAAAAAGCTATGAATTTCTGAAACCTCGCTGGCAGAAATCATTATAAATACACAAAAAAAAACCCGAGAACTAAGAAAAATCGCGGAACATACGTGGGGTACTTTCGAATACCACCAGGTGCGAGGAATCTAAAAAAAAATGTTGACGTCACTAGTTGGACCACCCTGTATATAGAAGAATACTTTTTCTATATGATAGTAGAAAATGTATTTTGAGGTAGGATTTGAATTTTCTTTGGGTCTTACATTCTCGTACTGATGCTCGCCTGCGACTTTTACTGGGTAGACTAAAATTAAAAAAAAGACTGGAATTCTAGAACCATTAATAATGGGGAAAACATATCCGAAATACATATCTAACTATGGATAGATATGCTGATATATACTATCTTGTAATAATTTTAAGAGTCACAGAGGAATCTACTTTTCTCCAGGATAAAAAAAGTGTCTTGTCAAACCAGGGGGCCATTCGCCTGACGGAAATGCTTTAGAAAACGCTATCGCTTCCGATTTTATTTTGTTATTTCTGACCGCCGAAGGTTTTCAAATACCTCACGCTCATTTTTTTTAATATTGTTATTACCAATGCAAAAAAAAAAAAAGAGCGCGAGGCATTTGAAAACCTCAGGCGGCTAGAAATAACAAAATGAAATCGTAAACGTTAGCGTTTTCCAAAGCATTTCTGTTAGGCGAATGGCCCCCAGGTGATGAGCCGAATATCATACAAATCCAATAAGCCGTTTTTGCGTGATTAATTAACCAACAGTGACATTCCTCTAATTAAGTACCAGAATTAATTATTTATTAAAATTCTTTTAAGTGATTACGCTTCAGTATCTGCTTTATTTTATTTACACTAAAAAAATATTGTTTTAGCTGATATTGACAACTTCTTCTGGGTTCAACAAACTTGCACCCACGATAGAGGGCAATATAAGTTTTTTTCAAGGTCCAATCTATCTCTTTACCAAAATTCATCAATAACGGTTCAGTACATTAGTTCCTTACAAACAAACAGACAAATGGACACAAGTTCTAACGCCATTGTAATACTACTATTAACAAGCGTAATGCAAAAAGAAAACAAAATTCTTGATCTATAAACAAATTACGAAAAGTACATCTGTAAGAAATCCCGATATTCCACCAACGTATACAATTACTGACTGACAAGGCGTAAGTACCGCATAGAAACTTTCATTAGCATACAACACAAATCTATTATGTATGATCAGCGACGTACCATCAAAGAGAGCGCTCCATATAGCCTCCGACTATAAAATCATTGCTTTTTTCCGTATCACACAGCCAGCCGATGTATTAAGTACATGTCACTCTCAGACATGAATACATTCTCGGCACAAACTCACTATATCACTATTCACACCAAATAATATACTTAACACATCACTAATGACCAAGGAGTCATTGAAAACCACGAAGGGATTGCTTTTTGTAATGAAAATGGGACGATTTTTTTTAATCTCTGAGCAAACGATACATCGCTCGAGCGTGCGACGGTTTCTACTGATTATTTCATGGACTCGTGTACTTTATGTAGTTATGTAAAAAGACTCATTTGCTGTGTGACAATCGAAAATGATCCTTGATGCTCAAAGCAGAGGGTGGGGTTGCCGGTGGCTACGTAAAGAGGGTGGGTCGCGCCCTGCGCCCACTCCAACCCCTATCTGAATAGGGATGTATCCCTATTACCACTGACGTAACGATTATAGCACTAACGCAAAACGTTTACGAGCCCTATAAATAACTACGCATTGCTTAAAATCATTCGACATCGCTTAAAGCGTAAAAATTGTAATGGACTGAGGGCCTGTTTTTATGTTTATGCAAGTGAGAGAGCTGACAGTCCATCCCAATTGTAAGTAACTCATGAGTTGCTGGCTCTATAGGAACTCAATTCCCTAACCCGTGGAGCCCCGGAACCTTACTTACCGACAGACAGAACACAACTACATTAAAAGTGGTCATTTTACTGGAGTCATCTGGTAGAGGTTACTTCCGTTGGATGGGCGCTCCAATTTTAACGGAATCCGCTATGACCTACCTCGCTTCAATTCTGAAAAGATTCTTCCAATCTATGAATAATAAATTATAGACGTGCTCGTGGATCTTTAACTAGTTCAAGAAGCATCCCAGAATAAAAATCGCTTTTAATTGGCCACTCTTCTTCCTTCTCTCTATTTCATCCATTTAGGGCTGGGACTTGAAGTGGATCACTTTTTTCCACTATCGATTTACCTCGGGAAATATTTAAACAAACCTCAAAAAGACATCAAATTATCACTTAAAAATTATTATTGGTAACCTAACCTTTTTTGAGAATCAATTACTATTTTTTCACGACGATGATACCTGTCTTCCTTATTCGATTTTGAGCACCGTCGTAGGAGCACCTCTTCTGTAAGGCCTGTAGCGTTTAATGTTTCTAAATTAAATAAAGTAACCAGCCCTGCATGATATAATTATTTCATAATTATAATATGACTAGCAAACCAGTGAACCAAATGTTCACCAAAAAAAAATGTATTTAAAAAATTCGTGATTTCTCGAAAACTGGAAGTGCTACGTTACTCAAATCCGGTTTGTAGTCTTATCAGACTATTCTTAACTTATAACTTAAACATTCTCTTTATCTATCTCTTATGGTTTGGCCGCTGAAACGGCACCACAGACAGACGGACGGACGGACGGACTTGTCTAATAGATAAGAGATTATATTATTGAAAGGAGTATAAAGCAGTACCACACATGTGTGCTACTGCCAATGAAATGAGTCTGCTCGGTTACTTCAGTTATTTTTCAATGTTTTTTTACTTTTCTCTGCGGTCTTTTTTTAAACTATTCAAGTTTGTATTTTTGAATAAACAATGTTATAAATAACGTTATTACATCAAGTGTCACATCTCTAGTTCATCAGGGTTACCAAATTACAAAATTCATATTTTAACAAATTGTGGCTTTACTTTTGTTATTTGTGTTTATGTTTGTAGGTGTTTCTGTGTTTAATTGAAGAACATAATTGTGCCCTGATGGGGGTCTGATTGACCGCATAAATTAACCGGCAAACTGTCACTGTATTTTGAGGGGCTACAGTAGATACTTAGGAAGGCTTTTGAGGCATTGTTTTAAAAAGACGAGCGATAATGGGGTTGCTTCTGAGAACTTTTAATGTTTGAAATGAATTGTCTGTCATTTCTTTTGGAGTCTTTGACAGATGGAAAGTTGTTGCATAACTTTAATTTATTTACTAGCTACTAATAAAGATTCCGTTCATTTATCTCGCGATGGCTGATCATTGGATGGGTGACCAAAATTATCTTGGCTCTTTCCATTAAATAGCTACATGAATTATTATTTGTATAAGCTATATTACTGTTAAGTTTCATTAAAATCCATTCTGTATTTTTTGGGTGATATAGTAACAGTGGTCCATACAAAATTTAGATTAAAATTTAAAAGCCTTTAAATCGTTGTGGACAGTCATATAAGATGAAAAATGGTGTTGGATTTTTTTAATCTATTGTTAGAAGCCATTACGATTATGGTGTAAAAAATTACGGAAAATTTTTAGGCCAGCTTTTATTTAAGATAATAGAGGTAACCCAAAATAAGGGATTAACAATTATTACAGGAGCAATGTGCTAAGCTCCTATAAAATCACTTAAAATAGAGGATGGCATACCGCCCATTCTTGTAAGAGTGCGTTACCTCACTGAAAAGTTTGATATTAAAGCTTTAGCGTATAAAGAATACTCACATTAATCTAAACACAATAGAGTATTGAAAAATAAACATATCTTTACTGCAGAAGCCTATGCTATATGTGCAGCTTTACAGTATGCCATTGCTATAGCTGATATCAATATTTCAATAGTGACTGACTCAATAAGTGTCTTAAGTTGCTTAGAAAAAATCATATATCTTATAAGAATAATACATATATTCATAAATAAAATAAGACAGTATTGATATGATAATCCTGAAAGACAACATGAGTTCTTATGGGTGCCATCCCACAACGGGATAAAAGGGAACGGAACTGTTGACAGATTATTAAAAATTCCATCTCCTGCCTACATTGTCCAATAACCGATTACTATTCAGTTTCGAAGCATTTCATGTACAAACATTGGCATAAAGATTGAAAATTTACCAAACAATTTAAGGGAAAGTGGTACGCAAGTATCCAAGAAAAGATTCCAATAAAGCTCTGCAGTGGCGGCGCTAGACCACATGTGGACGTCGGCGACATCAAGTTCGCGAGGCCTATTTGACTTCGCAGTATAAAACCGTTAAATTAAGTGAGCCAAATTATAAAATAACGTATGAGTAAACGAGTTTTATTGTTGATAATCAAACGATGACAAAAAAAATAAAAAAATAGAATATTATTACAAAAATAGTGTTGTCAGACAGACGATTCTGAATACCCGTAAAGTACTACTCGCTTCCATCACGCACCTGTTCGAAAATAATAAAAGTTTTTCCCTGAATTTTTCGGGGTCGGCTACCTAAGCCAGGCCAGGAGAAACGAAAATAAATAGGTAACTTGTAAAAATTTTTGCGAGACCCCCTCAGGCGCGAGGCCGTCGGCGGTGGCCGACGTCGCCGACGCCTAGCGCTGCCACTGTTCATTTTCCAACTAGAAGATTCATAACTACTATTAACAGACTCATATTAGGTCACGGAAGATTCGGTGCGCATTTACATAGTATAAACTTAAAATCTTCAGGAATTTGTGAATATTGTGATAATGATAAAGCTACACTAGATCATCTTATTTTATATTATCCCGCCTTTAGCATACAAAGAATTATTTTAGTAAATGGCCTACTAAAGATAGTTACAGATGATGACATTCCCCACCTGTTGCCATCTATTTCCCTATATATACCTTTTTTATTTGCCATCTATTCTCAACATGTTTGAAAACTAGTACAAGAAAAAAAACCCGTGAAGATCAAAGATAAAAATCTGAAATGAAGTTTTAATACAAATGAATTGGCTGTATGGATACTATCCAAGGCCGTTTAAATATTATAATTAAAAAAAATATAAAGTTAATCGAATATTTTTAAGACTCCTACAATCGAAATATTCGAATAAAGTGTAGAGTGGCTCGTCTCTAGATCTGTCATTCATTCATTCAAATGTCAAAGTTGAAATTGCAAAAATAACCTAAAAACTGAATAAAACATTGATATTCTAAAGCAAATATTACAATTTACTTCATATTAATAGTATTTATATTTAATTTATTACGTTGTTTATTATATAAGCGTTCAATTTATCTTATTCTACAATGAATTTCGCTCGAAAAATATGTACTATAAGGAACCAAACACTAAGCACGAATTTCAGCCGAAAATTTCGTATTTCCGCTAAGAACTTCGAATCTTCTCACGCTTCACAACCACAGGTGCAAGAAGAGAAGTTCGACTTCGAGGACTTGAATGTGTTAGAGCGAACAGAGCGACGCAAGCCCAAAATAAATCCATTCATTAAAGATGTATTTGTGTCCGTGTTCAACAAAGAATTACTAGCCTACCCGGAGATTCTGAACAAAGAGGAGACAGAAAATTTAAACGCAAGGCTGGCTGCACTTGAAAAAGTTTTCTACGACCCGTCAAAAACAAGGGAAGAACGTAAAATGGCGTTGAAAAGGACTAGAATGTATGCTGCACCAGTATCATTGACAAATAATGGTTTGGCGGCAAACCACACAGAGAGCTTACAGTACCTTGATGTAATATCCTCCGACGTGGACCTTGGACAGGAAATAAGTGACCACTGGGTGTGTTTAGAAGCGGTACGGAAGGGTTTGGAAGAGGATAAGTATCAGCAAATCGTTGACGATCTAATAACAGGAGATAGGCCCTTAAAATTGTGCATTAAAGAGAAGGTCGCTGAGAGGATTACGCAAGCAGATTTCAGGACACACGCTGAATTAGATGGACAAGGTTTGCCATAAATCATATTATATGAACACATTGTTATGTTTTCTCCAACCATTGAAGTGCACAAAACACTATGCTTCTGGGACCTTAATTGATGTTATAATAATTTATGGTATTTACGGGGTTGTTACCATGTAAATAACATAAATTAAATATGTTAAATAAAATAATATTTAAATTTTAAATATTTTCAACACACACAACTTAGCCTAGCCCCAAAATAAGCACTGAGGAATACATATACTGTACTATACTATACACAATAGAATACATATACTGTACTATACATATATATGTATATTCATATAGAAATACATATTAAAACATCCATGACTAAAGTACAAATGCTCGTATTCATCACCCAAATATCTGTCCCCACTGGGATTTGAACCCAGGACCTCTCGAGTAGGCGACACCTTGCCATCCAGCATACAAAACACTTGGCCACCGAGGTCATTAAAATACTAAAATTTTAGTCTCATTTCTTCTATTTTTGATACTTTACTACCATATCAAAATAGATTACTTTTACAAATATTGTTATTAAAAAAAAAGACAATTTATTTTTAATGATTTAATAAAAGCTAGATGTTTTATGATAGCCGGGCTAAGTTGTTTTTTTTATTTAAAGTTTTTTTTCCTATTTTATTTATTTTGAGGCTTTTACCTAATACAAAGGATATACCAACCCAACCATATCCAAACTATAAATTACAATATTGTTATAAATAAACATTAGTATAAAAATATAGTGTGATTCTATGTAATCAATCATGATACAAGTGAAACTCTCAATATCATTAAAAAAAGTGAGACAAAGGTATTGATTCAAAGAACTTACAAGGAGTTTGGTTTGAAATTAAAAAAAATACCTAATTAATATGCATGCATGCTTAGCTTAGTTAGTTAGTTAGTTCTTCAGGGCGGTTTCCGCACTTAGTCCTAATTATTGGACCATTGTGCGTGTCTCAAAAACATTCCCGTTTACTCCAGCCAGCCTATATCGGTCCAGAAGGAAAGCAACCTTGGTAGACTGCTGCAAGCTTCCGGAAACCGTTCTGGTGACTGGAGAAGTCGTGCCCGTTGGTCGGCCACACTCCTGCATTCCATGATGACATGCTGTGGCGTTTCTTCTGCCTCCATGCATCCTCTGTATAGGGGGCTGTCTGTTATTCCTATTGTTTAAAGGTGTTTGTTTAGGGGACAATGACCAGTCAGGGATCCTATAATCCTGCGAAGTTTGTCCCTATTTAGTCTGGTAGGGGTGCGGGCAAATCTTTTATCCTTCATCTGTTTTCCACTCCGTCAAGTGTGATTTCTGAGTTATTTCACGCAGCCACGTTTTAATTTGGGCCTGAGGTATGGGCAGCAAAGGTTCCGGACCATACACTTTTGTGTCTTCTCCCCTCTGCACTGGCACTGCACTGACATGCCTAAATGCGATATGTATAGCACGTAATTTTGAACTTTCATACAATGTATACAACCTCCGTAAATGCATTTTTTTAATGTGTGTGAAAAAATTAATGACAATGTTTTCTTCTCAGGTGTATGGAGGATTTCCGGAGAAAAGTACTGCACTTCCGATGGAGTCGATGAATATCTCCTAGTGTTGTCGTCGTTTGAAAGCGATCGTGTGAGAGCTTTCCTCGTCCATCCCAACGCAAAAGGCATTGAACACAATGGATCATTTATAACCTTCAGACAGACACCAGGTAAGAGTAATTTATAGTCATAACTATATAGTCATAATAGTTATTACTTCATGTTGGTTACATTTAGTTCTTAAATCTAATAAATAACAGCTCACAAAGGGCTTTGCAAATTATAATAAAAATATACAAATATTAATTTAGGAAGGACAACTCCCATACAATTTTTCGTTGAAATTTTTTTTGCATCTATAAATGAATTGCATGTTAAATTATAGAGTTTAGATTCTCGATTTGATTCGTCTTATTTCTTTTATTATAGGAAGTCTAGATTTATAGATATTCTACTTTGAAGTTTTATAAAAGTATTTTCAGGAGTATTTTTATATCAAAATAAAAAATACATGGAATGGAACTATAGAAGTATACCGGTCCCGTAGATTAGTGACGAAAAAAAATGTTTTTTATAATGTATGATCAGTGGGCGTAGGTACTGACCAACCGCATCAAAAAACTTAATAATACTTAACAGACAAGGGTTATTGAGTTCGAATATAATGTCTGTGCTGTAAAAAGTACTTAACAATTTGAAAATGCCCACAGTAATAATAAAGTATAAAAAAGGATTTCTAATAGTGTACTAATGGGATATTAATTAAATATGAAACACTTTTTATATATTTTTTATTCCACATCTTTGATCACAATATCGTAGATAGTAGATACAATGAAAGCTAATTTTTAACAAGAAAATTAAACTGCTAAAGTTACGCTTCCCGATCCCGCCAAAAAGTCCTTCGGCCATTTTTTTGCCAACTCGCTAACGGGGGCTCCGTTCCAAACCTACGCTCTGAGTACAACTTTTCACACTGACGTTTAAATTTGGACACAAAATGTAAGAAACTTTTGTCAAATTTAACATTTGTTGCACCTGGATATAGTTTTTCAGCGTAGTCTTTTGTTTTTTGTGTACGACAGCCAAGTCAAAGGTATTGGTAAGGTAACAGTCTTCTCTTCTATTCTTTTACCTTAGATGAGGCAATTTTTAAGTGAAAGTTCTTTTCGGTCGGGGTTTAAATGGAAAAATCCCATGGAAACGATGAAACGGAATATTTATTTATATTATGTGTGTGCAATGCGTGCGGAGTTCTTCCCGACGAGCATTAATGTTGGAGAGTAACTCGGCGAAGACTGAAACGCTACGAGCATCACACGAGACAATATATCTTAATATATATAAATCTCGTGTCACAATGTTTGTCCTCAATGGACTCCTAAACCACTGAACCGATTATAATAAAATTCGCACACCATGTGCAGTTCGATCCAACTTGAGAGATAGGATAGTTTAAATCTCAAATTATAGTCGCAATTTTAATTTATTGCAAATTATTACTTTTGGGCGGTACGAAGTTCGCCGAGTCAGCTAGTAAATTATAAATATACTAGCTGACCCCGCGAACTTCATACCGCCATAAAAATAGGGGCAGGTGGAAGAAGATTCCTCCTAACCCATATGAGAACGCTACTTTACAATACACAATAGCTTGAATTTTGGCGCGAAGGCGCATTGTAGGTTTCAGAACACTACGTTAGAGGCGGACAACCATTATCACTTAAGGATATGAAAAATAGATACGAGTAGTAGCCGATTCTCAAACCCGCGGAATATGCATATAAAATTTTATAAAAATCGGTCAGGCCGTTTCGGAGCAGTATGGTAACTAACATTGTGACAGGAGAATTTTATATATAAGATATATATATATGTTGGAGGGGCGAGCGGGATAGGCGGTTAGCCACGTGGTTCGTCTTGATCCGCCATCTTGGGTATTCGATGTTATTTTCCGAAAATAAAACTATAGTCTAATAACCAAGCTAATGTTTAATTTAAATCTTTAAATCACTTTACAAAATATGATATGATTACAATGGTACAAGTGGATTGCTTTGTGAAGCGCGGAGAGTTCTCTACTAACGTCCGTTCACTATGGCGGCTCACGTCTGAATGCTGAACGCCCCTTCCAATGAAGCATAGCCCCTTAAATACTACCCTTAGCATAGACCACTCCCAAGTGATGACAGCTGTCACTGTCATTACTTGACGTTTCACATTTTTTTTTTGTTGAAGTTCTCCCGTTCTAGGGAAGGCAAAGGGAACAATGCCCATACAGCCTGGTCTTGAATTAAATTTATCTTCTTTTTGTTTATACATTAGAATGTCGGTGTGACGCATTCTAATGTTTCTTGGAGTGTTTGGCACGAAATGTATCGAGTTGGCTTTTTCGATAAGCTTCTGTGAGGTAGTCAACACTACAATAAAATTCTCACGTCCACTTGACCGGAATAGCGTATATTTTAATGATTCCACTAATTCTTCAGTTACGCAGACAGTTGTTACACAAAACCACACCAATTTTATTTCACAATATCCACTATGAACGAATTTAAGAATAATTAAAATAAGACGCCAACCGCACTCGATGAAATCCCGCCAAAAACCTTGACGTTTCACAAGGCAACGGTACACTGACTGATGACATTTGTTGTCGGTTTAACGTTTCGAAGAAGCTAGTGAGACGCCATCCGCTGACATATACATGTGTATATGAGTGATGCTTGCGCTGCTTCATTCCCCTATGCTTTATGCACTGTCTTATGTTAGGAAAATAAGTTTCACTTCAGATGTGTGGTCAGTGCACACTAATTCTTTTAAATATATTTTTATTTTATTATATATCTATTTTATTATATTTTATCTTTTTTTTATTTATTTTTTCTTTTTTAATTTTTTTTTATCCACAGGCACTCCACTAAATATGGTGACTGAGCAAGCATTAGCACAAATTCTAGGAACGTCTAGACTGCACGCCGCAACGCTATGCAGGAATGTATTAAGACGAGGTGTACAGTCGTGTATCGAATACATAAAGCCAAGAGTGTTTTCTGGTAAGTATTTATCATAATTAACAGATTTATCATGATAACATCGACAAAAGAGGTTTATTTATTTATTTATTTATCCTTAACAAAGTTTCTAGAGTCTGCGCGCTTCTAGAGAATGGGATTTAGATTGGAGGCCGCTGTAGTGCTTTTCTACCGTATTTTTACCCCTTTTAGACATGATTAAATACAAAAAACCGCAAGAAATCACAACAACAAACAAATCTGTATCTGTACAAAGCTTTGACGTTTTACAGATTGCTGGGTTTGATTGCCAAATAAAAATCTTAATGTTAGTTCCGTTATTCACCACGCCCATTCTCTTTCCGCACAGACTCTACAACGGTTTTTTTGTGGATCGAATACAATATAATATAAATAAAAACTTAAGGCCAATTACAGAAACTCATTATACGTTAGATACTAACGGCGTTACTATACATATATCAGTACTTATTACTTTAATTTTAAAAATCATATAATTTACTAACATCAATAATAAAATTTAATTAAAATTGGACAAAATATAACAAAATGACAAGAAAGAAAAACAAACACTAAATACCCATACAAAAGAGTTTTCAAGAATTTGTCACATGATAACCTTATGAAGTGTGGGTGTGAGTGCATGTATGTATGTATGTGTGTGTGTGTGTGTGTGTGTGTCCATGCAGTTGCAATGCTATGCCTCGGAACAAGATGGCGAGCGCCGCGCCCCGGGCACTACATCATTCAAGTACTTCAGTGTAATTGTATTCTTACATGTCGCTGAGAATAAAATCAAATAAATAAAATCAAATTTCCGAGTATAAATACCTATGAATAAATTAAAGTAAAAAATAAATAAATATTTCCAACACTCACACCAATTAACCTAGCCCCAAGCTAAGCACTATAAGGCTTGTGTTATGGGATACTAGGGTAACGGATAGAATACATATACTGTACATATATAAGTATATTTATATAGAAATGCATATTAGACATCCATGACTGGAGTACAAATGCTCGTATTCATCACACAAACATCTGCCCCCACCGGGATTCGAACCCAGGACCTCTCGAGTCGGCGACACCATGAAACCCGGCGTACAAACCACTCGGCCAAGGAGGTCGTCAAAAAAGAAACAAAAGAATAGGCTAGTTGACTCATGTCGAATTGTATTAAATAAATGTTTATTTCTTTAAGTATTTGGTCTAAGGAACCTAAATATATCGATTTCACTTCATAAAAGCAGAAGATTGCTGTAGAAATTTAATTTTAAAAAATAATTTTTAGTCTATGCTTTTTTTTAAACACTAAAAACGCTGTTCGCCGCATCCGCCATGATTATGACGTCTCTGGTAGTAAACAACTAAATGTCATTCATACATAACCTTAAAACTTGTATTATTAAAACTGATAATAAATGAAGAGACTTAAATTATTATTCAATGAGTACCTATTTACATCAAAGTGATCTTCGCAAAAATAAATTTTACTGTGAGTCGATAAAGTTGCAGGATCCCTTTTAGCAAGTTCTAATCAGGTATTTCGTAGGTTAATTTCTTTCGGCACTTTAATCCACAACTTTCCTGGAGTCTTCAAGGATGTGTTTTTACATTCTCGTACAGTACAATAATGATAACTACTATATTTTTCCTGGTATTTATTAGTAATCATGTTTTTTTTTTATTATAAACTCAGATAGGTTATTTTCTACGTGCTTACGAGTTTTTCTTTACTACCGGTTGACGTCATAGCATAGATAATCTATAGACTAAAATGGCCGACAGCGTTTTTGTAATTCCATGAAAAGTGTATTTTAAAATTAAAGATTTGTAGCTTTCTAAGTCTCAAAATAAATACAATACATTTTTTTTCGGTCTAATAGAATATTTATTAACCATTATAAATCTTTTTCTAAAAAGGGTCAACTAGCCTATTGCAATAAATTGAATCTGTAATACATGAGCTTTCAAACAAAAGGTATAATACACTTATAAACAATACCTCTTTATAATATTAGTATCTATATATATAAAAATGAAACCCGTTTTCCGTTGTCACAACATAAGATGAAAACGGCTTGACCGATTTGGCTGTTTTTTTTTTGTAGTTTTCTAATACTCTGTACAAGGTTCTTAGGGAAAAAAATATAAAGAAAATCTCTCAGAAAGATTGAAAAATATAACGTAACGAATGTCAACGTCATTCAATTTAAAACAAAAAATCTGTGGTAATCTGTGACACCACATCGATAACCGCGCTGACAAATGTCAACGTCATTTAATTTAAAACAAAAAAATCTGTGGTAATCTGTGACAACACATAAACATCATAAATAAACACTATTAAGAAAATATATATGTTGTTTTTTATTTAATAAAAATTAGTAAAGTCCTCAGGTATGGCGAGACCAGGGAAATAAGGATTCTATTTTATATGGAGGATATTATAGATTCCAATTCAAATTGAATAGGTACTCATACATAAGATAGGTCAGCTATACAAAATAAAGTAGTGCATCAAAGCTACGCTAAGGCGGTACGAAGTTCGCCGGGTCAGCTAGTTTATTATAAATATGCTCTACATAATACAACCTCTCTCCGCACCAGGTAAGCCAGTTTCCGAGCTTTCCACCATCAGGTCGACGATCGGCGAAGCTGTTCTGGACATTTATGCCAGTGAGAGTGCAGACTATTTCACAGCCGGGCTTCTGGACGGATACGAAAGCCCTGATGCTGAGATGGAAATGGCGATGTGCAGGTAAATGACTGCTTCATCTTCATCTTCATCAGCCTATTAATGTCCTCACTGCTGGGGCACAGGCCTTCCCTATGGATGGAATAGGAAGATTGGGCCATGAGCCAGCACGCGGCCCAGTGTGGATTGGCGGGTAGTAATGATTGCCGATGCAGCCGGGACCAACGGCTTAATGTGCCTTCCGAGGCACGGAGGAACTAAATAAATAAATATTAAATATTTCCAACACTCACACCAATTAGCCTAGCCCCAAAGTAAGCACTGTAAGAAATTCAAAAAAATTCAAAAATTCAATATCGTTTATTCAGTCTAGGCTGTTACAAGCACTTGTGAATGTCGAAAAGCTACGTCATCGGTTCGCAAATCTACGGCGGGAGACCTTGTACTGAGAAGAACCGGCAAGAAACTCAGCAAGGGCTGTTTTTTTCTCCCTGCATTATATACAGAGTCGTCAATTTGAAAAATGAGTTCAATATGAGATAACCCATGAAGTCACTTTCCATTACAAATGTAAATGATAAAACAATTATGACTATAAAATAAAAAATATAAAAAACAGATTTAAAAATGAAAAAAAGTTTAGGAATGCCGTGTCCCACTGTTTAGGCATAAAAACAAATGTACCATTAAAGTTAAATACAACGATTAATAGTACCCAATGTAGCAAGAGCAGACTCATCTCCGCTGGCAGCACCCGTTCACGGCTTCAAGGCTCAAGGCTTGTGTTATGGGATGCTAGGGTAACGGATAGAATACATATATTCTAGATATATAAGTATATTTGTATAGAAATACATACAGTACAAATGCTCGTGTGGCGGCGACATCTATATGCCCCACATATAGACAACGGATGGAGGAAATCATTACTCACTGCGATCAATAATAGTATGGAAGCCTACATCGCGTAAATGAAATTCGGAAGCTAACTCTTCATATATACGATGCCCGACCAACATCAGTCGGGCCGCGGTCCCCGAGCTACCATCACCCAGCTCGGAGGAAGATCTTCCCCTCTTCCTACACTCGTATTCATCACACAAACATCTGCCCCCACCGGGATTTGACCTCTCGAGTCGGCGACACCATGAAACCCGGCGTACAAACCACTCGGCCACGGAGGTCGTCAAAACTCGAGATAGAAGATTTTTGGTCACCCATCCAATGACCGACCACTGCGAAAGTTGCTTAACCTTAACGATCTCCTCAACTTTTATGTAACGAATTTAACTTTATTATTTTCCTAGAAACATTATGGTGGACCGCGGTATAACTTCAATGTTGAATCTGCTCACTATACCGGCGTTAGAGCAGGAGGAGGAATGCAAGCGGCTATTAGACGACATGCGCCATCTAGCGGCACGCGGGGAAAGCATGGGATCGATCAATATGTTCATAGGTAAGTGGCTTGCATTCAAAGATTCTGTATTTGCTAATACTGTGTACAAAAGATGGTTATGTGATGAATTGGATCGAACAGTATCTCTTATCTATTAGACAAGTCCGTCCGTCCGTGTGTCTGTGGTGCTGTTTCAGCGGCCAAACCGTAAGAGATAGATAAAGAGAATATTTAAGTTATAAGTTAAGAATAGTCTGATAAGACTACAAACCGGATTTGAGTAACGTAGCACTTCCGGTTTTCGAGAAATCACGAATTTCAAACGAAACCACACAAAATCTCCGAAGTTCTCAATTAATATAATACATTTTTTTTTAAATCAGGTTTTGGTGAACATTTGGTTCACTGGTTTGCTAGTTGTACCTTAATCATGTAGGCACAACGATATTAAATGCCGTAGATACACCACGAGCGCTCAAAATGTGTCCCAATCAACAAGTGCTTGAACACCACTCAAGCACTAATATCCCATAAGTCAAAATTTTTGTTATCTTTACTGGAAAGTTTATTTGTATTTTCTTTTTTAATTTGCCACATTGTTTTTACTATGTTATTTGATGTTTTCATTCTATTTACATTATTAATTTTTTTAGAAGTATTTACTGCTCTTCTTAATATTATTTCATATTTCTTATAATTAATTTTCTTTGAGTATGGGATTGTTAATTTTTGAATTCAATATTTTAAGGAGTCTTTTATTTTTACATGATTATTGAATTCCGGAAGTAAGCCATGAATTTTTACTATTTTTTCTTATTTTTATCTGTTTTTTAGGTATTATTTTATTCAGAACCGATTGTATACATTTAGAAGCTCTTGTATACATACTTGTATACATTTAGAACTGGTGTCGATTCCGGCGTGATTCTCTAAACTTAAAACTAAATTTAACATCAGTCTCTCCTTTTCATACTGTATAGAGAATGACAAGGATACACTGTTGTCAAATTTATGTTTAGATTTACAGAATCCTGCCAGAATCGACACCAATGATTGTTAATTTAACGCATTCGAAGCAAATTTTGTTCTACTACTTACTATCAAATGATTTACTAGAAAATATTTGTGATATTCAAGTTGATTTTATAATGATTGGAAATGTAATTTTATAATTTTATATTCTTGGATCAACGCGTCATTACAGATCTATTCGGAATGAGCAGAACAGAGCGACTGTGCTATGCATACGTAGCGAAACCACGAGCGCGATATATTTCCCGTCCACGTTCCCGCCCCTTTCATGTACCAGTGACATATGCGTTTTTGGATACATTGTGTATGAAACGATGTCTCCAAAACTTCCCGTCCCGTTCCGTCCGGGTAAAAACTCGTCACGTATGCAGCGGCCTTAATATCGTTGGGTGAGACCTAAGTGGGACCAGGATTGGAATTCGCCTTTGAAAAAAAAGCAGATTAAAGTATAATCTACTCTACTGTATCACTTAGTGTCGCCGCACACGGGCCAACGACCACAACCACAAAACGCCGCCACCGGCATATTTCTTGTAGTTTCCATACATTTTATATGGACTCGCCACACACGGTACGCCGGTGGCCGCCACACGCTACAAATCGTCGTTGCTCGCTTCTTGTGGCCCGCACCGGCCACTTAATGCGCCGATACAAAAAAAAAATAATAATGTAGCGTGTGGCGGCCACCGGCGTACCGTGTGTGGCGAGTCCATATAAAATGTGTGAAAACTACAAGTTTTTCACACATTTTTACAAAACGCCGTCACTCGCGCGATTCCCCACCCCCTCTCGCTTACCTTAGTCGGCCGCTGTCGCGCGCTTCAGCCACTTTAGTAGCCGCTTCTAGCTTCTCGAGGCGGCGTTTGTGGCTGTGGCTTGTGGCCCGTGTGCGGCGACACTTACACGCGTTTGACTTAGCATTTCTTACAACAGTAGTTGCGTTCGGAAATCATCGCGGAGGCGACGATATTTTGGTCACTTGATAATAATAAATAAATAAATATTTCCAACACTCATACCAATTAGCCTAGCCCCAAAGTAAGCACTATAAGGCTTGTGTTATGGGATACTAGGGTAACGGATAAAATACATATACTGTACATATATAAGTAAGTATATTTATATAGAAAATACATGCTCGTATTCATCACACAAACATCTGCCCCCACCGGGATTTGAACCCGGGACCTCTCGAGTCGGCGACACCATGAAACCCGGCGTACAAACCACTCGGCCACGGAGGTCGTCATGATCACTCATGAGCTGATTCGATCTGTAATCGGACTGGCATAGTGGCGTTTTCGTAAAGGTAAATACAAATAAAATATGTTGAGGAGCTCGATGGCGCAAGTGGTCAGTGCGTTCGGCTGCGATCGTTGAAGTTAAGTAACTTTCGGAGTGGTCGGTCATTGGATGGGTGACCAAAAATTCACTATCTCGAGCTCCTCCGTGCTTCGGAAGGCACGTTAAGCCGTTGGTCCCGGCTGCATCTGCAGTCGTTAGCACCCGCCAATCCGCACTGGGCCCGCGTGGTGGGTCATGGCCCAATCTCCCTATTCCATCCATAGGGAAGGCCTGTGCCCCAGCACTGGTGATATTATAAGGCTGATGATGATGTTTTTGTTAAAGCCCTCAATGGAATACATCACGCTGGTAAACATATGGCAGAGGAGGTGAAGCAAATCAGGAACCCTCTATACCATCCAGGGTTCATACTGAAGAAGGTATTCGAGAGCAGACATCAGGTTAGTAATTAATAATACTTGTAATATTAAAATAACAGTTTACTCCGCACGACAATAGATGGCGCTGTATTCTTGTAGCACGCGCTATTATATGGTTGCGTCAATTTGTATAGATACTGGTTACTAGATCAGAAATTGCATCCCTCCGATTCCGTCGGCCTAGGCACGTCTAGGGGGTGTTAGTCGGACCTATCCATAAAAAAAAAATTCTGGCGACGAAACGCAACCGTTTTCGCTTTAACGAAAACTAGTTCTCGAAACGGTTCTCGTTCGCAACTGGTTTTGGTTGCGGCTGGGTGATGCAACGAAACGACACGCGATGGTCGAACGAATGTAACGCAACGAACCTGAACTAAATGAAATCTTGTTAACGTTCGTTTCGTTGCTGCGAACGAGACGACGAAACATTGAAATGTAGTGTTATAGGATAATCAACTTTAAATCCTCAATAATAAAGATTATATTATTGTAAAATCAAAGTTTAATTATCATAGAGCGAAACGGCCTCATATCATTGCGTTCTATTATAGACTGTATTTACTTCGTCGTAAAGTACATATTGGCGTTTAGTCAATCCGAGAACTAGTTGATCGACGAAGACTGTTTTGATCCGAAATGTAAAACTATCGTCGCGGACCACAAAACGGTCCTTGAAACCGGTTCGTCTTTAGAACGCTCACACCTAATAAATATCGATATTTTAAAAATATCGGCATCGATATATCGGACCAATTTTCCCTAAGATATATTTAGTCAGCCTAGCAGAGTAATAATAACAACACAAATTAGAGGTGGGTCGTCGACGAATCTATACCGTCCATCGACTAGTTGAATTCTTCGACTAGTTGACGTGATAACGGCAGGTGTTGAGGGGTTCATATCAACTACGCGGTGACTGGTCTACGGGCGCGACGCAACGACGACGGGGTCTTTATTTAGTATTCACTTTACATTATAGTCATTTAAATGTTTACAAAATAAATTACAAATTACTTACAACAATAAACATTCAATTCAAACGAACTTTGCACTAAATTCGAATTCACGTGTCGCTTGACCTTGACCTCGGGGCCTCCTTATTTCAATTTTCAATAAACAAAATTGCAACTACTTGAGGTAACAAAAATATTATAAACCCGTTCATCGTGCACTGCATCGTTAAGCCAGATCCATCGACGTACTGTTTCACGCAATATCAAAATACTCTTGCCTTTTCACCCTTACAACTCTAGTTTAAAAAACGAACAAATATCAACTCCCACGCCATATACTTAAGTTTCAAATTGCTTTATTTCAACGAATAGACGAACGTATGGACTTGTAACCGTTAAACCGGATACGTTTACGCGTCGTCGTCGCGTTGTCAGTAGATATGAACGCTGTGGACTCTCAGTTTAGCCGTTTATGAATTCAACTAGTTAACGAATGAACTGTAGACCGTCGAAGCGTCGATTGAACGTAGACCGTCTATTTAAACCGTTCTTTAATTGTTAATTCAACTCCCATCGCTAACACAAATCATAATCAAAGAAAGAATTATCAAAGTACCAAATTGCCGCTACACTACATGACAGTACAGTATCTCACGAAAGATGACACGCGGAATAATAATGGAACGAAAATTATCTCCCTACAACTAGATCCTATTTTAGAATGATGAGAATGATTGCAGGGCCTCTCAGGTGCCATCTTTCGTAAACAAGACTAGACAGTCACACACTTCCACAGAATAAATTCAGCACAACCAATTTACCAGCGAAACAGATTTACAAATCATAGACAATACTAAATACAGCACAGATCATAGATATGTTGAATATCATTAATCTGAGATCCAAATACAAATTTAGTGAGATCGTGATATGCCGCTAATAAAAAAAAATATCGTTTTTGATACGAATTTGGATATTGTTAATTTTGTATCGATGTGGTGGAAATGGTCGCGTTTCATGAAATGTTTCACTATGTATTGGCCACATCATGATGTGGTTTGGGCAGATCGATGATGAGAAATCGTTTCACGATATGGTCAACTAAACGCGTGGCTACTTCATGAAATGGCAAAAATTATTTGATCATATTGTAAAGTAGTTACTTTAATTACCGGTAGAGGCGCTGCAAGCGCTTTGTTTATATATTTATATTGCGGCCGCTGCCGACAATGTTGTTTCTCGCAGTGAAAAAGTGCATAATTCGTTATTTAATGAGGAAGAAAGTTAACAAAAGGGTTTTCGACGAAACAAATTAAGGAGAGTAGGGTGAGGAGGTAGGGTGACGCAAAAGAAATCTATGGACTATTACTGGCTGTCAAAATATGACATTTTGGAAATTGCGGTACAAAGTGCGGATGAGAATCAATGCCGTACAAAGATATACTGTAAAACTGTACTTCCAGGGCCCAAGAGGTGATACTTGAATTTCTTTTGTAGAAAAGGTCTCTTTTAATAGAGTTTTTTTCTGGCGCTTCGCCCGCCGCTGCCGCGGCATGCTCGCTTTGCTCGCTCGACTCGCACGTCATGGTCACGACACTTACCTAACCTAACCTAGTGTGAAGTATTAGAGAGAGAGAGAGAGAGAGAGAGAGAATCATTTTTATTGACCACATATTAATTTGCAAAACAACATACAAAAAAAAAATAAGAAAATATACATAATGGAGAAAAGAAAAAGAAAAATGAAGTACCATTTGTGGTCAATCAGGACCCTGCCTCAGCGTAATGCTACCGCAACACGCTATAAAACGTGTCACAGCAGCGCTGGTATTCTGGCAGGGCCTGTTATGCCAGAACCTCACATGGCCAATCGCATCCGCCTCGATAGCAGTTCCTTCCTCTCACTGCCCGTTATGGATACATATCTATCAAAAAGCAAACACGATTAGCCACATGAAGTGCCAGCACAAGGTGCGAAAGAATACAATTTCTGAATTCTGCGCTCCGTAATCCGTGGCTGTCACTTGTTAATGTTACTATTACTGTCGTCACACATACCGCACAAAAACAGTGAAATTGAGTGTACAAACTCAGTAATTGCTCAGCAACTTGAATAGAAAAGGGAAGCAGCTATATAATCCCGTCAGAAACGTGCACCCAGATCACACGATTACCATGAAGAACCCCCGCGGCCGCCTATCACCCGAATAAGTTTGCCTCCAGGTACTCTCCTAATCTAATCCCCATAACTTACTGTCGAGACTGAAAATTGGGTGAGTATCTTTAAATTAATGCGTACATTGCAAATTCAGCAAATGACGTTTTAAGGTAGTCTTCAATGATTGTTTGGATTTCAGATCTCGCATCGGAGGAGGAAGATCATTCCAGCACCTGGAGGCAGCGAACCTGAAAGACCCACGAAAAGCAGCAGTGTGGTGTGTGGGGGTGGAGAAGACTCGAGTGCACCGCCTCTTTTGGTGTTTACTGTCAAGTTGTGCCCATACCAATTTAGCTGACAGATATTGTGGCTTGCCTGTGTGTATGATGCCAAACATTAAGGTAGTGAGGTGCACTCGCCTACGGCTCTCCATCTTCAGCATGTTAGCTGAATTCAAAAATGAGGTGACATGTGTTCGTGGCGGTATGCCAAAACAGAAGCGTGCGCACGCATTTTGAACACGCTGAATAAGCCGTGCTGTTCTAGCCAGTAAACATGGACCATAGACTGTGTCACAGTAATTGAATTTGGACAGAACCAATGCCTCACATAGTGTTATTCTGAGTTTTTCAGATAGATATTGCCTTATCCTGTACAGCAACTTCAATCTATAGAAGCAGTTACGTGCGCACTCTACAATATAATTTTCAAAGTTTAACTGGCTATCCAGAGTCAGACCTAGACTCTTTGCTGCATTTACCCTCTCTACAAGCACTCCATCCATTTCAATATTCAGCAGGCTAGTATTGATCTTATTGATGTTGTTTCTAGTACCTGTGAGCAAAAGTTTAGTTTTATGTGGGTTCAGTACTAGACAATTTGAACGACACCATTTTGATATTCTCGTAAGATCTCCATTCACTCTTTCCACAGCCTCAGTGACGTCGGATGGCTTAAAAGAGTAAAAAAGTTGTATGTCATCGGCATACAAATGATACCTGCACTCTTGTATGCAGTCGACCATATCCGCACTGTACAAAACAAATAAAAGAGGACCCAGCAGTGAGCCTTGTGGTACTCCTCGGGTGACTGGCAAAGAAGGTGATCGGGATTTAGTGCCATTGGCTGCAGATATTTCCACGAATTGTTGCCTGTTTGTAAGATAACTGCAGAACCATCCAACCGCATCAGTGTCAAAGCCGTAATATGTCAACTTAGACAACAAAAGTGTTGTATTAATGCAGTCAAATGCACGAGAGCAGTCCAACAGCAGCAGAGCACCAACCATACCCCTGTCCTGAGCTGCCAAGAGATGATCCACTATATCAGCCAAAGCGGTTGCTGTGCCGCGACCCTTGCGAAAACCTGACTGGAGCTGTGGCAATAAGTCATGGCTCTCGATGTACTCAGTGAGTTGATCGCTGACAATTTTTTCCAGAATCTTGGACAAGCAGGGAAGAAGACTTATTGGTCTAAGATCATTTAAAGATGATGGCTGTGTATTTTTGGGTAACGGTTTTATCACAGCGTGCTTCCAAGCTTCTGGAAATGTGCTTTCACTTAAAGATCTATTTATTATACTGGTGATTGCTCCTAAGGACTGAGGCAAAGTGAGTCGCAACATTTCCAGTGAGATGTTGTCGTGCCCCCGCGCATTGGATGTAAGTCCTGTAATAGCTTTAAGTACCACATCTGCATTGACGGGGTGCAATTTGAATGTTCCAGCCCTACTGTGTCTGTGGTGTTCGTAGAAAGTGAGGTCCGAAATAGATACATCCTCTCTACCCGGGACTTTAAGGAAATGCCTATTCATTGAGTCAGGGTTATCTAAGCATGATGGAAGACAACTTGTAGCTGTGTTATCAGGCAGTATGTCCCGCTTCAGGTTCTGCCACAGTTTTTTAGGTTGTCTCATGTTATTATTAATATTGTTAGCAAAATAACTTTTCTTTTCTTCTTCTATGGCTTGGATTGTAATGTTCTTCATAAATATATAACTGTCTTTAAGATTTTGTGTTTTGTGCTTTTTGTATTTCAAATGATATGCATCTCTTATGCGTATCATAGACTTAACTGTATCAGTAATCCATGGGTGCGGGGGTGTCTTAAATCTTTTTGATACAAGTGGAGAGTGCATATCATATAATCCAGTTATGACCGATGTAAAGTTATCAACCAAGATGTCAACCCTGTCCCTCGACTGCATGAAATAATTCCAATTAATTGAGTCCAGATCGGCATTAAACCGATCTAAAACTATGTTTTTCAGGGGCCTATAAGTTACCCACTGTGGCAATGGCTTATTTATTCTTATTTTAAGTTTAGCAATAATCATGGCATGTCCACCCAAGTCAGGTGAATGTTTTACTTTTACATGAAGTACATTTATGTCAGTACAGATGACATCAATCAGACTGTGACTCTGGGTAGTGAAATGTGTCGGCTCAGTGACAATCTGCTTCAAACCTGTGCAGCGCAGAGTTTGCTCAAATAGTGCCTGCGCTCCTCCAGAGCTGAGCAGGTTGATATTAAAGTCACCGAGTAGAATAAGTCCATCCTTTTTCGGAAATGATGTAACTGATTCCGAGATAGCATCAAGGAAGATGTTAATATCCTGTCTTGGTGGTCGGTAAGCAGTTCCAATTATAATTTCTCTATTTCGAATGCGTACCTTAAGCCACATCTGCTCGACTGTGTCGGCTGCGGGATGTTGACAGGGTCGTGCGTTTATACCTCTGCGTATGTAAAACCCTACGCCGCCTCCACGACCACCACGAACGCTGTCAGGTCTCGGCGTATGGTAGAACCTATAGTTCGTCAATTTTGGGGCCCTACCACACTGCCCGGGTCTTAACCAGGTTTCATTCACTGCTAACACATCCGGTCCCAGTTCCTCAACAGCCACAATGAACTCATCATGTCCAGTGTTAAGAGATCCAGCATTAAAAAGCCCAACTGTCAAATCTTTAATTCTATTCATTTTTATGCACTTTGTGTTTCCCGTTGTTAGATTTATGCAATAAATATAATGATTCGTGCGATAGATGTAACAACAACGACAAACATTGGACATTATATAAATGGTTAACAATAAATAAAATTATGCAGCCAGCGTTAACACATAATAACCAAACTTGACTAAGCTTACAAAGGATCATAGCAAACAACTGATTCAGAGCACAATTAAAAAATAAAGAATTGTTTGTCAATAAACAAGGTTCAAGCCAATTGGTTTTTACAATGGAGCATGCACATTCTTTAACAATCAAAGCATTAATGACAGTAGCACACCTATACAGGTCACGTGATGCATCTCTTGATGTATCTGAATCAATTAAAAATAGATCTAACATAACACAATAAGAATATATAAAGCGAAACAATATTGTTATTAAGCAATTAATGAAATTTAAATTAACAAACGCATAAATGACATTTATCACCAAGCATAGTACAAACCAGCACATAATAAGAAGCGCAAAGAGTAAAAAAATAAAGCAAAGCAATGTTCGAATCATGGAGTGTTTGTCAAAAGCGGACCAACAGAATCTAACCCAAAAACCCTCTCCAGATCAGCCTGCGTGCGCAGGCGATAGGAAGGGACCCCCTGCCCAGTGTGATGTCTCGCGAAGATCTTGCCGTCCTTCGTCCAGACGTAGCGCCAGCCCGACCGCTTACCAATCTCGCGTGCCTGCCGGAACAGAGCGCGGTTAGCACGCGTCAGCCGCTCGTTAATATAGAATGTGCACGGCGGTCCAGACACGACGACGCCTTCGGTTGAGGGCTTGCGGCGCACGCGAGCAGCGCGCAGCAGATCGTCACGCACCGTGCGCCGCACCAGGCGCACTACTATGGGGCGGGGCCGCGCCGCCACGCTGGCACCCTCCACGGGCTCCGGGGGGCGCCCCACGCGCGCGGCGCTGACCACGTCCCGCTGCTCGAGCTGCACGCCGATTTTCGTCGCCAAGGTCATGACGATGTGCTGGAGACCCTCTCCCCTCTGCTCCGGTATGCAAGCGATCTCCACGTCATTGAGTAGGAGTTCCTGGTCGCGCTCGTTCAGCTCAGATTTAAGAGCCTCTATCGTATGTACTAGAGTGCTCTGAGCACCGTCAGGATGATTGGCACCGCCGTTTTCCAGTTCCTCCAAGCGCGACCTGAGATCGCTTAACTCACTTCTACACGTGTCCACCTGCGCCACTAATCTAGAGAGCTTCCCGTCAAACTCATTAACTTGATTACGGGTGTCAGTCATTTCTTTGCGGAACATGCGAACTTCCTCCACCAACAGGTCCAATTTTCCAGTTAAGGCTGCTAGCGCATCCCCAGACACTGAGGGTGCGGCCTCGGGGCTCCCACTCTCGATTGGGCTCATGGCGGAGGCGCCGCGACGACGAGTAACCTTGTCTTCATGTCCACGAACTGGTGTGTCACTGTTATCCATTTTTGGCTCACGACTCCTGCACGCCTCACACTTCCAGTTCGTTCTGTGCTCCCCCGTAAGTGTGTTACGGAACCGTTGCTCAGAGACATTAGCGCAGAGTATGTCGTAATATCCCGAGCATATTGAGCAACACAAATATTGTCTGTTTTTTATTACTTGTAAGCACCCAGCACAAGTTTTAGAGGCCATAATAACAGATATAGAAAAAAAAAAAAAAAAGAAAAAATATATATATAAATAAAAAAAAAAAACTTTAAAGCACAAAAAAAATATGGTTCGAAACTGATCATAAAAAAAAAACAGTAAAAATGTTTTTGAGGACTGAGATTCGAACCGTGGATCGCTGATTAGTTCACAGAGTCGGAAACCACTGAGCCGTGTACGCTCGCAATAGAGTGTCGAAAATACCAATCTGTTACACAAAGTGATTTGCAGATCTACTCGAGCAGCTGATTCATTCAAGTACGAGTTGGTGACTCAGGGCTAACGACCGCAACTTAAAAACACTGTTCACCTTCACTTATTTTATAAAAACACTTGTATCCCTATAATTACTGTACCGATATTAATGTTTTATACACCAAACTCAAGAGAATTGCACGACGAATAAATTTATATGTATATCACAGATGGTGGTGTTTTATTACTATAATTTATGAGCTTAAAATACGGAGCGCAGATTAACACGTTATAGCAGAACAACCGCGTCCCAAATACTTTTGATTACCGTTTGGGCCCTGGAAAAACAGTTAAGTCTACTATTGTAATATGTACCAAAGTACCTAATTATTTCTAAATATTTGATAGTTTTCTAAATATAAATGTGTAAATTCTTGACATGTTTGAAAAAATCTTTAATTTGTTTATTTTGTTACAAAAAATTGATTAAATTTGTTTGTGTCATTCGGACTTAAATAACAAGTTCTTACATATTCTGGATTTTTAATAAATATTTTATGGACACCCTAATTATACGATCCGGCCAAATGTCGATGGCCAAATCGTTAAATGTTGACGATTTAATGATCTGGTCAAATTAAGTTGGCCAAATCATGAAATGTGACCATTTCATGAAATTCTCGAGCATTTCATAAAGTGAGCAAATCTACGATATGGCCACGACATCAATATATCGAATCAAAATATATTGACTAAAAATATCGATATATCGAACAAAAAATATCGTTATATCGATACATCGATATATTTTCAACAATATATCGTAATATATATTATCCTATATATGTAGTTCCCATATTTATTAGTATTAACATGTATTTATATTCACGTGTACACGCTGACAACCTTTTCTTATATTCTTTCCTACTACGGGCCTACTTTAAGAAATTTCAGATTGAAATAGATTTGGCCTTTGTACATGTTATCTTTAATAAAGTTGCCTCCTGTATTATTTTTTTTGTGTACAGAATATATAAATAAAAAAATTGTGTGTGTCAGCTCCGACGCACGACCGGAGTTTACACTCTAAAAACGATTGTCTTTGAACAGACACAAAACAAAATCAAGTCCGAAGAAGTCGGTTACAAGTAGAGATACCTCAGGAATCGTCCCATGGTTTCGACTATCATAGGTTCCATGTCACACATTTTATCATCTAACAACATCGATATTCATCAAATATTTTTTTATGTATTTCTGGAAACACACAATTTCAAAAATATCACACACTAGTCATCATTTTGTAAATATTTATTATTATTCCATCTGTACTGAAAATCACTATTCCAGAGTGCTGGACACTTACCGGCATTTCTCTATATTCTGTTATTTATTTGTTTTCAATAATTTTGCTCCGATTTCATCTATTTTTAGTTTATTTATTTTATTGACATTTGTGACAACTTAATGTTTTTTATCCGTTGCCATGGCTAAAAGTGAAAGGTGCGCAGATGAGGTTGCGCACAAAAACGTAACGAGGTCATTTGTTCAGTTCCCCTTATATATGCAAATCGATTCTTAAGGAGTAAACTCTAATAAATTGTTTCATATGCTTATTTTTGATTTAGATAATTGGATTTTTATTTCGGGCGTACTCGACTCTGTTCATAATACACTTAGTCGTTTACCCGAATGTCATTGGCACTCGTATTCGGGTTAGCGACCGAATGTAATCCCGCCATTAGATACAAATGTTGTATCATCATCAGCCTATTAATGTCCCCACTGCTGGGGCACAGGCCTTCCCTATGGATGGAATAGGGAGATTGGGCCATGACCCACCACGCGGGCCCAGTGCGGATTGGCGGGTGCTAACGACTGCAGATGCAGCCGGGACCAACGGCTAAACGTGCCTTCCGAAGCACGAAGGAACTCGAGTTAGTAAATTTTTGGTCACACATCCAATGACCGACCACTGCGAAAGTTGCTTAACTTCAACGATCGCAAGCGAACGCGCTCACCTTATTATTTAGTTCATTTCTGATAGATTTGATTCTATGACCTACTATCGTAAAGTTAACCTTTTACAAAAAAATGGTGTTGTATTTGTAACCGTTTACTAAAAATTTGGTCCTGTATTTGTAACCTTTATCTGAAAATTTGTGGTCTCGTATTCCTTATTTTCGTCTCTTGGATCAGACTTTTTAACCACTTGCGTCATCGATTTACACAATTTTTTTCCTTCTCACAGGAGAATGACAACCCCAAACTGAACTTATATTTAGCTGAACACCTCCATCCAACGCTCAAGCCGCCCTCAGAAAACCTGGAATACTGCGTTTTACGCATGAAATACGCTTGCGAGACTCTCATGAGCAGACACGGGTTAGATGTCGCCAGTGCTTTCACGTGAGTAACGAAAAACTATAGTTTAGAAAACAACAGTAGACTTTAGTACTGCACGCCTGTAAGACGAAGACTCAGGAATCGCTGTCAACATTATAGAATGTTTTCAACCTTTATTAATTAAAATAAATATTTCCAACACTCACACCAATTAGCCTAGCCCCAAAGTAAGCACTGTAAGGCTTGTGTTATGGGAAACTAGGGTAACAAATAGAATACATATACTTTACATATATAAGTATGTCGGATGGGCGAGCGGGATATAGGCGGTTGGCCACGTGGTTTTTCTTGATCCGCCATCTTGGTTATTCAATGATATTTCCCGAAAATAAAACTGTAGTCTAGTGACCAAGCTAACGTTTAATTTAAATCTTCTTATTACTTTACAAAATCAGTTAAGATTGCCAAGGTACAAACGGATTGCTTTGTGAAGCGCGGAGAGTTCTGTGCTAACGTCCGTTCACTATCGCGGCTCACGTCTAAATGCCGAATGCCTCTTCCAATGACGCATAGCCCCTTAAATACTACCCTTAGCATAGACCACTCCCAAGTGATGACAGCTGTCACTGTGATTACTTGACGTTTCACAAGGCAATAGTACTCTTGACTGATGACATTTGTTGTCGGTTTAACGTTTCGAAGGAGCGAGTGAGACGCCATCCGCCGACAAGTATATTTATATAGAAGTAGATATTAAACATCCATGACTCGAGTACAAATGCTCGTGTTTATCACACACAAACTGACTGCCCCCACCGGGATTCGAACCCGGGACCTCTCGAGTCGGCGACGCCATAAACCCCGGCGTACAAACCACTCGGCCACGGAGATAGTCTTAATAGTGATAGAAATGATTTCGTCATATCTAAAGGTCCTATATTGAGGAGCTCATTGGCGCAGGTGGTTAGCGCGTTCGGCTTCGATTGTTGAAGTTAAGCAACTTACGCAGTGGTCGTTCATTGGATGGGTGACCAAAAATCTTCTATCTCGAGTTCCTTCGTGTTTCGGAAGGCACGTAAAGTCATTGGTGGCGGCTGCATCTGTAGTCGTTAGCACCCACCAATCCGCACTGAGTCCGCGTAGTGGGTCACGGCTAGGGTTACCATCCGTCCGGATTTGTCCGGACATGTCCGGAATTTTTGCCTTTTGTCCGGATTTTTTTAATTAGATAGAATATGAGTAAAACTACTAATTAAGTTATATCATATAAGTCAAATAATCTTTATTAAGTTCTCATTAATTTAAAACAGAATATAAATCATCTATAAAAATCAACAACGAGACCGCCCTCGCGATGCGAGCGTCTGCTACCACGCGTATAATATCACTGTAACTAAGTGGGTGATGTTTGCATTTTGCGACTAAAATGTCCGGACTTTTATCGAAATGTCCGGCTTTTTGTCAGGACTTTTCAAATTTTTAAACAGTAACCCTAGTCATGGCCCAATCTCCCTATTCCATCCATAAGGAAGGCCTGTGCCCACCATCATCATCAGCTTATGAATGTCCCCACTGCTGGGGCACAGGCATTCCCTATTCATGGAATAGGGAGATTGGGCCATGACCTACCACGCAGGCCCAGATTGGCGGGTGCTAACGACTGCAGATGCAGACGAGACCAACGGCTTAACGTGCCTTACGAAGCACGGAGGAGCTCGAGATAGTAATTTTTGGTCACCCATCCAATGACCGACCACTGCAAAAGTTGCTTAAGTTCAACGATCGCAGCCGAACGCGCTAACCACTTGCGCCATCGAGCTCCTCAAACGTTGTATCTAATGGTGGGGATTTACACATTTTTTTCCCTTCTCACAGGAGAATCACAACCCCAAACTGAATTTATATTTAGCGCGTTTCTTTCCGCGCCCCACCAGTGGGGACATTAAGAGGCTGGTGATGACGATAATGGTGGAAACAAGGTTTTCTGATTAAGGTTTTCTTTGTTACAGTGAATTAAATAGATTAGCTATAGCTGGTACAGAAATCTTAGCCATGACTGCGGTGCTAGCGAGAGCTTCAAGGTAATGTACATTTTAATGTGAGATCAATAAAGAATAAAGTCGATTAATTTCTATTATCCAGCGCTAACTTTCATATTTGAAGCTGTACTATACAAAAATTTACGATAAATTTTTATTCTTTGATTGAATTGAAATTTTGCTAAAATACAATTTATAACACATTTGCTCGTAAAGCATCTCTTATTGCACCAATTTCAATATCATAATGTATCACATTACACACGCGTGCGGTAATGTAAAGTAAAACGCACGGCTTATTATGTTCCGTCTAAAAGCGAACGATACTTTTTTTTAAATTTTAGCAAAGACTTATTATGTCAGAAAGGTAGCCAACATTTTGTTAATAAAACCAACTTTGGGAGATAAAATAAAATATGTAAACGTTTAATTCTTTAATTTGATTCATTTTGACAATAAATTACAACCATGTATCGGTAACAAATTCACAATACTAATTTACTTTATTAGTAACACTGGCTGTTTTTTGTTCCTTTGCCTAAAAAAGCGTTGATGCGCGCGCATCGCTAATCTGTGAAAAAGTTATTTCTTGCCGAAAAATCCACGGGCAGATACTTACAGTCAAGGATATCGAAATTTCATCTTATGGAAAACAAACAAAGGTGCAAATTCATTTTCAGAAAGTATGTACGTAGGGTGACTGATCCAATTATCAGCACTTTAAGAGTTAGTCCAAACTTAAGCCAGTTTATCACATTGAAAAATACTGTTTCACCCGTTTTGACGAGTTTTCTAGTTTCAATATTCAATCAGTAAGATGATTATTTAAAAAATATTTTTTATATTTAGGTATCCATTTTTTTTAGATGGACAAGAGTAAATAAGGACCATCTTACCATTTAATAGCACCATCACCACCATTTAATAGCATAGAGTGAGTCAATTAACAGCACTATGATAGTGGTATTGAAATTATATGAAATAAAAAATGTTATTAGTACCTATAATCTCTTTAATTGACTTATTTTAATATAGGTGGGTAATGTGTGACTAAGGATCAAAAAAAATATTTGACAACAATCTAATTGTATTTATAAACTTAACAAAGTTTCGTATTATTATCATGTATTATGATAATGTCTCTTGTGTTTTGTTAGCTTTTATCTCTTTTATTTTGTTTTTTCTATTGTATCTTGTATTTTATTTTCTATTGTCCCTTTTATTGTATTGTCTTTTTTCTCCTGTATTTTATTAGCTTTTTTTCTCTTGTTTTTTAATAGCGGTTTCTACTTTTGCGTTATTTTTTCGTGTTGTTCAGTAATCTGTTTTTCTTATGAGTCGCCTGTTCTTCTTCTTTAGGTTGTTTAGTTTTTAATTTGTTGTTTTCAGTCTTTTTCCATTCAGCTGAAGTAAGAACAAATGATGATCTCTCTACATTTTTAACACCTTTTCGTTCAGGCGTTTTTTTCCGTAACCAATACGTCCTGTAATTTAACTGCAGTTAGTAAATATTGTTTAATCTGACTGGAGTTGGTAAATATTGTTGACTATCAAGACATAAAAATTGCGCACTTCCAAGACAATATTCAGTATAATGAACCATCAGATGGTTCGTTAGTGGTTGCAGAGATCATAGCTTGCATTTCATCTACAAAATCTTATGCTAATATTACTGGAAATTGATCAATTTTGAGAAATTTGATAACAGCTTCCTGGGATGTGGAAGTTGTGGACGCATCAGTTTGATCATCGAAATAACAACAAATCTTCTTTAAAATCCTTTCTGTTTCTATTAGACTCTCAAGCGGCGTTCTTTGCAGAAATGTAGGTACATTTTTCTTGCCCTACAATCTTTTCTAAAGTTTCACGTGTCATAACTCTATCTTCATTACAATCTTCTTGTAATTTTTATTTGTCTTGTTTTGGTTCTTTATCATGTTTATTTCCGTTACCCAGACATTTTTTGTAGTTGATGGCTTCAAAGTTACAGGGACATAAGCCAATAGTCCTGAATCCATTTATCACTGTTGTATCTTTGACGCCAACCTCTAAAGCCTCTATAAGACCAGGTACAAAATCATTCTTTGTGAGAGTCTCCAAAGGGTAATCTCTCCTTCATTTTACTTTCCTTCCATGCATTTTTGAGAGGTCTAAAAGCTGACATGTGTCGGCTGGCTTTAGAGCAATCAAAATAATGTCCAACTTGCTGCACAATTTATTCACTTCAAGACTAAGATGTGTTTTGTGTCCATCTACAAATAGTATGATGTGAAATGAATGAAATACATTCTTGATATAATCATAGAAAAAATCACATTTCATCTAGCCAGTACAGCTTAAACCAATGCCCCTCTCATTTGGGACTGATGATTTTTTATCATTGGGAAACCTCTTGTTGGGAAACAGAACTAGTGGAGGTGTAATATCTCCGTTGGCGCAAAACGTAAACAGTACAATAAAGACAGTTTTGGCTGCAGCGTGATCAACTTCATATACGTCTCTTTCTCCTCGTAATGAAATGATTTTGCCCTTCTTAGGATATAACTGAAAGTTAGATTCGTCCCCATTAAAAACACGAGACGGGTTCTGGTAGATGTTAAAGTAGTTGTTTTCCTTAGGACAAAACTCAAAATTGTGGAACCACCTTTTTGTGTCTTCTTCTGATACATTAGCACTGACTGATATTACAGTTTCGGCAATGCGTTCGCTGAGTTCTGGATGACGGCACATAAAAAGGTCATACCATTTTCTACCAGATATGTCATCCTTTAAGGGGTCTCTAAATCTCTTTCTGTCTTCTTTAAGAAACTTGCTACACTCAATTGTAAATCAGTCTTTTGTTTGGGAATCTTTTCCGACAGCAATCTAAAACCCACTTTTACTAAAACTTCCTCTTCATCGTTCGACAATAGTGGATCAGGGTCTGGTAGCTTCTTGCATGGCTTTCTTAATCGCGACTGGATAGTTTATCTAGGTTTATTGAAGGTTTTCGAGGCCAGTTTTTTGGACATACCCTATTCTAATGCATCTAAGTCTTTTAATAGATTTTCGTAAGAGTTTTTTTTTTCTTTTATTTGGCATATTTACTTCCTTTGGTTTCATGGTAGGTGGGTCTGAAAAAATTAAAAATTATGAAATGCTAGGAGAACCAAATTATCAGCATGCTTTTGATCCAATTATTAGCACTATGCTGACAAATAGCAAATGTAATTTCAGCACTATGCTAAGATTTGGATTCCGAAGGCATAAACTACTTTTACGAAAAAAAATGAATTTTATGCATCAAATAAGCACGGTTTACAATTAAAAATATGGTATAAGTATTTACGTACTATTTTCCATTTATCAGCACCAGTGCTGATAATTTGGAATTCGCAAAATATTAGACCCATATATTAGCACCACATTTTTTAACAATATGTCATTATAACCTCAAATTATTCTTTTCAAACTATCCTGATAAACTATCTAAGAAATCACATAAATCAAAAGTATTAATATAAAATATTTAAAAGATCTATTAAAGCATTAAATGTAAACACGTGAACTTACCTTCGATCTCTAAGAACAGGCAAAAATAAGACGAACTGCCGGACACAAACGTATTTTTACATTTTTTTTTGCCATTTTGAAGTCAGAAAGTATGGTATTGCCAGTGGTAGGATTTCAAAAACAACAATTTATTTATTTTTTAAAGTGGTAACCCAAATCAGTTAGTGAAAACCTTATTATTTTACTATTTATTCAGAGTGCTGATTATTTGGTGCAGTGCTAGCATTTGGATCAGTCACCCTAGGTAGTATTATTTCCTCACAAATGTGTTATAAAACGTCGTATGACATACGTACGGTTTGATAATTACAGCCTTTGCCTTCTTATAGCCCTCACCTACACTAGGCATTATTCCTAATGCCCGGGCAATGTGAAATTTATTTGTTAAATCCACATTGCATCGGGCATTATTCATAATGCCCGATTAATCACTTAGCTCATAACAATTTTAATGAGATTAAGACATGCACAATTTATTTATCAAATTAGTAATAGAAAATTAAATGAAATAATAAATAAAGGCATTAAAAAATTATTTTATTAATAAAAAAAACCTTGAATTCTATAAATCGTGTTAAAATAATTATAATAATGGTATTAATTAATTAATATATTTTTTTACATTGCCTTTCTAACTGTTGAGCGATATTGTTATTTTCTTTTGATTTAAACATCTAGGTGTTAAATGCTTAAAATATAAATTACAAGATTTTTTTGGAACGAAGTTCCTTACGGCAGGCTTGGAGGGGATAGGGATTTTGCTGCGCGACCGAACTGAAAAAAATGTGATAGTAAAACCGTAAGAAAAAATCCGTGGAAAAAAGTGCGTGGAATAAAACCGTTAAATGAGACGTGCGCAGGCGCGACAGTCGCATACACAAGCGAGTTTGCAATTTGTGTCGATTCTACATTAGCCGAAGGAACTTCGTTCCTACCTGGTGTCCCACGACACCACATCATTTTTTTTTTATATTTTAATTAGGTCGTATTGCATCGGTTTACACAACGCCGAGTTAGAAATGAAGTTAGCAGCATGTTACGTAGACTCTGCCAAGGAGAAAGTGCGGAAATTGATCAAGGAAATAGATGACGGTGAATTCATTAATTTGGACCATTTCAAGGTAATAAATACGTTTATAAATTCAAGCAAACGCTGGCTAGTAAGTAGATTCATATAGAAAATACATATTAAACATCCATGACTGGAGTACAAATGCTCGTTTTCATCACACAAACATCTGCCCCCACCGGGATTCGAACCCGGGACCTCTCGAGTCGGCGACACCATCAAAACCAGCGTACAAACCACTCAGCCACGGAGGCCGTCATATGTCTTCATATATGTGATAGTAAGTGAGATTTATCTTACAGAAGCGACGTGTAGTTGTCACTCGGAAATAAAAGTGTCATTTTTCAATAGGGTATTTGACAGTATTAAAAATAAAGTGCCAATTGTTAGCATCTGTGTTTAGAATGAATATTGGGAGGGGATTTTACTATTTGTATAAAAAAAACCATAATTTTACTAAAAACCCACGAAAAAGATAATAGTTTTCTTATCTATTGTCACGTGACCCAAAACGCTTGGGATTGGCGGAGCCTAAAATGACGTCACACGCAAGTAAACTTCCGGTTAAAGTGACATTACATTGCATCGTTTGACGTTTTAATAACAGTCGTGTGACGTCACACACTAGTAAGACGCCATATTGTCCAGAGAAACGTTTTCGTGGCAACTTGAAAATGGAGTTTTTGATTTGGTTATTTTTACTGGAATACACAACAGATTGATGGATATCCACTTTTACGGGCCCCATAAACATTAGTCAATAACGTGAGATCGTTTTCTAAAACTTGTCAAATACCCTATTGCTTAAGTCCATTCAATTTCCTGAATTCTCTGTCCGTTAGTATACTTGTATTGACGCTTTCCATATCTCACTCCTGCGTGCTTCGGAAGGCACGTTAAGCCTTTGGTCCCGGCTGCATCTGCAGTCGTTAGCACCCACCAATCCGAACTGGGCCCGCGTGGTGGGTCATGGCCCAATCTCCCTATTCCATCCATAGGGAAGGCCTGTGTCCCAGCAGTGTTGACATTAATAGGCTGATGATAATGCTATGTTATTTTATGTTTTTAGATACAATTCGGTAAGAAGACCATTGAAGGTACCAGCAATTTAGTAGAAAAACCTATAGCAAGAACATTTTGGTGAATTAATAAACTATTAGTATGATTTAAGCATTTTTATTTCAAAATATCTAGTGCAAGATCCCAAGAGAGCTCTCTCTTCAGTTTAGCAGACGAATAGTATGTTTTGTCAAGGATTTTCTGATGAAAGAAGATTGAAGACAGACTTTTCTTGAAATCTTAGACTTATCTACACTTGCGTACTCAAAAATAAACCTTATATTGAAATACAGTAACGTCCAAACAATAAACAATATTTTTTAAATACTTTTTTTATACAACACTAGTGGCCCGCCCTCGCTTTGCTTTGGTGTAGAGCTGTAGTGTAGACTATAGTTTTTGTTCAAGGGCTTGTATTATACACAATGACCTTCTTCATTATGAACCTTCCATTCCAAGTAAAATAATCGTTGCGTAGTTTAGGACCCGTTGTACCGAATGCAACATTGCTCTGTTATTCCAAATTAAAAAAATCTTTTTGTATTGGACAGTGCATTTATCGAGGAATGCTATTCGCTATGTGCACGACAGAGCGCCACCTACAATACGCAACTTTCCGGGATTATGCCAAATAATGACATCAGTTTGTATTTTATTGATTTCTAGTAAATATAGTAAATTAAAGATAAATAAAAATTATTATATATTGTATAATAATTTAAATACTGTCGGATTTCAATTCGGAATTTAGTACAGTCAATAATAACTCTTGTATTGATGTAATCTGGACTGAAACACTTGGGCATTGTTGCTTGTACGGTGGCTCTATTCGGCCAAAAGATTAAATTAGCAGTTGAACAAGCTAGATTTTGTAAGATCGAATGAAATATACGTGAGATTGTGGTTTTTTTGTACACCAAATAACACACTCAATGCTGAAAATGTCAAGCCAGTTTTCATTTTTATCAAAAAAATCAGAAGTCGGTCTTTAGTGGAAACTGTACATTTTTTCATAGTTAATCTTGTTAATAAAAACTCAAAATTGCTAAATGACACACCAGAAGGATCTAGGAGTTCTTGATCATTTGTTATTGATGAAATACCAACAAATTCTTGACTTTTTGTTTCGGTAGATTGATCCTCATACGATTTTTTGTCAGTGCCACAGCTTTTATCTTTCTTTCTTGAATTATTTGTCATTAAAATTCTTGATGTTGGATTTCAGCATCACAGTGATCACTGTAAATTAATCTAATACAAATAAAAGTTGTATCTCTTAATTTCGATTCAGAAAACATATTTACTTGACATCCTTGATCGATCATAAAAGGTTGAGTTAGATTTAATTCACTCCCTTCTTCAATTATTATTTGACTTGATGTGGTATCTGAGACTTTTGTGGTTCTTCGTTTTGTCAAGCGTGTATATCTAGCTAGGACCTGTGAATCATTAACCTTCCTCTTTCGATATATTTCAGGGAATATCGTAGGATATGCTCCTACGATATTCCCTGAACTCGGATTTTCTTCCTCGTCTGATTTTTTGTTTCCCATAAAATGTTCACTACAAATTGTGGCGTCAGGTTTGGGATACCATGGCGACCCATCAACACTAAAATAATAAAGACAATAATGAATATCACATAAAATATAAAGCGCAAATAAAATTGATCATAATTTAAGGTTATTTCGCTTACTTATTTCTTTTTATGGCATCTATCCATTTATTTCTTTGATTTAATTTCCAGTCCAATGTAGGAAATATATACACAGACTATTTGTGCCCTTATTTTTGCAATTCACAACACAACAACATCTATTAATAGGCATTTAAAAAAATTTTTGTTTATTACGAACTCCGTGCAAATTGACTTTACTTTCCCGGATTGTTGCGTATTTCTGCCACGATAAGCGCTGCGATCGCTTCACTATACCCCCACCATGTACTTCGCACATAGCGAATAGGCTTATTACCAGGCTATTGACCAGAAGCAGCGGAGCATCGATGAAAAATGTTGCAAAAACGGGAAAAAATATTCCATTTGTGACATTCCGTTGCGTGCGCTGGGTAAACGGTTAAAGTTACACAAAAATCATGTAGGACTGAATTCTTTCCCTTTAAAAGTTCTATAAAAAAGCTCACGACAACCTATGTCTATATTTTAAGTTTGACTCACTATAAAGTGGTGTACACATTAAGCGTTTTCCAACGCGCGCTTTGCTAACGCGCGTTTCGAGAACCAGGAGTTCTATTGAAGTGTACACATGCGCGATTCTGGTCAAGCGTGCGTCAAACGCGCGTTCTCATATTTTACGTATGATCGCGCGTTGCGCGGGCGTTAGCTGCGCGCTTCGAGATACTTGGGCCGCCATTTTGTTGTACATTTGATCGCGCGCTTTAGTGTAGTGTAGACGTCAGTTCAACGGAAAAATAGATACCGAACATTTTGACACAGATTTCTTTATTGATGAAATCCAAAAGCGACCAACTATTTGGGACGTGAAATGTCCCAATTATAAAAAAAATAAGACGCTAAAAAGACGTAAATTAAAAAAAAATACACCGTCTTTTATAGCGACGGTAGAGGAGCCACACACAAGTAATCACTTGGGCGTCCTTTTTCGGACTGCCAGAAACACACCCTACTAAACGCTCGCCGAACGCCCAGCCGAGCGCGGCGTGTGTATGCAATCAACGCGCGCTCAACGCAACGCCGAGCGCCCAATGTGTACCCGCCGTAACACTATAAGAAATAGGTTTCTTCAAATTAACGCGGGTGAGACCGCAGGGGACCTCTAGTTGTGACATAACTGTAGTACTTAGACATATGGTTTTTGACTTTTTGTAGATATTGGTATCCTCTATAAAACTTTAGTACATCACTTTGCTCTATTGTCAATGACTTCGGCAGCGTATGCGATATAATTTTTTACACACGTTGGGTTACATTATCCAATTTTTCATACAGAACCCTAACTTTTTTGAAAATACACTATAGCCTATATTAATCAGTGATAATATAGCATTCAAATAGTAAAAGAATTTTTAAAATCGGTCCAGTACTTTTTGAGCCAATTCGTTACAAACATACTTACATACAAACCTTTCCTCTTTATAATATTAGTATAGATTAAATCTTACTTTCAAAATTTTTAGGTCTAAATTGAGGAGCTGGCGAACAAAACGGTATAACTACATAAAGTTATTTCTTCCAGGAACTGTATAAAACTGAATGACATACCTCCAGTGAGCGAGTGGTATGGTGTTTAATTTATAAATTTAGTAATTTTAACACTGGTGTCGATTCTGGCATGATTCTCTAAAACTCTCTCCTTTTCATTCTGCATAGAGAATGACAGGGATGTGCTGTTGTCAAAGGACACCCGGCGTTTTGTGCCAAAGTTGTATACTTTTTTATTTTTTTTATCTGTGTTTCATAATTGGGTAACGTAGTCTGGCAATATTTGTCATCAGCAACTAGCTGTCAATGTCAAATACGTAGGTTTGTCATCAAAAGGGTTTCTTTATCAAAAAATATTAATCATTAAATAACTTCTTTCCACGATTCACTAAAAATAAGGCAAAAGTAGTTTTATGTAGCAAATAATTTTGGCTTTATTTTGAGACCAAATTCAACTGTATACAAGTTTAGCATTTTTTCTATGAAAAGTGCCGGGTCTCCTTTAGTAATTTTAACACTGGTGTCGATTCTGGCATGATTCTCTAAAACTCTCTCCTTTTCATTCTGTATACAGAATGACAGGGATGTGTTGTTGTCAAATTTAAGTTTAGCTTTAGAGAATCATGCCAGAATCGACATCACTGTTTTAAGCGGTTTTGATTCAAAATTATTTGAGATTAAAATTCAACGGGATCGAAACCTTTTTATAAAAAAATGTGGCTTGACCAGATGCGTTATTATACAGTTTTGTTCGCTAGCTCCTCAATTATAATATCTCTTATCTATTAGACAAGTCCGTCCGTCTGTCTGTGGTGCTGTTTCAGCGGCTAAACCGTAAGAGATAGATAAAGAGAATGTTTAAGTTATAAGTTAAGAATAGTCTGATAAGACTACAAACCGGATTTGAGTAACGTAGTACTTCCGGTTTTCGAGAAATCACGAATCTCAAACGAAACCACACAAAATCTCCGAAGTTCTCAATTAATTAAATACATTTTTTTTAAATCAGGTTTTGGTGAACATTTCGAGCCCTTACCGCCAAATTATCGTAAGCGACACTTTTGTCGAAATGCGTTTTTTGTGGAAACTAATATTTTAAACCGTAACGGACCCATCTCTGTTGATATTTCCCTCCAAAAGAACACCGTAATAATATAATAGACGGAAGAATAGAGGGAAATATCAACAGAGATGGGTCCGTTACGGTTAAAAATATTAGTTTCCACAAAAAACGCAATTCGACAAAAGTGTCGCTTACGATAATTTGGCGAGTGTCGCTTATGATAATTTGGCGGTAAGGGCTCGATTTGGTTCACTGGTTTGCTAGTAAGGTTGTAATTGTAATCTAAGAATTACGGCCACAAAGCTTTATATGACTTAAACAAGATTGGATCTTATTTCTAATGCCTTTAGGGCCTTATTCACTTTTACGCTAGAATATAAGTTCTACCCAAAATATATATATGAAATATATATATATGTGTGTGTATATATCGAGCCCTTACCGCCAAATTATCGTAAGCGACACTCGCCAAATTATCGTAAGCGACACTCGCCAAATTATCGTAAGCGACACTTTTGTCGAAATGCGTTTTTTGTGGGAAACTAATATTTTAAACCGTAACGGACCCATCTCTGTTGATATTTCCCTCCAAAAGAATACCGTTATAATATAATAGAGGGAAGAATAGAGGGAAATATCAACAGAGATGGGTCCGTTACGGTTTAAAATATTAGTTTCCACAAAAAACGCATTTCGACAAAAGTGTCGCTTACGATAATTTGGCGGTAAGGGCTCGATATATATATATATATATATTTATATGTATAACTCATTTTCGAAAAAAGTGGCGTTTAAGCGATTTTGCCTTTCCACTGCCGATATACTTATTACCAAATTTAATCCAAATCCGTTTAGCCGTTTTAGCTCGGAAAGAGTGACAAACATCCTTAAAAACTTTCGCATATAATATAAATAGAACATATCACACTAGGTAATGAAATACATTTGCAATGTATATGTCGCAATCGTTTAAACAAAGCGATTTTAAATATTATTGTTTTTTTTTTCTTTTTTAATGCTTAATAGGCTAGGCGTTTGACCACAATCTCGCCTGATGGAAAGCGATGATGAGGCCTAGGATAGTACACGCCTGCCTAGAAGATGCCTGTTCACTCTAACCTTGAAGATGTCCAGATTATATTGGTCCGGGAAAACAGACCTCGGCAAGGAGTTCCACTCCCTAGCCGTTCGCATGATGAAGGCCGAAGCAAATCGCTTCGTGCGAATGGGAGGAACTTCGACAACATAAGGGTGGAAGCCCTCGCCCCGCCTGGTCGTCCGGTGGTGGAAAGGGGAAGGGGGGATCAAATTATGTAATACCTCCGCACTAGTGTTGCCGATCGATAGTCGACTATCGATGATTAATCGATAGTCTATCGATAGCCAACCAATCGTATGACAATTGATCGGCTTATCGATAGTATCGATACTATCGATAGCACAGAAAAAGCCAATACTATCAGATGAGTTTAATACTATCGATAGTATTGTAGTTTGTTAGTAACAAACTATCGATAGTATCGATACTGTCGATTTTATTTGCAACCATACTATCGATAGTATAACAATTTGCAATAGTATTGTTTACAATTTTCAGGTATTATAGTCAATCACAAACTTTAGTCTAGGACAATCGCTAGTGTCGATACTATCGATAGTATTGTTGCAGATAAAATCAACACTATCGATAGTATCGATACTATCAATAGTTTGTTATTAACGAACTACAATAGTATCGATAGTATTGATAGTATTGCACTCATTCGATAGAATTGCCTTGTTCTGAGCTATCGATACTATCGGTAGTATCGATTCTATCGATAGGGTACATGATTTTCGATGTAAACTGTCGATAGTTTTAATATCGATAGTTAGGCAACACTACTCCGCACACTCTCCGAAATGTAAAAACACCGAGAGGCAAGCTACACGCCTTCGGTGGTCAAGGCTCTGGAGATTAGCCTCAACGACAGCGTCATTACCTATGATTTCCGTGTTCATTCATAATTTCTAAATTTAGATTAAAACAAAAAGGGAAGATACGGTTCTGCGGCGATCTACCCTGAGTGGATAGAACCTGGGGGCGTAGTAATTTATTGAAACAACTTGACTTGATTATTATTTTATATTAGATTTCAGGCGAATACAAGTTTATAATTTAACTACGAAAGGTTTGGTGCCTGAATTTCATCTGATGTGTTGTGGAACCTTCTATCAAAAGTCAGACGATTCCTTATTTCAAATATTAAAATCATGACATTAACTTTTTAATATGACTGCCTGCCTAGGCATTGCATGAACAAAGAGTTTACCCAAACAAGGAGGCTGTAACGTAACGGACGTTACAGTACACTCATACTAGCATCAAATAAAATATGATCCGACACAACTACATAAGCAAATCTCACACACGCACACGTCTGTATATAAACATTCATTCGAGCGAGCGAGACAGAACTGTACGCTTCAACGCAGCGCGAGCGAAACGGCGAGTCCGCGACAGAGTCCGTACGGCTGAGCTGTATGGTTGTCCTTGTCTTGATAACAAAATGGCGACTAAGTTAATAACATTCACGACAAACCGTGATTTAAGAAAAAAAAATGTGTTTATAGTTTAACGAATGCAAATGTTGCCGAGGCATTTGTTATTGATTTTGAACTATTTGTGTTCTTTATAAAAGCATCAAAGGCATTGTTTTATCTTTATAACACAGAATATACTCAATATTGTTATATTGAGTGCACATGCAGCGTGTTTGAATGTCCAATTGTGACTAAAGCGAATTATGGTCATGCACCACAATTTAAGCGGATCACTTTTGAGCCGCCAGTGCCGTATCTTCCCTTTTTGTTTAAATCTAAGTTTCTCAGGGCCGGATTTAGGATTGTGGAGGCCCCGGGCCACTTAGGATTTGCATGCTTGTTGACCCATCGAAATTTTGTTATTTCTTAAGCTGTTATAGAGGCCCCTGAGCCAAAGCTCCACCTGCCCTGCCTTTAATTTGGCCCTGAGATTAATATAATCAAAAAATCATGTATGTTAGATGTACAAAGTACTGTAGGCTGTAGGTAAAGGTAAAAGAGCAAAAAAAAATAACAAAGGAAAAGATGTTTACTAGTGTTTACTAGTTGGAATTTGAAAGATTTTTTTTCCGAAGTCTCTATTGTGGGGGCCCCCCGTTTGTGGAGGCCCAGGGGCTTTCACCCCGGTTGCCCTCCCCTAAATCCGGCAGTGAAGTTTCTGAAGGATTTTACAAAACAAACATTATTGCTATAACATTACGGACGAAATTCGCCTTTAGGATAAACACTTATGTATGAAACTCCAACTTTATCTGAAGCCGGCTTAAAACTATCACCTATAGTGACTTTACTAGCTTTAAAACCTTTGTCTTTCTCATCGCTATCGAATTTGACGACTTTGGTGAGTTTACCGAGTTTTCTGTTTCGCTTCCTCACTTGCGGTTTCTTGTCTGTACTTGTCTTTTTATTGACAATGTCGGCTTTTTCAACTTTAACGTCGGCACTGTGTATCTTGTTCTTTTCCTTGCGCTTGTAATAAAAAACTTCCCAAGCTAAGGTGAGCATTGCTAAGCCCAAACCGAATAAGGTTGCTATGAAAACACCACCTGAAATGGGAAAATTATATAAAATTGACATTAATTTTTAACCGATTCCAAAGAAAAGGTTTTTTTTTTATTCTACTGGTATGGTTTTGTATGTTTGTAATTTGATTTTAACAGTAAATTATGTTCAAATTCTGTTAATTCAATAAAAAAAGTTTGGGCTAAGCTAAAGTGTGTGTTACAAATGAATTTTAAAGAAAAACTTCTTTTCGGACGGAGTGTAAATGGAAAACCCCTATTTATTTATTTTTTGGAAGACCAAAAGCTATTAATAAAAATAATAAAAACTTAAAAAACAACAGAAAGCCAATTACAGGTCTTCACCAATAAAAACACACTACACCATAATTAAGCACACTTAATAATTACAAAAAAAAAGCATTGTACCTACAATTGCCTAATTGTCGAAAAATGCACTGCTCAATATCCGCCTCAGTGATGGAACGCTAGTGTAAAACAAATCTATGCCAGTTTTCACAGATAAAATATTAAAACTATTACCTGCACGCAAGAGATACGAATTCCTATAGAAAAGATGAAACGGAAATGCGTCACGCAATATATATGTGTGTGTGTGTGTGTGTGGGATGTGTGCGCAGCTCTTCCTGACGAGCATGAAAGTTGGAGGGTAACTCGGTGAAGGTTGAAACGCTACGAGCGTCGCGACCGTCACACGCGACAATATATACAGGGTGAAATTGAATGTTTCAATGAAACTTCGTGGGATTATTGGGTTACGTATATAGAGTATCTCTGAATTTTTTCGGATTTTTTAAAAATGATTTAAAATAAAATTTCGTTTTTTTTTGTTATATTTTAATCTCCTTTTGGGTACTAAATAATTATTCTTTTTAAACACTCATACAGAGTACCTAAGTAAAAAACAACTAATTAGCACTACTAAAAAAACGTAAAAACAGAAGACGAGCGGTCGGGAGCAATGACCGCTCCCGCCGTTGAATCGGTTGAATACCTACCTATGCGCGGTGCAAAGCGCAGTGAGCGAGCGCAGTGTCAAGTTTATCCACCGCGCGTGCGTATCTTTTAAATTTGGGACAAGAGAAGATTTGCAAATAATGCCATGATTAGTTCTTGTTCTGTGGCCTCAATATAAGAAGTTGGATATGGTGTGTTGTTATTGTAGTGTCACGGTATACTCAGCAGAGCCACAAGGCTTTACGAAAGTAGGTTTGGTGATTGATTGTGTTTACAAAGTGTATACGGGAAGTTTAAGTGAAAAAAATGAATAGGTACATCGGTCTCGTAAGTACTTTTGAATACCGGGTTATAAATTTCACCCAAGTATTGAACTGCAATAAGTATTTCTTTTTGTTTAACATTTAATTTTGCCTATTTCTAATCGTGACAAAATTATTATTAATTTTTAAAGTTTTTCTCCGCTTAAGAGAAGATGACATTTGTGCTTATTATTTCAATAAAGGCATCTAAGACGACTTTATTGTATTGTGTGGAATCAAAGGAGTCAACTGAACTCTGTGTAGAGGTACGTACTCACTCAACGGCTGGCGGGCGCGGTCGGTCGTTGACCCGCCGTGGAATTTTAATGTTTTTCCATTTTTTTGAACTTATTTATTAGTTATTTTTCACTGGATATGTAAGTTTGTTTGTTTAAAATGAATAACTACTCAAAAGGAGGAAAGGACATAAAAATACACATATTATAAATAAAAACATAAAAAAAAATACTTCAAAAAAATCCGAAAAAAATCAGGCATACTCTTTTCACGTAACCCAACAATCTCACGAAGTTTCATTAAAACATTCAATTTCACCCTATATATATATATATATATATATAAGTGATGGGTGCGCAGCTCTATACCCCTATGCATTATGCACCGCCTAATGTTAACTTATTTCAGAGAAGAAGTTTCACTTCAGATGTGTGCTCCGTGCACACTATTTTTTTTTTCTACGAATGTGGGCATATTATAGTGTCGCCGCACACGGGCCACACGCCACAGCCACAAACGCCGCCACGAGAAGCTAGAAGCGGCTACTAAAGTGGCTGAAGCGCGCGACAGCGGCCGACTAAGGTAAGGGAGAGGGGGGTGGGGAATCGCGCGAGTGACGTGTGGCGGCGTTTTGTATCGGCGCATTAAGTGGCCGGTGCGGGCCACAAGAAGCGAGCAACGACGATTTGTAGCGTGTGGCGGCCACCGGCGTGCCGTGTGTGGCGAGTCCATATAAAATGTATGAAAACTACAAGAAATATGCCGGTGGCGGCGTTTTGTGGTTGTGGTCGGTGGCCCGTGTGCGGCGACACATAGTGTGTTATATTACCTAAACTTTCTAATGTGATTCCTTCGGATTCGTCCGCGTCGGGGCATGCTTGACGTGCTGATTCATTCCAGTACCTATAAATGGTAATATTTCATATAAAGAAAATGCCTTCTCTCAAGTAAAATTTTCTTTAGATTTAAACATCAAACATCGGGACTTCACCATCACTTAACATCAGGTGAGGTGGAGTCATTTGTCGGACCCAACTATAAAAAAAAGTTAAATGCTTTAAAAAATAACAATAATAGGGATGACTAATTTTTTTTTCTTCGTTTATCAGGTAGATTATCAAAAAGTATTGGACACGTATTTTTTCTTTTTTCACATAATATAAACATTGCAGAGATATATTGATTTGAAAAGTCGCACAATTTTCACTTAAAAGTGACGTCACGAGCCCCTACTCACAATCTTTGGCGCGCTATAACTTTGTCATTTTTTGGTTGATTGCCCAAAGAAAAAATACGTGTCCATTATTTTTTGATCATCTAACTGACGGACTAAATAGAATTTCGTTTACTGTACCCCGTCATCACCCCTATTGCTATTTCTTCTTTCAAATGTTTAATACCTGTAAAGGTATTCATTTGACATTGTGGGTTACCTACAATGCGAAGAGATGGCGCTGCCTTGCAGGTTAAGGCTAGGAAAATTTCGACGCGGCGAATAGGGCCGTGGTAGCATAATGGTCAGTGCATTCGCCCGGATTGCGAAGGATGCGGGTTTGAGTCCCGTCCGCTGCCTGGTCCACGTGGTTTTTTTTCTAGTAAACTTTTCTTTAAATTTAAACATCTAGCAGTTAAATGCTTAAAAATAAATAAAAACATGACCAATAACTTATTATCTCTCACTCCTCCGTGCTTCGGAAGGCACGTTAAGCAGTCTATCCCGGATGCATCTGCAGTCGTTAGCACCCACAAATCCGCACTGGGCAGGCGTAGTACCTATTCCGTCCATAGGGAAGGCCTGTGCCCAAGCAGTGGGGACATTAGGCTGATAATGAAGAAAAACAGCCTTACTTCGCCGCCAGCTGTTCCAGAAACCTCTCCTTCTGCAAGTCCAGGAGTGACCTTGACAGATGTTCCTGTAACCTGGAACCTTGCTGAACAGCCACAGCGTAAGGTTGCTCAGCAAATACCTCCCCGACTTCGGTGAGATTACAGTTCCTCGTCACTTCGTACCTGAAAGGTACAGATTTTTAAGCTGTCGGGAAGTCAGATTTCAGGGCTCCAAAAATGGTTGAGCGAAGCGATGGCTGGTTCATGCGTCATGCTCGTGAACGGGTGCTGCCAGCGGAGATGAGTCTGCTCTTGCTACATTGGGTACTATTAATCGTTGTATTTAACTTTAATGGTACATTTGTTTTTATGCCTAAACAGTAGGACACGGCATTCCTAAACTTTTTTTATTTTTAAATCTGTTTTTTATATTTTTTATTTTATAGTCATAATTGTTTTATCATTTACATTTGTAATGGAAAGTGACTTCATGGGTTATCTCATATTGAAGTCATTTTTCAAATTGACGACTCTGTATATAATACAGGGAGAAAAAAACAGCCCTTGCTGAGTTTCTTGCCGGTTCTTCTCAGTACAAGGTCTCCCGCCGTAGATTTGCGAACCGATGGCGTAGCTTTTCGACATTCACAAGTGCTTGTAACAGCCTAGACTGAATAAATTGATGACTGAATATTGAATTTTGAAAGTGTAAACAATTTTTTTTCTATCAAGTATAGTATTTTCTAAGCTGTTACCTCTAAAAATATAGTAAATGACAAAATATTGGAAAAAAATATAGTATGTAGTTAAAATATTTACTTTATTTTTGAAGTGCGTATATTTTTGCTGCTTCTCTTAGCTTTCCTTAAAGCCAGAAACATATTAACGTGTCGTATTCATGTCGTGGCGCGCCAGAAGTACATTGGTTTCATACATTTACTATGGTTAGAGACATATTTACGTATCGTGTCGTGTCGACGCTTTAACCTCTCTATCTCTCTCTAACCCATAATAAATGTATGAAACCGATGCGCCACGTCACACCACGACACGTTAATATGTTTCTGGCTTAATACTTCAGTTTTTATTTTGAGAAAGCTTTTGCTGGCAAAAGTTTGCTTTAAGCAAAATATAGTAGTTTCGCCTACTATATATTTTTTTATAAATGTAGTATTTGTATAGGGCTGCCATCTCTAAAAAGTGGTAACCAGGATAAGACGCGTGATAACCCCGGATTTTAGAGCCCAGAACCCGGACAGACCAATAAAAAACAGTAAAAAATATCACAGATCAACTTTTTTATGTTGATCTAGGCAAAAGAGCTAGGCGGTCTACCTCATAATAAGTGGTCACTGCTGCCCATGGACACTTGCAGCACCAAGGGCCACTCATGCCTTGCCGTAAATTTTTAAACCCGGACTACAAATAAAATCCCACCCGGACGCTGCCCGGACGCCCCGTAAACTAGGACAAATCCGGGGAAACCCGGACGGATGGCAGCCCTATATTTGTACCCCTGATATAGTAGGATACTATATTAAATAGTAGGTTTTTTTTGGGTTCCGGTGGTTATTCTCCGGAGAATTGCCAAAGAACATTTATTGGAATTAGATTAGTTAGATGGTTTAGCATTTTAGCATATGGATGTTTGTTTTTCGCTATTTGATACGAAAAACTTAAGAGACATTTATAAGTTACATTTTATTATGTAATCAATAAACATTAGGGTAAGTTAGTATGTGTTTTTTTTTTGTATTAGTTGCAGTCGTTAGCACCCGACATTCCGCACTGGGCCCGCGTGGTGGGTCATGGCCCAATCTCCCAATTCCATCCGTAGGAAAGGCCTGTGCCCCAGCAGTGGGGGCATTAATAGTCTGATGATGAAGTGACATTGACAACCTTCTAGGTTTAGCGTAAAAAGTATAATTTACACTCATGGTTTCACTTACTTAATTTCGGCTGAGTCATGTATGAATGCAAAATCAGCGTCTGTATGTTCGTTCACTTGCTGGAAACCAGTCTTTGCATCGGGGACGGGACCTGAATAATAAAAAACTATTAACGTAAAGATGTAAAGTGACGAACTGGAAAACTGACACTATTTTTTCCGAGAAACAACTTGGTACCAACCAACTCTAAATGTAGTGAAGAACTGTCACTATTTTTTCCGAGAAACAACTTAGAACTAACCAACGCTAAATGTAGTGAAGAACTGTCACTATTTTTTCCGAAAAACAATTTGGAACCAACCAACGCTAAATTTAGTGGTACGTTGATATAATTTTACTGGTAAATGATAGCCGACGATCTGGCAACAGTCACTATTTTTTCCGAAAAACAACAACAACACACAATCAATTTAAAATGTTGTGTCACTGATGTACGATTATGAGTAAAGCAAGGACGAATGACTACGGTTTAAAGGATACAGTTACAAATAGATTAGCAACTTACTGTGTGTTAGTGTCAACGCCGCCACGAGGACCTAGAAGCGGCTACTAAAGTGGCTGAAGCGCGCGACAGCGGCCGACTAAGGTGAGGGAGAGGGGGGTGGGGAATAGCGCGAGTGACGTGTGGCGGCGTTTTGTATCGGCGCATTAAGTGGCCGGTGCGGGCCACAAGAAGCGAGCAACGACGATTTGTAGCGTGCGGCGGCCACCGGCGTACCGTGTGTGGCGAGTCCATATAAAATGTATGAAAACTACAAGAAATATGCCGGTGGCGGCGTTTTGTGATTGTGGTCGGTGGCCCGTGTGCGGCGACACATAGTGTGTTTGTTTTTAAACTGAAACTTCTTGAGGCACACTTGGGTTGAGGGGTAAACTGGTGAATGTGTTACGATTTCGCGTTATGATTAGTGTCATCGGTGACTCATCGGTAAACAATGAAGAATACCCGTCACAAAATACATGAATCTAGTACTTGGTGGGTGATAACGGACCCAGCGCGGATTGGTGGGTGAAAATGGACCCAATGCGGATTGGTGGTGATAACGGACTCAGCGCGGATTGGTGGGTGATAACGGACTCAGCGCGGATTGGTGGGTGATAACGGACTCAGCGTAGATTGGTGGGTGATAACGGACTCAGCGTAGATTGGTGGGTGATAACGGACTCAGCGTAGATTGGTGGGTGATAATGGACTCAGCGCGGATTGGTGGTGATAACGGACTCAGCGCGGATTGGTGGGTGATAACGGACTCAGCGTAGATTGGTGGGTGATAACGGACTCAGCGTAGATTGGTGGGTGATAATGGACTCAGCGCGGATTGGTGGTGATAACGGACTCAGCGTAGATTGGTGGGTGATAATGGACTCAGCGCGGATTGGTGGGTGATAACGGACTCAGCGTAGATTGGTGGGTGATAATGAACTCAGCGCGGATTGGTGGTGATAACGGACTCAGCGCGGATTGGTGGGTGATAACGGACTCAGCGTAGATTGGTGGGTGATAACGGACTCAGCGTAGATTGGTGGGTAATAACGGACTCAGCGTAGATTGGTGGGTGATAATGGACCCAGTGCGGATTGGAAGGTGATAACGGACCCAACGCGGATTGGTGGTTTTTTTTCTATCAACAAATCTTCAGATTAAGCTTTTCAGATCATTGAAGCTAAAGAAGTTTCACTTCAGTCGCGTGGTCGTAAGCATACTCGCTTTTTTTAATAATTCATTTCTAGGTGTAAAATAATTATTGTGGCTAATATGTTGTAGAGATGTTATAACTTTGGTATGCGATGGAGTCAGGGTAGGCAGGCGTGATACCTGCACCCTTAGCACAAACCAATATCGAATTCGAATAGTTTGCGAGTCCGAAATGTCATTGTCAAGTTTTATATGGAAACTTGAACATCAACGCCACAAAGTACGTAAAGAGAACTAAAAATCAGTACACATTTGACAGTGACATTTCGGAATCCCAAACTATTCGAATTCGATATTGTTTCGTGCTAGGGGTAATATAATGAGAATAATGTTCTTCATTTTTCTTTTCCTAAAATTAAATAATTCTCTTTTTACAGATATGTATTATTGTTATTAGTACAGTTAATAATTATTGGTATTACGTCCACGTGGGCCCGCGTGGTGGGTCATGGCCCAGTCTCCCTATTCATTTAATAGGGAATTTCCTGTACCCCAGGAATGGGGGCATTGACGACCTCCGTGGCCGAGTGGTTTGTACGCCGGGTTTCATGGTGTCGCCGACTCGAAAAGTCCCGGGTTCGAATCCCGGTGGGGGCAGATGTTTGTGTGATGAACACGAGCATTTGTACTCCAGTCATGGATGTTTCATATGTATTTCTATATAAATATACTTATATATGTATCAGTATATGTATTCTATCCGTTATCCTAGTATCCCATAGCACAAGCCTTACAGTGCTTACTTTGGGGCTAGGCTAATGAGAGCTATCGCGTATGAATCCGGCGCTAGAGGCGCTAGTGTAGCGTGAGGTCTCCGAAATGTCAAATGTTATTGCTTGTTGGTTGTCTACGCGGGTTTATTTCTAATTAAAATAATGTTGTGAATAATTGGTAACAATTCGGCTTAATTATTTCAAATATGAGTTATGTGGCAATGAATGTCAGTAATTAAAAATTTGAGCTTAGAAAAATGATTATGTTCCCATTTTTTCCGAATAAAACGGAACTGGGCGTCACTGTGGCATGGCCTATTATGTTTAGGATATGGTTCTTTTGTGTTAAAATACGATCTAAATGTAACCTTTGATTTCATGTGCGTATTAATAAACTTTAAAAGTTACAATTTAGGACCTCACTCATCAGTGGCGCCATCTGGTGAGGCAGAAAACGGTAGCCCTCATTGGTGTGAGTGTTGGAAATATTTATTTATTTAGTACATTAATAAGCTAATGATAATGAATTCTATGAAATTACCTGAAGCGTTGATGGCTAGAAGTATATGACCATATTGTTCCCTGATAGGGTAATCCCATACTCTGTACTGCGCTTGGTCCGAAGTGGCATTTAAAGTGATCTCCTTCCACACCCTGAGGGAGGAAGGTGGAAAATGTGAAATATAGATACCACTAGAGGTCGCCCGCGATTTCGTCTGCGTTAACTTAGTTTCTTGAAAATCCCTCTGGAACCTAACATTTATTCGGGATATAAGTAGCCTATGTGTTAATCTAGGGTGTCAGCTAACTCCATACCAAAGGAGACCCGGCACTTTTCATAGAAAAAATGCTAAACTTGTATACAGTTGAATTTGGTCTCAAAATAAAGCCAAAATTATTTGCTACATAAAACTACTTTTGCCTTATTTTTAGTGAATCGTGGAAAGAAGTTATGTAATGATTAATATTTTTTGATATAGAAACCCTTTGGATGACAAACCTACGTATTTGACATTGACAGCTAGCTGCTGATGACAAATATTGCCAGACTACGTTACCCAAATAGGAAACACAGATAAAAAAATTAAAAAAGTATACAACTTTGGCACAAAATGCCGGGTGTCCTTTATTAAAATCGCGTCAGCCGTTTAGACGTGACGAAGTAACAAACATACACACTCACACACTCACAAACTTTCGCTTTTTAAATATTAGTGTGATTTTTGTGGTGGACTTTCTCCCGCCAGTTAACTAAAAGAAATCCTAAACTGGCGGTAGGGAAAAAAAATTTGGTGGAGTTCTTGGGTGTATGCCGTAATATATACCAGTATACTGGCCAGTGCTAATGACGTCATGAATCGACGCTATACTAGTGAACTGTTCCGAAATATATTGGCCAGTGTACTGACGTCATAAATCGACGAAATATTAAAAATAGTGAATAAAAAAGACTTTTTATTCACCTCATCAATTAAAAGGAATTCTTTTTGTTCGGATGCCATTATTGTTCTTTAAATAAAAAAGCGGGGAGCTCGATGGCGCAAGTGGTTAGCGCGTTCGGCTGCGATCGTTGAAGTTAAGCAACTTTCGCAGTGGTCGGTCATTGGATGGGTGACCAAAAATTTAATATCTCGAGCTCCGCCGTGTTTCGGAAGGCACGCTAAGCCGTTGGTCCCGGCTGCATCTGCAGTCGTTAACACCCACCAATCCGCACTGGGCCCGCGTGGTGGGTCATGGCCCAGTCTCCCTATTCCATTCATAGTTAAGGCCTGTGCCCCAGCAGTGGGGACATTAATAGGCTGATGATGATGATGATGAAATAAAAAAGAAATCAAATTCGAATGCATCTCACGCACGCTCGGTCATACGTCATATTCGTTTTCCCGGTAAAAATATGGTAGCATACCAGTACAAAATGGCGTCGGATTCGTGACGTCATTACCACTGGCCAGTATACTGATGTATATTTCAGAATACACCCCTTATAAACTACAACTTTTTTTAAGAGCTTTAAGGCTTGGAGTTTCGGTCGTTGGGTCTGTCTGCGATCACAGAAGCTAAGCAACTTTTAAGTAAGACATTCTCAAGACGGGTGACCAAATAGTAACTAATTGCAAATAAATACCTGTACAGAGTATCTTCAGCGAACTTCATATTGATGAAGTATTGATGGATCGTGGATCCTTCCACCACAGTGTAGTTTATTCTGGACTGCCGCGCTAGTTGTTCCAGGGATGATACAGGAGTCTGGAGAATGAATTATACCCAATGTGAGCTAAGAGCTTCAAAGTCCTCATACACAGACGTTAAGAATATGCCTTCAAAATGCCTTGAAATTTTGTATACCATCGAATAGTCATGGCCAGAATATCTCAAAGAAGAAGAGAGGTGCATGTAAGAGTATAGTGGATTTGCCCCTCGAATTGAAGAAGTACCCCCATAACCGTATACACTATATATAAGGTAATTGCGTCTAATAAGGGCCGGGTTTTTGGAAATCGAAATAAATCAATGTTTGGAAGTGTGATAATTAGTACAACGTCATGATCAACCAAACTGTTTTTATTTGAAAAGAAAACGTTGCACTAAAACTACACACGAATGACCATTTATTTACAAAAAAAGTTTTTTAAAAGCTTGTTTATGGTCCTTATTGTGTACTAGGCCTCGAATTAAGGTCCATGATTGAACTGCAAGATTTCAGACGTTGAGTATCAGAAAAAATAAATCTTTAGATAGCAACGGCTTTAAACTACTTTCAACTTCATGGTTTTCCAATATTAAAACGGTAATTCATATAATTTAGTATTGTGGCCCTTATATAGTCATACGAAATATATATAAGTTGTAACTTATATATTTTCCAAGTTTGAAAAGATGGACTTTATTTGGAACCGGCCCTTTTTAGGCGCACTTACCTTATATATTACACTTCCTTTTGGTAGTTTTACAGTTTGTGGTAACTTAATCTGTGGCCTTCTCTACAAATCAACACATGAGTGGAAAGAGCGACTGTGAACTCATTTATTCTGTCTAGACTGTTACAAGCTCTTGTGAAAGTCAAACGCTACGCCATCGGTTCGTAAATCTACGGCGGGAGACCTTGTACTGAGAAGAACCAGCAAGAAACTCAGTAAGCAGTGGCGGATTTACCAGTAGGCTCAGTAGGCAGGAGCCTAGGGCGGCAGATTTAAGGGGGCGGCAAATTTGGCCCAAAATCTACACAGAAAATCGAGTGACAAAAATTTTAATATTTTAGTAATGCACTCAACACTCTTACGTCCGTAATCCGTATAAAAAAGATTACTAAACGCACTGTAAAATATAGGTATGTACTTATGCGATCATGAATTTTTGAAGTTATACTTCTTTAGGCGCGTTATGAAAAAATGATGAGAGTGAAATTTTAAGATGCGCGCGCATCACTGTAACACAAAATTTTAACAGCATGAAGTTGGTCGCTTTAGCGACCAACTTCATGCGTTACTTTTGTGTTTACCGCACATTAAGAAAATCTACCAACAAAATAGAAATAGAATCTCTATTTAGTGGGTGCTAACGACTGCATTGTGAAGGCCTATCAAAAGTATTTATTAATCTGGAACAACGGAACCAAAGCGTGATTCAGGAGACTACAGCGCCATCTCTTGACCATTGGTGTAGTAGAACGTGTTTGAGTTTCATATAAGTGCAAATCACATAATATGTTCTAATCAATTATATTCAGTAACGATTTTAATTGAATATTTTGATTATTTATTTATTTTTTCAAATTAAAACTGAACTTTATTGACTGTATCCTTTTCCAGACTTTTTATTCATTTATTGTAATTAATTATTTGCATGCAATTAAAAACTATTTTTAAACGATGCGAAAGAAGGATAACTTATCACGCGCCTACATAAGTACACGTACCCATTTTTAAAATATTCCATTAGCGTTTCAACAATAATTACAATTTAAATTTAGTAATTTTTTAAACTAACGGGGAAAAGCCGACGTAATGTCGACGATAGAACACAAATGATAAAGTTGCAATTTCAGAATAAATATAATTGTGAACTAGCGTATTGAATTTCAAAGGTCAGTAGGGGAGGCAAAAATTTAATAGCCTATTAGCGGCAAATTTGTAAATCCGCCACTGTCAGCAAGGGCTATTTACAGTGTCGTAAATTGAAAAATGACATCAAAAACTGAAAACATGTGTTGATGTCAACTTTCATCACATTAATATTATTAATAATGTTATAATTTTTATTATTTTTAAAGCATGTAACTGCTTGATGTTTAAATCTAAAGAAAATATAACTAGAAAAAATTCCACGCGGACCAGGCAGCAGACGGGACTCGAACCCGCACCCTTCGCAATCCGGGCGAATGCACTGACCAATTATGCTACCGCGGCCCTCACGGACCGCGTCGAAATTCCTTCTAGCTATTCTTAAGTTGCAAGGCAGCGCCATCTCTTCGCATTATAGGTAAACCCACAATGTCAAATGAATACTTTTACAAGTATTAAACATTTGAAAGAAGAAATAGCAATTATAGTTATAATTTTTATTATTTTTAAAGCATGTAACTGCTTGATGTTTAAATCTAAAGAAAATATAACTAGAAAAAATTCCACGCGGACCAGGCAGCAGACGGGACTCGAACCCGCACCCTTCGCAATTTTTTTTTCTAGTTATATTTTCTTTAGATTTAAACATCAAGCAGTTACATGCTTTAAAAATAATAAAAATTATAACTATAATTGCTATTTCTTCTTTCAAATGTTTAATACTTGTAAAAGTATTCATTTGACATTGTGGGTTTACCTATAATGCGAAGAGATGGCGCTGCCTTGCAACTTAAGAATAGCTAGAAGGAATTTCGACGCGGTCCGTGAGGGCCGCGGTAGCATAATTGGTCAGTGCATTCGCCCGGATTGCGAAGGGTGCGGGTTCGAGTCCCGTCTGCTGCCTGGTCCGCGTGGAATTTTTTCTAGTTATATTTTCTTTAGATTAATAATGTTTATCAGAATATGTCCTTTAAAAGACGGTAGCAGTCGAGGTGTAGTTGAATAGAATGACACATAGAACTATCTCCAATTACCTGCATCCTCTCCACAGTGAGGAAGGCAGCCAGGTTGGCAGTGAAGGTGGCCAGCATGAGCACCACGAACAGCCAGTAGGCGGCCACCAGGGTGCGCCCTGATAGAGCCTTGGGCGCTTCACCTCCGCCTTGAGGGGTAAAGGAGGTCAGGGCGAACCAAAAACTCTCTTTCAATGTAAATTCTCTGTGGAGACAAAAGTTGAGGATCAGTGGAAGCAATAGCCAGTCTTGGGATTATATTGACTAACTACTTATTTGATTTTCATTAAAACATTGTAATTTTTTATGGATGTACCTAATGTCTGAAATAAAATAATTATTGTTCATAATCAAAATTTATGGTCATAGATTTCTTTTTTAGTGACGTTTTGCCTACCGCCACCTATTTTCATAAATATGAACTACAATTTCCAAGTTTTTTTCAATAGTCAACATATTTTATTTTTATTTATTTGGTATTGCAATAGACGATTTCAAGAGACCGGACGGTCCGAGTTTGATTCCATGGAAGATGGGCCGGGTGCTAGTATGGGATGCAACCTGTTCAGACACGCTGGCTCCTTCCCATCTACATGGAACCAACAACAGAGCTGGTGCGGCTTGTGAAGCGGCTGAAAAAGCTAAAGCATGCAAATACAGGGGTCTAGCCTCCGAATATGATTTTGCCCCATTCGGTGTCGAGACCCTTGGTCCGTGGGGTCCTAGCGCTGTAAGGCTTTTTAAAGAAATAGCAAAAAGATTAGTCGACATCACAGGACACCGAAGAGCTGGCAGCTACCTCGGACAAAGAATTAGTCTAGCTATCCAAAGGGGGAACGCTGCCAGTATCTTCGGAACCTTGCCGAAAGGGACTCCTTTTAATAATGTATTTAAGTTATTATATTTATTTTTTAAGGTTTTTAGTTTAAGGGTCATTGTTATAGTATATTTTTGAAGTTATACTTCTTTAGGCGCGTTATGAAAAAATGATGATAGTGAAATTTTAAGATGCGCGCGCATCACTGTAACACAAAATTTTAACAGCATGAAGTTGGGCGCTTTAGCGACCAACTGCATGCTTTTTTTTTTTAATTTATTGGCAAAACCAACTGCATGCTGTTACTTTTGTGTTTACCGCACATTAAGAAAATCTACCAACAAAATAGAAATAGAATCTCTATTTAGTGGGTGCTAACGACTGCATTGTGAAGGCCTATCAAAAGTATTTATTAATCTGGAACAACGGAACCAAAGCGCGATTCAGGAGACTACAGCGCCATCTCTTGACAATTGGTGTAGTAGAACCAAAAACCACATCTTTATTTTTTGTAATAAAGTAAAAGTTATAGGTATTCATATTTATAATATCAAAATTATTTATTTATCTGGAACAACGGAACCAAAGTTTAAATTTTTTCAAATTAAAACTGAACTTTTGACTGTGTCCTTTTCCAGACTTTTTATTAATTTATTGTAATTAATTATTTGCATGCAATTAAAAACTAATTTTAAACGATGCCAAAGAAGGATAACTTCTCACGCGCCTACATAAGTACACGCACCCATTTTTTTTTGTTTTAAGCTAGTATTAGATAATAGCATATTTAATTTATTTGTTTATTTGTTATTTATTGCCCATAGGTAGGTGATTTTATATTACTATACATGCACAAATGACGTACACAATTACTGCATTTACTAACTGTACCCAGTCGTTCTTTTTTGTATGTTTGACTTTTTTGTTGTTTTATTATTTCTTTTGTTTTCGTTTCATCTATAGTTTTTTTTTTCATCCGTTTGTTATATTAAGCTGTAAATTTTTTTTCTTTCTTATATATTGAATCACTGAAATGAAATGAAAAGTCATTTATTCAGTCTAGGCTGTTACAAGCACTTGTGAAGGTCAAGAAGCTACGCCATCGGTTCGTAAAACTACGGCGGGAGACCTTGTACTGACAAGAACCGGCAAGAAACTCAGCAAGGGCTGTTTTTTTCTCCCTGTGTTGATATATACAGAGTCGTCAAGTTGAAAAATTACTTCAGAGATAGGTACGCCTGAAGTTACCTTCCATTACATCATTTAGAATATAAATATATAGTTACAATAAATTTTATAGTTAACATTATATTGAGTATATAGGAAGCGGCATTAGATAGGTACAATATTACTGCTATAAAAATGACTAATACCCATCAAATAACAAATTATAAGAAACTCTATGTCCATACATTACGATCATTTAGATAATCGTCAACTTTATAATAGCCCTTATTCATAAGAGTATTTTTGATCTGAGATTTAAATTTAGTCAGTGGAAGCAAGCTTAATCAGATCTAGGGGAACTTTATTGAACTCACTAAAGACCTCATTATGATTGATAGTGATATACATACATACTGGCGATTTGAGCAAGGTGGCTTGCAGGAGCTGAATCCGAGTATCCCAAGATTGACTTAAGTGGCGCGCAATTGGTGAGACCTATGTCCAGCAGTGCACTAAGATAGGCTGTTGATGAAATAATGAATAGACCTCACCTGCACGGGTATGGGTATGCTTCGGGATTGTTCCTCGCTGAGTAAGGTGAGTATTTATCCAGCAGCCATATCATAAACCCGGTTAGTATCAAAGCAGCCACGATACTCAACCAGACTTCAGTGCGTAACACCGTCATGAACTTGAATAAAGACGTCTTGCGGATGGGCTTGCGGATTGCTGGAAAATTGAATCTTTTGGTCATTGTTGTAATATACCTACAATGCGAAGAGATGGCGCTGCCAGCGGCGGCGCTAGACCACATGTGGACGTCGGCGACATCAAGTTCGCGAAGCCTATTTTACTTCACAGTTAAAAACCGTTGAAGTAAGTGAGCCAAATTATAAAATAACGTATGAGTAAATGAGTTTTATTGTTGATAATCAAATGATGACAAAAAATAATTACAAATATAGAAATTTAATTACAAAAATAGTGTTGCCAGACAGACGATTCTGAATACCAGTAAAGTACTACTCGCTTCCACCACGCACGTGTTCGAAAATAATAAAAGTCATTAATATCTGCTTAGCTTTTTCCCCGAATTGTTCGGGGTCGGCTACCTAAGCCAGGCCAGAAGAAACGAAAATAAATAGGGAACTTGTAAAAATTTTTTGCAAGACCCCCTCAGGCGCGAGGCCATCGGCGGTGGCCGACGTCGCCGACGCCTAGCGCCGCCACTGGGCGCTGCCTTGTCATCACCAGCCTATTATTGTCCCCACTGCTGGGGCATAGGCCTTCCTTATGGATGGAATAGGGAGATTGGTGGTGCTTATGCTGAGTATTTGACAAGTCTTAGAAAACGATCTCACGTTATTTACTAACGTTTATAGAGTCCATAAAAATTGGATATTCATCATTATGTTGTGTGTTTCGGTAAAAAAACTAAATCAAAAACTCTATTTTCAAGTTGCCGCGAAAAACGTATCTCTGGACAATATGGCGTCTCACTGGTGTGTGACGTCACACGACTGTCATTAAAACATCAAACCATACAATGTAATGTCACTTTAACCGGAAGTTTACTTGCGTGTGACGTCATTTTAGGCTCCACCAATCCCAAGCGTTTTGGGTCACGTGACAAAGGACAAGAAAACTATTATCTTTATCGTGGGTTTTAGTACAATTATGATTATTTTTTCTGTAAAAATAGTAAAAACTCCTGCCAATATTCATTGTAAATACAGATGCTAATAATTGGCACTTTATTTTTAATATTGTCAAATACCCAAAATAGAGTTATTTATTTGACTGTAACTACCGTAAACTACCACCGGCTCATGATGTGCGTGAAAACCTAAGAAACAAATGTTTTACCTAGTTATATTTTCAAAAAGCTTTCATTGGCCTATGAAAATAAAAGCACTGCTTACCAATGAGTATGCCTGTTTGCTCAAAATACGGAGCAACGAAGTCGATCACCTCCTCTCTTTCCGCCGTCATAGTTAAAGCTGCGACGGCAATATCCGTTTCCTAAATTGGAAATAATTGTTATTTACTAAAGTTTCCGAATTAAACTTCAATATATACTATCTATTATACCCTTAGATTAAAACAAAAAGGGAAGATACGGTACGCTCATACTTGCATCAAACAAAAACTGATCCCACGGCAGCGCGAACGGGACGGCGAGATCCGCGTCACTGCATTACCGACCCGAACGAAACAGCACGTTAAGTTTCAACGGCAGCGCGAACGGGACGGCGAGATCCGCGTCACTGCACTACCGACCAATCACGCGACCAGTACTCGACGTCACTAACGAATAAGATTCAAAACAAACAGCAATTTTTATGAAAAAATATATTTTATTTTAAGTAATTCGTAAGTACGAATGAAAAGTGATGCCGCGGGTTTTATTTTTAGTTCTTGAGCAATTTGAGCACTTTTTAAAAACACGGCATTGTTTTATCATATAAACACAAAATATTAGCAATATTTCTTTTTGGCGTTCACATGTAAAGCGATTAGGGTCGTGGACCACAATTTATGCGGATCACTTTTGTGAGGCTAGTGCCGTATCTATCCTTTTTGTAAGAATCAAGATTATACCTAATGTTAAACACTGTTTGTATTTATACAGTATGATACAGCAATCAAAATGTGTGTGGACGCTGTATTGGTAGCGACATGATTTTTATGCAAATGTTACTACTTCTGTTGAATGCTGATGAGTTTCTTGCGCCCATTCTTCCCATCAGCTAAAAGATGTCCTGAATTTTAGCTTTCAATAAGTGAAATTTAAAAAAGTATCATTTCATAATGTTACGTGTCGGGATGGGGTTCGAAATTATATGCCAGTTCACGCTTGACAGTTCTTTATTCACCACACAGTTCACACAATTAACACACAATGTTAATTACAAAACACTCACTAAACACTGTATTTCACTGTACAAGTCTCGAAACAATCGCACTTGAACATTTTTGTTGCACTTTGATCGCCTTTGGATTCGCTCCGAAATCGCTGTTGAAACTCAACTGTCTCTGCGCGGCGCCAATCGCACTTATATACGCCGATCGACGCATTCTAGAAAGTACCTGTTAAATTGAGAATTACCTAGCACCCGCGAGTACGAAGTACCTCCTTATACCTACACAGGTAACGCGCATAACTTGTAAACAAGTGCAGATGTCGTTGCACTTTCTCCCTTACGCTGCACTGCATAAGGCTCATTTTAGAATGAGCCGCATTACTCGACCTCTATCGCGACCCCCGGTGCTCTGGCACATCACATTCGATCTCTAGCACTTTCGCGGTTCTATTTCGAGAGCGTTTGTGACAATATCATTTCGTTATAGGCTGCGACGGCAATATCCGTTTCCTAAATTGGAAATAATTGTAATTTACTAAAACGTATTAACTTTTAAGTGAGATCTTGTACTGAAAAAACCGGCAAGAAACTAAATATATACGTCAAGTTAAAAATGTCTTCAGATTTAATTCTGATTTCATCTTTCATTACATAATTTGGAATATAGCTATATTCAATAAGTTTTATAGTGAGCTTCACATTTTTAATAGAAAGCGGCTTTAGATAACATATTATTGTTATGAAAAATGTCCATTACATTAAAAGAAAGACTATGTCCGATGTTTGATTAAGTATTTAAATTAAAACGTCCATTAATAAAAAATGAGCCGTCACCGGACGCCTGGCAGATGTGAAACACTAGCTAAGTTAGTTAGTTTACACTGGGAGAATTGCTCGGGATGAGTGCGTTAAAAAATGTCATATAATGCGATTCAAATAAGAATAGGAAAGCCAATGACCTCTATCTGTTAAAAGTCGCTTGAAAAGTACGGTTTGCAAAAGAAAAACTTGGAACCCTTTTTTAGCACTCCGCTAATTCAAGAATAAAAACCAAACATTTGTAAACAAACAATAACAATATTTAATTAAAATCGGTTGATATTTTTTGTCACTTATTGCGTTTTGGCCATGTATGGTTGATAACCTAAATCGGCAACCAAATGTCACTTTTAATTAAGCATTCAGGAACTCGATTTAAAACTTTCGTTTACATATAGGATGCATGTTCGTATGTGCCTTATTAATAGTGCATGATTATTCATAACTACTCCGGCGGTAATACAAAGATGAGTGGAATTGAAGAGCTTAATTCTGATTAATGTTTTTTCTCACAGTCTTAATAAATAAATATTATTAAAAATCGGTTGTTTTCTTTTCTCAAACTTAGTAAATAAAAAACTGATGTTTTTTCTCATTTAATCTTATTAAATAAATTTTATTAAATAAAATCTTTTTTTGCTCACTCTACTTAATTCGTTAAAATTGACAACTATATGATAGAATAGGACCGACTGGACGCCATATTGTGACGTCACAATTTTAGTTGAATCGCATTATACTGAGACTCGGTATAATGCGGTCAGTAACTGAGTAGTTAGGCACTGGTATATATTGCATTTAACGGGCGAGCGTCGCCACGCCAGAAATCGGTTTTACGTGCGCCAAAAGATGTTTCACATCATAATATATTATAACATGTGTATTACACATGACATACGGAGCCGAAACGTGGACACTGACGGTACGGCTAGTCCACAAGTTCAAAGTCGCTCAGCGCGCTATGGAAAGGGCTATGCTCGGCGTTTCTCTGAAGGATCGCATCAGAAATGAGGTAATCCGACAGAGAACCAGAGTCATCGACATAGCCCACCGGATTAGCACGTTGAAGTGGCAGTGGGCTTATATATGTGGGCCATATTTGCCGAAGAACCGATAACCGTTGGGGTAGACGAGTTCTGGAGTGGAGACCGCGTCTAGGCAAACGTAGTGTAGGACGTCCTCAGGCACGATGGAGTGACGATTTGCGCAAGGTGGCTGGCAGGAGCTGGATGCGAGTAGCCCAAGATCGATCTGAGTGGCGTGCAATTGGAGAGGCCTATGTCCAGCAGTGGACTAAGATAGGCTGCTGATGATGATGATGATAATGTGTATTAAGCTATATAATAGAATTCCAAATCAATTCAAGCACGGACCTATAAAATTAATGGCAAAAAAGTTACAGGACTGGTTTATAAGTAAATGTTTTTATAGTACAAATGATTTTTTATTATGAATTAATAATTGTAATTTTGTTGACATAATGAAGAAATGGCTATATTGACTTAAAAAAAATTGACATGTATTGTATGATTATCATGTGTAATATAATGTATAGTTATTATATTTATTAATTATTGTAATTGTGTTGACATAATATAGAAATGGCTATTGAATTAGAAAATTTGGCATGTATTAATTGAATAAATAAAAATAAAATAAATAATAATTTTAACATTTGGAATGCAACCATTACTCAATTTAAATTTGAAATTTTAGAGAATTTATTAGTATTTTGTATGCTCTTTCAAGGGCGAAACATATAGAACTTTTTATATTATTTACCAGCTGTAACCAAATATGTTTCATGCAAATAAACTTTCATTTTATTTCATTTCAATAAATTGTTCATCAGTTCAAATCTTACCCCAGTCATAAGATCTCCTACCACCCCGTCCCAACTACCATTCGGTAGCTTCCGTCCGAAACTACCGGATTTCGGTGTGATTATTTCGTAGTCAAAATCCATTGTCTGTAACAAAACAACAATAGTAACAAACAATCTAAAGAAAGTATCTTAATAAAGTGCTTGTCACTATTTTTTCCGAAAAACAACAAACACACAAAAAAACATATTTAGATTCGATAGATAATCTGCGTATACTTAGACGTCACATTCAGAACTGGACAGGTCTAAGTTGTTATTCGGAAAATATCGGAAATTATAGTGACAGTTTGTCGTTACACTGACCAGTCAAATATTAATTTAGGCTGACTTTAAAATGTCCTTTTAACTACGCGATAAAAAACATGTATGGCTCAATTACACTTGGTCGTTACCCCGAATACGATTGCCAATAGAATTCGGGTAAACGACAGTGTAATTTAACGGAGTCGAGTACACCCGAATTCGGGTAGTTACCCTTTTGTTTACCCGACACCGTGTTCCAGCCTTAGATTGGAACAAAAAGGGTGGATACGGTACGAGATTATACTTGCATCAAACAAAAACTGATCCCACAGCAGCGCGAACGGGACGGCGAGATCCGCGTCACTGCATTACCGACCCGAGCGAAACAGCACGTTAAGTTTCAACGGCAGCGCGAACGAGACGGCGAGATCCGCGTCACTGCATTACCGACCAATCACGCGACCAGTACTCGACGTCACTACCGAATAAGATTAAAAACAAACAGCATTTTTTATAAAAAAATATATTTTATAGAACTTACGAATGAAGCAATAGCAATAGAAGCTAGAGCAATTTGAGCACTTTTTAAAAACACACTTAGGCATTGTTTTATCATATAAACACAAAATATTAGCAAATTTTCTTTTTGGCGTCGTTTGCATGTCAAGTTGTGACTAAAGCGATTAGGGTCGTGGACCACAATTCATGCGGATCACTTTTGTGAGGCTAGTGCCGTATCTACCCTTTTTGTTTTAATCTAAGGTTCCAGCCCGTATTTCAGTGTAAATATTGCTTCGGGTGCCCGAATTCGAGTAATGTCTTTCGAGCATCCGAATACGAACTAACGACCAAGTGTATTTTAGCCATTAGAATGTGAAGTGTCGTGCTCGACTGACCTCTGCCAGTTTATCGATCAGGTCGATACAATAACCCTCGTACAGTGGCTGGCCGTCTTCGTTAAACATCTGCTCCCCTGTGTCGGGATCAAGCTTCGGTAATGTCCAAGGCACCGCCTGTATGATAAACAAAAAAAGTATATAAAGAAAAGTTTACTAGAGAAAAACCACGCTGACCAGGCAGCCGACGGGACTCGAACCCGCACCCTTCGCTATCCGGGCGAATGCATTGACCATTATGCTACCGCGGCCCTGACTGCCGTGTTGAATTAGCTCTAGCCTTAGGCTGCAAAGTAGCACCATCTCTTCGCATTGTAGGTAACCCACAATGTCAAAAAAATGCTTTTACAAGTATTAAACATTTGAAAGAAGAAATAGCAATTATAGTTACGTTTTTATTTTTAAGTATTTAACTGCTAGATGTGTAAATCTAAAGAAAAGTACGTGGAAGTAAAAGTGCGTGTTCCAGTCCCGTCTGCTGCCTGGTCCTCGTGGATTTTTTTCTAATAAACTTTTCTTTAGATTTAAACAGCTAGCAGTTAAATGCTTAAAAATAAAAACATTATAAAATAAATGTGAGAAGGTACCACAGAACACAGAAAGAGGTCAGCCATTGTTATGTGTGAGTGCAGCAAAGGCTCAGAACTCGGTTCTGATTGCGTCGTTGCTCTCGGACGTGAGCTCTGGTTGGTTCGATTGTTTGATGTCGCGTCGTTTGATTGGCTATTATTTTTTAGGTGGAAGTGTAGTGGGGGCGAGCCGGCATCATCGATTCGCGTACAAACTTTCTAAGAACCTCAAAAATTATAATGTAAAAACTAAAACTAAAAAAACCTTAAAATATATAATAACTAAAATACATTATTAAAAGGAGTCCCTTTAGGCAAGGTTCCAAAGATACTGGCAGCGTTCCCCCTTTGAATAGCTAGACTAATTCTTTGTCCGAGGTAGCTGCCAGCTCTTCGGTCTCCTGTGACGTCGACCAACCTTTTTGCTATTTCCTTAAAAAGCCTTACAGCGCTAGGACCCCACGGACCAAGGGTCTCGACACCGAATATTCTCAGTTTAAGGTTCATTGTTCCTGTATATATTACGATAATACATCTTTCTAAGATCCCCCTTCTAACATCTTTTTATGTTCTGTGGTAGGAACCCACAGTCAGGGCCGGATTTAGGATTGTCGAGGCCCGGGGCCACTTAGGATTTATATGCTTGTTAGCCCATCGAAATTTTGTTATCTTTTATCCTGTTGTGGAGGCCCCGGGCCTAGGGTTACCAGATGATAAAATCAAAAGTCCGGAGAAAAGGCTTGATTTCCATTGAAAAATCCTGAGATTTTTTACGCTTTACGAGAATTTGCTCTCAAACGTACTTAACAATTTGAAAAAGTCGTAATATTATCGTTTATACTCTGCTTATACTTAATATCAATATAATTTGAAGAGCTTAAGATGTGGGGCATTATATGAATCCATAATTGAAGAAAAAACCTTACTTAAAAATTTTACTTCACATATTAAGTATGATAAAACTGAATAAGTAAGTACCTACTTGGATAATAATAAAAAAAAAATTATTTCGGACAACAGCAGCCCATATCAATCATACAAAGTCAAACAATAAATTAACATTAAATTAATTTACAAAAAAAAAATCATCAATAATAATGAAGTGCTGATTTTAATTGTGAAATCATTACCAATAGAAGATTATTTTTATTTTAAAACGTAAGCTGTATTTTATTGGAAATTCATAAAATCCTGAGATTTCATGAGATTTGCAAAATCCAGCCGCAATCCTGAGAAGAATCCAAAAATCCTGTAATCTCAGGACAAATCCTGAGATATGGTAACCCTACCCGGGCCACTTAGGATTTGCACGCTTGTTGACCCATCGAAATGTTGTTATTTCTTAAGCTGTTGTGGAGGCCCCTGGGCCACAGCCCCACCTGCCCTGCCTTAAATTCGGCCCTGCATATGTACATATATATATATATATATAAGAAAAAAAAATTGTCGAGACACGGAATCGAATGCCCAACCTCCAAGGTTGCGGGAAGTACAACCCACTCAGCCATTAAGCGATTGGGGTACTCCCTCAAGATGGGTAGTGAATTGGAAGTGCTTATCAGGGCCATTTGAGATTTTGATATTTCACTGATTGCCTGATTGGAGTGAACAAATATAGATCAACGATTTCTGTTATTTAAGATTAATATAATCAAATAATCATGTATGTTAGATGTACAAAGTACTGTAGGCTGTAGGTAAAGGTAAAAGAGCAAAAAAAAATATCAAAGGAAAAGATGTTTACTAGTTGGAATTTGAAAGATTTTTTTTTCCGAAGTCTCTATTGTGGGGGCCCCCCGTTTGTGGAGGCTCCGGGGCTTTCGCCCCGGTTGCCCTCCCCTAAATCCGGCAGTGGCCACAGTGAAATGTAGAATTAACGCTGCCCCTTTGGTGGTGTTGTGCTTCTGTCGGTGAGTAAAGTTCGAGGGCCCCACGGGGTAGGGAATGGGGTCAGGGTAGACAACACGTGACTATTACTGTGGTGACGCAAGCGGCCATCCTCCGAGCTGGGTGACGGTAACTTGGAAGCCGCAACCCGACTGATGTAGGAGTTAGTGTGTATGCTGTTGTTCGCAGATGACCTTTACAGCGTCACCGGGTTTGGGGACGGCTAGATCCTAAGTAGACCTCAAGCCAAGAATTGGCGAGTGCCTCTAGAGCAGAGGTATTCCAGGCGGATGGCATTTCCCCGCGGGGGGAGTTAGCCTCCGAATTTCACTTGCGCGATGTAGGCTTCCATACGTTGTGAGCGCAGCGCCGGTGGCGTCATCTCTTGAGGAGGCGAGTGATTATTTCCTCCATGTTGATTGAATGTGGTCATCTTGATGTCCCCACCACAAACGCTTTTGAAATGAATAACTAATTCAGGGGAGGAGTGCAAAAAGTAAGTGGCCCGGGGCGCCTTTATAAATACGCCCTTGGTGTGCCATATTTGTTTCATATATGTATACAATGTAATAATAATAATATTTGTTTAACAAGAATAAAATGATACATTAACATTCGTTTTACAAATGTGTACCTTACAGTAAATATTTTCAATACAATGTGAGTCAAACTACTAAACTCCATTTGCCACCTTGCCACCATTGAGACTCCAAAAGGTTCTTGGTTCATTTGTGGGTCAAGGTATATGTTACTATAATAAAATACCAAAAGAAATAATTAATTTACCTTGTAATAAGTTTAAAGTGTGTATAAAAACATGTCTCCTTAAGAAAGGTTACTATACTATTAAAGATTTCATAAATGATAAGTCACCTTGGCCTTAATATAATAGACTAAGTCGTTTTACTTTGCTAATTTGGTTGAAAATTATTTAATCGCCTCTTCTAAATTTAAAAATAGTACCTAGCTATACATAACTTTTGTTAATAATATTAATGTGATGGAAGTTGACATCAACACAACGTATTCAATTTTTGATGTCATCTTTCAATTGACGACACTGTATGAAACAAAACAGAGAGAAAAAAATAGCCCTTGCTGAGTTTCTTGCCGGTTCTTCTCAGTACAAGGTCTCCCGCCGTAGATTTACGAACCGATGACGTAGCGTTTGACTTTCACAAGAGCTTGTAACAGCCTAGACTGAATAATCTATCTCAGGAGTAAGTGGCTCCTCCCAAGTTAAGTAAACTCAAAGGCGTACATCTTTAGAACTTATATGTAAACTTACATGAAACAAATATATCGCACCTTCAGAATTGAAGTGACCTAATCCAAAATTCTTGTTTTTTGGTAAACGCTAAAAATGTGATTGAAGAGTTGGTATTTTTTTGTTTTTCTATTATAATGCTATAAGTTATACGTTTATTATCATATTTTTTATTGTTAATTGTAGGATAGGAATTGTTTTCACGATTGTATACTAAACCAGTCTATGTAACTAATTAGAACTTTTGTTAATTAATCGTCAAAAAGAAATATGTCACTTAATTTCCGAAAACAGTTTATTTTAATTGGCTTATTTCACTTTGTGCCCATTTTTTACTAAACAACATAAAACAAAAACGTAACTATTTAATAAAATGGCGATTCATTTCTAATGTTGTATTTTTGATAGATGACCAATTTTGTAATATTATATATGTCGTGTGAGGCGGGTCGTTACGTTCCCTAAAATATGGTTGAGCGAAGCGATGGCTGGTTCATGCGTCATGCTCGTGAACGGGTGCTGCCAGCGGAGATGAGTCTGCCCTAACTACTTTGATATTTAAGATGTAAATGTTTAATTACACCTATTATAAATAACTCTGTTTGTATTTATACTGTGTGACACAGCAATCAAAATGCAGGTGAACCATTAATGTATAACTTCACATTATGTCATGAAAGGTGACTTCATGAATCATCTCTGAAGTCATTTTTCAACTTGACGACTCTGTAAATGATAAAATAGGGAGAAAAAAACAGCCCTTGCTGAGTTTCTTGCTGGGTCTTCTCAGTACAAGGTCTCCCGCCGTAGATTTACGAATCGATGGCGTAGCTTCTAGACATTCATATGTGCTTGTAACAGCCTAAACTGAATAAATGATTTTGATTGATTGATTGATTGAATATGCTAGTTTAATAATTAATGATTTTCTAAATTAAAGTAAAATGAAATAAATGTCCACGCAACATTGAATGGGGTACTTCAATACTGAGGGATTCGCGGTATGCGTGTCATTTAAAAGAGATGGAAACAGTACGTTTGTCTTTTTCTGGCCTAAAAGAGCCTGTTTATTATTAACTAGAGCTGTAGTGTAAACTATAGTTTTTGTTCTCAGGCTTGTGCTATAAACAATGACTTTATTTATATAATTTTATAAAATATTACACGTGTTATTGTGAGTCAACCATAAAAGATAGACATATGCTGTTGCGGGATATTTTTTAGACAATTTTATGTAGAATGTTTCCGTCATACATGATTTCTATGTAACTTTAACCATTAAGGCTGGAAGCTTAAAAAATGGAGTAACTTCTCCCGTTTTCCCAACATTTCCCTTCACTACTCTGCTGCTATTGATTGTAGCGTGATGAAAAGTATACTATAACCTGCCCAGGAGTATGAAGAATAATTGTACCAAGTTTCGTTAAAATCCGTCGAGTAGTTTTTGTTTCTATAAGGAACATACACACAGACAGACAGACAGACAAAAATTTTACTGATTGCATTTTTGGCATCGGTATCGATCACTAATCACCCCCTGATAGTTATTTTGAAAATATATTTTATGTACAGAATTGACCTCTCCACAGATTTATTATTTTGAAAATATATTTTATGTACAGAATTGACCTCTCTACAGATTTATTATAAGTATAGATAAACTGATAGAATATATGTTTTTATGTCGTTTCACGTTTAAAAGTCATTTTGCTATTTTTTTTTATTTAATCACTTCAATTCTAAAGGCGCGTTATCCAAACCTTTTTTTTTTGGATATAATTGTTATACAACTCACTGGCGAAGTCCCAATCCTGAAGAACATCTTGAGCGGCTCCAGGGTGACTCCGGGCAGAAGCTTGTACCCCTCATCAGCAGACCATGAAGCCAGGGTCTGCATACCTTCGTCGGGCTTGTAGCTAGCCAGCTCGAAGCGAGAACGAAGGAGAAGAGCCGACCTATATGTTAAAATATATACAAAACTAGCGGCTCCCGCGTCTTCGTCCGCGTGTACTTTGTTTTTTTTTTGAGAGTCCTACAGAAACCTTACATTTTTCAGGAATAAAAAGTATCGTATGTTTCAATCCGGCTCATAAACTATATGTGTGCCAAATTTCATACAAATCCGTTCAGTAATTTTTGCATAATTGAGTAACAAACACTCACTTGTTGCTGTTGTCACAAAAAACGTTCATTATACTGCCTTCACTATCACATACCTATAAATACAATATTATCTCTTATCTATTAGACAAGTCCGTCCGTCCGTCCGTCCGTCCGTGGTGCTGTTTCAGCGGCCAAACCGTAAGAGATAGATATAGAGAATGTTTAAGTTATAAGTTAAGAATAGTCTGATAAGACTACAGACCGGATGTGAGTAACGTAGCACTTCCGGTTTTCGAGAAATCACGTGATTTCTATTTCAAACGAAACCACACAAAATCTCCGAAGTTCTCAATTAATTAAATACATTTTTTTTTGTGGACATTTGGTTCACTGGTTTGCTAGTGGATTAATAATAAACAAAAACTTTTTTGTTGATTATAAAGGACACCGATTCCTACTTCGGCTCGATAAGAGAAACGAAAGCTTTTATCTGATAATGCAGCAGTGGATTCTATGTCTTATTATTAAAAAATGCAGGCTATATTTACACAGTCAGGTCATAAGTATTGTCACACAATAAAAACTTTTCTTTTAGAATGCTGGCCACAAAAAAGTTTATTGAATTCGAATTTCGAATTGTTCATAAAAATAAAAATGTATACTTTTTGAGAATTTTACTCATTTTTAAATATGGAGTGGGCGCTTAAAGAAGACCGTGTTGCAGTTATTGCGTTGCATCTTTGCGGTTACGCGCCAATTCACATTTTATAGATACTGAAAAATTTGAATATAACCAAAAGATTCGTTTATCGTACCATCAAACGATACAATGAAGACTCTAATGTAGATGACAGGTCAAGAAGTGGTCGCCCTCGGTTTGTTAGGACTCCAGCAGTGATAAAAGCTGTGAAGACGCGAATTCAAAGAAATCCCAAATATAAGCAGAAACTGTTGGCCCTTCAGATGGGGTTAAGCAGAACCACGGTGAAAAGTTGTTTGAAATGAAGACTTAGGGCTTCGGGCATATCGAAGAAAAACAGGACATCGTTTGAATGCTCGTCTAATGGACCTGAGACTGAAGAAATGCCGCGCTTTGTTGCAGCGCGGTACGCGGGAAAAAAATATTGGGGAATTCTTCTTTCGGATGAAAAAAAATTTACCCTAGAAGAGAGCTACAACTAACAAAATGATCAGGTGTACGCACACAGTAGTGAAGAAGCGAGCAACCGTATTCCGCGTGACCAACGAGGTCATTTTCCATCCTCGCTCATGGTATGGTTGGGAGTTTCTTATTGGGGCTTAACAGAGGTACATTTTTGTGAGAAAGGTGTAAAAACGAATGCAGTTGTGTATCAAAATACAGTCCTGACGAACCTTGTGGAACCTGTTTCTCATACCATGCTCAATAACAGGCACTGAGTATTCCAACAAGATTCGGCGCCAGCTCATAGAGCGAGGAGCACACAAGACTGGCTGGCGGCGCGTGAAATCGACTTCTTCCGGCACGAAGACTGGCCCTCCTCCAGTCCAGATTTGAGTCCGTTAGATTACAAGATATGGCAACACTTAGAGGAAAAGGCGTGCTCAAAGCCTCATCCCAATTTGGAGTCACTCAAGACATCCTTGATTAAGGCAGCCGCCGATATTGACATGGACCTCGTTCGTGCTGCGATAGACGACTGGCCGCGCAGATTGAAGGCCTGTATTCAAAATCACGGAGGTCATTTTGAATAAACTTTATTGTCTTAAGAATCTATGTTTGGTTAAGTTCTTTTTGGTATATAAATGGTTACATAATGAATAAACTTGTTTCAATTATTTTATATTAAACATGTGACAGAATTTATGACCTGACTAAGTATATCTAATACATAAAATTCTCGTGTCGCGGTATTTGTGGTTAAACTCTTGCGAAACGGCTTTCCCGATTCTCATGAAATTTTGTGTGCATATTGGGTAGGTCTGAGAATCGGACAACATCTATTTTTCATCCCCCTAAATGTTAAGGGTAATCCACCCCTAATTTTTTTTTTTCAATTTTAGTTTTTTTTGAAGTTATACTTCTTTAGGCGCGTTTCTTAGGCTTTAGCGACCAACTTCATGCGTTACTTTTGTGTTTACCGCACATTAAGAAAATCTACCAACAAAATAGAAATAGAATCTCTATTTAGTGGGTGCTAACGACTGCATTGTGAAGGCCTATCAAAATTATTTATTAATCTGGAACAACGGAACCAAAGCGCGATTCAGGAGACTACAGCGCCATCTCTTGACCATTGGTGTAGTAGAACCAAAAACCACATCTTTATTTTTTGTAATAAAGTAACAGTTATAGGTATTCATATTTATAATATTTATCCACATGTTTCTAGTTTGTATATTCGGAATACGTGTTTGAGTTTCATACAAGTGCAAATCACATATGTTCTAATAAATTATATTCAGTAGCGATTTTAATTGAATATTTTGATTATTTATTTATTTTTTCAAATTAAAACTGAACTTTATTGACTGTGTCCTTTTCCAGACTTTTTATTAATTTATTGTAATTAATTATTTGCATGCAATTAAAAACTAATTTTAAACGATGCCAAAGAAGGATAACTTCTCACACGCCTACATAAGTACACGCACCCATTTTTTTTATGATACATCATACAAAAATACATACAACCCTAAATTGTCACCCTTCTACCACCAACCCCTATTTTTTATGGCGGTACGAAGTTCGCTGGGACAGCTAGTATATATATATATATATATATATATATATATATACTCGTATATATATATAGACGGAGCTAAAGAAGTTTCACTCCAGTCGTGTAGTCATAAGCGCACTCGCTTTTTTTTAACTCCTATTCTTCCTTACCTTTCATCATCCCAGTAAAACAAGGTCTCGTTGTTGATTCCCGCATCTTCAGAGAACTGCCTCGTCAGCCTCTCTCTGGTGCCGTTCATCATACTCTGAGGGTTGTCGCAGTCTACTCTAGTGGTGACCATGGGTAACTCCTGCTCCAGCTTGAAGTATACTTCGGCGAGGTATTGCAGGAGAGAACTCAGAACGTACTGCTTTCTCTGTGGGAATAGGATAACAAATTGAAAGTGTCACCGCACACTGGCCACACGCCACGAATAGAAGCGAATACTAAAGTAGCTGAAGCGCGCGACAGCGGCCGGCTAAGGTAAGGGAGAGAGGGGTGGGGAATCGCGCGAGTGACGTGTGGCGGTGTTTTGTATCCGCGCATTAAGTGGCCGGTGCGGGCCACAAGAAACGACGCAACGACGATTTATAGCGTGTGGCGGCCACCGGCGTACCGTGTGTGGTGAGTCCATATAAAATGTATGAAAACTACAAGAAATATGCCGGTGGCGGCGTTTTGTGGTTGTGGTCGGTGGCCCGTGTGCGGCGACGCTTACTATGACTCGAGGTTTTTAAGGGTTCTTTGGGTACAAAGGGTAAAACCCATTGGTGGGACTTCAATGACTTTCTGTCTGTTTGTCTGTCACTAGGCGGTTGCTGACAGATAGATAGCTAGACAGTTGATATATTTTTATCGTTATTATAATATAATGTCTAATTTTTTATTGATTATGGATACGGAACCCTTCGTGCGCAAGTTCGATTCGCACTTAGCCGGTTTTTTGTTTGTTGTCTAAAATCATTATTTTTTCAATCCGCTCAAATATTTGGGTTGGCCAAAATCTTTATATTTTTAGTAAACAAAAACATAAGATATCTCGTATGATGAAATAATATATCTTTGAAAAACTTTCGTTCATCGAAAGTAAAAATAAATTAAATAAACCCTTTTTTTTCCAAGTATATTTGAAATTTTAAGCATTTAACTGCTAGATGTTATAATCCAAAGAAAATTCTGGGATTCTAAAAAAAACTATTTTTATTCTGTCTGATACCTGTGCCGAGATTTTTTTTTCTAATAAAGTTATCTAAAGTACATTGTAATAATTTCGCCAACTACTGACAGAACGATTTTTAGAAGAATAAGTCTAGGCCTTTGATTTAAACAAAAAGGGAAGATACGGCACTCGCGGCTCAAAAGTCATCCGCTTAAATTGTGATGCATCTCTTATTGCACCAATTTCAATATCATTATCTATCACATTACACATGCGTGCGGTAATGTAAGGTAAAACCAAGAAGCTTATATACAACACTGGAGATTGCATGTAGAACTTCTGTATGAAGATGAGTTCATTAACCCCATGATATGTTTTTTATCTCTCTCACACACTATCTGAAATTACCATGTTAAATACAAGAAATTCCAATCAGAAAGTGAAAATAAACAGAACTATGCAAGATATCAATCAGTTTTACAATCTCCAGAAGTCCTACTCTTGTATTACTATTATAAGATGAGTGTGACAAATTCTAACCAACTACTTTGAAATCAATATTTAAAACTAAATAATAAATACGCCCTTTATTTCCCTGTTTGCTGGTTGCTACCATTTTGGTATAATAGCAACACTAATTAAAAAATCAACTGAAGAATATCTCCGATCTGTCAAAAAAAATCTACCGCTTCGAATGTTTAGATTATTATTAAAAAGTGTTAAATTGTTCAATTTGCTATTTATAATATGTATTGTGTTGTGTGAGATTGCAGAAGTGTTTGGGAACCAAATTCCAGCACTAAATTTCACAGGTAAGTCTATTACATTACGCCAATACCGAAATAAACATATTCCTATATTTTTATGTTGTAATCATAATAAAACGTTAGTATTTATAAATCATAGTGTCCTGAGGCTATAAATTAACGTTATTCTTGTTTTATTCACTACATTTGGTACCATATTCAGCAGTTTATTAAATTAAAATAATATAAATTTTGGTTTTGTAGGGTAACCATTATCACTACACTTGAGATATTTTGAGAAAGTTAAAATACATAAGTATTATTGTAAATAGTAATTATAAAGTTCAAAATATGAAAATAAGTTTATAATAAATACTGTAGTAGATCATGTTGATTAGATGTAGAAAACCTATTTAATAACAGCTATCTAGCAGCGGTCTTATACCTTTGTTTATGTTTCAGCTTCCCGAAAGATATCATTAAAAGAAATTCTTGGTTGTCCATTATACTGTCACAAACGCTCTCGAAACGGAACCGCGAATGTGCTAGAGATCGAATTAGCCAGAGCACCGCGGGTCGCAATAGAAGTCGAGTAAGGCGGCTCATTCTAAAATGAGCCTTATGCAGTGCGACGTAAAGGAGAAAGTGCAACGATATCTGCACTTCTTTACAAGTTATGCGTGTTACTTGCGTAGGTATAAGTAGGTATTTCGTACTCGCGGGTGCTAGGTAATTCTCAATTTAACAGGTACTTTCTAGAACTTCGACTTTCGACGACCTCCGTGGTCGAGTGGTTTGTACGCCGGGTTTCATGGTGTCGCCGACTCGAGAGGTCCCGGGTTCAAATCCCGGTGGGGACAGATGTTTGTGTGATGAATACGAGCATTTGTACTCCAATCATGGATGTTTAATATGTATTTCTATAAAAAAAATATACTTATATATATAAGTACAGTTTATGTATTCTATCCGTTACCCTAGTATCCCATAACACAAGCCTTATAGTACTTACTTTGGGGCTAGGCTAATTGGTGTGAGTGTTGGAAATATTTATTTATTTATTTACTTTCTAGAATGCATCGATCGGCGTATATAAGGGCGATTGGCGCCGCGCAGAGACAGTTGAGTTTCAACAGCGATTTCGGAGCGAATCCAAAGGCGATCAAAGTGCAACAAAAGTGTTCAAGTGAGATTGTTTAGAGACTTGTATAGTGAAATACAGTGTTTAGTGAGTGTTTTGTAATTAACATTGTGTGTTAATTGTGTGAACTGTGTGGTGAATAAAGAACTGTCAATCGTGAACTGGCATATAATTTCTAACCCCATCCCGACACGTAACAATACCATTAAAAGGTCAATTTTATTTATCAGCCAAAATATGTAGCTTAGAGATTCTAGTCCGTTCTTAGTAAAAGGCATTTCTGGCGATTTTAAAAAGGGTTTGCATATTCTTTCTCGTTAATTTTTTTATAAATGTTTTTGACATGGCATAATATAAGACGCATCTAATATGAATAAAACGATTTTTGTACTTGTGAATTTTATTACTATTAAATAATGTGTTCCCAAGTTCCTATCAACTCCAACGCTTTGATTTATAAATTGTTTAAAGACGATACCAGTAAGTATGTATCCTAAACGTATATTCCAACATGGTCACCCTTAGAAAGAGATAACAAACATATGTGACGTCATTCAAGGCCATATTTTTTCACTTCAAGGTATTGTTTGCACTGCAATCTCCAGTGTTGTATATAAGCTTCTTGGGTAAAACACACGGTTTATTATGTTCCGTCTAAAAACGAACGATACTTTTTGAAATCTTAGCAAAGAGTTTTTATGTCAGAAAGGTAGCCAACATTTTCTTAATAAAATCAACTTTAGGAGATAAAATACAATACAAAAACATTTAATTCTTTAATTTGATTCATTTTGACAATAAATTACAACCATGTATGGGTAACAAATCCACAAAAATATTAATTTACTTTATTAGTAAAACTGGCTGTTTATTGTTTCTTCGCCTAAAAAGTGTTGATGCGCGTGCATCGCTAATCTGTGAAAAAGTTATTTCTTTTTCTTTTCGCTATACTGTTTTTATTTGAAAATATTGTCAAATAGATAACGAATTTATTAATTTGACACCGCCAGAAGTCAAAAAAGGCTACGCTAAGCCTCTTGCCCGAAAAATCCACGGACTTACAGTAAAGCGTATCAAAATTTTATCTTATAGAAAACAAACAAAGGTGCAAATTCATTTTCAGAAAGTACGTACGTATATTTAAGTATTATTTCCTCACAAATGTGTTATAACACGTCGTATGACATACGTGCGGTGTGATAATTACAGCCTTCTTATAGCCCTCACCTACGGCTCGGGCTAACAATATCGCCTCGGCTGTAATTCTCAACTTACCGCACTTATATCTGTTGAAGGAGACGGCAAACCAAGATAGTGCAACTGCATGGTAAATAATGTTTGTCGTTGACTGGACTTTTGACGTGACAATAGATGTCTGTGTCAGTGAAAATTTTAATTACAAGTGGTTATGGGTCATCTGTAATTTTTATTAAAATATGGAAACTCTAACTTTCAATTACAAGATCGCTCCTCTTGTAGGAAAAGCGAACTGGGACACCTGGAAATATAAGATGCTGATCATTCTGAAAGGCATCCCACATGCCCTAGATGTATTAGAAGGCAGACTCACGTCATCGGTTGACAAAAATGGAAGTGAAGCTACCGGGTCCGCAGCTACGGATTTTTCCAAAGCCGACTCAAGTGCTCTTTTCGTTATCACCAATAATATGACGGAAGAAATGCTCAGAAAGGTTATGAGATACACAACCGCACAAGATATTTGGCTTGAGTTACACAGGATGTTCGACGGAACAAACGAGGATCGAACCTTTCAACTTTGTATGAGTTTCTTCGGTATGAAAAGAGATAAAGCTGATGACGCAGCTACTCATCTATCAAAGCTGAAGAATATATGGACTTCTCTCAACAAAGAGCTGGGTGATGGCAAGAAGTTACCAGATCTACTTCTCATATGCAAAACACTCGACACTTTAGGAGAAGAATACAGCTCATTCAAAAGTGGATGGCTAATGTGCCCGACGTCCGAACGAACCGTGGAAAACTTAACCAATCGCCTGTGTGTTTTCGAAAGGAACTTGGTGTCCACCGAGCCACCGGAGCAAGAAGCTTTACCAGCGATGAACACACATAGTGGGACAAACAAGAAGCGAAATAACCGCAAATGGTGCAAATACTGCTCGACCAAAGGCCATTGCGTCAAGGCCTGTCCTAAGTGGATTCAGGATGGAAAACCCCCGAAAAGCAGTAACCCACCTTCCTCTTCGTCGTTCCGCAAGCAAGAGTCTCAAGTTACGGAAGTCCTGACATCAGAACATGGTGAAGTATTTGTGAATACACCAGATACAGTGAACTGGTTTGTTGATAACGGTGCGACCTGCCACGTTACCAATCGCAGCGATCTATTCCAGACCTTCCAACCATTCGACGAAACGCACATGATCTCCACAGCTAATGGAAATGCACTGCAAGCCAAAGGCAAAGGAAACATCAGCCTCAAATCGAAGGTACGAGGAAAAGTCTACGAAATCACCCTGTCGGACGTGTGGTACGTGCCACAAATCACAAAGAACCTCTTCTCTGTCCTCGCTGCTCATGACTGCAACTCAACAACGAAGTTCGAGTCTACACCAACGCGCTGCTCCATGTCGATGCGTGGTATAGTGAAGCTGATAGGTGTACGCAGCATCAGCGGTGGCTTATACAAGCTGAACGTAGAAAGTGTGATACCCAAAAGAAATTTGGAAGTATATCTTACCCTTACACGGACTCAACTGTATCATGAACGTTTTGTTCACCAAAACAAACGTCATGTTCGACAATTTGTGAAACAGGAGTTGGGAATAAATCTTCCTCAAGATGAAACGGTATGTGAAAGCTGCATACTGGGCAAATCCCATCGTCTGAAGTTTGGCACGCGACCTCGAGCCTCAAGACCAGGAGAGCTCGTACACAGCGACGTATGTGGACCGTTCCCCAATTCATTCACAAACTTGCGATACTTCGTGCTGTTTAAAGATGACTTCACTGGCTATCGATATGTGTACTTCTTGAAAGCCAAATCGGAAGTAAAACAAAAGTTGAAAGATTTCATCGCCGAAGCACGAAACTCTGGACGTCCGATCGAAACGCTTCTGAGCGATAATGGCGGCGAATTTGATAATCAAGATGTGCGCGAGGTCCTTGCCACTCATGGAATGAAACAGCGCTTAACAATGCCATACACCCCAGAACAAAATGGATGCGCCGAGAGAGACAACAGGACCCTGGTTGAGGCCGCCAGGACTGTCATGCAAAGCGGAGCTTTCGAGCAGAAGCTATGGGCTGAGTTAGTCAATGCGGCTGCCTACGTTCTCAACCGAACTGGACCATCTCGAGTGGAGAACAAAGCACCCTATGAACTATGGCATGGAAAGAAACCGAAAATAGCACATTTACGAATCTTGGGCTGCACAGCCTACGTCCATGTCCCCAAGCAGAAACGAAAGAAGCTTTCCCCTAAAGCCCTCAAAGGAAGACTAGTCGGATACGATTTAGATGATGGCTATCGTATTTGGTGCGATGACAACAAATTGATGAGATCGCGAGACGTAATCTTCGACGAGAAACCGCTTGACCGAACTCAATGCGACCAAGTTGTACCTACGACAACGAAAAAGGAAACACCGTTCAACGAATTGGAGTTGAAAGTAACCTTTAATGAAGAGCGCAAAGATGTTCATCAAGATCCAATCTCGAACCCAAGCCATCAAAATAAGCAATCAGAAACTGATGTGCAGAATCAAGGATGTGCACCACAACTGCAGGAAGACAGATACTCTTATCCTGACCGGGATATTCACTCCGCTGGTGAAGAGTCCAGACCATCTAGCCCCACCGCTGGTGTACAATCTAGACCACCCAGCCCCGATGATGGTGAACAGTCAAGACCAACGACACCCAATGTAACGCGGTACGATACAAATCTAGAAGATTCATCTGATTCCGAAGATGACTCACCGGAACTGAGATATAATCTACGAGATAGAAGCACCATTCGACACCCACAGAGATACAGAGACTGTTATGCACTTTCCGACGACGAAGCTGAACCCACTACGTTAAAGGAGGCTATGAAGAGCCCGTATAAAGACGAGTGGATAAAAGCAATGCTAATAGAGATAGATTCTTTGAAAGAGAACAATACGTGGTCGCTTCAAGAATTACCTCAAGGCAGAAAGGCCATACCTTGCAAATGGATTTTCAAGATAAAGCGAAACCCGGATGGCTCAATAGAGAAATACAAAGCACGTTTGGTTGCAAAAGGATTCAAACAACGCAAAGGAGTTGACTACCAGGAAACCTACTGTCCTGTAGCCAGATTTGCAACCATTCGCTCTTTACTAAGCGTTGCTGCTAGTGAGAAGATGTACCTATCCCAATTCGACGTCACTACAGCGTTCCTATACGGTGAACTGGAAGAGGAGCTTTACATGCAGCAACCCGAGGGGTTTCACGATGGCTCTACTCGTGTATGTCATCTGAACCGAAGTTTATACGGCCTGAAGCAGGCGCCCCGCTGTTGGAATCATCGTTTCCACAAAGTACTAATTGAACTCGAATTCACACAGAGTACTGCAGATCCATGTCTATACACAAAGGAAGTAGGGGGGAAGAAGATCTTACTTACCTTATATGTTGACGATGGACTAATCGCCTTTTCAGACAAAAAGCTTTGTGAAGAATTTATCGAGAGCCTGAAATGTAAATTAAAAATTACTACGAAGCCCGCCTCGTACTACTTGGGAATAGAAATCAATCAACGCAAGGACGGCACGATTGAAATCAACCAAGAAGCGTACACCAAGAAGGTACTCGAACGCTTCAATATGGCGAAAAGTAATCCTGTCTCAACACCTATTGACACTGCAGAGAAGTCGCCTGCAACACAATTAGATGAAGAGAAAGGAGATAAAGAGGAGATTAACTTTCCCTATCGCGAAGCCGTTGGTGCATTAGCATATCTTATGGTCGCAACCCGTCCTGACATCGCCTATGCTGTGGGAGTAGTGTCTCGCAACTTAGAGAAGCCGACTAGAGGTGACTGGTGCAGAGTGAAACGTATACTACGTTACCTAAAGGGAACTACATCCTTAGGGATACAGTATAGACCAAAGACCATACTACAGCCAGAACTAGAAGGATTTAGCGACGCCGATTACGGTGGTGATGCGACTACCGGACGATCAACCACTGGAGTCATATGCAGATATGCTGGAGGACCAGTGTCATGGATCAGCAAGCGACAAGCGTCAGTAGCCTTGTCAACTACAGAAGCAGAACTTGTTGCAGCTAGCGAAGGTTCCAGAGAACTTGTCTGGCTGATCAGAATCTTCGAAGAACTAACGATGAAGAAGAGTGTGCCAAATCTTCACGTTGATAACGAAGCAGCTGTACGATTGGCACACAACCCCGAGTTCCATAAAAGAACGAAGCACATTCGTATCCGACATTTCTATGTGCGAGAACTTGTGTCTGAAGGAACCATACATGTCAAGAGAATTGGAACAACGAACCAACTCGCAGACATCATGACTAAAGGACTGTCGAAGCCTACCTTTGTGAAAATGAAGTCTGCACTAGCCTTGTTTTAGAGGGCGTGTTGAAGGAGACGGCAAACCAAGATAGTGCAACTGCATGGTAAATAATGTTTGTCGTTGACTGGACTTTTGACGTGACAATAGATGTCTGTGTCAGTGAAAATTTTAATTACAAGTATATCATAATGTACTATTAAAATATTCTTCATGATTTTCTCCTACTTAGATCCTAGTCTGCTGTATCTATAAATATATAATAATGCACTATATGTATGTATATATATAGTATGTATATATTTGTGTCATCATCATCATCAGCCTATTAATGTCCCCACTGCTGGGGCACAGGCCTTCCCTATGGATGAAATAGGGTGATTGGGCCATGACCCACCACGCTGGCCCAGTGCGGATTGGCGGGTGCTAACGACTGCAGATACAGCCGGGACCAACGGCTTAACGTGCCTTCCGAAGCACGGAGGAACTAGAGAGAGAAGATTTTTGGTCACCCATCCAATGACCGACCACTGCGAAAGTTGCTTAACTTCAACGATTGCAGCCGAACGCGCTAACCACCCGCGCCATCGAGCTCATCATCTTGTATTTAAGCATAAATATTTGTGTAGGTACGAGTATATGTTATTTATTTATTTATAATCTCTACATGTTCAAGAAGAATATGTTTCTTCTACTTCTGTTCTGGCTCTCTTGCTGGCATACTACAACTTTCTCCTCGTTTACCTATCTTTAACCGCAAAGGTTATCTGGAAGAGATCGCTTAAAGCGACAAGGCCGCCTTTGCCAGCATTAGCTTATTGTTTTGTGTGCAATAAGTAATTTATCTATCTACCTTCCAAAAATTACTATCTCGAGTTCCTCCGTGCTTCGGAAGGCACATTAAGCCGTTGGTCCCGGCTGCATCTGCAGTCGTTAGCACCTGTAGGAAGGTCAAAGGGGAAGATCTTCGTACGAGCCGGGTGATGTTAGCTCGGGGGCCGTTAGCCTCCGAATTTCTCTTGCGCGATGTAGGCTTCCATACGTTGAAACGCAGCGCCGGCAGCGCCATCTCTCGAGGAGGCGAGTGATTATTTCCTCCATGTTAGTTATATGTGGGGCATATAGATGTCGCCGCCACACACCCACCAATCCAACTGGGCCCGCGTGGTGGGACATGGCCAAAATCTCCCTATTTCATCCATAGGGAAGGCTGTGCCCCAACAGTGGGGACATTAAGGCTTTGAGCAGACGACGGGGCGGGGCGGGTATTTTGTCCGCGAAGCAATAAAGACCGCGTCTGCCCGCCGATGTCTGCGGCTGCCCGCGCCGCGTACACAAAGCACACGACGGGCAGAGGCGGTCAGTACAGGACGTTCGTTCTAGTGAATAGTAAAAGCGCGTGGCGCGGACTGAGCTGACCGCCCCGCGCCGCCGTCTGCGTTACTGCATATAAACTGGTTTGTATGATCCACGGCGGGCAGCCGCGAACATGCCGCGCCGCCACTGCCCGCCGGGCACCCAAGGCGCGGTCTTTTTGCCCTCCGTGTGCGTTTGAAGTATAGGATTCACTTTGTGCTATTATTCGCGGCGAAATTGACCGGCCCGCCCCGTCGTCTGCTAAACGCCTAATAGGCTGATGATGATGATGATGACTATATACCTTCTGGTCCGACGGGCATGTGCAGTCCTCTCGCCCGAGAAGCTTACAACACTCCGTCTGGTCTACTTGCAGCAACATCGTCGGCAGCACTATCTGGGATGTGTCCAGGCTGTCGCCAGCGTAGTCAGTCAAGACCAGGTTCCAGCGGTAGTCGCGGCGGACTAGCTTCTCTTTCACAGCCTGTGGGAACATTTATCCAAACGAAAATTTTATTAAAAAAAACTCCATCTCTATCAGGAAGCAGACGGGACTCGAACCCGCAACCACCGCTATTCAGGCAGATTCACTGACCAGTTTGCTACCGCGGCCACTGCCGGATTTAGGGGAGGGCAACCGGGGCGAAAGCCCCGGGGCCTCCACAAACGGGGGGCCCCCACAATAGAGACTTGGGAAAAAAAATCTTTCAAATTCCAACTATTAAACATCTTTTCCTTTGATATTTTTTTTTTGCTCTTTTACCTTTACCTACAGTACTTTGTACATGTAACATACATGATTATTTGATTATATTAATTTTAAATAACAGAAATCATTGATCTATATTTGTTCACTCCAATCAGGCAATCAGCGAAATATCAGAATCTCAAATGGCCCTGATAAGCACTTCCAATTCACTACCCATCTTGAGGGAGTACCCCAATCGCTTAATGGCTGAGTGGGGTGGTACTTGCCCGCAGGGCCGAATTTAAGGCAGGGCAGGTGGGGCTGTGGCCCAGGGGCCTCCACAACAGCTTATGAAATAACAACATTTCGATGGGTCAATAAGAATACAAATCCTAAGTGGCCCGGGGCCTCCACAATCCTAAATCCGGCCCTGACCGCGGCCCTTATTGTAATTCAAACATCCAGCAGATATATGCTTAAAAAAAGATAACTTTAATTGCTTGTTACTCTTTCAAATGTTTATTAAATAAATAAATAATTATTTCCAACACACACCAATTAGCCTAGCCCCAAAGTAAGCACTGTAAGACTTGTGTTATGGGATACTAGGGTAACGGATAGAATACATATACAGTACATATATAAGTATATTTATTTATATAGAAATACATATTAAACATCCATGACTGGAGTATATGCTCGTATTCATCACACAAACATCTGCCCCCACCGGGATTCGAACCCGGGACCTCTCGAGTCGGCGACACCATGAAACCCGGCGTACAAACCACTCGGCCACGGAGGTCGTCAAAATACTATTTAATACTTGTAAAGGTATTCATTTGACGTTGTAGGTTACCTACAATGCGAGATAGCGCTGCCTTGCAGCCTTAGAATCGCTAGAGAAAATTCGACACTAATAATTAGGGTCGCGGTAGCATAATGGTGAAACTTACGCCTCAGTACAGAAAAAAAAACGTGTGCGCCTCGGGACGTAGGACAGAAGTGATAACACTATCCCTTTTTTGAGCACAGGAGATTGGAGGGTGTAAAGGGGATTCGAGTGTGAAAATAGGGATTTGAGGGTGAAAAATGTGGATTGGCGGGTAAATGGGATTTGAGGGTGATAAGGGGATTCGAGGGTGAAAAATTTTAATTCTAGGCTGACAAGGAGATTGGTGGGTGATAGTGGGGATTAGAGGGTGATAAGGGGATTAGTGGGTGATAGTGGGGATTGATGGGTGAGGGAGTAGGGTACGTCTGGTAGCTAGGCGGGCTGTTGCGTCTATCTTTTAGCGGCGAACGGAAGCCAGACAGACTGGCACTGTAACGCGTTACGTAACGAAGTGGTTCACCCGACCACAAGAAGTCATCACTTCGAAATTTCACTCGATCCTGGTTTCAGAAGGGATTGAAACCCGCATCTTCCGCTATCAGGGCGGACACACTAATTTATGCTACCGAGGCCTTAATGGCCGTGTCGAATTTGAGCTAGTATTTCTCAGGCTGCAAGGCAACGCCGTGTCTTTAATGAGCATTAGTCTCCCATTATATTTATAGGTATTTCGATCTATATCGATCTATCGACGACCTCCGTGGCCGAGTGGTTTGTACGCCGGGTTTCATGGCGTCGCCGACTCGAGGGGTTCGAATCCCGGTAGTGGAATATTTGCACTCCAGTCATGGATGTATAATATGTATTTCTATATAAATATACTTATATGTACTGTATATGTATTCTATCCGTTGCCCTAGTATCCCATAACACAAGCCTTACAATGCTTACTTTGGGGCTAGGCTGAATTGGTGTGTGTTGGAAATATTTATTATTATTATATCTGTGGTGCTGACTTCCTTCATCATCAGCCTATTAATGTCCCCACTACTGGGGCACAGGCCTTCCCTATGGATGGAATAGGGAGATTGGGCCATGACCCACCACGCGGACCCAGTGCGGATTGGTGGGTGCTGACGACTGCATATGCAGCCGGGACCAACAGCTTAACGTGCCTTCCGAAACACGGCGGAGCACGAGACAGTAAATTGTTGGTCACCCATCCAATGACCGACCACTGCGAAAGTTGCTTAACTTCAACGATCGCAGCCGAACGCGCTAACTACTTGCGCCATCGAGCTCTTCCTTACCCTTCTATAAGTGTCCAAGACGAAGCCGCTTTCACCAACGATGACGTAGAAGCTGGGTTCCGGTCTCATGGTCTTGAGAGCCCTGGCTGAGTCTCTGGTGAGGCCTGCGTGCACCCACACCCTCACGCTGGAGCGCCCTAAAAGCTCGTACAGGGCTCTGTCCACATCTACACATGTAGAAGACAAAATGACATTGGGAACTTTCAGACCCAAAAATCTTAAGGGCTCAATTATACTTGGTCGTTAGCCCGAATACGATTGTCAATGAAATAGGGTATTTGACAGTATTAAAACTAAAGTGACAATTATTAGCATCTGTGTTTAGAATGAATATTCGCAGGGGTTTTTACATTTTTACAAAAAAAAACATAATTTTACTAAAAACCCACGAAAAAGATAATAATTTTCTTATCTATTGTCACGTGACCCAAAACGCTTGGGATTGGCGGAGCCAAAAATGACGTCACACGCAAGTAAACATCCGGTTAAAGTGACATTACATTGTATCGTTTGACGTTTTAATAACAGTCGTGTGACGTCACACACTAGTAAGACTCCATATTGTCAAGAGAAACGTTTTCGCGGCAACTTGAAAATGGTGTTTTTGATTTGGTTATTTTTACTGAAATACACAGCAGAATGATGAATATCCACTTTTTACGGACTCCATTAACATAAGTCAATAACGTGAGATCGTTTTCTAAAACTTGTCAAATACCCTATTCCGCTAAACGACTAATGAAGCAATTACATTTGTAATTGCACGATGCACGAAAGACATTACTCGTATTCGGGCACCCGAAGCAATATTTACACTAGAATAGGGGCTGGAAGACGGTGTCGGGTAAACAAAGTCAATCTACCCAGAGGCGGATTATTCTTAAGGCAAACTAGGCATGGGCACGAGGGTACGAAGGGACGCGCGGACGGAATTGTAAAATAAAGAAAAAAATAAAATACAGCATAAAATTATTTGGGCCAGTAATTAAGCCACAATATACAATAAAAACTATTATTTTTGCTTCCAACCCCAGTTTGCTACAATTTATAACAAAAGATTAATTTAATGGATGGGATAGACTAATACTTACACCTGAAAACAACCTTGTCGATGGTACATGTTCTCTGATTAAAGTTGGAAAGATATGACTGCAATGTGCGTCGCATCGACCGGATTAATTTCGGTCAAACTATAGTACGACTCATTTTTAATATAGGGGTGCCGGCCGAAGACCGTGTCGCCCGTCGGGAGGAGTTGCCGCGGTGTCATCACTGCGCCTCCCCCGACGACACGGCCGAGCACACGCTGATCGTGTGCCCGGCCTGGCGAAACGAGCACCGCACGTTGGTGGCGGCGCTCGGCGGAGGACCGCTCTCATTGCCAAGTATGGTTCGAGCCATGCTTGGCAATGAGAGGGCATGGAAGGCTGCCGCCTCCTTCTGCGAAGTTGTGATGGTGCAGAAGGAGGCAGCGGAGAGGGAGCGGGAGGAGGATGCTCTAGCCGCTCCCCTCCGACGTAGACGGGTGGGCCGAAGAAGGCTGGCAGCTGTGACTGCCGGTCTTCGTCGGCCCTAAGGTGGTCTGGGCGCGGCTTGGCCGCCGCGTGCCCTTGGTGCCATTCGGCATAGGCCACCCCGTCTGGGGATTGCCTAGTACCCTAGCGCAATCCCCCAGAGGCGTGTCGCCCGGTCCACTCGTTGGGCCGGGCCAGCCCGGGGGCGTCCCAGTGAAGTGGCGCACACTAAGGTGCGCTGATCCTGAGACGCCCCCATATGGGCGTAGGAGGGTACCGGTGGTTTTTAGTGGGTAGGACCGGCGTTGTTCCGCGCCGGCGAGTCCCACACACGCCGCGCGCCCAGCCAGCGCGCGGTACGGTGCGTAAATGCATTTTCCATCGTCAACAAAAAAAAAAAAAAGGGGTGCCGGCCGATGAGAAGCTTGCCTACGGCCGTGCCTACGGTGCGGCGCTCTCAACGCACCGTTCCCAACTTAGGGGTTTTGCCCCCAGATTTAGGGGCTAGAAGCGTTAAAACGGACTTTTTTTGGGGTTCTTTTAGGGGCTTTTATCAAAACTTGCAATTAAATCGAAAAACAAAGCGTGTGTTTTCTTTCAGTTTTGTGCGTAGTATGGAACCACCACGATATGGAACGACTGAACTAACTGTCGTCGTTCGGTTCGTCGGTCGTTTCCTAAGGCTGTATGGACTAAGGTCAAAAATAGCTAAATAAGATTTAACAGCCTGTCAGCTCATTTTCGTTTGATTGTCCTTTCGGAAACTGTATTTATTAAATGAAATTATTTATAGTAACTAAATAATAGTAACGTTTTAATTTATGAGCAACGAAAGTATTTGGGTAATAAGTAGGTACTTAAAAAATGGTATATTTAGGGGATATTAGGGGAAATTAAAAATACTTGGGGGAAAACTTTAAGAAGGGTTGGTAACACTGTCTCAACGTTTAATCCGCCACTGAATCTACCCGAATACGGACCGGATGTACACGACTCTATTTATTTAAAGGACAATTGCCCATACCCCGTACCACATTGCGTCAAAGATATATTAACACCAAAAATAATGTTTTATTTATGTGTATTATGAACTGACTTTTTACCTTTTTTTTTAACCACATTTAAAAAAATATATAAATGATGCTAAATAATTAGCAATTACCTACTTCCGCAAAAAATTACATACCCGTTTAACAAAACTTCATTCCCGAAATGTTGTTTAACAATGAACATAAAAATCTTTGTTCACCTAAGCTTTAGCCGTTGTATAATTATATGAGATAAATATTTATCGTTTAATTAATTCACCACTTCTACAATATATATTGACAGTGATGAGATAGGGACTCTTTTCTGTGCATTATCTAGATATTGACTTTGAAGTGCTGTGTCGAGACAATGACTCTGTAGACGCCAGCCGGCGTTGAAATTATAATAACACTGCTAACCTAATTATAATTTAACTAGTGATACTATAATATCACGGCTCTTACAATGTACCTGCGACAACTATAATAATCACACTGATTCAAAATTACTAAAAATGTTATTATCAGGCGTTTTTCAACTTATGTAATTTTTTCTAAAAGGTGGTTAAACATTAACACAATATTTTTGTCACTAAAAAGTTAGATAAAAACTAAACTCTTGAGCAGTGGCGGGGCTAGACCACATGTGGACGTCGGCGACATCAAGTTCGCGAGGCCTATTTTACTTCGCAGTAAAAAACCGTTAAATTAAGTGAGCCAAATTATAAAATAACGTATGAGTAAACGAGTTTTATTGTTGATATTCAAATGATGACAAAAAATAATTACAAACATAGAAATTTAATTACAAAAATAGTGTTGCCAGACAGCCGATTCTGATTATCCGTAAAGTACTACTCGCTTCCATCACGCACGTGTTCGAAAATAATAAAAGTCATTATCATCTGCTTAGCTTTTTCCCCGAATTGTTCGGAGTCGGCTACCTAACCCAGGCCAGGAGAAACGAAAATAAATAGGTAACTAGTAAAAATTTTTTGCGAGGCCCCCCAGGCGTGAGGCCGTCGGCGGTGGCCGACGTCGCCGACGCCTAGCGCCGCCACTGCTCTTGAGAGTAAATTTGATTTGATGCAAGTTGGTACGGATCTCCTAAGAAAAATGGACATTGTCCTTTAGCCGTTTACCCGAATACCATTGGCACTCGCATTCGAGATAAACTGTGGCGGCTACATCTACATGCCCCACATATAATCAACATGGACGAAATAGTCACACGCCTCCTCAAGAGATGGCGCTACCGGCGTTGCGATCATTACGTATGAAAGATTAAAACGCGCAAGTAAAATTCGGAGGCTATCACTTGATATATACGATGCCCGACCAACATCAGTCGGGCCGCGGCCCCCGAGCTAACATCACCCAGCTCGGTGGAAGATCTTCCCCTTTGGCCTTCCTACAATAACGACCAAGTGCAATTGAGCCTATTGACATAGATTTGAATAAAATAAGTTTGTGGCAAAATAATTTGCTTTCTTACCGCCTTCACTCTCCATCAGTATAGCAGCATCTGTAGCGTTCCTACTCTCCAGATACTTGTCCAGAGCTGACAGCAGCTGCTGGGATCCAAGCAGGGTCCTCACGATTGGCAGACCTGTTTCCGAGGCCAGCCGGTCCATCAGACCCCAAGGAGACCAAGACAGGTCTACAAGCATCGACGCGCCTTTTGAAACTGCTGAGCATACTGAAAAAGAAGAAGATATCTTTCTTCTAAAGGAATATTCGAGGAGTTCGATGGCGCATTTGGTTAGCGCGTTCGGCTGCGATCGTTGAAGTTAAGCAACGTTCGCAGTGATCGGTCATTGGATGGGTGGCCAAAAAAATTTACTATCTCGAGCTCCTCCGTGCTTCGGAAGCCGTTGGTCCCGGCTGCATCTGCAGTCGTTAGCACCCACCAATTCGCACTGGGCCCGCGCGGTGGGTCATGGCCCAATCTCCCTATTCCATCCATAGGGAAGGCCTGTGCCCCAGCAGTGGGGACATTAATAGGCTGATGATGATGAAAGGCATAGTTGATCTCGGCACTCACACTGCCGGCGAGAAGTCGCTCCCAGGGCCTGATTAAAGCAGGCTACTCACATTCCTGCCGCAGGAGCAATCTAGGGTGTTAGAGTGGGGATGACCATTAATTGCCTCCTTAATTGTGATGTGTATAGCCAAGCAGGGGCAATTTTCTAAATTGCAATTGTTTAATATGTATTTCTATATAAATATACTTATAAATGTACCAGTTTAAGTATTGTGTCCATTACCCTAGTATCCCATTACACAAGCCTACAGTGCTTACTTTGGGGCTAGGCTAATTGGTGTGAGTGTTAGAAATATCTATTTATTTACTTTATTATTTACTAGCGGCCGACATTGACTTCATCGGTTCGTTAAATCGAACCGAGGGCGACAGACATTCATGAGTGCTTGTAACAGCCTAAACTCACTGAATCCCTCCACAGCAAGTGGACAGACTCTCAGGTTTAGATTAGCAGCTGGACAGGACATGTACAGTCCAGTTTGGGGAGTCCGTTTCTACGCAGTGAAGTAGTGACTTGGGGTAAGAGCTATTCATAAATCTGCCCCATAAATCCCGACGCCCTGTCGTCAGTAACGCCATAACATAACGACAACCTCCTTTACAGTCGTTTGTGTAATATTAATTTGAACCTAAATCATGTAATGCATTATTTGACTAAGCTAGTGACATAGTAGAAAGAAGGGAAGTAAGTTATCTACATACAAACGCACTGCACGCGGCTTATATGTGTATGCCCAACGATATTAAATACCCTAGATACACCACGAGCGCTAAACATATGTCCCAATCAAGAAGTGCTTGAAATCCACTCAAGCACTTCTTGGTTCACAGTCACGCGCGGACCGTCGAAAAGTCAAAATGCCGCAGACCTCCGTGAAAAAAATGCGAAATAAATACTTATAGTACGCAAATCGTCGTTTTTTCAACAGGTATCTAATCAGTGTTTGTTAATTTAACGCATTTGAAGCAAATTTTGTTCAAATATTTACTGTAAAATGATTTAATATAAAATATTTGTGATATTCAAATGCATGTTCGGTTATACGTCGCCGTATAGCCGTCTCTTTTCCTCGCGGTCCGTACCCGTATTTATGTATTGCAAACAGCGCATTTAGAATTGCGAGTAGAAGTAAAAGAAATAAGGTCTATATTCTTCCGCATATAGCAATAAGTCGTAAAATTTTGCGAGCTTCCATTTCGAACTGTCATAAGTCTTTGACGCATGCGTTTTAATTAAGACCTTATACAGTATGCGTTAAAGGTGACCTTCAATGTTTAAATAATGCCTTATTTTGTTTTTGACAACGTGATCATCTTACGGAGCTCCGCGAATCGTTCAATGTACCTATTGGACAGGTTTCGGCCACGATTTTGTTCGTCTTGGTGTATCTAGGGCAGTGGTTCTCAAACTTTTTAAATGACGGAACCCTTTTGGGAAGCAAAATACTTGATGGAACCCTACAATAAAACAATTATTTTTATAAGTGTATTCTATATTAATCAGCATAATAAAAGTACAATGTATCCGTTACTAATTATTATTTACTTCACCACTTGGTAAGGACAATAATAGAAAACATTAAAAAAGAAAAAATCTAACTAGTGGGAGGTATGAAACTGTTTTTTATTTTTCATCAATTGCTTGATATCAGGTTTGATGGAAGAAAGTTGGAGTCTCATATCAGCTTCGGCGTCCAGTCTATTGCGATATTTTGTTTTCGTGGCTGCGTAGGTAGAGAATCCTGTTTCGCACAAATATGTAGTTGGGAACGGGAGAAGAATATCCAGAGCCATTTGGCCAAGCATTGCATATTCATCTTGGATTCTGCACCAAAAATCATTAAGAGGCGTCGTTTTGAACAATGACTCCATACTTGTGTCTGATGACATTTCTAAAAGAGATTCATATATCTCATTTGACATGTTTTCAGGCTTTTCCAAGTTGGGTAAAAAAGGATTATGAATCCAGGAGTTCACTTTAATTTTTGTATTGTGTTCTTCGGGAAAATACTTTTCAAAAGATGCGCGCATCGAACTGAGATATTGGACCAATTCTTCAAACACATTATCTTCAAACATTTCTGAGTCGTTTTCGCTAACAAACTCAGTGAGTAACGTAAAACTTTCTATTTCTTTCTTACCAATGCAAATGATCCAAAAATCTAATTTTCTTTTAAAAGTAGTTATTTTATTATAGGCCTGAAACACTGTTGTCTGTTTACCTTGCAATGATAAATTTAATTCGTTAAGTTTTTGAAAGATATCCGCCATAAAAGACAATCGGAACAACCAAGTTTTATCATACAAACGGTCCTTCAAATTAAAAGAAGTATCTGCTGAAAGAAACATTTGTAACTCGGCTCTAAGTTCAAATAGCCTTGTTAAAGTTTTTCCCCGAGACAGCCATCGCACTTCTGTATGGAGCAGCAGTGTTTTATGTTTGCTGCCATAATCTTCACACAATAATGAGAACAATCGGGATTGTAGTGGTCGTGATTTGATAAAATTAATTATTTTTACCGCTTCATCCATAACTAATTTTAGATTAGACGGCATTTGCTTCATCGCAAGTGCTTGTCTATGCAGAATACAATGACTGGAACTACAATTAGGCGCTTTATTTTTCATTCGTGACACTGCTCCTGCTGTTTTACCTGTCATCGCCTTGGCCCCATCTGTACAAATGTCAATGCAATTGTTCCAACTGAGATTATGTTCTTCAAAAAATATATTTATTTTATTAAAAATTTCTTCCCCGGTAGTGTTTGTAAGCAGCGATGAACACATAAGCATGTCTTCTTCAAAAGAACTTTTATATGGATATCTCACAATAACCAGCAGGATAGCCAAACCAGCGACATCAGTCGACTCGTCCATTTGCAAAGCGAATCGTGTATTTTGTAGACGTGTAACTAGTTCTTGTTTGACGTAGCTTGCCAGATCATGGATTCGTCGTGAAACAGTATCGTTTGATAGCGGAACAGTAGAAAGATGCTTTGCAGATTTTTCATCAAGCATACATTTTGTTATGTCTAATACACATGGTTTTATTAATTTCTCAGCGATAGTGTGCGCTTCACCTGCTTGTGCAATGCGATAGCTAACTAAGTATGATGCCTCCGTGGCCTTTTCGTTGGTAGTTTGTGTTACATGCATCATATTTTTTTGACTTTCTAATAACTGATCTTTTTTGCGAACAAAAAATTCTTTATTCTTGTCTTTAGTCTCGGGGTGTACGGTTTCTAAATGTCGACGCAATTTGGCAGGTGCCATGGAACTATTAGGAAGCAGTTTACTACAGAGCATGCAGAGAGGTGAGCCGTTGGAATCAACAAATCCGAAACTGATATAAGATTCATCATACTTCCTTTTTTTCGTCTTTGAAACCGTCGAGCTTGACGTCGTGGCACTCGTGGCATCATCTTCTGGATCGGTGATTGCTAAATTCTCCGCGCGCATTGCTTTTGAACATTCAGCGTCATTAGAAGATGTTGTTGGAACACGTTTAACACCTTTAAGCCAACGTTCCATTCTTCTTTATTTATAATGTTACAAGTCAGGATAGTGGGGTTTAAATAATGCACAATCGTTACTGCGTATAAGAGACTAAATTTAGAACCTACAGGGAAGAAATGTATAAAACTGAGACAACAGAATACAGCAGGCAGTAAAACAATGAACACCAGTTTCTCGCTAGCGAGCTTGTAAGTAGGTAGTAACTTATCGCTCCGAACGCTAATCATCAACTGACGACGCCAACGCGCGATCGCCGCTTTTATACTTAGTCCTAGACTCGATCTCAAATATTCTCGAAAATACTCGAGTCGGCACCTTTGATAAACAAAAAGCAAAAATAAAAACAGAAATTTAAAAATAGCGTTGTAAACAATATCGACTTTATCCTTTGAAGTTAGAGACGAAAGTCGCTAGTTGACAACTATAGCGTCTAATTCAGAGGCGGCTTTTATCAAAGAGACTGAGCGCTTACAAGTATACTACCCGCTCGTTTTAAGTTTGCCGCTGGCGATAGGTATGAGTGTATGACGTTCGAAATTTTTTATTTAATTGTAACAATAAAAATTGTGTACGTTAGATATTTGGGTAAAACTATGACACATTATAAGTTTTGTTGTCACGTGGGGGAGGGTACGCGCATTCCACAGACCGGCAAACTTAGAGCGAACGCGTTGTACAAGTATAAAATTGTTGAGACCAAACTTATGAGATATTGTACCAGCTAATGTAACACAAGCTTATACAAATACAAATAAATAAATAAATAACATTCATAGCGTTTTGTCTCCGCGCGGCCGCGGAGTCCGCACAGCCGCGGAGCGACCAGAGAGAGGTGTTTTGATTTTTTTATTTCTAAATTCTTGCGGAACCCCGACAGAGGTATCACGGAACCCTAGGGTTCCGCGGAACACACTTAGAGTATAGCTGATCTAGGGTATTTAATATCGTTGTGTGTGCCCCATAGTATCTATGAGTCGCCGCACGCACACTTAAACAAAATCGCGACCCGTTTCTCTTACCTAAGGGTACGGCCAGAGTGCACTCAGATTCAGATTCAGACTCAGAAAACAAGCGCGAGAAATAAACAGTGTAGTTAAAGCAGGGTGGCCATAGTGGCAGCAGGCAACCTGCCTAAACTACACTGTATATTTCTCGCACTTGTTTTCTGAGTCTTAATCTGAATCTTAGTGCACTCTGGCCGTACCCTAAGGGGCTAACACCGCACGTGGTTCGCGCGTCACGGCTTTTCGGCACCGCTAAATGATTTCGATTGATTAGACATTTTGAATATCCCAGCTAATCATGCAACTTACGCTTCCTGTATGCCTCGTCCTCATTCTCTCTGTCGAGCTGAACGATGGAATCGCTGATCCTGACCTCAGCCTGCTTCTCTTCTGCAGTCTTCAAAGCTCTGCCTATCTTCTGCGCCAAATCTTGCTCATGCACTTCCACCACGAAAACTACATAATATTTGAAGAGCAAAAATAAATACGTTTTAATGGTTTTATTTTATCGTTTGATTTGGTACCTGGTAGAGGAAACTATGAAACATCATCAGCATCAGCTTATTAATGTCCCCAGTGCTGGGGCACAGGCCTTCCCTATGGATGGAATAGGTAGATTGAGCCATGACCCACCACGCGTGCCCAGTGCGGATCGGCGGGTGCTAACGACTGCAGATGCAGCCGGGACCAACGTCTTAACGTGCCTTCCGAATCACGGAGGAACTCGAGATAGAAGATTTTTGGTCACCCATCCAATGATCGACCACTGCGAAAGTTGCTTAACTTCAACGATCGCAGCCGAACGCGCTAACCACCTGCGCCATCGAGCTTCTCATGGAACATACCATAAAAGAAAATAAAACGGGCTATTAATGGACAGGAGACTTCAACTCCTCTTTAACACCAAGGTATAATACATATAACAAAACTTTTATAATTTTTTTTAATTTAAAGAAAATTTTACTAGAAAAAATCCACGCGGACTAGCAAACGGGAGTCGAACCCGCACGTACCCTTCGCTATCACACACTTTTTTTTATTTTTTTTATTTCAATGACGGGAAAATAAAACGCATTTATCGACGACAATGGCCACGCCGCGTTGGTTTGCCGGCAACAAACCCTCGCGACGCAGATAATTGCGTGGTGCATGAGGGTGCTAGTCGGTGCAGGTATACTTTGACGTGCACTCACGCAAGCGTGGCATACGTCAAACCACCCCGCCTCCGACCGGCAGCCCGGTCCGCACCCGCTTTAGCCGATCCTGGGCTTCTCCATTCACAGCGTCACCTGGCTAGTCTCACGGACCGCAGTCCGAGCGGCTAGCCAGCCGACCAGCTCCCGTACCTACCAGGTAAACCAAATCCCCGATCTACCCCTCACACTCCAGGTGTAACTGCGAGATCCAGTTATGAGTCGCCGATTGTTACGCCTGGGTACTGTACCCCTAGCACGAACCATTATCGAATTCGAATAGCTTGCAAACCGAAATGTCTATGTTTTTATTTATTTTTAAGCATTTAACTGTTAGATGTTTAAATATAACGAAAAGTTTACTAGAAAAAAAAACCACGCGGACCAGGCAGCGGACGGGACTCGAACCCGCACCCTTCGCAATCCGGGCGAATGCACTGACCATTATGCTACCACGGCCCTATTCGCGTATTCGCTATAAGTAAATAAAAACATAACTATAATTGCTATTTCTTCTTTCAAATGTTTAAAACTTGAAAAAGTATTCATTTGACATTGTGGGTTACCGACAATGCGAAGAGATGGCGCTGCCTTGCAGCTTAAGGCTAGGAAAATTTCGACGCGGCGAATAGGGCCGCGGTAGCATAATGGTCAGTGCATTCGCCCGGATTGCGAAATGTCTATGTCAAATTTTGTATGAAAACTTGAACAGCAGCGGCACAAAGTACATAACGAGAACTAAAAATGAGTACAGATTTGACAATGTCATTTCGGACTCGCAAACGTTACGAATTCGGTTTTGGTTCGTGCTAAGGGTACTGCAAGACACGCCTAAGGCTCAGTACACAGAAAAAATGCAGACAGAAGCGCGGACGTTGGCAGTTTCTTTACAAAATGAATAAGCGTCCGTCGTCTCCACGCACTCTTTGGTATGTTTTGTGAACCGACGCTTCTATACGTTTCGTATGAAAACAGGGGGGCGGAAGGGGGGCGGGCATCTGATCTAGGGGGCCCCCCAAATGCCTCCGCATTACCCTGATCAAATCCTAAACAAGACTTTAAAGAAACCAGGAAAAGTGAAGGTAAAAAGAACGATACCGGGTGAATCAGCTCATGATGCTGGATTATCAATTCAAGAAGAAATACGTCGGCCAATGTATGAATGCATAGACCGCTTTATACAAGAATTTTCGAATTGGGCTATTAAACAAATCAAAAATATTTTCCAAATTATTGAAACTAAGTTTATGCTAGAAGCTTCAGATGACGCTCTGGCTGTAGCAGTTGACAATCTGATACAAAGTTATGGTGAATTGGACAAGACTAGTTTTGACGAAATAAACATAATAATCTACATTTTTGAAGTTATACTTCTTTAGGCGCGTTATGAAAAAATGATGAGAGTGAAATTTTAAGATGCGCGCGCAACACTGTAACACAAAAATTAAGTTACTTTTGTGTTTACCGCACATTAAGAAAATCTACCAACAAAATAGAAATAGAATCTCTATTTAGTGGGTGCTAACGACTGCATTGTGAAGGCCTATCAAAAGTATTTATTAATCTGGAACAACGGAACCAAAGCGCGATTCAGGAGACTACAGCGCCATCTCTTGACCATTGGTGTAGTAGAACCAAAAATCACATCTTTATTTTTTGTAATAAAGTAACAGTTATAGGTATTCATATTTATAATATTTATCCACATGTTTCTAGTTTGTATATTCGGAATACGTGTTTGAGTTTCATACAAGTGCAAATCACATATGTTCTAATAAATTATATTCAGTAGCGATTTTAATTGAATATTTTGATTATTTATTTATTTTTTCAAATTAAAATTGAACTTTATTGACTGTGTCCTTTTCCAGACTTTTTATTAATTTATTGTAATTAATTATTTGCATGCAATTAAAAACTAATTTTAAACGATGAAAAAGAAGGATAACTTCTCACGCGCCTACATAAGTACACGCACCCATTTTTTAAAGCTGGGGGCCTCATTCATCTTTTCCGCCCCGGGCCTCTGACGGGCTTAGTCCACCACTGCGCGGAAGAGACATATACATATCAGGGATGTAACGGAGTTTAACGCTATCCGGGCGAATGCACTGACCATTATGCTACCACGGCCCTATTACCCGCGTCGAAATTTTCCTAGCCTTAAGCTGCAAGGCAGCGCCATCTCTTCGCATTGTAGGTAACCCACAATGTCAAATGAATACTGTTTCAAGTATTAAACATTTGAAAGAAGAAATAGCAATTATAGTTACGATTTTATTTATTTTTTAAGCATTTAGCTAGATGTTTAAATCTAAAGAAAAGTTTACTAGAAAAAAAATAGCGCGCTGCCTTGCAGCTTAAGGCTAGGAAAATTTCGACGCGGCTAATAGGGCCGTGGTAGCATAATGGTCAGTGCATTCGCGCGGATAGCGAAGGATGCGGGTTCGAGTCCCGTCCGCTGCCTGGTCCGCGTGGGTTTTTTTCTAGTAAACTTTTCTTTAGATTTAAACATCTAGCAGTTAAATGCTTAAAAAATAAATAAAATCGTTCTTATTATTATTTGAGTAAAATTAATTTTATATATATATATATATATATATATATATCTAATTTTCGAGGAGGAAATCGTCGAGGGTCAAACTTCGAATTTTTCATTTTCTATACGCAAGTTTTAGTGTTAACTACTGTTATAGGGACAACAGTAATACGGTATTTACCAAAGCATGACAGCAATAGTTTTTTCAAATCTCTATTTCTCAAATGTCTCAGCTGCGTCCGCTCTTAAACATACACAGAAAGAGAGATTTCTGTATTCCGTGAAGCTCACGATTACAGAAATCACTCAAACGCCTCTGTCGTAACGTGAATACAGTCAGAAATACATCAAGTTACCACAAAATAACAAATTATCTTAGTGTCGCCGCACACGAGCCACCGACCACAATCACAAAACGCCGCCACCGGCATATTTCTTGTAGTTTTCATAAATTTTAAATGGACTCGCCACACACGGTACGCCGGTGGCCGCCACACGCTACAAATCGTCGTTGCTCGCTTCTTGTGGCCCGCACCGGCCACTTAATGCGCCGATAAAAAACACCGCCACACGTCACTCGCGCGATTCCCTACCCCTCTCTCCCTTACCTTAGTCGGCCGCTGTCGCGCGCTTCAGCCACTTTAGCTTCTCGTGGCGGCGTTTGTGGCTGTGGCGTGTGGCCCGTGTGCGGCGACACTTAATTATGAATCGATAATCTAGTAAGATAAAGCTCAAAATTTGTTGATTAAACATTTTTTGTGTTACTTGAAGTATGGCGGTCTGTACCTAAGTAAATACTTTATACACTTACCGAATCGCAAACTCAGCTCAGTAACGACACAGCCCAGATTAAAAAAGAATGACATCAAGAGTAACAAATACACTTCCATTTTAATTCAAAAATTACCGCAGGATCTGCATTTACAACTGCGCATTTTGTTCACCAAAATAGCCGAAATGTACTCTTGCAAAAGGTAAGGTATGAAAAGAGTTAAAAAAACATAAAACATTATTCGCAATTTTTCCAACATAAGTACTTTTTCTAATCAACCTTCATGGTAAGATTCAGCTAAAACCTGTTTTCTCCTAAACCTCTTAAGTTTAAAAAATGAAATTGAAAAGCGCGCGAAAATACACGTCGAGTATAAATGGCTGACTGTCTATAAGTAAATCATGGAAAATTATCTTGTCTTGCTTGTGTATGAATTTCTGAGTTCAATTAATTATTAAGGGGTAGTTCTTAAGCAAATGGTGGTCAAACAAAGGCGGGCCCATATTGTTAGCGGTGATTTTATGAACGAAGGAGTACAGTCGCGACCGTAAGTCTTGTCTTTTTGAAGTTATACTTCTTAAGGCGCGTTATGAAAAAATGATGTGAGTTAAATTTTAAGATGCGCGCGCATCACTGTAACAGAAAAATTAACAGCATGAAGTTGGTCGCTTTAGCGACCAACTTCATGCTGTTACTTTTGTGTTTACCGCACATTAAGAAAATCTACCAACAAAATAGAAATAGAATCCCTTATTAGTGGGTGCTAACGACTGCATTGTGAAGGCCTATCAAAAGTATTTATTAATCTGGAACAACGGAACCAAAGCGGGATTCAGGAGACTACAGCGCCATCTCTTGACCATTGGTATAGTAGAACCAAAAACCACATCTTTATTTCTTGTAATAAAGTAACAGTTATAGGTATTTATATTTATAATATCAAAAGTATTTATTAATCTGGAACAACGGAACCAAAGCGCGATTCAGGAGACTACAGCGCCATCTCTTGACCATTGGTGTAGTAGAACCAAAAACCACATCTTTATTTTTTGTAATAAAGTAACAGTTATAGGTATTCATATTTATAATATTTATCCACATGTTTCTAGTTTGTATATTCGTAATACGTGTTTGAGTTTCATACAAGTGCAAATCACATATGTTCTAATAAATTATATTCAGTAGCGATTTTAATTGAATATTTTGATTATTTTTTTTTTCAAATTAAAACTGAACTTTATTGACTGTGTCCTTTTCCAGACTTTTTATTAATTTATTGTAATTAATTATTTGCATGCAATTAAAAACTAATTTTAAACGATGCCAAAGAAGGATAACTTCTCACGCGCCTACATAAGTACACGCACCCATTTTTATTAAAATTCATTGCACTAGTAACGGTTAGTATCAAAAACATTTTTATTTGCTCCAGAAGCGTTTACATTTTTGTTGTTGTTGTAGTTCAGTGTGTAAAGTATATCTTTGAACAATGGATTCTTGGGAAGTATTCTAAACTCTGCAGCCAGAAGAAACAACAAAAAAAAGGTAGGTAGGTACTGTAACGTTACAGCCTCTTTGCTTGTCTAGTGCCTACGGCTGGCATTCATATTTAAAACTATAAGATATATTTTAAATATAGAATTTAGGTTGTCTTTTATCTCGATACAATGGAGCAGAATGAAAACAGGCGTAGAAGGAAAAACGCATTAACAATAATAGTGTAATTCTCTGAAATAGGTACAATACAAAACTTAAAAAGTAGTCTTTCATTAGAAGTACCACAGTTACGTGTGACTATGGATGTAAGGCCGGTTTAAAACCAATTAAACCAATCCGTTAAAAACAAAAAGAAACCGTTTAAAACCGAAATAAACCATTTCCAGAGTCTAAGATAGGTACTCTTACATTTATTTATTCAGAACGACAAACAAAATGCCAGGCTTAGCAAGAATTTCAATAAGTAGGCCGAAAGAAGAGTGAATGAAATAAAACTATTTCTATATATTGGTGTCGATTCTGGCGTGACTCTCTAAACTTAAAACTAAATTTGACATCAGTTTCTCCTTTTCATTCTGTATAGAGAATGACAAGGACACACTGTTGTCAAATTTAAGTTTAGGTTTAGAGAATCATGCCAGAATCGACACCATTGTAATACTGCAGTAGGCTCACCGCATAGACTCGGTGAATAAGGCACCTCGCGCACTAGACGGCCACGACCACATTTAACTAAGGTTGGCCGTTGCAGTCAAGTGCGCGACGGTCGTATGGTTTCTATAGTTAATCTGGTCGTGTGTTATAGGTAATATTGTTCTTGAACATTGTTCAAAACATTTCTCGTCCGCTGCGACTAGGGTTACTATTTAAAAATTTGAAAAGTCCTGACATTTCGATAAAAGTCCGGACATTTTAGTCACAAAATGCAAACATCACCCACTTAGTTACAGTAATATTATATCCCACCAAAAACATTCTGTAAAAAACTAGCCAAGTCTCGATAGAGCTGCTTGTTTATTTCTAAAAAGTAATGAAATCAAGTCGTGCCAAGTCTAAGGTTCCTTACTGCGATTTCTTTATTATTATAGTTAATGTTGTGTGACTTGGCCGTTGAAGGGTACACAAGGGATCAAAACCAGGCGCTACATGACAGCATCTGATTCTGATTCTTGAACAGTAGCAATAGTTTTTCATATTGCCCATTCGCGTTCTTTATTTATTCTTTTAGACGGTTTAATTTCTGAAAGATCGGCGCGGTATTTACGCCTATGCCGGTTGTATCATGCTCTCATAATAGTCTCTTCGGCGGTGTCGTGTGAGGTGGGTCGTTACGTTCCCTAAAATATGGTTGAGCGAAGCGATGGCTGGTTCATGCGTCATGCTCGTGAACGGGTGCTGCCAGCGGAGATGAGTCTGCCCTAACTTCCTTAATATTGAAGTTAATGTTTAGTCACACTGAATATAAATAACACTATTTGTATTTATACTGTATGACACAGCAATCAAAATGCAGGTAAACAATTAATGTACACACATCAAAAGTGTCTAGGGATCAACATATATTTTTGCAATAACTTTTCTCCTGATTGATATTAATTAAAATTTTCTTTAAGGATTCATCAAATAAAGTGTTTTCGTTTGTCACAGTAACGATAAACCAAGTCACCTTTGCATTAATAAAGAAATTTGCCATTTTCCTAATAAAGGGATTTTTGACATTTGAACCACTAACACAAAAGTTCGAAAAAAAGACTGAAATAACAGGTTTCTCTAAAATTTTATTGGGTAACTTAAACAATTAATAGTCCGTATTTCTACCGCGAACACTAACAACACAAGAACATCGGTTTGGCATACTCAAAATGAGTTCATCCAAATCACGCTGTGGAATGGCCGCCCATGTTCGTTGCAACAACAAAAAAAGGTCTTCTTGCGACTGGATACCCTCCATATTCGGCAGAGCTCTTCTCTGTAGCATATCCCATGCATGCTCAATCGGGTTCAAGTCTGGCGACTGAGCAGGCCAGGGCAGGACATTGATGTTAGCTGCGGCGAGAGTCTGTCTTACAACTCTTGCGGTGTGCGGTCGTGCATTATCATGCATTAACTGAAATAAGGGACCGATTTGCACTTGTAGAGGAACGATGACGTCTGATACAATCGTCTCAGCATAAATTTGAGCGTTGAGGTTGCCTCTGATCCAAATCAACTCAGTTCTTCCGCCGATCCAAATACCCGCCCATACCATGATGGTTCCACCACTATAAGGATGGACTTCCTGGCAGGATTTTAATCGCTGTTGGCGTCCAGGGGTTCTCCAGTGTCGTATACGTCTTGTATCCGGTCTCATACCAAAACGAGACTCATCAGAAAAGCACACGAAACGCCATTGTTCTTCTGCCCAATTTCTGTGTTCAAGAGCCCATTGATATCGAATCCTACGATTGTGCATTGCTATAGGTGGTACCCGTAGCGGTCTTCGGGAATGAAGGTTCACTTCATGCAAGCGGTTTCTGACTGTTTGGTCGCTAATTAAGTTCCCTGAAGAGTGATGAAGCCTCACGGCTAACATCATGGCGGTTATTGTTGGAGCTCTTCGAGTTAAGATTTGAATGTATCGGTCTTGTCTCCGTGTGGTGCAGCGATACCGTCCTCCATGGCGCTCAGCCACGGTACCAGTGCTTCGGTATCGTGTCCAAAGTCGACTGATAACACTCTGACTTGTATTCAGAGCTAAAGCCACAGTACGTTGCCGGGAACCAGCTTCTATCATTCCCACGGCTCTGAGCATTTCTTCCCTGCTTAAATGACGTCGCCGCTCCATAATAACGTTGGTTTTAATCAGTAGTAGGGAAACAGTAGCACTAATAATGTCTTCAATGCGTTGTATGTTTTTATAGGGAAAATATTGACAGCTGATTTTCATCTTTTACTCGAATTTGATTCACAGTTCCTGATTCAAATTATGAAATGCACCAAAAAGGATCCATATAAATTTATAAAATCATAAATTTATTACAAAGCCACATCTCAATCTCAAGAAATCCGCATAAAAATGCTTGATCCCTAGACACTTTTGATGTGTGTATATTTAATAATTATGTAATGAAAAGTGACTTCATGAATCACCTCTAAAGTCATTTTTCAATTTGACGACTCTGTAAATAATAAAACAGGGAGAAAAAAAACAGCCCTTGCTGAGTTTCTTGCCGGTTCTTCTCAGTACAAGGTCTCCCGCCGTAGATTTACGAACCGATGGCGTAGCTTCTAGACATTCATATGTGCTTGTAACAGCCTAAACTGAATTAATGATTTTGATTATGATTATTATGATTATTCGGTGATCGCTGAAGTTTGAGCTTTTATACTCTTGAAGTCAACATTTATGAGGTGCACCCCATGAAGATTGGTTGCTAGTGAAAGCGCCACGTAGGCTTGGCCACAAGAGAATATGTAGGTGCCAATGTCCATGAGGGCATTTTTTTAACTTAGAACTTAGTATCACCGCCACTCTTAGTCCAATGCATTATATTTAGACCAATTTTTGGGCGAAATTAATATTTTAGTGTAATTTGTTTATTTAATTTGTGTAATGTTCGAGTAGAATAAAGTTAATCGTTCGACTATTTTTTCTTGCAAACTCGTAAGTATAAGTATAAAAGCCAGTCTAGTGTTATCCAGAGTTTTCCTTAAATTTTATTTATAAGCGTATTAAAAGTAGAAGGGGAGGCATTCGACCAGCAGTGGGACGCTATAGGCTAGATTAAATTAAAAGATCATCCCATTACGCAGGATTTTTGCAATGACAGTCGATTTTTTTTGAGTACCAATAGTAGAAGGGGGCCTGACCATATCTCTAATACAGCTGGGACCAGCTGAGGGTTCTTCATCAGATACTTCAGACCTTCGATTTTTGACATAAAATGAAGTGGCCCACCAAGTTGAATATTTTTTGTAAAGGCGGTATGTCGATCTCTTCTAGTAGTTTGGTTGGGCTCTTGTGTTTTCTAATCAGGGTCACCAGGTACTCCAGATCTTCGATTATCCTAGTTTTATTATCCTTTATGTGGCCATTAAGCCCTAACTCTGTACAAAATTTCAGCTCTCTGAGTTTATGGGAAGTACTAATTCTATTCTGATGATCATGAGTGACTGAGTGTCATAAATGCGAAACTTTGCTTTCGCTTAACTTCGGAACTTAATGACCTACAGACTTGAAATTTTGGATTTTAAGTATGTTATTATAGCTTACTGGATGACGAAAACTTCTGCGTTTTAGTCTTATCCAAAGGTTACCAATAGGGGCTTGAAAATGCGATGCGTGGTAGCAGACGCTCGCATCGCGAGGGGCGTCTCGTTGTTGATTTTTAAAGAAGATTATATTTTGTTTTAAATTAATGAGAACTTAATAAAGATTATTTGACTTATTTGATATAACTTAATAAGTAGCTTTGCCACCTAAAATTTCGGCTGCGACTTTAGCAATGTTCAGTAAACAAAGTATTTTAACAAAAAATCATATTTGAAAAAAATTGCAGTGACGAGGAAGACGTGAACATTGTTTAGGAATCGCATTAGAACTCTAGCGCTGAACAAAACGCGGAGGTTGCTGCAAAACGCGGAGGGATTGCTGTACTGCGCATGGGTACGACTGAAGAGTCAATCAGAGCAACGCACGCCCGCCCGCGCACCTCGTTTCCCGCCAAGACACCTTACATTTTACACATTCGCTCTCACGCATGACTTGAAGCAACTGGTCGATCAGCCCACCAGGATTCCAGATATTTCAAATCAAGCGCCTTCATTACTGGACCTTCTGCTCACGACCCATCCACAGGGCTATCAGGTTGTGGTAGGAGCCCCCCGGGCTCTTCGGATCACTGCCTGATATCTGCCAAAGCGGCACAGGCCAAGCCTCCGCGCCCAACAGTGGTAAAACGCCGGATCTGTCACTATGGGTCGGTATGCGTGATTACTTCGCGTCCGTCCCTTGGAAGCAGCGCTGCTTCAGTGACAAGGACCTATCAGCCAGCGCCGTTGCTATTACTGAGGAGATTGTAATGGGTTTGGAGTACTATTACTACTATTCCTCATTCCAATCTCATCAGTAAGGGCACACGTAACCTCTGGTTTAATCAAGACTGTGCTGAAGCTGTTTCGCGTAAGCAAGCGGCATATCGTGCTTGGATCAGACCGCGCTCTTAAGGATCCCGGGTCGATTCACTGAAAGAAGCCTACAATATTGCTTCCAAGGCCTGAAAAAAGGCTTACATCAGAGCGGATGCCCAGCGCGTTGCACGTGTTGGTCACGAACTCATAACGCATCCTACGGGATCCCGTAGCTATTGGCGTTTGGCCAAGGCCGTGCAAAAGAACTTCTGCCAGCCCTCGCTGCCACCTCTGAGATGCCCAGACGGAACACTAGCTCATAAGCCGCAGGAGAAAGCCGCTTTACTGGCAAAACTCTTTGCGGCTAACTCCCGAATCGATGATTGCAATGCACTGCCACCATCATTACCTCATTGTGGCACAACGATGCCTGATATTAAAATCAGGCAGCGCGAGGTTTGTGCCGAATTGCAATCACTCGACATCCGGAAAGCTAGTGGACCTGATGGCATCCCGGCAGTAGTACTGAAAAAATGTGCGGCGGAGTTGTCTCCCGTGCTCACGCGCTTGTACCAATGCTCATATTCTTTGGGGCGTGTACCGGAGACTTGGAGAGATGCTAACGTGCAACCGGTGCCCAAACAAGGGGATCGCTAAGACCCGGAAAACTACCGGCCAATAGCAGTCACCTTAGTATTATGTAAAGTTCTAGAAAAGGTCCTTAACAACCATCTGACCCGCTACCTAGAAGATCACTCCCTGACTAATTATTGTCAATATGGTTTTAGACCGAAACAATCGACGGGTGATCTTCTAGCGTACTTGTCTCATATCTGGGGTGAGGCTATCGACAAGGCGAGTCGTTGGCAATCAGCCTTGACATTGCCAAGGCGTTCGATAGGGTTTGGCACAAAAGCCTTCTCTCCAAGCTTCCGGCATACGGGCTGCCGGCCCAGTCCCGTTCTTGGGTAGTTGACTTCCTGCATGAGCGTAGAATTCGTCTCCTTACGGAAGGTAGCAGTTCGCGGTTCATGTCAGTAAATGCCGACGTTCCCCAGGGCTCCGTCCTATCCCCCACTCTCTTTCTGTTGCATATCAATGACTTAATTCCTCTTGACAATAGTACAGTGCATGCGGAGTATCTCGGGCAAGCAGCGGCTGGGCAGGCGGTAACCAAGGAGAAAAGGCAGAATCTTGTCATTGAACTCAATTAGGCTTTGGACCACATTTCCGAATGGGGTACCAGGAACTCGGTTGACTTCAATGCCAAGAAAACACAGGCTTGCGCTTTCACGGCAAAAACATCGCCATTCCTTCCCCTGCCCTCTCTTCAGGGCACAACACTGGCGCTACAGAGCAACATTACCATGCTCGGTATGGAAGTTCGCTCAGATCTGAATCCAAAGGACAACATCGAAACCGTGTTCAAAACAGCTTCATGCTAACTCGGAGTCCTGAACAAGGTGCGGCGTTTTTTCATGCCTGATCAACTGTGCTTGTTGTACAAAACGCAAGTGTGGTCCTGCGTTGAATATTGCTCGCACCTCTGGGATGGCTCCGCCAAGTACTTGCTCGATGCTTTGGATAGGTTACAGCGGCGCGAGATCCGCATCATAGGCGATGAGGTGGCGTCACTAAGCGCGTTCTATCGTCTGTACCATGGCGAGTGTTCTGAGGAGTTATTCTCTCTTAATCCACCTTCCCCTTTCCTTCAGAGGACCACGCGCGCTGGACTACGTTGTCACCGTCTAACTGTGGCCACAATTCGAACGCGTATAAAGAAATTTGGTGACTCATTTCTTTGTCGCACTGTCCGTAAATGTTCTGCCCGATCACGTGTTCCCTTACAACCTGCGATCCTTTAAAAGATGTGTGAAGAAGCAACATGCAGTCCAGCAGGGTGAGGATGGCTGGTGTGGCAGGTAGAACTGCTGTATTAGCTATCTTCGCGTCTGGACTTCACCTTCACTTAACATCAGGTGGGGTGGAGTCATTTGTCGGACCTATCTATACAAAAATAACGGACAGCGCTAGTTTCGTGCCGCGACTTATAGCTGGCACACTCGGCGCGAGTGAATCGCCACTTCCCGCGCGAGTTTCATCTCAATTTGAAGTAAAGGTATATAAAAAATTATCGATTTCAAGTTTCAACAAAAAATATTGCACAATAATTGTTTTATTTGTAAATTATCGACTATCAATTCTTTCGGACACAACTGTACCAAATATGGTTACTGAATATTTAAGCACGCCCGTTTATGTAAGCGACCACGCTTGCTTCACAAATGTATGTGGGAACTAACATAAGTCGCAGACATGCAATGATACGGTGACCACACTCGCGCACCATAAACAGCCTACATTTAGGGTAACCCCTAAAACAGGGTAGTCCCTAAAACACAGATTTTAGAGGTGCCGGATTTTTCGCTACTGGAGCGCCCACCTGGGGTAGTGAACTCCACCTTAGAGCGGACCACGGTGAAATAACCACACTACCTTTTGTAGTAATTATTATAATGGAATCATGATTAATTTATGCATATAATGTTTATATTCATATCCAAGAGTTAACCATAAATAAATTTAAAGATATAATAAAAAAAAAACTTATTACAAAGTGTCTCATTATATTACAGACAAAAATGCTTGGGTTTGAACTGTTCCAATCATTTCAACAGGTTTTCTATATTAAATAAATCATAACTGTATTGACGTTGTAACAACATAATGATTTGTAAATGTTGTTACATTAGACTTTTAATGTTGTGGAGTTTTTTTCTCTCGTTTTTCTCCGCAGCTAAAAAATATGTCCATAACGAGTGGTAGGGAAATAAAATTTTGGACGATTCAAAAGAGTTGTACTGTACATCCAATTTGAATAAAGATATATTGATTTCTGATTGACAATTTGTAAAACCATTTAACGGGCGAATGCACTGACCATTATGCTACCGCGGCCCTGGTGGCCGTGTCGAATTTTCTCTAACAAGACAGCAAAGCAAAGTTGCAAGGCCAACACCTCGCATTGTAGGTAACCCTCAATTTCAAATGAATACCTTTACAAGTATCAAACATTTGTAAGAAGAAATAGCAATTATAGTTATATTTTTTAATCATCTAACTACTAGATAAATAAATAAATATTTTCAACACTCGCACCAATTAGCCTAGCCCCAGAGTAAGCATAGTAGAAATACATATTAAACATCCATGACTGAAGTACAAATGCTCGTATTCATCACACAAACATCTAACCCCACCGGGATTCCAACCCGGGACCTCTCGAGTCGGCGACACCATGAAACCCGGCGTAAAAACCACTCGGCCACTGAGGTCGTCAGATGTTTAAATCTAAAGAAAATTATACTAGAAAAATTCCACGCGGACTAGGCAGCAGAAGAGACTCGAACCCGCCCAATCTTTTAGATTTAAACATCTAGCAGTTAAATGCTTAAAAAAATACTTTCACGTGATTAAAATATTAAAAGGCTAAAAATGAAACGACCAATTTTTAATATATAATAACTATTTATGTAATTATATAAACATTACATCGACAAGAAAAAAAATAATTGATTTACCTAATTCACAAAATGAAGGAAAAATAATAATTAATAATAATAATATACCTTAAAAACAACATACAACCTCACGCTACACGTATATTTTTAATAATGTTGAAATTAAAATATATAAATATTTTAAAAGACCAATCAAATTATTTTATTAAATATTTCATTAATTTATACATATAAAAAAAAGTTGCAGGTTACCAACTCGTTTTGTCAAATTTCTATTTTTCATCTTTTTATATCCAGTTTTACACTAAATTCACTTAAAAACTAATATTTTATTCAACGCTGTATTTTTTAATTTACAATGTTTGGGTCCGTTTAGTGTAAATTTTTGCTAAAAATTGATACATTATACTTATATCATTTTTTTTTTCTTTTAATTATTATTCCAATAAATTTTGACACAAAAACTTTTATCAAAAAAACTAATCACACCAAAGTTACACCAAAATTGATGCTATTTACAAGTTGTGGTTCTTTATTTCATTTTTAATTTTGTATGAAACGAATAACGTTTTCAGTCGAGATTCAAAATCGGTATCGGTATAGGTACCGTTTTTTTTTTGAGGTATCATTTTGTGGTATCACTAAAAGAACCCAAATTTGCGCAGAACTATGGACAGAGCGAACTCTCCGAAACTTAGAAGCTACCTCTCCAAAAATCTCTCTATGAAATATTCTAATTTATACAGATTTCCATACACCCCAAGAAAAATATAATCCTATGCTACATCAATGAAGTTATCAGAAATTAAAAGAAAACTACAACATATCACTATTCCATGGTATAAAATTTCCATAAATTTTAGCTTACGCCGAAGCTCGTCAACTCAAATACGTATTCAAAATTTCATCATGGAACAAATAAAAACAATAATTTATGGGTATAGTTCATGTGGTTATGTTTATATTGAGAATGCATTTTTGAGTTGCGAGCTTCGTTTTACATCAAAAAACAATTAATTGTTATCATCTCACGTGAAAAATACAGTTGAAATCCTTTAATTTATAAAACATGTATAAATGCGTGCGCCGACACGACGAGAAATACTTACAATTGCATCTGTTAATTTTTTTTTTCTTTAAATTCGGTAACGTGTTGTGTTATTTTTGTTTAAACGAAACTGCGATCTTAGTCAGATGAATAGTTGATTTTACACTGGTTATATAAATTGTTATACATAATGTTATAACAATATCCTCCTTATCGTCTCTCTATCGACTCATACTCTAGACATAATGTACTTTGCAATACAAACAACTTAATATGGAATAAAAACTATTTGATAAGTATGTTTATTCTCCATCACGTTTCGTTGGTTTCGTAACCATGAATATTTTGTTAAGAAAATATTCTTTTAAGTTCTTGAAGTACTAAATGTACTCAATAGCATTTAATGATACATTCCTTAGCAACGCTTAAAGTAAAGATTTCATTTTGCGAAACTATCGAAACAGTGCGGTGTACGATTCCCTGTTTGCGCCTTTTAATTTGAGAAACACAATAGAATTTTTCGATGCACCGCAGTAAAAATATTTAAATATGACAGTTATGAAGGAATATAATATCTGTACATCTGTGTGATAAACATGTGATAAATCATTACGTGTACAATGGATAATTATTAATTAAACTAATTACCGCACAAGTCTATTTTTCAGGCAAACAAATTCGTGTATGTCATTCAGTTCCATTAAAAAGGGCACAAATTGAAGCTTTATTCACGTCAAATAGTTTGTATTTATGTAACAAGTTGACTGAAATACACTACATTACACCTAGAATAGTTATATTGCACATGTATAATTTTCACTAAGAACAAGAATTAAACGCACGGTCAACCTATTCGCAGAAAATCTCAAATGTTAATATGGATATTCAAAATCGATTATTATTAGATATTATAAGAAAATTGTATATCCAATAACTTGAGAAAATCTTCTCCTCTTTAGATATAAAAAAGATTGTGGTTGAGATGTTTGGTTATAAGAAATAATGAAATATAAAGCTGTAACGAAATGCGACTGTTCTTACAAGTTATATGATGCACCGCCACCACCAAAAACTAAGTATGTGTTATGCCTCCTCACAAAGCATCTTCATGAGAGAAAGTGTAATCCAATAGACCAAAGCGTAAATATCTAGTAGTATTGACCTACTCTTGCGTAGAATGTGTTATATAATTGAAATCCTTTTTAATCAGGTGACGCCTGAAAATATAAACCTTTAGAGAAAACTGCATCAAAAATCTTTAAAATGTTCATATTCAATACATTTTGCATTGTTTTTCCAACCATTTGTCTAACTAGATCGCAGCAAACGCACCGAATTCATGTTAATCGCTTAAGAAATTATATAATTAAAAAAATACATATAATCTAGGAACATTAAGAGCTTAAAACAAAACGTTACGCTAAATAATTTATTTAACGAAAAAAATATACGGAAGATATCATTTATCATTTATTTGTTGATAAATTAAACCTATTCAACGCACATAAGACGCCAAAACTCGGTGCGTATTCTTATAAAAAAAATTATAATATAGTATTTGAACTATAGCAATTGCGCTTTCATTGGATGCAATCATCCTTTGTTATCTATATATAAATATAAACAAACAAATACAATAAAATAAATTATACAAATATAAATTTATGCAAATATAAGAAAATGCAAACCTGCGCTTTTTGCGATCCGTTACAATTTTAGTAATTAGTCAAAATCAACAACGACTCCATTGATATGCAATTTATTCAATGTACGTTTTATGAAATAAATAAATTGTTAAATTAAATTGTTGTCAAGTGTTTTGCGTCTTCAGAAACTTCTGATCAGTTCACTTATGTTAAGTTTTTAATATCAGTGTCCCATTTGATTCAATTTTATTAAATTTAAATAAATATGTACGTTAACAATCAATTCAGTTATAATATAAAATTAAGTTAGCAGGTAGAAAAACCCTAACTGACTTATCTTTGTACTTGTATATAAGTTTATTTATAAGTTACTTCTAAGCTAAAACACTATGCTATAGCTCAAATAAAGAAAGCTAGCCATGATAGCCATTCAATGTCATAAAGTCAAAGAATATCACCATCAAATTAATCAAAACTATGTAAGTCAATAGATACATATCTTTATTCGATATAAAAAACCTATATAACTAAATATCATAGATAATACATAGAATATCACTAATTAAGTTTTTTTTTCTATTTCAAATCGCTACTATGTGCAGAGGCCATGTTAAAGACTATTACGACGGCTATTTACAAAATATATATTGCTTAAAGAGGTTGGTTAAGTAGTCTTAACTTAAATATCGTTGAGAAGCAAAGTGTTAAACACTTTAGTGTGATAAACTATATTTGTGTTTTTTTTTAGAATATATAACCGTCTAAATAGTTTTCAACGCGCCGATAAAGAGGAAGAATACGCGAAAACTATAGTGTCTCTCTAAACAATAAATAACGTGCGAAAAAAGAAAAGAAATGTACTCCATTTAATTAAAAAAAAAAAGTTTAAATATCCTCTTCAGATCGTTGGAAAATAACCGAAGCGTGTCGCCAACCAGCCAAAAATCCACTTTTGATGAGATCAGCAAAATACTATTCTTGATAAATAATTTTGAAACGGAATCGATACACAGGTATGTATATACCGATACCGTTTTTTTTTCGATACCAAAACAGAATACAATATATGTGGTACCAAAACGAGTTTTCGATACCGAAAAAAACGGTACATCTTTTGGCAAGTTGACGGCATTTGGTTGGACGATTCACTGCATAAAGTAGTCCGGGTGGTCTGGATCTTTCTCGAACCGTTTCGCCTCTTCTTGCATGCTCTCTTTGATTTTCAATATGGCGGCAGACTCGGTCTGGTCGTTTTGGTCTCCGCCTGGGCCGCCGAAACCTTCCGGACATCGTGTTATGTTATATTTTAACTGACATTCGTAAATTTTAGTTTGTACTAAACAAAATTTTGAATATGTTCGACAGGCTTCGAATCTAACTAAATTTCAGCCTTAAAGTAGTTTTACTAACATTACAATCTAAACAAGGGCTTGTTTGCCAAAATAAACACTATCAAGCAATTTCATTGAAGACTTTTAAAAGTTCAAAACTTAACAACGCACATAACTGAAAAAATTTAATCCCTGTTGCATTCAATAACATGCATTTCAACAGTATAACTATATCTATAACAATACGCTTGAACAAATTTTGGAACGAACACGTGGACGCATAAAGTCGCAGGTTTGACTCCCGCAATTGTCAGAAAGCAGTAATTACAAATACATTATTTATAATCGATAGAAAATAATTTAGCAAACAACCTACCGAGCGTTGGCGTCCAACTTTTCAAGTAAGTAGCTAAATAGACATAGCGTACTCACTTAAGCTGTTGTAGTCCCCCATGCCCGACCCTGAATCCTCCCTGGGAGTGCCCGGGCCGCCGCCTCCGACGCCACCTGGCGACGATTTCATACCATCTACGCCCCCTAAGCCTGCGACAAGCGAACTTCCATCTTATGTATCTGCTAATTCTTCTTTTTAAATCTCTGGGCCACCAACGTTGTAAAAAGGGGTTCGACACTAGGGAACGAGGTTGATACCATTTTGATAAACATGTTCTTTTTGCAGCAGTATTGGTACCGAAAATGTGGGAATATTTAGAAATTTTAAGACTCGTAGAGATTATTTTGAAAACTAGAATGATAATGCGAATTTAGGTTGAATTTTCATATTCATAAAGGTAAGGATCTACCTAACGGTAAACGGTATTACTGATGCTGGAACTCAGATGTGAGTAAGAACAACATATAATGCGATTCAAATAAGAATAGGACCTCCACAAGATAACCTCCATCTGTCAAATGTCGCTTAAAAAGTACGGCTTGCAAAAAAAACTTGGAACCCTTTCTTAGCACTCAGCTAATTATGGAATAAAAACCAAACATTAGTAAACAAACAATAACAAATATTGTTAATTAATATTGGTTGATATTTTATTTTCATTTATTGAGCTTTGGCTATGAATGTTTGATAACCTAAATCGTCAACCAAATGTCACTTTAAGTTGCGTTCAGAAACTCGATTTAAAACTTTGGTTTACATATTGGATGAATGTTCGTATATGACCTAGTAATAGTGCATGATTATTCATAACTACTGCGGCGGTAATGCAGAGATGAGCGGAATTGAAGAGCTTAATTCTGATTAATTTTTTTTTCACACAGTCTTAATAAATAAATATTATTAAAAATCGGATGTTTTTTCTCACTTAGTAAATAACTTTTATTAAATAAAATCTTTTTTGCTTACTCTAACTTTTTCGTTTGAATTGACAGCTATGACGTCACAATATGGCGCCCCGTCGATCCTATTCTTAGTTGAATCGCATTATACTAATCAAACATCGAACCAAACACAATAGCCAGAAATTGTGTAATTACATATAGTTAAGAGATTTCGTTGGCACGGCTTTTGAAATAATCATCAAAAAAATTATCAATCACATTACATTCCACGTGCAAGCTACTTATAGATTTGAAAAAATTAAAAAGCCAATAAAATGTAAATAGTAATGTCAAATTAGTATTAACATGCTCTAGTGTTTGACTTGTGTATGTAAAATTAGTTCGCTTGCTTCATTCTCTAATAAAAAAGGGATGATTCTTAAGATAACTAAAATACAGTGTAGATAAGAAATACATAATTTAAGAAAATAAGTGGGGTATCGTTACTGTAACATAGCAATAATAGAACTTGATTTTAATTTTTAAAATATGTATACTAAATTATAAATAAGATCCTAAGATCCTTTGTAAATTATTTATTTATATAGATAAGTAGGTTAAGTCATATAGGTTTTAAGTTTGTGTTATTTTAGTGTATTTTCATCTTATTTCAATAATAATCAATATATAAATTACAGATCCTATTATTGCTGTATTAGTATAAAGTCTCTATGAGGAACCAGAATCCAATTTAATGTAAAAAAACACCAATAGGGAATACGCATGTAATTCAAGTTAGCCTCATTTTATCTTTATATATATAATTCTTCTGTGAGTGTGTATGTCTTAAACGGCTGGACCGATTTTGATGAATTTTTTTGTGTGTGTTCAAGGGGATCTGAGAATGGTTTAGATTCACAATTTTGTCCGCTGGACAACCCCTATTTTTTTAGGGCGGTACGTAGTTCGCTGGGTCAGCTAGTTTTTATATAAACTTTATTACTTTTGAGTTGTCCCTCCATCAATAAGTTTCTTTTCGAGCAAGACATTTATGATATAAAAGTGCAAAAAACTTGTGGGAAATTCAAATGTTTTAAAACGCGACAACAGCGGTTGTGACGTAAAAATATAACAAACGTGATGTTCACAGGATAATATGCCAATGTCACCGAGACTATAGTGCAAGTGCCTAGATCTTCGATCAATAATTCTATAGATAACGGGTCGCATACAAAATCAAAGCCAAAAACTGTCTGCGTATGTTTAAACTTATACATCTACTTTCGATTCCGAATGAACAAAGATAAATGTTTTAAAACAGTTTGAGTTGAACCTAATAACAACTATCTCCCAAAGGAATAAAGTCACAAATTACAAAATGTTATTTCACACATACGACCTTTTATCTTATAAAACGAACTCTTTTCCCTTTTATAAATTATATGTGATACTTGGAAAAAAACAAAAATGTGAAATTAACCTTATGAACCATGAAATAAAATATTTTTACCAGTCATTGGCCAGCGAGTTACTTCGTTTTGTATTAACCGAACTAATTTAAAACAAGGTCTCACGCCTCAAGTGAGGCTATATTTACCGAAGCGGATTTTACGCGCTGACCTGTTATATATAGAATTATTGATCGAAGGCGTACGTGTCAAAGATGCGCTCCACCGAGACACCGATTGCTACTTTTCGCAATGACATTGAATTTTTTAACAATAATGTATGTAACATAATGTCTATTTGATTGACGTGGGTTCCTGCTTCCATCCGTAGTGAAGGTATGGAACGAAAAATTACGGTATCTTGTAAGGTCATTGATCTTGTTTGTAGGTTTAGATGTATCGTGACGTCACTGCAAGCGTTCGAAAATAGCGCGCGTTTAAACTGTCCGTGCAAAGTGGCTATTTTTTAGGCACTTTATACAATTTTTTGACGTATATTTTTTATGCTGTACAAAGAAATGTAAACTACTAAATAAAAATATAAAAAAAAAACATGCATATTCCCTATTACTAATACTTTTAAATACTGAAAATATCTAAAACCAATCAAATAAGAGATATTTCTAGTAATTTCATTTCAACATCATATCTAAATGAACATGTTTGGCTAAAAATAATTTATTTACAGACCGGTCAAGGTCACATGGGATGATTTATCCTACTATTAAAGTAATATGATAAATATGGAAATAAATACTTCAAAAACCAATATTTGACTTGTGGACACTATCCCAATGATTTCATAATAGTCAAAATTATTTTTGTGTTAAAAAATATTAAAATACATATTATATGCCAAAAAGACAAGGTAATTTTTAAATTTGTTCTAATCGTAAAAGTTATATTAGCATTGCAATATACAATAGTACCCACTGCAAAATGTTTACTATAAGCAAGAAAGTTCAGAAAAGAGTTAGCATACATTTTTTTTGTATTTTCGATCAATTCAAATGTTATAATTAAAAAATATTACTTGAAACAAAAGTCTACATGGACAGTATTAAAAATTGCCTTGTCTATGCCTAGCACTTATAAATACCTAAATTATTCAATACTGGTATAAAAATAGATATCTTTAACTCTCGTTACTTTGATGCGTGATTCCAGTCATGAAATTTAACACCCTTGCCATAAAAAAACATATTATTATCTATTTTGGCATTTAAAAAATGTATATAAATTTTTTGTTTTTATTTGCACATGTTTTATAGGAAAGTAGTTAAATTTCATTTCTCTAAATGACCAATTTTAATCTGGATAAATCAAAATATAATTTATCAGCTGTTTTAGTTTTTATGTATACTGTACTTTTCTAATTACATAAATGACAGTGGCACTAGCACGAATAGCGGAAGATACCAAAAAAATACTATGATACCAAAAAATATAAATAAAATACTAAACAACACTACTGTAATACAAAATACTAAATGTACGCGAAAAAAACTGATGTTGACAATAATAATAATATCATAAATTAATTTGATGGTATATTGGTATTCTGAAACCCCATAGGCAAATATGTTACTTATGTGGAATTATACTGCCATTATAATTAAACGAGGCACATATAAGATTTTGTGAAATTAAAGATAATTATTGTTTTGTGAACAACAATTAGTTATAAATGTTTATCGATTATATTTATTTTTCCTTAGTTTGTCAATAATTCAAAATATTACTGTAGCCTAAATAGCTGTGTCTACTCGGTAAATTAGATTTCCTAAATATGTGAATTAATTTCGGAATTACTGTTATTTGTGCCTATTTAATTTGTGACGGCAGGATACAATCCAAGTATTATTATTTTTTATATTATGTGGAGTTAACTCATAAAATATGGACTGAATCTTTAAGACACAAGGCAATACGTATCGCCGGCAGTGTGCGCAATTTATTTGAAAATATATTTCGTATATTTAATTTATATTATTTAGTATTTATATTTTTTGTTTTCGCGTCCACTGGAGCGACCGATACCACTGTGTCAGGTATCCCTAAATTATAAGACACAACGCAAACGAGTTAAAGCTAGGTTTTTCACTGTGTTATTTGTTGCATTTGAATATTTAACTTTTCCACTAAACCGTCGTCATATTATGTCATTAATTACGTAATCATCAAAGGGTACACCGAGTAAAAATAAAAGTTATTTTCGTCGCTTTTTTGTTTTCGGAACGAAATCTAAACGCCCAGCTTATTCGCATTTCCGTTACGTCTGCGTTTGGATAAACGTTTTTAGGCACGGTACGCCAGCGGAGCCCCACCTTCGGCCGCGGGCGGCTGCGGCAGGTGCTGCGGCGCCGGCCCGTGCTCCCCGGACAACGGGAACTCCGCCCCCAGGGCTCCGGCACCCACCGGCTTCATCAGCGTGTACATGTTGTCGCCGCCTGCCGTAGCAATACCGTTGATACCAATTTTTGTTTAAAGTATCGAAATCTAATTTGATTTTTTTACCTCTTCAACAAGGCAGCAACTTCGACTGTTTCAAATTATTCAATACAAATCTCGATTGTTTTTTTTTTATTTACAAACAAAATTTAGTTTCTTTTTAATATACAAATCATTTTAGTTTTTATTCAAGGCAACTTTTCCTCTTAACCAATTTAACGAGACGGGAGATTGAAACAAAAATTCCATACAGAAAGTTCTATTTATTCAGGAAGACAAAAATATCTTATTTTTATTGTTTTCGCAAAAGTACTAAAATATACAGTAACAAATAACATCTATATCTAATTCTAGTTTTCTAACTAGTCTCACTCGAAAAATACGAGAAACCATATTGTTTGATGATTTGTAAAATATACATTTGAATGTTACATATCTTTAGTAATCTATTTTAAATCAATTACATATTTTAAATTTAATTTATTTTGAGCATTTTTAAAAAATACAAAATCAAATACAGTTTTGCAAAGTTAAGAGTTTAAAACTAGTTAGAGAACTACAATTTTCCAAATATATTGAACACTTCACGGGTCACACGACCTTTCTTTTCTTTCTAATTATTATCAATCATATATATTCACAGTAATGTTTGTTATTGAAATCAAAATATTTGGAAATCATTAACTTACACTAACACAGAATTACAAACATAAAGTAATGATGATAACTAATAATAATACAACGGAAAGAAACATGAAAAGCATGATACAGAAAGTAACCCAAAGCGTGTGTCAACCAAGGTTATGCGAGGACGAGAATGAAGCAAGCAGAACGAAAAGAAGTAAGAAAATAATGAGATGAGTATATATTTTATAATCCACAAAATAATAACAACTATAATATTATTCCATAGATGCGCACCCTCTAAACTGGTTCTGGTAATATAATATTTATTAAAAATACATAGGTTAGCTTCACGGAATAAAAAAAATATATAAAAAAAAATTAAAACGCCAAAGGAAGTGCCACAGTCAAATACCTGGTTTTAGTGTTGTAAACATAACAAGAACCTGTAACTTCTTAATTTATAAAAAACAAACTCATTACGTCGTCAGGGTGTGTGCTCGGGGTTTAGTCATTTGTGTTGTTGATGTTAACAGGGTCAATCAAATTGCGTTGCGCGAAAGACATCCGAAATTGTTAAGAGCATCTATCTAACAAACAAGAGATACACGGTGAATGAAACATTTCGAACAACTTCCGCTAATAAAACGCACACAGTTAACTTTGAAAAGCTTTTTACCAATACCAATTTTTTGGCGGCGCGAACTTAATATAATAAACATAATCTAAAATTTCATTATGAGCCGAATTTCGTATACTCAGATAAATTATTTACACTTGTTTTTTTATTCCTATTGATATAAGATGGAATGCTGATAAAAAATGACAAAAACATTTTTTATCGATTTTTTTTTGCGCTGTCGATAAATCATCCAAGCATCAAAAACTCAGTCCAAATTCGATAATGGCGTTAATTCTCGCATGATTCTCTAAACTTAAAAGTAAATATGACGACAGCGTATCTTTTTCATTCTGTATAGAGAATGAAAAAGAGAGACCGACGATAAATTTAGTTTCAAGTTTAGAGAATGCCTGAATCGATACCAATGATACCAAAGATCGATACCGAAGCAAAAAAATTGGTATCGGTAAGGTTGGAACCGCCACCGCCACCTGTAAAATGAGATTGTCACTCACCCGAATTGGAGGAGTCTTGGGGGCTGGGCATGATCGGCGTGGGCGGTCCCGGGGGCCCGTTGCTGCCGGGCGGGGCTCCGTAGGCGCCGGGGGAGCCCCCGCTGTAGTTGAGCGGCGCCGAGCCCCCGCCGCTGCCGCCCGCCCAAGCGCCCCGCGGCCCCATGCCCATCGGTGGCATACCTAACAGGATTACGCGGTCAATAATAAATTACCAAAATGTTTAAAAGAAATATCCAATATACAAACGTTTAAAATGAGAATTTGAGAAAGTACCCGTGTGAAAAGCTTCTATACACTTGACAAATACAAATATATGACGGATAAATTTTGAATTAATATTATAGTCCATTTGTTTTCCTACTTTGTTATTTTTATTTTATTTGAGTGACCTTGTAATTTGACGTATAATTAATTTTGACATAATTTTGTAATTTGTCATTATCTTCATTTTGATTTTGACTTATATTCTGATTTGGCATTATAATAACATTTTTGTATACATCCCGCGTGACATATTATTATTTCAAAATGTGACTAAGATATCACATTTATTAAATTATAATTTCAATTTATAATAGATTAGAATCTCTTATCTATTAGACAAGTCCGTCCGTCTGTCTGTGGTGCTGTTTCAGCGGCCAAACCGTAAGAGATAGATACAGAGAATATTTAAGTTATAAGTTAAGAATAGTCTGATAAGACTACAAACCGGATTTGAGTAACGTAGCACTTCCTGTTTTCGCGAAATCAGGTTTTGGTGAACATTTGGCTCACTGGTTTGCTAGTAAGTATTTAATAGGGTATTTGACAAGTTTTAGAAAACGAGCTCACGTTATTGTCTAATGTTTATGGAGTCCGTAAAAAGGTTTATTGCTATGTACAAACATACAAATAATATTTAGTTCAGCCATATTCTGTCTTATTACTGACGTACAATTTTAGTTTAGTTTAGTTAACTATTGATTACAATATTCCAACAATGTTAATAGGGTATTTGAAAATATTAAAAATAAAGTGTCAATTGTTAGCATCTGTGTTTAGAATGAATAATGTCAGGGGTTTTTGCTATTTTTACAAAAAAAAACATAATTTTACTAAAAACCCACGAAAAAGATAATAGTTTTCTTATCTATTGTCACGTGACCCAAAACGCTTGGGATTGGCGGAGTCTAAAATGACATCACACGCAAGTAAACTTCCGGTTAAAGTGACATTACATTGTATCGTTTGACGTTTTAATAACAGTAACAGTCGTGTGACGTCACACTCTAGTAATACGCCATATTGTCCAGAGAAACGTTTTCGCGGCAACTTGAAAATGGAGTTTTTGATTTGGTTATTTTTACTGAAATACACAACAAAATAATGAAAATCCACTTTTTACGGACTCTGTAAACATTAGTCAATAACGTGAGATCGATTTCTAAATTTTGTCAAATACCCTATTATAGTCTTAGATTAAAACAAAAGGGGATAAAAGATACGGCACTAGCCTCACAAAAGTGATCCGCACAAATTGTGGTCTACGACCCTAATCGCTTTAGTCACAACTTGACATGCAAACGACGTACATGTGAACGCCAAAAAGAAATATTACTAATATTTTGTGTTTATATGATAAAACAATCCCTAAGTGTGTTTTTAAAAAGTGCTCAAATTGCTCAAAAACTAAAAATAAAACCCACGGCATCACTTTTCATTCGTAAGTACTATAAAATATATTTTTTTCATAAAAATTGTTGTTTGTTTTGAATCTTATTCGGTAGTGACGTCGAGTACTGGTCGCCTGATTGGTCGGTAATGCAGTGACGCGGATCTGGCCGTCTCGTTGGCGCTGCCGTTGAAACTTAACGTGCTGTTTCGTTCGGGTCGGTAATGCAGTGACGCGGATCTCGCCTTCCCGGTCGCGCTGCCGTGGAATCAGTTTTTGTTTGATGCAAGTATGAGCGTACCTTATCTACTCTTTTTGTTTTAATCTAAGATTATAGCACTTTATTGTAATTTGTCTCATTATATAAGTTGCTCACACTTATCATGCTAGAGATACATATTTTTAGGTTTTTAGTTTGTTCCTGGGCTATTTTTAATTAATTGATTGGTTAATTAATTTTATAATCTTATGACTGTAACCTATTTTGTGTCTTTACAAATAAATAAATAAACTATTTAAAATTGTATTTTTTTTAGACCAAACGCTCCGTGAATTTTAGGAAGACAAAAGTTTTTAGACTATACAAAAGTTGAAATGCATGAAATACAATCTTTAATAAATCAATTTACTAGCTGTGCTCTGCGATGTTACTCGCGGTTCATTACTGATATTTTCCAGCAGTAAAGCGTAGCCTATGTGGTAAACCAGGGTGTCCGCTAACCAAATTTTATTAAAATCGCTTCAGCCGTTTAGACGTGAAGAAGTAACAAACATACACACTCACAAACTGTTTTTGATGGTTTAATTATTGAAAGTCACCTGTTAAGACTCGTTAAAAACAGGACAAGAATACATTTTTACACCAACATTTTGAATTAAAAAAAAATCACATAACTCACCTGTACTTTCAACGCCGTTACTACATTGTTTGGTACGAACTTAATGAAAAATTTAGAACTTTAAGGTTATTTTTATTAATTGTCAAATTTAAGATTATTTTTTATATATTGTTATTGTTTGACAATAATAATAATAATCTTTATTTCTTCTTCCAAAATCTACAAATCCCATGACAACTTATTATACTATAATTCTTATATAAAAACAGTAAATAGATTGTGAGAGACTGGTGCCTGAACTAGGCAGAACGCCTTTATCTCAGAGCACCAGGACTCTCCCTCCCCTGGAGAATGCACATTGATCAAATTATAAGGTCACTGATCTTACATATTAAATTGTATGTATTGAAAGAAAAGAAAAACATAATTACAAAAGTTACACGACTATGCTTAAAATAAGAATAAGTACCTACAAGCTTTGATTAATATCAAAGCCTACAAGTAACTTGCCTTAATTTTTAACTGTAACAAGTGTGTAAGCATATTTGGTACCGCAAAATTTGAAAGAATGAGAGAGATAATATATTTATAATACAAGAACATTAGGTACGTCAAATATTTTCTCAAAACAGAATTATTAATCTATTTTATTTCTGTGTATTGTGTCAAAAAATTTGCCTTTTTGATTTGATTGATTTTGAATTTGATTTTGAATGATTCCATATCATTTAAACCAACGACAAATATTAAGTACATTTTTTTTTTATTATTATTTTTTAAGCATGTAACTGCTTGATGTGGGTTACCTACAATGTGAAGAGATAGCGCTGCCTTGCAGCTTAAGAATAGCTAGAGGAATTTGGACGCGGTCATCAGGGCCACGGTAGCATAATTGGTCAGTGCATTCGCCCGGATAGCGAAGGGTGCGGATTCGAGTCCCGTCTGCTGCCTGGTCCGCGTGGAATTTTTTCTAGTTATATTTTCTTTAAATATTAAGTACTTACCCTGTTTATTGTAAGTCTTTAGTGATTAATATTTCATAATAATGAATAGAATTAATTACTTTATTTTCTTAAATGATTGCAATTATATCTTTTAATGACAAAAGTTAGGCTTCTCAATTTTATTCATAATTTTTTAGTGATAAGCGTTGATAAAAAATTGTTAAAATAATTTAGTTCAATTTCTTTAACAACTGTCAGTCATTTTTTTATAATATAAAAAAAGATCAGCTTGGCTCGAAATTTTTGTAGGGTAGTAAATTTTTTTTTTGAAATGAGAATCTTTTAGTGTCAATAGTTCAATACTCGCCTAGGGTATGGTATATTTTAGAAATAATAGGTTTAATTTTTAAGGGTTTTCTTATTTTCGGAGTTATTTTAGATAACCTTATTTTTTAGAATAAGGGTTGTCAACATTTTTTCAGGGTTGTCACAAAAAAAACCTTTATTTTTATCATCACGCAATGGGTGTCTAGGGCAGCGGGTCGTGCACGTACACATGGGCCCGACGGCCCGTTGGCTCGGGGCTCATGGCCCGATGCCGGGTCTGGGCGGTTTTATGCAATGTCTTAGCATGCTACGATCGTCTTTGTAGTTTGGCCAAAGCCCCAAAAGGAGTTCTTTTTTTTTCAGATTTTGTTTTTCATACCTTCGAAAAATCGGGTTTGCTAAGTTTTTTCAGACGTCAAAATCAATTTTTCAGAATTAGGGCAATTGCAAATGTTTTTTCTTTATTTTAGTTAGGATTGCCATTTTTTCACGACTCAACCAAAAAACTTGTGCAAATTTCAGAATTAAGCTTGTCGACACCTCATTTTGCTACAATAATCAGGAAACACACGAAATTGTTTTCCTCAAGGGATGGAGGGAGGCGAAAGTAGTCTTCATACCGAAACCGGGCAATGGCAATTATATGCAAGCCAAATCCTTTAGACCAATTAGCCTAACCTCTTTCCTTCCATGATGACCTTCGTGGTCGAGTTGTTTTCGGGTTTCATTGCAAATGTTTGTGTGATGAATACGAGCATTTGTACTCCAGTCATGGATGTAAAATATTTATTTCTATATAATTATATATGTACAGTATATGTATTCTATCCTTTATCCTAGCATCCCATAACACAAGCCTTACATTGCATACTTTGAGGCTAGGCTAATAGGGATGATGACTAATTTGTTTTTCTTCGTTTATCAGGTAGATTAATAAAAAGTATTGGACACGTATTTTTTCTTTTTTCACATAATATAAACATTGCAGAGATATATTGATTTGAAAAGTCGCATGAAGTCACGTTTGAGTACACTTATAAGTGAAAATTCACTCAAAAGTGACGTCGCGAGCCCCTACTCCTTTGCCCCTACACTTTGATGCGCTATAACTTTGTCATTTTTTGGTTGATTGCCCAAAGAAAAAATACGTGTCCATTATTTTTTGATCATCTAACTGACGGACTCAATAGAATTTCGTTAACTGTACCCCGTCATCACCCCTATTTACACAAGCCAAATCCTTTAGACCAATTAGCCTAATCTCTTTCTTTTTGAAAACATTGGAAAAACTGGTAGACGACACCTCAGGGATGTTTTCCTCATATCGACTCACCTGGTGCCTGGGGCGGCGGGCCGCGCACGTACTGTCCGGGGCTCATGGGCCCGATGCCGGGCCGGGGCGGCTGTATGCGCGGCCCGCCCAGCAGCCCGCCCGCCGACCCCGCCCCGCCCACGCCGCGCTCCATCGAGCCGCCCGTCATGCACTCACCTGGTGCCTGGGGCGGCGGGCCGCGCACGTACTGTCCGGGGCTCATGGGCCCGATGCCGGGCCGGGGCGGCTGTATGCGCGGCCCGCCCAGCAGCCCGCCCGCCGACCCCGCCCCGCCCACGCCGCGCTCCATCGAGCCGCCCGTCATGCACTCACCTGGTGCCTGGGGCGGCGGGCCGCGCACGTACTGTCCGGGGCTCATGGGCCCGATGCCGGGCCGGGGCGGCTGTATGCGCGGCCCGCCCAGCAGCCCGCCCGCCGACCCCGCCCCGCCCACGCCGCGCTCCATCGAGCCGCCCGTCATGCACTCACCTGGTGCCTGGGGCGGCGGGCCGCGCACGTACTGTCCGGGGCTCATGGGCCCGATGCCGGGCCGGGGCGGCTGTATGCGCGGCCCGCCCAGCAGCCCGCCCGCCGACCCCGCCCCGCCCACGCCGCGCTCCATCGAGCCGCCCGTCATGCACTCACCTGGTGCCTGGGGCGGCGGGCCGCGCACGTACTGTCCGGGGCTCATGGGCCCGATGCCGGGCCGGGGCGGCTGTATGCGCGGCCCGCCCAGCAGCCCGCCCGCCGACCCCGCCCCGCCCACGCCGCGCTCCATCGAGCCGCCCGTCATGCACTCACCTGGTGCCTGGGGCGGCGGGCCGCGCACGTACTGTCCGGGGCTCATGGGCCCGATGCCGGGCCGGGGCGGCTGTATGCGCGGCCCGCCCAGCAGCCCGCCCGCCGACCCCGCCCCGCCCACGCCGCGCTCCATCGAGCCGCCCGTCATGCACTCACCTGGTGCCTGGGGCGGCGGGCCGCGCACGTACTGTCCGGGGCTCATGGGCCCGATGCCGGGCCGGGGCGGCTGTATGCGCGGCCCGCCCAGCAGCCCGCCCGCCGACCCCGCCCCGCCCACGCCGCGCTCCATCGAGCCGCCCGTCATGCACTCACCTGGTGCCTGGGGCGGCGGGCCGCGCACGTACTGTCCGGGGCTCATGGGCCCGATGCCGGGCCGGGGCGGCTGTATGCGCGGCCCGCCCAGCAGCCCGCCCGCCGACCCCGCCCCGCCCACGCCGCGCTCCATCGAGCCGCCCGTCATGCACTCACCTGGTGCCTGGGGCGGCGGGCCGCGCACGTACTGTCCGGGGCTCATGGGCCCGATGCCGGGCCGGGGCGGCTGTATGCGCGGCCCGCCCAGCAGCCCGCCCGCCGACCCCGCCCCGCCCACGCCGCGCTCCATCGAGTTGCCCATCATGCCTTGCCCTATGGACGCGAACAAAAAATTTGGTTATGTTTTTATTTGTTAAGCATTTAACTGCTAGATGTTTAAATCTAAAGAAAAGTTTACTAGAAAAAAATCCACGCAGACAAAGCTGAAGACGGGACTCGAACTCGCACTATAACTATAATTGCTATTTGTTCTTTCAAATGTATAATACCTGTAAAGGTGTTCATTTGACATTGTGGGTTACCTACAATGCGAAGAGATGGCGCTGCCTTGCAGCCTAAGGCTGAAGAAAATTCGACAAGGCCGTCAGGGCCGCGGTAGCATAATGGTGAAGGGTGCGGATTCGAGTCCCGTCTGCTACCTGGTCCGCGTGAAATTTTTTCTAGTAAACTTTTCTTTAAAAATTGGTTTACAGACAACCAGTTGGTTTACGGATGATAGTTTTACGTGATAACGTAAAAAAGTAACATTGATGAAAAAATTGCATAATTGCTGGCTCTGACGTCACGCGAGAAGAGAGATAAATGTGTACAATTGTGCCTCTCTATCGCTTCCGCGCTCAGGCTCAGGTGGAACGTGACATTTTTTCGTGCGTGCAGCCGGTGCTCATCGATTAATAAGACGTTATCATGTTAAAAACTTATTAGGTATTCTTATAAAGTTACACCTTGAATGTGCCTCTTTTGATTTGAGAGTTGAGTTGAGTTGAGTGTATGGAATCCACAGTATAATACATACATAAATGCTATTGAAAGAATTCAACTTAGAGGACTTCCCATCAGTGATGCACAAGAGAATTGCATCGCTGATGCTCAGGGCTTGTGGGAGCGAAAACAGTATTCTAGATGTTATCAGGAAAAAACCAGTGTGCCATTCTGAGGCACTGCGTACATAAAAACGTCCGTGTGACTGGTGCCTCAGAGGGTATATATATGAAATAACTTTGTTCCAAAATGTACTAACATAGTTTTTAAGGTTTGATTGTTACTAACATTTCTATGGATCTACTTCTGAAATAAACATTATTATTATTATTCAATATAACTAATTGATGATTTCTTTATACATTTGCTTTATAATAACAGTTTTGATTATCAGTATGGACTTCTTAAAGCCAATTAAATTCCCAATTATCATACATTTTGTTTTCCTCATCAGAGAGTAATTGGATCTTATATCCTACCATTTTCATTACGTGTCACCTCCAAATTTCTCTAAAATTCTCTCTCTCTTAAATCTATTAAGTCCCATTCCAATCATGTTTTTGCCCATTTCTCATCTTAATTTTACACTGGTGTCAATTCTGGCATGATTCTCTAAACTTAAAACTAAATTTAACATCAGTCTCTCCTTTTCATTCTGTTTAGAGAATGACAAGGATGCACTATTGTCAAATTTAAGTTTAGCTTTAGAGAATCATGCCAGAATCGACATCATTATATGTCTTAACAAACTATTTTTATTTCAGTCTTGTGTGACAGACTTTTTAAATATCGAAAAAGTAGATCAAGATAACTTCCCACAAACAACGTTTGACCACTTTATTTAACAAATTACCCCCTTATCAATAAACGCGGAATACGCTTGGATTAATCACTCCATTTTTTGTCTTTGTCTATAGATTGACAAATGGCATTTGAGTGACATGAACAAAACACGGCGTAACTAGTCTATGCCTATTCCTTATTTATGAATAAGCGGGTTAAAGTAAAGTTCCTTTACCTGGTGGCCCATTGAAGTCGTTCCCCATGCCCATCCTAACTGCACCTCTGGGGCCGCCTCCGGAGTACCACGGGCCTATGAACGGCTGCCCTGTTCCCATCAGCTGGGGCTGTGGCCCGTGCGGTGACGGCTGCGAGCCCGGATGGGGCGCCGGGGGAGACGGCCGTAGTGGCGAGTTGGGGAAGAAACCTGGAGGCATACCGCCGCCACCCATGCCTGAAATTAATTAAAATCAAAAATCATTTATTCAAACTAGGCTGTTACAAGCACTTGTGAAGATCTTAAAAGTCGATGTCGCTCCGCAAATCTAAAATATAATAAATAAATATTTCCAACACACACCATTTAGCCTAGCCTAAAGTAAGCAGTAAAAGGCTTGTGTTATGGGATACTAGGGTATCGGATAGAATACATATACTGTACATATATAAGTATATTTATGTAGAAAGAAAGAAAAAGAAAGAAATAAATTTTATTGACCATAAAGAATTGTTAAGCATATATAAAAATAATAAAAAAATTTTTGGCCAACTAGCTCCCTGCCGCAGCTTGATACTACAGCAACACCAGGGCTGCTGCAGCGCTGAGATATAGAAATACATATTAAACATCCATTACTGGAGTACAAATGCTCGTTTTCATTACACAAATATCTGCCTCCACCTGGATTCGAACCCGGGACCTCTCGGTAAAACCCCGCATACAAACCACTCGGCCACAGGGGATAATGCGAATAGAGAGGGACGAACTTCTTAGCAATCCATGGATTCACCGTGCCGGTGCCAGGTCTATCATGCGGGAAAGAGATGATGGATTGATGCTTGTAGATTTAAGGAGGCCCCCTTTCAGATGCGCATCAACGCTCACCTTCTGCTGCTCGAATTGCCCGCCCTTCCTAGCCAAATTTGATAGGAGCCTGTTAGTGCAGCCTTAGTAACTCGTTCCATAATTGAAGTTACTGCAGTTCTAGACAGGCAGAGGTCTTTTAGAAGGTTATAGACAGATTTTGCTGGTATACTTTTCGCTCGTACTACTAAAGCATATATATATATACATATATATATATATAATAGAAAGAGGCAATGAAATAAACTGAAGAACAAGATGGTATGGTTTTGTGAACTCATAGTGACTTCACAGAACCTTAAAAATCATTAATAAAAAACGACTCTTGTCGGTTAGGTATCGAATACGGGCTGCCTGCGTAACAGGCGACTTTTCTACCATTTAACCACCAATGCTTGTGGATAAAGTCAGAATTTTTTACTAACAATAAAAATGTAATGCGATCTGGTAAAGATGAGAAATGTATGGTGATTAAAGAAGTTCCACTTAAATAATATGTCTCTTGAATAGTCTAATGCTTTGCTACTACTTTTAGGATTTTTGTAAGATTATCATCATCAATCTAATAATGATGGAATGGGTAGATTATAGGCTTTGACCAAACATAGTGCGGATTGGTGGGTGCGAACGACTGCATATGTAACCGCGACAAACAAGTAGGGAGGTGTGAGATAGTAAATTTTTAGTCACCCATCCAATGACCGACCACTGGGAAAGCCCATTCCTTTTCACGACTATATGCATGTATGACAATTTGATAGTTCCAACAGATTTCCTCCTGGATTCTGCTAAAAAGGTCCCTGGTCGGATTTCTAGATGCTGTGATTAATATTTGTGATGAACACTTAGCATTCATAATGCAGGCATTTGTTTACATAAATGAAATTTATATTTTATTAGCTAAATATATAGTACATTACTGCAGAGGCCAGCAAAAGATGCATTGATGGACGAACATGTAATGGCCGAGGCAAAGACAAGGCACTGAGGCAGGGAGCTGTTATTAATTTATTATTTATCGCTGGAATAAGTTACAGTACTATTCAAAAGTGACAGACTGACAGTGGTTAATATAAACATATTCAATTGTTACCCTTTGGGTATAGAAGCCAAGAAATGGAGCATAAAGGAATCACATATAGAGTACAGACATCAAATATATTCAGGAACATAAAAATGTACCATGATTTACATGTGAGATGTCAGTTTTGTACAATTGTTGCATGATTACATTCTATATTGTGATCCACGCATTACATTCGAAATAATGTACCAAACAATATATTATAACAAACTTTCTCTTGTTTGGGTGTACCTACAAATGTTCAGCTACACAAGACCTTTTTTTAAACCATTCCATGAATTCTGTGGACTGTTAGGATAGTTATAAACAGTTTATGTTCATTTATTGTTATAGCTCTGTGCTAGTGACCTAGTTTACAATGGATCAAACAGTTTCAAAGATAAGCATTCACTTTGAAACCAAACTCTTTTTGGCAAATTACATACCAACATCCAATCCTCACTGTTCATATAACATGCATCATATCATGTTTCTCATGGTAATCCAATGCTAAACAATCATCTCAGACTGTAAACTAGTCAATTCTATTTAAATTTGCAGTTTAAGTAGCAAATGGCCTAGAAAAGAGTTTATTGTAAATATCCGCCAATATACTCTGTGAATCGCGGTTACCAGTGTACGTACCATCGTTTGGAGGCGCGGGGCCTGCATTGTGACCAATACCGTTGACACCATAGCCCGAGTTAACGAAACCATAGTCATGAAATGCTTTTGCTTCCGAGGAATGTTCACATGTATCCCGTCTCTCTGGCGCCGCGCAGTACAGGTCCCAGAAAACGCACCACCAGGAGTGCAGGAACCCGGGCGGCTCACCGAGCGTTATATTCTTCTCCCATCGAATCTCTGAGAGGAAAGTCTGTGCGGCTTTCGTAGCGCCGACATGAAGTAGATACTCGTACACATACAGCGCCAACTTTTCACGAGCCTGAGCGTCCGAAGGCACCGTAGAGCCTTTGCCCTTGGCATACATATCGACTGGAAGCCGACTTTTATGATGAAATTGTTTATTATTTACATTAACGCTTTATATCAATAAATTCAACTTCACAAAATGTCATTGATCGATGGCGACATTTGGCGTCTGTGGCATAGAGAAAATAATAGGCTTGTTCTCATAAACACGGAACTGTCATTATGTCATGATAAACATAGAGTACCTACTCTGTGGGCTTAAAACTTCGCGTTCTCTGCAAATCGAATTATTTATTTGTACACAAATAATAAAAAATGGTCCATTCAATTGACGTTAAATAGTTTTGTAGTCATAATTAACAAAACTTTTATTTTAAAAAACAACAAACTAAGTATGAAGCACGATACAATGGTGCCGAATCTGACGATTCTCTAAACCTAAACTTAAGTTTGACAACAGTGCATCCTTGTCGTTCTCTTTATAAAATTAAAATGAGAGACATTTAAGTTTAAGTTTAAAGAATGATGCCGGAATCGATACCAATAGCAAAAACATCCTTAGTCTATAGACAAAACGAAATGGGTGAAATATAGAGTGCGGAGGTCCTCTGCCTTTATCTAATAGGATAACCATACTTAAAACCGATACTTTTTTGAAACAGCTACCGCCTTACAAGTTTTTTTTTTAAATAGAAATATAACCTCAAATCTTTAATAATTTTGATGTCATCACACCACTAAAGTAGTTACAATATTTGACTGTTCCATTTATATTTAATATGGCTTGGCTTAAACTTTGAGTACTTATCTTTATGGTATCTATTAGCCCCTTAGAGCATATACCACTTGTAACAGTCCTCATAGGGCTATATGGAATATGTTTACTACTCCATTCTGAACTACTTAAATGTCCGTTTCCAATTCCAATACAAAATTATTTCCAAATATTCATTTCCAATTCTTGCATGCACCTGTCTGTTTGACAGGTTTACCACGAGCTTTACAGTTACCACGAGCAAAATAGGTACCAAATAATAACTTATATAAAAAATAAAACAATTATAAATGACTCGTGATGCATCAAAGCTCAGTAGGCCTATTCGGTAACGGTTTTCGATAGACGGAAGTGATAATCATCGAGCTATTTAGTGATCCATTACTACTTTATTAAAACGTCACTAAAATACTTGTCCTGTGAAAAGTATGGATGGTTATGCCATTTGCTTTTTAGTTATATACTGGTGTCGATTCTAGTACGCTTCACTAAACCTAAACTTATTGGAGAACAACCGCTTTGTTTGGGGTTGGTACCGATACTAAGTTATTTTTACATGAGCAAAATGTATACCATTGTAAAGATTATTGATAATGTATAGTGCCAGTTTTTAATTTAATTCGATAGCTAGTTGGGTTAATTTACATTTGAATTTAATTAAAAATAAAAAATATTTTAAGTATAAAAAGGGGGTTTCTGGTGTAAGCTACATCATAAACATCATTTTTTTACTAATTTTGAACAACTAAATGTCTACAAAGTCATAGCAGGCAACTTATGATAAGTCGAATCGATTGTTTCGAATATAATAGCAGCAAACTACGTTCCTTTATACTCTAAACGCTAAGTTCCTTTATACGTTAAAGGTTTTAACTATGTTTTGAGTTTCACCACTAGCTAAAAATACTTTTTATCGAAAAAAGGCTTTTTTATGATTTCTGGTAGTTTAGAAGCATGCGGAGTGTTTAATTTTAGCAGAAGCTATCGAAACTCCTTTTTGTATTGAAGTTGAACGTTTGAGTAAATCCTACTAAAAACTAAAGTTCCAACCATCAAGAATTTTTTGAGTAACTTTAAGTAATTGCACCAAGTTGAGTTGTTTTTTTATTAAAACAACATTCAAGATATTTATGTCACAAAAAAAATGCAAAATACCTACTACGAAAAAAGATAAGAATTTTTGAAACCTCGGTGGCAGAAATCATTAAAAATACACAAAAAAAAATATAACTCGACAACTAAGAAAAATCGCGGAACATACATGGGGTATTTTCGGATACCCCCAGGTGCGAGGAATCTAAAAAAAATTTGTTGACGTCTCTAGTTGGACCAGTCTGTATACATGTATATGAGTGACGCATGCGCTGTTCCATGCTCCTGTGATTAATGGATCGCTTATGTTAAGTAAATTAAGAAAATAATAATACGTACAGCGATGGAGCGGAATTGCCTGGCTATGTCTGTATTTCAACTCACTTTAAAACCAGAGTGAACGAGACAAAGAGCCACTGTTGTGGCTATCTCAATGTGATTTGCCACTTTGCTAGATGCAAATAAAGTAAAATTAACTTAAATATAATAAAATAGTTCATGAAATGATATACTTATGTATTCTTTTATGTATTCCTAAAAAACTAATAAAAAATTTACCATAGACATTTTTTTTAAAGACTAATTGAAAACGAAGTCAGACTTCCTCTCTACAAATGGCAATGTTTGTCTATTCCTTTTTCCTTTTCGTGCGGCCGTGTCACCGCGTGGTTCACGTCCGCGTTTCTCAAAGAAACACATAAAATGGCTATCAGACCAGTTTACAGACCAAAAATCGTCAAAAAGAGGACGAAAAGATTTATCCGCCATCAGTCGGATCGCTATGATAAACTCAAGCGTAACTGGCGCAAACCGAGAGGTAAGATTCGTGATATTTGGAAGACTTGTGTGGCCTCAACATTTTACGCTATTTAACCTTTTGCTGTGTTTGTTTTCAAGAAATATAACAAATAATTGAGTTCACTGGATGTCCATTAAGAATACGATACGTCGGTACAATCATTGTAAAGTTTATTTACTATGATTATAACCTTATATTTCACATGAGGTTATGTCGGTGTATTTTGAATTTAAGGTACATGCAAGGGCACTCTGTGTTATTCATTGTTGATATGATACTCACAATTTGTTACCTTGCTATAGTAAATCTGCTAAACCCTATTCGACATAGCATTTTCGTAACTATGTGGTCATATTAGCAGATACACAGTCATCTTTGTATACCATGTTCATACACTTCAAAGAAACTATAAATTCTAAAGTAAAGTGAATGTTCTCCACCTTTTTTTGAATAAATAATTAAGCTTTACATTATGAAGGTAGGTTGGTTTAATGCAGACCTGCTTCTGTTTAGAACAGAGTTTCATATATGACAAAGAAATAAAATAATAAAACTTGTATATTTTCAAAACTTGCAGGTATTGACAACAGAGTGCGCAGGCGTTTCAAGGGTCAGTATTTGATGCCCAGCATTGGTTATGGCTCAAACAAGAAGACCAGACACATGCTACCCAATGGCTTCCGTAAGGTGAGACCGATAATAGCTTCAAAAGTATTAGTGTTTAGTTCGATCGACTCTACTCAGAGATGCTAGTAAACTTTTAACTTCGATTATAATAATACTTACATTGTATAAGCGATAGATTTAGTGATAGTGATAAGCTTAAAATTACAATTTATGATTACAAAAAATGTTCTGCCTGCTCACGTGTTCCCCCCTTACAACCTGGGATCCTTTAAAAGAGGCATGAAGAAGTAACATGCAGGCCGGCAAGGTTGGTATGGCAGGTAGAACTGATATACCAGCTATCTTCACCGTAACATAAAATAACAGGTGGGGTAAAGTCATTTGTGGGACCTATCTATAGATACAAATCTTTTGTAATTGTGACCATTTATAATAACATTTAAAAAGACCAATATTTATTGTAGTGTTTTTATCATTATATATTTACTAGCAAACCAGTGAACCAAATGTTCACCAAAACCTGATATAAAAAAAAATGTATTTAATTGAGAACTTCGGAGATTTTGTGTGGTTTCGTTTGAAATTCGTGATTTCTCGAAAACTGGAAGTGCTACGTTGCTCAAATCCGGTTTGTAGTCTTGTCAGACTATTCTTAACTTATAACTTATACATTCTCTTTATCTATCTCTTACGGTTTGGCCGCTGAAACAGCACGACGGACGGACGGACTTGTCTAATAGATAAGAGATGTTCCCACTGCCGATCTGACTTACTAATGCCCCCCTAGAATGAACACTGCCATATGTTTAATAACATGTTTTAACACAATGAATTGTCAAATTACTATGCAGTTTGACAGTTAGGAGTGATTAAAAACGTGATATAAAGTAAATTGTAGTGCTCATGCTACAGAGACGGGGCCATTGAGGTTTGGTGTGTGATATGACTACAAGCACATGCTCCCAGAAAGAATAGCTTCATATGATTCAGACTGAAACTAGCAGCAGACTAACACAGAACATATTTCTGGCAACTGTTTGTATTTTCTCATTTAGAAAAAGTTCGCATGATTATAGTAAATGTGAATAAAGATAGTTTCATAAGACATATATGCTGCAACTGTCATTCTGACCTTGTCAACCTAACTTCTAAAGTGATCAAGAGAGCCTTAGTTCATTTAAGCATTTTATTTTTTTGTATATTATTTTTTCTCTCTTTAATGTGCAGTCTCATCTTTTGTCTGTGTATTTAACGGTTACAATTACTATTTATTACCCATTCTATATTTTGAATTTAAATTTGTATGCAAGGGCACTCTGTGTTATTCATTTTTAATATGATACTCACAATTTGTTACCTTGCTATAGAAAATCTGCTAAACCCTATTCGACATAGCTTTCTAGTAGCTATGTGGTCATATTAGTAGATACATTATTATACAAGTTTATGACAACCTCTGTGGCTGAGTGGTTTCTATACCAGGTTTCATGGTGTTGCTAACTTCAGAGGTCCTGGGTGGGAGCAGATGTTTGTGTGATGAATACGAGCATTTGTACTCCAGTCACAAATGTTTAATATGTATTACTATATAAATATACTTATATATGTGCAGTATATGTATTCTACCCATTACCCTAGTATCCCATAACACAAGTTGTGTGCTTACTGTGGGGCTAGGCTAATTGGTGTGAGTGTTGGAAATATTTATATTTAATATTCTCTTATTTATTATATTTTACAGTTAGGTTTTTTATAATATAGATATAATAGTAGAATACAAAAATAAATATAGTATAAAAAACCTAACCTACAAGGCCATCAGCAGCGGAGCTAGGCCCAAGCAACCGGTGGTTAGGGCCGCGGAGAAAGAAACCGCCTGACGATGCGTGCTGTGTCCAAGAGTACTGCCTTTTGCATCTGACCCTTTACCCAACCATCTATTTGTATTTATTTATTATTAGTAATAGTTGCTTTTTGTACAGAATGCCCCAAGTAAAATCTTACCAAATAGCAGACAGCCAGCTTTAGGAAACAAGAGAGCATTAGTACTAGAAGCCGAGTGACAAAGATGTTTGAAAAAGTCAATGATTTTCAGTTAAAAATCATCCCAAAAATATTACCATGATTACTGCAAGAAGATACTGCTAGATAGATGATGACAAAGTTTCTATGCAGTAAGCTAGGGATGTCGAAAGTTAAAAAAAATATCGATACATCGATCTTTTAAAAAATATCAATATCGGCTTCGATATGTCGCGAAAAATCCATCGATATATCGGACCAATTTTCCCAAAAATATCGTACAGTAGCTCACGAAATATGACACGCGGAATAATAATGGAACGAAAATTATCTCCCTATAAATAGACCCTATTTTCGAATGATGACATAGACAATACTAAATACAGCACAGATCATAGATATGTTGAATATCATTAATCTGAGATCCAGTTACGATTTTTCCAGAGACGAATTTAGTTAGATCGTGATATGCCGCTAATAATTAAAAAAATATCGTTTTTGATACGAATTTCGATATTGGTTATTTTGTATCGATGATCGATATATCGAATCAAAATATATCGGCAAAAAATATCTATATATCGACCAAAAAATATCGATATATCGATACATCGATATATTTTCAACAAGCCTACAGTAAGCTAATTTGTTTTTACCTCTGGTAGGCGGCACTGCTTAATTTAATTAACTTATTTACGATAGAAACTTACATTGGCGATACAAATGCGGATCTGCCAAAGTTAGTGCTTTAAGCACAGTAGTTTTCTTCATCATAGCTTACAGACAGAGGTAGTTAGGTTGTTAATCTTATAACATAAACCAAAGTACAATAATTTAAAGGATGGTAGTAGCAACAACCAATTTGGATTTTGAAAGACAATTTCTGCACTACCAAAAGACAAACTACAAATGAATGGGTATTTTTCATTTATAGACACTTGAAATTAACGTTTATTGTACCTACTAATTAATTATCTTTTGACATTTTCTTTTATAAATGTAATTATTTTTTTTATTTTGCAAATAAGTATGTTACTTAGATGATTTAAAATACATATAACATAAATTGAAAATCTATATTTCAATTAGTTTAGGCATGCTGGAAATGGCTAATTGTGCACTCTGACCTAATTATTTAAAAACATCATTGTAACCACAATTAATGCGAATAAATTTCATTATTAGTTAGTGGTTCGCCCGTTTGGACTGCGATCGTAAAGTTAAGCATCTTTCGCAATGGCCGGTCATTGGATGGGTGACCAAAATATAATATAGCTCCCATATTTCTGAAGGAATTTTAAACTGTTCGTTCTGGCTGCATCTGCAGTGGTTAGTTAGCACCCACCAATCCGCACTAGGCTCCAAGCCCTAACTTGACAGATGTGGGGGCCCTAAATCTAGGTTGGCCAATTAGATTGGATATTTTTTTTCCCCTGGGCTTCAGCCCTGCCTGCCCTGCAAGACTTATATGGAGCATGGCTTTCTCTGTATTCCGTCCGTAGGGAAGGCGTGTGCTTCAGTAGTGTCGAAATTAACCTCTATTCCCAGTTGCTCCCATGGGGATAGCCACCAGTAGCAAATGGGATTATAGTCATTGCCCCATCTTTTTTATTCCCATATGACCCTGGTGGCAATCCCCGCAGAGGCGACCGGGAATAAAGGCCCTCGCGAGGGAATGTCACTGGAGGCAAACGGTAATGTAGTTATTGCCGCCTCCCCACCCTTTTTTTTAGTTCCCATTTGCCTTCGGTGGCAATCTCCACAGGGTCGACTGGGAACAAAGGCACATATAATAACGATGGTTTCTCCTTGCCCCCAGGTGTTGGTACACAATGTCCGCGAGCTGGAGATCCTTATGATGCAGAACAGGAAATATTGCGCAGAAATAGCCCACGGCGTCTCCTCCAAGAAGCGCAAGACCATTGTCGAGCGCGCCCAACAGCTCAGCATCAGGGTCACCAACTCTGCTGCCCGCCTCCGCAGCCAGGAGAACGAATAAACTTTATGTTGTAATAAAAAAAATGTAAAAAGCTATAAGGCCTTTTTATTGATAGGAAAGAAACCCTTGACAATATATCTCCTGCCAGCTTGCATGAGCATCATGCTAAGATAATTATCATGTTTTTATCTTACTCGGTTTCAATACCCTAGACTAGATACACCACGTGCGTTCAAAATGTGTCCCAATCAAGAAGTGCTTGAACACCACTCAAGCACTTCTTGGTTCAGTCTCGCGCGGACCGTTGAAAAGTTAACATGCCGCGGAGCTCCGTGAAAAATGCGAAAAAATACTTCTAATTTAAAAAGTGTAGTTTTTTTTACAGGTATCTAATCAATGTTTGTTAATTTAACGCATTTTAAGCAAATTTTGTTCTAATACTTACTATAAACTGATTTAATAGAAAATATTTGTGATATTTAAATACATGGTCGGTAATATAGCCGTCTCTTTTCCCCCTTATACAATTCAAATTCAAATAATTTTTATTGCGAATACAGGTAATATTGTGTTGTGTTCAAGTATACAAATTATATTATGTTCAGCCATATTCTGTCTTGTTGACATGCAATGTTATTACATTTTTTTTTTAATATTTCCAACACACCAATTAGCCTAGCCCCAAAGTAAGCACTGTAAATGCTTGTGTTATGGGATACCAGGGTAACGGATAGAATACATATATTGTACATATATAAGTATATTTATATGAAATACATATTAAACATCCATGACTGGAGTACAAATGCTCGTATTCATCACACAAACATCTGCCCCTACCGGGATTCGAACCCGGGACCTCTCGAGTCGGCGACGCCATGAAACCCGGCGTATAAACCACTCGGCCACGGAGGTCGTCATTTAGTTCACTATTAATTACATTATTCTAACAATGTCAATTAAGTACTTATATTAATCTAAAAAGAAATTATAATTTGATAAATGAGATGTCTAAGTCACATTTTGAAAGTAATAATAATAATAATGGATATATACAAAAACCTTACCATAATGTCAAATTAGAATACATGTCAAAATGAAGATAATGCCAAATTAAATTATAGGTCAAATTACAAGATGGTCATTTAAATAAAATAACAAAACAGGAATACAAATGGATTACAATATTATTTTAAAATTTATCCGTCATATATTTGTCAACTGTATAGTAAGCTTTTTCCACAAGTAATTTCTTAACTCTCAATTTGAATGTTTGGATATTGGATATTTCTTTTAAGCATTCTGGTAATTTATTGTACAGTCGTGGTGCCATACCAAATATACTTTTATTGTAAAGGGCAGTCCTACTGGCGGGAAAGCAAATATCGTTTTTATGTCTTATACTTCTAAGATGTTGAAACATGTTTATATTTGCTTTCACAAAGACTACCACCTCATAAATATACAGAGATGGTACTGTCATTATGTTGAGATTTGCAAAATGTTGCTGACAACTGTCCCCATATTTTAATTTACAAATCGCTCTAATACATTTTTTTTGAGATTTAAACGCAGTATATCTCTGTTGAATTACCCCAAAATATAATACCATATCTTAATATGGATTCAACATGACTATGGTAGGCAATTATCAATGTTGTTTGGTTTACAATTTTACTGAAACGGTATAGTGCATATGAAAATTTATTAACACGGCTGCATACGTAATCAACATGACTTTTCCAATTTAGGTTATTGTCAATATAGATTCCTAAGAATTTCGTAGTCTCTACTTTGTCGATTTTTGTATTTCTGTAATTAATGTCGTAATCGAGATTAGAATAATTATGTGTATTAGAAAATGTCATATAGTTAGTTTTGTCAATATTCATGCATAGCTTATTAGAATTTAACCAAGTGATAATTTTACTAAGCGAGTCATCACAGTATGCATTAAAGGTGACTTTCAATGTTTAAAATAATGTTTTATATTGTTTTTTACTCTGCGATCATCTAAAGGAGCTCCGTGGATCGTCCAATGTACCTTTTGGTCAGGTTACGGTCACGATTATGTTCGTGTTGTTGTATCTAGGGTATTTAATATAAAAAAATTTTACCGTAGAAGAGAGCTACAACAAACAATACGATAAGGTGTACGCACACAGTAGTGAAGAAGCGAGCAACAGTATTCCGCGTGTTGAACGAGGTCATTTTCCATCCTTGCTCATGGTATTAGACCGGGAGGTAATGACACAAAATACTTGGTCATTTGTACCAGTATGGCGGTTCTTCAGGGGTCTAATTACGTAAACGCAAAAAGGAAAATGATGGTCATAGCGCTCGCACCGGCGGCCCAATCGCGTGGGCGTTAATCGAACGCGTCGGATAAATAACGAGTGTCGAACGATTTGTTCCACAAAAATGCTTATATTTTCAGATAGTCGAAAAAAAGAAGTAGGCGGTAGCGTAATGCCATACTTCTCGGGTGTGACTTACAGCCCGCCATACCGACGCGAATACATTAATTTAAATAAAACAATTCAACCATTTGTACCAGGCTAATTTTTGCACAGCTAATCATCGTCGAGTAGCCATTCACGAAAATCACCTTGCCATACTTTTCCGACAGTTCCCAATGGCCGCCATACCGCTGCAAAGGAGTAAAATTTTTTTTTTCGCCAAACGATTTGTACCACCCTGAAACTTTTTTTAACAGTTCCCCGTATGATCATAAATAGAAGTCTGATAATGCCATACCTGTGGGAGGTGGCGAATGTGAACAATATTTTTTCAAAGTCCCAAGATTTTATTCGTAATTCGAACGATTTGTACCAGTATGGCGCCACTTTTTCCCTCTACTACAAGTCTGGCAAATATAATAATGGTCACATTGTATCGTATAATTTCCAAAAATCCAAATGCCATACTGGTACAAATCGTCAATTTTTTTTTTTCTTTTTCACCTTTTAGCTCAAGTCCGACAGTCATCCGCCCCATGTTTACAATCTGTAATATTTTTTTTTACGTACAATTGCATCCAAATGACGAGAATACAATGATGTCATGATGTAAAAAATGATTTTACGTATTTTGCAGTCGTATTTTTAAAACGTGTCAAATAAATAAGTATTTCAAGTATGGCCCCTACTAGAAGTATGAGAAAAATAATAACGGTCACATTTTGCCAAATACTTTCCAAAAATTCAAATGCAATACTGGTACAAATCGTTTGGCGAAAATAGTTATTTATTATACAAGAGTGGAAAGTTCCTTTTTAACCGCGTGCTCGATTTGGATGACCGAGCAAGCGAAGGATTCTAAAGTTGAATCACGAGCGCAGCGAGTGATTCTAAATTAGAATCCTGAGCGTCAGCGAGGGAAACAAACGAGCACAAGGTGAAAAATCTTTCCACTCGAGTGCAATACGTAACTTTTCATCCCACCTCAGCGAGGAAATGACAAAATGAAAAAGAAAACAATTTATAATGACAAAATATTTAAGCAATAAAACGTGAAAAACTAGAATGGCGCGAAGCACGCAAATAAAACAAAGAAACCAAGAAGGTTCCAAATTTAAATTTTTTCACAATTTAAAAAGTTCTAATCATAAATTTGGCACCATAGAGGTTACATTAAATAGGTTTAATGACGTTTTGAATTTACAATTATATTGAGTACTCATTATATGTGATGTTCTAAATTCAAATCTACTTTGCCGCTCAAGCGAATAAAATAGAATTTTCCAGCCAGATTTCGAAGCGCAAAATTACACTTTCCGAGGTGGTGGGATGAAAAAAAAATTACTCCTTTGCAGCGGTATGGCGGCCATTGGGAACTGTCGGAAAAGTATGGCAAGGTGATTTTCGTGAATGGCTACTCGACGATGATTAGCTGTGCAAAAATTAGCCTGGTACAAATGGTTGAATTGTTTTATTTAAATTAATGTATTCGCGTCGGTATGGCGGGCTGTAAGTCACACCCGAGAAGTATGGCATTACGCTACCGCCTACTTCTTTTTTTCGACTATCTGAAAATATAAGCATTTTTGTGGAACAAATCGTTCGACACTCGTTATTTATCCGACGCGTTCGATTAACGCCCACGCGATTGGGCCGCCGGTGCGAGCGCTATGACCATCATTTTCCTTTTTGCCTTTACGTAATTAGACCCCTGAAGAACCGCCATACTGGTACAAATGACCAAGTATTTTGTGTCATCATCTCCCGGTCTATATGGTTGGGAGTTTCTTATTGGGGCTTAACAGAGGTACATTTTAAATTGCTTCTAATAAGCTCCCTAATCATGCAAAGGCTGTAAGACACATACCGACAAGAACGGCACATATCTTTAACCTTTCCCTCAACTCAGGAGTTTTCCCCTCTGCTTTTAAACACTCTATCGTTCATCCGATTTACAAATCTGGTGATAGAGACTGTGTCGGGAATTATCGGCCTATATCAATTCTCACTGCGTTCTCTAAGATCTTGGAAAAAATTATTAACTCTCGACTCGTGAACTATCTTGAATCGAACGGTCTGCTTTCTTATAATCAGTTTGGATTTCGACGTGGCAGATCTACCACCGAGGCTGTGCATGAGTTGACAGATTTTGTGGTTAAAAACTTAGACAAGGGTAACAAGGTGATAGGCCTTTTTCTAGATCTCGCGCGGGCCTTCGACACGGTCTCGGTACCAATCTTATTGAAAAAGTTAGAATCATATGGCTGTAGAGGTGTGCAATTAGATCTGTTGACAGACTATCTTTCTCATAGAACACAAAGTACCAAAATAGGGGATTATGTGAGTGACAAAGCTCAGATCAACTACGGAGTTCCTCAGGGCAGTATTCTGGGTCCTACACTCTTTTTGGTATATATTAATGACCTGTCTTCCTTGCAGATTCCTTTTGCCCGTATTATATCTTACGCAGACGACACATGTCTTCTCCTTTCTGCTTCCACCTGGGAATTGACACAGGATGCTGCCCAACAGGGATTTAACTTAATTAATAGCTGGTTAAAAACTAACTTGTTAACCCTTAACACCGATAAAACGAAATATGTCAAGTTTTCCATGCGTAAATTGCCATTAGAAGAGAGACCCGCCAGAGCTATAATTTCACATGAATGCAACAATTTTGAAGAAATTAAATGCTCATGTAATAAATCAATAGAACTTGTCTCGAACATAAAATATCTTGGTGTAACGATAGACAGTAATTTGTCATTCAAAAATCATCTGCAATTGATGTCCGCCAGGTTGCGTAAACTTATTTACATTTTTAAAAATTTGCGATATGTGTTGGATAAGGAAGCATTAAAAAGTATTTATTTTGCACTTGCAAGAAGCCTACTTACATATTGCATCACTTCTTGGGGAGGGGTTGCAAAGGGTACCCTAAAGCAAATAGAAGTTGCGCAAAGGGCTATTTTAAAAGTATGTGGATTCTTCCCCTTTAGATACTCCACCGAGCTTCTTTATCGCCACTGGCAAGTCTTAACAGTTCGTCAACTTTTTATTTTGGAGACTGTGCTAAAACAACACTCTGCAATTGCATATGAGGCAGGTAGTAGTATCGTTGGTGACAGACGAAGGAGCAGGAGTGTTTTTCCGACTTATGCAGTTAGAAAAGCTTTTACGAAAAGGTATTCTTGTTTTTTGGGTGGCTTTTTATATAACAGCATAGATAGAAGACTACAAATATACACATGTAATACTTACGAATGCAAAGTAAAGGTGCACGAATGGTTGAGTGCCATGAATTATGACAGCACGGAGTCCCTCTTTGTGACTCAACAGTAGTGTATAAATAACTTAGGTTTAATAGACAAATAGCACTGAACTAAGTGATCGCTAAATTATTGAGGAAGAAGTAGAATAATAATATGGGTAATATTTATAAGCTATAAGTTATATTACAATATATGTCAATGTAGGATAATTTCTGTGGGGTGGGTGCCTGGCGACCTGTACTACAGGCCTTTAATGCCTACTTCAGGCACCAGCTTCTCACACTTCAAATACGCAGCTTTTGCAATACTTAATGATGTCTGATGCTTAACCGACTGTATTTGTATAAATTACCTATAGTATTTTGTAAATTTCAGTGTGTGAGAAGAGAACAAATAAATATTATTATTATTATTATTTTCGTGAGAAAGGTGTAAAAACGAATGCAGTTGTGTATCAAAATACAGTCCTGACGAACCTTGTGGAACCTGTTTCTCATACCATGTTAAATAACAGGCACTGGGTATTCCAATAAGATTCGGCGCCAGCTCATAGAGCGAAGAGCACACAAGACTGGCTGGCGGCGCGTGAAATCGACTTCATCCGGCACGAAGACTGGCCCTCCTCCAGTCCAGATTTGAGTCCGTTAGATTACAAGATATGGCAACACTTTGAGGAAAAGGCGTGCTCAAAGCCTCATCCCAATTTGGAGTCACTCAAGGCATCCTTGATTAAGGCAGCCGCCGATATTGACATGGACCTCGTTCGTGCTGCGATAGACGACTGGCCGCGCAGATTGAAGACCTGTATCACGGAGGTCATTTTGAATAAACTTTATTGTCATAAGAATCTAAGTTTCGTTAAGTTCATTTTGGTATATAAATGGTTACATAATGAATACACTTGTTTCAGTTATTTTATATTAAACATGTGACAGAATTTATGACCTGACTAGGTACAGTACAATAGCTCGTCTTTAGCTTAGAGACTGCTGACACTAAACAGCTGTAATTTTGCCGAGGTATGTATATCAATCACGCCGACAAAGTTTTAGATAATTATCATGTTTAATCTAAAGAAAATATTTACTAGAAAGAAGTCCAACGGGACTCGAACCCGCACCCTTCGCTATCGGGGCGGATACACTGACCATTATGCTAACGCGGCTTTTATTGTCCCTGTCAGGGCCGGATGTAAGGTAGGGCAGGCGGGGCTGTGGCCCCGGGGCCCCCACAAAGAGAAAAATAATAACTAAATTTCGACAGGTACAGAGAGCAACCGTAATTGGCCTGGCTCTCCAGATTTGAAAATAGGGACCCCCACATCTTCATTGCCCCAGGGCTCCCACATCTGTAAATCCGGCCCTGGTCCCTGTCGAATTTTCTCTGGTATTTCTTAGGCTGCAATGCATCGCCATCTCTTCGCATTGTTGTTGTTTAAAAGAAGAAATAGCAATTATAGTTTTTTTTAAGCATTTAACTGCTAGATGTTTCTTTCAAAAGAATTTTTTACAAGAAAAAACTGGTTCGCGTGGATTTATTTCTAGTAAACACTTTCTTTAGATTAAAAATCTAGCAGTTAAATGCTTAAAAAACGAGCGAGCCTTACAGTAGTCGCGTATGATGTGTAACATTTGAAATCTCACCTTATATGACGTAAAAAAAGAAATAAAACATACCACAAAAAGAATAAGCCATTTAAACATTATGTTCTAAAATCAAATCAAATAGCGCGCGCTTTCGCGACTTCCTGTTACACACTTCCGTAACATTTCACGAAGTCACTCCCACAAATTGCAGGAAAGCTAGAGGCAAGATGTTACACATCAAAAATCGGCCAAGTGCGTGTCGTGTCACGCGCAGTGTAGGGTTCCGTAGTTGTCTGTCGTTACCAAGGGCGGATCCAGGGGGGGGGGGGGTACAGATGGACCAAACCCAGGGGGATTTTATTTAAGTACTTTCAATATTTAATATACCACGACTATATGACCCCCCCCCCTGGCGCCAAAGCTGGCTATATGACCCCCCCCTGGCGCCAAAGCTGGCTATATGACCCCCCCCCCCCCTGGCGCCAAAGCTGGATCCGCCCTTGGTCGTTACCACAATATATTTGAGCAGGAGTCTTTATTTTCTTCTTTATGCTCCGTGATCATGGCGCTTCCAACAGTGCCGAAATATCGGAAACTGGGTAACAATCCCGTAAAATAACAAATTTTCGGTCACCCATCCTATGACTGGACATTGCAAAAGCTGTTCAACATACACCGTCTACAAATGTGGCTGCGCTATAGAGCTCCTCATATAAATTATAGTATGGATATGCAGTATGATGCTAACTAGATAAAGCGTGTGCGTGTTTAAATCGCGTGTCGTTCCGTAATAACTCCATTGCCGAACTGGATGTCAAGCTTGGGACGGCGTCATGTAAAGGCTGCGCGGGCTAAAACTTTGACATAAATAAACTTATTTTTTTATTTTTTTGAGCATTTAACTGCTGGTTAAATCTAATCGAAGAGCTCGATGGCGCAGGTGGATAGCTCTTTCCGCTGCGATCGTTGAAGTTAAGCAACTTCGCAGTGGTCGGTCATTGGATGGGTGACCAAAAATTTACTATCTCGAGTTCCTCCGTGCTTCGGGAGGCACGTTAAGCCGTTGCTTTCGGCTGCATATGCAGTCGTTAGCACCCACCAATCCGCACTGGGCTCGCGTGGTGGGTCATGGCCCAATCTCCCTATTCCATCCATAGGGAAGGCCTGTGCCCCAGTAGTGGGTACATTAATAGGCTGATGATGATGATGGTTAAATCTAAAGAAAATTTTACCAGAAAAAATTCCACGCGCATCGGCTTCAGACGGGACTCGAACCTTTCGCTATCCGGGCGAATGCACTGATCATTATGTAAATATAGTTACCGTTAGAAGAATAAAAACTTGGTATAGTTATATAAAAACCGTGATGCAAGTGAAACATTTAATGTAGTGCTGCAGAACTATGTAGGTTTCATGCTGGTGTATTTTTTTTTTTTTTTTTAATTTTTTGCTTTTATTTCTTTTCTGATCAATAAATTATATTTCTACAGTCCACAAGAATCTTTCGATTCCTTTTCATATTTTTGGTCCTTCGAGCCGGATAGATTATTACCCCTTTATCCAGAAGTGCGTAAGTGTCTACAGCATATTTAGGTCCATAAACAACCACTGGGATAATTTTGAGAAACACGTGACGTTTTGCGGAATTCGTATTGACGGTTTGGCCAACACGGTGTTTCATGGGCAGTGTTCACCACGGCTATAATAGGCATTGGCGTCGGTGGGGGTGGCGTCTTGATAATTGATGAAGCTCCGTGTAATAAGGCGTGATGAAAAGCGTGGGAGCCATAGACACCGCATGCCTCCTTGCATAATTTCCACCGGGTGGTTCTTTTTCTTTAGGCACCGAAAGCACCGATGCAGCTTCATTACGAAGGCCAATCTGTCATCAGGGATTTTGGAACAATCTACTAAAGGATGACTAGATTGACAAAAGTCGCACGTCGTGTCGGATACTTTTGTCGCATGGACAGTATCGTGACGACAAATTTTATTTACTTTTACTTTTCATGTTAAGATGTTAGAACTTGAAAGAGCTCAAAGGGCCATCTTGAAGGTTATGGCATTTAAACCTATTAGGTACTCCACCCAGTTAGTGTATGCTTTCTGGCAGGTACTTTCTTATTCGTCCAACAAGTTATGTTACGCAAGCATATGCTACTCCCATATGACCCTTGCACCCTACTAAATAAAAGAAGGAAAGACAAATGTGTGTAAAATTCCAAATTCTCGAATAGCTCTACTGAAACATCATTACGACTTCATTTCTCCCCTTCTCTATAATAAAGTAAATAAAATGTTTAATATTTACTCTCTCAAAACATGAATGTAAAATCATACTGAGCGGGTGGTTACTTGACTTGGAATATGACACTGTGGAGTCATTGATCAAGTAAAACACGCACATGCACACACACACATCTCTCTATCACACACACACACACACACCACATATACACACTCACTCATACACACACAGTGTAATGTATTATACATACCTTGTTTATTTCTAATCATGTCTGTGATGTGCTTGTCTTTTGAGGTGGGCGCTAATAACTAACACAGTCTTAGTCTACTACGGTTGTTAACGCTGAATTGTTATATTGTATACGTATTAAGCTTCAGAAATAGAGATTATTATTATCTAATAACCTGGCCAAGGTACGATTTTTTTCTAGCAATATTTTCTTCAGATATAAATATTCAGATTTATATATATTTAAATTTTAAGATACATGCTTAAAAAATAAAAATATAGAAAAAAGGCGTTGAGCCAATCGGAATACTGTCATCAAAAACAAAATAAAAATGACATAACAATGTAGTGATGGATTTCCCGTAAAACATAACCGAAAAAAATTGACAACTTGGGAGAGCAAAATAAAAAAAATGTACAATACAATCGGAGGATCCCTCGTAAACCAGACACAATATGTATTTCTATATACCCTTATATCTGTATCAGTATATTCTATCCGTTACCCTAGTATCTCATCACACAAGCCGTATACTACAGTGCTTACTGTGGGGCTAGGCTAATTGGTGTGAATGTTGAAAATATTTATTATTTATTTATTATATTTAAAAATTAATCATAATTCTTCCCTACCTTATGAACAGGTCCAAACTTACAATCTTTGGTAGGTTAGCAATTTAGCATGCCTGCGGTACAAATATCAATAGCTTAAAAGGTAAAACTCATGCTCAAAGCACACTAAAAACTTTTGTTCCATGAAAATATCCTCAACAGACCTTGAACATCAAGTTAGCTCAGACATCTATTATAAAACAACGAACATTTTAAATAATTGTAACTTACATAAATTGTTATGTTTAACTGTCACAGTGGCGCATAAAGCTTTTCCAAATGGCCGATCATTGGCAAAATGCTCTACGATTTCGTTTTTTTACGATCCACGCGCGCTGGTACCAAGTACGGATCGGCTTGCTATACAGGGTGCTCATTATTTGTTTAGTTCTGAAAATTTTATATTATAAAAATAATAATAATCTTTATTTCTGAACCATGACGTATACAATATAACAATTTAGCGTTAACAACCGTAGTAGACTAAGTCTGCGTTACAGTTTTAGCGCCCACCTCAAATGACAGGCATATTGCAGACATGATTAGAAATAAACAAGGTATGTATTTATAAAACATGACACTGTGTGTGTGTATGAGTGAGTGTATATGTGGTGTGTGTGTGTGTGATAGAGAGATGTGTATTTATGTGCGTGTTTTACTTAATCAATGACTCCACAGTGTCATATTCCAAGACAAATAACTATTTTGTGAAGTATTGTTTTAAACATTCATGGACACTAACATTATAGTAGTTTGTGTTATTTATGGGATTGTTACCATGTACCTTGTTTTTCGCGATATCGGAAACTCGCTAAAACCAAGGTACATGGTAAACATCCGGTAAATAACTTAAATTGCTAAAATTTGTGAAGTATTCCAATTTGTTACCTTAGCAGAAAAGTACAAGAAAATTAACTAAACACTGTTTGACTGCGAGCGTTTTTATTGTATTAAATTTTTTTCGGGCTACTTACAGACTCCGTGTTATTTAGAAATTTTGTTCATTAAATATTTATTTGTTTATTTTATTCTTTTTACCAAAATACAGTAAATGGCGCACTAAATGCCATAGGCATTCTCTACCAGTCAACCAGTAAGGGTGCAGCAGACGAATGTTATAGCGATAAAGTGAGAGCTACTAAAGTTAGAAAGAAAAAAAATATATATTATCCTACTTACCTTTACAATACTATGGCGTCGATTCTGGCAGGATTCTCTAAAAACATCAGTCTGTCCTTTTCATTCTGTATAGAGAATGACAAAGATACACTGTTGTCAAAATCAAGTTTAGCTTTAGAGAATCATGCCAGAATCGACGTCTATACTATAATAAACTATAAAAACATATTATATATAAATAATAAAAAAACTTCTATCTCGAGTTCCTCCGTGCTTGGTAAAGGCACGTTAAGCCGTTGGTCCCGGCTGCATCTGCAGTCGTTAGCACCCGCCAATCCGCACTGGACCTGCGTGGTGGGTCATGGCCCAATCTACCTATTCCATCCAACATTAGAAAATTAACACTACTATTCAAAGCTAATTGAATATGTGGAAGAAATTTCGATGTTTTTTGGTGTTGTTCTAAATATCATCATCAGCCTAATGATGACTCCTGAGGCAAAGTCCGTCTTCATGGACGGAATAAGGAGATTAGGTCATAACCACCCTGCAGGTTACTTTGTGTAATAAAATTTTTAAACATTTAATTGTACCTTCATTAAGAAGTTAATTATATTAGCAACGTGAACTACTTCAGAGATGGCATTGTTTACATCGTCAATAAGTGGTTGCTTTCGTTTAATTTTAAATAAAAATGAAGTATCATCTGCAAACAATACTATCTCTTGATTTTCCTTCACTCTGTGAACACCCTGTATGTCGAGTACAGCGTTTGTTGTGTACCGTGTCCTGTGCCGTCAGCGGGTCATGCGAAACTGGCAAATATCAGATTAGTCAGCTTACAACAATCGCGTATTCGCAAACTGTAGAACGAAAAACCGAACTTATCGAGTAAGTGATAATTGTGTAGAAGTCTGTGCGAAAAGAGGATTTAGATTGGAGGGCGCTGTAGTGCTTTTCTACCGTATTTGTAAGGTTTTACCCCTTTTAGACATGATTAAATACAGAAAACCGCAAGAAATCATAACAACAAACAAATCCGTATCAATACAAAACTTTGACGTTTCACAGATTGCTGGGTTTGATTGCCAAATAAAAATCTTAATGTTAGTTCCGTTTTTCGCCACGCCCATTTGACGATCTCCGTGGCTGAATGGTTTGTACGCCGGGTTTCATGGTGTCGCCGACTCGAGAAGTCCTGGGTTCGAATCCCGGTGGGGGCAGATGTTTGTGTGATGAATACGAGCATTTGTACTCCAGTCATGGATGTTATAATATGTATTTTCCATATTTATATATGTACAGTATATGTATTCTATCCGTTACCCCTAGTTTCCCATAACACAAGCCTTACAGTGCTTACTTTTGGGCTAGGCTAATTGGTGTGAGTGTTGGAAATATTTATTATATATTTATTCTATTTCCGCACAGACTCTAACTTTGAATAACGGACAGATTTTTGTTGTTGTTCTAAAATATCATCATCAGCTTAATGATGTCCCTACTGCTGGGGCACAGGCCTTCCCTATGGATGTGTTAGGGAGATTGGGCCATGACCCACCACGCGGGCCCAGTGCGGGTTGGTGGATGCTAACGACTGCAGATGCAGCCGGGACCAACGGCTTAACGTGCCTTCCGAAGCACGGAGGAGCTCGAGATAGTAAATTTTTAGTCACCCATCCAAGCCGAACGCACTAACCACTGGCGCCATCGAGCTCCTCAATGTCAATCAAGATTTTTGTTGTTGTTCTAAAATATCCATCAGCCTAATGATGTCCCTACTGCTGGGGCACAGGCCTTCTTCACGAATGGCATAAGGAGATTGGGTCAGAACCACCATGCAGGTACAGTAGGGATTGGTGGGCGCTTATAATTACAGAAACCGGGAACAAAGGCTTAACGTTTCGCTAAGAAATCATTACAATTTCCATATTATGAACCAACTTCAGGGTGCCATTCGCCTAACGGAAATGCTTTGGAAAACACCTACGCTCACGATTTCATTTTGTTATTACTAGCCGCCTGAGGTTTACGAATGCCTCGCGCTCTTTTTTTCTTTTGCATTGGTAATAACAATATTAAAGACAATGAGCGTGAGGTATTTAAAATTATTTCCTTCGGCGATCAATAATAACAAAATGAAATCAAAAGCGTTAGCGTTTTCCAAAGCATTTCCTTTAGGCGAATGGCCCCTAGTCAGTAAGACTATTATTAATATTATTTGTAATAGTTATTTTTGTTCTGTTTTATTGTAGTATTCTTAAGTAAGATAGTGGTATTTATTATTGTATTTGTGTAGGTATTTATCGTATTATAAATATGTTATTTAGGTATATTTATAGATGTTATATTATAATTATTATATTAAGTAACATGTAGTTTTATCAATTTAATTTTGTTTTTCTTTGGTTTTTACTATAATGCTTTTATTTACTTTACCGCGTAATGTCTCTGCTTAGCCCGATGGTTGACTGGTACCGAATGCCATGTGGCATTAAGTCCGCCATTTGTTACAAAGCAATAAAGAGTAAATTAATAAAATAATTGAGGAGCTCGATGGCGGAAGTGGTTAGCGCCTTCGGCTGCGATCGTTGAAGTTAAGCAACTTTCGCATTGGTCGGTCATTGGATGGGTGACCAAATATTTACTATCTTGAGCCCCTCCGTGCTTCGGAAGGCACGTTAAGCCGTTGGTCCTGGCTGCATCGGCTGTTGGTCCGGGCCCGCGTGGTGGGTCATGGCCCAATCTCCCTATTCCATCCTTAGGGAAGGCCTGTGCCCCAGCATTAATAGGCTGATGCTGATGATGATGAAATAAAATAAATAAATAACATGCTAAGCACGGAGGAGTGAGAGCTAATAAATGTTAGGTTACTCATCCAGTCACTACATGATGAGATTTTTTTAAATTGCCTTGTAAGGCAGACGGACCTGATGTTAAGTGATCACCCCCGTTCATGAACATCAGTAATGCAAGTGACACAGCAATGCCGCTGCCTCTCTTGGAACACTAAGGGTCAACTCACACCGAAAGAGCGGCGAAAGACAGCGTTAGTGAAGGCGCGCTTATGGAATTCGTCAGAATCGTTCGAGTTTCTCATGCGATAATAAGTAATATAGTAATGAAAATAAAGTTAAAATTCATATGACACTGAATCTGCGCTACACTTCGCTGCGCTTCGACGCTCTTTTGGTGTGCAACTCACACCAAAAGAGCGTCGAAGCGCAGCGAACTAATAATATACGTAAAGATCTTAACAAAATTGCATTTAAGGGATTGGTTCGTGAGCACTATCTCAATAGCGTTAAACAGCGTTCTCATATTTGACTGACATAACCGTGTACTTATGTATGTATTGTATATATGTATGTGTGTGTATATGTATGTGTGTGTATATGTATGTGTGTATAATATGTATGTATTCTGTTAAGAGTATTTGTATCATTGGTTTATCATAAGTTTGTCTTTATTGCGTCATATTAGTTTTTTCTCACGCTCGAGCGCTCTTACTGGTCGACTGGTAGAGAATGCCTTATGGCATTATGTCCGCCATTTGCTTTGTAATTTTGCAATAAAGTTTAAATAAAAAAAAAATGGGTGCGTGTACTTAAGTACGCGCGTGAGAAGTTATACTTCTTTTTGGAATTATTAAAAAATAGTTTTTAATTGCATGCAGATAATTAATTACAATAAGATAATAAAAGGATTGGAAAAGGATAGTCAACGCAGTCAATAAAGTTCAGTTTTAATTTGAAAAATTTAATAAATAATCAAAATATTCAATTTAAATCACTACAGAATAAAATTTATTAGCAGAATTAAATTTCGCATTTGTATAACATTATAACACGTGTTAAGAATATAGAAACTAGAAACATGTGGATAAATATTATAAATATGAAAACAGTGATCAGAGGCGACGAGCGTCCCAACATGTGCGACGAAGAGATCTTATTACTATTTTGTTGGAAGCTTTTTTTCGAGACTTACGAGTAATGTGCGGTTTAGCGGCCGACTTCATGGTGTTACTTTTCTGTTACAGTGTTGCGCGCGCATCTTAAAATTTCACTCTCATCATTTTTTCATAACGCGCCCGCGGCTAACTTCATTATGTTACTTTTGTGTTACAGTGATGCGCGCGCATCTTAAAATTTCACTCTCATAATTTTTTCATAACGCGGCTAAAGAAGTATAACTTCAATAAAATAAAACACTCTTTTTAAGCCTCGACTGCCGAACACCATGCACTGAGGGAATACGGTTGGAGGTATTCCATCTGTAGGGAAGCCCTGTGCCCCAGCAGTGGGTACTTAGAAGGCTGATGATGGTAATGACGACATTTTAACGGATATTACTTCCTTAGTGCGGCGTATGCGTTATTTAAATTGTCATCTGTACTGAATACAGATGCCCTGCTTACCGCATATCATGGTTTAGCTGCGAGATACAGTAGGTATAATGCGATTCAACTAAGAATAGGATCGACGGGGCGCCATATTGTGACGTCATAGCTGTCAATTTAAACGAAAAAGGTAGAGTGAGCAAACAAGTTTTTATTTAATAAAAGTTATTTACTAAGATTAAGGGGAGCTCGATGGCGCAGGTGGTAAGCGCGTTCGGCTGCGATCGTTGAAGTTAAGCAACTTTCGCAGTGGTCGGTCATTGGATGGGTGACCAAAAATTTACTATCTCGAGCTCCTCCGTGCTTCGGAAGGCACGTTAAGCCGTTGGTCCCGGCTGCATTTGCAGTCGTTAGCACCCACCGGACCACTGTAAACCGTATTTCTTAACACATAAAATTCTGTCACTTCCGTCTATGTACATTTTTGAGGTTTTACTATTTGTAAAAAATAACATGCAACTTTTTTTCGTTAGAATGGCAGAATGATGTTATAGATCGCAATAGACGCGATAATAGTAGGTTGTGCATGCCAAATCGAACAGCTCTTATGGGAAAGAACATACCTATTCTGTATGGCCCCTCGAATGTATAATAGACTCCCGACTAGGGTTGCAACGATATATCGGAATATCGATATTATCGATTATATCGAGACCAAAATATCGATATTTAAAATTCACTGATATCGATAATATCGATATCGGAAATTCCAAAATATCGATATTTCGTAGACTTAATTTGAACACAATAATATCAATTAATTTACCTGCTACGACTATCTAAATTGAATAATATCGAAATAACTATTGCTTTGAAATTGCAAGAGCTTATAGATGTATTAAAAAAATCTCGAACCCCAAGAAATATAATAAACTGGTGTGGACTCTGGCATGTTTCTCTAAACCTAAAATTAAATTTGACAACAGTGTATCCTTGTCATTCTCTATACAGAATGAAAAGGAGAGACTGATGTTAAATTTAGTTTTAAATTTAGATAATCATGCCAGAATCGACACCAACGTATATAGGTATAATCGTATACCTAATGGTAACTCATGCACTTAAATAAAATCCTTACCTCTTTTTCTAGATAATTGTCAACTACTGATTAATTGAAATTTAATATCATTGTAATATAACTCAAAATAAAATTAAGAATCTTATACAAATCGTAAATTTTTTAAGCTCGCCAAGTCAAGAAAGTAAGATAGGTATAGTAATTTTGGAAGCTTTGGGCTTACCCTATTCTGAAGCCTGATGTGTAGGTTTTACTAATTCATAACAATTTTTTTTCATATGATTATCTATTCTGATTTTGGCTGCGTGCAAATATTTCAAACAAAATAAATATCTTTGATTCGAAATTGCTTTTGATTTGATACTTCTTACAGCGCTATAAAAAAATATAGAAAATATCGTGTTGGAAATGTTGGAATGGCTGACATATCTGATCGGATATCGATATTTACCTGCCCACATTATAAATATCGATATTTCGGAAACCTTTGCATCCTTAATTTTAGGTTTTTGCTTTGCAAACTTAATATAAAGCAAAAAAAGAAAAAAATATCGATATATCGATAATATCGAGTTAAAATGGTGATAATATCGATATTTGCCTGACTTCGATATAAATATCGATATTTCAAAAGACTTTGCATCCCTACTCCCGACATATTTAAAAGAATTAAATTAGAACTTAGATAAGAAGAAAATTAAAAATATATTATAAGATAAATGTTATTATGATGTATCGAAATTTTTAAATGACAAATTTTGAATTGTAAGGGCTCTTTCAATTTATGCGTTTCTTGCGTTTGTCGTACAGCGAACGGACGATCCTTTTTGAAGTTATACTTCTTTAGGCGCGTTATGAAAAAATGATGAGAGTGAAATTTTTAGATGCGCGCGCATCACTGTAACCCAAAAGTATCAGCATGAAGTTGGCCTCGGGCGCGTTATGAAAAAATCATGTGAGTGAAATTTCGCGATGCGCGCGCATCACTGTAACACAATAGTAACACCATGAAGTTGGCCGCGGGCGCGTTATGAATGTTAGTGTCTAATAAAGTTAGACATCTGTTCGAAAGGTACTTTGAACGATCCACGGAGCTCCATAAGATGATCGCGTTGTCAAAAACAATGTTGGCACGCTCGTCGCCTCTAATCACTGTTTTCATATTTATAATATTTATCCACATGTTTCTAGTTTCTATATAGACACAACGTGTTTTAGTTACTTACAAGTGCTAATTACATATGGACTAATAACTTAAATTCAGTAGTGATTTTAATTGAATATTTTGAATATTTATTTAATTTTTCAAATTAAAACTGAACTTAATTGACTGTGTTAACTATCCTTTTCCAGTCCTTTTATTATTTTATTGTAATTATTAATTATTTGCATGCAATTAAAAAATATTTTTAATGATGCTAAAGAAGTATAACTTTTCACGCGCGTACATAAGTTACACGCATCCATTTTTTTTTCATACCAAACGCGCGGTGCGGCAACTGTGCGGCGCCGGTACCGCGAACGCTCGCAGCAGGCCGTCAAGAAACGCATAAATTGAAAGAGCCCTAATTATGTTTTTATTATTTTTTCTATTTTTTAATTAGTTTTGACATTTTATTATTGAATTGGAATCATATATGAATTTGACATGTTTCACTATTGAATATTAAGATTTTTGACTTGGAATCTGAATAACTTGATGAATTTGTATGCCCATATTGGCACGACATGTTAATAATAATAATTCATTTATTTCAATCATAAAGATCATAGCATGCCAATGACAAAATAATAATAAATAGTAATAATTATGATACATAAAAATAAATTAAATTACATCTCCACATACAATTACATTTAAAACAAAAATTCAATTCAATTCAATCGGTTTCACACCTAAGTATTAACAGTTTCAGAATTTCAAAAATAAAATGTCAAAATTTAAAACGGTAAAATAAAAATTAAATGTCAAAATTTCAAATAGTAAAATAAAAATTAAATGTCAAAATTTAAAATTTTAAAGTTAAGTACCACTGAAATCGTAACATCTTACTTACACATGTTGTTACAAATGAAAATTTTCTTTCTTTCTTAAATAGCAATGACGCTGAAAACGCTGCAGCCAGGTAACAGGACGGCGCGGTTCCCCCAACACTCGGTGAGATTCACATCCGATGACGCGACCAAGCTCAAAAGCACGGTAAGCAAAGCACAGCCCAGACAAAAGATTGCATGATAATTTTTTGAAGTGAAATGGAAAAATCCTATGGTAAAGATGAAACGGAAATGCGTCACGTGCATCACACGACTATATATACAAACTCAAACTCATTTATTCAGTCTAGGCTGTTACAAGCTCTTGTGAAAGTCAAACGCTACGCCATCGATTCGTAAATCTACGGCGGGAGACCTTGTACTGAGAAGAACCGGCAAGAAACTCAGCAAGGGCTATTTTGTCTCCCTGTTTTGTTTCATACAGTGTCGTCAATAAGAAGATGACATCAAAAATTGAATACATGTGTTGATGTCAACTTCCATAACATTAATATTATTAATTAACAGAAGTTAAGTATAGCTAGGTACTATTTTTAAATTTAGAAGTGGCGATAAACATTTTTCAACCAAATTAGAAAAGTAAAACGACTTAGTCTATTATATTAAGCCCAAGGAGAAATCTTTAATATGTTTTTATTTATTTTTAAGCATTTTTTTTTTAACTGCTAGATGTTTAAATGCTGGTCCGCGTGGATTTCTTTCTAGTAAACATTTCTTTAGATTTAAAATCTTTAATATATTTATATCTTATATATAAAATTCTCGTGTCACAATCTTAGTTACCATACTCCTCCGAAACGGCCTGGCCGATTATTACGAAATTTTATATGCATATTCCGCGGGTCTGAGAATCGGCTACTATCTATTTTCTAATATCCTTATGTGATAATGGTTGTCCACCTGTAACGTAGTGTTCTGAAACCTACAATGAGCCGCCGCGTCAAAATTCAAACTATTGGGTATTGTGACGTAGTGTTCTCATATGGGTTAGGAGAAATTATATCCCAGGAAATTGAAAGAACACTACGTTACACACCCCTAAAATTTATTTTGGACATTTATTATTTTATAATTTGGTATTAAAAAATACATACAACCCTAAATTTTCTCTTCTTCTTCCTGCCCCTATTGTTATGGCGGTACGAAGTTTGCTGGGTCAGCTAGTGTATATGTGTGTGTGTGTGTGTGTGTGTGATGCGTGCGCAGCTCTTCCCGACAAGCATGAAAGTTGGAGAGTATCTCGGTCTCGGTCGGTATGCTCGTCTGTTGGTCGCAGATGACCTGTACAGCGTCACCGGGTTTTGGGACGGCGAGATCCTAAGGGGACCTCAAGCCGAGAATTGGCGAGTGCCTCTAGAGGTATTCCAGACGGATGGCATCGGCAGTTTTTTAGTAGCGGCTAGTTAATTTCGTGGACACAAAAAAATCAAAATTAAATATCTCAGTGAATTATGTATCAATTTACATGTGTCATCAATATTATATTTTACTAGCTTTTGCCCGCGACTTCGTCTGCGTGTAATTCGAATAAAAGCAAGGTCTTTATGTATCAATAACTGGTGCCCGCGACTTCGTGTGCGCAGTATTAGTATTTCGAGTAGCTTATATTAGCGTGTAATTTTTATTGTATTTATGGTTCACTATTTTGACAATAATGGCTTACTCATTAAAGATAGATATATATGGTGTCGCAGAATTTTTTGTAGGACTATTTAAGATAAATATTTTCACCATACATTATATACATGTAGCACTAACTGTTTTTGCAGCACACGCCTGAATAGCTCTCAGATTGCAGAATTTTTTCAGACTTAAATGACATTTATCGTTATATTTTGGACAATTCACACAATATCTTTATAAATTATAGCCTATGTGTTATTCTGATCTATAAGCTACATTACTGTAAAGTTTCATTAAAATCCGTTTAGTAGTTTTTGCGTGAAAGAGGAACAAACATCCATCCATACATCCATCCAAACAAACTTTCGCCTTTATAATATTAGTAAGGATTATTGCGTCATCTATAAAGTTATATTTTATAATTTTTATTTTTTTAAGCTTGATGTTTAAATCTAAAGAAAATATTACTAGAAAAAAAAACCACGCAGACCAGGCAGCAGACGGGACTCGAACCCGTACCCTTCGCTATCCGGGTGAATGCACTGACCAATTATGCAACCGCGGCCCTGACGGCCGCGTCGAAATTCCTCTAGCCATTGTTAAGCTGCAAGGCAGCGCCATCTCTTCGCATTGTAGGTAAACCACAATGTCAAATGAATACTTTTACAAGTATTAAACATTTGAAAGAAGAAATAGGAATTATAGTTATAATTTTTATTTTTGAAGTTATACTTCTTTAGGCGCGTTATGAAAAAATGATGAGAGTGAAATTTTAAGATGCGCGCGCATCACTGTAACACAAAATATTACTTTTACTTTTGTGTTTAACGCACATTAAGAAAATCTACCAACAAAATAGAAATAGAATCTCTATTTAGTGGGTGCTAACGACTGCACTGTGAAGGCCTATCAAAAGTATTTATTAATCTGGAACAACGGAACCAAAGCGCGATTCAGGAGACTACAGCGCCATCTCTTGACCATTGGTGTAGTAGAACCAAAAACCACATCTTTATTTTTTGTAATAAAGTAACAGTTATAGGTATTCATATTTATAATATTTATCCACATGTTTCTAGTTTGTATATTCGGAATACGTGTTTGAGTTTCATACAAGTGCAAATCACATATGTTCTAATAAATTATATTCAGTAGCGATTTTAATTGAATATTTTGATTATTTATTTATTTTTTTAAATTACAACTGAACTTTATTGACTGTGTCCTTTTCCAGACTTTTTATTAATTTATTGTAATTAATTATTTGCATGCAATTAAAAACTATTTTTAAACGATGCCAAAGAAGGATAACTTCTCACGCGCCTACATAAGTACACGCACCCATTTTTTTTTTAAGTATGTAACTGCTTGATGTTTAAATCTAAAGAAAATATAACTAGAAAAATATCCACGCGGACCAGGCAGAACACATTTCAAAGCGTTATCCTACTATTTCATCATGTGAGGTGGAGGTTTCTTCCCCAGAAAAGGGTTCCAATTCGAACAGGAAATTGGCTTTGCCCTAATTTTCTTATTGCAATAGATGTTTAAGAGCCTTTTCACATTATTTGAAAAAAATCGTAATTTTTGAGCGCCTTATTTACCCCCTTAGAAAAGATTTTGACCATGTCCAATAGAAGTTAACAGTAGAATTATTCTTCCCATTGAAAGTTAATGTAGAATGTTTGCAAATATTATTTTGCTTTTTTTGTACTGATCGTTCTACTGCAGCTAGTTTACAGAAAAAACGATAATATGCACAACTTCAAACGCCTGAATCTCTCAATAATGTTCAATAATTAAATTAGTTCATTAATAATCTTAATATATATAAATCTCGTGTCACAATGTTTGTCCTCAATGGACTCCTAAACCACTGAACCGATTATAATAAAATTCGCACACCATGTGCAGTTCGATCCAACTTGAGAGATAGGATAGTTTAAATCTCAAATTATAGTCGCAATTTTAATTTATTGCAAATTATTACTTTTGGGCGGTACGAAGTTCGCCGAGTCAGCTAGTTATTTTATAAGAATCTAAACATCACCCGTAATAGGCAATATATACTAGTCAAATCGAACAGTTCTACAATTCAATAAAAACATAAATAACATGGTACTGGTGTCGATTCTGGCATGATTCTCTAAACCTAAACTTAAATTTGACAGCAGTACCTATATCTTTGTCATTCTCTATACAGAATGAAAAGGAGAGACTGATGTTAAATTTAGTTTTAAGTTTAGAGAATCACGCTAGAATTGGCACCACTGTCTGTATTACCCTTCGTTTAAACCAAAGTTGAAATTTTGATTTAATTCATATTCATATACTTTGCCAACGACAGCGCATGTGTAAATCATGTAGCATCAAACTTATTGGATACACATAGTATGTGTAAAGTAAATAGTGATTTATACTTGTAAAGACACTCGTTGTCCATGCAGTATATACGAAAGAATAACATAAATATTCTACACTTGATTAAAACAAATGTTTTAATCTAAAGTTTTACAAGCTTTGTATAAAAATAAGTCTTCAAAAACATAACTTGTAAAAAAACATGTCTCGCAACTCAGTTCTACTTCTTCTTCCGTCAAAAGTTGTAAGAACCATGTTATGGCAAGTCGGTTATTTTATTCAGTCCCTACTTAAGGAACCTTCTGTCTTGAGTTATTGGAGTTTACTCCTTAAGAATCGAATTGCATATATAAGGGGCCCGGTATGAGAAAAATGTGAGGAGTAAAATCTATCGATGAATGACCTCGTTACGATTTTGGTGCGCATCCTATGTCAACGTGGACAACGAGGTATGGTACAACCATTGATGCGGTATTTTCAGGATTCGTGAACCACGTATCTACGAACGTCCATGTGTCTTATTTTAGTAAACATAAACCACTTGTCACTGTAATTAATAATGCAGACAATGTTGATTTAATTAATATTTAAAAAAATGATAATAGTCTGATAATAATAATTACATAATGTTACGGCTCGTCGCCTTCATGGATGAAGATTATTATTATGTACAAAGGAGGTCCAATGACCTACGCATGTTTTATTCTTTTTTAATTTGTCAATGTCTTTTTTTTTTCTGTTAGCCGTTGTCAAGGCTGCTTTAATTTATATATAATTTTCTTACTTACAAAATAGCATTACAAAAGTTATTATTCATCTAAAGAATAGTTTTATTTGGCTCCATTGTGTCGAGACAAGACATAAATTGGTGGCCCATGAGGGGAACTTAAAAAAGGAAATAAAATTATCAAAGAAAATTACGAGTCAAACTTGTGAAAATTTTGAAGATTTCGAGGACTGCGGGCAGTAAGGCAGCGAAAGCTTACACCACCGTCGTCGTCATCGGGTTGAGATAAGTGCCCCAATTTCCACTGAACTCCCATTTCCAAGTCACAACTTTTTCCGTTTTTTCCGAATGTTGTAGTGTAGTTTTCATTTGTCGCAAACAAAGTTAAAAAATAACATCTATTAAAGCTAAAAGTAGTTATCTAATTAAAAAATTAGAAGCTCAATTAATGGTGGCCCATAATACCTAGGTATCAATAATAAGTTGAAAATAAATTCGTCGGCGGCGCCGGTTTCCCGGGTCAGCGTGTGAACACCGTGGATGAGCGTGAGCCAAATTAAGTTTATTCCTTCTTAATACTACTCATTTCTTCGCTGATTTATATTCGATTCTAGTTTTTGTTTGTATATGATGGATCCAGAAAACGCTAATAAATCTACTTTTGATAAGAGTGAAGAGAAAAGGATGAAAGAATTAACCGCAAAACGAAGTTCGATAAAAGGGCAGATCACTAAATTTAAAAAATATTTGTCTACTATAAATCAGCGAGGAGAAATAGTTAGTCTCGAATTAACCGAGTTGACTTTGAAGCTTGGTAGATTCGAGGCATTGTTTGCAAAATTCGATGACTTGCAAGGTGAGATCGAGGTTTTGAATTCGGGGAATTTAGAATGGGAATTAGACGAAAGAGAAGATATTGAACATGATTTTATAGCCAACATAGCTTTGGCCAAAAATATTATCGAAAGTCAAAATAAGTTTCAAAAACGCGAATGCTTTATGGACGCAGAATGTCAATTATCGGCTGAAAATCGTAGCAACTATAACAATAGTATGGGTTTTAAGCTGCCGCAAATTCAGATTTCCAAATTCGACGGAACGTACTTCAGGTGGCTTGAATTTCATGATACGTTTGAAAGTCTAGTACACAGTAATAGCCACATATCTCCTGTCCACAAGTTTCATTATCTTGTCTCTTACCTGGAAGGAGAAGCTGCTAGGATAATATCGAATTTAGAAATATCGGCTGCGAACTACATCGAGGCTTGGCAGTTATTGTGTAATAGATACAATAATAAAAGACTATTAACTAATCATCATCTAAATTCCTTATTTAATATTCAGCCTCAGACGCGTGAGTCTGAAAAGTCACTTCGGTTCTTGGTTGATCACGTGACAAAAAACCTGCGTGCATTGTCCAGCTTAGGCCAGCCCACAGACAAGTGGGATATGCTTTTAATATTTATGTTATCATCTAAATTGGATAGCCATACGCTTGCTAAATGGGAGGAATACCGCAATGTTTTAGACGATTTCCCTATGCTAAACCAATTTAATAAGTTTTTAACTGACCGCGCAGACGTGCTCGAGTCTATACATAGAAGTAGATATGACGGTCTAGTACCCATTGGACCCTCAAGATTCGACCCAAATGCAAAAAGTGCCCATTGGACCTCTTTTTTGGTGTCCATTGGACCTTCTTAAAACATTTTACATTCAATGTGCCCATTGGACCTCATTTTTGGTGCCCATTGGACCTCCTTAAAAAAATTATATTCAATGTGCCCATTGGACCTCTTTTTAAGTGCCCATTGGACCTTCAAGATTATACCCTACTGCCAGTTGGACCTTATTAACAGTTTTGTTAAGCACAGTACAGTCATGTAGATAGATGTAGACAAAAATAAAATTAATAGTAGGTATTATAAAGCCACTAACTAAATACTGTATAAGTACTGACTCCAAACAGTAAGTAGTCCAAAATAAATTATAAAGAAATCAGGTTACATTTTTTCTTCGAAATAACGATATTTCATCGTCCCCGGAGAATAAAAAGATAACTATAAGTATAAAAATGTAAGTTTTCAGGAAAAATAAAATAACTGTTTTGTTGTCTATTGCTCTATAAATACTGGACGCAGACAGATGATAATTTTTAACACATTTGGATTTTTTAGTAAGGTACTCGTTCAATAAGATATAACAGAGATATTTAGAAAATAAAAAGTGAATCAAAAGTAATCAAAATTTAATTTGTTTAATGTTTATTTTTATTTTATTCGTATTGACAAGGAGCCAAAACCAAATATTGCACTACTGACATGTATTTTTATTCTATGGTTTATAAGGGTGCAAGTGACAATGATAATACTTCAATATCTTTTTATTTTCGTAAATATTGTAAAACCTTTTTTTCTTTAAAGGACATTATATATGTTTGTGCTTCAGGTTTAAAGGAATGATCATTAATTATATTAATTTTAAATTTAATTACATTAATGATCACTAATGTAAAAAGGTTTCACTCAATAGGGCGATTGTACACTGACCAATAAATACCCTTACAGCGCAACACCAAATCCACAAGACCTTTCAAATCGAACAAAGTTCGATTGATTCAAAGTTCCTTAAAACAGCGTGGATCTAGACAATCTAAGCAACATGACAGTGGATTTTGCAAAGACTTCATCTTTTGATCTAAGACTGAAATTCTGAGGGAGATTGAATGTTTTTATCGGCAGTTATACTCCTCTTAAGCACCTGATGAAAGGAAGGTTATAGATTCCAAGCCCAAGCAATCACTGCGCTTAAACAAAAGGATGGCGCCGATCTCATATGTGGAAGAGAGAGAGAAATATTGCTGTCTCGTTCCGATTTATGACATATGTTGCAGCTAGAAAATAATCTTACAACCGTAGGCCATTGCTTAGAAAAATTACTCACATATGTGTCTTAAATATTTCATTTGGTAATTTATAATGTTTTACAAAAGAAGACTGTTAAGGTTGGTAGTGGGTCTTTCGGCAGACTCCAAGTTTTTATGAGATGCAGCGCACTTAATTGTGAATCGTTTGACAAAAAACTAGAATTTTATTTTATCCCGGTTTTTATATTAAAATAACATAAATCTATCTAATAATTGATTTGCAAATGGCAAGTTTATTTGTTGCCAAGCATCAAATATATTATGTTCAATGTGTAACAAAAGCAGTGATAATAATTCTGATAATAATCCATGACTGGACTGATTGACATTTGCCATAGTGATTGAGTTAACGTTATAAGCCACCACGCACTAAAAATATGACGTTACTAAGGTAGGGTGGCCAGCATACTTACAGAATTGTTTAATTATTAAACACGATTTTAAATTAATCAGTAATGAATAAAAAAATCAAAGTATCTATTCGTGTTATACAAACTTTCAAATTATATATATTTCGTTCCTGCCGGAAACCGATTACCGCTTTCGAACTATATCCTTTAGAAAATATGTTTTTATAATAAGCAATTTCTCGTTTATTGTAAAAATATGATTAGAAAACATTTTTTTATAAAATGTAATATGAAAATATTACATTGGTATTTTATTTTATGAATATTTAGAATACATAATAATTGTGCTTCAATACTTAATCTGAGTGATATAAAAACTGTATGTATAATTTAGTTGGGATATCTGATAAAAAACATTTCTATTTAAAAGTAAAATAACAAAATCTATGATTTGATTATTATATTATATGGTTTGTTGCTGATGATTGATGTTTCGAATTTTATAAATATGTTCATTTTAAATACTTACATTTATAACCTTTGTGCTTTTATTTATTTTATCAATATTGAGAACATATAATAATTGTGCTTAATCTGTGTGATATAACAAACCATATTTATAATTTAGTTAAGCTATTTAGTAAAAAAATAATTTCTATTGGCTAAAAAGTAAAGTAAAAAATCTGTGATTTGATTATTATATTTTATGTAAATATTTATATTGGTTTGTTACTGATGATTAGTGTTTTGAATTTTATAAATATGTTGATTAAATACTTAGATTTTAACCTTTGTGTTTTTATGTCTTTTACAATTTCACTTTACTACACGACTGTACTTTACCGGTCCAAAAGAATTAGCCAAATAGTTAAGAGCTCCAATAGCTCCCATTGTGTCGTTAAGTACGTCTTTGAGGGTCCAATGGGCACCATGTTCTTGATAGGAGGTCGAACGGGCACTTTTTTGTAGGTAAGGTCCAATTAGGAGGGTCCAATGGGTACTAGACCGATATGACAGTCACTCAAATAAGGGATCATTGGTAGGATCGACCGGTGCATCCGCGCGTTACATTGCTACGCCGCCAGTGCGTTACAGTGCTACGCCGAGCAACAATGCTAATAATAAGCAAAACAATAATTTTCGTAACGGGTATTATAAATCTCTTACTGCAATAAATTCTAAACCGTCTCGTATTTGTGTGTGTATCATCTGCGGTGACAATCATAAGATTTACGATTGTGCTGTTTTTAAATCAAAGGATGTACAAGAACGATTAAATTTTGTTAAAAAATATAAACTTTGTGTCAATTGCTTACGTCAGGGTCACCCCGTAAGCGAGTGTCGGGTGGGTCCCTGTCGCGATTGTAAAGAACGTCATAACAGTTTATTGCATAGGTCCACAAGTACGTCGGCGCATAGTAAGCCAGTAGATGAAGTTTTTGATGAAACAATTGTTAATTTTTCAAATTTCAGACAAGGTCAAGTGCTCTTGTCAACAGCTATGATAAAAATTTCTAATCCAAATACAGGCGAATCAGCTAAAGTTCGTGCATTATTGGATTGCGGAAGCCAGTCTTCATTTATTACTAAATCGCTAAAAGAAAAGTTAGGTTTATCTTCAACTCGAATAAATAATATGACCGTTATTGGCATAGGAAATAATAACGCCAGTAAGGTTGTGGAGACATGCGTCGCGCGCGCAACTTCATTAATCAACAATCCATTTAGTAAAAATATTCATTTTCTTGTGTTAAAAGAATTAACTAGTGAGATACCTACGGTTCCAATAGATATTAATACGTTAAATATTCCTAAAAATTTGGCCTTAGCAGATCCCATATTTAACCAAACGTCCAAAATTGATATTTTAATCGGGGCTGACATATTCTGGGACGTGATAGGAGAAGAACAACTGTCATTAGGTTCCAGTTGTCCTAAATTGCATAATTCAAAATTTGGATGGTTGGTGTCAGGTCCATTGAGTCCAATGAGTCTTGAAAATTCAACACGAAGTAATCTAGCCCTTACAGAACAAAACAATTCAAATAGCGAAATTGAAAAAATGCTTTCCATTTTTTGGAATTTAGAGGAAGTCCCGTACAAGCAAAATATAACCGAAAGTGATGATTATTGTGAAAATCATTTCATACAAAATACTATTAGGTTAGATAGTGGTAGGTTTCGTGTGAAGTTGCCTTTACAGGAATCGCCCGACCGTTTGGGTGATACGTATGGTCTAGCAAAACGTAGATTTTTTAATTTAGAAAAACGATTTAGGCGAGATCCAAATATGAAATTGCGTTATTCCAAATTTATAGAAGAATATGCAGAGTTAGGCCATTTGTCTGAATGCCATTCAAAACCCGACATTTCTTATTTTTTATGCCATCATCCCGTGTTAAGGGAGGATAGAGAATCAACTAAGTTACGTGTCGTTTTTGATGGTTCCGCAGCATCCTCCTCGGGTTATTCTTTAAATGACATTTTGATGGTAGGACCTACTGTGCAAGACTCCCTGTTCTCTATATTAATTAGAGCTCGGCAACATAGGTACATCTTGACCGGAGACATCGAGAAGATGTACCGGCAGGTAGAGGTCGATGAAGAAGATCGATGCCTTCAGCTTATGTTGTGGAGAGAGCAGGAACATCTACCCTTAAAAATATTTAAATTAAATACACTCACCTACGGTACCGCCAGTGCGAGTTATCTAAGTACAAGGTGCATTAAAGAATTAGGTAATGAGTGTGATGATGAACTAATACGGGACATCATCCAGCATAATTTCTATGTTGATGATCTGATCTGTGGCGCTGACAGTGAGGATCAGCTGTGTTATATTTTGGACTCGGTATCCAAAGTACTTAGTTCCGGATGTTTCAATTTAAGGAAATTAAAAAGTAATTTACAAAATGTCTTTAAAAATTATGATATAAATTCCAACAATAACTTAATGTTCAGTGAGTCTACTAGCACTTTAGGGATGGGGTGGAAACCATCCACTGACAACTTTTTCTTTCCCATTAAACCTATTTCTCAAAACAATAATGTTACCAAGAGGTCAATTATGTCTCAGGCTTTCAAAATATTCGACCCACTCGGTTTGTTATCCCCATTTATCGTAATACCAAAAATATTAATACAAAAATTATGGCTACAAAAATTGGACTGGGATGAGCCCGTTCCTTTAAATATTGCAAATGAGTGGGGTTTGTTTACTAAACACGTACCTGAATTACAAAAATTGGAGATACCACGATTTGTATTAAGTGCTAATCATGTGTATTTTGAACTGCATAGTTTCAGTGACGCTTCACAGCATGCATACGGAGCTTGCATTTACTTAAAGTCAGTAAACGCTCAAAATGAAGTCACTGTTAAGTTGTTATGCAGTAAATCTAAGGTCGCACCGCTAAAGGCAACCACTATGCCACGATTAGAGTTGTGTGCTGCGCTCCTTGCGGCTAGATTATGCAAGGCAGTGTGCGTATCTCTCCGAGCTCAACCGGTGCGCCTGGTTCATTGGTGCGATTCAACAATAGTATTGGCCTGGATTCGTAACGATCCAAGCAAACTAAAGGCCTTTGCTGCCAATAGAGTTCTTGAAATCATTGAAACTACTGAAGTAGCGGCATGGCGTTACGTTCCCACCGCACTCAACCCGGCAGATTTGATTTCCCGGGGGGTAGACGCAACCAAGTTGATAAACATGGATCTATGGTGGTTAGGACCTGACTTCATTTCAAAAGATGAAGCAGAGTGGCCTACACTATGTCTAGGCAAAAACTTAGAAATAGAATTACCGGAAGTGAAATGTCATACAGTAACCGTAGCCGAGTCATTCATTAAATATGAAGATTTTTCTACTTTTACGAAGTTACAGCGTACTTTTGCATATGTTAAAAGATTTGTTCACAATTTAAGATATCCTAATAATAAATTATTTGGTCATATTTCAATTGAAGAACTAAATAAATCCTTTTACTTTTTATGTGCGGCTGCTCAACGTCAATCTTTTGCTATAGAATATGAAGTTCTCAATAAAAACAAGCAAATAAATACTAAATCAAAAATACTTCCATTGTCTCCGTTTTTTGATAAAAATAATTTAATTAGAGTAGGTGGTAGAATTAGCGCCTCATGTTATGCTTACGAAAAGAAACATCCTATACTATTGCACGCTTCGCATCGTCTTACAAGATTGTTCTTTGAAAGGGAACATGTTAAGCTCTTACACGCTGGACCGCAGTTGCTACTTGCTGCGGTGAGAGAAGTTATTTGGCCGGTAAATGGAAGGCATCTAGCGAGGAGTGTAGTGTTTAACTGTGTGCGATGTAAGCGTTTAAATGCCAAAACATTGTGCCCAAAAATGGGTAATCTCCCCACGGAGAGAATAACGCCTAGCTACCCCTTTCTGTCTGTAGGGCTGGACTTTGCAGGACCATTCATGATATTAAATAAAAAAGGTAGGAGCAGTCGTTTAATAAAATGTTATATGTGCCTTTTCGTTTGTCTGCGGTATAAATGTCTTCACTTAGAGGTTGTCACTGATCTTACCAAGGATGCATTCGTAATGACGATTCGCAGATTTATAGCCCGCAGAGGAAAGCCATCTGAAGTCTACTGTGACAATGGAAGGAATTTTGTTGCCGCAGCTAAAGAAATTGGTAGGTTTTTGTCGAATTCTGCAAAGGATTTATCTAACTTTGCAGTTCAAGAAGGAATAAATTTTATTTTCACTCCTACTTATGCTCCACATTTTGGAGGAATTTGGGAAGCTGGCGTCAAGTCGGCAAAGTACCATATCAAAAGAGTGATGGGCAATAGTCATTTAACACTAGAAGAATTAGTCACTTTGTTTGCACAAGTGGAGGCTATACTCAATAGTCGTCCCTTATGCCCTCTCTCTTCCTCTCCCAATGACCTCCTTTTCTTGTCCCCGGGGCACTTTCTCATTGGAAGACCCTTGACAGCGCTGCCTTCGCCAAACCTGAAGGAAGTCAAGGAAAGTAGTCTTCGACGCTATGCTAGGCTGGAAAAACTTCATCAGCACTTCTGGAACCGATGGCAAAAGGAGTACATCAGCGAACTCCAACATCGAACAAAATGGAGAACTAACAAGGGCAGTCTAACGATTGGTGATATGGTGCTCCTGCAAGAGGATAACGTGCCGCCTTTATGCTGGCGTCTTGGACGGGTTACCAGACTATTCCCTGGATACGACGGAATCGCGCGAGTAGCTGAGCTCAACACGATAAGGGGCTCCGTGCGGCGACCCTTGGTTCGGCTGTGCCCGCTACTGACTGAAGAGCAAGTTAATTGTTGAAAGAATACTTTCAACGCGGCGGGACGATGTTACGGCTCGTCGCCTTCATGGATGAAGATTATTATTATGTACAAAGGAGGTCCAATGACCTACGCATGTTTTATTCTTTTTTAATTTGTCAATGTCTTTTTTTTTCTGTTAGCCGTTGTCAAGGCTGCTTTAATTTATATATAATTTTCTTACTTACAAAATAGCATTACAAAAGTTATTATTCATCTAAAGAATAGTTTTATTTGGCTCCATTGTGTCGAGACAAGACACATAATTTATCAACATTCCTAATGATATATTTATGCACATCTGAAATTGACTATTGTAAAAAGTTTAATGTAAAATATTTCATCGATTAGTTATAATAAATGTATATGAAAGGAATAAATATATAATTATATATGTATATTATTTTCATTAATTTGTTAATTTACCCTTTCATACAGTATCAATCTTTTTTAAGTTAAATAAACTCTTTTTGCGTCTGGTTAGACTATCGAGCATAAGGAGTAAACTCCAGTCGTGCGTCGGAGCTGACACACACAATTTTTTTTACGAAATTAGCTCACCTAACAACATCTTATACTGACCATATCAATATTAAAAATCTCGTATGTTTTAAATAAATAAATGGACTTGGCAATCGCACTCAACAATCAAATTTAATATAATATGTGAGATACATTGTGTTTTCATGCGATTACCAAGTCAATTTATTTATTAAAAACATACAATTTTTTAATATTGATATGGTCAGTATAAGATGTTGTTAGGTGAGCTTATTTCGTAATAACTCAAGACGGAAGGTTCCCTAATTAGGGACTAAATAAGTTAACCGACTTGGCATAACATGGTTCTCACAACTTTTGACGGTAGAAGAAGAAGAACTGAGTTGCGAGACTTGGTTTTTTTACAAATTATGTTTTTGATGGCATCTCGTTTCTTTTTGTAGATAGTTCTACTTTTTTTCTTTCAGATACCTTTATATCTTGAATACCAACAAGTCTTATGATGGGCTGTCTTAAGACCTTTATTTATTTTTGTAGGTAATATTCCTCTTTTTTCTTTTCCGGTACTACTTCCTAAGATTCAGCTACAGCTTTTCTGAAAGCCCTCAGCACCTATCTATTATAATATAGTACAATATTTATGTAACACATACACTGATTCATTAACTGTAAATGTAACTTTGTAATCGTATATATTTATACTGGATTACAAAGTTATTAATGCAGTTAGTATATCTAGAAAACTAGGCCGAAATTGCAATTTATTTTAGTTTTTCCTTGATTTATACACTAAATACTAACTGTATTCTAAATTTGAAGCTTCTATGACTGCTAGAAGTGCCTTAGAGTTTTGATGATCGGTCAGTCAGTCAGTGAGTGACAAAATTAAGAAACTTTGACTAGTTAAAATTCTTAAATTACTAGCTCAAATTCAATGAAATTTGAAATATACCGAGTTTATGCAATGCCTTCTTGGTTACTGAAAACTAAGGCTTCTAGTTTTAAGTCTATAGGGGGTTGAAAATGGCCTGAACTGTTTCGAGAAAAGAATGGTACGGCTGTGCCGCTGTTTTTGTTCGACTTGGCGGGGGCACTATCGTGCCGCCAGATACTTATATGACTTATTTCTTGCTGTAAACGAGGGGTTAGCCGCGCGTTTATTTTTAACCTAACATACTATTTTCAAATTCTTTGTTATACCGCTTTTTCTCAATTACCAGGATGGCCACACGGAGGAGTCGCCAGAGAGCCTGCCTAGCTACATGCCCTCGTACCCGGGCCAGGACTCAGGCGCGCCCAGCCCCGACGGCAGCACCTTCCAGCCGGCAGCACAGAGGTTCAGGATCAACGAACAGAGTAAGTAAGCACAGCTAATAAGCTTTATTTTAACCCATAGTGGTGTCGATTCTGGCATAGTTCTCTAAACCTAAACTTCTTTGACAAAAGTGTGTGTGACAATTCTCTATATACGAGTATATGTGTCGCCGCACACGGGCCACCGACCACAACCACAAAACGCCGCCACCGGCATATTTCTTGTAGTTTTCATACATTTTATATGGACTCGCCACACACGTTACGCCGGTGGCCGTCACACGCTATAAATCGTCGTTGCTCGCTTCTTGTGGCCCGCACCAGCCACTTAATGCGCCGATACAAAACGCCGCTCGCGCGATTCTCCACCCCTCTCTCACTTACCTTAGTCGGCCGCTGTCGCGCGCTTCTAGCTTCTCGTGGCGGCGTTTGTGGCTGTGGCGTATGGCCCGTGTGCGGTGGCACTTAGGATGAAAAGGAGAGACTGATGTTAAATTTAGTTTTAAGTTAAGAGAATCATGCCAGAATCGACACCGATAGCATCACTACTGAAGCAGCATGTGAAATGGGTGTTTAAGATTATCAAACAGAATAGTGATATGCACATATATTGTGATTCTCAGTAATATTCCCTAGTTCCTGGGAACAATGGAAACATAATCGAAAACATTAGAAAGTTTTGGGAATATTTCCAATTTCCTGGGAACGGGAACATATTTTGATCACTAGTTTGTCTCTACAGACAGGGCAGTACCAACGCTTGGCGAACAAGGGCGCATTTAGCATTATTAAAGGGCGGTAAAGAATCACATTTTTGAAGTTATACTTCTTTAGGCGCGTTATGAAAAAATGATGAGAGTGAAATTTTAAGATGCGCGCGCATCACTGTAACACAAAATTTTAACAGCATCGTCGCTTTAGCGACCAACTTCATGCGTTACTTTTGTGTTTACCGCACATTAAGAAAATCTACCAACAAAATAGAAATAGAATCTCTATTTAGTGGGTGCTAACGACTGCATTGTGAAGGCCTATCAAAAGTATTTATTAATCTGGAACAACGGAACCAAAGCACGATTCAGGAGACTACAGCGCTATCTCTTGACCATTGGTGTAGTAGAACCAAAAACCACATCTTTATTTTTTGTAATAAAGTAACAGTTATAGGTATTCATATTTAGAATATTTATCCACATGTTTCTAGTTTGTATATTCGGAATACGTGTTTGAGTTTCATACAAGTGCAAATCACATATGTTCTAATAAATTATATTCAGTAGCGATTTTAATTGAATATTTTGATTATTTATTTATTTTTTCAAATTAAAACTGAACTTTATTGACTGTGTCCTTTTCCAGACTTTTTATTAATTTAATGTAATTAATTATTTGCATGCAATTAAAAACTAATTTTAAACGATGCCAAAGAAGGATAACTTCTCACGCGCCTACATAAGTACACGCACCCATTTTTTTTTATTCTAAGGCCTAACGGAGAGCTTTGCCCGTTGGAAATCGGGTGCCATAACCACATCCGCTCTCCCAACACGCATTGGGGGGGCTGAGGTCCTCAGAATGCGTACCGGGTGACCGGTGCAGGAGTATTGTCTGCTTTTTAGTGGACCTATTCAGGGCATTAGGTAGGGCCTTGCTCATTTCATCTGGCCCCTAGAGCTGGCTGAAATGAGCAGGGAGGAGTCCCACAACCCTTCTTCTCGCTGCCCCGGTGGTTGAAGGATGCGTTAGGCATTTTCCAGACTGAGAAAAGGCCAAACGAGGCGGGTGAAAAAAGGGTTTCTTAAGATTACGTTGAAAGAACAGATTCAGACCATAACCCATATGACCCACCAAACTTGGTGCAATTTGGTGGGAAATCACCTCCTATGACTACACTACAGTAAAGTCGGGACTTCCAATCCAAATGACCAATTATGCTACTGCGACTTTAATCAGTGCGTCCTACCTGTGATGACATACGGAGCCGAGACGTGGACACTGACGGTACGGCTGGTCCACAGGTTCAAAGTCGCTCAGCGCTCTATGCAAAGGGCTATGCTCGGCGTTTCTCTGAAGGATCGCATCAGAAATGAGGTAATCCGACAGAGAACCAGAGTCATCGACATAGCCCACCGGATTAGCAAGTTGAAGTGGCAGTGGGCTGGCCATATTTGCCGAAGAACCGATAACCGTTGGGGTAGACGAGTTCTGGAGTGGAGACCGCGTCTAGGCAAACGTAGTGTAGGACGTCCTCAGGCACGATGGAGTGACGATTTGCGCAAGGTCGATCTGAGTGGCGTGCAATTGGAGAGGCCTTTGTCCAGCAGTGGACTAGGATAGGCTGTTGATGATGATGATGATGATGATAACCTTAATGGCCGTGTCGAATTTTTGTGTCAGCCGGATAAGGGAGGGTGCGGCGTCAAGTTCCTTCTGCCGCATGTACCGCGTGGAATATTTTCTAGTAAAATTTTACATCTAGCAGATACGTGTTTGAAAAATAAAAAAGTAATCAACTAGGTACAACTTCTTGGACGTTCAAGGGTGAAATATATATTTTGGTAAAGAAATGGAATTATTAAGCCTTTCATCTTTCAAGGAATCAAACTCCTGACATCTGTGAATCAGATCGTTCAACAACGCGCGGAGCTTGAATCTAACCGCGTGACGCTCTCCGGAATACTAGACGAATTAAGAAGAAAGCTGAAGAGGAGGATAGAAGAATGCCACTTCGAGAAGAAGGAGCAAGTCAGGGTATGATCTTCTCTTTTCATCTCATCGTAACTCAATTTTACCTATCCCTTATCTATTAGACAAGTCCGTCCGTCGTCTGCCTGTGGTGCTGTTTCAGCGGCCAAACCGTAAGAGATAGATAAAGAGAATGTTTAAGTTATAAGATAAGAATAGTCTGATAAGACTACAAACCGGATTTGAGTAACGTAGCACTTCCGGTTTTCGAGAAATCACGAATTTCAAACGAAACCACACAAAATCTCCGAAGTTCTCAATTAATTAAATACTTTCTTTTTTAAAATCAGGTTTTGGTGAACATTTGGTTCACTGGTTTGCTAGTTTAAGTGTATTCTTGTTCATCGAAGCCTAACTTTAGAATTTTTAGTAGAATAGAAGCATTTAATATTTACGGCGAGTGGGCCATGTCGCAAAGCAGTCTCGATTAACGCAACGGCTTAATATGCCTACCATAATATTATGAAAGAACTTCAGATAAAAGTTTTGGTCACCATCCTACTATAGTTCAACCTTCTCTTGTACTGAATCTCTTTACTTTATTATTTTTTTCTTATTGTTACGTACGTAAGAAACCCACATTTTGAAAAACTTACGTGAGATTAGGGGATGGGGGAGAAAAAAATATCACGATATCTCACCAGGGGGGGGGGACTCACCACGTTTAATTTATGGACGCCCCCTTAGCCTAATCCTAAATGAGCACTGCAGGCTTGTGTTATGGGATACTAGGGTAACGGATAGAATATATAGAAATACATATTAAACATCCATTACTGGAGTCCAAATGCTCGTGTTCATCACACAAACATGTGCCGGGATGCCCACCGGGATTCGAACGCAAGACCTCTCCAGTAGGCGACACTTTGAAAAGAGTACAAACCACTCGGCCACGGATGTCGTCAAATAATGTGTTTATTAGATTTATTATTATCACGGCCACAAAGGTCGTCAAATAATGTATTTATTATTATGACATTTAGGCTCTGAAACAAGCGAACCAGCGGCTGGAGCGAGAGAAGTTCGGCATTATGACTGAGATAGAACACCTGAAGCGACACCTGGAGAAAGAAGAGTCACACCACGTGAAGCATGTGAGAACTGCTGTGGCACAGGTCAGTGATTATTCAGTAGAGCTACCTGGCGGAGGCGAAGGCTACAGCGCTTTTAGAGTAGGAGGGCAAATTTATTTTATCTTTTATATAGCCAGGTAGGCAAATGACTCTACCCCACCTGATGTTAAGTGGTGATAAAGTCCAAACGCAAAGATAGCTAGTACAGCAGTTATAAAGTGCCTCAGAACTTTTACTTTTTAGGAAACACTTAGTGTCGCCGCACACGGGCCACACGCCACAGTCAGAAACGCCGCCACGAGAAGCTAGAAGCGGCTACTAAAGTGGCTGACGCGCGGTAGCGGCCGACTAAGGTAAGGCCGAGAGAGGGGTGGGGAATCGCGCGAGTGACGTGTGGCGGCGTTTAGTATCGGCGCATTAAGTGGCCGGTGCGGGCCACAAGAAGCGAGCGACGACGATTTGTAGCATGTGGCGGCCACCGGCGTACCGTGTGTGGCGAGTCCATATAAAATGTATGAAAACTACAAGAAATATACCGGTGGCGGCGTTTTGTGGTTGTGGTCGGTGGCCCGTGTGCGGCGACACTTAGTTCTATTTTGACTGTGGGTGAAGTAAGTATGAGTAAAATTAAAATGGATGTGTCCCTCTTACAATAACTGTGTTTTTTTATAAAATAGGACGATAAAGGGACCCGCAAAATTAGCTTCGCACGGGCGACATATAAACAACCGAATAAAATAAGTCATCGTTGCAATGGTGCTTTTTTGACTTCTTTTTTTTTATTTATGACTATGGATACATGTCTTTCAGTCGTATACATAAATACAAATCTTAATCGTCTTTTTTTACATTAGAATGTCGGTTTGACGCATTCTATTATTTCTTGGAATGTTTGGCAAGAAATGTATCGAGTTGGTTTTTTCGATAAGCTTATGTGAGGTAGTCAACACTACATTAGAGTTCTCACGTCCACTTGACCGGAATAGCGTATATTTTAAAGATTCCACTAATTCTTCAGGAGCGCAGATGGTTGTTACACAAAATCACACCAATTTTATATCACAGTATCCACTATGAACGAATTTAAGAATAATTAAAATAAGACGCCAACCGCACTCGATGAAATCCCGCCAAAAACTCCTTTGACTTCCTTTTTTTTCTAAATGGCTTCGCACGGCTTGTGCATTTAGCCAATGTCAAGTGTTAAAATGTTTACAAATTCTATAGCACTCGTGGTCAAAGTATTATATCAAGTCAAAGTAATTGGCAGTCAAGTCAATCCCCCTTTCCCTATGTTTCAGTAAATGTGTGGGGATTTACTGGAACCTCCCCGTGGACTTCTTGAGGGAACGTCGAAAGACACTTTCCGCTATTTTGTTTCACTTGCCAACACTTGTGCATGTTCCCGAACACTTAGTGGTCAATAAATAACCCACCATTATTAGCAGGGCCGGATTTAGGATTGTGGAGGCCCCGAGCCACTTAGGATTTGTATGCTTGCTAACCCATCGAAATTTTGTTATCTTTTATCCTGTTGTGGAGGCCCCGGGCCACATAGGATTTGCATGCTTGTTGACCCATCGAAATGTTGTAATTTCTTAAGCTGTTGTGGAGGCCCCTAGGCCACAGCCCCACCTGCCCTGCCTTAAATTCGACCCTGGCTGTAGGTAAAAGTAAAAGAGCAAAAAAAATATCAAAGGAAAAGATGTTTACTAGTGTTTACTAGTTGGAATTTGAAAGATTTTTTTTCCGAAGTCTCTATTGTGGGGGCCCCCCGTTTGTGGAGGCCCCGGGGCTTTCACCCCGGTTGCCCTCCCCTAAATCCGGCAGTGATTATTAGACACTACCGTCCGCAACACAATTTTTAACAAGAAAAACAAAACTGCTAAATTGACGCTTGAACGCAAAAAGTCCAATTCTTTTGACTTTCTTAAAACATGTGTGAATATCGTAAAATTCTTAAAATCGCAGGTCATACAAGGAGTAGTGAAAAATACGGCCAATGATTACTTTACCCCGTGCTCTGTGGCGGAACTGCCCAACGTGGTCTGCCGGAATGTAGCTAGGAACGCGCCTTCTCGAATTGTAAGTAGAATATTATCATAAGTATATTATTTAATCGCACTAATATTTTAGAGGCGAAAGTTCGTGAGTGTGTATCGTTGTTACTTCTTCACATCTAAACGGCTGGAGCGATTTTAATAAAATTTGGTATGGAGTTAGCTGACACCCAATACAAAGGCTACGTTTTACTGCGGGAAAATATACCTGCTAAATCGCGGGTAACACCGCTTGGCACAGCTAATAAAATATGATTTGATTAATAAATCAGTATAAATGATTTTATAGGAAAATTCACCTATCACTTGCGATACCAGCCACGCATGCATGCATTATAGTAGGGAAGCCCAAGCGGGGATTTTTGGATTTACTCGAGCGCGGCACAATAACACATGGGGAGCAACCTTGCACGTAGTTAAGTACTCCCAAGATACCTGAGCCATCTATGTAGGGCCGAACGTCTAGGGCGGCAAAAACAAAATTTCAACAAACGGCCATGACTTTTGGTCGGGTCCAAATCGTCAGTCTTTTGAATAGGAGCTACTGGAGGGTTCACGTAACATCCCTTCTCAATGTCTGACGCGCTCGGTTATTTATTCCTATATTCTACCCCTTCATAAGGCCATCCCCATATCATGCAAACCGCGGCAGATCAATATTTTTTCCGTTCTTAGAAATGTACATGAACCCTCTAGTAGCTTATATTCAAAAGACTGACGATTTAGGCGCTAGACGTTCCTAGGGCAGCAAAAACTAAAATTTCAACGAACGGTCATGACTTTTGGTCCCTACATAGAGGGCTCAGGTATGGTGGGAGTACTTAACTAGGTGCAAGGTTGCTCCCCATATGTTATTCTGCCGCGCTCGAGTAAATCCACAAATCCCCGCTTGGGCTCCCCTACTATTAGTGATGTACCGTTCCCGGGATTCTTTCCAAAGCTCTCAGTTTCCCGGGAATATTTCCAATACTATGATAAACTATTGAGAATACTAATCGTGGTCATTAACCAGGCTGGGGAGCAAGCTCTACGCTCTGGGTATTTGCTGAAAATGAAAATAAATTAATAAAAATAAATTGCAATCAGGGTGACAGTTTTGCAACACACAGTTTGTCAATCTGAGAAGGTTCTCAATTCGCCATATTTTTTTTTATAAGCGTAAGTTCTACTTTTAGAAGTGAAACTTCTTTTCGAACGAGGTGTAAACGGAAAAATCCTATGGAAAAGAAGAAATGGAAGTGCGTCACTAGCGTCACATGACTATATAACTACATAGTTTAAAGCAAAGTCGCTTCCCGCTGTCTGTCCCTATGTCCCTATGTATGCTTAGATCTTTAAAATTACGCGACGGATTTTGATGCGGTTTTTTTAATAGATAGAGTGATTCATGAGGAAGTTTCATATGTATCATTCTTCTTCTTAGCCGGTACGCTCTTGACAGAGCGGTCGTGATCGCTATGCACTTGTAGTATTATTGGAGGGGGCAGATGTGATGCGCTTCACTATGTTTCGCCATTGCTGCCTGCTAGAGGTCATCCTGCTGCACTCGTTTAGTGAACCTCCAACGGCTGACTTGATCTGGTCAGTCCATCGCGTGGGTGACCTTCCGCGCGGTCTAATACCTTCCACCTTTCCTTGGACGACAAGGCGTTCTATGGATAGGTTGTTACGCCGAGAAACGTGTCCGAAGAATGTTAGGATGCGAGATTGTACTGTCGAAAATAGACGCTGCCTGATACCGAGTTCTTGAAGTATCGAGACGTTCGTGCGAAACTCGGTCCACGAAACCCCAAGCATTCTTCTCCAGCACCACATTTCCAAAGCGTCCACTTTCTGCCTTCCCACATCTCGCAAAGTCCACGTCTCAGCCGCGTAAAGAAATATGGGGAATATGTATCATACATACATAATATAGAGAAACACTGATAATTTTAGAGGTTTTTAATGTAAGGTCGTAAATAAACACATTTTTTTGCCCTTACATTGCAAACGCTGGCTGAACCCTACGAGATAGATCAAAATAATGTACTACAGTATTGTACGCCTTAAAAAGATCTACAAAAAAGTCCGCAATGGTATATGTCTATCTCTTAGGGATAACTCACAATAACCATTTTTTATCCAATACTTTTTACGAAAAATAATAGATTATTTACGAAGCGATTTTCAGCAATATAACATTCATCCTTATCCAATTAAGTACCTTAAATACATTGTGCATTTAATATAGACCAATTTGGCCCTTTAATGCATGTAATTTAAATGAATATTTTCGAAGATATTACAGATTTAAAATGCAGGGACATAGCGGTTCCGACGCTACCGGGCGGGGGCCTGGCGGCGTGTGCCTATTGTAATTAGGTATTAGAAGAATGTCATTGTGTATAATACAAGCCTGAGAAGAAAAACTATAGTCTAAACTACAGCTCTACACCGAAGCGAAGCGAGGGCGGGCCACTAGTATATATATATATATATATATATGTGTGTGTGTGTGTGTTGTGTGTGTGTGTGTGATGCGTGCGCAGCTCTTTCCGACGAGCATGAAAGTTGTAGGGTAACTCGGCAAAAGCTGAAACGCAACGAGAGTCACGAGCGTCACACGCGACAATATTTATATATATATGAGTGCTGCGTGCGCTGCTCCATTCCCCTATGCCTTATGCACCGCCTGAGGTTAGGTTACTAAAAAAAAGGAAGTTTCACTTCAGACGTGTGGTCCGTGTATACATTTTTTTTGTGTTATTCCCACAGGCAGACAACAAACTGGCGGCCGCGCGCCTTATGCGCGACATAGCTGAGTTGAGACAACGAGTAGCACAAGTAGAAGCTCGGCTTGCGAATGAACTAAAGGTATAATTAATTAAGTTAAAATAGGGGAGTTGGCGAACAAAACGGTATAAGTAATATTGACGACCTCCGTGGCCGAGTGGTTTGTACGCCGGGTTTCATGGCGTCGCCGACTCGAGAGGTCCCGGGTTCGAATCTCGGTGGGGGCAGATGTTTGTGTGATGAACACGAGCATTTGTACTCTAGTCATGGATGTTTAATATGTATTTCTATATAAATATACTAATATATGTAAAGTATATGTATTCTATCCGTTACCCTAGTATCCCATAACACAAGCCTTACAGTGCTTACTTTGGGGCTAGGCTAATTGGTGTATTTAAAAAAAAAAATACGCATTTGGTCAAACTACTTTTTTTACAGTCCGGAGGTTTCGGGCCCGTTGAAATTGAATCTCAAATAATTTTGAATCAAAACCGCTCAAAACAGTGTTACAATAGGGGTGATGACGGGGTACAGTAAACGAAATTCTATTTAGTCCGTCAATTAGATGATCAAAAAATAATGGACACGTATTTTTTCTTTGGGCAATCAACCAAAAAATGACAAAGTTATAGCGCGTCAAAGTTTTGGGAGTAGGGGCCCGTGACGTCACTTTTAAGTGAATTTTCACTTAAAAGTGTACCAAAACGTGACGTCATGTGACTTTTCAAATCAATATATCTCTGCAATGTTTATATTATGTGAAAAAAAGAAAAAATACGTGTCCAATACTTTTTTATAATCTACCTGATAAACGAAGAAAAAAATATCCCTATTACCTACTAAATTTATAAATTTAAAAGCTCACTGGAGGTATGTCATTCAGTTTTATACAGCTCCTGTAAAATTTAATTTAATGTTATTATACCGTTTTGTTCGCCAGCTCCTCAATTTAGTGTCAAATATCTCCCCTTGGAAATATAATGAAAAAGAAGGTTTCCGCTTCCTCTCCCTGTACTTCCAAGTTTGACTGAAAATTCCAAACAAAAAGACTTTTTTAAATATTTTTTTGCCTTGTCACGTTCCACTGGACCTAGAATTACTTTTAAGTCAGACTGACTAGACTAATAGCCACAAATAGCCATGATCAACCCCGACCATCGGTGGAGCTCTAAAGAGTACAGACCACCACATATCAAATTACCACTAGCTGTAATATTTTCTCAATAGACTGATGTCGCTTCTGGTATGATTCTCTAAACCTAAAGGACACCCGGCATTTTGTGCCAAAGTTGTATACTTTTTTAATTTTTTTATCTGTGTTTCATAATTGGGTAACGTAGTCTGGCAATATTTGTCATCAGCAGCTAGCTGTCAATGTCAAATACGTAGGTTTGTCATCAAAAGGGTTTCTATATCAAAAAATATTAATCATTAAATAACTTCTTTCCACGATTCACTAAAAATAAGGCAAAAGTAGTTTTATGTAGCAAATAATTTTGGCTTTATTTTGAGACCAAATTCAACTGTATACAAGTTTAGCATTTTTTCTATGAAAAGTGCCGGGTCTCCTTTGATGATGATGATGGTGAAACCTTTATTGACCACCTTAACAAAAGAAAAACTTTTATTGAGCGTTCGGTTATTTCATTGTTCGATTTTTAATGTTTTATTGTCACAACAACAAACAACGATGTCGAACAATGTCTTTCGAAGGTAGCTCGACAAAATTAGATAAAAATTTGATTCCGACGACGTAACCTGTAAAGGCTACGAAACGTCAATAAATGAATAAAGTTTCGTGCATTAACCCGTAAAAGACTAGCTTTATTTAATGAGCGATGTGCGTGAAAACCTAAGAAACAAATAAAAGAAAAACTTATAAATACAACAATAAAAAAAATACAAGAAAACTTAACCTAACGAACAAAAAAAAGAACATAATAAATCTAAGATGGCCAATCAGGACCCTGCCTCAGCTTATGCTGACATTAGGGTGGCCACCTGTTTTTTGTCGAAATAAAGTACATTAGATATTAAAGGTAGAAAAAAAAGTACATTGTGTCCAAAATAAAGTACTTTTTATTCCATTTTATAAGTAAGCTTAAAAATATATTTTACGTTGCTACTAGCAACTTTTAATTAATAATTTGCGGCTACTTAAAATCTGTAGTTCATTTCCGCAATGGGAAAGGTCATGATACAAAGGCATACAGCCACGAAAACGTTGTAGGAATTAACTAAGGGCTATATATTCATACTTTCTGTCCGTTTTACGCGAAAATTCTTCCTATAAACCTCCTTTTGTATAGTTTATGTAAAATTAATCCCCGAGCAATCAAATCACATTATATAAAGTATTTTCGCGTACTTTATTGTTGGCATAAAGTATAGAGTACAATTACCCGAAATAACGTACAATACTTTATAACAAAGTACGAGTGGCAACCCTAGCTGACATAGTGAGAAAGTACTTTCTCAGTGTAGAAACATTGACAACAGTGTATCCTTGTCATTCTCCCTAGAGTATAAAAATGATAGACCGATTTTAGTTTTAAGTTTAGAGTGATGTCGATTCTGGCATTATTCTCTAAAGCTCAACTTAAATTTGACAACAGTGCATCCCTGTCATTCTCTATACAGAATGAAAAGGAGAGACTGATGTTAAATTTAGTTTTAAGTTTAGAGAATCCAGAATCGACACCATTATCATGCCTGTGAATCTTTGATGAAGCGTCATTAAAAAGCTCAAAGTCAGCCTGGAGTTTGACAGTTTTGGGTAACTTCTGTTGGTACAAAGAGTAGTATAATATACTGTGTTGGTATCTGTACCTCAGTAACTTTAAGTAAGTACTTTAAAGTTTATGAACTATGCATTGGAATAAAATGTGTTTTGCAGCACATCTGTAACGAAATCGGTGGTTGCATCTTGATAGATTTGCAAAGACTCGAATTAGATAAGGTATGTTTATCGATGGATGGGCGAAGATTTAAATCGTTAGGTAATTTTTTGTTGTTTCATTTTATTGGCTAATAAGTTATCTGACTGAAGGCTCTTCGTCTAACTTTGACTGCGAGTACCTACCTACTCACATTTAACCAACAACAGTAAAAATGGCGGGTAACAATTAGTTCTCTAGTTTCCCGCGCAAAATGACAACAACGATGCGTTTGCAAAGCAAGTTTCATATTGTATCTAAATGCAATAGAATTAAAACTAGCAAACCATTGAACCAAATGTTCACCAAAACCTGATTTCTCGAAAACCGGAAGTGCTATGTTACTCAAATCCGGTTTGTAGTCTTATCAGACTTTTCTTAACTTATAACTTAAATATTCTCTTTAACTATCTCTTACGGTTTGGCCGCTGAAACAGCACCACAGACAGACGGACTTGTCAATAGATAAGAGATATATTTTGTTTGACACTTTCATGAAGTCGCATCATGGACTAATAATATATTTCTATAATCCATGGTCATACTAATGTATGTAACATAGTCTAATTATCTAATTTTCTTTATCACTCTTATAAGAATCCCTTTATTGCGGTATCGCAACTACTGGACGACTTTATAGTCCAATGAAATATCAATGCATATAGGTAATGAGCCGCTAAACTATGATCATTTTTATTTATATTCACCGCCATGTTGCAACTTGTAATTAGTCAATCAATTTATGCCACTGCTCCATTAAGCGTTGTCAATAAATATTTTTAGATTTATTTTGTTTTATTATTAGATTGATTCTGGGGGGGGGGGGGGGGGGAGTCAGTGTTGGCCTCGGTGGGGTCTGTTCTTACCAGGGAATATTCCTCTATAAAAAGCCGAGAAATGCCATTCGCTTATGTCTAGGTGGAGCTAGACTACAGACGCGCACTAGCCAGTCCTATTCACACTACGTCCTCGCCATTGTTAGAACGCCGCCGCATTCTAGCAATGGACTCCATCACCAGTGAGTCGTCCTCCCCGGGCAATGTCTTGGTCCAAACAGAGCTCCCTTGTATACCTCTGGAGCAAGATAGCCAATGTGAAGGGCAAAAGCGAGCCTTCGGCGCTATAACCGAATATCTGGCAAGGGGATAACAATCTCCGATCTTATATCCACGACTTGTCACCAGAAGATCTAAACGAAGAGAGTCTTGGCTTAACTGCCCGGGCTCAAAGGAAGAAAACCTTTATTGAATAAAATAAAAATTACCCTAATCCTAAGGTGTGGACCGTGCCGATAGGATGGATGGCTGATAGGCAATCAGTCTCAAGCGCCAACCTCGATGTTTACGGGCAACCATTGTTGTATAAGTGCCTTCTTACAGGAATAGGCGTCACCCTGTGAGCGACTTATATTTCGTCCTATCTCGTGGGAATCCAATGAATGAAATTATAAAACCAAATCTAACCAAAACTTCACAACCTCAACAAAACAAACCGCATAAAGTGCTTGCCCAACAAGTGTTCCACAAAAGCTTCTTTGACTCAAGACCAAGATCATACTCGTGTGGCGAACTTGCTCAAGATATCCAAACGGAAATAGATGTAACCGCTGTTCAAAACACCAGAAACAGACCAACTGCCTCCTTTGTGGCAACGAGTTCCTGGATCCAAAAAACGGAAGTATTGCTTCTCTCCACCTCCCACCGAAACTCAAACCCAAAATCGTTTCAGCAACCTGCCGGTAGATACACCTGAAGATAGACCATCTTTACCAAAAAATCCAAGTAGACCGCCTCCAATAATACTCTATGGCATAGAGGACGTTAATGAGCTATCGAAACTAATAACTTCAGTAGTAGATAAGGATACCTTTACATACAAGATTATAAACGGAAACCTGATGCGAGTTATGATTGACTCGGTTGAAAATTATAAAAAAGTTATCGAGCTTATAAGACAAAGAGGACCAATAGGACACTTTCACTAGAAAAGACAACAAATGCTATCGCATAGTCATTAAAAACCTTCATCATACTACTCCTCATGAAGCCATCGTAGAAGTGATAGAGAAGACGGGAAACAAATTTGTTGGAGAAGTCATAAACTGTCGGTATGGGCCAGAGAAAAAACCTATTTCCACTTTCTTCGTCAACGTCGCACCCTGTGAGCAAAACAAAGAGTTGAAAGCAATACAGCACATTTATCACCAACAGGTTAAAATAGAGGAGCCACGAAGGTCTAAAACCATAGTCCAGTGTCAAAGATGCCAACAGTATGGACACTCAAAAAATAACTGCTTGAGGCCTTATAGATGTGTCAAGTGCGGCGAAGGGCATAAAACCAGCGATTGTCCTAAAAAAGACAGAAATACTCCAGCTAAGTGCACTGTGTTCTCTCGACCACCCAGCAAACTATAAAGGATGTCAGGTCTATAAAGAAATCCTCTCTAGAAAGACTGCCAACTAAATCAACACAAACCCAATTATAGAACCTATCAGAAAGACAACATTAAATAACGTTAAAAGATTCGAGGAAAACAAGACCACAACAAACACCCACAAATATACGAATGACAGGAGGACTTACGCGGAAGTAACACATGTCAAATCAGTCAAACACCCAACTAATGATAGTTAGAGTAAGCAGCAGTACCCTACAATGGAGCAAATCATGATCAAGCAAGGAGAAAAACTTGATCTACTCATTCAACAAATAGGAACATTAATGAACCTATTGACAACTCTCATCTCCATGCTTCAACCAAATTCCTAAATATCCGCATTGCAACCTGGAACATCAATGGGCTGTCTCCGAACATTTGCGAACTGGAAAACATGTTGTCCATTAATCAACTAGACGTGGCCCTTATATCGGAATCTCATGCAGTTAGTAAAAGTAACTTCCAGATGAAAGGCTACAAAATATATTTCACGACGGACCCCGATGGCCGAGCTCATGCTGGAACAGCGCTAGTCATTCGTTCGAACATTAAACACGTGCCATTGGAAGGATACTCAACATACCACATTCAGGTTACCTCTGTACGCGTAGAGGATCGAACGGGATCATTTATTCTATCCGCTGTATACAGTCCCCCGAAGCATAAGATTACACAAGAAATGTACCAGGCATATTTCGAAACTCTTGGCAACACATTTATTGCAGGCGGTGATTGGAACGCCAAGCATACATTCTGGGGTTCTCGCATCACTCTACCGAGTGGTCGTGAACTGAGAAAAAGTCAATGTGCTCTTCACCTAATGGCAATATCCACTGGAGAACCCAGCTACTGGCCAGCAGACAAATGTAGACTTCCAGATCTCCTCGACTTATAATATAAGTCAGTTATATACCTGCGTGGAATCTAGCTTAGATGGGAGCTCTGATCATACCCCGGTAATATTAACATTGAGCTCATCTGCCATCATGTCCGAAAAACAGCCTGAAACCTTGACAAATCATAAGACCGACTGGGAATGCTTTCGTTATTATATAGATACCAATCTTAACTTTAGGATGCCACTTAAATCCCAAGAAGATGTGGATGCTGCTTGTGTGCATGTCACAAATGTGATTCAGACTGCTGCTTGGAAAAGTACCCCGTATGTTGAGCATGCCCCACAAAACATATTAGTTTCCTCCGAAATAAAAAAAAATTTTTAGAAAAGCGCCGTTTGCGAAGGATATGGCACCAAACTAGAAGAGAGGTCGACAAAAAGGTGTTTAACCGTGCTGTAAAAGACCTAAAGTTAGTTCTAGAGGCAACTAGGAATGCCAATATCAAACAAAAATTGGAAAGTATGTCAACACATGGTAAAGGCGAATATTCTCTGTATAAAAACACGAGGATCGTTGGAAAACCAATGCAATGCACTCCGCCTATTAGATCTTCTTCTACTTCCTGGGCAAAAACAAATGCAGAGAAAGCTGAAGTTTTCGCTACCCATCTTGCCACAACTTTTAAGCCTAACGATGCTCTAGAGGATGAAACTGAAGTTGAAACGGTACTTGGTCAAGATCTCCAGCTATGCCTGCCTCTGACACCTGCCTCCCCAGAAGAAATTGCAAGAGAAATTAAATTACTCGATTCAAAAAAGGCGCCTGGTTTCGACCTCATTTCAACACGGGTCTTAAAAGAACTTCCTAGAAAATGTATCACCTTCCTGGCATGCCTGTTTAACGCCATATTTAGGACGTCTTGTTTCCCAGCCATATGGAAGATCTCTGAAATCATCATGATACACAAACCAGGAAAACCTATACATGAACCTACATCCTACAGACCCATTAGCTTGACGCCTACACTCTCTAAACTGTGGGAAAAGATTTTCCTTACCCGCCTTAAATATTGCAAGGATAAATGTGACCTCATCCCTACACATCAACTTGGTTTTAGAAAATCCCACTCCACCATAGAACAAATGCATCGTGTATATGACACAGTAAGAATTTACTATGAGAGAAAAGAATACTGTTCCGCGTCTTTCCTAGATGTGCAACAGGCGTTTGACAAGGTTTGGCACAAGGGCCTATTGTACAAGGTTAATAAGAACCTACCACACTCGGTTTACCTCATAATTGCATCGTACCTGTCACAAAGATACTTCAGGGTTAAAGTCGATGACTCACGATCTTCCTTGCAAGCTGTGGAGGCTGGAGTCCCGCAAGGATCGGTACTTGGTCCGGTTCTGTACAACATATTCACGTACGACCTTCCCACTGCTGGCGACGCTGTAATTGCTACATACACTGATGACATTGCATACCTTGCCTGCGATAAAGACCCTGACATAGCTAGTGCAAAGCTACAGAACCTATTAGATCAGACTCACGCATGGCTGAAAAAATGGCGTATTCGAGTCAGTGGTCAAAAATCGAACCACATTACGTTTGCATTAAGGAAGGGAAACTGTTCTCCTGTTCACCTTGGGTCAGACACACTCCCACACTCAGATTGCGTTAAGTATCTTGGTTTCCACTTGGATAGGAGACTCACCTGGAAGCAGCACTTAAAGAAAAAGAGAGATGAAGTTAATATAAAATACAGAAACCTTCATTGGCTTATGAACCGTAACTCTGCCCTGTCAATCGACAACAAGCTTCTTATTTACAATACCATTATAAAACCAGTTTGGACTTATGGGATACAGTTGTGGAGCACTGCTTGCAAAAGTAACATTACTTGCCTGCAACGAGTTCAAAATAATATCCTCAGAACAATAGTAAATGCACCATGGTTCACAAAAAATGACGAAATTCATGAATACTTGAACATGCCCACTGTCGCTGAAGAGATAGACAAGTGCAAATCGAGGTACACTGAGCGCCTCTCAAACCATCCAAATCCTTTAATATGCCAATTGCTTGAGCAAGCTGACCGCGTCTCGAGACTGAAGAGGAAGAATGTTCTTTAAAGGAAGTGGTGGCGCTGGCCGACCACTCCTGTCATGTTTGGTTGCGCTCAATAAATTTGCTCATAGTCCAAAGACTGATTGCAAATAATATATAAAAAAAAAAAAAAAAATGGGTGCGTGTACTTATGTAGGCGCGTGAGAAGTTATCCTTCTTTGGCATCGTTTAAAATTAGTTTTTAATTGCATGCAAATAATTAATTACAATAAATTAATAAAAAGTCTGGAAAAGGACACAGTCAATAAAGTTCAGTTTTAATTTGAAAAAATAAATAAATAATCAAAATCATCATCATCATCATCAGCCTATTAATGTCCCCACTGCTGGGGTACAGACCTTCCCTATGGATGGAATAGGGAGATTGGGCCATGACCCACCACGCGGGCCCAGTGCGGATTGGTGGGTGCTAACGACTGCAGATGCACCCGGGACCAACGGCTTAACGTGCCTTCCGAAGCACGGAGGAACTCGAGATAGTAAATTTTTGGTCACCCATCCAATGACCGACCACTGCGAAAGTTGCTTAACTTCAACGATCGCAGCCGAACGCGCTAACCACTTGCGCCATCGAGCTCCTCGATAATAATAATCAAAATATTCAATTAAAATCGCTACTGAATATAATTTATTAGAACATATGTGATTTGCACTTGTATGAAACTCAAACACGTATTCCGAATATACAAACTAGAAACATGTGGATAAATATTATAAATATGAATACCTATAACTGTTACTTTATTACAAAAAATAAAGATGTGGTTTTTGGTTCTACTACACCAATGGTCAAGAGATGGCGCTGTAGTCTCCTGAATCGCACTTTGGTTCCGTTGTTTCAGATTAATAAATACTTTTGATAGGACATCACAATGCAGTCGTTAGCACCCACAAAATAGAGACTCTATTTCTATTTTGTTGGTAGATTTTCTTAATGTGCGGTAAACACAAATAACTTCATCCTGTTAATTTTTTGTGTTACAGTGATGCGCGCGCATCTTAAAATTTCACTCTCATCATTTTTTCATAACGCGCCTAAAGAAGTATAACTTCAAAAACATTTATTTTGTTTTATTATGAAATATATTTAATGCAGAGACGTTTGATGGTGTGGTGGACACGTTTGGTATGTGACCAGTCAGTCACTTAATTAATGTCCAGTCATAGCGTAACCAAAAATTACTCAGTCCTTTAAAAGGTACAATAAGCCAGCTAGCTGATAGTACCTACTAACCCGCACTGGGAAATCGTGGTGACCGGTGAGTGGCATTTTCTCCAACCCCTCCATACGAAACTCTTAACTTGTGGAAGTACAGGCTATTTTGTATTTTTTTTTTTTCATAATAGCAAGTCCATGCTCCATCTATACTCATCGTCCATATTTCATTTTGAGGATTCAGCTAGCACCTTGCATTCGCTTCAATAATTTCTTAAATCTTATTTAATCCATTATAGCTATTGATATCTAACTTCTCAATATCTAACTACAGTGTATTTCCAGCGTAAGAGGCAGGCTGAGCACGACATTGCTCGCCTGAGGAAGGAACTGTCGGCGACAAAGAGCTGCGTGGCGTCTCTTCGGCTACCAGCAAGACCGCTAGCGAAGCATTGCTCTAAGTTCGCTTAACGCGCCTCAAATATCACAACAACTTAAACTAGAACAAGAAGAAGACCATAAAAACTTAAAGCAGCAAGAAAAAAATACACTGTTCAATATAAAACGCTTTAAATACTACTAAGACAGTCATTTGGTAGTTTAGCATGGAAAGTTTTCCGGGAGTTTTGAAAATAGGTAATTTTATAGATTTTAAGGTGGTCTTTCCGAATTTCGACTTTGCCACCTCGTATTTTTGCCGCGCGCGCCGCCATATTGGAAAAATGACGCCTAAAAGGAGTTTTTGGACAATATCTCATTTCCGACTCATTTTACTATAAAAACAGTTATACACAAAATGAAAATAGGGACTACAATTTATGTATTTACTTTTTTTTTCATAAAGTCAATAGTTTTGGCGTACGAGCGCCGCGAAGTGTTTTTATCGTAAAATGAGTCGGAAAGGAGATATTATCAAAGAACTGCTTTTAGGAGCCATTTTTCCAATACGGCGGTGCGACGGGAAAAATACCAGATGCCCAAGTCGAAATTCGGAAGAGCACCTCAAAACTTATAAAATTACTAACTTTCAAACATCCCGGAAAACTTTCCAGGTAACCACTATATTTCTCACCAAATGACTGTACTTATACTCTAACAATCAAATGTTTAAAGTTGCACTGTAATTACACGGTACAAAATATTATATGATGTATTCAAGGTGCAAAAACACTAAATGAATCTGAAGCTACACGTCTGTAATTCATGATTAAACACCACTTCTTATTATTACTGATTTTATTTTTAAATAAATAGAAATTGCTATTTCGTTTGTGCATTTCATTTACGCAAGAGTACTGTGAGGTGGATTATTCTATTGGTCTTTAAGAAATATTTCCCAGTGATTACTATTGCTTACATCTTTTGTTGACATGTTTAATGAAAATCACCAAATTGCTCGCTCATTTCGAAATTTTATATATAGACTGGGGATCTAACGTTGGCCCTCAGAAATTTCAACGGTGTCTAACGGTGCTTCACGTCTAGACCAATGATTTTTTTTATTAGACAGAGCATAATTAAAAGAAGTTGTCTAACTACATTTCGAAATAGGTAAGAAAATGAAAAATGTATATTTTAAAAGTTTTATCTTAAATCAACATATGCAAAGACGCTCCAAAGTAAAGAAATAAATTTAAAAAACCATCAAACGCATCGTTTTTCCCGCGCGTAATGGTGCGTTTTCAAAGACAGCTTTGTCCTTATCGATTTCGGTGGACATTTGAAATTGGTCACTTGTTCGGCATGGCCTTCAATGTGTTTCTCTAGAGTTTCGTTTTGTTTCAAATATTTCCCGCATATCGCACAAGGTGACTTCTTGCCGTTACTATGCATGCACTTTATATGTTCCGCCAAATGCTGCGCTGTCATATACCTCTTGGGGCAAATTGGACATTTGAATTTGGGAATGGTACGGCTCTTGAGCGTCTCTTGATTTTTGTGTGAAGATGATTTTTTCAGTAAACTGATCCTGTCAAACAAATTATTATAACCTACATTTAAAGTTTGTCTCGGAATCCAAAGTATGCACATAATTTTACATATGCCTGAAATAACCTGATCTAAGATAATTCTACGTGGGTATCCTGCGAAATTCCTTGTGCAGTCTTACAGCACAATTACCATGGTAAATAGTTAATACTTAACGATGGAGGAGGACGTGAAGCTGTCGGTTCCGGCTGCAACTTTAATCGTAGTATGGCAGCCACCAACCAACAACTCATTGAGCCCTACGTGGTGGTGGGTGATGGCCCAATCTCCCTAGTCCACCCATAGGAAAGGTCTGTGTCGTAGCAGTGGGGACGGGGAAATTAATACGCTCATGATGCTCACGCATTATTTCCAGGCAACTCTTGTTGGGTATTCCCTTTTAAGTATTGTAATACTTGTGTTAGTCGTGAATGATTTAGAATTAAATGTTGCTTGATTAATTAATATAAGATGCAATCATAATGTGAGAGATATGCGGATGAAACTATGAATGCATTTTACCTACCCGTATACAAAGTTGTAAAGTTTTACCTGCTTTTCCTCCTAGCCTCAGCTTTGGCATGCAACTCCAGGTGGTCCTTCATCAGCTTGTGAGGCATCGCTACATTACATTTCCTGCAAACAGCACGCCAATCACCGTTGTTCTTACACCTGGAGCACACGAACTCCTTCCCACCACCCGTCTGCACTATAAAAGGGTATTTCTGCTTACACCGTGCACATTGCACGTTAGTCCTTCGACCGAGAGAGCTTATGGCCTTAAAACTCTTCTTCTTTGATCTCTCACTGCCAGCTCTCGTGTTTAGCAGGTCTATCATGTCTCTGTATGTGATTATGGCAGAGTTTTCATTTTCTTCCTGCATTTTTGGGTTGGATTTGACGCTATCGTTTCAGAAACTACCATCTTCTGGGGAAGGATCCGTTGAACCTGTGATGAGGAAGATACCATTGTCAACATCGTATTGTTTTCTCATAGTTTCTCTACTAATATCTACTTTAAATTTTGTACGAGGCAAAGAATCAACTCACTATCCCACCTGATATTTAGCGGGATCTGGAGGTCAAGCCCAATAACAGAGGGTAGATCAGGTCATGTACTGCTTATTTTATGAACCTTAAGTGATTTTTTCCGTGTATTTTTTTTATTAATAATTATGGAGAGATTTAAACCCGTTCAAAATGTTGTTCCATATAATAGTTAATAGGTATTCAGTAGACTTGATGAATCAGTTTTACTGGATCGAGAAATAATTAGGTCTTACTTGGAGGTTTCCCGAAAGCAGAGAAGACCAAGGCTCTGAACCTTCCGGTATTCCGCAGTTGTCGAATACACCATTCGCAAATCAAGCTGTCCGGCGGAGAAACCTAAATAATAATTTTTAATAGGTAACTATTACTCGTAAAACTGACTGTTGACTCGTTAAAATAAACAAATGTCAAGTGATCATTCTGTAGCACCGAACCAATTTTTGATAAGGGTAGAGCCCTATTCTCTGAGATATCTCTGAGAGCCCATTGGTTGAGGCTTTCATTAGTTTTCGCTGGATATTATTTTCTTAATAGCAACCAGACCATTCTTCTGATATTACTCTAAGGCCGGTGGCTAGTACACCTTAATGACATTAAGTTAACATACTTGGTCATATTTTTAAGTATTATATCTTTACTACCAGACCCCTCTTTCCCAGTGGGCACTTTGGGCAAGTGCCCAGGGCCCCGCGATCAATAGGGGCCCCCCTCAGATCAAATACAAAGTCCCTAGTTCCTGTTAAATCACCAAATGGGGGTCATAGGGGCCCCATTATCCTAATATGCCCAGGGCCTCCAATAGGTCAAAGACGGCACTGTTTACTACTGTTGCTGGCTCCATAGTTAAATAATAACACTGCTGGTTAATGTATTGGAGGATATTTTTTGACTTGATTTTACAACTAAAAATACAGGTATTTATATTAATCTATAAGCAAAGAAATTAGTGGGGGAGATATGCTAACTCAAGAAACAGGAACTTATGATGTTTTCTCATTGGATCACGCTATTAACTATTTATTACGAATTCTACGTGAGATTAATATTGTGCTGATGGCACAACAACAATCTTTTAGGTTGGTAATAGCCTAGTCATTATTAAGGCGGCTGAATTCACTTAGCATTGGTAGAGAGGCACTGGATGCCTGTGAACCTCTCACAAAGGATTAAAGGAACAACTAACCCAGCGTTATAAATGCTGATGAGACGCATTAAAAAGACGAACTCCGTGGTCGAGTGGTTTGAACGTCGGGTTTCAATGTGTCGCCTACTCGAGAGGTCACATGTTCGAATCGCGGTGGGGACAGATGTTTGTGTGATGAATACGAGCATTTGTAATACATTTTGAAATACATTTTGATACATTCATGAATGGTCATGAAAATGGGGTAAAATGCATTTTGATACATTCATGAATGGTCATGAATGTATCAAAATGTATTTCTCTATAAATATACTTATATATGTATCAGTTTATGTAATCTATCCGTTACCCTAGTATCCCATAACACAAGCCTAGAGTGTTTACTTTGGAGCTAGGCTAATTGGTGTGAGTGTTGTAAATATTTATTATTTAGTATTATTATAATACCTTAACCCCGAAACACTCAAACAGCAAGTGATCGTAGCGACCTTCGACTCCCTCCAGGTGGTACGTCTCAGCGAACGGCTTGAGGCTGATGTCGCCGCCGCACAGCCTGCAGCACCGGCCGGCAGTTGCACCGTCCCCAGACGCGTTGAAGATTATATTGTCCTTTGAAGAACATAGTGTAAAAAGCTGCGCTATTATTGTAACACTTGCGAGGTACCACTGAACGGCATATACAATTTGTTTAAATAAATAAAAGGCCAAGGTGCCGTGGTTTATCAGGCTGGATTCAAACAGTATCTTTCGCAATCTGGGTTAATACACTAACAGCTATGCTACCAGCAACTACCGCTATTCGGGTGGAATCCATTCTGAAACCTGAACCAAGTGGATTTTATTCTAGTAACATTTTCTTTAGATTTGAAACATCTCAGTTAAATACTTAAATATAAAATATTATATGCTATGCTACCGATTACAGGAATTTCTTTTAGTAAGGATTTCACAAGTTAGGACGCTAGACTATAATAACAGTTATTTTCTGCAATATAAGACCAGTCAGCATCCCAGCTGCCCCATAAGCTATTACCAAAAATAGCACAGCTATAAATAAGGTGTATCCTCCCCCTCGAGGGGGGTGTCTCAATTTTCTGGTGGGGCTATATTTGTTTTGTAAGTTTTATTTAATTATGTATCAAGTTCCACTTGAAGGTGGATGCTCCATTGTACAGTAGTTTGTGCGTTGGGCACGCGATCATGGAAGTAAAGGATCTTACACAATAGGCTAGTTGACCCTTTTTGGAAAAAGGTTTTAAATGGTTAATAAATGTTCTATTAGACCGAAAAAAAATGTATTGTATTTTTTTTAAACCTAGAAAGCTACAAATCTTTAATTTTAAAATAGACTTTTCATGGACATACAAAAACGCTGTCGGCCATTTTAGTCTTTAGATTGTCTATGCTATGACGTGAACTGTGGTAAACAAAAACTCGTAAACACGTAGAAAATTACTTTTAACTGAATTTATATTATATAGAATAAAAAAAAACATGATTTCTAATAAATACCACGAAAAATAAAGTAATTATCATTACTGTATTGTACGAGAATATAAAAACACATCCTTGAAGACTCCAGGAAAGTTGTGGATTAAAGTGCCGAAAGAAATTAACCTACGCAACTTTATTACACTTATTCATATGTTGTATCAGTTTTATGTTTATTACTACATTGTAATACTAAATGCACTGTACTTACATAGATGCATTGTCGTTTCTCTGCTCTGCAGAGCAGAAATCGGGGTTTAGTGCAACAAATTCACCAACCATCAATGCGTCAATTCTTGGCAGATTTGTGCTTTCTGCTTTCACAAAGCCGGCATCCATAATTTGTTTAATCAAAAAAAACTAAGTTTACTGTTTTTTTCTTTCCTAAAGTTAAAAGTGTTTTAAGATAAATTTAGTCAGACGAAAGAATCCACCTACAGTAACACGCGAATGACATTTAGTTGTTTACCACAAGAGATGTCAAAATCATGGCGAATGTGGCGAACAGCGTTTTTAGTGTTTAAAAAATATAGACTAAAAAATATTTTTTAAAATTAAATTTCTACAGCAATCTTCTGCTTTTATGAAGTGAAATCGATGTATTAAGGTTCCTTTGACTAAACACTTTAAGAAATAAACATTTATTTAATACAATACGACATGAGTAAACTAGCCTATTTGAGAAGGCACGGAACAACCGTTCTCAGTTGTATCTGTAAGCATAAGCAGCCACCGTCAGCTAGGGACACGAAAAAAGTATCGATACTTTGTGGTATCGAGTACTTTTCCTTTCGATACCGATACTTTTGTACTCGATACTTTGTATTCGATACTTTTACTTATTGAGTACTTTTTGGCAAGTAAGTATCGATACTTTTAAAATTTGGACAAGCGCCTCATATTGTTATGATATATTCAAATTCTTTCCAATCTGTGACTGTGTTTACTTTGCGCTTTGTTTTGTTTCATAGTTATTTATTTAGCGACCATATTGTTAGGAATTGTGATTGATGATTCGCCGTTTATTGTGCTTTTCGCTTGACTGCATTTGATGTATTCAAGTGTAACACTATTATTCTGTCTGTGCTGTGTATACCTATTTGAAACCACGGACCTGAAAAAAAGACGGACGTAACCTCTTCTATAATTATAATATTGAGTGAAGCATGCCAATGGCCGCCGTTAACTGCGTGTCAGATTCAAGTAACATTTTAATTATTAATGTGATATTAATGAACACTTTTTAAGTGTCAGAAATCACAGCTATTTTCTTTTCATTATATAATATAGCAATTTGTGAATTTATATGTCCTTTTACTGTTATTATACGTACTATAATAAAATTGGATTGTTTTTCTTTCAATTTTCCCCCCGGGGGGGGGGGGGGGGGGGTTGCTCATCGGGCCACAGAGGATCCGATAAGGCCCTATGAAATGTACTCGATACTTTGAAGTATCGATACTTTTGTTTCGATACTTTTACGAGTACGATACTTTTTTACCGATACTACTCATGAGTACAGTATCGATACTTTCTATTCGATATCGTGTCCCTACCGTCAGCACTGAGACCGCGTGGTGGCCGTAGCACGACCTACTCCATCTTAAGGGAAGACCTGTGCCTCAGCAGTGGGGATCATTGGCATTGCCTCACCAGAACTCAGATAGAGGAGATGCTATTGGTAGAAATAACACCCTAAGTTCGGAAACTTTTACATACTATCTCAAACTTTCTCTTAGCATCAGACGGGCCACAATGTTTCGAATGTGAGAGAACTTTTATTTTTTTGAATCAATAAAGGTTAGAGCTGTCTTTGTAAATGTTACTTACAAACGGAAACTTACAGCGCCTCTACCGGTAATGGAAGGAAATTTAGCTGTCAAGTTTTTTTTTTATTTTTAATAAAAATACTATTAAAAAGGAGTGACTTACTTTTGAGTATATATGCAGTATTAATAATATTTCTTTGCTCATTGACAAACATTCACTTATTTTATTTTACAGAACTAACTATATCATCGAAAATCACAATTAGAGTCTGTGCGGAAAGAGAATGGAATTTAGATTGGAGGGCGCTGTAGTGCTTTTCTACCTTATTTGTAAGGTTTTACCCCTTTTAGACATGATTAAATACAAAAAACCGCAAGAAATCACAACAACAAACAATTCCGTATCAATACAAAACTTTGACATTTTACAGATTGCTGGGTTTGATTGCCAAAAAAAATCTTAATGTTAGTCTATGTTAGTTCCGTTTTTCGCCACGCCCATTCTCTTTCCGTCCGCACAGACTCTAGCACTATATAAAGAATGCTGTGTCCCAGAGTACAATGAATTATTTAATCAATATGATAAGGCAATAAATACGAAAACAATATAGGTAGGTGACTAAAGGGCGGCAAAAATCTTTGCCCGGAGCGGAAAAAATTCTAGATCAGGCCCTGCATGTTTGGTTGTATGCTACTCAATCAAGAAAAACTACTGAACGTTTGAATGGAAGGTACGCATCAGTCAATGACCTAGATTCAGACATAGAATTATCCTGAAAAAATATTAGGTCTCTGAGGAATTTTCAAAAATCTAAAGCAACCGCGGGCGTTGTCTTGGGCGGCCAGGTAATAAATATGAAATCATTATTTTAAAATACTTTTTATTATTTATTATTATCATCAGCCTATTAATGTCCCCACTACTGGGGCACAGGCCTTCCCTATGGAAGAAATAGGGAGATTGGCGGGTGCTAACGATTGCAGATGCAGCCGGGACCGATGGCTTAACGTGCCTTCCGAAGCACGGAGGAACTCGAGATAGAAGATTTTTGATCACCCATCCAATGACCGACCACTGCGAAAGTTGTTTAACTTCAACGATCGCAGCGGGACGCGCTTACCACCTGCGCCATCGAGCTCCGCTTTACTCAACCATATTTGAATGAATGTAGGTATTTAATGGGCGCGGAGACCAATGATATTAATAGGCTAGTTGACCCTTTTTGGAAAAAGGTTTTAAATGGTTAATAAATGTTCTATTAGACCGAAAAAAAATGTATTGTATTTTTTTGAGACCTAGAAAGCTACAAATCTTCAATTTTAAAATAGACTTTTCATGGACATACAAAAACGCTGTCGGCCATTTTAGTCTATAGATTATCTATGCTATGACGTCGACGGTAGTAAACAAAAACTCGTAAGCACGTAGAAAATAACCCATCTGAGTTTATAATAAAAAAAAACATGATTTCTAATAGATACCACGAAAAATATAGTAATTATCATTATTGTAATGTACGAGAATGTAAAAAAAAACCTTGAAGACTCCAGGAAAGTTGTGGATAAAAGTGCCGAAAGAAATTAACCTACGCAATACCTGGTTAGAACTTGCTAAAAGTGATCCTGCAACTTTATCGACTCATAGTAAAATTTATTTTTGCGAAGATCACTTTGATGTAAGTATTCATTGAATAATATTTTAAGTCTCTTCATTTATTATCAGTTTTAATAATACAAGTTTTAAAGTTATGTATGAATGACATTTAGTTGTTTACTAAAAGAGACGTCACAATCATGGCGGATGTGGTGAACAGCGTTTTTAGTGTTTAAAAAGTATAGACTAAAAATTATTTTTTCAAATTAAATTTCTACAGCAATCTTCTGCTTTTATGAAGTGAAATCGATATATTTAGGTTCCCTAGACCAAATACTTTAAGAAATAAAAATTTATTTAATACAATTCGATATGAGTCAACTAGCCTATTGGCGAACACCTAAAAGTTACGAATGAAATAAACTAGCTTTAAAACTTACGGTACTGAATATCTTATGATATTTATCCTTTGTCCATAACACATTCATATCGCCACAAGCGGTTCAAACTATAATTATAACAATTAAGTACGAATGAAATAAAAACAAAGATGATTTTATTAGATTTTTGAATTTAACCTCAATTCAACGTCAGCATTTCGTCAAAATATATTTTTAAAAGAGGTAAGAATAACGGAATGATTATAATACTCTTATTAACATAAATATTAGTGATGTGCCGGATATCCGTATCCGTATTCGTATCCGCGGATATCCGAGGCAGAGGAAAGATTCGAATCCGTGTCCGTATCCGTTACTTTTTGGGGGATCTATTACGGATCTATTTACCTTATTAATTTTAAATTTATAGATAAAATTCTTTAAGGCGAAGGGTAAGGCGCACTAGCGACGCCAATTGCCGAGATTCTGATGCTCCACAATTATTTGAAATAGATCTGGTTTAGTAGTTTACAATTTAAAGCAATTGGCATCGCTAGTGCGCCTTACTCTTTGCCTTAAATAGGTGATTAGGTAGCAATAAAAACTATTAAATTCAATACAGATATTCTTTTATTTCTTAAAATCAAATATTTGTCTTCTTTATGTTGCAAACTTTGCCGTAGTTAGTTATCATTATCATACCAATAGTATATAACTACAAGGTACTAAATCAACTAGCTTTTTAATGAGATCAATATTATAAAAAGTTATAAGATCACTTTTTATTAAGAAAACAAAACTTAGAACTTCGTAATATTTTTAATTCGAATTAAATCTTTTTTTAATCAAGTAAACTAGTACTGCGTGACACATACAGTGTTAATGTTAGGTAAAAATCACAATGACAATTAGAGGAACTTAAAAAAATTATAAGTCATAATTGAAATTTAGTAATGGTAAATTATACTTCAAAAAGAGTAACTTAGCAGCTTTGTTCCCCAAAAGTCTGTTACGATGAGGATCATACACAATTCCTGCTGCACTAAAAAATTGCTCACTTGGAATACTTGTTGGAAGCGTTATCTATGCTGCCCAGTGTCACATTAAACTAAAACAAAACAAAAAAAACCCGCCGCGCAATGCAAGTCGAAACATGTCTCAACTCAAGATCGCGCGCACCGACACCGAATGTGTAACAAAGTTAAGATCCGTAACCGTATCCGTATCTGCGGATCTTGACACCAAATATCTGTATTCAGATCCGTATCCGCGGATCTACATTTTTGACGATCCGGCACATCACTAATAAATATCAGAGAGCAAGATCAACTAAGGCTCTTTTAATTATTAGTATATAGATTTTTTATATTTGCTATTTTCTCCTGCTTTACATCAAACGTTTGTGAAATTCATGCAATCCTATTGAAATCCGTGATCCGGATTAATCTAATCAGGTCACGGATTGTAACGGGATTTAGATTTACTGGTTTAAAAAACAAACCAGTATCCAGGCAGTAAGTAAATTAAAAAAAATGACAAATGTATTTTGACAGCAAGTTCGTTTTTTTAATTCGTGTTTTACGAGCGTAACTTTCACCATTTCGGCCTTTTCGTAACTCTAGTTTTCATTTACTTACAATATCTTCAAGGATGTTAGTCACGTAATTATATAAGATAGGTTACGTATTTGTGTTTTTTTTTAATACATGGCAATTGGCTGGGTATGCTGCAGTTTTGTATAAATCTGAATTAAGCCATCGATCAGTATCATCCTCTGTATAAGGAAAGTAGGGCAGTCCAAGATATTGCAATGATTCAACATTATTTGTATTACAGTATCTGCAACTGTTTGAGTCTTCTAGTTTGATTCTGTGTAAATGCTCATGAAATCTTCCGGGACCAATTCTCCTTCGGTTTATCATGGTAATGTACTTTCTTAGTGGGTTTTTTAATTTATAATGTCACGATTATTCCGGGGTTGTACCTTGGATTTCAGCATGCCATGTTCCTTTAGTTGTCCTTGTTTCTGGCCAATATTGATTCTATATCAAATACATCCTTTCTTTTATGGTACCATAAAAATCCTTAAAAATTATTTGAGTAGAACATGGACAGGTATGTTGAAATTTAGAAAGGACACCCGGCATTTTGTGCCACAATTGTATACTTTTTTATTTTTTTTATCTGTGTTTCATAATTGGGTAACGTAGTCTGGCAATATTTGTCATCAGCAGCTAGCTGTCAATGTCAAATACGTAGGTTTGTCATCAAAAGGGTTTCTATATCAAAAAATATTAATCATTAAATAACTTATTTCCACGATTCACTAAAAATAAGGCAAAAGTAGTTTTATGTAGCAAATAATTTTGGCTTTATTTTGAGACTAAATTCAACTGTATACAAGTTTAGCATTTTTTCTATGAAAAGTGCCGGGTCTCCTTTCATTAACGAGTCCGCAATTTCGTTGATGCCGGAATGGGAGAGAACCCTCATTAATTCGATATTTTCTACAATCAGTTCGTTCTTATAAAAGTTCTTTAATATAATAGATATACACAAAGTTACACAACAAATAAAATGCTGATTTTGTGTTGTTGATGTGATGCAGAAACTATTAGTTTCTGCATCAATGGACTGTTCGTCTATTACACTAGTACCTATATTAAGTTTTTGAGTGTTACATATCTGCGTAAAAATAGATTTATTGCCCCCAAAAATCGATTAATCGATATCAGTTCGCGGTTCGCTATCCCCTTTCTATTGTAGGGATGACGATTCTTTACGAAAACATTGATTTTTAAATCGATTCGAATCCTAACCTAAATCGCTACACAAGAAATCCTGGTGGTCACAAAAATCGATCGATTTGTTTTCCAAGTTTGCGTTTACTATGTAATAAAATAAATCAATTTTATTAAAAACAAGTAAAATAAGCGATCTCTTATCAGTAAAATCAGGGAATTCGATAAAAACAGCTATTTATATTACCACATCAAAGTATCACAACAGGCATTTTAAATTAACTGGGCTACACAATGGTATTTTTTATTTTGATCTGGCTTGTGTAGTTTTTTTATAACGGAACAATAGCGTAGAAGAGAAGAAGACTAGATATCGCGCCGTCACTTGTACGTTTGACGTGTTATTGACATTTGGACATTCAAGTGTCAATGAACGTTGGAGAAGTTAAGGTACAATTCTGCAATGGGCTGCAAACGACAACCGCAGGCTATCGCCTGCGGCTGACCGTGCATTGTATACATTGTGCAGCCGCGGCATGTCGCCGCGCTCGGAATCAATTTCATAGAGATTCATATAAACTAGTAGTGTCGCCTGCAGTCTGCAGCTGCGGCCTGTGGTGTGCGGTTCAGTTCGGACTTGTACCTTTAAACAATAAATGAATGACGCAAAATCAATCATAGCTACAAAACTTTTTTAATTAAAGAGAGGCGAAGGAAACAAAACACAGCCATCGCGAGTTTTTGAGTTATTAACTCTTTCGCAGTACTCTTATAATATGGGTATATTCAACTAATTGTATGATTTATACCAAAACAGAAAAATCTAATGTCGATTTTAAAGCACCCTTTATATATCGGTTCATGAAATCGACTCAATACTACAAGTCGATTTAAAAACTTGATTTTGTTTTCGATTAACCGATATCAGATCGCCATCCCTACTCCATTGTTGACGTTTGTCTTTGCAGAAGTTATTGTTGATTTTGCTTTTCGTGCTAATATAATATTAAAATTATCAACCGCAAAAAAATATAAAAAAACTAATAATATATAACCAGTTTCCCAGATCAGAAATGAATTTATTCATTTCATAATGTACCTCAGAGTGTAAACGACCACAACATTTTGTTACCCGAGATATTTTAATAAAACTCTCTAAAAATGGGTGGAAAAGCGGAGAAAGGTACACCAAAGTATATAGCGAATAAAATAAAAGCGAAAGGACTCCAGAAACTGAGGTGGTACTGCCAAATGTGTCAGAAACAGTGCCGCGATGAGAATGGGTTCAAATGCCACACCATGTCGGAATCCCACCAAAGGCAACTGCTGCTGTTCGCTGATAACGCCAATAAGTACATAGATGAATTCTCCAAGGAGTTTGCAGATGGTTACGTGGAGTTGCTGCGAAGGCAGTTTGGTACGAAGAGGGTGAATGCAAATAAAGTTTATCAGGAGTACATATCACATAGGTAAGATTTTAAGTTGCATTCTCAAATAATCTAGTGGTTTTTTTGGATATACTGTACTTCCAGGGCCCAAAAGTAAAAACTTCACAGTTTTGTTGGTTGTGATTTCGCATTTTTGTTGTTAAAAAGGTTTCTGTTAACCACATTATTAAAAAAAATGTCACATTTATGCACTGGTAGTTTTTTAGAAAAAAATATTGAAAATTTTTACTTTTCTTATCAAGTGGTGATACTTCACACTGGTTAGGTTAGGTTAGTGTTGTGACCATAACGCGCGAGCCGAGCGAGCAAAGCGAGCGTGCCGCGGCAGCGGCCGGCGAAGCGCCAGAAAAAAAAATCTGTTAAAAAGACCTTTTCTACAAAAAAAAATAAGTATCACCTTTTGGGCCCTGGAAGTACAGTTTTACCGTTTTTTTTAATACTCTATAACGTGAATGTCGTAAAGTCGTTGATGACACAATAAACATGCTATTCTTCTTAATCACTTGAATGTTTTTTAATTCACAAACCTGCATTTACTTAACAAAATCAACATATTCTCTTTCAATCATTTTTAGCAGCAAAAAGATTATTTTTCTAATATTTAAGACATTTGTCAATCAAAGACGTTTTCATAGATAAGTTAAGTTTAACTGCGCGGCACACGAGTAGATCGGCCTGTCCTCAACATTACGGAACGTGGTGGTTCAACTCCAAGCCTTTTAAAGTTAAGCAGCAGTAATAACCCATAAGTTTGTCATAAACCAAAGCTTTCAAAATAAAAATGAAGTTGAAACTCCAAACAGAGGAGTAAATAATACGATTTGACAAGTAACATTTTTTTTATTAGTCTTTGTGAAGCGGTTAAGATCATATAGCCATCTAGTATTTACTTCACTATTAATATAAAAATGTGTGGCTTAATTAAGTGATCTTAAAGCAATAGAAAAAAGAAGCTTTGATAGAGGGAGGCTTGTTTTATATTGACTTTTAGTATAGTCCTAACATCAAAATTTCAATCATGAATATCCCCCGCTACCACCACTTAAATTGACGGATCTTATTGTATATTTTTACTTTATAATGTAGCTTTCTCTTCTAGGGACCATCTTCACATGAATGCTACACAGTGGGAAACTCTCACAGAGTTTGTGAAGTGGCTCGGACGTGAAGGTAAATGTGTGGTTGATGAAACGGAGAAAGGTTGGTTCGTAGCATACATTGACAGGGACCCGGCCGCTGTCGCTGCAATGGAAGCTAAAGCTAAGAAGGAAAAAATGGACAAGGATGATCAGGTAATAATTAAAATATTTATGAAGTTTGAATATAGCACGATATTGCTATATTTAAACTTCAAACTTTTATTGCATTTTCTATGCTGTACATTACAGTTAGTTTCAAATAGGGGTGATGACGGGGTACAGTAAACGAATATTTAGTCCGTCAGTTGGATGATCAAAAAATAATAGACACATGTTTTTTTCTTTGGGCGATTGCCCAAAGAAAAAAACATGCTTTGTAATTTGTAATTTTTTGTAATTTAGTAATTTTAGTAATTTTTTGTTTGATTAAACAAAAAATTACAAAGCTTTAGCGCGTTACATTTTGGGAGTAGGGGCTTGTGACGTTACTTTTAAGTGAAAATTGTACTTGTTTAATTGTAAAACGTGACATCATGCGAATTTTCAAATCAATTTATATTATGTGAAAAAAGAAAAAATATGTGTCCAATACTTTTTGATAATCTACCTGATAAACGAAGAAAAAATTAGTCATCATCCCTATTATCCATGCCTAAAGAAACTAAGTATTACTACTTTTGCAGAAATTTCAGAAAGAATAGCTGTTTTTAGACAGTGTTTGAATACAAATACAAATATATTTATATTGGTACACGGGCAATAGGATCTTAGGCTTTATAAATAACATGTTGTGATCAGCCGCAGAGGTGTACAATACAAGTTACAGTACAATTTTAGACGAATATTTAAATAAATACAAATTACAAACATTAAATTCTATGCCATATTAATTAAAAATTGGCAGTACCATGTTATTTCTTTTTTTAATTTGGGCATTGAAACGTATGTTTAGTGCTTTTAGATAAAACTCATTTAACTAATAAAATGAATTATGTAATGGTGTAATTTTTGTTTTGCTGTCCTATATAAATATACTTAAATATGTATCAGTATATGTATTCTATTCGTAACCCTAATTACGTTTGTTACAGCCGGAGGATCGAAAAAAAACCAATTATTTTTATATGAGTTTAATAGAAAAGAAAAATTTACATGTAAAAATTACGTCTAAATAACCTAACGATCGGTTCGAGGTCGGAACCAGAATGCCTTCGAAATATTAATGAATTGAACAGCATAAGAATGCAGCGTCGGCAGCTTGGCCTTGGTGTCGGTGCATCGTAGTAAGCCGTGGTTGCTACGTAAGCGATCTTCCTTACGTCCATTTACGTAATTCCTCCACCCCGAGATCAGCGACTATTTTAGGACTTTCAGAGAAAAATGTCGCTGGCATGGAATTATCCTGTCTTGTCTTCTTGGCTGCTTCAGGATCTTCGTAAGTATGCTCCTTGGTATTTGAGGTTTGGTCTTCAGATTCCTTGTAGTTCCGGATTTTAAGTCTTCGACTCATAAAGACTGCGATTAAAACGATGCTGCTTAAGAGGATCACGGCGTAAAAAGGGATTGTCGTATGATATAGAGCTTCTTCCTGTGTCTGTTCCAGTTGTAGATTTGGTTCCGTCATGATTCTATTCTGGATGCTGTGTAGCCTTTGCAAATCTATAGAGTCCAATTTAAGGTGTTGCGGTTTGATAGTACTTGCATTGCTGTAGGGGATCTTCATGAGTTTTAGAGGCTGGCCGTTGATTTCATCATTCTCGTTGATGATGGTGAATTCAGCTGTCTTCAGGTAGCACTTTAATGGGATCTTGATTAGGTAGCTACCTTGTAGGGATGTGGTGTCTTGGCTACTGCAGGTCGATTGTACCCTTGTTGAATGTGGGAACGATATCACGTAGTGTTGATCGTCGAGCTTCTCTAGGGCTTCCTTGGCTAAGGAGACAGTAGTGAACTGGCAGGATTCGCTAAGCGTCTGCGTTGTGATGAGCTTCTGTATGCAGTCCGGTTGCGCACGGAGCTGAGTACTTATCTTTCGTTCGCAGAGGTACCAGGAACTCAACTTCGGGCATTCAGCCTCCATGTACACGAATGATTTCTCGTTAGTTGCCATGAAAGGAAAGGGTGGTATGAGGATTTGTTGGTCCTTGTTTGGGACTAGGGATAGTCTATAAAAACTAAATTCTTCTTTAGAAACTATGGGGAATTTGAAAATTACAACTACTTGTTTCCCTAGATAATAATAACCTGATTTAATAACGTCGTAATAATCTCTATATGCTACATTTAAAATCTGCTCCTTATTGTATAGTTTCTCAAGTTTATTTAACATAGTTTTTAGTACGTTTACAGTAATCATGGAATGATGTGTGGTCCCAACTCGGATAAAAGCTAACATATTTTCTACTCTCATTAATTCGACTATAATATCTTCTACGTTTTCACTAAGTATATCTAATAATTGAGCAAATTTAGCGTATTTTATTAAGTTACTTTGTTTATAGGCATCCTTTTCTAGTAATAACTCTAAAGTAGAATTTATCTTACTTTGATTATCGACAATTTTGTTAAGGATTGCGTGATATTTAAACATCCATTCTTTATTAAGACTTGTTCGACTATTGGATTCGGATACAATTTTGTTTTGGTTATTCTGCAGTTCTTTAATAAGTGTGTTATATCGAATAGCGTCTGAATGATCTAAATTTCCTGTAATGCTTTTCACTACTGATCCTAATCCGTCTATAAGTCCTCTTTTAACACGATTTTCAGGTTCTAAGGATTGTAGTTGGGTTAGTGCGTTATTTATTTTACTAGAAAGATAATCTATTTGAAGTTCGTACAACAAGAAGGTGTCATTAGGAAGTCGAGAACGGTAAGTCTGTAGTTGAGTCTGTACTAGGTTGATATTATTTTCAAGTTCGTCTAGTCGTATGTATTGTAGGAAAGTATGATATTGTTCAGTAAGTCTCGCTGTTCCAAGTTTATAAGGTAGTAGTCCCGGTCCCTCAGCTAGGCTTTCAAGTCTGATCTCTTGAGCTCTCGTCATTTGGCTGGTCAGTATCAGGATTAGTCTGCAACAATTTGGCTGAATGAGGAATTCGTTTCAATCGTGATTTTGCTATAGGGCCGCGTTTCTTTGATGTATATATGTGAATGGGTAAGTCTGCAAGTACTGTATCATGGGTAAAACGTGGAGCTGTTTTTTGTCGGTCGGCAGAAGGGTTCTTAATGAAAATTTGTTGTGAAGGTAAGTATTCTATTTCAGGTTCCCTGTTCTTATTGCAATTATTTATAAGAGCTGTACGATCGGCAAGAGCTGTCTCATTAATAATTTCATAAACCTTTTTTATCTGTTCTCTGTGATTTTGTACGTACTGTTGTAATAGATGTTGTGTTAAATCGATTGAAATAGGGTCTCTGGGGTTAAAATGTCCAGTAAGTAGATCGAAGGGTCGACATTTAGTGAAACTATGTATGGAACTATTATAAGCTATTATAGCATAAGGCATAAGGTTTATGATGGGTTCATCTTTTTGCTGTAATTTCAGGATGCGAAGATGCTCAAGGAGTGTAGAATGAAAACGTTCTACATTGCCATTGTCATTAGGGGAATGTGCGAGTATTCTATGGTGGTTTATTTGATATAATCTAACAAATTCAGAAAACAGTTGGTTGGTAAACTCGGTTCCGTTGTCAGTCACAATAGTCAATGGTACTCCATGGTGGGTACAGTATGTTAACAAAGCCTGTAATATGCTAACTGCTGTTCCATCTCGTAAATGATAAGCTTGACCATATTTAGTAAATACGTCAATAAACGTTATGTATTTTTCATTGTGTGCTGTGAACAGATCCATGTGTATAATTTCGAAGGGCTTAGTCGCAGGAGGTACTATATTAAACTGAGGTCTAATGGGATTACGGTCATATTTACCTTGACCACATATTGTGCATTCGTTAATGAATTTAGTTATGTGGTCCTTCATCTTAGGCCAATAATATTTCCGGGACAGAGCTAAATAACTTTCGGTTATTCCACGATGGTTGGTTTTGCCTTCGTGATACAGGCGGATGATATCTTGCTGACGCAAATATTCCTTGACATTTTCTAGCTCTGTTTTGGCAAGAACAAGATTCATAGCTGAACTTCGAAATTTATCTTGGAGTATTGGGATAATTGAATACATAGCTAGAGGTGGGTGTATCATGATAGCTGTTTTGACTTTTGGGTTGACGTAATCTTTGATAGCTTTAACAACGTCTTCTTCTAGGTTAGTTTCGGAGAGTTGTATGGAAATTCGCGTGTGTGTATCGAAAGGTTTTGTTACTACGGGTCTGCGTTTTACATCTTCTACGACTGTAAGGGATATTTGCCTATTAAATTTATTAAGTGGGTCATTTACAATAGGTATCTCTAAGATGGGATGTTCGTTACTGGTATGAGCAGTTTCAGTGGATGATCTATGTTCACGGTTCGGAGGTAAGCTTTCAGATGGATTTCCTATCAGCGAACTAAGTTCTTTGAGATTGTCTATTATTGAGTCTATCTCCTCGTTGTGAATCTCGATACGTGAAAGGGCATCAGCATTAGTGTTGGCCTTGCCTTTTTTGTAGATCACAGTAAAGTCGTATTCACTAAGTTTCAGTCGCCACCTGGTGAGACGAGAATTAGGTTCTTTCAAATTCATCATCCACTGCAGGGGTTTGTGGTCAGTCAGTATCTTAAACTTCCTTCCAAATAAATACGGGCGAAAGTATTTAGTAGCCCAGACTATAGCAAGAAGCTCCTTTTCAATAGTGCTATAATTTTGTTCACTTTCGTTCAAAGTGCGTGAGGCATAGCAAACAGGTTTGTCAGCTCCTATGGGTCCTTGGGATAGTATTGCTCCAATAGCGAAATTAGAAGCATCAGTTGTTAGAAGAAATTCTTTATTAAAATCAGGATATTGTAATATAGGGTCGTTTGTTAGGAGAGTTTTGCATTTTTCGAAGCTTTCTACGTAGTCTGGATCAAATGTTATTTTCTTACCCTTTTTAAGACATTGTGTAAGGGGCTTGGTTATTTTGGCAAAATCTGGGATAAATTTTCGGTAATAACCGAGAAGTCCTAAAAATTGCTTTATTTCCTTTGGTGTTTTTGGAATGGGGTAGCCTTTGATAGCTGTGATCTTATCGGGATTTGGTTTAATACCATCTTTTGCAATGATGTGGCCAAGGTAAGCAGTTTCGAGCTTAAGGAATTCGGACTTATCCATTTGGATTTTAAAGTTCGATTCCCTAAGTCGCTGGAAGACTTTTTCCAGGTTGAGGATGTGCTCCTGGAGCGAGGTGCTGAAGACCACGATGTCATCGAGATACACTAGGCATATCTCGTTTTGGAGCCCTCTCAACACGTTATCCATTACGCGTTGGAAGGTCGAGGGTGAATTCTTAAGGCCCATGGGCATACGAAGAAATTCGTAATGTCCATGTTCCACGTTAAATCCGGTTTTTGGGATGTCCTGGGGGTGCATTTCTACCTGATAGAAGCCACTTGCCAAATCTAGGGTACTAAAATACTGACACTTCCCTAATTTGTCAAGTACGTCATTAATGTTTGGTATTGGGTACTTATCGTCTATAGTTTTTTCATTGACTTTTCGGAAGTCGACTACAAGTCTCCACTTTTGCTTACCCGAAGCATCTAATTTTTTTGGGACTACCCATATTGGTGAGCTCCATGCTGAGTCAGATGGTCTAATTATACCTTGCTCCAGCATTTTATCTATTTGATCGCGAACTTCTTGTCGGTGGATAAATGGGTACCGATAACTTTTTGTGTGGACTGGGATTTCGTCAGTTGTTCTTATTTGATGTTTGATTTTATTGGTAAAGGTTAGTGCTTCGCCTTCTACGTAAAACACGTCAGAATAACGAGAGCAAAGAGCTACGAGGTTAGCTTTTTCCTCGGCATTTAAATGTTCAGTTCGAAGTCGCGAGATTACATCTTCAGTTCGAGATTGAGGTCGTTTAGTTTGTTCAAAATTAGTATTATATAACTCTGCGTGAGCTGGCCGATCTAATGAAAAGATTATATCGTTTACTGTAGGGTTTTCAATCTCTAAGTAAGCACGGTTATTAACTACTGTAGTAAGGCAATCGTGAATGATACAATTACATATTATCTGTTCCTTAATATAAACTTCGCCATCCTGGGTATCTATAGGAACTCTAATCAACTTCGAAGACTGCGCGGGAATAATATCTTCATAAAGATTAACATTGTAAGAATTGTACATTTTAATTGGGTTGGATGATGATCGAGTAACAAGTGTCTTTTCTTTCAGGTCTATCTTGGATTCCCATTTAGTTAGGAGGTCTAATCCTATTAGTCCGTCAAAATAGTCATGGAATTGGTAAATGAAAAGTTTTATAAAGTCTTTGTCGTTAAATTCGTTAAATCATGGTAATGTTATGGAGTAGTCGTTACGGCTAGTAGCGTGTACATTTGTCACTTCAAACGGGTCATAGTTAAGAGTATAGTTACTGAAATAATTATCGACAGCTTTTGGACTTATAAAAGACTGGTTTGCACCAGTGTCTATAAGCAATTTCAATGGGGGATCAAGGATTTGTACGTAGGGCAGCTGTCTCTGGGTTTGAAGATTTATTTCTATTTTGGTTTCTTTGATAATGGATTCCTGTGAAAATCCTGGTTAGAGGTACTGGGTCCAGGCTGTGGTTCGTTAATGTCACATAAGTCAGTATTGTCTGGGATAGCATTAGGGGTATCACTTTGATCGGGGTTATCGTAAGAACTGCTACAGTAATAGTCGTAGTCAATTGGTCCATTGTAGCCATAGTAGTCAGTGTCATCGTAATATTCAGTCGGATAGTAGGGTATGTCATAATTATAAAACTCATTAAAATTCATCTCACGAGTTTTGAAGTAATTAGAGGGAGGAGGGTTCCCTGACCTACGCCAGTCATGTCCAGTCATCAAAGTGTGGGGTAACTGTCTAGGTGTAAAAGTTTGGACTCCGCTCATAGGTTTTGGGGCTACGTTCTGTGGTGGATTAGTTCTATTAGGTATGCGAAAAACGTTACTATTGGGGTTGTAGTTAGGGGGTGCAGCTCGAAACATTTGCTGAGTTCGACTTGGGCCCATACGTTGTGGGTATTGAGCGGGCGGATTATTAAATTTAAAAGCCTGAGGTGGTGGATGGTATCCACGTTGACCTGCCGGTGCTGGCCACATGGGTGGTTGCATAAAATGGGGTCGCGGCTGAGGTGGTGGCAGTGATAGTAACGGGGGAGGCACCTTTGGTACATGGTGACTTTTGGGTGCATCTCCTCGTTGCTGCAAATAAATAACATTTAGTTCCTCCTGTACATATTCAAGAGCTTTCTCGATAGTGGGCGGGCGCATGCAACGGATGCGCGACCCTAAGGGTTCGTTTAGCCCCCTAACAAAGGCTTGCATAGCTACTTTCCTATAGAGATTGCGTTTTGCTTCTATCGTTGTACTTATTATCTCGTGTAGGCTAATGTAAGTCATAATAGTGCTGAATAGGGTTTGGCAATGTTCGTAAAACTCTTGGGGTGACTTGTTCCCTTGAGTTGCCAGGGATAAATCGCTATAAAGGGCTGTTTCATCCCTTTGGTCAGAAAAGTTATTAATCAAAGCTGTTCTAATGCCTAACCAATTGTCTGGAATTCCGTTTGAGTTGAGAGTGGAAGCAGCGTTACCAGAAATTTTGTTAAGTATTCCGTTCAGTAAGCAATCGTTAGTAAAACTGTACTCTGGGCCTTCCTTAACATATTCAGTCACTATTCGGTCACAAATATTAATAAATCTGGTTAATATATTCGGGTTCCCGTCAAAATCGGGTACAAGGCGAAGGGCCTTGAAAATTGTATCCGTATCCATTCTAACAGGAGCTACACTTTCAGTGGGGTTGCCTGATGACATCATTATCAAATTTAAATCAGCTAATAAATCTGTATCTATATCCCTATATAAATCTACAGCGTGTTGGCGAGCCTGTTGCGATACAGGTTGCTGAACTCTTAAACTCTTAGGATGAAAAATTTTTACGTCTTTTAAAAACTAGGAATAATGGAATAAGGAAAAGCAACACGAGAAAAATTCAAGTGTACTTACATGTACAGCATAACTGGTTTTCCCTCTGGAATCGATATTTGGATTCTCCTCTGGTCTGCAGCAGGTCCGTAGATTCAGGATCCTCGGCCAACGGGGCTAGGAAGCCGCCCGGGCGACTCGCGATCGCGGAATTGCTATACAGATCCCTAATTATTCGCGAATCGGCCGCGAGGATCCTACCGACTGCGCCAATTACGTTTGTTACAGCCGGAGGATCGAAAAAAAACCAATTATTTTTATATGAGTTTAATAGAAAAGAAAAATTTACATGTAAAAATTACGTCTAAATAACCTAACGATCGGTTCGAGGTCGGAACCAGAATGCCTTCGAAATATTAATGAATTGAACAGCATAAGAATGCAGCGTCGGCAACTCGTGGCAGCTTGGCCTTGGTGTCGGTGCATCGTAGTAAGCCGTGGTTGCTACGTAAGCGATCTTCCTTACGTCCATTTACGTAATTCCCTAGTAAACACAAGCCTACAGTGATTACTTTGGGGCTAGGCTAATAGGTGTGTGTTAAAAAATTAAAAAATTACAAAATATTGATGCCTTAAACGGGTTTAATTTTATTTTCATTCAGGAGAGAATGCTAGAGTTTATACAGAAACAAGTCGAAAGAGGTAAAAAGCAAACCACAAGAAGCGAAACTGAGCCCACATATACGGAGTTTAAGAGAGAGAGTAGTCAGGAAAAGGTTACGTTAAGTTTGAACTTGAAGAGGAAAACTGAAGGTAAGTTAAATCTAGATTTATATTGTTAAGAGCAAATATGTATTTCGACAGTTGAAAATCAAAATCGCTTAAATGCCACTTTGGTGCAGCTTAAAAATTATCTTAAAATATAAAAATCAATTGCTGTTTGTTAGTCTAGCTAAAACTCGAGAACGGCTGAACGGATTAATCTTATCTTGGTCTTGAATTGTTCGTGGAGGTCTAGGGAAGATTTAAAAGGTGAGTAAATATGGAAAATTTGTGAGGCAGATAGTGAAAATGTCTACTTAATTTTCCCATATAAACTGTTCTATCATCTTTCCTGTCAATCATTTGACGTTCGTCCCTTTTGGTACGTTAGACTCAGTACCCTTAATACGAGTTTTACAATTACGAAAACTATGATAGTTTTCGTGAGCTCGCCCTCGTACTAAAGGTACTGATTTTATTGTTTTCGTTTCAATACAAATAAACAGTGTTTAAATTCTATCATAAAATTGTTTGCGTCTTCTTAAATTTAAAGAATATTTGGTTACTTTTCACCAAAATGGACATAGAAACATAATTTACAATTACGAAAACTATGATAGTTTTCGTGACCTCAAACTCGTACTAAGGGTACAGGTCCGTCATCCAAATTATTTTAACCCCGTACGAAGTACGCGGGGTCAACTGGTATATATATATATATATATTAGTGATGCGTGTGCTGCTCTATTCCTATCTGAAGTTTCACTTCAGATGTGTGCTCCATGCACACTAATTCTTTTTTTATTCACTTATAATAATTAGAAAAATTTGGCCATTTATTAGACGAAAGTCCAGTTCATCTCCTTACCAACATCACAACGAATTGATAGAAAAATTTATTGTGTTCGTAGAAAATAAACCAGAGACACTGCAGACTGTCTCTTTCAAGTTGAAGGGAAAAGATAAAGATGAGAAAGATGGTTCATCTACCTCCAGTAAAAGAGTTAAGACGGAGGAGGGCAAGAGCAGGACAGCGTTAGAAGAAGTCATGGAAATGGAGGAGCGAGCGAAAGAGAGAGCCAATCGGTAAGTTTGTATGTAAAACAAAAATTGGATATACATAGTTTTTTAAGCGGTTACCTCAGTTTCTCAAGATGCAATCATCATCAATAGCCTATTAGTGTCCCCACTGCTGGTGCACAGCCCTTCTCTATCGATGGAATGTGGAGATTGGACCATGACCCACCACGCTGGCCCAGTGCGGATTGGCGGGTGCTAACGAATGCAGATGCAGCTGGGACCAACGGCTTAACGTACCTTCCGAAGCACGGAGGAACTCGAGATAGAAGATTTTTGGTCACCCATCCAGTGACCGACCACTGCGAAAGGTGCTTAACTTCAACGATCGCAGCCGAACGCGCTAAGCACCTGCGCCATCGAGCTCCTCATGTCATGTGTAATAGTTATTTATGATATTAGTACGTTGCGTTGCGTTACAAACGACAAATGTACTATTGTCACAAGTTTGTAAGTATCAATTCCTCACCATAATCAAAAAATGTTTTGAAACACATTTGCGAGAAAACAGTATCTATAGCTTATTTAAATTAATGAAACAAATTAACTTTAAAGAAAATATAACTAGAAAAAATTCCACGCGGACCAGGCAGCACACGGGACTCGAACCCGCACCCTTCGCAATCCGGGCGAACGCAATGACCAATTATGCTACCGCGGCCCTGACGGCCGCGTCAAAATTCCTCTAGCCACTCTTAAGCTGCAAGGCAGCGTCATCTCCTCGCATTATAGGTAACCCACAATGTCAAATGAATACTTTTACAATTCCTAGTCCGCATGGATTTTTTTCTAGTTATATTTTCTTTAGATTTAAAAACCAAGCAGTTACATGCTTTAAAATAAAATAAAATAATAATCTATACCTTATTTAAATTAATGAAACAAATTTAACTTTTTTAATAAGAAAACGGCGCGAAATTTCCAAATGGCGCCACGTGCGGTCGGTGAAAATAAGAACCTTTTTCCTTTCCTCCTTATTAGTATTAAAGTGAGACAAAGGTATAGATTAAAAGCGTTGTCAAAGAGGTTCGACCGGAATAAAAAGAAAACCGTAAAGGATACGCACGGCGCCGTGTATGGGAGCGTGCGGTAAAAAAGTTACCGCACGCTACGTTATATGACCCGTAAGTTTGAAATCTCTAAAAAGTATACAACCTTTGTAAATGCATGTTACGAGCAAATGTGTTGAAAATACATAAATCAACGAATGTATGTCGTCGCTGTCATTTCAAAAAGTCGTAAGTATAAATAGGCTTAAATTCAGGAAACACAAAATACTGTTTTTTTTTTCTACGACACTTCAACAAGTAATTTTCTTTATAATGTGAAAAGGCTTCATGTCTCCTTTAAAGAGATTCAAACTAAATCCCAGGTATTTGGAACAATACATATGTACCTTTTACAATATTTTAAAATTAAAAATTAAAGTTACATATAATTGTAATTTTTGTTTTTTAAGCATGTAATTGCTTGATGTTTAAATCTAAAGAAAATATAACTAGAAAAAATTCCACGCGGACCAGGCAGCAGACGGGATTCGAACCCTTCGCAATCCGGGCGAATGCACTGACCAATTATGCTACCGCGGCCCTGACGGCCGCATCGAAATTCTTCTAGCCATTCTTAAGGCGCTGCTTTGCAGTTTGTAAAGTTACATAATTTTACATACCTACGACAATTTGAAGACAGCGAAGGTGTGATGTTCTCCAATATAATTGTTTCTTTATAGCAAAGACTACTGGCTATGTGAGGACATAATCGTCAAAATCGTGACAAAATCACTCGGCGACAAGTTCTACAAGAAGAAGGGCACCATAGAGAAAGTAATAGACAAGTACGGAGCGCAAGTCAAGCTCATAGACGAGAACGTCAAGTTAAAACTGGATCAGGTATGATTTTAATGCACAAAATTCTTATCTTTTTTTTTTCAAACCTTCAACAAACAATAGGGATGATGACAAATTTTTTTTCTTCGTTTATCAGGTAGATTATCAAAAAGTATTGGACACGTATTTTTTCTTTTTTCACATAATATAAACATTGCAGAGATATATTGATTTGAAAAGTCGAATGACGTCACGTTTTGGTACAATTTTCACTTAAAAGTGACGTCACGAGCCCCTACTCCCAAACTTTGACGCCCTATAACTTTGTCATTTTTTGGTTGATTGCCCAAAGAAAAAATACGTGTCCATTATTTTTTGATCATCTAACTGACGGACTAAATAAAATTTCGTTTACTGTACCCCGTCATCACCCCTATTGTGGAGCTGGCGAAGAAAACGGTATAATTACGCATATGGAAAAACTACTTTTATTTACAGTCCGGAGTTATCAAGCCCGTGGAATTTGAATCTCAAATAATTTTCAATCAAAACCGCCTAAAACAGTGTTAAAATTACTAAATTTATGAACTAAAAACCATGCCAAAAGCTCACTGGAGGTATGTCATTTTGTTTTATACAGCTCCTGTAAAAAATAATTTTATGTATAATGCGATTCAACTAAGAATAGGATCGACTGGGCGCCATTTTGTGATGTCAAAGCTGTCAATTGAAACAAAATAGGTAGAGTGAGCAATAAAAGTTTTTCTTTGATAAAACTTATTTACTAAGATTAAGTGAGAAAAAACATCAGGTTTTTTTTTAATAAAACTTATTTACTAAGATTAAGTGAGAAAAAACATCAGATTTTATTAATAAAATTTATTTACTAAGATTGAGAAAAAAAAACATATGGGTTAGGAGGAATGTTATCCCAGGAAATTGATAGACCACTACGTTACACACCCCTAAAATTTTTTTTGGACAATATTATTTTTTTACTTATCCCTAAATTTTTTCTTCTACCACCTGCCTTTTTATGGCGGTACTAAGTTCGCTGGGTCAGCTTGTAAACTATAAATCTCTCGCAAAACACGTCCATACCTGTCAACTTTTGTTTATAAACTAAATGTTACACCCAATGAATGCACGCCATAATATTTATTTTTAATATAAATATTAATAAATATTTCCAACACTCACACCAATTAGCCTAGCCCCAAAGTAAGCACTCTAAGGCTTGTGTCATGGGATACTAGGGTAACGGATAGAATACATATACAGTACATATAAGTATATTTATATAGAAATACATATTAAACATCCATGACTGGAGTACATATGCTCGTGTTCATCACACAAACATCTGCCCCCACCGGGATTCGAACCCGGGACCTCTCGAGTCGGCGACACCATGAAACCCGGCGTACAAACCACTCGGCCACGACGTCTATATATAAATATAATATAGATTGAATATGAATAATTAAAGTACATATTGATTTGAATACCATACCATTGTAACTAAGTGAGTAATGGTACCATTTTGTTACTAAAAAGTCTGGACTTTTTTTCGAAATGTCGGGACTTTTGAAATTTCTAAATGGTAACCCTACCTGTGCCCCACCAGTGGGTATATTAAAAGGCTGACAATAATGAGTCTACTTGAGCCGACTGGTATTGCAAGAGACGATGGCAAGAGACCAGACGGTATGAGTTTGATTCCGGCCCGGTACTGGTATGGGAACCTGTTCTGACACGCTGGCCCCTTACCATCTACATGGAACCAACAATTAGGGCTTCCAATCCCGCAGCCTATCTTTAATCTCGGTACTTGCGGGATTGCAAATTTTCGATCCCGCGGGATTCCGGTATTTGCGGGATCCCGCATAGAAATTAATGATATTAATTATTAAGCTAAATAAAACAACGAAACAATCAACGTATTTAAACTTTTATTATAGTTTACCCTTTAAATTTTAAATATTACACATAAAAAAATAACACTGCACTTCTTAAAGTTCTATTGAGATTAAAATCAATCTATGTTAAACATACTGTAAGGAACTAAGGACCTCAATTATAATTTAAGACAAATTATTAAAATATCAAAGGACAATGCCAGAAGTTCTATAGATGTTTAACCCACCCGATAAAAATGGTGTACACGAATGCGATAAATGACATTTCATAGCTGTAATATTAGGAATCAAATAGTAAAGTTCTAAATTCTCTAGAAGCTGTGGTTATTGAATAATATACTTACAAAGAGTACAATTATCATGCGTTTCTCGAGCTGCAATTTGAGCAGAAAATTGGAATTTCTGTAAATTATTCAACAGTGTCTGTATGTAGCTGATAGTGTATAAACGACATGCCTTTGTATTCTAGCGACACATAAATAACAATTTATGCATCTCAACATGGTTCCAAATCACAAACGACAATGTCGTACAAATCCTTTTGTTTGACAGAAATGTCAATCAAAAGGATATCAATCCAGAATAACGTTTAGTTTCACATAGGTACTACCACTTAATAATGTGTATGCGCATAAAAAAATACTATAATCGTCAAACTTTTTTATAAACATAAATTAATTATATTTTTAGCCGAAATGCTTATTTTATCCATAATATTAAAAAAGAGAACGGTATTTTTCGAAAACTTGACTGGCATTTTATTGTTTGACGTGAAACAAAACGCATATGCCATGTTTTCGTTCTTCTCCTAACGGAAACAGATACAAATTATTTTAATATTTATTTCGTATCCGCCGCTTTTACAAAGTAATAATTAAATCGGTACGAGAAAAAAAGTCGTATATATTTTTTCATAAATTTAATATTACTGTATATGGTGGGCCAGAATCTGTCATTGTCATTTATTATTTGCTTCGACCAATATTTTGTTGAAAATGTTTGCGAAGAAAGCATAACATATCTAAGGTGTCGTCAGCCAAACTACTAGTGCTCGAGCCATCGCGCTCGCGACGAGACGTTTAGCATGTGCCTTTTTGTAGTCCCGCAAATCCCGCGGGATCCCGTGCTCGTAATCCCGCTAGGAGCGGGACTGGAAAAAGGCGCGGGATCTCGGAATACCGGGATTGGAAGCCCTACCAACAACAGAGCTGGTGCGGCTTGTGAAGCGGCTGAAAAAGCAAAAGCATGCGAATACAGGGGTCTAGGCTCCGAATATGATTTTGTCCCATTCGGTGTCGAGACCCTTGGTCCGTGGGGTCCTAGCGCTATGAGGTTTTTTAAGGAAATATCAAAAAGGTTAGTCGACATCACTGGAGACCGAAGAGCTGGCAGCTACCTCGGACAAAGAATTAGTCTAGCTATCCAAAGGAGGAACGCTGCCAGTATCTTCGGAACCTTGCCTAAAGGGACTCCATTTAGTAATATATTTTAGTTATTATATTATATTTTTTAGGGTTTTTAGTTTAAGGTTCATTGTTCCTGTATATATTAATGTGCGATAATGACTATACATTGTTGTTCCAGAACCATTTGGAAACAGTTATCCCTTCACCGGGCAGACAAGTTAGATTCGTGAATGGTGCATACAGAGGTCTTATTGGAATATTAAAAGATGTCGACACAAAAAGCTTTTGTTGCCAAGTAGAGGTAAGTCTTGAGTTTTCCCTTTCCTCTAATACCTTTCATCCTCCTATCCCCCTTTTCACCCTCAAATCCCATTTTACCTATCAATCCCCACTATCACCCACCAATCTCCTATTATCACCCATCAATCCGCACTGTCAACCACCAATCTCCTATTATCACCCATCAATCCGCACTGTCAACCACCAATCTCCTATTATCACCCATCAATCCCCACTGTCAACCACCAATCTCCTATTATCACCCATCAATCCGCACTGTCAACCACCAATCTCCTATTATCACCCATCAATCCGCACTGTCAACCACCAATCTCCTATTATCACCCATCAATCCGCACTGTCAACCACCAATCTCCTATTATCACCCATCAATCCCCACTGTCAACCACCAATCTCCTATTATCACCCATCAATCCGCACTGTCAACCACCAATCTCCTATTATCACCCATCAATCCCCACTGTCAACCACCAATCTCCTATTATCACCCATCAATCCGCACTGTCAACCACCAATCTCCTATTATCACCCATCAATCCCCACTGTCAACCACCAAACTCAACACAATTATTTTGCAATCACTTACTGGGACCGTTTCATCGTTGTTTAATTGTATGCACTTACGTTAATAAAAATACTTTGTATTTTTTAATTATTTTTGTTATTGTAAAATTGTTGTTTGCCAAGCACCTTGTATACGCTAAGCCTGTTTTGAGCATTGCCCTTTATAAATAACATTAGAGGTCCAAGCACGAACTCTGGCAAATACGTAATCATGTCGCATCGTCAAAGTTTGTATGAAAACTAAGCAGCGCCACCTACCGGGTGTAAGAACAAACTGGCTCCTTCCATACAAAAAATTGACAACGACGATACCACACAGCACCCTTAGCACAAACCCAATATCGAATTCGAATAGTTTGCGAGTGCGAAATGTCAATACCAAATTTTGCATGGAAACTTGAACAGCAGCGCCACAAAGTTCGTAACGAGAACTAAAAATCAGTACACATTTGACAATGACATTTCGGATTCGCAAACGTTACGAATTCGATATTGGTTCGTGCTAAGGGAGGAGCTCGATGGCGCAGGTGGTTAGCGCGTTCGGCTGCGATCGTTGTAGTTAAGCAACTATCGCAGTGGTCGGTCATTGGATGGGTGACCAAAAAATTCTATCTCGAATTCCTCCGTGCTTCGGAAGGCACGTTAAGCCGTTGGTCCCGGCTGCATCTGCAGTCGTTAGCACCCGCCAATCCACACTGGACCCGCGTGGTGGGTCATGGCCCAATTTCCGTATTTCATCCATAGGGAAGGCCTGTGCCCCAGCAGTGGGACATTAAGAGGCTGATGATGAAGGGTACAGGTGGGTAAGACAAGTCGTTTAAACTCTTCTTTAATAATTGATGTTGCCATTTAAAAATTATAATTTTTGTTTTGTTTCGTTTCCAGATTTCCGAGGGCCCTCTCACTGGGCGGTTAGTTAAAAAAGTGCAGTATGAAGATATATGCAAAATAGCCACGTAAACAAACATTATTATTTTATACCTAATTGTAAATAAATTATTAGAATTCTAACACCAAGTGTTTTTATGTTATTACTGAACTAGCAAACCAGTGAACCAAATGTACACCAAAAAAAAATGTATTTAATTAATTGAGAACTTTTGAAATTCGTGATTTCTCGAAAACCGGAAGTGCTACGTTACTCAAATCCGGTTTGTAGTCTTATCAGACTATTCTTAACTTATAACTTAAATATTCTCTTTATCTATCTCTTACGGTTTGGCCGCTGAAACAGCACCATAGACGGACGGACGGACTTGTCTAATAGATAAGAGATTCTTTAATTAAAGAATTTTTATTATTATATAAATATAAAATTTCCAACACTCACCAATTAGCCTAGCCCCAAAGTAAGTACTGTAAGGCTTGTGTTATGAGATGCTAGGGTAACGGATAGAATACATATACTGATACATATATAAGTATATTTATATAGAAATACATATTAAGCTTTCATGACTGGAGTAGAAATGCTCGTATTCATCACACATACATCTGCACCCACCGGGTTCGAACCCGGGACCTCTGGAGTAGGCGACATCTTGAAACCCGGTATTCCTAGTATCCCATAACACAAGCCTTACAGTGCTTACTTTGAGGCTAGGCTAATTGGTGTGAGTGTTGGAAATATTTATTTATTTATTCCTTACATAGCAGTGTTGGGCAAAATGTAAGTAACTTTAACAATTTCAATTACAAATTGTAATTGGTGACTTTAATTACAAATTACTTGAAATTATTGAAATATAATTCCATTATTAATTAAAATTAGCAATTGTAATTGTAAATTGCAATTACTCAATTATTTATATACAGGGTGTTACAAAAATACAAATAAAGCTTGTAGGGCGTTGAAGTACATCATATAAGGAGTCTTCTCTAATTTTCTTAAAATATTTGCATGAAGTTTTAATTTTTTATAAAAACAGTTATTTTAATGATTAATAAAAATATCGATCTTTTTAAGACACGACACTAGTTCGAGGATCATTAAAAATAACTGTTTTTATAAAAAGCTAAAACTTCATGCAAATATTTTAAGAAAATTAGAGAAGACTCCTTATATGATGTACTTCAACGCCCTTCAAATTTATTTGTATTTTTGTAACACTCTGTATAAACTATTTTTAAGATGAGGTAGTATTTTTAATAAAACTATTAAATTATGATTTATCAAGTGTTTATTTACGAAATAGATCAGATAAATTGTGTAATGTACAACCACCTTTTTTAAAATTAAGACAATAAATGATTGATTTATTTTAAATTAGACTTTAATACTATCTACTAACCACTCGACCTCCTTGGCCGAGTGGTTTGTACGCCGGGTTTCATGGTGTCGCCGACTCGAGAGGTCCCGGGTTCGAATCCCGGTGGGGGCAGCTGTTAGTGTGATGAATACGAGCATTTGTACTCCAGTCATGGATGTTTAATATATATTTCTATATAAATATACTTATTTAAGTACAGTATATGTATTCTATCCGTTACCCTAGTATCCCATAACACAAGCCTTATAGTGCTTAGCTTGGGGCTAGGCTAATTGGTGTGAGTGTTGGAAATATTTATTTATACTACTCTTTGTTCAAACATTTGATCAGAAAGTTTGTGAGATTTTGGTAAATTAATCATTGTAGCATATGAGAACAATCAATCGAAATAAAATTGTACTCCGCCGAGAGACTAGAAAAGGGACTGGTAGCTGTGTAGGTACTGATAACGAGGCACACACTTACACACTCATAAATTCATGGCACATTATACACTAAAAGTTTGTTTGTGTTGTGCTGCGTACGGGCATGAAGCTAATAACCGCTTAGTTTTAGTAGTTTCATCATCATCATCAGCCTATTAATGTCCCCACTGCTGGGGCACAGGCCTTCCCTATGGATGGAATAGGGAGATTGGACCATGACCCACCACGCGGGCCCAGTGCGGATTGGCGGGTGCTAACGACTGCAGATGCAGCCGGGACCAACGGCTTAACGTGCCTTCCGAAGTACTGAGGAACTCGAGATAGTAAATTTTTGGTCACCCATCCAATGACCGACCACTGCGAAAGTTGCTTAACTTCAACGATCGCAGCCGAACGCGCTAACCACTTGCGCCATCGAGCTCCTCCTTAGTAGTTTATGCTACCCATAAAAAGTAATTAAGTAATTTGAATTACAAACTAATGTAATTTAAATTACTTCGGTCTTAAGTAATTGAATTACAGTAATTTCAAATACATGTAATTTATATTAAAGTATTTCAACTACTATTCATTGAATTAGTAATTAAATTACAAAAGTAATTAATTACGCCCAACACTGACATTTCATGATAATGACAAACTATTGTTAAGTTTATAAATAACACAAATAGCCAAGTGAAGTGCGCGCATTACTGTACACGCTTGCAATACTAGAAGCCTACCCTGCAAAGCTCTGTCAAATTAAATGACAAAATTCGACGCAGTTTTCGCGTCCTTTGTTCTTCTACACTCCCAGTCCACATTATTATTGAAGTTATACTTCTTTAGCCGCGTTATGAAAAAATTATGAGAGTGAAATTTTAAGATGCGCGCGCATCACTGTAACACAAAAGTAACATAATGAAGTTAGCCGCGGGCGCGTTATGAAAAAATGATGAGAGTGAAATTTTAAGATACGCGCGCAACACTGTAACAGAAAAGTAACACCATGAAGTCGGCTGCTAAACCGCACATTACTCGTAAGTCTCGGAAAAAAGCTTCCAACAAAATAGTAATAGGATCTCTTAGTCGCACATGTTGGGACGCTCGTCGCCTCTCTCTGATCACTGTTTTCATATTTATATTATTTATTATTTAATAAAACTGTAAGAATGTGCGGGAGGGCGAAGGGGGAGTGTGAGAAGTCTGACGTCAAATAAAGATAGGCGTAGGTAGAAAATACTTATATTGTGATCACTATTCAATATTTGTAGGAGAAATGGTATTACTGTATCCCACAAGGGTGGAAGTACATGTATACTATTATCAAGACACTAAGACGTCCCACGTGGTGGAAGCGTATAGCGTGCAAGACAGTAGGCCCTACCTACGAAGCGATGACTTGGTCAATTTCCCAAGAACACCTTATACAAGTGGTGTCAGTATAGTATAGCACGATTCACATGCGTACAGCGCCATCTAGTAGCGGTCGGCGTGATGATATTTGATCGTATGATGTGCCATACAATCGGTGTCGGTATAGGATAGCGCGATTCACATGCGTACAGCGCCATCTAGTAACGGGCGGCGTGATGATATTTAATACTATGGTGTTACTAAAATAATGGTGGATTATTAACCAGTGGTTAATAATCCACCATTATTTTTACCACCATTATTAACCACTAAGTGGTTAATAATCCACCATTATTAGACATCTGTTCGAAAGGTACTTTGAACGATCCACGGAGCTCCATAAGATGATCGCGTTGTCAAAAACAATGTTGGCACGCTCGTCGCCTCTGATCACTGTTTTCACATTTATAATATTTATCCACATGTTTCTAGTTTCTATATAGACACAACGTGTTTTAGTTACTTACAAGTGCTAATTACATATGGACTAATAACTTAAATTCAGTAGTGATTTTAATTGAATATTTTGAATATTTATTTAATTTTGCAAATTAAACTGAACTTAATTGACTGTGTTAACTATCCTTTTCCAGTCCTTTTAATATTTTATTGTAATTATTAATTATTTGCATGCAATTAAAAAATATTTTTAATGATGCTAAAGAAGTATAACTTCTCACGCGCGTACATAAGTTACACGCATCCATTTTTTTTATTGAGATTTAGCCAAATAGAGACTGTTTGGTTAAAAACTGAAGCACAAAAAAAATTAAGCACATTGACAGCTCTGTAATCTTTAAGCATCGTCAAAAGTTTCTGTAAAAAATGCGAGCGTGCTTATGACAACACAACACGACTGAAGTTAAACTTATTTAGCTCCATCTGTATGTATATTATTTATTTATTTATTTATACTTTATTGCAAAACAAACAGCAATTGGCGGACATAATGCCATAAGGCATTCTCTACCAGTCGACCAGTAAAAGCGTGAGAACTAAAAATACGGGGGTGCAATATGGACATATGCTAAATAAACCAGGTAGGTAATATATATATCAATAGAATACACAAATATTAAAATATATATACACTACATACATGTAAATATATATGCTATATCTACAATACATACATACACATAATTATGCCAGTCAAGTATGAGAACGCAGATTAATTATATTAAGATAATGCTCACGAACCAATTCCCTTAAATACAAATTTGTTAGGAGCTTTACGTATATTAGGGGGCAAGTCATTCCAGAGTCGTACAGCCGTGATGGTGAAAGAATATGAGACGAAGCCAGAAGAGTGGACGGGAGTATGCAGAAGGAGGTTGTCCGTTGAACGGAGGACACGGTCATGAGAATCACACAGAAACCTAAATCTGCTTTTCAGGTAAGCTGGTGTATGTGGATCGTAAAGAAGATTAAAAAGAGCACAAACAACTCTTAGGTTCCTACGCTCACGAATAGGAAGCCATTATCTTATATAAAACTAGCAAACCAGTGAACCAAATGTTCACCAAAAAAAAAATGTATTTAATTAATTGAGAACTTCGGAGATTTTGTGTGGTTTCGTTTAAAATAGAAATCACGTGATTTCTCGAAAACCGGAAGTGCCACGTTACTCACATCCGGTTTGCAGTCTTATCAGACTATTCTTAACTTATAACTTAAACATTCTCTATATCTATCTCTTACGGTTTGGCCGCTGAAACAGCACCACGGACGGACGGACGGACTTGTCTATTAGATAAGAGATTCTCGTGTCACAATGTTAGTTACCATACTCCTCCAAAACGGCCTGACCGATTTTTATGAAATTTTCCATGCATATTCCATGGGTCTGAGATTCGGCGACTATCTATTTTTCATATCCTTAAGTGATAATGGTTGTCCACCTGTAACGTAGTGTTCTGAAACCTACAATGCGCCTTCGCGCCAAAATTCAAACTATTGGGTATTGTAACGTAGTGTTCTCATATGGGTTAGGAGGAATGTTATCCCAGGAAATTGATAGAACACTACGTTACACACGCCTAAAAATTTTTTTGGACATTTTTTTTTATTATGTGGTATTAAAAAATACATACAACCCTTTCACTTATAACACCTGCCCCTATTTATATATATACTAACAGACCCAGCGAACTTCGTACCGCCATAAAAATGGGGGTTGGTGGTAGAAGGGTGAAACTTAAGGGTTGTATGTCTTTTTGTATGATGTATCTTAAAAAAAAAGAAAAACAAAAATTTTATCCAAAAAAAATTTAAGGCTGGACACCACCCTGAACATTTAGTGGGATGAAAAATAGATGTTGTCCGATTCTCAGACCTACTGAATATGCATATAAAATTTCACGAAAATCGGTGCAGAACTTTTGAGTTTTTGAAGCGTACACAAACCAACAGAACATTTTTATATATATAGAGATATATATGTATGTGTGTGTATACAATACAAAAATACATGTATGTACATATACATATTTCATTTACTAGCTTTAAGAGAAAGAAAACGTACGCGCGCACTGCTTTCTCTTGCTTATATCCCCCACTCAACTCATGTTCGCTTCGCCCGAACACACTTATCGTAACGCGTAACGCATTCGCCAGCTTACCCCCCAAGTCAAGCGTGCGTAAAGAAGTTGCACAATAATAAAAACGTGTGCCTTTGGAGACGCACGACTATAGATGTAAGGCCGGTTTAAAACCAATTAAACCAATACCGTTTAAAACGAAAAAACCCGTTTAAAACCGAAATAAACCATTTTTTTCGATTTAAAACGGATGGTGTGACTATATTTTTCTTAATTATAACTATATTGTCTTGATTTTACCGAGGTAGGAATATAACGGAGTACCTATGAACTGTATAAAGATTTTTTAAATGTGTGATATACATACTGATGTTGATATACTTAGCGAATTTAGTTCTAGTTGGTCCATCCGCGACCAAGCATAGGTATTACCTGCCTAAGTTATAAAAACTCTTATCATAAGTTAAAAACTCTGTGTTGGTAAATAAAAAAAAACCATTGTTTTCAAACAAATAAATCAATTCAAATTCAATCAATTTGATTCGGTTAAAAACCTCATTTAAAACCAAACACACACTCGCACTCTCTCTTTCATGCGCAAGTAAAACGGGCGGCATTGTGTTAATGATGTCTTTACTGTGTGTTATATAATCTCTTATCTATTAGACAAGTCCGTCCGTCTGTCTGTCTGTGGTGCTGTTTCAGCGGCCAAACCGTAAGAGATAGATAAAGAGAATATTTAAGTTATAAGTTAAGAATAGTCTGATAAGACTACAAACCGGATTTGAGTAACTTTGCACTTCCGGTTTTCGAGAAATCACGAATTTCTAACGAAACCACACAAAATCTCCGAAGTTCTCAATTAATTAAATACATGAACATTTGGTTCACTGATTTGCTAGTGGTGTCGATTCTGGCACGATTCTCTAAATCTAAACTTAAAATTGACAACAGTGTATCCTTGTCATTCTCTATACAGAATAAAAAGGAGAAACTGATGTTAAATTTAGTTTTAAGTTTAGAGAATCACGCCAGAATCGACGCCAGTCTATGTATAATAAATAAGTGCCTAAGTATGAAGGTATATACATACTTAAGTTTTCGCGGTACCTAGGTAATGTACGTAGGTACTTTCTATTGATTTTCTTTATACCTACTAAGTAAAACGAAACATGACGTCAGGTGACCAAAAGTTTACCATGATGAAGTGTAAACAACATAGTTCTTTTATTTTTGTATGTCAGTTTTCAACCGTTTAAAACGATTTATTTGTGATTTAAAACGGCAACATTTTGTTTAAAACGTTTTAAATCGGTTGTTTTACATCTATACGTACGACAGAAGTGATAACTTAAACTAATCTAAGGCGGCGCTCCGGGTTTGCCTGCTTTCCGCTGCCGTATGCGTGAGAAGGGAAGCCAGGCAGAATAGCGCCGTAACGCGTTACGTAACGAAGCGGTTTTCGCTCGGGCCTTCTGTATCTGCAGTCGTTAGCATCCACCAATCCGCACTGGGCCCGTGTTAAAGCCCATTTTCCTTATTTTTCACCAACAGGAAAGCCCAATGGCTAAGTAATGAGGAAATTAAAAAGATAACGCGCAAAAATAAAACTACGCAATAATATTCAGAATGAAATATATTTTTATATAATATTTAGTCAAGGCACAAATTCCAATAATTGTAGAAAACTAGATGCGTTATTTTATTTTTATTAATCTACCAAATAATTCACATTACGATAAATTACTACCAAAATTGTATATATTTTGTGTGTAGCAACACATAATAGGAGTCGAATAGGAACTGTAAGATAAAAGAGGAGATTTTATTAAAACACAAGGAAATGTAACATTGACATTCAAAATATTCAATTGCCTACTTAATTTCATTGCAACATGATTATATAAAATTATATTTTTTTAACAAATTATATACTAGAGACGCTAAATAATCAAGTATACGTATTTAACAAGCTCATAATCTTAACATGTAAGTACATAATATGATAAAAGTTTATTTGAACTATTCAATATTCGCAACAGTTAAAAAATATACCACTACTATCTTTACAAACAAGATAAATGAGTTTACATTCAAAAGTGTCAGATTTTACCGCGTAAAACAATGTTGCCATGCTCAAACAGAAATAAGTACCATCAGGCTAAACAATAACTATCAAGTTAAATCTATTAATTGTTAAAAATTGCAACAAATGCTTCATTAAATACTATTAAAAAACCTATTAAAATACTAACTTACAAGACTATATAAAATAACATGCTTTCATTAACCGATATTTTTTATAAAGTTGATGGAACACCTTCCATAGAGTAAAAACAGTGTGGCAATGTTACCAAACAATGGTAGAAATAGTAGATTTTAATCAAATTTCTGTCAACAGTAAATGCCGTTACATACATAGCACCATTTTGTGGAAGATATTAAAATATAAGTTACCAGAATAAAATATGTATATTCTTCTACTGTTGACTGATATTTTTTGAATTTATACGTCTTTGAAAATTATTCAAAAATAAATATAATATAAATAACCAAGCATCGTCTCAGCCACATTGCCACACATAAAAATTGATCAAATACGATATGATTCCTGTTCACACTATCCAAACCTATGCTATTTGTCATATAATAATGGTAGAATTGGTGTTGCCATTAGCTAACTTTACTACTTCTTTAGTAGTTTTTCCTCCTCCGGGTTACGAAGGGCGCCCTCCTTCGAATTCGGCTTGAACTGTAAACGAAAAATATAATTAAATAATACTACAGTACAGGAAGATGGCTTAACTTGCATTCGCGTGATATAACTGAGGCAGCGTCCTATTGGCCTTACACGGCACGCACCTATCAATTAGTTCCCATGTCTGTTTATTATTTCTATGCTTTATTATTATAACCATTTTGTTTTTCTAAAAGCATGCTGTGAAGGACAAGAATAAAATGTCTTTTTTCTTTCTTTGTTTCTTATAAAGATTGAATATAGCTAGTCCGATGAGGAGAGGAGAGGAGCTCGATGGCGCAAGTGGTTAGCGCGTTCGGCTGCGATCGTTGAACTTAAGCAACTTTCGCAATGGTCGGTCATTGGATGGGTGACCAAAAATTACTATCTCGAGCTCCTCCGTGCTTCGGAAGGCACGTTAAGCCGTTGGTCCCGGCTGCATCTGCAGTCGTTAGCACCCGCCAATCCGCACTGAGCCCGCGTGGTGGGTCATGGCCCAATCTCCCTATTCCATCCATAGAGAACCCCTGTGCCCCAGCAGTGGGGACATTAATAGGCTGCTGATGATGATGATGATAGCTAGTCCTCAAAGCATTTTAATAACATCTTAAACTTTACTGCAATTCTACATTGGATATTTATCTGGGGGACCTTTTATATAACTTTTATCACGAAATTAAACCTATTAATGGGACATATAAGAGAGGGGAGGGCATAGCGGATTCTCCGCTTGAATTGGAGCAATTTCAATTTGCTTCTACAATACAAACCGTTTAGTATCTCGTTTTCTGATCATCCGTTTTCTTGGCAGCGTGAAATTAAAGGAATTTTCATAATTTCATTTAAAGCAAAAAAAACTTAGTTTCCAACAGATTTCATTACCTTTAGAGTTTAATAAGTGGCTGTAACAGCCTAGACTAAATTCCTTAATGATTTTGAAATAAAAAATTGTCTTTTTTTTTCATATATTTTGATTTCTTGAAAACTACCATATTTTGTCGACTGGCAAGTTGGCAACACTAAAGACACTCACCACATGCGGCGGTTTCGGTGGTTCCACCTCCCTTATTTCCTCCATGTGATCTCCTTCACTCAAAAGCTGAAACCAAATTGATAAATTAATATTTCTTACACTCTCACCAATTAGCCTAGCCCCAAAGTAAGCACTGAAGGCTTGTGTTATGATAATACTAGGGTAACGGATCGAAATAGATAACAATGATAAAAATATTTAAATATATATTTCTTATTTTTGGTGATTAAATAATTAATTCAAATAATTTCATTCATTCAATTATATTATTCATAGAAATATATGAACAGCCACGACTCAGATAAGAATTCTGGTATTGGTCATACAAACATTTGCTTCACCGGAATTCGAACCCAGGACCTCGATACTTCGGAAACAAGACATGATTAATACCAATCCGCCATGGAGGTCGTCAAATATGTAAACCAATCAATTTCATTCAATAATAATAATCAGTAATGCTTAAATAGTCTACGATTGCGGAAGTTAAGCAACTTTCAAAGTGGCCGGGCATTGGATGGGTGACCGAATTTTTTTTAATATATGTAGTTCAGGAAGACACACCAAGAAAATGGCCCTGGCTGTATCGGCAGGCTTCATCGACCACTATTCCGCTATGGTTGCCTTTGATGAATTTTGAACCTATTTTCTTAAATTATGATGTAATATTATAGTTTAATAATATATTTATCTAAATGCTAAATGATGTAATGGAAGGTGACTTCAGAAGTATCTCTGAAGTCATTATTCAACTTGACGACTCTGTATATATCAATACAGGAAGAAAAAAAAAACAGCCCTTGCTGAGTTTCTTGCCAATTCTTCTCAGTACAAGGTCTCCCGCCGTAGATTTGAGAACCGATGGCGCAAGAGCTACGCCATCGGTGAACTTATGAAGGTGCTTGTAACAGCCTAGACTGAATAAATGCCGTAGATTTGAGAACCGACACTCACACCCATATTAGCCTAGCCACAAAGTAAGCACTTTAGACTTGTGCTATGGAATACTAGGATACATATATAAGTATATTTATATAGAATATACATATTAAACATCCATGACTGGAGTCCAAAGGCTCCTCTGCCCCCACCGGGATTCGAACCCGGGACCTCTCGAGTCGGCGACACCATGAGACCCGGCGTACAAACCACTCGGACGTGGAGGTCATCAAAACTTAACACATATTATTCACTAGCAATTCGTTTACCTTGTCTACTTCTGGTTCTATCTGCTCATTGGTCCCTCCTTTATTCAAAGCACCTTTCTCCATAAGAGTAGCTCGTTTAGCAGCCAAGTACATTGATCTAGTGGAAAAAATAATTTTATTCTATGTATTTATATGTAATTAAGTAAAATTTACTAACAAATATTAGGTTTTGAGGAGCTCGATGGCGCGGGTGGTTAGCGCGTTCGGCTGCGATCGTTGAAGTAAAGCAACTTTCGCAGTGGTCGGTCATTGGATGGGTGACAAAAATCTTCTATCTCGAGTTCCTCCGTGCTTCAGAAGGCACGTTAAGTTTTGGTCCCGGCTGCATCTGCAGTCGTTAGAACCCGCCAATCCGCACTGGGCCCGCGTGGTGGGTCACGGCCCAAACTCCCTATTCCATCCATAGGGAAGGCCTGTGCCCCAGCAATGGGGACCTTTGAAAGTTGTAGCCAGAATAGCTGCTCTCATTGTAACAGTAGGTAAAATGGTTAATTATAAGTTTGAACATTTTAATGAACTAATAAAGTATTTGGGGTTGCCAAGTCTTATTATATTTATAAGAATAAATCGCTCGATTCATATCTAAAGGGGCAGCTTTTTAAAAATTTCCCGTGTATGATATTGAATTTATTGAAAGATTAATTAATATGTTTTCAAGTTAATTTTTTCTGCAAAAACCTAAATTTTGTATCGTCTAAATTCAGAAAATCATAAAAGCAAATTTCATTCACCTCTTGATGGTAAGATAGTACAGTTCGGCGATAGCTTTGACGGAATAGTCCGGCACGAAGGTGTGGCGCAACATCGAATCCATGTTGAGGTTCTGCAGAGAGCCCAGCGTCGAAGGAGCCGGAGTTTCCGCTAAATAACGAGAAAAAAAGTTGACCATAAGCAAAAAGAATCTCTAGCAATCGGGCTTTATGGATTTGAGGGGGTCGTAACACAATTTTTGTAAACTAGTACAATCTCCAGATCTTTCAAAGAAATTGCATTGTTTTTACTGTTATTGTTTTATAATGTTAGTTTGTGAGAGAAAAATAAATCATTCATTCTTTCATCTATATATTCAATAAAAAAGAAATAGTAATTAGTATTTTAAAAACTACCAAAAGTCATGGAAAAGCTACCAAAATATATGTCTTTTGGTAGTTTTTCAATGATTCAGCAGTTTTCACTTTGTAACGTGTTTGTAAAATAAATAAATAATTAATATATAAACTAATATATAATGAAATTTAACTAGAAAAATATCTACGAGATCCAGGCAGCAGACGGGACTCGAACCCGCACTCTTCGCTATCTGGGTTTCCGCTAAATAACGAGAAATAGTTGATTATAAGCTATAAGTGAAAGAATCTCTAGCAAACGGGCTTTAAAAGGATTTGAAGGGGTCGTAACACAGGTTTTGTAACCTAGTACAATCTCCAGCTATCTCAAAGAATCTGCATTGTGTTTACTGTTATTCTCATTCAATACCATTTTACTTAATTATAATGTTACTTTGTGGGAGAATAATAAATCAGTCATTCATTCATTCTTCTATATATTCAATAAAAAAAAATAGTAATCCGTTAGTTAAGAAAAGCTACCAAAATGTTTGTCTTTTGGTAGTTTTTCTTAATTCGGTAGTTTTCACTTTGCAACGTGTTCGTAAAATGTTAAATATAACTAATTATACTAGAAAAAAATCCACGAGGACCACACAGCAGACGTGACTCGAAACCGCACCCTCCGCTATCCGGGCGGATGCACTGACCGCAACCGCGGTCCTAATGGCCGTGTCGAATTCTTTCTAATATTCCTTAGGCTGATATATCCGCCCAGAAAGCTGTTTTTTTAGTGTGTATGCAGGTCGTAGATGACCTTTACAGCGTCACCGGGTTTGAGGACGGCGTTGATCCTAAGAGGACATCTAGCCGAGAATTGGCGAGTGCTTCTAGAGGTATTCCAGGCGGATGGCGTCTCCCCACGGGGGGAGTCTCCTCTCCGTCTGGAGCCTATAGACTAGTCGCCGGATAGCGGAGGGTTCTGGTATGAGTTCTGCCTGTTTCGCGTTAAATTTTTTCTAGGATTTGTTTTAATTAAGTAATTTTTTATGCCATAGTAAGTATAGGGTTTTTCAACAAGAACTTTGTTTTCTAAAACAAAATAAAACAAAAAAATTAGATGAAGTTGATTAAATTAAAAAAAAACAAAAAAAAACGGTAAGTAATAAACGGTTTTGTAAAAACTAAATGGCAAAACTATCATAAGTATTGTTGGTTTAGCCACAATTGAAAAAAACAAAGTTATGATTTTATTTATTTTTTAAGCATTTAACTGCTAGATGTTTAAATCTAAAGAAAAGTTTACTAGAAAAAAATCCACGCGGACCAGGCAGCGGACGGGACTCGAACCCGTCCGCCGCCTGGTTATTATTATAAACTATTTTTTTCTAGTAAACTTTTCTTTAGATTTAAACATCTAGCAGTTAAATGCTTAAAAAATAAATAAAATCATAACTATAATTGCTATTTCTTCTTTCAAATGTTTAATACTTGAAAAAGTATTCATTTGACATTGTGGGTTACCTACAATGCGAAGAGATGGCGCTGCCTTGCAGCTTAAGGCTAGGAAAATTTCGACGCGGCTAATAGGGCCATGGTAGCATAATGGTCAATGCATTCGCCCGGATAGCGAAGGATGCGGGTTCGAGTCCCGTCTGCTGCCTGGTCCACGTGGATTTTTTTCTAGTAAACTTTTCTTTAAAAAAAAGTTCTTGTTGAACAACCCTGTACTTATAAATTTTATTATTTTTAAAGCATGTAACTGCTTGATGTTTAAATCTAAAGAAAATATAACTAGAATAGATATACAGATAACCAACTAGATAGATAACTAGATATATATAAATAGATTGTGGGTTACCTATAATGCGAAGAGATGGCGCTGCCTTGCAGCTTAAGAATGGCTAGAGGAATTTCGACGCGGTCCGTGAGGACCGCGGTAGCATAATTGGTCAGTGCATTCGCCCGGATTGTGAGGGGTGCGGGTTCGAGTGCTGTCTGCTGCCTGGTCCGCGTGGATTTTTTTCTAGTTATATTTTCTTTAAACCCTGTACTTAGTTGATCCTTATATCTTAGTTTCTATACTCACCTAACCCGACATTCTGCGTCAGCGCCTGCACACCGAAGTACGTAAACGGTCCAGCTTCAAAGACAAGGTTTTCTCTACCCACAGTCACTTCGACGCGGCCTTCCAATATCAATACGAAGTAATCAACCTGCAGGCAAATATAGAAAGAAAGAAAAATCATTTATTTGCCTAAAAACACAAGTATATACAGTCTGTGCGGAAAGAGAATGGGATTTAGATTGGAGGGCGCTATAGTCACGGTAATATTATCTATACAGTATTGTGACTCCGCCCTGTCCTTGAAAATAAATGCCTACACCGAAGGCTGCGTTGGCACGCGGTAGGGCCGCCAGCCAACAGTATTTTATGTAGCTTTGTTTTTAACGCGAGTGTAGGTAGATTACTCGTTTGTCTCTTTTTTCATCCTAACCACTTACATATTTATATATTATTCCAGATATTTTGCCCGATGGAAAAACCGAAATACCTAAATATTAGAAACAAATAACGTACTAATAGATAGGTATCTAAAAAATATTCTATAAAGGTAAGACACCTTTCCAATATTTCAGGTAATTTAAAAAATGATATCTCTGGGTGTGTTATTGAAGAGTTCAAGCAACCAAAAACAGCAATTGTGCTGTTGTACGATATTGATCGTCGTTTGTTCTTTTCCATACTAAATTATGTAGGTATCTACTTAATTAAATCAAATATTTACAATACAAAACGCACGTTTAAGCACAGCTAACTGCATAAAAAACAATTCAGACCGTTCGGTCGTGGTTGCGGCGCGGCGGCGCATTCGCGACTGGGTGCACGCCGAGAGCACATCGAACTCGAGTGGCGTAGGTATGACTCGCTTTCCGACCGTTTGTATGAAGATAGAATACTGTATGATATTATTACCGTGCTATAGTGCTGTTCTACCGTATTTGTAAGGTTTTACCCCTTTTAGACATGATTAAATACAATAAACCGCAAGAAATCACAACAACAAACAAATCCGTATCAATACAAAACTTTGACGTTTTACAGATTGCTGGGTTTGATTGCCAAATAAAAATCTTAATGTTAGTTCCGTTTTTCGCCACGCCCATTCTCTTTCCGCACAGACTCTAACAATAACAAATTATATAACGATAAAAACAAAAACAAACAGAGAACAATTATATGCAGAAAGAAGAAAGGCCAATCAGGGCCCTGCCTCAGCTGAATGCTGTTACAATGGGACGGGAATATTCCCACCGTAACAGTGCTGGTATTCTGGCAGGGCCTGTAGGCTCATATAGGCTTTAGTACATAGTAAATCTCAAAAACTTCGAAGAGCTGGTGGTAAGTGCGTTCGGCTGCGATCGTTGAAGTTAAGCAACTTTCGCAGTGGCCGGTCATTGGATGGGTGACCAAAAATCTTCTATCTCGAATTCCTCCGTGCTTCGGAAGGCACGTTAAGCTGTTGGTACCGGCTGCATCTGCAGTCTTTAGCATTTTTTTATAGGTACCTATTTATAGTTCAGTGTAGGGAACTATTCCATCCATAGGGAAGGCCTGTGCCCCAGCAGTGGGGACATTAATAGGCTGATGATGATGTGTGGGAACTGTGCAATTTTCATCAAAATCGGTTGTGTAGTTTGAAATAGAAAGTTAAGTGTGTATTGATAGATAGATATGTGTACCCCTAGCAAGAACCATTATCGAATTCGAATAGTTTGCGAGTGCTATATGTCAATGTCAAATTTTGTATGGAAACTTGAACAGCAGTGGCACAAAGTACGTAACGAGAACTAAAAATCAGTACACATTTGACAATGACATTTCGGACTCGCAAACGATACGAATTCGATATTGGTTCGTGCTAGAGGTACACATGCATCAATCATGTGGCATGTAACAGGTCTTAGAAATAAATCCATGGAGCCAAAACATGAGCCTCGTAAGCTAAAAATTGCATAAAATAAAATAAAGTGCCAAATATGAAATTTCTTGTATCTGTCCTTCTTATCTGTTTTATTGTGTATGTACTAAATTAGTTATTATGTATATTCATATATATACAGGGTGGTCCAACTAGTGACGTCAACAATTTTTTTTTTATTTTTCGCACCTGTGGGTATCCGAAAATACCCCATCTCATCGTCTTGAATGATTTTTAATAAAAAATATAACACAGCTTCCTGAAATTACTTAATATTACTCAAAAAAGGATTGAAACTAGTTACTAGTTGGATCACCCTGTATATATATATATATATAAATTCAAAAAGCGTATGCGTCTCGGGACGCACGTCAGAAGTGATAACTTAAACTATCCTTTTTTGAGCACAGGGGATTGGAAGGTGAAAAGACGATTGGAGGGTGAAGAGGGATTGTAGGGTTAAAAGGGATTGTAGAGTAAAAAGGGGATTGTAGGATAAAAAGGGGGTTGTAGGGTGATAAGGGGATTGGTGGGAATTGATGGATATTGAAGTGGATTGGTGGGTGATAATGGGGATTGATGGGTTATAATAAGGGATTGGTAGGTGAAATTGGACTATGATTGGTGGATAATAGGGGATTGGTGGGTGATGGGGATTGATGGGTAAGGAAGTAGGGTGGGTCTGTGGTGTATATCACTTTTTATGGCGAATGGTAGCCAGACAGACCGGCGCCGTGACGCGTTACGTAACAAAGCGGTTTTTACTCCCATAAGAAGTTATCACTTCAAAATATGTGCAATAACAGGTCAAAATGGCGATTTTGATTTGATTCACATTTTAAATATGACCTGATTTTAATCGTATTTTTTTAACTACTTATTATGTGACATAGTATTAATTAATTTGATAAAAAAGTTATATGTAAAGGACAATGTTAAAATTGACCTAATAACCAACACCAATTTGGCATTTATGATAATTCTTAGTATATTTTTTGCGATAATTATCAGTATTTATATTGTGACAGACACTTCCAGTTAAGTAAGCTAAATTAAAAAGTTAAAAAATAATCTGAGCCAATAAATACCATTTTATGTGTATAATCTATGACAGCGCTGCAAACAAAAAACTCTTTCTTCCTAATGCCGGCACTTCACTTGGCTATTCGTATTTGCTATTACAAAACATGACATCAGTCTGTCCTTTTCATTCCTTACTAAGCATGACAACGACAAACTGTTGTCAAGTGAAGGGCCGGCATAAAACTCGTTACTCTGTGGTTGTGGTGCGGGCAGTTTGCATTCGTAGTAACCTGTGGCATTCGTGCATTCTCGTTTCGGATTACCTGTTGTGTGTTTATTTGCGATTGTTTTTCCTTTAATTTAACTATTTCGGCTATCTTATATGTCATCGATGTTACCAAAGAGCAAAGACCTTATTACCAAGTGCTAGTGAACCTTTGCATGAACAACATCCTGAGAGGACCTTACAGCCAAATTATTCAATACACATTCACGCTGCATATTTACACAAGATACATGTGAAAAATAGTCAATAAATAAGAAGCAAAACTACAGATTTTATTCATGATTCCTACCTAACCAAGTTTTTCCTAATAGTTATTGTTTAAAATCGCACCGAATATAATGAATTAGTTGTAATATTAATTCACTTCGTACTGAGTTCATACTAAGTTCATAGGTTGACCTATGTTTTATTGAATATTAAACATAACCTCAAAAAGAAAATAGTTTTCCTAATAATTTAAGTTCTCAGAAGTGTCCGTCAATAATCTTTGTTTTTACAGTCATTTACTTGCGATTTCGAACCTAGATAATAATATTTCATGATTGTTGGTTCTTAGGCTAACTATGTATGGACACAGAACAATGTCCTTTGCATACTACGGGCTATAGCTGAATAGGTGAAACCTGCAGTATGGTTATGTGTAACATAGTTAAATTTGTGACCTTGATAACCCTGTTCAAACGCAAACAAAATATTATTCTATTCCTCATTTTTCAAATCGTTCAACTCAATCCCAGTTAATATTTCCGAACTCACCGACTTTCCCTCCTGGAACACGAACCGTTTCGGATCGTTCTTATCTTCGTCGCCGCGCAGTTTGATGTGCTGTATGACGTCCTGCTTGAGAAGACGGCGTAATACCGTCTCCGATATCATTTCTGGACGGAAGGGGTCGACGCCTGGCGGGTGGAAACAAGAAAAATTTTTGAAGTTTTTTTACTACCATTTTGGTAGTTTTTAAATTAGGTATGGTAGTTTTCTGTGGATAAGACCTCCGTGGCCGCGTGGTTTGTACGCCGGGTTTCATGGTGTCGCCGACTCGAGAGGTCCCGGGTTCGAATCCCGGTGGGGGCAGATGTTTGTGTGATGAATACGAGCATTTGTACTCCAGTCACGGATGTTTAATATGTATTTCTATATAAATATGCTTATATATGTACAGTATATAATAATATACAGCATATTTATATATGCTTATATATGTATTCTATCCGTTACCCTAGTATCCCATAACACAAGCCTACAGCGCTTACTTTGAGGCTAGGCTAATTGGTGTGAGTGTTGGAAATATAATAATAATAATATTCTTTACTAGCTGTTACCCGCGACTTCGTCCGCGTGGAATAGTATCTTTGGGTAGCATTTTAAAATAGTATATTTAGTGGCAGAGATTCGCAAAATTCCCAAATTCAGATTCAAATTCCCCCACCATACGACAGCGCCGTTGCCTGCCGCCACACTTCGACGAATGTGCGCGACGACGACCGACGACCGACGACAGCGGCGGCGATGCAGAGTATTCGTTAAAAGGAACTTTAACTTCAAAAGCCAATTTTTTTTTAACTTGATACACCCAAAACTTCTAAATATCATGTTCCTAGGTTCAGTGGTTAAGATTTTGTATACAAAAAGTTTGGCTTCGTAGTTCCCAATCCCATACAACTTTTCACCCCCCCCCCCCTTTTTTAACCCCTTACAACCCCCTTTTCGCAATAAAAAGTAGCCTATGTCCTTTCTCAGGGTCTAGACCATCTGTATACCAAATTTCATTCAAATCCGTTCAGTAGTTTTGGCGTGAAAGAGTAACAGACAGACAGAGTTACTTTCGCATTTATAATATTAGTTCGGATTAGTTCGGATTCGGATTGTAATACACCATACAAGAAAACACAAGTAAATTAAAAAACATGATAGATAGAACGTACACAATATAGGCGGCCTTATTGCTAGGCAGCAATCTCTTCCAGGCAACCCATAATAGAAAGATAAATAAATATGAAGGAGAAAAGGAGGGGTGTTATAGAAAATAATAATAACATCAATGGCAGGAAAACAGATATATCTAAGGAAGGAAAGAGAGAGAATGAAGTAAATTTTTATTTATTTATTTATTAATGACTAGTGTCCCGCCCTCACTTCGCTTCGGTGTAGAGCTGTAGTGTAGACTATAGATTTTGTTCCCAGGCGTGTATTGTACACATTGAATTTATTTATTTAATTCTTTTTTTATGATTCTTTTTTTATTGAATAGGTAATAATGTTTACTTTTTTAAATTAGGGATGAGTGAGAGTATTATAAACGTAAGAGTAAACAAATATAATCAGAATGCTCCGAACTGCTAAGCTATCAGGAGTTACACGTGTTATTGTGAGTCAACCATAAAAGATAGACATATGTTGTTGCAGGATATTTTTTAGACAATTTTATGTAGAATATTTCTGTCATACATGATTTCTATGTAACTTTAACTATTAAGGCTGCGCACGCGACGGAAGCTTAAAAAATGGAGTAACTTCTCTCGTTTTCCCAACATTTCCCTTCACTACTATGCTCCTATTGATTGTAGCGTGATGAAAAGTATACTATAACCTGCCCAGGAGTATGAAGAATAATTGTACCAAGTTTCGTTAAAATCCGTTGAGTAGTTTTTGTTTCTATAAGGAACATACACACAGACAGACAGACAGACAAAAATTTTACTGATTGCATTTTTGGCATCAGTATCGACCACTAATCACCCCCTGATAGTTATTTTAAAAATATATTTCATGTACAGAATTGACATCTCTACAGATTTATTATAAGTATAGATTAATGATGATGAGTATACTAACTGGTACTCAGGAATTGGAAGGTGGCCAATACAAGTTGTGGCGATACGTGGACACGTTGGTTCTGATGGTGTCCAGCGAACGCGGCTATGTCTTGGAACTTGTTCGCCGGCCGAGGAAGACGCTTCTTGGTGCGGTTGTCACCTAGAAAGACACGGATTACATAGTTATTATTTTTTTGGAGTTTACCCCTTAAGAAACGATTTGCATATATAAGGGGCCCGGTATGAGAAAAATGTGAGGAGTTAAATTTATCGATGAATGACCTCGTTACGTTTTTGGTGCGCATCCTGTTCGAGCCAAAATGACCCTTAAATCCGAGGGCTTAGGTGCAAAAGAATTAAATTGAAACCACAGCGTATGTGACGTTTTGCCTATATGTAGCTCCAAACATATTTACAAGCGTGATGCAACGAACTACAGCGCCATCTATTTTGATACATATGAACTAAAATTTTAAATGCACAAATGGCGTATACATAATCGCCCACCAAGGACAAACTGAGATTTGTCCTCACAAATATTTAACTTAACAACATGACTCTGTTATCGCCCACCATGACTTACGGTAACAAAACAAATAAAAACACTAAGATGTACATACAATAACTAAAAATAATATATTTATGCACATCTGAAATTGACTATTGTAAAAAGTTTAATGTAAAATATTTCGTCGATTAGTTATAATAAATGTACATGAAATGAATAAATATATATTTATATATGTATATTATTTTCATTAATTTGTTAATTTACCCTTTCATACAGTATCAATCTTTTTTAAGTTAAATAAACTCTTTTTGCGTCTGGTTAGACTATCGAACTTATGGAGTAAACTCCAGTCGTGCGTCGGAGCTGACACACACATTTTTTTTTATATACTAGGCAGGCAAATGACTCTACCCCACCTGATGTTAAGTGGTGATAAAGTCCAAACGCGAAGATAGCTGGTACAGCAGTTATAAACTGCTACACCAACCATCCTCACCTTGCCGGCCTGAAAAAATGCTTCTTCACGCCTCTCTTAAAGGACCCCAGATTATAGGAAGGAGGGAACACGTGCGCGGGTAAAGAATTCCACTTGCGAATAGTACGACAAAGAAATGAGTCGCCAAATTTCTTTGTTCGTGTAGGAATAGTGGCCACAGTAAGTCGATGGCAACGTAGGCCAGCGCGCGTGGTCCTCTGAAGAAAAGGTGATGGAGGGATAAGCGCAGGGCCGGATTTAGAGGTGTGGAGGCCCTGGGGCAATGAAGTGGGGAGGTCCCTACTAAATCTAGGCAGGGCCACTTACAATTCGCCCTCCCCCCCTCTGGTTAGTGACCCAATGACATTTTTTTTAATATCTCTGTTGTGGCCCCTGTCTTTTGGGGAGGCCCCTGGGCCACTGCCCCGCCCTGTCCTTTCAAATTCCAACTGTTGGAATTTGAAAGATTTTTTTTTCCGAAGTCTCTATTGTGAGGGCCCCCCGTTTGTGGAGGCCCCGGGGCTTTCGCCCCGGTTGCCCTCCCCTAAATCCGGCAGTGGTTAAGCGAGAATAGCTCCTCAGAACACTCGCCGTGGTATATTATATATTTACTAGCTACTTAATATAGACTCCATAAACATTAGTAAGTAACTTGAGATTGTTTTCTGAAACTTGTTAAAACCCTATAATACCGTTTTGCTAAGAGGCGGATAAGAGGAGCTCCATGGCGCGGGTGGTTAGCGCTTTCGACTGCGATCGTTGAAGTTAAGCAACTTTCGCAGTGGTCGGTCATTGGATGGGTGACCGAAAAAAAATTCTATCTCGAGTTCCTCCGTGCTTCGGAAGGCCCGCTAAGCCGTTGGTCCCGGCTGCATCTGCTGTCGTTAGCACCCGCCAATCTGCACTAGGCCCGCGTGGTGGGTCATGGCCCAACCTCCCTATTCTATCCATAGGGAAGGAGTCTGTGCCCAAGCAGCGGGGACATTAATAGGCTGATGATGATAATAAAATTGGATCAATAGAAAAGTCACACATATTACAGACTAGAGGCCGCCCGCTTCTTACGTACTTCTTACGTGTGGAGTTAGTTAGAAATAAAGGTTCACTGCTCGTTCCTCGTAGGTGATAGCGTGACAATATGTAGCCTATATGTTGACCCGACTTCTTAATAATATTCGTGCCAAATTTAAAGTAAATCCATGGAGTACTTTTTGAGTTTATCCCAGACATACAAACAGATAAAAATATCTAAAAACTATATTTTTGGCTTCGGTATCGATTGTAGATCACACCCCAAGTATTCTTATTTTTTTTAGTAGTGGTCTTGTATTTTTTTAAATGCAAGGTATACGAATTTTTGGGCGAGAGTAGAATAGCTTCGCTCATGTAAAAGCTAGTAAGTTGGTATTGTAGTCGGTAATTTAGCTTCGATTTCATCGAATTATATAAGTTTTTTGGTAATAAATATTGTTTATCGTTTGGTGATCTGACAGGAACTAGGGACTTTGTATTTGGGGGCCTAGTGCCTAGGGCCCCACGATCCCCTATCGATCGCGGGGCCCTAGGCACTTGCCCAAAGTGCCCACTGGGAAAGAGGGGTCTGTAGACTAATGATGATGATGAAATTAAGAATTTCGGGGCAAACAGCCCGTACAAAAGAACCAAAGGTAGTTATGATTTTATTTATTTTTTAAGCATTTAACTGCTAGATGTTTAAATCTAAAGAAAAGTTTACTAGAAAAAAATCCACGCGGACCAGGCAGCGGACGGGACTCGAACCCGCATCCTTCGCTATCCGGGCGAATGCACTGACCATTATGCTACCACGGACCTATTAGCCGTGTCGAAATTTTCCTAGCCTTAAGCTGCAAGGCAGCGCCATCTCTTCGCATTGTCATAACTATAATTGCTATTTCTTCTTTCAAATGTTTAATACTTGAAAAAGTGTTCATTTGACATTGTGGGTTACCTACAATGCGAAGAGATGGCGCTGCCTTGCAGCTTAAGGCTAGGAAAATTTCGACGCAGCTAATAGGGCCGTGGTAGCATAATGGTCACTGACCATTGGTCAGTGCATTCGCCCGGATAGCGAAGGATGCGGGTTCGAGTCCCGTCTGCTGCCTGGTCCGCGTGGATTTTTTTCTAGTAAACTTTTCTTTAGATTTAAACCAAAGGTAGGTTAATGTAAGACTCACTGATAACGTCAGACTCGTCCACAATCTCGGCTTGTATCATCTCCTCGATGACGTCTTCCAGAGTCACCAGACCCACGGTTTCGTAGATCGGGTCACCGTCGCCTTCTTCTATGCGCTGCACGAACGCCATGTGACCCTTATGTCCTGCGGGGTAAGGTTCATAATAAGGTATTACAATACATTAATAGGGGTGATGACGGGGTACAGTAAACGAAATTCTATTTAGTCCGTCAGTTAGATGATCAAACAATAATGGACACGTATTTTTTCTTTGGGCAATCAACCAAAAAATGACAAAGTTATAGCGCGTCAAAGTTTGGGAGTAGGGGCTCGTGACGACACTTTTAAGTGAAAATTGTACCAAAACGTGACGTTTCGACTTTTCAAATCAATATATCTCTGCAATGTTTACATTATGTGAAAAAAGAAAAAATAAGTGTCCAATACCTTCTGATAATCAACCGAGAGCTGAAAAGTATATAATTTACGAATATTAAACTGTGTATTGACAGCTTAAGTGAATCAGTGTCCGGACAAACCCAATGTGGGTTATTGTGGTACTTTTTATTAATAACAGTATTTTTTATATATTATCAATAAATGAAAATAAAAACCACCTTTGAAAAGTGACCAATTATGCTACCGCGGCCCTGACGGCCGCGTCGAAATTCTTCTAGCCACTCTTAAGCTGCAAGGCAGCGCCATCTCTTCGCATTATAGGTAACCCACAATGTCAAATGAATACCTTTACAAGTATTAAACATTTGTTATATTTTCTCCAGATTTAAACATCAAACAGTTACATGCTTAAAAAATAAAATTTATAACTGTAATTGCTATCTCTTCTTTGAAATGTTTAATACTTGTAAAGTATTTTGACATTGTGGGTTACCTACAATGCGAAGAGATTGCGCTGCCTTGCAGCTTAAGAATGGCTAGAAGAATTTCTACGCGGCCATCATGTACCTTGTTTTTTATGAGTCTCCGATATTTCGGCACTGTTGCAAGCGCCATGATCATGGAGTAACTGTTACTCCGGGTGTTACTCCGTGATCATGGCGCTTGCAACAGTGCCGAAATATCGGAGACTCATAAAAAACAAGGCACATGGTAACAATCCCATTAATAGCTATAAAAGTCTCCGATATACAACATTTGGTTAAATTATAATGGCACGTTAAAAAAACGCTCACAAGATTTATAAATATTTCGTTTTGAACTTGTGCCAAAATACTACTAGACAGAATGTGATTCATGTGGTTCGCCAGACATATTTATGGATGCCTTTATAGTAGAATTTCAACTTTCAATATGTCAAAATTTTCCACTATTTTCAAGAAGTCAAAATAGTGGAAAAAAATATAATGGTGTCGATTCTGACAGAATTTTCTAAACCTAATTTAACATCAGTCTCTCCTTTTTTTTCTAAATGGCTTGGCAAAGCTTGTGCATTTAGCCAATGTCAAGTGTTAAAACTGTTTACAAATAATATAGCACTCGAGGTCAGAGTAATAAATCAAGTCAAATTAAGTGGCAGTCAAGTCAATCCCCCTTTCCCCATGTTTCAGTAAAAGTGTGGGGATTTACTGGAACCTCCCCGTGGACTTCTTGAGGGAACGTTGAAAGACACTTTCCGCTACCTATTTTGTTGCACTTGCCAACACTTGTGCATGTTCCCGAACACTTAGTGGTTAATAATCCTATTTATTAGACACTAACATCCACCACAACACAATTTTGAACAAGAAAAACAAAACTGCTAAAGTGACGCTTCCCGATCCCGCCAAAAAGTCCAGTCTCTACTTTTTATTCTATATAGAGAATGACAAAGATGACACTGGTGCCAATTCTGGCGTGATTCTCTAAACTTAAAACTAAATTTAACTTCAGTCTCTCTTTTTTATTCTGTATAGAGAATGACAAGGATATACTGCTGTCAAATTTAAGTTTAGGTTTAGAGAATCATGCTAGAATTGACACCACTGTTGTCAAATTTAAGTTTTGATTTAGAAAATCATGCCAGAGTCGACATCATTTTCCCAAAATTCAACCTATAAATAGTGAGAAGTGGGGCGTAAGTTTGTATGGGAAATCAATATTTTTCAATCATCCGACAACCTCCGTGGCCGAGTGGTTTGTACGCCGGGAATCATGGTGTCGCCGACTCGAGAGGTTTCAAATCCCGGTAGGGGCAGATGTTTGTGTGATGAATACGAGCATTTGTACTCCAGTCATGGATGTTTTATTTGTATTTCTCTAAAAATATACTTATATATGTATAGTATATGTATTCTATCCGTTACCCTAGTATCCCATTACACAAGCCTTACAGTGCTTACTTTGGGGCTAGGCTAATTGGTGTGAGTTGGAAATATTTATTTATCCCCAAGTTTGTCTATTTTAAAAAAATTGTACACTGACCTTCTTTGAACTGCCTAAGCATCACATCCAGGGTGACATCCTCGAAGACGAAGTTGCACGGGTTCTGGTAGTACTGGCAGAGGGTGCGCAGGGCCGTGTTGTCGTCGGGGTCCACGAACGCCAGGTCCTTGATGAAGAGTACCGTCACGATGTTGCCGCGCGTCCCCTCGTACACCGGGATACGCGAGTATCCTGCCAGGGGAGATAAAATAGGCTACTTGCGTATATGGGCTCAATTAAATTTGGTCTTTTGTCATAGGCGTATATAGCGGGGGGCAGGGTGGGCCGTGCCTGGGGGCTAGTCTAGTGCCCACTCCAGGATGTTGGGCTTCCGATTCGAAATTCTATAAGACTGCTGTAAACACAGACTATCGACCTCCGGTCTCGGAGGGGAGTGATGTGGTGGCGACATCTACACGCCCCACATATAACTAACATAGAGGAAACAATCTTACGCCTCCTCAAGAGATGGCGCTACCGACGCTGCGTTCACAACGTCAGGAAGCCTACATCGCGCAAGTAAAATTTGGTAGCCAACAGTTCATATATACGATGCCCGACCAACATCAGTTGGGCCGCGGCCCCCGAGCTACCATCACCCAGCTAGAAGAAGATCTTCCCCTTTGGCCTTCCTACATACTCATACTAACTTCAGACGACTCTTCAAATTCATAGACTTAATATTTAAAAGATTGCACCCGCGACTCCCACTAGTATTATTATTTATATTTCAAAGAAGATTGTTTCTGTTAGTACAAAAGTTGCTAAAATTTGAAAATTCAATTGTCTCTTCATACCGAAATAACGCATCTCAAAGTGTTGATTCAGTAATACTCCAATTTTACGTCAAATTCTATATGATGTTGGCCCAATCAATAAAATCTAAGTTTGTGACCTCGAGTACAGAACGCAACTATGTCAAAAACCGATAAAACCGCGAATATATTAGCTAATTTTTAAAAATTATGCTGATTACAACCGTAGAGGACTGGTTTTTGATAGAACCATTTTTAAAACCTTTTTTTTTAGTAATTAGACAAAATTGTCTCTGTTGACTAAATAGTTTCTTAGATAAAGCTTGTCAGATTTAATATATTTTTCATTTTTTTTTATATTTTAGTCGGTTCTTTTACAGGCTCTGTTAGATTTAAGAAAGAAGCCTGTAAACGATCCGAAGCGTAGAGATGTGTATAAAAGTATTAAAAACAGTTGAAAGTGTTTATTTAATGAGAGGTGTGCGTAAAAACATAAAGAAACTAATTCGATATGATTGTATATTGAATTGGATTTTATTCACAAAAAAGTGGTCCAAAAAATGGTTTACAAATGACAGACAACTCCCGATCCCAATACGAAAAGTGCGAGTTAATCAAAAGCTTACTTACAATCCCTAGGAATCTATAACTCGCCAGACTTGACGATCACTCTCATCTGATACTAAGAAGTAGTCTTCAAGATACGCGGACAACTAACAATAAGAAAAGATTGAGTTAATCGAAAGCTTACTTAAAATCCCATAAATGGTTTTTTAACGCACTAGACTTGACGATCGGACAGTCATTGGAGATTAATCGGATACCCACTAAGAACTGGGGACCATTCGCCTAACGGAAGTGCTTTGGAAAACGCTAACACTTTCGATTTCATTTTGTTATTTCTGACCGCCGAAGGTTTTCAAATACCTCACGCTCATTTTCTTTAATATTGTTATTACCAATGCATAAGAAAAAAAAGAGCGCGAGGCATTTACAAACCTTCTGCGGTCAGAAATAACAAAATGAAATCGTAAACGTTAGCGTATTCTAAAGCATTTCCGTTAGGCCAATGGCCCCCTGGTTGAAAATTAGTTACAATACAAATTTTAAAACCGGCAACTTAGGTACAATACAAAACAGAGTGTTTGTTCTTTTTTTAGACTATTTTTTTTATTATTTGTACTAAAATTAATGGTGAGATTTAAATACGAGTATGTTGCTGTAATATTATAGTTATATCTTGCTATGTGTTCCCTTGTTGTTTCTCATATTACTTTTTTTCTTGATAGCTGTTCAATATCTTGTAGGCATTTCTTTATAAATTTATTTATTTTCTTCCTTTTTCTTTCTTTACAATTCAATAAAATGTTTCTGAATTTCTAAAATAAACTACTAACAACTTACTCACCAGACTTAACGATCTCCGTCATAGTGTCGAAGTCCAGCACGCTGTTGATGGGCAGCATGAAGCAGTCCTTCAGCTTGGTCATCACGTCCTTCACCGTCTTCTTGCGGAGGTCCAAGGCACCGGAGATGATGTTCACCTCCTCTTTGTCCAGGTCATTGACGTGGTTTGTGATCTGTGTGGTTAAGGTAACTATTGGTTTTGATTTGCATCAAATTGGCGTTGTGAAGCAGAAAGAGACTAGTAGGGACTTTTGAAGCAAGCAAACATTTGTTCTACGAGCCAACGAAACATTTGTTTCTGGTTTCACAATCATACTTTTGCATTGGTTCACAGAACTTATTTTTGTAAACTTCATAAATGCCCGCTTGTCGCCTACTGCTTTGTTAAGTCGCTCAAGTTTTTATTCCGTTCTTAATAGACTGGTCCTAATGAAACCTTTTAACTGAATTTAAGAAGGAGAAGTTCTGAATTTATAAATTTATAAAAAAAAAACTTTGCGCATATCTCCCGAGATTTTACCGATAATGATTCTATTTTTATTTGGAACTGTTTTTTAGTAAGACAGTACTATATCAATCTGGTGATGATCTGATGAATATTTTCGGCGATAGACAACACGAACAGTACAAATTATCTTATTTCTTTATTTATGTTACGAAAACGCACCTATATTTAGAAGAAAGTTGATATAGCTTTAGCTTATAAAAAGTGAAAAATTGAAACATTTCAATAAAAAGATTTCAACATAACGAGCAACAACGAAAATTGCTGTTTTTCCACCTTTCATATTTTTACGCAATATAATGTTATATTAATATGTAGGTAGTTAAAGTAAAAGTATTGCCCAAATGTACTACCTTGACGAGTTCCTTCAATCTCTCCCTGTTGTAATGTGTGCCAATCTCTTCTCCCAAGAAGTAGTCCAGGAGTTTGCTCGTGGGCCACGCTAAAGGAGCGCAGATACCCATCACTATCTAAGAAAGAAACGACATAAAAATAAAATACACTGTTTTATTCAGAAAATTCAATTAACATTCGAGTTTGACTACACTTAGTAGATGCTGTATTTTTTTAACAATAGAATCAGACTACTTATGAAATAATGAATCTCTAATTTGACCGTTTCCTAGTTCGGCTGTAAAACCTTTGACTCGATACTAAATAAGCTACAGGGTTTCAAAATCTGATGGAAGTTAAAAACGTTTAATGACAGAAATAGAAGCTACACTACATTAAATAACTCAATCGCTCTAAGTGCAAGATATAACAGTAAACTGCCCCCACCAAACTCATAATTCTGGATTCCTCGTGGTTGCATTCAAAATATCAAAATGTTTGCTTTATTACCTAACCTAGTACCAACAATTGGAATCCGTTCCAGTTAGGTTAAGAGATACTAGCAAACTAGTGAACCAAATGTTCACCAAAACCTGATTTAAAAAAAAATGTATTTAATTAATTGAGAACTTTGGACATTATGTGTGGTTTCGTTTAAAATTCGTGATTTCTCGAAAACCGGAAGTGCTACGTTACTCAAATCCGGTTTGTAGTCTTATCAGACTATTCTTAACTTATAACTTCAATATTCTCTTTATCTATCTCTTACGGTTTGGCCGCTGAAACAGCACCACAGACGGACGGACGGACTTGTCTAATAGATAAGAGATTATTTTTAATTGTATGTATAAATGGCTATGAGATGAATTAACAACCAACCTTCATAATCCATATACTCTTCGCGCCGATCAGCAGTCCGTGTCTGGCGCAGACGGCTTGCGGCGTAATCTCAGCTATAAACACGATGGCTAACGTGGATCCGATGACCGCCACCAGCCCAGAGGTCAAGTCGTCCAAGATTACCGTGAAAGTACTGTTCACAGCGACGTTACTCAGAAGAATTGTGCAGAGCAAGTAATTGCCGTGAGATCGGACAGGCATAATAGCGCGAGCATACTTTCTTTCTTTTTCGGTACCAGTGTTAGCGATAATCTTAAGTTCCGTCCTGTCCAAAGCCATCAGGCCAAGATTAAGGCCAGAGAACAAAGAGGCCAACAAAAGAAGAACAATAATTAGAATGATGGAAACCCATAATGGTAATAGCTTGTTGTGTGTGGCCAAGATTTTGTATGTCTCAGAGCCTTGATGTACGAACTCCTCATCTTTGGAGTTTCTTGCGCATATGTAGAATCTGTAATCTTCTAAAGGAGGTGGGGCTTTCAATTCGAACAGCGCCGATTCGGATTCAGCAGTTCTAACCTAGGAATAATTGATATAATTAGTAAAGAGGAACTTTAATTTTCGCCCTCCACGACAACATATTGCATTGCTCGCATCATATCGATGTCACAAACATCTGGTTAAATAAGCCTACAATTAGCAATGCTTAGGCTCTGCGTTATGTTACAGTTTTTTTATTTTTTTGAAGTGAAAACTTCTTCAGCGGCGTTGTACACTTTTTTTTTGTATGGGTACAAAATGATAAACTCGCGTCAGGTTAAACACGTGGGCTGATCGCATCATGACACACAATTAAATTGGAAAAGTTGTTGACTTTCAATATATTGGACGAATCATGTCTCTATCTAGGACGTCCACGTGGCATCTTTATTGCAAAGAAAATGCATTTTTTTACAATAGATGTCGCTAGGTGCGCTTAAATGTGATTCATGTAAGTTGATTTCTTTACAATAGATGTCGCTAAGTGCGCTTAAACGTGATTCATGTAAGTTAATTTTTCTTTTCAGAAAAATCTCTCGATAAACTTTTTTTATGTAATATAAATTGTCATGTTTGTGTACGATAGCGCAATAAATAAATATTGTATTCTACCACATACATGAAACATGATAGTACTTTTATACTGATAATTAAAGCAATTCGTGCAAAATTATTCCCTAACCATTCCAAAATATCAAAATTGCACAACGTTAATATTCAAGTTTTCACTTCTGCCGGCACTCCCGGAGTGCCACCCGTCGTTTTTTTTTCTACTGGAAATTTATGTTAGGTTTAGGGCTTCAATCATTTAATTATAATTATTGATGTCCAATTGGCTGGCTTATTTAACCTAGTAGCTGCGCCATTCGCATTTACTTAAGTCTTCCTTTTGTACTTGGACAAAAATCAAAGCTCTTCATCAATTAAATTTCTTTTATTACGAATAATGAATTCTTTCTCACTCTGCTAACATCTTCAACCAATAACAAAAAACTTCGTGTGTTTTTATGAAACCACGATGCAAGCGAAACTTTCAAAATCATTAATTAAATAAATCTTTCTGGGTTCTGAACCCGCGCCACCGCGTAGGAGGCGAGCTTCACTGATTGATGAGAAGGTCTAAATTTTATAATAACAATTAAAAACCAAATGCTACATGCTAAACATTAACAAGAAAAATTGTAGCGGAATAATAAAGAAACAAAAAACTCTCACCTTATATTCACCAGAGAGCAGAAAATGACATTTCTGGCCGTAATGCTCACCAGTATGCGTGAAAGCAATCTCAGAGTGATTTGTAAACCCTTCTCCGAACAACCTCAACGTGAACGAGGTCTCTCTCAGAACACTGGGTATCATTCCGTCCACAATTTTAGGCTCCTTATCAGCCTCTTCAACCCTCAAGCCCATTAATCTGATCGGTCCACCTGCTGTATCCACTCTCCTCGGTCCTAAGCTAGTCTCAGCTGTATTATTAACTTCAGTTTTAACTTCGGCTTCTGTTGCATTAACTGCTGGCTCAGCAAGTTCATCAGCTTGGCGTTTCTTTCTCGACGCGACAGTATCGCTGTCTTCTTCCATCCTTTGCAACCGATAAGGAGGCGTGTAGAATGTGTCCACAAGGTTGATTTGTGCATCGTTAGCTGCATTGTTGACTGCCAGATCGTTATGGAGGCCGTATGCGTCCTCTGTGTTGAGTATCTCTATGTTGTTGTCATCTATAAGGTTTATCTCTTTGTTAGAGAATACGTCCTCGTCGCTGGCGTCGTTTTCTGTTGAGCTGTAACAAGAAATTGATTGAATTAGGATAAGGGAACAACAGCATTACTTTAAAGTCTGTCAGCGGGATACACAGAAAAAAATGTTACACGCAGACGCGGCGCGGACATAATTCTCTTCTGCGTCCTTTTAATTTTTGTCAATAGAAGCGTCGCGTCGCTAAGCTAAAAAAAAACAGGGTTCGAACACAACGTTTCTTTTGTGTTTTTAAAACCGAAAATGGCCGATTAAAATATTGGACGATTTAAATGTTAGGACTTTATAATGAAAGACCATGTTATTTTATAGAACGAGCAACGTTTATTCTGTTTCAGGTGACACATTACATTATCTCTAGCGGTGGGCGTTTAAACGATAAGCGCTTAATTAAGCGCGCTTAAAATATTAAGCTTGTAAGCACGCTTTTAAGTATAAGCGTTATAAGCTTTTCACTTAAAAAGTGTGAGTAAGCTTTTCACTTAAAAAAGTGCAAGTATATTTTTTACTCAAAAAGTACAAATCCCGCCATCTAATGTCTTTGCCAGGAAACTACATACTTCGATCCTTCTAGTCCACTACAGTATCGAAAAATGGGTACGCGGAATTCCTTGGAACTAAATATTTCACAGCATCACAGCCATAGAACGCGCGACTACAGCGCCGCGTCGGCGTGCCATCTTTCGTGAGCCGGTTAATACAGCATGCAAATTATTATAATGCGACGTAAAAAAATTGCACTTTTTTAAAATTTGGCCGTATAACCAACCCTTTTTTCGTTAAAAGCGTTTAATTAAATGAAGTCGAAAAGCAGTACGCTTGTCACTGTGACGGGGTAAGAGCGCGTAGGTGTTGTACGGTGTGTTTGCATGCTTGCTTGTGTTAATGTGTTTCGTGTATTGGTTTAATGTGCATATAAAATAGTTAAAAATATGTATATAAAATCAATGAACTTTTAAGCCTGGATCACGAGTATATTAACTCCAGACAGTCCTAAGCTTGTATAGTACGAAGGAAAGTTCATTGACTATTATAAAAATGTTTATTATAAAATCTAAATCCAATTGAAAATCTTTCGTTTTTAATGCCAATCAATTCATTAGGTTTAAAAAAAATATATTAAAATTATTAAAATTATTAAAAATATCATTAATAAGAACAAAAAACGCAATACAAACTTAAACACATTGAAACGACAATAAACTTTTCATGCTTTTTTAAACGATATACCTAAACGAAAACACAACACAACGTCGCGCTCAACGTTTAAGCCAATAAGCGTTTAAACGAAAAAGCTTTTTTTCAAGCGCGCTTATTTTAAAAAGTACAACGTTTAAACGCTTTTAAGAAATAAGCCGTTTTTTCCATCTCTAATTATCTCAATACAAACACATTGGCGACCATTACGCAACCATAGAGTAGAGATCAGAGCAATCATAGACACATTTCATTGCCACTCTCAACATCAAAAGAGTTTTCAATAAGTCAATTTATATAAAGTATAAATTCATTTCAGACGGGCGCTCCGATTCGAGTGAAGCGGATGTATTTCATCAAATTCAAACTTCAGCAGAACCAATTCTTTAAACTAAGAAAAATGTATTGCATTTTAATACAAATTAGGTACTAACTTAAATAAACTTTAAAACCAACAGAAATATGCTTTCTTCCAAAAAAGTATCTTTAATTTAAAAAACTATTTAGAAAATACGTATCTTGTATCTAGTATTTCAAATACATTTTCCAAAGGTATCTTGTTTCTGTTATCTAAATAATTGACTATATAGTATCTTAATTTTTTTATTTTAGATACTTTTTGTATGGGTATCTATTACATCTCACGCATGCCTTTTAATGTCCGCACTACTGTGGATATTTCCCTATGGATGAGATAAGGAGATTGGCGCTTATGGCCCATCACGCGGACGCAATATGGATTGGTGGGAAAAGGTATACCTACCTAGTGCTATGCAAATTTTTATGTACTCGAAATGTGGTGCTAGCGAATGCTTCGACTCTCTTGGCCAATGCCTCGATATTAGAAGAACTCAAAATTAAGGAGATGTCAACGTCGACTGTGTAAATAATGAAACCTTAGATATTTTGGTCAATATACTCCCCAATAAATCGATATTATTTACTAACGAGACATCCCATCACGTTGATAAGATACGGCGCCGAAAATATCATATCAGTACAGCACTTGAAAAGATCATAGCAGGGCTTGTAACCGGTTTCGAAAATACCGGTAAATAAAAGGTTAATACCGGTTTTTAGTAAAGGTTTCGTTCGGAGCACGTCCGAAATGAAAGCGGTACCTAAAACCTTAATAAACCGGTTTAATCCAGAGCGACACGTGCACGCGTCGGTATCGCTTGAAGTTTGTTTTGTTTGAACTAATCAAGTCGCAACTTGTTAATGCTCAGAGATTGATGCATTTATTGACACGTTTGCTAGCATCTAGTGAGTCATTTTGTAGTTGTGTACTGACACACTACTTCACTCACTCGCTCTGCAGTTGGAAAGAAACTGACATAAAATCATTATAAATTTGAATTGAAACGGCGAAGGCGATGCCGTCATTAAGAGCGAAATGAAACCTTTTAAAAACCGCTAAATTGATTCAAAACCTATTTGATTTTTAGGAAAACCGGTTTTTTTAGGAAGAGCCAAACCTAAATAAAACTCTCCTAATGTACTTGATACTGATTTAGGTTTGAAAATTAACTGGTAAACAAGCCCTGGATCATAGGCAAATGAGATAAAAAAAAACGTGAGTATCTCGGAACACTCTGTTGGGAGGAAGTTAAAAATAAACATAAATCTAAGGACTCAACCATTACACTTCCACCTAAAAGATAAAAGCCCATGAAACGACACGACATCAAACAATCGCAACCAATCAGCACTCACACCCGTGAGCAACGACGCATCAGAACCAAGTTTTGTTCAAATTATGAGCATTTGCTCACACATAACTGTGGCGCGTCTGCCCCGCACACAAGGCCCTTCTAAACTCTTTCTGTGTTCCGTGGTTGTGACGGAAAAATCTTAAACTATTTTTCGCCGTTACCGATTAGGAACTTAGTTCCAAATAATCAGTCATAAAATAAAAAATGGTGTATGGAAACTAAATATGATTTTCGATTATCTAGACAATGATACCCCATTCCACATATTTCGTCCACTTATTTTTTTTACTTCGTCTCAATATGGCGCCTAATTATTCCCATATTGAATTTTGATTACTATCATATCTTTAGTAGCACTCCCATGATTCGAATCGATTGGTATATAAATCATCAAAATCGGTCCACGCGTTTGATCTCTAGTGTGCCACAAAGGAACATACATACATTTAAAGACTGTTAAACACTATACCCTATATGCGCGTCTTGCATTGCGCAGTCGGGTAAAAAATGAACTACTCATGCGAAGTAAAAGAAGACGAGAGTTTTGCTGAGTTTCAGTGGAAGCACAAAAATAAAATAATCAAAAAAGGTAGTATATTTTTAAGCATTTAACTGCTAGATGTTTAAATCTAAAGAAAGTTTGACTAGAAAAAAAATCCACGCGGATCAGGCAGCAGACGCGCACCCTCCGTTGTCCGAGCAAATGCACTGACCGTTATCTACTGCACCCCTGATAGCCGTGTCGAAATTTCTCTAGCCTTTCTAAGGCTGCAAGGTAGCACCATCTTTTCGCATTGTAGGTAAGTTGTATTCGCCCGGATAGCAACGGGTTCGAGTCCCGTCTGATGCCTGGCCCGCGTGGATTTTTTTCTAGTCAAAGGGGTTTGGGTAAAAATGGCTTGATTTTCAAAGTCTGCGGCTCTCAAAAACTAAACTCAAATCTAACTAAAAACTCCAATCAGGCATTCGTAAGTAAGGTACACTAAAGTAGAACTTTTTATTAGCTGCAGTAAAATGACGTTTTGTGGGTTACCGCTTTTTGAAGAAAAATAAATAGGGATGTAGCTAAGTGAGTAAGTGAATCATTCAATAAATGAGTGATCAGTTTGGTTTTATTTAAGAGATTTAATATTAAGTTGTAATGTTTTTTTATTCTATTATTATTACTTTAGTAAAGGATTGATCTTTTTCAGTGGAAGTATAAGGACGTACATCCAAAATTAAACAAAATTGTCATAACAATGTTATTTATTAATCAATCATTTTCGGAATCACTATTGCTTCCGGTCACACTAATGACAAATCTGTCTGTCACTTCTTCTATAATATGATAGAGGTGGCACATTTTGTCTTCCTCTTTTATAGTGTGAGACACAGTCATTCCACTTAGTCGGTGTCACTTTGTTGATTCCTTCTTGGAATAAAGTTTTCACTTCTTGCATTTTATATGTGTTATTATTGATTGCGACGTGCCCCTTTACCTGAGCCCAAACCAACTCGATGGGGTTCAATTCACAGTGATAAGGGGGCAGTGTTAAAAGTCAGATACCTTTTTCAGCAATCTCGTCCACGGCACATTTCTCAGTATGATTTTGTTGTTTCACAATATATATTTATGAGAGTGGCCTTCACCATATTTGGTTCAAATGTAATATTTTTAGTGGTCAGCCACTCTTGAATTCGTGTTTTCGTCCACGACATTTTTGGGATTGTTTCGATCATCCTAGAATGATAGGGCACGTTGTCCATTACGACTTCTGCATTCGGCTTGAGTTTGGGTAGAATGCCGTCGAACCACTTCTGGAAACACTCCGAATTCATTTCACCATGGTAATCTTCTGTACCTTTCTTTGCTTCAAACATAAGAAATCCGTCGTCCAGGAAGCCTTCTTCTCCGCCTGTGACTGATTATGAGTCGTTTGCCCTTTCCTGTGGAATTTTTTAATCCCGTAGTTAGACCATCTAAAAATGCCTGCCGAGAAGAGTTTATACTTCCACCACTCCAGGTTTTTTTTGTAGTATGACCTGAAAGAACAAAAAATAATCATATGTTTCGACAGCTAAATAAAAGGGGATCAAACATAGAAAACTAAGAGTTGCCACTTACCAGCGTTGATCCAGGTCTCGTCTTGAAAATACATATATCTTCCCTCCCTACGATATTGTTTAATTAAACGCAGGTAGCGCTGGCGCCATGATATGATATCTTGTCTATCAATAAGTACGCTCTTGCGTGATCGAGTAGTGAATTTGAAATAAAGATGCTTCATAATTTTTCTCAATGTCTCTTACGAGAAGAAGTTGGCCTTTTGGTACAGCCTTTTATTTATATGAATAATAAATAGAATTAAGTATGATCATTATGAGTTACTTATGGAACGATTAGATTTTCTGTGAACCTAAGCACATCCCTATTGAAATTAGGCTGTCAACATTATTTTACGGAATGACATTTTGAAACGTCATTTTACTGCAGCTAATAAAATGTCGAAGTATAGATCAAGTTTTTGATCTGTTTCTTTCTTTTCATTAATGTTAGCTTTTAGAAAGCGTTACCACAATACTAAATATGTATAATAATCTCAGGAGATAATTTTATGAGCTTTTATATCATATGACTTTTGTAAGAATTCAAGATCAAATATCTTGGTTTCGATATTACTTATAGAACAACTACTTTGCTAAGAACATTTCACATATATTTGTCAATATATATATGTCGGCGGATGGCGTCTCGCTCGCTCCTGCGAAACGTAAAACCTACAACAAATGTCATCAGTCATTGTACCATTGCTTTGTGAAACGTCAAGTTATGACAGTGACAGCTGTCATCACTTGGGAGTGGTCTATGCTAAGGGTAGTATTTAAGGGGGTGACGCTTCATTGGAAGGGGCCCACTCATCAGATCGGCGTGGGGATACGCCCCACACACTCCATCTCGCTTCAGGCCCCGTAGGCCCAAACACGCACTCACAGCCACACACAATAAACTCACACGCGATCTCGCGGCCCTCCTGGCCGCTGAGGATCCAACACTCGCGGTGAGTCCCCCCGCCCCCCCCGACACAGAGAGGTTCGACTCCTCTCAGTCCCCTCCCGTTTCAAGTGCACATCTGAGTGCACTTGTCCTCTAAGCGCATTTTGCGTTATTTTAAACTATGCACTAGTTTAAACTAACGCAGCGCCGCATCTTCCCCCTCTCAGGGGTTGATCGCTTCAGATGAAGCTTGTAAGGCCCTTCTGGCCATAAGCATGAATAAAGGGCGTTTTTTAGTCAGTAAGAGTCTGACATAACCTTACAGCCGGCTGTAGGGTATCCATGAGGATTTCTCACCCTCTCCCCCGACTGGGAGGAAACAAAAAAAAAAAACATTGGAAGGGGCATTCGTCATTGGGCATTCGGTATTCAAACGTGAGCCGCGGTAGTGAACGGACGTTAGCACAGAACTCTCCGCGCTTCACAAAGCAATCCGTTTGTACCTTGGCAATCATAACTGATTTTGTAAAGTATGTAATAAGAAGATCCAAATTAAACGTTAGCTTGGTCACTAGACTACAGTTTTATTTTCGGGAAATATCATTGAATAACCAAGATGGCGGATCAAGAAAAACCACGTGGCCAACCGCCTATATCCAGCTCGCCCATCCGACATATATATATGTCACATATATATCAAACAATCATTCAGTTCGTTCGTTTCGTTCAGTGGCCGCTGTAAAAAAAAATCAAGCCAACCTCTATACAAAATTACCCAATCCTCTTTGCTTTAGATTAAAATGAGAAGTAGTTCTTTATAATACAATACAATACAATACAAAACGCTTTATTGTACACCACAAAAAACATTACATTTAGTACAAAACAAATTAAAACTAGTGTATCAATGGGCGGCCTTATCGCTAAGAGCGATCTCTTCCAGGCAACCTTTGGATGGAGAGGACTAGAAGGAAGTTAGAGAGAAGGCGGTGTAAATCACTTGAGTGAAATAGGTAATAATATATAAATACATATTAATAAAAATATAATATATATATATATATACTCTTACATAAAATAAATAGATACATACACAACAATAAACAAATCTAGTTCAGAAGGTAGTAATCACAAAAAAGAATATAATCGAAAGTTTTATAAGGACAGATAATAGGACTTAACAAGGTTTTTAAAAGCGTGAATGGATTCCGCACGTCTTATGGTAAGTGGGAGAGAGTTCCACAGATGTACGGCACGTACTGCAAACGAACGGCTATAAAAAGATGTGCCGTGTACAGGAGTCATGAGAGTAAGATTTTCTGATGACCTAAGGGATAACGTGTTAGAAGTATGAAGGAAATTAAAACATTCCTTAAGATAGCGCGGGGACTTAGGATTGAACAATATGTTGTAAAGGAGAGCAAGAATATATATAATTATTTTTGTTTAGACATTTTTTAAATAGATTTCAATTTCAAAAGTTTCTTTTTCCTTTAGCTTTAATATAAACATCAAGCATAATTAAATATAGGTAATAAAATACATCGCTACGAATTAAAAAATATGGGTTCGCTTCGCCTAGCGGTGTTTTGCATCATTACAGTTTTATTACCGCTAAACGTGTTAATGTGGCATACCTACGCTACGCATAATGGATAAAATCATTTTATCTCGAGCCTCGGCACAATCTAAGATCTTGCCATGAGATCATGAAGAGCGGTACTTCACCTTGTCTTCAATATTCGACTCGAATGTCTGAGAAAAACAACAATTACTTTTTAAAGTGAAAACTTCTTTAGCGGCGTTGTACACTTTTTTTGTAAAAAATGTTAAACTCGCGTCAGGTTAAACACGTGGGTTGATCGCATCATGACACACAATAAAATTGGAAAGGTTGTTGACTTTCAATATATTGGACGACATGTCTCTATCTAGGACGTCCACGTGGCAGCTTCATTGCGAAGAAAATGCATTTTTTTACAATAGATGTCGCTAGGTGCGCTTAAATGTGATTCATGTAAGTTGATTTCTTTACAATAGATGTCGCTTAGTGTGCTTAATCGTGATTCATGTAAGTTGATTTTTCTGAGAGATAAACTTTTTTAGTGTTATATAAATTATCATGTTTGTGTACGATAGCGCAATAAATAAACATTGTATTCTACCACAGACATGATAGTACTTTTATACTGATAATTAAAGCAATTCGTGCAAAAGTATTCCCTAACCATTCCAAAATATCAAAAATGCACAACGTTAATATTCAAGTTTTCACTACAGCCGGCACTCCCAGAGTGCAACCCGTCGTTTTTTTTTTAATAAAAACAAGCATCAGGCCTCCATTTAAACCTCATTGAAAGAGAAATCGAGCGCTAGATAATAAATTTTGATCACCCATCCAATGACTTACCAAAGAAAAAGTTGCTCAAGATCCACGGACTAGCAAGCAGGAAGGCATACAACACGTGATAAATAAATAAATAAAAAAATATTTCCAACAAACAATTAGCCTAGCCCCAAAGTAAGCACTGTATACTGCACATATAAGTATATTTATATAGAAACTTGTGGCCCGCCCTCGCTTCGCTTCGGTGTAGAGCTGAAGTATAGACTACAGTTTTTTCTCAGGCTTGTATTATACACAATGACATTCATCTATGATTCTTCTTTTACCTGCATGCAAAGTCTCAGCCCGATCGGTTTAAAATTGACAGTTTCATACAAACTTTCATTCCCTATTTTATCCCCTTGGGGGTAGAATTGATCAAAATCCTTTCTTAGCGGATGCCTACGTCATAACATCTACCTGCATGCCAAATTTCAGCCCGATCCGCCCAGTGGTTTGGGCTGTGCGTTGATAGATCACTATGTCAGTCAGTCACCTTTGAGTTATATATATATATATATATATATATATATATACATACATATTAAAAAGTAATGGTACTGTAGTACAAATGCTCGTATTCATCAGACAAACATCTGCCAGGATGCCCACCGGGATTCGAACCACTCCAGTAGGCGACACCATGAAAGCCGGCGTACAAAGTCGTCGAAATAATGTATTTATTATTATGACATTTAGGCTCTGAAACAAGCGAACCAGCGGCTGGAGCGAGAGAAGTTCAGCATTATGACTGAGATAGAACACCTGAAGCGATACCTATTTTTTTTTTTTTTTAAAACGCAGGTAAAAAATCTTTTTACAGACGACGGCGCCTTTAAGAGGCTCGCCGCCGAACGGACCTCACACCTGGCTCCCGGAAGTCTTACGGACCCCCCAGTGGCTGACCACCGAGGACCCCGCAACTCTTACGGGCGCTTTATAGCATAATATCCGCTAAAAAGTCCTACGAATACCTTCTACACTGCTTAATGCGAAGCCGCGGGGTCCCCGTTAGGGATTCTACCACGACTCCGCACCCAGCAGCTTCCCGGCCTCGCCGGGGCTCCACGGCAGACCTGAAGCGACCGACACCTGGAGAAAGAAGAGTCACACCACGTGAAGCATGCGAGACAACAGTGAGTCGCAAACTAAAAATACCGTTGACCGCATTTTTGCGAGTGCCTCATTTGAATTACAAATATAACTTTGCATTAATTTTGAAGGTCCTCGACTTGATCTTTTAACAATGAAATGATTCAGTGTAGAAATTCAGCATGTTAGCACAGCGTTGTGTCAATCCACAACTTGATAAGAGATAACGATAATATAGCGAGTTATATCTTTATAAAATAACAACTGTTTTATCTAATTCCTGTTAGATAGCGGTAAGACAGATTTCTATGCTTATCAAATCTGTACAAACCGTTAGATTAGGTTTACACTCCTCTGGATGTTGATGCCCCCTTTATTTTGTGACGATGGCGCCTTTAAGAGGCACACCGCCGAACGGACCTCACACCTGGCTCCCGCAAGCCTTACGAGCCCCTGCAGTAGCTGCCCACTGAAGACCCCGTAACTCTTAGTGTCGCCACACACGGTCCACACGCCACAGCCACAAACGCCGCCACGAGAAGCTAGTAGCGGTTACTAAAGAGGCTGACGCGCGCGACAGCGGCCAACTAAGATAAGGGAGAGAGGGGTGGGAAATCGCGCGAGTGACGTGTGGCGGCGTTTTGTATCGGCGCATTAAGTGGCCGGCGTGGGCCACAAGAAGCGAGCTACGACGATTTGTAGCGTGTGGCGGCCACCGGCATACCGTGTGTGGCGAGTCCATATAAAATGTATGAAAACTACAAGAAATATGCCGGTGGCGGCGTTTTGTGGTTGTGGTCGGTGGCCCGTGTGCGGCGACACCTATGGTGCGCTTTACGGCATAATATCCGCTAAGAAACCCTGTGAATACCCTCTAAGCTGCTTAGTGTGAAACCGCGGGATCAACGTTTAGGGATTATGCTGCGTCTCCACACCCAGCAGCCTCGCGGCCTAGCCGGGGCTCTACGGCAGGTTTCTCCCGAAGTATGACGCTGCGGGGCATCTTCATCGGGGTAAGTCCGTTCGCGGACAAACACCTCGCGGGTGCGCGGCCATTCGGAAACGGGAGCTGTGACTACATCCGCCCTCTCGACTCTCTCGCCGTCTCGATGAGGACCGTGGTCCCCTTAGTGCGTGTCGGATGACGGTGCAGGAGTATTTCCTGGTACTTAGTCGCCCTGTTTATTACATCCGGCCCCAGGGCTGGCTGAAATGAACAGGGAGGTGTCCCACATATCTTCTTCTCGCTCCCCCAGTGGTTGAAAGATGCGTAAGGCATTTCTCAGACAAAAAAAACGAAAAAGGCTCAAGTCAATCTGATTTATTCAGTCTAGGCTGTTACAAGCTCTTGTGAAAGTCAAACGCTACGCCATCGGTTCGTAAAACTACGTCGGGAGACCTTGTACTAGGCTAAGCTAGGTTCACAATACTTAAATATGCCAAGCCAATGCTGCGGCAGGACCGTCTAGATCGGCGACCTTAGTTCTCCTGTGGGTCTCATAATTTCTGATTCGATCGCGCAGAGGAACCCCGTACATAGCATTTTCCATTGCCCTTTGAGATCTATTGCCCTTTGCGTTTAAATCCATCTATTCATTGAAAGAAAATGGAAACTACTCTAAAACACACAATTTTTTTTTTATAGATAGGTCCGACAAATGACTCCACCCCACCTGATGTTAAGTGAAGGTGAAGTCCAGACGTGAAGATAGCTGATACAGCAGTTCTACCTGCCACACCAGCCATCCTCACCCTGCCAGCCTGCATGTTGCTTCTTCACGCCTCTTTTAAAGGATCCATCAGGTAGTAAGAGGGAGGGAACACGTGAGCGGGCAGAGCATTCCATTTACGGATAGTGCGACATAGAAATGAGTCACCAAAAATCTTTGTACGCGTTGGACTAGTGGCCACAGTTAGGCGGTGACAACGTAGGCCAACGCGCGTGGTCCTCTGAAGGAAAGGAGAAGGTGGTATAAAAGAGAAAACTCCTCAGAACACTCGCCGTGGTACAGACGATAGAACGCGCTTAGTGACGCCACGTCACGGCGTAATTGAAAGGGCTCAAGGTGTTTAGTCACCTCCTCATCGCCTATGATGCGGATCGCGCGCCGCTGTAACCTATCCAAAGCATCGAGCAAGTACTTGGCGGAGCCATCCCAGAGGTGCGAGCAATATTCCACGCAGGACCGCACTTGCGTTTTGTACAACGAGCACAGTTGATCGTTATTAAATACGAATAATTGCTAATTAAAAAGTGCTAGCATAACAATAGGGTATTTGCATAATAATAGGGTATTTGCTCTGCAAGTTTATAAAAACAACACGTTCTTTTATAATCCAGTCACAAATATGTGTCGTCAATACGATAACCTGCATAGGGATCATTCTTCCTTGGACATTTTTTGTAGTCGGCTTCTTGAATTTCGGAAAGAAATCCAACGATTAATACTTAGTTAAAGAAAAATCGGTTAATTTTTATTTTTATTTTATTTAAGTGACTTTCTTTTTGTTTGATAATTGTTGAAATTCAATATATATATTTTTCTTTCTTTAGTGTAAACTTCAGCCCATAAAAATTTAATCATGTTATGCCCACATATTTAGAGTTACAGTTTGGTTTTGTATTATTGTTATTGCTTTGGTTTTATTTTTATAATTGTAACTTGTTTTGTGAGCTAATAAATAAATAAATAAAAAATATAACACAAAAGTGTGATAATTATGTTAGTTGAGAAGCGTCTTCCCTCATTCCAACTAATCCAATAGCCCACGCACCGAAATTCGCGCCAAATTCACCGTGACGTCACAGGACGCCAGACGGTTCAAACGGGTTTCAGCCGGTATGACTATGACGTCTCGTTTTACGAGAGAGCTACAGCCACATGCTAATAATTATATCTTTCGACATCCATCAGCCACAACAACACAGACATGCCGCGCCGCTCACGGTTGTGAGTAATTTGGCTGAATAACCTAGTCTCTGGAAGCCGGAAACATTTCTAATTCCGTTTTGCTGGCGATATAATTTATTGTAACTGGCTTTTAGTTGTACTTTTAGAAATGTATTATTGATATTATGTGAAATTTGTTGGCTAAATATAATAGGGTTTGACAAGTTTTAGGAAACGATGTTTATGGAGTCCGTAAAAAGTGGATAGAAATCATTCTGTTGTGTATTTCAATAAATTTAACCAAATCAAAAACTCCATTTTCAAGTTGCCGCGAAAATGTTTTTCTGGACAATATGGCGTCTTACTAGTGTGTGATGTCACACGACTGTTATTAAAACTTCAAACGATACAATGTAATGTCACTTAACCGGAAGTTTACTTGCGTGTGTCGTCATTATAGGCTCCGCCAGTTCCAAGCGTTTTAGGTCACGTGACAATAGATAAGAAAATTATTATCTTTTTCGTGGGTTTTTAGTATTTTTTTTTGTAAAAATAGTGAAAACCTCTGCCAATATTCATTCTCAACACAGATGCTAACAATTGGCACTTTATTTTTAAAAAATTGTGTGTGTCAGCTCCGACGCACGACCGAAGTTTACACTCTAAAAACGATTGTCTTTGAACAGACACAAAACAAAATCAAGTCCGAAGAAGTCGGTTACAAGTAGAGATACCTCAGGAATCATCCCATGGTTTCGACTATCATAGGTTCCATGTCACACATTTTATCATCTAACATCAGCGATATTCATCATATATTTTATTATGTATTTCTGGAAACACACAATTTCAAAAATATCACACACTAGTCATCATTTTGTAAATATGTATTATAATTCCATCTGTACTGAAAATCACTATTCCAAAATGCTGGACACTTACCGGCATTTCTCTATATTCTGTTATTTATTTGTTTTCATTAATTTTGCTCCGATTTTATCTATTTTTAGTTTATTTATTTTATTGACATATGTAACAACTTAATGTTTTTTATCCGTTGCCATGGCTAAAAGTTAAAGGTGCGCACAAAAACGTAACGAGGTCATTAATGTCATTCATCGATAGATTTTACTCCTCACATTTTTCTCATACCGGGCCCCTTATATATGCAAATCGATTCTTAAGGAGTAAACTCCAATACTGCCAAATACCCTATTAACGCATTGTAAAATATTTGCATGCTTTAAACATATAAATAGCAGAATGGACCGAACTTTGTTTTGTAAGATCTCCAGTGAACCGCATCATCATCATTATCAGCCTATTAATGTCCCCACTGCTGGGGCACAGGCCTTCCCTATGGATGGAATAGGGAGATTGGACCATGACCCACCACGCGGTCTCAGTGCGGGTTGGTGGGTGCTAACGACTGCAAATGCAGCCGGGACCAACGTCTTTACGTGCCTTCCGAAGCACGGAGGAGCTCGAGATAGTAATTTTTTGGTCACCCATCCAATGACCGACCACTGCGAAAGTTGCTCAACTTCAACGACCGCAGCCGAACGCGCAAACCACTTGCGCCATCGAGCTCCTCAAGTGTACCCCATTCTAATGCAAATAAATAAATTCTAATTCAAAATAAATTATTTCTAATTAGTTTTCGTGGTCACGGAACTGGGATGTTAGTCATCTTTTAACTTCTCGCTAACATTTTTATTTATTTATTTAATAGCTACACAAACAGAGTACATTAATTTTACATGATTTAAAAACAAAAATCTAAACAGCATAAGTAAATTTATGTCAAAAAAAAAACCTTAAAACTAGGCCAAATCTTTTAACACAGTTATTAAAAACCGAGGTAATAAAAAAATGGAAATTAAAGAACTTGAGTACCAGGGCCGAACAAACTAGAGATGGGACTTTTTGGCGGAATCGGAAAACGTCACTTTAGCAGTTTTGTTTTTCTTGTTGAAAATTGTGTTGTGGCGGATGTTAGTGTCTAATAATGGTGGATTATTAACCACTAAGTGTTCGGGAACATGCACGAGTGTTGGCAAGTGTCTTTCGACGTTCCCTCAAGAAGTCCACGGGGAGGTTCCAGTAAATCCCCACACATTTACTGAAACATAGGGAAAGGGGGATCGACTTGGCTGCCACTTACTTTGACTCGATTTATTACTTTGACCACGAGTGCTATAGTTAATTTGTAAACATTTTAACACTTGACATTGGCTAAATGCACAAGCCGTGCGAAGCCATTTATGAAAAAAACACTAGAGATGCTTCTTTTGAAAACTGAGAAACGGGATTTTCAAAATTTGAAAATAGAACGATTTCAAGTTGATGACACAGAACTTTATTATTTCATCCGAGGTTGATGATTTTCACCAGGGATGTTAGGGAGCTCCGTAACCGTAACCGAAACTATCGGATATCCGATATAAAAAATCATCCGTAACCGTAACCGAATCCGAAATGAAAGTTTCGGATAGTATCGGATAGGGGCGGAGCCTAATTGAGACACGTTATGACAAGTTGTTTTGATCGGCCGGCCGCTGCCAGTGCCGACACACAAGCTGCGCGTATTGTTTGTTTTTTTTCTTCTTTGACAAAGTGTTGGTTGTGTTACGGAATCGATTGAAATTGTACAAAATGCGTCCTAAGTCGAGTGCAGTTTGGTCGTTTTTTGATGAAATGACCGATTCCGCAAAATGTAAACAGTGTGGTAAAAGGTTTTCAAGGAAAGGAGGTGGGACTACATCGCTAAAACTTCACCTTAAATCACAACATAGTGATAAGTACGAAGAACTTTTGCTACTGGAAAAAGGTAACCAACAAAATAACCTACAAACAGCCAAGCAGCTGACACCTTTACAAGAGTGTAAAAAACAGTTGACATTCAAAGATTCGTTAAAAAACAAAGGTGCCTGGGATGAAACTAATACTAAACAAAAAGAAATTGATAAATTAGTGGCTGAAATGATAGCGTTACAAAACTTGCCATTTAATTTTGTAGAAGGTGTGGGATTTCAAAGATTAGTGCAGGCAGCCTTACCACGTTATAATCTTAGAGGTCGGCAGTACTTTACTAATTTACTGTGCAATGATATCTACAACAAAATGAAGTTAAAGATTCTGGACTTATTGAAACAATTTGAGAAGTTATCATTTACTACAGATGTGTGGTCCGAGCCCAGCGCAAATGTCTCGTTACTTAGTCTTACTGCTCATGGTATCACGAATAATTATGAAAGAGTTTCTATAATACTCAAGTGTGAACAATTAGAGGGTCGGCACACAGGTGAAATTATAGCGAATAATTTAAACAATATTTTGCAAGATTGGGGCTTAAGCAATGAATCAGTTCATTGTATTTTACGCGACAAAGGATCAAATATGATAAAAGCTATGAGAACGGCCAATTTCCCTGATGCAAACTGTACTATTCATCAACTTCAATTATGTGTTAGATCAGCAATGGAAACCGAAGAATTTATCTCGCCAGTGATTACAAAGTGCAAAAAAATTGCTACTCACTTCCATCACTCACTAATTGCTCAAAATGAATTAAAACAAATTCAAACAGAAAGACTGAACCAAACAGAGTTATGTATCGTTCAGGATTGTTCTACAAGGTAAGATATTTCTATTTTAAACTAAAATAATTTTATATAAATGTTTTTTTTTTCTTCTGTACGTTGTTTAATTTCACATATGTTTTATTTATTCACAGATGGAATTCGACTTATTATATGATGGATAGAATATTGAAATTAAAAGACTCCTTGATACTGTATTCGGGCGCGCATACTATACCGATTCCTACTGCTGATGAATGGCTCGACTTGGAAAAGTGTATTGCAATATTAAAGCCATTCGAAGAAATTACACAGGAGTTAAGTAGTGCAACTGCGACAATAGCTTCAGTGATTCCTTTAGTCTATACTCTTAAAAACACATTAGAAACAGAAAAGACTAAACAAGACACATCAGAAAACTTTAAATTAATGATTACAAATATGGTCCATAATATCAGCGTCAGATTTCAGGACATTGAGAATAATAAAATATATACAATAGCTACTTATCTAGATCCACGCTACAAGCTCAAGTTTTTCAATGAAATTACTAAGGAACAAGTACAGACAGAGATTCTAGGAATCGTTGGGTGTTCAAGAACTTCTCATGATGAAGGTCCTTCTTCACCAAAGAGATCACGGACTCAGCTGCCATCAACAAGTTCATACATTCAATCTTGTCTAGCTGAAATATTAAGCGCAAGTGACGAAGAAGAGCACGTAGGTGGTGATGAGGATGATACAGTACCCAATCAATTAATTGTCAAAAAAGCATTGTTAAATGAATACAATAGAGAGAAAAGGTTGACACTCAGTGAAAATCCACTTTTATGGTGGAAAATGCATACGAAGTACAACAGTTTAAGTGCTTTAGTCAGACAGTACCTCTCTCCGCCGCCTGGCAGTGTACCGAGTGAACAGCTTTTCAGTGCTGCTGGGTTAATTTATGATCCTTTAAGAAATAGACTTTCTGGTGATAAGGCTGCGAAATTACTTTTTGTCAAGTATAATTTACCTTTGATAATATTTGATTATTGAAAATGTTTAATGTTATTATAAATTAATGTAAGACAATGTATGATTAAGTTCAGAATAAAAAAGGAAGATATGATTGTTATGTTTGCACAAATTATAAAAAAGGAAGCTATGATTGTTATGTTCGACTTAAATTATAGTTATAGTAAACTTAATTTAATTCTGATTTCAATATTTTCTTTTAATACGAAATTACTGATTCAGTATAAGTAATAATTTTGTTATTACATTTTCATTTTAGGTGTTTTTGATCTAAATCATCTAAAATTTAGATAATACTCAATATAATATAATTATTTATATTTATTTTTATTTTAAATAGCTGTAATAATTACTCACAGACTGATTGTAATTCCTGCCAAAAACGAAATAAAACTACTTTATTACCTATTAGTATTTTACTTTTAAAATTCCTTAAAAATATAATATCCGTAACCGAAACTAACGGATAATCCGAAATAATTTATTATCCGTATCCGTAACCGTATCCGGTATAATAATCATTCCTATATCCGTATCCTATCCGTAACCGAAATTTCATATCCATAACATCCCTAATTTTCACACACAAACGCATCATTCGTATCCAGCCTATACAGGTACATGTTAGTTGGATAATAATATACCGTCGCAAAACACTTCCTGTTATTTCGTATCCCTAAACATTTACAATAGGAGCTCGTATCATCAAAGTTGTACACTCAAGGTTGCTCATATGGTCATAATAATGTATTTGTTGTAGTGATGTGCCATTTGTATTTCATCCTGCTTATCGATTCGATAACTTCTATTGACAAATGAGGGAAATTATTTTATTTCTTAATTTGAAATTGTATTAAACAGAGCAATACAGTAAATGTTAATGTCTTATTCTGTGGCAAGGAAAAAATGTATAGACGATTCAAAAAACAACGTATTATGTGTCCAAATGTCACAGAATTTTTAAATTGAATTTTCTAAAATTTGCCACTTGTAATTTAAAGTCTTTTTTGTGTATTTGTGCAAGAAGATTTAATCACACTTTGAAAACGATTTACTCTATATGACGGACATCATGCGAAATGTAAGCCGATATTACCGTATACTCCTTTATCGATATAAAGTTTTTAGACGCTACGCCACACAACACAGCCCTATGTTCTCTTTTCACTGATATAAATATACAATTGTGAGAGATAACGTACTACGCGTGCGTCTACAGAAATAACTATTGCGAGCAGCTGTCTAGCAAATCGCATGCGCATGGAGGTTTGCAAGTGTTTAGTGGTAATATGTGGGGTTTATTTTGAGCTTCGCACTTTCAAATTAAATGAAATTAAAAGTCATTTATTCAGTCTAGGCTGTTACGAACACTTATGAAGGTCAAGAAGCTACGCCATCGATTCGCAAAACTACGGCGGGAGACCTTATACTGAGAAGAACCGACAAGAAACTCAGCAAGGGCTGCTTTTTTCTCCCTGTATTGTTATATACAGAGTCGTCAAGCTGAAAAATCACTTCAGCTATACTTCTGAAGTCACCTTCCATTTCATCATTTAGGATATAGGTATATAGTTACAATACATTTTATATTTAGTATATAGGAAGCGGCATTAGATAGGTACCATATTACTGTTACAAAAACTGACTAATACCCATCAAATAACAAATTACAAGAAACACTATGTCCATGCATTACGATCATTTAGATAATCATTAACTTTATAATAGCCCTTATTCATAAGAGTATTCTTGATCTGACATTTAAATTTGGTTAGTGGAAGCTCAATCAGATCTTGGGGAACTTTGGTAAACAATGCAATACTACATCCCAGAAATGAACGTCTTGATTTTTGGAGTCTGAAACATGGAACGGCAAGCTTGTTCTTGTGTTAAAGTTATGTTAAATTACGATGTAGCGAATATACAATTAAAAGTTAGTATTAGTGTCCAGAGGCTTGACCACCGAAGGCGTGTAGCTTGAATCTCGATGTTTTATGGGTTATATTTCAGAGAGTGTGAGGAAGTTTTACTTAATTCGATCCCCTCTTCCCCTTTCCACCACCTGACGACCAGGCGCGGCGAGGGCATTCACCCTTATGTTGTCGAAGTTCCTCCCATTCGCACGAAGCGATTTGCTTCCGTTTTCATTATGCGAACGGCTAGGGAATGGAACTCCTTGCCGAGGTCAGTCCGGACCAATATAATCTGGAAATCTTCAAGGCCAGAGTGAACAGGCATCTTCTAGGCAGGCGTGTACCATTTTAGGCCTCATCATCGCGTTTTATCAGGTGAGATTGTGGTCAAACGCCTTGCCTATTAAGCATTAACAAAAAAAAAATACAAAAATTACTAGCTGGAGCGGCGGCGGCCTCTGCCGAGCGCTCTAAGCGGCGCAAATATTCAGCTCTCAATCAGAACTACATATTTAAATCTAAAGAAAAGTTTACTAGAAAAAAATCCACGTGGACCAGGCAGCGGACGGGACTCGAACCCGCACCCTTCGCAATCCGGGCGAATGCACTGACCATTATGCTACCACGGCCCTATTCGCCGCGTCGAAATTTATTTAAGTATTAAACCTTTGAAAGAAGAAATAGCAATTGCTATTTCTAATAATCATGGCTATTACTAATAATTCTCATTTATATATATTATTAAATATATATAAAAGGCAACCGTTACAGACTGGTCTATAAATGCACTACTCAAACCACTGTACGTATTGCGATGAAACTTTGTATGCTACATGTAGGGTTAAAACCTTTTTTTTGTACATTGAATATTAAAGGGGAAAAAAAGTACATTGTGTCCAAAATAAAGTACTTTTTATTCCACTTTATTAGTAAGCTTAAAAATATATTTCACGTTGCTACTAGCAACTTTTGATAAATAATTTGCGGCTACTGTAGTTTTTTCCGCAATGGGAAAGGTCATGATACAAAGGCATACATACAGCCACGAAAATGTTGCAGGAATTAGCTGTCTGTTTTACGCAAAAAATCTTCCTTTCAACCTCTTTTTGTATATTTTATGTAAAATTAATCCCCGAGTAATCAAATCACATTAAATAAAGTATTTTCGCGTACTTTATTGTTGGCATAAATACTTCATATAATAATATACTTTATAATAAAGTACGGATGGCAACCCTAGCTACATGTGTGCCAACACATGCAGCTATTATGATGTTACAGGTAACTCTAGCGCAAATATAAATGCAGCATCAGTCAAAATCTGCAAACAAAGTTATTACTCATTCAAAATCCACGCAGACGACACTGCCTCATGAACACTACAATATAAGTAGATTAAAAAATTGCGTTTTCAATTCTTAAGCGAGCGACCAAACTAATTTATTACACAGTTGCGTGCGCACGATCATTAAATTAAGTACCCATTATCTAATCTATGGTAATGACGTTGACCTGATTTGATAAAAACATAAAACATACTTTACGATGGGGACTTTGATGGACAACAGAGTTTAGACCCATAACCATTGTCACACCGGATATCGATATATATTAAAATTCATGAAAAGTTTCGGCGCTGAGGTAATGGAACGCACGTGAATGAGAATGGTGTCGATTCTGGTATGATTCTCTAAATTTAAATTTGACCACAGACATATAATACTATAGTATATGTCTGTGAATTTGACAACAGTGTGGTGTCGATTCTGGCACGATTCTCTAAATCTAAACTTAAATTTGACAACAGTGTATCCTTGTCATTCTCTATACAGAATGAAAAGGAGAGACTGATGTTAAATTTAGTTTTAAGTTTAGAGAATCACGCCCGAATCGACACCAGTGTATATACTTGTAATTTTCTATACAGAATGCAAAACAAGAGACACTTGTTTTTTAGTTAAGTTAAAAGAGAGACTGATGTTAAATTTAGTTTTAAGTTTGTAAATCATGCCGGAATCAAATTGGCAAATACCGTGCTAAGGGACAACAGTAGTTAACGCTGAAAATTGCGAATAAAAAGAGCAAAATTTGAGGTTTGGCTCCCGACGATTTCCTCCTTCAAAAATTAGATATATGTAAAAGAAATTTTACCTATAGAATAATAAGTAGCTACACTATGCCTCTATGTTTTGCTTTTTTTGTAAATGCTTATTAAATCTCCACACTAGACGTCTTTATTGGTGATAAAAAATTATTAATTATTGTCATTTTTGAGTGCTTCTAGTTATTTTGAAACACAAGTTATCGTAAAAAGGAATACAAAGGGGTATAGAATGAGTAAAATTATATTTTACTTATGAAAATCCATTCTTGTGATAAAAATCTAGGCGGAATCAGTTGAGAATCTTTCTATGGAAGAAACATTGCCCCCAAGAGGGGACTCTTAACTAATACCAGTTCGGGTGTTTTAATGTTTTTTTTTATTATGACATTGAATGTTTTAATGTTGGCAATAAGCTAACTGGTTGAGAATCTTAAAAAGAGGTTTTAAAGCATGGTTGTAGAAAAAAAAACGAGCGAGCCTTACAGTAGTCGCGTATGATACCTCAGTATTTGAAACCTCACCTTATATTAGTAAAAAAAGAAATAAAACCTACTACAAAAGCAATAAGCCATTTGAACATTATGTTCTAAAATCAAATCAAATAGCGCGCGCTTTCGCTACTTCCTGTTACACACTTCCATACCATTTCACGAAATCACTCCCACAAATTGCAGGAAAGCGAGAGGAAAGATGTTACACATCAAAAATACATGATGTAGTTGAATACTGCTAGCAGAAGAGTAATGAATGAACCCAAAATAATTTTCAGAAATCGGTAAGTAGTTGCTAAGTTGAATGTTACTGTACGTTCGGGACAGGACACGGTGGGCTCCGAGCAAGTGCGGATCCAGGGGGGGGGGGGTCATGGGGGTCATGACCCCCCTCTGGGCTGGGTCCATCTGTACTGTAACGTCCGTGATGTTACAACCTCCTTGTTTAGGTAAACTCTTTGCTTTTGCAATGCCTACGGTTGGCAGTTATATTAAAAAGTTAATGTCATGATTTTATTATTTGAAATAAGGAATCGTCTGTCTTTTGATAGAAGATTCCATTCATTATTAGATCTTCAGGCACCAAGAAAACTTCTCGTATTTAGATAAAATACTTTATATTAGCCTGAATGATAATACAAAATAAATAACTTATCTCTACCAGTATCTTTTAATTAATATCTACGTCCCCAGGTTCTATCCATTCTGGGTAGAACTCCATAGTACCCACTTCACAATCTGTACCCACTGTGACTTGACCACGACTATATGACCCCTCCCTGGCGCCAAAGCTGGAAATGATCAATAATGATTCATATGATAAAGTATTCTTGTACCTTGTACTTTATCATACGATAAAGTACTTTAGTCATTAAACAAACATCAGGGCAAACATCGTCCCGCGGGCCATCTCCGGCCCTGAAATGGTTGAAATCCGGTCCGTTAAATCAAACAACAATCAAAGGTACTGACCTAAAAGTAAAATTTTTTCACATGTTCCGACTAGGACCACTCCGTTACCGTAGTATCAAATTCAAACTCATTTATTCTGTCTAGGCTGTTACAAGCTCTTGTGAAAGTCAAACGCTACGCCATCATCGGTTCGTAAATCTACGGCGGGAGACCTTGTACTGAGAAGAACCGGCAAGAAACTCAGCAAGGGCTATTTTTTTCTCCCCGTTTTGTTTCATTACAGAGTCGTCAATTGAAAGATGACATCAAAAATTGAATACATGTGTTGATGTCAACTTCCATCACATTAATATCATTAATTAACAAAAGTTAAGTATAGTACCTACGTTATATTTCTTCTATCAGTGGCTTACATAATATATTTAAATGTTTACTCTATATTTAACTAAATATAATAAAGCCTTCATTAACCATATGATGATAGCTGCAAGATTAAGATAGCACCAAATCTGGTGGCGCTTATCACAATCAGCTGATAAAAGCCAGTAAATATACTGATTTAATTACTACCATACCTAGTTTGATAAAAATAAATCGATACCTTTAACAGATTGTTGAAATATTTACGTTAATTTACCTTTAGACGATCGGTGCTGATAATAATGTGTTATAGTAACTCTATCATTGGAAAATCATAGTAGGATTATTTTTGATAGTAATAATAGTAGGTAATGCTAGTTTATAACGACTTCCTTGAACAAATTGCTTTACTTATAAGTTTTTAAACTTTTACATGTGACATGTATGTATATATTATACACTTTGACCTCCGTTGCCGAGTGGTTTGTACAAAGGGTTTCATGGTGTCGCCGACTCGCGAGGTCCCGGGTTCGAATCCCGGTGTGGGCAGATGTTTGTGTGATGAACACGAGCATTTGTACTCCAGTCACGGGTGTTTAATATGTATTTCTATATAAATATACCTATATATGTACATATATTCTATTCGTTACCCTAGTATCCCATAACACAAGCCTTATAGTGTAAGCCGTAGAGACGTAAATGCCTTGGACTGTTTCTAGATCTTTCCAAGGCATTCGACACAGTTTCCATTCCCATACTTATAAAGAAGCTGGAGTGTCTTGGTGTGCGGGGATCTACTTTAAATATATTCTCAGATTATCTTTCGGACAGAAAGCAGTGCGTTCGTATTGACACATGCTTAAGTGATGACGTTTCTATAGACTGCGGCGTTCCCCAGGGTAGTATTCTTGGGCCTACCCTCTTTCTCGTCTATGTTAACGACCTTTGTCAAAATTCCATCCCAAATTGTCATATCTTCTCCTAAGCTGACGACACAGCCATCCTTGTACATGGAAAAACCTGGGATGAAGCAGCATTACATGCCGAACGGGCTTTCGCACAAGTCATGAATTGGCTCTCCCAAAATCTACTCACTTTAAACATAGACAAGACAACGTTCATCACCTTTTCCATCAAGCCTTCAGCTCAGCCACCATTAAACTCGATAAAACTAAAAGCGCATCAGTGTTGTACATCAAATCGATCCCACCTCTGTGCTTGTCCCTTAATTGGCAGGATATCATCAGTTCGGTACCTTGGTGTTCAGCTGGATCAATGTTTAAATTGGTATGAACATATCCGGTCTCTATCCAACCGTTTGAGGAAATTCATCTTCATCGCAAAACGACTTCGAAATTCTGCTAATCCCTCTATTCTCCACACAGTCTATAATTCCCTAATTGAGTCAATTCTTTCATACTGTATTCCAATATGGGGGGGTTCCTCAAAAACAAAATTCGTTCACTTGGAACGTGCGCAGCGAGCGTTCCTTAAGGTTCTTCTCCGGAAACCATACAGATACCCAACTCGGGAACTATACAAAGAATTTAATTGTCTCACAGTACGGCAACTGTATATTTTACGTTCAATTCTTCGGTTTCATAAATCTAATCCGGCACCGACCGGTCCTGTTGTCTCAGAAGTTGCTAGACGACCCAAGCAACCTTTCCTTAATGTCATTTGTAAAACCTCATTTGCCCGAAAAAACTACCAATATATGAGCGCAAAATTATATAAAAAATTAAATTCTCTTTTATGTATTCATTCCCTTACAATGTATAACTGCAAAATAAAAGTTAGCAAATGGCTGAAAGGTATGGATTACGAAGAGACGGAGTGTTTAGTAAATAATTAATTAGAACACTTTATTGTGTAATCAAATACGGCAGCAGTTAGTTACTGTCGGTTTCTGTAGTTTTTATAACTAATTTATATATCTATATAAGTAATCATGCAACCAATGTGCGCACACCTAAATCGGCTACAGTATTTACGTATATAGAGGGGACCCTGTTGCCTGTAATACAGGTTATCCTACCACTGGCAACAGAAGCCACCTTTAACAATATTTAAGCTCCAATGTGCCTCTTGTCACCAATTTTTGTATTATTAATTTAAAATATTGTAACTTGCTTTAAGTCAATAAACGTTTATTATTATTATTATTATAGTGTTTACTTTGGGGCTAGGATAATTGATGTGTGTTGAAAATATTTATTTATTTATATATTTAGTACTTAGTACCTATATAGGCAACAATAATCTTTTTTATAAAATTATATCGATATGAAGGGGTGAAATCATCGATACTGCCACCACTCTACGATGCCTTCCGAATAAACAGCGCCGTTATTGTGCTAAAATCAAGGTGCGCTGTGTATGTCTATGGCTGTGTATCAAATCAAACGAATCGCGTAAACGTGGGTGCGGCGAAGCGTTAGTCTTTTTTTATTCATCATGGAAGCAAAGACTGCTTCTCATAGCTGTCGATAAGTCTATAGATTATGTTTTCTTGTAATGACCGACCACTGCGAGAGTTGCTTAAAATTTTTTTTTATAGATAGATCCGACAAATGACTCCACCCCACCTGATGTTAAGTGATGGTGTAGTCCAGACGTGAAGATAGCTGGTACAGCTCTACCTGCCACACCAGCCATCCTCACCTTGCCAGCCTGCATGTTGCTTCTTCACGCCTCTTTTAAAGGATCCCAGGTTGTAAGGAGTTGTGTTCTGATATTGTTAGGGACAATATCCCTTGAGGAAAATACCATGTACAGTATCGTAGTATCGATAGGTAAGTGTAAAAGATAAGGGCGTCGCCAAGTGCACCACAGAACACAGTAAGAGGTTAGAAGAACCTTGTGGGCGGGGCAGGCGCGCCACTGTTATGGAGGCCATACACGTTAGGTTTTGCATGATGGTTTTAACCGTGCATTCATAACCGACATGCATAACAGAGTTACATGCACCGAAAACTGTACAGTTTTATCACACACGTAAGGGCTTGCCTGTCTGCCTGTGATTGTTTGATGTCGCAATGTGTCACAACGCGTGTGGTTGTAATAAAATTCGGTATGGAGATGATTAGCTGACACCCTGGATTAACATAACACATAGGCTACGTTTTATTGCGGAAAAATATCCCTAATAAATCGCGGGTAACACCGCGGGGCACAGCTAGTATTACATAATCCTGTAGTATAACTATCAGTAACAACACTTAATTTGAAAAATTGTTAAATAAAACGCGTAGTAAACAAAGATCGCGTGACCGCATGCGATTTGATTTGGTGAAATATTGTCGATAAAATTAAGTCTGTTTGGTGTTACATTGGGAAACGCACGAATATAATTTCACTGCACACTATCGCTCGCCAGCTGATTAAGTTCTTACTTCTGTTTTCGCAGGGAAAAGGGAAAATATCACAGAAGACAAAAGCAGAAGGAAAACAAAAGAATCACTTTTCTAATTTTATTATTGTCCTTCCGTTACCGATTTATTTTGTTTTAAACTTTCATGGTCTCTAACAATATACACTACACAATACAACATTGTACTGCGTAATCATGGCGCTTGCAATAGTGCCAAAATATTGAGGACTTACAAAAAACAAGGTACTACATGGTACAAATCCCGCTTATAACAATGAAATTGTACCTAAATTAAGACAACAATCTTTTTGTGAAAAAAAAATGTGAGCTGTCACGGGACGCCTGGCAGATGTGAAACACTAGCCGGTTTACGATAAATACACTCGAAGAATTGCTCGGTATGCGTGCGGTAAAAAATTACAGGTCCTACCTCGAAGGGCGCTGGCGCCGTACTGATCGGCGAGTAGAACCCTTACCAAAAATTCTCCTAAAATCCCCTAAATATAGAATTTTATATGTACCTACTAATTACCTAAATTCTCATCAATTAAAACATTTCATAATTAGTTACAGTAAATTATTTTATTGAATGAATGACAAGAATGAATGGTGAGCCGTGAGTATGACGTAATGAAAGAACGAACATGATTGTTATGTTGTTGTTTTATTATTTAACCATTGGTGATAGGCAAAGAACTTTAATCCATACAGAATTAGGAAACAAACCGCCACACAGTTCAGTCGTTTCATATCGTGGTGCGTTCCATTCTACGCACAAAACTGAAAGAAAACACATGCTATGTTTTTCGATTTAATTGCAAGTTTTGTTAAAAGCCCCTAAAAGAACCCCCAAAAAATTCCAGCCCCTAAAAAGTCCGTTTTAACACATCTAGCCATTAAATCAGGGGGCAAAACCCCTAAGTTGGGAACCGTGGAGTAGTTGAGCACTGGTACTATCGCAGAATCTTGCGCTCTGTCACTTGGCGAACAAAATGCTTTGAACGGTTTCTACAGTAGTTTTTACTACGCCCCGCCTTCGCGTCGGACGCGCCAATCCGGGCTGCTGCACAAAAGTAAGACAAAGAGCATTTCATTGATTGAATAATGAATTGAATTGCATTTGTTTTATTTGCAATTTGTCATCCGCATCGTGATCACGACAGCGCTATACGAAAAAGTAAGACAGCGATAATTACATGTCTATGAATGAATTTTTACTACGCCGCTACCGCAAGCGATTATGGCATTATGGGTGACAGAGCGGGTCTTTCCGCGAGTGTATATATTGCAATTCACGGATGAGCGTCGCCACGCCTGATATCGGTTTAACGTGCGCCAAAAGATGTTTTACATAAAAAAAAATGTATAAGCAGTAAAAAACATCGTTTACAATGCCACTTATTATAATAACGATGCCGTTATCATACCCCTTCAAGCTTTCAAACGTCATCACCGTGACGAGGTCACGTCCGATTGTCAGCGCCGTCCCTTCGTTTGAACAGTGTCGTTCGAATCAACGGTAATGATTCACAAAATAAACGCGGCGGCTATTTGCATTATTATAAAAGTTATGTTTCAAAGAGGTCGATGAACTCTCGACTCTGTGCTCTGTGATGTTATGACACAATTTGTATTAAAGTACCAATATCATGACAGTAAAGAATATTCTTTCGGAGATTGGTAGAGCAGAGGTTCAATACCTTGAGACAGATAAATATAGTAGCTATAGTTATATTTTTTTAAGCATGTAACTGCTTGATGTTTAAATCTAAAGAAAATATAACTAGATTTTTTTTTAAATATAACTAGATTTTTTTTTCCAGTTATAATTTCTTTAGTGAATTTAGAAAATTTTTTATTAGTATTTTGTATGCTCTTCCAAGGGCGAAACATATGGAACTTTTTATATATTACCAGCTGTAACAAACTATGTTTCATGCAAATAAACTTTCATTTCATTTCATTAGATTTTTTTAAATATAATTAGAAAAAAAATCTAGTTATATTTTCTTTAGATTTAAACATCAAGCAGTTACATGCTTTAAAAAAATATATATATAACTATAATTGCCATTTCTTCTTTCAAATGTTTAATACTTGTAAAAGTATTCATTTGACATTGTGGGTTAAGTACCTATAATACGAAGAGATGGCGCTGTCTTGCATCTTAAGAATGGCTAGAGGAATTTCGACGCGGTTCGTAAGGGCCGCGGTAGTATGCTATGCTATAATTGGTCAGTGCATTCGCCCGGATGCTGCCTGGTCCGTGTGGATTTTTTCTAGTTATATTTTCTTTATAGTAGCTATATTTAGACATACGGTCTGCCGGCCTAGTTCTGTTCCTGGGTAGCTGCCTTCCTGCATGAGCGTAGAATTCGTGTCCTTACGGATGGTAGCAGTTCGCAGTTCATGTCAGTGAATGCCGGCGTTTCACAGGGCTCCGTCCTATCCCCCACTCTCTTTCTGCTGCATATCAATGTCTTAATTCCTCTTGGGAATATTCATTGCTATGCATATGCAGACGATATAGTACAGTGCATGCGGGGTATCTTGGTCAAGCAGCGGCTGGACTGGTGGTAACCAAGGAGAAACGGGAGAATCTTGACATTGAACTCGATCAGGCTTTGGACCACATTTCTGAATGGGGTACCAGGAATTTGATTGGGTTCAATGCTAAGAAAACCCGGGTCTGCGCTTTCACGGAAAAACGTCGCCATTCCTTTCATGTCCTTCTCTTCAGGGCACAACACTGGAGCTGGATAGCAGTATCACCATCCTCGGTATGGAATTTCGGTGACTTAAATCCAAAAAATTACATCGAAGTGAGCGAGTCTCACGCAAATTCGGAGTCCTGAACAAGGTGCGGCGTTTTTTCACGCCTGAGCAACTGTGCTTGTTGTATAAGACGCAAGTGCGGTCTTGCATGGAAACTCAAACAACATCTTCTCAAAAAAGCATACTATTAGGCAAATGAATTTAAGAATAGTTACAATCATCACGGAAAGCTTGTTTGTTTGAAACTGTTTAATAGTTGTCTACATATAGGTATTATATTTTTAACACCCTGACAGGGTCATGTACCATGCTTAAATAATTACTCTAATGCCTGTTTGGGCAGGACAGTGAGGCAGAACAGTTGGGTAGGACAGTGGCGTTCAAATCAGGGCTTGTTTACCGGTTAATTTTCAAACCTAAATCAGTGTCAAGTACATAAGGAGCGTTTTATTTAAGTTTGGCTCTACCTTAACCTTAAAAAACCGGTTTTCCTAAAAAGCGAAATCAAAATGGTTTTGAATCAATTTAGCGGTTTTTACAGGGTTTCATTTCGCTCTTACTGACGGCTGAAATAAATACACAAGTACAAAACAAATAACTTGACTCACTAGACGCTAGTAATACCAATATAATAATACCACACACCTATATAATAAACGGCTTTTTCAACGTTCTTCCTTTTCAGGGAAAGCAAAGGGAACAATGCCCATACAGCCTAGTCCTCAGTTTTATTATTATTATTTTTTACATTACAATTTGAGGTGGCACTTTCTAATGTTTCACCGAAATAGCGTATATCTTAAAGATTGAACTAATTCTTCATTTGCGCAGACAGTTGTAACACAGAATCACACCAATTTTATTTCACAATATCCATTATGAACGAATTATAGAATAATAAGAATATCAAGAAATATAATAACACTGTTTATTTCTCGCGCTTGTTTTCTGAGTGAATCTGAATCTGAGTGCACTCTGGCCGTACCCTATAGCTATACGTTATAGCATAGCACATTTGCTAAGATTAATCTGTGATCACGTCACCAAAACTCCGTCTGGTCTGCGCTGCGATGCAAATACCGAACGCAGCTAGATTCGGCAGTTATTATAGGTTTCTTTTGGCGGGATTTCATCTAGAAAGAAAATTTGGAAAACAAGCGCGAGAAATAAACAGTGTAGTTTAACTACATTGTTTATTTCTCGCGCTTGTTTTCTGAGTCTGAATCTGAGTGCACTCTGGCCGTACCCTTATGCCCGACCAATCGTAAATTAATTTCTAACCTCAAACAGAAACAAACCTCACAACATGACAGATAACAGATTGATCTTTCTCGTCGGTCAAAATATACTCCGAGCAAACAGATTTACATCGGACTGATCGAGCGAAATTACCGAACACTTCAGATTTATTGTAGATGCCATCGACCTCCTCAAATTTACTTCACTTATTCAAGTCAAGAAATATATCAACGTAGGTAGGTACTTATTCTCTATGGAATTAAATCTTATTACGAAGACAAATTATGCGTCATGTAATAAAAAAAATATAACGTTCTTAAATAGAGTGCTATGATCATAATGTCGTGGAATATAACTCATTAATATGAGGCATAATCAAGGGGGCGCCGCCATGTTAAAAGTTTACTTCCGATCTAAGGGTTGTCAAAAATATATGCAGTGTCCGGGGCGCGGCCATAGAGGTATAAAAATAGAGTAGGGGAGATATAGACTCTAATAGAAAGAGAAAGAAGACGAGACCGCTAGCTTTCTCTCTCTAATCGCGCATGCGCATTGGCAACCGTAAGCATCTTACTATTTCGATGTGAAGCCATTGGATGCCATGCGTCACAAGAGAGAGAAATAGCTAGCGGTCTCTCATATTCTTTCTCTTTCTACTAGAGGGACACTTTTAGAGCCGCTTTCCCCACTTTATTCATATACCTCTATGGGCGCGGCGCTCGCTAGCTCATTATTTAAAGTACAATTTACGAGGCATAGCATTGCAGCTGCATGGACAATAACACACATACATACATACACACACCCACACTTAATAAAGTTATGATGTGGCAAATTCCTTAAAACCCTTTTATATGGGTATTTAGTGTTCGTTTTTCTTTTTTTTTGTCATTTGTTATGTCTTATCCAATCTTAAATTAATTTTATGTAATTAAATTATATGATTTTCATACTATTTTTAAAATTGAATGTGATATTGATTTAAAGTGACGCCGTAAGTATCTAATGTGTACATAACAAGTTTCTGTAAGTGACCTTAAGATTGTATTTATATTTTATTGTATTACATTCACAGAAATCGGAAATTAAATAAACACGAAGTAAATAAATGTAACGGGAACACCCATACGTACGTAGATGGACAACTTGTATGAGAATAATAAACACGTAATAATAAATAAAAAAAAATTGTAAAGTTACGGGCTAGTGCGAAATATTTATACACGTTAAGGGCAGTTTCTTAGCCATGTCCTTTTGATGTCTTTTCTTTAAATTTTTAACGTGTGCCAGCCGTAGTCTAAACCCATTACATGTGATAATCACCGTAGTAATAATTAGTGTAATATCTAAAGCCTGGTGCAACCCTAGCAGTATGGGCCGTGGCGACGCTTTGCCAAAATGGCCGACGCGTCGTTCGCGCCGTGACGTCATAGAAGTTTATTTTCAGAAAAATTAGGCGCGAGCGATGTCTTTCGCTCTATTCTCAATGGGTCATCATAGACAAAATTAAACTTTTACTTTTTCTGTTCGTTGCTTGGCGCCATTTTTTTCGAATGCAAAATTTGTCATTGCTGTTTTTTTTATTTACTGTTATTTATTATTCTTACTTAACATATTTTACTGACAAAAAATTCTACCACTAATAATATATTAAAAATTAAAATTAATGTTTGCGTAGGTACCTAAAAACACTTAAAATACAGGATATTCGACTCGGCTTGGCTTGGCATCGTAGCAACGTTCTTCGCTGTCCTGGCGAAAATTACACTCATTAATATCTCCTATAAATTAAGGTGCAACTCATGGCCCAGTCTCCCTATTCCATTCAGGCCTACCCGCCTGTGCCTCAGCAGTGGGGACATTAATAGGCTGATGATGAAGGCGCAACTATCGATGTCGTTAAGATACTGTTACAACACTTGGAATCTATTTGAGTGTTTCGGTGCTGTACTGTACTTGACTTGTTGAATTGAAAATCATCAATTTGAACAGAAATCAGAAACAATTTGAACAATTAGGATGCTATTAGCATGCAATGATTTAACGAAAGATGACTCAAATGAGTTACAAAACAGGAAAAAGCTGACCAATCCTGATTCTTTTTAGTTCAAGGTAGGTATTCCTCCCACGATAATTTGCTTCTGTTGGAAATAAAAAAAAAAACTTTTTTTTTTCTAACTAGGTCCGACAAATGACTCTGAACTGATGAATGAATGACAGAGGTCGAAAGCAAAATACTTGCGGACGCGAGCTGAGAGACTTTTCAGCACTAGGTATTTGAAAAAACTATTGCTGTCGCGTATTGGCAAATACCGTACTACTGGGACAACAGTATTTAAATCTGAAAATTGCAATATTCGAAGTTAGGCTATCAACGATTTCGTCCTCGAAGAAAAAAAAAATATGTGAAAGACCCGTAGGTAGAATAATAAGTACCAGCCATAGGACTTTTGTCCTCCGCGTAGAAAGTTCTTCATCAGCCATAATAATACTCATTCTATGGAATTTCAGTTGTCTTCCTATAACATTCAAGATGTACTTATTAGAGTTCAAATTATGTTCCCGGACAACTTATAACTTAAATCTGAAGAATTTTTTTACTAGATAATATTCCACGCGGACCAGGCAGCAACCATTATGCTACTGCGGCCCTGATGGCCGAGTCGAATTTTCTCTAGCATTTCTCAGGCTGCAAGGCAGCTCCATCTCTTCGCATTGTAGATAAACCTACAATGTCAAATGATCGTCCAGATAGCGAAGGGTGCGGGTTCAAGTCACGTCTGCTGCCTGGTTCGCGTGTTCTTTATCTAGTATTTTTTTTGAAGTGAAAACTTCTGTAGCGGCGTTGTACACTTTTTTTTTGTATGGGTAAAAAATGTTAAAATCGCGTCAAGACACGTGGGCTGATCGCATCACAGGCCACGTGTCCTGATCGTAAGACGAAAACAATAAAATTGGAAAGGTTGTTGACTTTCAATATATTGGACGAATCATAGTAATATTTTATTTTATCGTATTGTAGTAATAATAATACGTCTGTATTTAGGACGTCCAGGTGGCAGCTTTATTGCGAAGAAAATGCATTTTTTTCACAATAGATGTCGCTAGGTGTGTTTAAATGAGAAATTCTGAGAGATATACTTTTTAATGTAATATAAATTGTCATTTTTGTGTACGATAGCGCAATAAATAAATATTGTATTCTACCACATAAATGGCAGTACTTTTATACTGATAATTAAAGAAATTCGTGCAAAATTATTCCCTAACCATTCCAAAATATCAAAAATGCAAAACGTTAATATTAAAGTTTTCACTTCTCCTGGCACTCCCGGAATGCAACCCGTCGGTTTTTTTATTTATAGGTACATCTAGCAGTTAAATGCTTAAAAATTAAACTTATATCTTAACTATTTCAAAGGAAAACTTTTACTTAATTGTTTTTCACAGAGTACTTCACATAATATTCTTTTACCTAAAGAAATGTATATTTAATTTTTATTGCGCGGACATTGTTAAGTGTATACAAAAATGTAAATACCACATTTATGCTGACGACCTACAAATATACATATCATTCAGACCAAGTGCGTACATGAATGCTCTTAAAGATCTTAATGACGACCTTCACAGAATTGTTGACTGGTCTGATAAAAATAGTTTGCTGCTAAATCCTTTAAAAACTAAGTACATGCTATTTGGCACAAAAAAGCTGCTCAGCAAACTGCCAGAGGATTTGAGCGTTTCCCTGAAGGGGAATAAAATAGAGCGAGTAAGGGTAGCACGTAATCTGGGGCTGAGTTTTGACGAATGCTTAAGGTTTGAGGATCATATAGCGGAATCATTAAAAAATTGCTTTTATCGCCTTAAGGTTTTATACAAAATAAGACCTTTTCTGTCTGAGGAGCTACGCATGCAGCTGACTGAGGCGCTGGTTCTGTCAAAACTCAATTACGCTGATGCTGTGTATGGCCCAAGATTGCTGGGCAGAACTGAGCGGCTCATTCAGCGAGTTCAGAATGCATGTGGTCGGTTTTGCTTCTCTGTACCGGCTAGAGGACACATCACTCCATTCCTTAATAACCATCTCATCTTGAACATGAAGTCGAGGCGAAAACTACACCTTGCTTGCCTGCTTTTTGGAGTGATTAAGTCACAGGAACCACTGTACCTGTACGAGAGGCTTGGCTGGATTGGAGCTCAGAGAGATCCTGAAAGGCGAGTATGCTCACAGCAAATGGCTACGCCTGCGCATAGATCTGCATCTTTTAGGGGTGCTTTCCGTTGTGCAGCCTCCAAAATATGGAACAATATCCCACCACCATTGAAGCAGATCAATTCGAATTACACATTCAAACATCGATTAAAACAATATCTACTTGATGCGCAGCGGGAAATGGGCCTATATCGCGGTGATTCCTCATTTATATAGATATATATGTGTGTGTGTTTATATATATACATATATTTTTTCTGTGAGTTACGTATTGTGTTGTTTGGTTGCTGTATGAATATATTTATGTATATATATTTTTTGTCCTTAGTGCGTGTCTGTCAATATAAAATGTATATACACGTATCTAATTTATGTATGATAGTATTGAATGTGATATAGATGATATATTGTTTCTAAATAATTTTGCGAGTATGTGTTTCTGTTTTTTTTGTTTTTTTTTTCTCTTATATTGTTATGCCGATAGTCAGTTGTCAAGAGAACTATAGGTGTCAATTGAAAATCAGCGTCAGGTCCCACAAACCTGACAACATGCTGAATTGACAACCTGTTTTGGCGCAGCCGCGAGATAGCAACAGAATAAATCATAGTTGTAACGACAGTTATTATTAGTTATTAGTGTGTGTTACTTTTTTGTGTTGTTTGTTTACGATAATTTTTCTTTTTCTTGTATTTTTTGTTCTCAAAATCTTGTATCTGCTGTCTCGTTGTTTGTCAAAATAAATGTATTTTCTTTCTTTCTTTCTTTCTTTCTATTTCAGTGTCATACAATCATGACTTTTACCTAAAGAAATGTGTATTTATGTGTCATACAATCATGAAAGAAAAGAAGAGACCTTATTAAATATTTTTGCATTATTAGCTGCTATTTTATCATTATAATAGCATTGCTTTAATTTGGCCTTGAGACTTATGCTAATTTTGTAACACGCCAATACTGGTTATTGACCCGAGTCGCACATCATTAAGTCCGTAAGCAAAATACTTTGTAACTTAAGTTTATTTACTTATTATTCAGAAGTGATTGCTTGCGAATTTGATCTGATCAAAATGTTGGATTTATTCATACATATTTTCATGGGATGAAAATCGATATTATCGATTTTTTTTCTATGAAATATAGTCGTCTCAAATCTGTTAAAAATAAAGTACTTAGATGACAGAAATATTATATTTGTTAGAATATTTTTTTTTTGTTTCGCCGGTTCTTCTCAGAAAGATCTCCCATTTTTGCAACCGGTGGTAATTTACAGTAGTTGGTGAAATAAATAAACTCAAAATTACAAAAAAGAATTTTAAATAAAGTACTTTATTAACTAAATTAACTAATAAATTCATACATAGACAATAAAGTTTTAAAAATCTTCCAATGAATTATCCGAACGCTCGATAAAAAGTCTTTCGAAGGTAGCTCGAAAAAGTAAATAAAAAATCACTATTCTAACGATGCAGACCTGAAAAGGCTGCGAAACGTCAATAAATAAATAAAGTTCAAACAAGTTCGTTAAAACTATTTATATAATGAGTGATGTGCGTGAAAACCTAAGAAACAAATATAATATTTGTAATTATTACACAAGATTTTTTTCGACCGTTTTTCTCCACATCATAAAAATGTCCTTATAGAGTAGGGGGAAAAATATGGACAATTCAAAAGAGTTGTTTTAATGCAAGTTGGAGTAAAGATATTTTGAATTTGAATGGGTACAAATTTGTATGGAACCCTTGGTGGCCAAGCCCGAGTCACACTTTCCCGGCTTTTTATAATGTATCACCTACGTCTTGTCAAATGCGTTTCGTTTCAGCGTACTGATGTAATAACGTGATGGGACTTTTTGCCGGGATCGCGAAGCGTCACTTTAGCAGTTTTGTTTTTTTTTTGTTAAAAATTGTGTCGTGGCGGATGTTAGTGTCTAATAATGGTGGATTATTAACCACTTAGTGTTCGGGAACATGCACAAGTGTTGGCAAGCAAAAATAGCGGAAAGTGTCTTTCGACGTTCCCTCAAGAAGTCCACGGGGAGGTTCCAGTAAATCCCCACACTTTTACTGAAACATGGGGAAAGGGGGATTGACTTGACTGCCACATACTTTGACTTGACTTATTACTTTGACCACGAGTGCTATAGTATTTGTATACCTACATTTAACACTTGACATTAGCTAAATGCACAAGCCGTGCGAAGCCATTTAGAAAAAAATAAAAATAACGTGATGTAATGGATGTTGTCCAAAACAAATAAAAAAATACTATTTCTCTCTCGCTCACTCGCGAAGGACGCACACTCTTTCCAATTAACCTCAATTAAGAGTGACGATTGCGTTCAATTAATGTTTACAGTCTGTTGAGTGTCGGTACTCTCATTCAATGTAAACATAATCATTGTCGAAACACACTGGCCAGAAAAACCAAATACCAAAATGACATTCTTAAAATTTCAATCTATACATATATATAACAAAATGGCGGGAAAGTCAAAACTGTACATTGAATACTTTTTTAAAAGAATACTTGGGGTGTGATCTACAATCGATACCGAAGCCAAAAATATAGTTTTTAGAATTTTTGTCTGTTTTACCTGTATGTATGTACGGTATAAACTCAAAAAGTACTGCATGGATTTACTTCAAATTTGGCACAAATATTATTTAGAAGTTGAGTCAACATATAGGCTACATATTATCACGCTATCACCTACGGGGAACGAGCAGTGAACCTTTATTTCTAACTCCACGCGTACGGAGTCGCGGTAGTAAAGCACATAATAAAGCTGATGATAACGTAAAACCCTCATCCCTGGAAGAGGGCACGAGAGATAACACTAGGGATGTCGAAAGTTGAAAAAAATATCGATATATCGATACATCGATCTTTTAAAAAATATCAATATCGGCTTCGATATATCGCGAAAAAAACATCGATATATCGGACCAATTTTCCCAAAAATATCGTACAGTAGCTCACGAAATATGACACGCGGAATAATAATGGAACGAAAATTATCTCCCTAAAAATAGACCCTATTTTCGAATGATGAAAATCATTAATCTGAGATCCAGTTACGATTTTTCCAGATACGAATTTAGTTAGATGGTGATATGCCGCTAATAATTAAAAAAATATCGTTTTTGATACGAATTTCGATATTGGTTATTTTGTATCGATGTATCGATATATCGAATCAAAATACATCGGCAAAAAATATCGATGTATCGAACAAAAAATATCGATACATCGATATATTTTCAACAAGCCTAGATAACACTTGCGACACTATCATTCATTACAATTAACCTATCATCGCATCATAAATAAGGGATGACTTAAAAACCCACATTCCTGGAAGAGGTCACAGAAGATAACCCTCAGGAAACTGTCATTCGATTAATGGTACACCATTAGTTAAGGGTAGATAATAACATGCAAATTGAACTAGCTAATAAGTAAAATAGTATAAAAGCGGCCTGCGTGCCAAAACTTATGTTCATTTTATCTCCGACTCTGCTCTGTAAATAAGCTTAAGTTGTACTTGCAATAAATTCTTTTTTTAACGCCTCCAGTTTTTTTAAATTATTAACTCGGGCGGCCGCTTGTCTTAAATAAAACAAGTTTCAACTGTATAGACACGGTAATATTATCTATACAGTATTGTGACTCCGCCCTGTCCTTGAAATAAATGCCTACGGCCGAGCGCTGCGTTTGCGAGTGGCGTAGGTATGACTAGCTTTCCGACCGTTTGTATGAAGATAGAATACTGTATGATATTATCACCGTGGTATAGATTCACTGATTTATTTATTTATTGGCGTTTCGCATCCTTTGCAGGATGATTTCCTCTTCTAACCTACTTCTTGAGATTTCCTGTCACTCTTCTGACTTCTTTTCTTACTCTTTTTCTGTGCACGCTGCTCGACATTGGAATTCACTTCCTGAGGGTATCAGAAAGGCTCGTTCGCTTAATTCCTTTAGCGATCAAGTTAGAAGCTATTTATTTTCTTTATCTTAAATTCATTTTTTATCCTATTTCTTTGCTTCTCTTATAATTTATGTAAGTATAACTCCTGTATTTACTTTTGCAGCCTTCTATATTTCTCTATTATTATTCCTTTTCTACCATAGGTTGCCTGGAAGAGATTGCTGTTTAGCAATAAGGCCGCCTATTGTACTCTTTCTTCTGTTTTATTTGTTTTTGTCTTGTGTCCTTTGTTGTGTGCAATAAAGAATATCTATTATTATTATTTGCAGGATGCGTCGTCTGAATTGAAAAGGATGCAAAACGTCAATCTATATACTTATAATAAATCTGTAGAGAGGTCAATTCTGTACATGATACATATTTTTAAAATAACTATCAGGGGGTGATTAGTGATCGATACTGATGCCAAAAATGCAATCAGTAAAATTTTTGTCTGTCTGTCTGTCTGTGTGTATGTTCCTTATAGAAACAAAAACTACTCGACGGATTTTAACGAAACTTGGTACAATTATTCTTCATACTCCTGGGCAGGTTATAGTATACTTTTCATCACGCTACAATCAATAGCAGCAGAGTAGTGAAGGGAAATGTTGGGAAAACGGGAGAAGTTACTCCATTTTTTAAGCTTCCGTCGCGGGTGCAGCCTTAATGGTTAAAGTTACATAGAAATCATGTATGACGGAAATATTCTACATAAAATTGTCTAAAAAATATCCCGCAACGGCATATGTCTATCTTCTATGGTTGACTCACAATAACACGTGTAATATTTTATAAAATTATATAAATAAAGTCATTGTTTATAGCACAAGCCTGAGAACAAAAACTATAGTTTACACTACAGCTCTACACCGAAGCGAAGCGAGGGCGGGCCACTAGTAAATAAATAAATCAGTGCATCTATACCGTTAAAACTTGTTTTATTTAATGAGCGGTGTGCGTGAAAACCTAAGAAACAAATATTTCAATCTTACCTAAACTATAAGACCTTATAAATAAACGAAGACTACGCTTGGATTAAACCAATGTTCGTTCACTGCTGGACATAGCTGTCTCTGTCTATTGAATGACATTTGGCATTTTAGTGACATGAACAAAACACGGTGTAACTAGTCTAAGCTTATTCCTTGTTTATTAATAAGGAGGTTTAAGTTGGTGATTTCAAATTAAAAACGTTTTATAGCAAATTTTATTATCAGCTATCTTCGAAATTAAAGTAACCTATAAATTAGTATTTATATCTTTTTTATGTTTTTATTTTATTTAAGCATTTAACTGCTAGATGTTTAAATCTAAGGAAAAGTTTTACTAGAAAAATAGATTTAAACATCTAGCAGTTAAATGCTTAAAAAAAACATAACTTTATAGTTATGCAATTATTTGCTATTTCTTCCTTCATCCGTTTAATACTTAAAAAGTATTCATTTGACATTGTGGGTTACCTACAATGAGAAGAGATGGCGCTGCCTTGCAGCTTAAGGCTAGGAAAATTTCGACGCGGCCATCAGGGCCGTGGTAGCATAATTGGTCAGTGCATTCGCCCGGATTGCGAAGGGTGCGGGTTCGAGTCCCGTCCGCTGTTTGGCCCGCGTGGATTTTTTCTAGTAAAACTTTTCCTTAGATCTTTTTCTTTGGAAAGTTAATCTTGTGTGGGTACTTAAAAAGTTTTTTTTTTTTTTTTTTTTATAGATAGGTCCGACAAATGACTCCACCCCACCTGATGTTAAGTGAAGGTGAAGTCCAGACGCGACGATAGCTGATACAGCAGTTCTACCTGCCACACCAGCCATCCTCACCCTGCCGGCCTGCATGTTGCTTCTTCACGCCTCTTTTTTATTGCAATTTTTAAAGTGTGACACCTGTGGTGATTGTTTCATAGTTTTGCAGGGCAGTGTATCTATAAGCGTTGACTTTTGTATTCAAACGGTAGCTCATTTTTTTAAACCAACCACCGAAGAGGAAGGAGTTTGTCTATTTTGCTTTGCGTATGTTCACCTATTACTCGAAAATGTGTGTTCCTAAAATAGTCCTATTTGAAAACTTTCGGCAGCCATAAATAACAAAATAAAATCGTAAGCGATAGCGATACCCATAGCAATTGCGTTAAACGATTGACCCCCTGAACAGTCGCGTCTTCATATACCCATTTTTACAGTAAATATGTATTCATTACAGCCGGGAGGGGAGACAATCTAATTTTATTGTCGCTCGCCTATTGGCAAAAACTAGACAATTTCAGTTCAATGTTTTCACCCAGATTAAACGGGACATGATAATATTTAAATTAAAACATGCCAAATATAGCTCGCAGCTGTGTAATTATTATGATGTGGTTATAGTTTTCTGTGTGGATGACGCTTCTCCAGCTGGGAAGGCGATGCCGACGCAAGAAGAGCAAATGTGATGACAATAATAAATAAATATTTCCAACACTCACACCAATTAGCCTAGCCCCAAAGTAAGCACTGTAAAGGCTTGTGTTATGGGATACTAGGGTAACGGATAGAATACATATATTGTACATATAAAGTATATTTATATGAAATACGTATTAAACATCGATGACTGGAGTACAAATGCTCGTATTCATCACACAAACATCTGCCCCCACCGGGATTCGAAGCCGGGACCTCTCGAGTCGGCGATGCCATGAAACCCGGCGTATAAACCACTCGGCCACGGAGGTCGTCATAATAATTATCAGGCTAATGGTGTCTATTCTAGCATGGTTATCTTAATTTAACATCAGTCATTCCTTTTCATTCTGTATCTAGAGAATGACAAAGATAATTATACTGTTGTGAACATTAATTGTAGGTTTTAGAGAATCATGCCAGAATAAGCTCAATTCCATTGTAGTTTTTTTTTTTCTAAAAACAGAATGAAAGGAAGACCATTATTTGTTTCTTAAGTTTTCACGCACATCGCTCATTAAATAAAACTAGTTTTAACGGGTTAATGCACGAAACTTTATTTATTTATTGACGTTTCGCAGCCTTTTCAGGTCTGCTTCGTCAGAATGTTTTAATTTTTTTTTCTCGAGGAGCTCGATGGCGCATGTGGTTAGCGCGTTCGGCTGCGATAGTTGAAGTTAAGCAACTTTCGCAGTGGTCGGTCATTGGATGGGTGACCAAAAGTTTACTATCTCGAGCTCCTCCGTGCTTCGGAAGGCACGTTAAGCCGTTGGTCCCGGCTGCATCTGCAGTCGTTAGCACCCACCAATCCACACTTGGCCCGCGTGGTGGGTCTCATGGCCCAATCTCCCTATTCCATCCATAGGGAAGGCCTGTGCCCCAGCAGTGGGGACATTAATAGGCTGATGATAATGATGATTTTTTTTAATACAGCACGGATCTTGAGATGGAATTTAAAGTAATTATTTACCTACCTACCTGGTTAGGTAGCGAGTAGTTACTCGCACAAGGAAAAAAGTAAACTAACTTTTTTTTTCGTTAAGCGTGGAACTCAATAAGACAAGGTTAATACGACTAACTATCTGTTAATTAACCATCCTTAGTTCCGGAGGAACTTTGTAATGACCTATATTTCAGAGTTTAAAAAGTTTTGAACCATAGACATACAAAGAAATACACTTTAGGATTTTTTGAAGTTATACTTCTTTAGGCGCGTTATGAAAAAATGATGAGAGTGAAATTTTAAGATGCGCGCGCATCACTGTAACACAAAATTTTAACAGCATGAAGTTGGTCGCTTTAGCGACCAACTTCATGCGTTACTTTTGTGTTTACCGCACATTAAGAAAATCTACCAACAAAATAGAAATAGAATCACTATTTAGTGGGTGCTAACGACTGCATTGTGAAGGCCTATCAAAAGTATTTATTAATCTGGAACAACGGAACCACAGCGCGATTCAGGAGACTACAGCGCCATCTCTTGACCATTGGTGTAGTAGAACCAAAAACCACATCTTTATTTTTTGTAATAAAGTAACAGTTATAGGTATTCATATTTATAATATTTATCCACATGTTTCTAGTTTGTATATTCTGAATACGTGTTTGAGTTTCATACAAGTGCAAATCACATATGTTCTAATAAATTATATTCAGTAGCGATTTCAATTGAATATTTTGATTATTTATTAATTTTTTCAAATTAAAACTGAACTTTATTGACTGTGTCCTTTTCCAGACTTTTTATTAATTTATTGTAATTAATTATTTGCATGCAATTAAAAACTAATTTTAAACGATGCCAAAGAAGGATAACTTCTCACGCGCCTACATAAGTACACGCACCCATTTTTTTTTGGTTACGTTCTCCCTTTTCAGGGAAGGCAAAGGGAACAATGCCCATACAGCCTAGTCTTAAGTTAAATTATTCTGTTTTTCTTTTTACATTAGAATGTCGGTGTGACACATTCTAATGTTTCTTGAAGTGTTTGGCACGAAATGTATCGAGCTGGCTTTTTCGATAAGCTTCTGTGAGGTAGTCAATACTACAATAAAATTCTCACGTCCACTTGACCGGAATAGCGTATATTTTGACGATTCTACTAATTCTTCAGTTACGCAGACAGTTGCAACACAAAATTACACCAATTTTATTTCACAATATCCACTATGAACGAATCTAAGAATAATTAAAATAAGACGCCAACCACACTCGATGAAATCCCGCCAAAAAGTCCACACACTTTCAGACACTTTCTAGGCTTGCCAGATGGCCGAGAAATCCGCGGAAATTTGCATCGTGTCCCGTGTCCAGTAATTAGACCATATTGTCCCGGAATCCTAGTGGGCTAGTTTCGTAACAAAACAAACTAATAACGAATGACACCGCTGACCTTCTTGATGTTTTAATTGTTGTACTGCTGGACGTTTCTACTACAATAAACAAAGTAATGACGTTTGTATGCTTTAAATTAACTTTTCGTATCATTTGCTCAAAAAAGTGACATTCTATGCCACAAAAAGCGAACATAACAATAGTCATTTTTAATCTGTTAAAAACAGGGAAAGAAAATTGTACTGAATTTCATTCATCCTCTAGGGGAGAAAGTGATTTAAATTTGGAATACTTACCGAAATTTATACTGAACTACATCTGTGTTTACACCATTGAGTTTGTATATAAAACATTATACATCTTTTTGAAAAAGGAGTACGCATTTATTGTGCAGTTATGATTATTAAATAAAATTACGAAAACCGACGAGGCCGTATTTAATTGGACCAATGTTTCGAATGTTAACTTTTACTTTTAATTGTCATCATTTTTAATTAATGCTCAGCTCATATTATTATTGTGTTAATTTTTTCGCAAATGGTACGAAAAGTAGAGTATTTTCCTCGGTGATAAAGCTGTCTTAGTCTTGGGAGAACTTAAATCCCTCGCTACACTCAGGAATCGTCTTAAATCCCTCGCTACGCTCGGGAGTAAACCTAGAGTCCTTCGTTACGCTCGCGATTTAAATCGTCACCCGCGACAGAAGACACTGCTTTATCCCCTTGGTTAATAATCTTCTATTTTTTTGCAGTGATGTTGGTACGATATGTGCGAAATTGTATCTTGTATTGGATATAACATTGTAGATCACGGTTTATTGGTTTGTAGTGTCCTGGTAGGTTTTATATTGTATTTTTAATAGATTATCATTATCTAGAAAGAAGAAAGAAAGAAATTATTTATTCATCATCATCATCATCAGCCTATTAATGTCCCCACTGCTGGGGCACAGGCCTTCCCTACGGATGGAATAGGGAGATTGGGCCATGACCCACCACGCGGGCATAGTGCGGGTTGGTGGATGCTAACGACTGCAAATACAGCCGGGACCAACGGCTTAACGTGCCTTCCGAAGCACGGAGGAGCTCGAGATAGTAAATTTTTGGTCACCCATCCAATGACCGACCACTGCGAAAGTTGCTTAACTTGAACGATCGAAGCCGAACGCGCTAGCCACCTGCGCCATCGAGCTCCTCATTTATTGACCCTATAAAATTACAAATAAAAAGCATAGATAACAAACAGAATAAGGTCAACTAGGTCCCTGCCTCAGCACAATGCCACAACGACACCAAGGCCGCTGCGGCGTTGATATTCTGGCAGGGCCTAAGGTTGACGTGAATAAAAAATTAATAAACGACACAACACGTTTAAACATTACCACAAACAAAAAAAAAACAATGATACTTTCATTGTTTTTTTTTGTTTGAAAAACGAAAAAAAAAAATATCAGTGCTTACTACCTTCTAATGTGAGCATACTTAATCAAATGTTATTTGGTCCTTATTTTCATTTTTTGGTAAGATATATATAGTATTGGTATGTTTTTATTTATTTTTAAGCATTTAACTGCTAGATGTTCAAATCTAAAGAATAGTTTACTAGAAAAAAATCCACGCGGACCAGGCAGCGGACGGGACTCGAACCCGCACCCTTCGCAATCCGGGCGAATGCACTGACCATTATGCTACCACGGGCCTATTCGCCGCGTCGAAATTTTCCTAGCCTTAAGCTGCAAGGCAAATTTCGACGTGGATTGGCGTGGATTTTTTTCTAGTAAACTCTTCTTTAGTATTGGTATGTTATAATATTGATAAAAATGCACTCAGAAATACTTTTTTGTTTTCAAATAACCTTCGATGGATTGTGCAAACACTCCGTGGGTCTTAGCTTAGGGATACATCAACGGGGATATCGCAGTTCCGCCCTTAACAGCGTAGAGGGTATTCGCCTTAGATTAAAACAAAAAGGGTAGATACACTAGCCTCACAAAAGTGATCCGCACCAATTGTGGTCCACGACCCTAATCGCTTTAGTTACAACTTGACATGCGAACGCCAAAAAGAAATATTGATAATATTTTGTGTTTATATGATAAAAGAATGCCTAAGTGTGTTTTTAAGAAGTGCTCAAATTGCTCAAGAACTAGTAATAAAACCCACGGTATCACTTTTCATTCGTAAGTACTATAAAATATATTTTTTCATAAAAATTGCTGTTTGTTTTGAATCTTATTCGGTAGTGACGTCGAGTACTGGTCGTGTGATTGGTCGGTACTGCAGTGACGCGGTACTCGCAGTCTCGTTCGCGCTGCCGTTCAAACTTAACGTGCTGTTTCGTTCGGGTCGGTAATGCAGTGACGCGGAACTCGCCGTCCCGTTCGCGCTGCCGTGGGATCAGTTTTTGTTTGATGCAAGTATGAGCGTACCGTATCTACCCTTTTTGTTTTAATCTAAGGTATTCGCAGGGTTTTTTAGCGGATAGTATGCCGTAAGCGATCGTAAGCCGCACGGACTGCTTAACGGCTTCCCCGTTTCGCACCCGTGAGACTTGCGAGAGGCTAGGTGTGAGGTCCGTTCGTTGGTGTACCCCTTAAGGGCGCCAACGTCTGTAAATAGACGCACAATACATACAAGAGCAGTACTCCGACTTCATACTAGCGCCCAAACAATGAAAATCTATACAAATATGTTTAACATTGTGTAGGTACCACCCTTTTTTTTTAATACGCAGGTAAAAGATCTATTTACAGACGACGGCGCCTTTAAGAGGCACACCGCCGAACGGACCTCACACCTGGCTCCCGCAAGTCTTACGAACCCCACAGTGGCTGCCCACCGAGGACCCCGCAACTCTTACGGGCGCTTTACGGTATAATATCCGCTAAAAAAGTCCAGCGAACACCCTCTAAGCTGCTAAGCGCGAAGCCGTGGGATCCCCGTTTTGGGATTCTTCCGCGTCTTGTAGGTACCACCCTAGCGCTCCACTCAGTCGTAGGTATCTATTTCAAGAAAACGGCTGAGTTACGCTAAGTACAGCTCTTGTATGTACTGTGATAGAGGTTTTGCCTGCGTAGTAAAAAAATAAATGTGGATCTTAGGGAAGGAAGGAAAAGCAAACGGTTTGTTCATTAAAACGATGATCTAGTATCATCAGACCCCTCTTTCCGAGTGGGACTTCGGGCAAGTGCCCAGGGCCTCGCGATCAAAAGGGGCCCCCCTCAGATCAAATACAAAGTCCCTAGTTCCTGTCAGATCACCAAACGATAACCAATATTTATCACCAAAAAATTTATATGATTCGATGAAATCGAACCTAAATTACTGACTACAATACCAACATACTGGTGTCGATTCTAGCGTGATTCTCTAAACTTAAACTAAATTTAAGATCATTCTGTCTTTTTCATTCTGTATAGAGAACGACAAGGATACACTGTTGTCAAATTTAAGTTTAGCTTTAGAGAATCATGCCAGAATCGACACCACTAGCTTTTACATGAGCGAAGCTATTCTACTCTCGCCCAAAAATTAGGCTTTCCGACTTCAGCATGCTTAGATAAATTTAAATATACATATAATGGTATACTAAGCACATACACATTTTAAAGAAAAATCGTCAGTAGTACACTCATCAGTATGACTCGCTCCATTTCAAGTCATATTCCACATCAAACTCATGGGGCCCCATTATCCTAATATGCCCAGGGCCTCCAATAGGTTAAAGACGGCCCTGAGTATCATATCGTGGTAGTAAATATAGTTTGCAAAGCACTTGGCCAAGGCAGCTAACGACATATTGTGTTTGAGTATCATATGAGTAGGTATATGTTAGTAAATACTGGGAAAAATTGCGAACAAACAGTCATTATTTGTCAACCTCTTTTCAATATACAACATACTCATACTACTAACTATATTATATGTATGTATATGTGTGCCATTGTATGTTGTCACAAACAAGAGGTAGCGTTCAAGGCCTGTGTTCATGTGTTTTAGGGATCCGTAAACCTAGCACGAACCATTATCGAATTCGAATAGTTTGCAAACCGAAATGTCAATGTCAAATTTTGTATGAAAACTTGAATAGCAGCGGCACAAAGTACGTAACGAGAACTATAAATCAGTTTCAGTACACATTTGACAATGACATTTCGGACTCGCAAACGTTACGAATTCGATATTGGTTCGTGCTATGGGTACTGTACATAGAAGGCGACAAATAAACATTTAAATAAAAACTAGTTGACCTGGCCATATCTTCTTTATGGTTCCGTACCCAAAGGCTACGAGGAGCTCGATGGCGCAAGTGGTTAGCGCGTTCGGCTGCGATCGTTGAAGTTAAGCAACTTTCGCAGTGGTCAGTCATTGGATGGGTGACCAAAAATTTACTATTTCCAGCTCCTCCCTGCTCCGGAAGGCACGTTAAGCCGTTGGTCTCGGCTGCATCTGCAGCGTTAGCACCCACCAATCCGCACTGGGCCCGCGTGGTGGGTCATGGCCCAATCTCCCTATTCCATCCATAGGGAAGGCCTGTGCTCCAGCAGTGGGGACATTAATAGGCTGATGATGATGATGATGATGATGACCCAAAGGTTAAACATGGAACCGTATTGCTATCACTATGTCGTCTGTCTGTCCGTAGACAGGTGCAGTTTAAAATGTAAAAAATATTTTTTTAAAATGAAAGTTATTTTCAAGTGTCGGTAACGTAAACAAGAAAATCTACGATTTAAGCGATTTTTCACGTGAAATCTAGCGAATGAATCTTATGCTCTGGCTATAGAAATGTATTTATGCCAACTATTTTGGTTTCTTATTTATTTAAAAATAAAGAAAAGAAGTTATGTTGTTATTATTATGTTTTTATTTTTTAAGCATTTAACTACTAGATGTTTAAATCTAAAGAAAGTTTACGAGAAAAATGTTCCACGCGGGCCAGGCAGCAGCCGGGTTACCTACAATGCGAACAGATGGCGCTGCCTTGCAATCTAAGGCCAGAGAAAGTTCGACACGGCCGTCAGGGCCACAGTAGCATAATGGTCAGTGGAATCGCCTACCTGGTCCGTGTGGATTATTTTTTAGTAAACTTTTCTTTAGATTTAAAGTAAAGTAGTCAAATTGTTTTCACGAGATTGATTTGTCTACAAAAATTGCAAAAATTTTATGCTTATAATATAAGATTTTGTGGGAAAGTTTTTAGAGTTTTAGAGTTTTAAGAGATTTTAAAGAGTCATGCTATCCCACAAAATCTTATATTATAAGATTTTGAGGGATAGCATGACTTTATTTTCAGCTCGAAGATAACTGAACAATACCTAACTACCCAATTGAATATAAAATGTTTTAAGAAGGTCCAATGGACACCAAAAAAGAGGTCCAATGGGCACTTTTTGCTTTTGGGTCGAATCTTGAGGGTCCAATGGGTACTAGACCAGTTATATAAAAATTGCACACGGCTTCTTTGATTGTACATACATTTATAAAATGTTATTTGCATTCGCACGGAATAATCTCTCATGTCGATAGCTGAATTAATGTACAGTGTACACGTTGTTATCATTAACCTCGGCAGACTGTACAAAAATACATATATATATTTAGGTATGAAAGATGTTTAAAAACATACAATTAATTATATATATATATATATTACTAAACGCTTATTTATCAGTCTGTGCGAGTCAAAAATTGTAAATTCAATATCTAATATATATTGTTTAATTAGTTTAGGCTGTTACAAGCACTTGTGAATGTCGAAAAGCTACGCCATCGGTTCGCATATCTACGGCGGGAGAACTTGTACTGAGAAGAACCGGCAAGAAACTCAGCAAGAGTTTTTTTTCTCCCTGTCATCATCATCATTATCATCAGCCTATCAATGTCCCCACTGCTGGGGCACAGGCCTTCCCTATGGATGGAATAGGGAGATTGGGCCATGACCCACCACGCTGGCACAGTGCGGATTGGTGGGTGCTAACGACTGCAGATGCAACCGGGACCAACGGCTTAACGTGCCTTCCGAAGCACGGAGGGGCTCGAGATAGTAAATTTTTGGTCACCCATCCAATGACCGACCACTGCGAAAGTTGCTTAACTTCAACGATCGCAGCAGAACGCGCTAACCAGTTTCGCCATCGAGCTCCTCCGGATTTTCTCCCTGAATTATATACCAAAATCGACAAATTGAAAAATGACTTAAATATGAGATAACTCATGAAGTCATTTTCCATTACAAATGTAAAAAGGATTAATAGTACCCATCGTAGCAAGAACAATACCCCTAGCACAAACCAATATCGAATTCGTATCGTTTGCGAGTCCGAAATGTCATTGTCAAATGTGTACTGATTTTTAGTTCTTGTTACGTACTTTGTGCCGCTGCTGTTCAAGTTTCCATTTGACATGACATTTGACATTTCGGTATGCAAACTATTCGAATTCGATAATGGTTCGTGCTAGTGGTACAGATCATCTCCACTGGCAGCTTCGCTTAACCATTTTTTAGGGAACGTAACGACCCGCCTCACACGACACCGCTGAAGGGTTTTTTAAAAGACCACGACTTACTACCCATAACCACATACGGATACTAGATTTCAAAATAGTAAAAAAAAAATTCAGCAAGTCAATATTTGTTTCTTAGGTTTGCACGCACATCACACATAAAATAATAGTAGTATAATGGTCAGTGCATCGCCCGGATTGCGAAGGGTGCGGGTTCGAGTCCCGTCTGCTGCCTGGTCCGGGTGAAATTGATTCTAGTAATATTTTATTAAGATTTAAACATCGAGCAGTTACAGGCATAAAAAAAATGTAGGTACTTATTTATTTGCATCTCTAGATTGGGTTCAGCCAAGCATGAGTATGACTGGAGCGGCCAGGGTTGCCAACCATGGATTTTTTTTCCTTGTAAAAATTCAGCTAAAAATCTCGTAATCTGGCTTTCAAATCTCGTACACGATTTGCCCTCCCCCTAGAATTGGTAAATTTATAGTTCAACAGGTCAACAACTAACCATAAACTGAAAACAAATGTTTTTCCAGTAAAATTGTCTTTAGATTCAAACCTCTAGCGTAAAATAAAAATTATAATAAACAGAGACTGTTTGTTTCTTAGGTTTTCACGCACATCATTCATTAAATAAAACTAGTTGAGTTTGAACTTAGCCTGAAAAGGCTGCAGGACTGCATCGTCAGAATAACTATATTCATGACGTCATTACCACTGGCCAGTATACTGGTATATATTACGGAATACACCCACTGTTAATTAACATGTTTTTTTTTAAATTGCGCGTAATTTTGAAATTGGAAATATCTTAAAATAGTATGATTTCGATTCGATTAGAAGATGATATTTTTGAATCATCTTCTAATCGATTTCAATAAAGTATAATTTCATTCATTTATAAAATAATACCTATTTACGTATCCTTATACTTTCTCTTTCATATTAAAGCAATATTTAATTTGTCTATTTTAATTATATTATTCTTTAATATCACAAACTACCATTGCTCAAACAATAATCATAAGTATTTGTAAGCAGCTAAGTAAACCACTTGTATTGTAGTTATTAAATCAGGTCAATAGGCGAACGCACTACCCAGACGCGTGACAATAAAAAAAACCGGTCAAGTGTGACTAGGGTTACCATCCGTCCGGATAAGTCCGGACAAGGCCGGATTTTTAAAATAACATTGAATATGAAAAAGGCAGCATTTCGTAAGCTTTGTCAAGTCTTCTCGTCACCCATCCCTCAATGTCACAAGTCGAAAGTCTTCGACCAGTGCGTCCTCCCAGTTATGACGTACGGCGCCGAGATGTGGACACTCACGGCTGGACTGGTCCACCAGTTTAAAGTCGCTCAGAGAGCTATGGAAAGGGCTATGCTCGGAGTATCCCTGAAGGACCGTATCAGAAATGATGTAATCCGACAGAGAACCAGAGTCACCGACATAGCCCACCGAATTAGCAAACTGAAGTGGCAGTGGGCTGGTCACATTAGCCGCAGAACTGATGGCCGTTGGAGCCGGAAAGTTCTTGAGTGGAGACCGCGACTCAGTAAACGTAGTGTGGGACTCCGCTACTTCAAGAATAAAAACCAAACATTTGTAAACAAACAATAACAAATATTGATAAATCATATCGGTTAATATGAACAAAACAAAACTATGGACACTTTAGTCTGAAATAAAATTTTATTATTATTATTATTATAATATTTTTTTTCACTTATTGAGCTTTGGCCATGAATGGTTGATAACCTAAATCGTCAACCAAATGTCACTTTAAGTTGCGTTCAGAAACTCGATTTCAAACTCTCGTTTACATAAAGGATGCATGTTCGTATGTAACCTAGTAATAGTGCATGATTATTCATAACTACTCCGGCGGTAATGCAGAGATCAGCGGAATAGAAGAGCTAGATTCTGATTAATGTTTTTTCTCACAGTCTTAATAAATAAATATTATTAAAAATCGGTGGCTTTTGTTTTCTCAATCTTAGTAAATAAATGTTATTAAAAAAATCTGATGCTTTTTCTCACTTAATCTTAGTAAATAAATTGTATTAAATAAAAACTTGTTTTTGCTCACTCTACATATTTGGTTTGAATTGACAGCTTCAGCTAGACATCACAATATGGCGTCCAGTCGGTCCTATTCTTAGTTGAATCGCATTATACCTATGTGAATAGTTCGTTCATTCGTTTGGTATCAGAACTCGGGTATTTTTTTATAATTAACTTTTTAAGTTTTATTTGCGGAGATGGCGAATAATACGGTATAAATTCCGCATCTGGTCAAACTACTTTTTTTTCAATAGGGGCCCCCCCCTGTCGATCGCGGGGCCCTGGGCACTTGCCCAAAGTGCCCACTTGGAAAGGGGGCTCTGAAAGCCATACAACCACGAATATGTTGCAGGAATTAGCTAAGGGCGACATATTCATTCATACTGTCTGTCCGTTTTACGCAAAAAATCTTCCTAACAATTTCTTTTTGTATATTTCATGTAAAATTAATCTCGCGAGTAATCGAATCACATTGAATAAAGTATTTTCGCGTACTTTATTGTTGGCATAAAGTATTGAGTACAAATACTCGAAATAACGTACAATACTTTATAATGACGACTTCCGTGGCCGAGTGGTTTGTACACAGAGGTCCCGGGTTCGAATCCCAGTGGAGGCAGATGTTAGTGTAATGAATACGAGCATTTGTACTCCAGTCATGGATGTTTAATATGTATTTTCTATATAAATATACTTGTACCTATATGTATTCTATCCGTTACCCTAGTATCCCTTAACACAAGCCTTACAGTACTTACTTTGGGGTTAGGCTAATTGGTGTGAGTGTTGGAAATAATTATTATAAATTACGGGTGGCAACCCTATAAGTGATCCTATAAGGGTTCCGTTTTTCCTTTCAAGGTACGGACCCCTAAAAAAATTATGATATCAATCTCTAGCGACCGGATTTTCGCATATCCCTCCATAGTCCCTATATCCGATACAAAACTGTAAGCCGCTATAACAACCTATCAAGTCTCATATCGAGACTAACAACATCTCCTCATCCCCTCCCCTTTTTATCTTCACGGCAAAATTCATCGATATCGGTTCAGCTGTTTAGGGTTTTCTTAATGAGCAAACTAACCGACAACTTTTGCAATTTGACTACAATATGACTATGTCTCTGTATTCTGAGAACTATGTATGACTAAAATTTAAAACTAAATTAACATCTTTTGACGACCTCCGTGGCCGAGTGGTTTGTACGCCGGGTTTCATGGTGTCGCCGACTCGAGAGGTCCCGGGTTCAAATCCCGGTGGGGACAGATGTTTGTGTGATGAATACGAGCATTTGTACTTCAGTCATGGATGTTTAATATGTATTTCTATAAAAAATATATACTTATTTAAGTACAGTATAAGTATTCTATCCGTTACCCTAGTATCCCATAACACAAGCCTTATAGTGCTTACTTTGGGGCTAGGCTAATTGGTGTGAGTGTTGGAAATATTTATTATTATTATTTATCTGTAATTTAGCTAATAAAAATATCATCATTAGCTGAAATTGTGATGCAAAACACTAAATTACCAATATGACTCAACGTAACCCCACATTTCGCGGTAAACGTCCACCGGCCTTATTTTCAATGATCTTGGTGACGTCACGAACTCGTAATAATTGCTTTCGTAAACAACAGGACGGGAGGTTTTTGGCAAACTCTTTCTTACCGGCTGTAATTTAACCTCTCTTGTCTACCCACGTCATTAATATATTTTTAACTGTAGGTAAGCGTTATTATGTTCTTTGCTAATGCTACTTCGAGTATGACACAAGATACAATAGCAACTTAATAAATAGGGTAAAACAATTATTAATCATCCCGTGACAAAAATATCTGTAATTCCATCGTATTATCCACAAAACAAAAACGAAATAAATTCGCTGAATGACCTGTTAGGTATTCAAAATTCGAATACAACCTATCGCATAGCGACTTTTCATCAGATGTTTGCCAATAAAGAATAAAAATTAAAAAGTAAACTGTCCGAAAAAAAAAACAATTAAAAGCAAAGGCTACTCACCGGCCAGTGACATCATCCGGCGCCAAATATATTTCACCGCCCTGGTGTATCCAGACGCCGTCGTCCCCTTTCGCGCAGAAAAACAATTTCCCCCCATCATTCGGAACTTTGAATTCCACGTCCAACAATAATTTTTCCTTTAGCACAAACGGCGGTACGCAAACACCGCCTCTCTGCCGCTCCTCGTAAGTTAAAGACCACTCCACAACATTTGCTCCGTTCACATTCAACTTATAAGCACATACGTTACTGCACGTCTTGTTAACATTCACGGAAAATATCCATGGTGGTGACACGGCGCACGCATTTATTATTAAAAAAAGTAGGAGGAATAAACCACTAGTCCGCATTGAAGTCGCCATGCCCAACCGACACCACACCACACACGAAATGGAAAGGAAATGAGTAGCGCGCTTGGCTGAATGAGTGAGCTCCCGCGGCCGTCCACTCGACTAGAGTCAATGAACGAGGCGAGAATTCAAACTTCGAACGAATGGGGACATTGGAACATGAATCGTGCGCTTTTATACTTTTAATCTATCCAACACTCAAACACTCGTTCAGTTTGATCCAATGTTTTGTGATAAGCGTGCGAGTGCCTGATACAACTATCTATAAACCTAACAAATTGAGAATACTATCATTCTTACTGTCCCCATAAAGTCAATCAATAGTTTTAAATTAAGAGCACTTTTGCGATTGCGACCTTGCGTGATTTGGTTATAACATTATGTAAATGCTGTTATCATAAATTATGTAGGTATAAATGGCACTTATATCAAATAAATCATAGTATTTGTCAATATTTGTTTTTTCTGCTGACCGGAATATAGTAGCGTTATCGAAGAGTCTACAGATTTTAATCTTTACTTTATTTGTCGTTTAAAAGGAGATAATAAATTTTGGGGTGAATAGAAAATACAAAAAATCGCATACGAAGGGTTGCGAACTGAAAACTAGACCTAAGTAATACGGTCTGAAAAACCACTATAATAGGGATGATGACTATTTTTTTTCTTCGTTTATCAGGTAGGTTATCAAAAAGTATTGGACACATATTTTTTCTTTTTTCACATAATATTTATAAACATTACAGAGATATTGATTTGAAAAGTCGTATGACGTCACGTTTTGGTACAATTTTCACTTAGAAGTGACGTAACAAGCCCCTACTCCCAAACTTTGACGCGCTAAAACTGTGTAATTTTTTGGTTGATTTCCTAAAGAAAAAATACGTGTCCATTATTTTTTGATCATCTAACTGACGGACTAAATAGAATTTCGTTTACTGTACCCCGTCATCACCCCTATTGTCTCAGCTATGGGACCCTCTTTTTAGGTTTCCGTAGTCTTAAATATCTCAAATATATTACTTTTCAAAGAATAAAAAAAAATCTTGAAAATAAAACTAATTAATAAAAAATAACGGACATGTGCTGTTGCTGTTCACATGCGATAAAAGTGAAACCTACAAAATTGTGAACACGTAAAAGTCCTTCAGCTTTATTTGTTGTCAGCTATTTTTATTTTATTTCATTTGTTATGTTTTTCTTATCTTAGTTTTTTGGAAATATTTATTTATAAAAAAATACTGTAAAAAAATTGCAAAAGTTGGCAACTACCAAACGTTTAATACTTGACTATTCAGGTATTGTAACATACTTGGCAAAGTTAAATAGAAAAAAATAACAATAAAAAAAATAACCGAGCTCAGGATCAAACCACCAATCATTTGGTGTCGACCCCGAGACCGTTACCGTTCGGCTATCTGTCTCTTGCAAAGAGATACAAAATTACAGATGCTTTATGTCAAATACTGTCGCTTTTTCGTTTCATCGCGTTTCAAATCACAACGGTGCCAAAGAAGTTTTCACTTTAAAAACGGTCTTATAATGCGATTCAAATAAGAATAGGAAAGCCAATGACCTCTATCTGTCAAATGTCGCTTGAAAAGTACGGTTTGCAAAAAATCTTGGAACCTTTTTTTAGCACTCTGCTAATTCTAGAATAAAAACCAAACATTTGTCAACAAAAATATCAAATATTGATAATTAATACCGGTTGATATATGTTTTTCACTTATTGAGCTTTGGCCATGAATGGTTGATAACCTAAATCGTCAACCAAATGAAACACTAAGTTGCGTTCAGAAGCTCGATTTCAAACTTTCGTTTACATAAAAGATGCATGTTCGTATGTGACCTAGTAATAATGCATGATTATTCATAACTACTCCAGTGGTAATGCAGAGATGAGCGGAATAGAAGAGCTAGATTCTGATTAACGTATTTTTGTCACAGTCTTAATAAATAAATATTATTAAAAATTGGTGTCATTTTTTTCTCAATCTTAGTAAATAAATGTTATTAAAAAAATCTGATGCTTTTTCTCACTTAATCTTAGTTAATTAAGTTTTATTAAATAAAAACTTTTTTTTGCTCACTCTTCCTATTTGGTTTGAATTGACAGCTATGACATCACAATATGGCGCTCAGTCGATCCTATTCTTAGTTGAATCGCATTAAAATCATTTATTCATGTTTTTTTTTCAAATGGTCATTTAACATCACTAGGCCCGTCCAACACGCATTTGGTCAGTTTTTTTCTGCTCTGTGTTTCGCAAAAACCTGTACAATGATATCAATTAAGTAGTTAGGTACTTAAATTCATATCATTGTAGCCTACATTTACACTACACAAATGTCAAGACTACTCGAAATGAGTTTGTTTAGGTACTCGACACATTGATCCCTCCACAGAACACAGAAAAAGGTTAGAAGGGCCTTGTGGGCAGGACAGGCGCTCCACAGTTATGTGTGAGTAAATGCTCATAACTTGACCAAAACTTGGTTCTGATTGCGTCGTTGCTCCCGGGTGTGAGCGCTGATTGGTTCGATTGTTTGGTGTCGCGTCGATCTATTAGATGGAATTATAGTAATATAAGTTATTTATAAGGCTGCGATCGTTGAAGTTAAGCAACTTTCGCAGTGGTCGGTCATTGGATGGGTGACCAAAAATTTACTATCTCGAGCCCCTCCGTGCTTCGGAAGGCACGTTAAGCCGTTGGTCCCGGCTGCATCTGCAGTCGTTAGCACCCATCAATCCGCACTGGGCCCGCGTGGTAGGTCATGGCCCAATCTCCCTATTCCATCCATAGGGAAGGCCTGTGCCCCAGCAGTGGGGACATTAATAGGCTGATGATAGTAATATAAGTTATTTACGGGATTGTTACCATGTACCTTGTTTTTAGCGAGTTTCCAATATTTCGGCACTGTTGCAAGCGCCATGATCACGGAGTAACTGAAGTAATTGCGGGTAGGCTGTTATTGGCAGACATATCGGTCTACCCTCCGGCTAGGGCTGCCATCTCTAAAATGTGGCAACCAGGACAAGACGCGTGATAACCCCGGATTTTGGAGCCCAGAACCCGGACAGATCAATAAAAAAACAGTTAAAAATGTCACAAATCAACTTTTTTTTATGTTGATGTAGGCAAAAGACCTAGCATTCCACCTCATGCTACGTGGTCACTGCTGTCCATGGACACTTGCAGCACCAAGGGCAACTCATGCGTTGCCGGCTCTGAACGAAAAGGTTCATCCGCCTTTTTAGGATAACCATATCATAGCTATAAGAAAAAAAACTGAGGAAAGTTCGTTCCAGATCTTGCTGGTACGCAAAAGAAAGGAACACATGGTGCTCGAACGCCAGGCGTCCAGATGGTGGGCGTTAAACTTCTCTGCGGTGTATGGTGCTGTGGAGAAAATTGGCTACTGGCATCCGGTTGAATAATTCCTCGGAACACTCTCTATTGTATAGACGGTACAACACGTATAAGGAGTTGCAATCTTGTGCATGGTGTAACCGTCTGCGCATGCTAAGGGGTTGCAACGCGTCAGTGAGCTCAGGATCATCGATAAGTTAAACTGCCCGCTTTTCGTATCCGGTCAAGAGGAAGGAGCTGGTATTGGGGTGCTCCAGCCCAGAGGACCAGTGCTTTGTTAAGTAACACCCGATATTTAGGCTTGAGATACTTACTAGACCTATTAAGCACCCAAGCTTTTTCACAAACACTTGTGTCTTTGCTGGGTTAATCCAATCAAATTTTGTTGGCTCCAATTTGAGACTTGATCGAGTAACATCTGAATCTCGGACACAAGTCTGTCTTTATACCCTTCTTCTTCCATCCGAGCGATGTTTGACCGACCAGTGTAAAAAGTGTCAGTGCTGATATCCACATAGAAACGAATGCTGTTATTGCGTACAGCGTGAGCGACAGAACTGATCTTTGAGAGAGAAAAGATTTATTTATTTTCAAAGACATTTAAATTGACGGATTATTTGGCAACCCAAAACAGGAAATTTTAAACCCGGACTACAAATGAAACCCCGCCCGGACGCTCCCCGGACGCCCCGTAAACTAGGACAAATCCGGGGAAACCCGGACGGATGGCAGCCCTACCTCCGGCGAAGTCTTTTATTGCGTTGGATACCCGTACCACTGTTGTATCTGTTACTCCGTGATCATGGCGCTTGCAACAGTGCCGAAATATCGGAAACTCGCTAAAAACAAGGTACATGGTAACAATCCCGTAAATAACTTATATTACTATAATGTTAGTGACCATGAAAGTTTAAAACAATATATTATTAGATGGAAGTTTAGTGGGGGCGACCCGGTGACATCGGTTGCCGTACAAACGGTCTCTAATCACTCTTTCTGTATTCTGTGAATCCCCCATGGACTGGGAGCAAAATAATCCATCGAATGCGCCGGCTACTGACTATCTTACTAAGCCATAATTTTTTTCGTTTGCTGAAGTGAATAGGGGTGATGGCGGGATACCGTAAACGAAATTCTATTTAGTCCTTCAGTTAGATGATCAAAAAATAATGGACATGTATTTTTTCTTTGGGCAATCAACCAAAAAATGACAAAGTTATAGCGCGTCAAAGTCTGGGAGTAGGGGCTCGTGACGTCACTTTTGAGTGAATTTTCACTTATAAGTGTACTCAAACGTGACGTCATGCGACTTTTCAAATCAATATATCTCTGCAATATTTATATTATGTGAAAAAAGAAAAAATACGAGTCCAATACTTTTTGATAATCTACCTGATAAACGAAGAAAAAAAATTGTCATCATCCCTATTGCTAGTTCGACTCAACTCGCAATTCACCGGTGTATTTTTCGTAATTGAGTGTGTCCTGAACCTCGTTCAATCACAAATAAATTAAGGCATACCTATTATTTAATAGATATAGAATTATTATCTGTATAATACCTACCTACTTGATAAAAAATACCAGCCGATTTAGATATTTGTTGTTACCCAATTAATTAGTCATCCATGTCTAAACGTTTCAAAAACCATTCTTAGTGTAGGTAACAAATTTGATTCCGTATATGAACTTAACTAATTTTATTTGTATGATATATAATAGATAATTTTTATACGAGGCGCAGCAAAATGTCCCACCCCACCTGACAATAATAAAAAAAATCGGAACAGTAGTCGCGTATGATGTGTAACATTTGAAACCTCACCTTATATTAGTAAAAAAGAAATAAAACCTACTACAATAGGAATAAGCCATAATGTTCTAAATTCAAATCAAATAGCGCGCGCTTTCGCAACTTCCTGTTACACACTTCAGTCCCATTTCACGAAATCACTCCCACAAATTGCAGGAAAGCGAGAGGAAAGATGTTACACATCAATAATAATTTATTTGTTAACATGTGGTATAAGTCGCGACACGAAACTCTAGCTGACCGTTACTGCGCAGAAGTAAAAATTAAGATGTGTGGGGGGAAACGAGGTGCGCGGGTGGGCGTGCGTTGCGCTGATTGGCTCTCCAGTCGTACCCATGCGCAACTATCCCCCCAGCGTTTTGTTCAAAGTTATGTGCCGCGACCTATACAACAGGGATTTTAAATAAACAAAAATAACCATGTCTACCATTTGCAAATGACGTGATTAGAAGTCACAAAATTACATAGTCAGTTAAAAGTAGTATCAATGTCAATTAAATATTATTGAAACATAAACGAAAGTCAGAATTACAATAATTTTAATGTCAAATTCATTGAATTATATTTAAACTAACGGCCCGTGCTCGCTTCGCTTCGGTGTAGAGCTGAAATGCAGACTACAGTTTTTGTTCTCAATCTTGTATTATACACAATGACATTCATCTATGATTCTTTTTATACCTGCATGCAAAGTCCCAGCCCGATCGGTTTAAAATTGACAAAGTTTCAAACAAACTTTCATTCCCTATTTTATCCCCTTGGGAGTAGAATTGATCAAAATCCTATCTTAGCGGATGCCTACGTCATAACATCTACCTGCATGCCAAATTTCAGCCCGATCCGTCCAGTGGTTTGAGCTGTGCGTTGATAGATCACTGTCAGGCAGTCAGTCACGTTTAAGTTTTATATATATATAGAAGATATTGCATATTTTTTAAATAAAATTTGTTCGAAAGAAAATCTTTTAAATAATAATAATAGATGTGAAGTGTAGGTAGATATGATGCAGCAAAGAGTATGCCGTTCCAGCCATCCTCAGCTTGTCTGCTTAAATCCATTTCGGCGCCAGGGGGGTCATATAGCTAGCTTTGGCGCCAGGGGGTCATATAGCTAGCTTTGGCGCCAGGGGGGGGGGGTCATATAGCTAGGTTTGGCGCCAGGGGGGGGGGGGTCATATAGTCGTGGTATATTAAATATTGAAAGTACTTAAATAAAATCCCCCTGGGTTTGGTTACTTACCCAGCCCAGGGGGGGGGGGGGGGGGTCATGACCCCCATGACCCCCCCCCCCCCCCTGAATCCGCCCTTGCCACACGGAGCCCTACCCACCAGCAGAAACAGAACACCACCAAAATGCTTTAAAAATGGATATATATTAATGTCCCCACTGCTGGTGCACAGGCCTTCCCTATGGATGGAATAGGGAGGCCTAGTGGGGATTGGCGGGTGCTAACGACTGCAGATGCAGCCGGGACCAACGGCTTAACGTGCCTTCCGAAGCACGGAGGAACTCGAGATAGAAGTATTTTGGTCACCCATCCAATGACCGACCACTGCGAAAGTTGCTTAACTTCAACGATCGCAGCCGAACGCGCTAATCACCCGCGCCATCGAACTTCTCACGTACGTGTATAGTTTGGGGTAATTTGTACATAATTTTTAACAGTTATAACCTACACTACAACATTGTTTTACTTGAAAATTTGGATATATAATGCGATTCAACTAAGAACAGGACCGACTGGGCGCCATATTGCGATGTCATAGCTGTCAATTCAAACCAAATAGGTAGAGTAAGCAAAAAAAAGTTTTTATTTAATAAAACTTATTTACTAAGATTAAGTGAGAAAAAGCATTAGATTTTTTTATTAACATTTATTTACTAAGATTGAGAGAAAAAAACACTAATTTTTAATAAAATTTATTTATTAAGACTGTGAGAAAAACATTAATCAGAATCTAGTTTTTCTATTCATCTCTGCATTACCGCCGGAGTAGTTATGAATAATCATGCACTATTACTAGGTCACATACGAACATGCATCCTTTATGTAAATGAAAGTTTGAAATCGAGTTTCTGAATGCAACTTAAAGTGACATTTGGTTGACGATTTAGGTTATCAACCATTCACGACCAAAGCTCCATGAGTGAAAAAAAAATATCAACCGATATTAATTATTAATATTTGTTATTGTTTGTTTACAAATGTTTGCTTTTTATTCTTGAATTAGCGGAGTGCTAAAAAAGGGTTCCAAGTTTTTTTTTGCAAACCGTACTTTTCAAGCGACATTTGACAGATAGAGGTCATTGGCTTTCCTATTCTTATTTGAATCGCATTATAATCTGCATATTTAAGACTAAGGCCCGTATTACAGAATGACAACTAAGTGTTGATCTTTACTTGAGAACAGTTAGAAAGGGATGTCGCTATGTGCTGTATATAGCGACACTCCTTTCTAACTATGCTCAAGACTAGATCAATCACTGAGACTCTTTCTATAATACGGGCCTAAGAACTACTACTGAAATATTCAGTAGATTCTACCTAAGTGATTCAGTTTGAAGTTGTAATTTGTAGACATTGCCCTTTTCATTCTTTTTTGACGTGACAACGTCTTAAATTAGGTTGCGGCTGGGAGTCACTTATGAAAAAGTGTAACGCTCGGTAACGTTACGATGAGTCTCTCGTGTTAAGTTTAAGTTTACATGTACAATGTTTTAGTAAACAAAATATATTTCTATAGTTAAAAGTGCAATTCTTATTTTCATTCAATTCCTTGTTCCTATTGTGCAATTTAATTATATTCATATCAATAAATATTCTACCGAGAAAAAGACGTTGTCACGTAAAATCTTCGCCCGTAAAACCGACTTTACAGGCAACCATTTTTTCTCTCAACAGACTGATATGAAGTTTACAAATGAGTATCATTCCACGAATAGCGAAGTAAAATCCTGGCATTAAAAGAGTTGTAAACAAGCTTATCGCTCGGCCGATGGGTATGGGCCGCCCAATATCCTACTGCGATACCAGCGAGGACCCCTTCTCAGGGGACGGATGATCAAATCATATGAAGCCTGTGAGGCCTTTAAGTGTGACAACCCACGGATGTGTTTTAGCAGTGCCGTCTTTGACCTATTGGAGGCCTTGGGCATATTATATAGCAGTGCCGTCTTTGACCTATTGGAGGCCTTGGGCATATTATATAGCAGTGCCGTCTTTGACCTATTGGAGGCCTTGGGCATATTATATAGCAGTACCGTCTTTGACCTATTGGAGGCCTTGGGCATATTATATAGCAGTGCCGTCTTTGACCTATTGGAGGCCTTGGGCATAAGAAAAAATATTAATTTGTTTCTTAAAAACAGTGATGTTCACACACTTAATACAAGAAACAAAAATAAACTAACTTTACCTGCTACTAGGCTTCACAAAATCAATAATTCATTTAAAGGTCTTTGTGTTCGCTTATACAATAAAGTCCCAAGCAATATCCAAGAGTTAAGCATAAATAAATTCAAAGATAGTATAAAAAAAGCATTTATTAAAAAAGCTTATTACAAAGTGTCTGATTATATTACAGACAAAAATGCTTGGGTTTGAACTGTTCCAATCATTCCAACAGGTTTTCTATATTAAATAAATCATGATTGTATTGACGTTGTAACAACATAATGATTTGTAAATGTTGTTACATTATGCTTTTAATGTTGTGGAGTTTTTTTCGCTCGTTTTTCTCCGCAGCTAAAAAATATGTCCAATAACGAGTGGTAGGGAAAAAAAATGTTTGGACGATTCAAAAGTGTTGTACTATACATCCAATTTGAATAAAGATATATTGATTTCTGATTTCTATTAGGATAATGGGGCCCCTATGACTTCCGTTTGGTGATTTAACAGGAACTAGGGACTTTGTATTTGATCTGAGGCGGCCCCTATCGTACGCGGGGCCCTGGGCACTTGCCCAAAGTGCCCACTGGGAAAGACGGGCCTGTGTTTTAGTAAGTCTGATATAAACCTGCAGCCGGCTGTAGGGCATCCATGAGGATTTGACACCCGCCTGGGAGAAAAAAAAATTGTGTGTGTCAGCTCCGACGCACGACTGGAGTTTACTCCATAAGTTCGATAGTCTAACCAGACGCAAAAAGAGTTTATTTAACTTAAAAAAGATTGATACTGTATGAAAGGGTAAATTCACAAATTAATGAAAATAATATACATATATAAATATATATTTATTCATTTCATATACATTTATTATAACTAATCGACGAAATATTTTACATTAAACTTTTTACAATAGTCAATTTCAGATGTGCATAAATATATCATTAGGAATGTTGATAAATTATGTAATTATTATTATCAGACTATTATCATTTTTTTAAATATTAATTAAATCAACATTGTCTCCATTATTAATTACAGTGACAAGTGGTTTATGGTAACTAAAATAAGACACATGGACGTTTAATGTCAATCCGTCATCTTTGTTTGTCAAAGTTGCGCGACATAGGATGCGCACCAAAAACGTAACGAGGTCATTCATCGATAGATTTTACTCCTCACATTTTTCTCATACCGGGCCCCTTATATATGCAAATCGATTCTTAAGGAGTAAACTCCAATAAAAATCAATCGCGCCTCCCATCCCCTAGGGTTGCCAGTGCAGGAACAGTGACACACAGTGACATTCTTTGTAGTGTACCAGCATCTTTGTTATCATGGACTCCCTAAAGTTCCAACAGCCAGATGGTCGGGAATCGTCTGTATTCCGACATTTTATATTGTGATCTCCAGACTCCAGATTAGGAACATGACGATCAGTGCCGCCTTTGACTTATTGGAGGCCCTGGGCATATTAGGATAATGGGGCCCCTATGACCCCCGTTTGGTGATTTAACAGGAACTAGGGACTTTGTATTTGAACTGAGGGGGGCCCTATCGATCGCGGGGCCCTGGGCACTTGCCCAGTGTCCACTGGGAAAGAGGGATCTGATGACGATGCACTCTTCGTGTACCCTGTGTGTCCGGCTTGGGGGGAAGGGGTCTGATTCTTCCGACAGCAATCCCAAAATCCCGATATATATGAATGGTATCCAGAAATTTGACACTTCGATCTGGCAGCTCTACCTCTACCCCGTTAAGCCCTGAGACCTTACTAACCGACAGGAACACGACACCACCAAAAGATATGTATAGTACCCGGCACGTAAGTTGAACCCAAATTTTAGTTTTCAGCGCATGTTTTTCGACTTAAAAACGAAACAAAACAATGTTTTTTTAACAAAACGGTTGCTATGTTTCATTAGATATTGTATTGTTAATAATTCTTTAGTGCTATGATGTTTTTCTGTGAAAAAACATGCTCTGAAAACTAAAAGGAGACCCGGCACTTTTCATAGAAAAAATGCTAAACTTGTATACAGTTGAATTTGGTCTCAAAATAAAGCCAAAATTATTTGCTACATAAAACTACTTTTGCCTTATTTTTAGTGAATCGTGGAAAGAAGTTATTTAATGATTAATATTTTTTGATATAGAAACCCTTTTGATGACAAACCTACGTATTTGACATTGTCATCTAGCTGCTGATGACAAATATTGCCAGACTCCGTTACCCAATTATGAAACACAGATAAAAAAATTAAAAAAGTATACAACTTTGGCACAAAATGCCGGGTGTCCTTTAGGTTCAACTTACGTGCCGGGCACTGCAGTGTTATTTTAGTATGAAATAGGTTTTATATTGCACTCAAGTACCCTAATTTGATTATCTTACCCACTTTTCCGCATTAAAGGTGTTCAATTGACGCACTCTTTGCGTACATAGAGTTTGATGACGTAAAAAGATTTTGTGACAAGATAACACATAAAAACATATAAAAAAAAAGAATTGATAATACATACATGAATCCTGAATACATTACACTTATTTTTGAGCAGTCGTGTAAATACATCTATAATATTAAAAATAGTTCATATACATTTGTATGTTTTGGCAAGATCGCAATACATAGGTACTTTAATGTGTTTTAATCAAAATCTTAAATCATTTATTCAGTCTAGGCTGTTGAAAGCATTTGGGAAGGTCGAAAAGCTACGCTATCTTCGCTTTTTTTTCGTATTATTATATACAGAGGCGCCAAGTTGCACAATAACTTCAGAGAAAATTCATGAAGTCACCAGCCATTACATAATTTAGAACATACAACTAATAAACAAGTAATCATACGGTGTCGATACCGGCATTATTCTCTAAACTTAAAGTTAAATTTAACATCAGTCTGTCCTTTTCATTCTGTATTGAGAATGACAAGGATACACTGTCGTCAAATTTAAGTTTAGGTTTAGAGAATCATGCCGGAATTGACACCATTGTTAGTATAGGAAGCAGCTACAGTTACCATATAAATCTCTAAATAAAACTAGTTTTAACGGATTAATGCAAGAATTCTATTTATTTATTGACGTTTCGCAGCCTTTTCAGGTCTGCATCGTCAGAATAATGATTTTTTATTTACTTTGTCGAGCTACCTTCGAAAGACTTTTATTGAGCGTTCGAATATTTCAATGGAAGATTTTTAAAATTTTATTGGCTATGTATGAATTTATTAGTTAATTTAGTTAATAAAGTACTTTATTTAAAATTCTATATTGTAATTTTGAGTTTATTTATTTGACCCTAACTACCACCGGTTCCAAAATTAGGAGACCTTTCTGAGAAGAACCGGCGAAACAAACTCAGAGAGGCTTTCTATCTCCTTCTTATGTTAACCTAAGAAACAAATATATAAATCTCTGTTAGATACACAATTTTTACATTCCCTATCGTACAAAGAAACGGAATATGTATGTAATACATGTTCCGTGTAATGTAATAATTATTCATATATCAAATTTGTTATTTAGGAATTATCCTAAATAATATATTTACGTACTCGAGAAACTCGATGGTGTAGGTGGTTACAGCATTCAGACTACGATCGTGAAAATTAAAATCAATAGTCGATCATTGGGTCTCCAAAAATATTAAATTAAAACGACATGGAATGTTATTAATAGAGAAACTGGTAAAGAAAGAACCCTCGATGATGGGATCGCACTTAAAGTAGATAATATTCAAATTAAAACAAAAGAACAGATTGCCAATACTTTTAATGAATATTTCGTTAATATACCATTAATTGCTACTTCTAATTTGAATTCGACGCCAGCGGGTGCTAAGAGTTTGCTAGAGACGTGTGTGCCTCGGTGTAATAACCTGTTTACGTTTAAACATGTTGATTTTATGGATATTATAAAATGCTTTAACTCACTTAAAAAGAAAAATACGTGTGATTTGTTTGGAATGTCTATTAAAATTACTAAAAGTATAATAACAGTTATCGCTCCTTATCTTGCAGATATATTCAATAAGATCAAGGTGATTTTCCAGACCTTATGAAATATAGTTAAGTTATCCCTCTCTTCAAAAACGGCATAAGAGATGATCCCGGTAATTACAGACCTATATCAATATTACCGGTATTAAGTAAAATTTTCGAAAAAATTATTTTAGATCAATTATTATCGCATGTCAGTTTGAACAAACTGTTACATAATAATCAATTTGGCTTTACTAGGGGTAGATCAACAACGGATGCGGGTGTTGCACTTATTAGACATATAATCGAAGCCTGGGAGAAGTCGCAGAATGTTCTTGGGGTATTCTGTGACTTATCCAAGGCGTTTGACTGCGTTGAGCACCAGACGCTGGTGTTAAAATTAAATCACTATGGAATCAAAGGCGCAGCCCAAAACTTGCTACTATCGTATCTCAGTTCCAGAGTTCAAACTGTAGAGGTAAATGGTGTTAAGTCATCTGGATCTTATGTGAAAATGGGCGTTCCCCAGGGATCGATTTTAGGTCCGTTTCTTTTTTTATTGTACATAAACGATTTGCCATTTTTTGTGGAAAAATTGTGTGAGATCGTATTGTTTGCTGATGATACTTCTTTATTATTTAAGGTTGACCGATACAAGAATAACTTTGACGATGTAAATAATGCTCTCTCACAAGTATTGCACTGGTTTAATGTAAATAACTTAAAATTAAATGCAAATAAAACCAAATGCATTAAATTCACTTTACCTAATGTTAGAAGCGAAACCATTAGAATTAAATTAAACAATGAAAACCTAGATTTAGTTGAGTCAACGATATTCTTAGGTATAACCATAGACTCGAAATTGCAATGGTATCCTCATATTTCTCTGCTAGCTGGTAAACTTAGTTCAGCAGCCTATGCCATACGTAAAATAAGACAACTTACTGATGTAGCTACTGCTAGAACTGTATACTTTAGTTACTTTCATAGTATTGTATCCTATGGTATTATTCTCTGGGGATCAGCAGCCGACATTGAAACTATATTTATCTTGCAAAAAAGAGCTATAAGGGCTATTTATCAACTTAGTTCTAGAACATCTCTTAGAGAAAAATTTAAAGAAATCGGGATTTTGACTGTTGCTTCTCAATTCATTTATAATTGCATACTTTTTGTTCGAAGCAATATTAACTATTATCTAAAACACAGTGACATACATTCTTTTAATACAAGCAATAAAAATAAACTCAAGATACCAAATTACAGGTTACAGAAGGTTCATAAATCATTTATGGGTCAAGGTATACATTTCTATAATAAGATTCCTATTGATATCCTTGATTTGCCTCCTCATAAATTTAAAATACACATTAAGAATTGTTTACTTAAGAAAGGATATTATACTGTCAATCAATATTTGAATGATAAAACGGCCTAGTTGTAATTTTACCTGTAGATAATTTTTCAAAAGTTATATTAAAACTAAGGCTCCCAGCCTTAGAAAGAGTTTTGAAGAGAACCTTGCACTTACTCCCTTTCATATACTTGTTCATTTTGTTTTGAGAATTGTTTCTTGCTATTTTGGGACTTATCTTTGCACTTATTGTTAGTAAATTCATTGATTGTTACATTTTTGACATTATGTGATGGAAGTTGCCCTCAACACATGTTTGCAAGTTTGATGTCAACTTTCAATTGGACGACACTGTATGAAATAAAACAGGGAGAAAAAAGCAGCCCTTGCTGAGTTTCTTGCCGGTTCTTCTCAGTACAAGGTCTCCCGCCGTAGTTTTGCGAACCGATGGCGTAGCTTTTCGACATTCACAAGTGCTTGTAACAGCCTAGACTGAATAAACGATATTGAATATTTTGAATATTTTATGTTGAGCGCCCACGTGCTTCGGAATGCACGTTAGGCCGTTGATCAGGGCTGCATGTGCACTTATTGGATGTGGGTCCAAAACTTATTATTACCTTGAGCTCCCACGTGCTTCGGAAGGCACGATGGGCCGGTATCTGGGTTGCATTTGCACTTATTGGATGGGTGACCAAAACTTATTATCTTAAGCTCCCACGTGCTTCGGAAGGCACCTTAGGCCGATGATTAGGGCTGCATCTGCACTCATTGGATGGGTGACCAAAAACTTATTATATAAATAATTAATAATTTATAAATCTTATTATATTAAGGTCCTGTCACGGTCGCCACTTGTTGAGCACCCGGTTCTATGATTATTATGGTCCGAAATGATTCCATTAATTGTATAAATAAAAGAGAATGGTGGCTACATAAAAGGAAAATGTATTTGTAACTCCACAAATTATTCACACAGTAAAATTAATAAATTGACAAGTCTTTTATTCATTCATTGCCTAGCAACCTCAACACTTATTATCTTGAGCTCCCACGTGCTTCGGAAGGCACGTTAGGCCGTTGATCAGGGCTACAGTCGTCAGCACTTACCAACCCGCATTGGGCTCACGGTGGGTCACGGCCCACTCTCCCTATTCCATCCATAGTGAAGGTCAGTGGGGACATTAATAGGCTGATGAGTTAGGATAACTAGTATGATAATCTTTGTGGTAGTACAATACAATAAAAACGAGCGAGCCTTACAGTAGTCGCGTATGATGTGTAACATTTGAAACCTCACCTTATATTAGTAAAAAAAAGAAAAAAACCTACTACAAAAGGAATAAGCCATTTGAACATTATGTTCTAAAATCAAATCAAATAGCCGGCGCTTTCGCGACTTCCTGTTACACACTTCCGTCCTATTTCACGAAATCATTCCTACAAATTGCAGGAAAACGAGAGGAAAGATATTACACATCAAAAAAAAATCATAAAACAACTTGTAAAAGTCAATTTTTATTAACATCACTCCATTTAACAAAAGTGTACTCCGCTTTCTCTGCGTCAATGTTTTCGTTCGAGTCGTCTGGTGCTTTGCGATTATGGGTCTTAGCATGCACCAATAAGGTGCATTTCTGTATGAACCTCTTGCCGCAGACTTCGCAGCCGAACCTTCTGTCGTCGTTGTGCGTGCGCATGTGTACCACTAGCGCCTTCTTGCGGGGATATCTGGAAGTTAAAAGTTGTAGTAAATAAATAAATAAATAACTAAATAATTCCATCACTCACACCAATTAGCCTTGCCCCAAAGTAAGCACAGTAAAGCTTGTGTTATGAGATACTAGGGTAACGGATAGAATACATACAATAATAATAATCCGGCTCGAAGGACCACTTATTAGCGTTGGAGCGCTGGTTTTGTCGTGCAAGGAAAAAATAGAATTTTTCTACGGAAATATTTTAGTACATTGATACAAGATATAATGACATATGACACAGAAAAATAACACCACAAATCATATTAGAAACTCTTTCGTCGTTAACATATACTGTACATACATAAGTATATTTATATAGAAATACATAATAAACATAAAGAAAATATAACTAGAAAAAATTCCACGCGGACCAGGCAGCAGACGGGACTCGAACCCGCACCCTTCGCAATCGCTCACGGACCGCGTCGAAATTCCTCTAGCCATTCTTAAGCTGCAAGGCAGCGCCATCTCTTCGCACTATAGGTAACCCACAATGTCAAATGAATACTTTTACAAGTATTAAACATTTGAAAGAACAAATAGCAATTATAGTTATAATTTTTATTTTTTTAAAGCATGTAACTGCTTGATGTTTAAATCTAAAGAAAATATAACTATTATAGAAAAAATTCCACGCGGACCAAGCAGCAGACGGGACTCGAACCCGCACCCTTCGCAATCCGGGCGAATGCACTGACCAATTATGTTACCTTTTCTAATTTCTTTAGATTTAAACATCAAGCAGTTACAAACATGCTTTAAAAAAATAAAAATTATAACTACATATTAAACATCCATGGCTAGAGTACAAATGTTCGTATTATTCACACAAACATCCGCCCCCCACCGGGATTCGAACCCGAAACCTCTCGAGTAGGCGACACCTTGAAACAGCCGGCGTACATACCACTCGACCAAGTAGGTCATCAAAAATATTTAAATAAAGTGTAATAGGGGTGATGACGCGGTACAGTGAACGAAATTCTATTTAGTCCGTCAGTTAGATGATCAAAATATAATGGAAACGTATTTTTTCTCTTGGGCAATCAACCAAAAAATGACAAAGTTATAGCGCGTCAAAGTTTGGGAGTAGGGGCTCGTGACGTCACTTTTGAGTGTTTTTCACTTATAAGTGTACTCAAACGTGACGTAATGCGACTTTTCAAATCAATATGACGACCTCCGTGGCCGAGTGGTTTGTACGCCGGGTTTCATGGTGTCGCCGACTCGAGAGGTCGCGGGTTCGAATCCCGGTGGGGGCAGATGTTTGTGTGATGAATACGAGTATTTGTACTTCAGTCATGGATGTGTAATATGTATTTCTATATAAATATACTTATATATGTACAGTTATATGTATTCTATCCGTTACCCTAGCATCCCATAACACAAGCCTTACAGTGCTTACTTTGGGGCTAGGCTAATTGGTGTGAGTGTTGGAAATATTTATATTTATTTATTATTATTATTAATATAATCTCTGCAATGTTTATATTATGTGAAAAAAGAGAAAATACGTGTCCAATACTTTTTGATAATCTACCTGATAAACGAAGAAAAAAAATTAGTCATCATCCCTATTACTGAGATGTTTAGATAACGTTATGTTTAAATATTCATTAGTAAATGTGTGCATTTACTAAGACAAAGGTGTCGATTCTAGCATGATTCTCTAAACCTAAACTTAAATTTGACAGCAGTATATCCTTGTCATTCTCTATACAGAATGAAAAGGAGAGACTGATGTTAAATTTAGTTTTAAGTTTAGAGAATCACGCCAGAATTGGTACCAAAGTATACATATAAGATTTTATTCAGAGGAGCTTGATGGCGCGTGGTTGGTTAGCGCGTTCGGCTGCGATCGTTGAAGTTAAGCAACTTTCGCAGTGGCCGGTCATTGGATGGGTGACCAAAAATCTTCTCTCTCTAGTTGCTCCGTGCTTCGGAAGGCACGTTAAGCCGTTTATCCCGCCTGCATCTGCAGTCGTTAGCACCCGCCAATCCGATCTGGGCCCGCGTGGTTGGTCATGGCCCAATCTCCCTATTCCATCCATAGGGAAAGCCTGTGCCCCAGCAGTGGGGACATTAATAGTCTGATGATGATGATAATATATTTTTTTTACATAAAGCACGTAACAAAAAAAAAATACCGGGATATAAAGTAATCACATAATTCAGAATCATAATCCATGTCATAAACTTTGTGACCCTTATTAATAAACAAGGAATAAGATTAGACTAGTTACGCCGTGTGTTGTTCATGTCACTCTAATGCCATTTGTCATTCAATAGACAGAGACAAAACATTGAGTAACTAATCCCAGCTTAATCTTCATTTATTAATGAGGGGGTGTTTGTTCCAAATTCGTGCAAATCTGTTCATTTGTTTTCGTGTGATTGCCAAAGATATTAAATACCCTAGATACACCACGTGCGCTCAAAATGTGTCCCAATCAACAAGTGCTTGAACACCACTCAAGCACTTCTTGATTCAGTCACGCGCGGACCGCTGAAAAGTCAACATGCCGCTGAGCTCCGTGAAAACAAGTGTTAATTAAGACCTTATACAGTATGCTTTAAAGGTGATATTCAATGTTTAAATAATGCCTTATATTGGGTGTGTTCCGAAACTTAAGCCAGTACGCTGGCCAGCGGTAATGACGTCAAGATTTCGACGCCATATTGCACTGGTGTGCCGCCATATTATGCTGGTGAGAATACTGTGACGTATAATAGCTGGGTGTATACGCTCTGCAGTTAGTGAAGGTCTTTTTTGTATTAAATTGATAATAATGGAATCTCAACAAACAGAAAAAATAGTTTTGAACGATGAGGGAAATAACGGGATTTACACACTTTATTATAATTTTTGGAGCACGAACGTTGCACACAAACACGAGACTGCTTGAATATGCTGATCAGTGTATTTGGAAATTTTGGAACGAATCAACAGCATGGCGTCGATTCTTGACGTCATTAGCACTGGCCAGTATACTGGTTTATATTACGGAACACACCCATTGTTTAGACTACGCGATCATCTTACGGAGCTCCGTGGATCGTCCAATGTACTTGTGGACAGGTTTCGGGCATGATTTTGTTCGTGTTGGTGTATCTAGGGTATTTAATATCGTTGGTGATTGCATGACACATACAAACATACACATTTATTTTATTTATAGGAATCAACCTATCCCATGGACCCATGGTTCAACCTATCCCATGATTTTGGACTTATCTATAAAAAAAACCACCACCACCTGATGTTAAGTGACAGTGAAGTCCAGACGAGAAGATAGTTGGAACAGCAGTTCTACCTGCCACACCAGCCATCCTCACCCTGCCGGCCTGCATGTTGCTTCTTCACGCCTCTTTTAAAGGATCCCAGGTTGTAAGAGGGAGGGAACACGTGAGCGGGCAGGGCATTCCATTTACGGATAGTGCGACAAAGAAATGAGTCACCAAATTTCTTTGTACGCGTTGGAATTGTGGCCACAGTTAGACGGTGACAACGAAGGCCAGCAGGAGGAAACATCCTCCGCATTCATCTGCGGTGGGAGGGAATCTTAAATTTTATGTTTTTGATTTTGGCATAGGAAGACGTGTTCTGATAATGGAGTGGTATTCCGAGATAACACTGGAATTAATCATGTTGGATACGTGAAAGAAAGATGTAACTTTAAATAAGAATAAAACAAAAAAATTAGATGCCGTCACAGAAGTGACGGAGGTTATGGGTATTTTTCTGAACACTATGAGCACAAAATGGTTGAGCCTTAGATCACAATAGGGATGATGACTATTTTTTTTTTCTTCGTTTATCAGGTATTGGACACGTATTTTTTCTTTTTTCACATAATATATAGATTGCAGATATATTGATTAGAAAAGTCGCATGACGTCACGTTTGAGTACACTTATAACTGAAAATTCACTCAAAAGTGACGTCACGAGCCCCTACTCCCAAACTTTGACGCGCTATAACTTTGTCAGTTTTTGGTTGATTGCCCAATGAAAAATTACGTGTCCATTATTTTTTGATCATCTAACTGACGTACTAAATAGAATTTCGTTTACTGTACCCCGTCATCACCCCTATTCCATCCAATGTTCACGGCTTCCTCGTCGCTGCTCATTTTTTTAGTTTTGTGAAAAAACTTTGTTTACTAATCATTGCTAAAGTCGCAGCGGACAATGTTCAAGAACAATGTTTGTTCAAAACATTGCGCAGCAGACACGCCTTAAGAGCCCTTTCACAAAATTCCGCCACACCCGTAGGACAAGAGTGCGAAGACCCGGTCTACACACGACACGCTATGGGCGTTTTTCCCCGCCCCCCACGACAACGGATAACTAGAGCCGAGGTCCGAGTCTCAGAGACGCCCTCTAGTTGAGCCGACCCCCTCGACTCTAGAGGCTCCAGACGGAGAGAAGACTCCCCCCGTGGGGAGACGCCATCCGCCTGGAATACCTCTACAGGCACTCGCCAATTCTCGGCTTGAGGTCCCCTTAGGATCTCGCCGTCCCCAAACCCGGTGACGCTGTAAAGGTCATCTGCGACCAACAGCATACACACTCAAAAAAAAACCGTTGCTGTAATTTAGGTAAATAAGGCGGCGAGCATGCCCGAGCAAGACATAGACGGGACTATGTTCAGTATAGGGCGCCGTACCAATTTGATACTTTAGTATACAAATAACAAGTTATTCAACAAGTGTAAAAAAATGCAATTTAATTTGAGACACACTAAGATGGCTCCTGAATGCGATTAATACAAGGATGAAGATGTTCCTTTTTTTCAAGTCGTATTCCCTATTTTTAAAGTGAAACTTTTATTATATCTCTACAAATTTTTACGTTCACTTAAGCAAGTCGCGTAAAATTTTTGACTGTTATTAAAAAATCTGACGATCGTTTAGCATTGGTGATTCAGATGAAGAAAGTTCGCCTGTTCTTTATTCAATCTAATTTATAGACTTAGGCGGTTGAAGTTATACCTTAGGCGGTTGAAGTTGTGCATTTCATCGTTTTTTCCCGTTAACAGGTAGAACGATCAGTACACTTAGCACGAACCAATATCGAAATGTCAAATGTGTACCGATTTTCAGTTTTCGTTACGTACTTTGTGGCGCTGCTGTTCAAGTTTCCGTACAAAATTTGACATTGACATTTCGCACTCGCAAACTATCCGAATTCGATAGTGGTTCGTGTTAGGGGTACAGTACAAAAAAATGGGTGCGTGTACATATGTAGGCGCTTGAGAAGTTATCCTTCTTTGGCATCGTTTAAAATTAGTTTTTAATTGCATGCAAATTATTAATTACAATAAATTAATAAAAAGTCTGGAAAAGGACACAGTCAATAAAGTTCAGTTTTAATTTGAAAAAATAAATAAATAATCAAAATATTCAATTAAAATCGCTACTGAATATAATTTATTAGAACATATGTGATTTGCACTTGTATGAAACTCAAACACGTAATCCGAATATACAAACTAGAAACATGTGGATAAATATTATAAATATGAATACCTATAACTGTTACTTTATTACAAAAAATAAAGATGTGGTTTTTGATTCTACTACACCAATGGTCAAGAGATGGCGCTGTAGTCTCCTGAATCGCGCTTTGGTTCCGTTGTTCCAGATTAATAAATACTTTTGATAGGCCTTCACAATGCAGTCGTTAGCACCCACTAAATAGAGATTCTATTTCTATTTTGTTGGTAGATTTTCTTAATGTGCGGTAAACACAAAAGTAACAGCATGAAGTTGGTCGCTAAAGCGACCAACTTCATGCTGTTAAAATTTTGTGTTACAGTGATGCGCGCGCATCTTAAAATTTCACTCTCATCATTTTTTCATAACGCGCCTAAAGAAGTATAACTTCAAAACGATAAGAATATTTACAAATATTCTATATTAACTTACAATAAGAAAGATAAATCTACTTCTCACATGTATCAAAAATATCAAAATCATTTCAAAGCGGGTAAAGTCATCATCATCATCATCAGCCTATTAATGTCCCCACTGCTGGGGCACAGGCCTTCCCTAAGGATAGAATAGGGAGATTGGGCTATGACCCACCATGCGGGTCCAGTGCGGATTGGTGGGTGCTAACGACTGCGGATGCAGCCGGGAACAACGGTTTAACGTGCCTTCCTAAGCACGGAGGAGCTCAAAATAGTAAATATTTGGTCACCCATCCAATGACAGACTAATGCGAAAGTTGCTTAACTTCCAACGATCGCAGTCGAACGCGCTAACCACTTGCGCCATCGAGCTGCTCAAAAAAGAAAGCGTTCAAAAATTACGATTTCTTGCAAAAAATGTAAAAGGACTCTTTAAGTCGTCCTGAAATGAACACATTATGACAATATCCACGTACTTGTTGGGGCACAGCGTGCACCGGTGAGGTTTGACGTCCTTGTACGTGGCGAGCGGCACGCGCGACGGACGGACGGACGCGTGCGCGCGACGCATGTGGGCGCTGAGGTTACCTAATAAGGTACGAACCAATATATAAATCTATACATATAATAAAATGGTAGGAAAGTCAAAACTGTACATTATAATAATAATAACTTTATTTGGAACAAGTGCAATGTACATAAAATTATGAATCGTTAAATCTGGTTTAGTTTTACAAAAACTGTGTTGCAAAATTAACGCCCATTCTCGTATAATATGAAACAGTGTTCCTATCAATGTAAAAAATTAAAACAAACCGTATTATTACTACAGAGGAAAATTAAAATGAGACAAAAATATCCACAATTTACAATCTATCGAAGGAAATTACAAAACAAAAAGTATTTCCGAGTGCATTTTTATCAATATTACAATAAACCATTACTAAATATTACCAAAAAAATTAAAATAAGGACCAAAATATTGATTTTTTTTTTGTTTATGCTCACATTGAATATTTTTTTAAATAATACTTGCGGTGTGATCCGATACCGATCGATACCGAAGCCAAAAATATATATAGTTTTTATTAGAATTTTTGTCTGTTTGTATGGATGTCCGGGATAAACTCAAAAAGTACTGCATGGATTTAGTTCAAATTGACGGCCTCGGTGGCCGAGTGGTTTGTACGCCGGGTTTCATGGTTTCGCCGATTCGAGAAGTCCTGGGTTCAAATCCCGGTGGGGGCAGATGTTTGTGCGATAAATACGAGCATTTTTACTCCAGTCATAGATGTTTTATATGTTTTTTTTATATAAATATAATTATATAATATGTACAGTATGTGTATTCTATCCGTTACCCTAGTATCCCATAACGCAAGCCTTATAGATCTTACTTCGGGGCTAGGCTATTTGGTGTGAGTGTTGGAAATATTTATTTATTTAATATTATTAAGAAGTCGGGTGAACATTATAGGCTACATATTATCACGCTATCACCTACGGGGAATGAGCAGTGAACCTTTATTTCTAACTCCACGCGTACGAAGTCGCGGCAGTGTTACCAACCCTTACCAAAAAATTACCCTAAGTATTTTTTAAATTCCCCTAAAATCCCCTAAATATAGAAATTTATATGTACCTACTTAACTTATTACCTAAATTCTTTCGTTGCTCATAAATTAAAACGTTACATATTTTGTTATAGTTAATTATTTTAATTGAATAAATACATTTTCCGAATGGAAAATTAAACGAAAATGAGCTGACAGGCTGTTTAATCTGATTCAGTTGTTCTGATTGGTGGAACGCAAAGAACTTTAGTCCATACAGCCTTAGGAAACATCCTGCCACACAGTGAGTTCAGTCGTTTCATATCGTGGTGCGTTCCATTCTACGCACAAAACTGAAAGACAACACCGCTAGTAGTTAATATAAACGAAAAAGTGTGCCCGAAACACACATCTGATGTGAAACTTCTTTTCTTAAATAAGCTAGATGTTTGAATGTAAAGAAAAATTTATTAGTAGAAATTCCAAGCAGACAGGGCTCGCACAGCACCCTTGCAGCCTAAGAAAGGCTAGAGAATATTCGACACGACCATTAGGGCCGCGGTAGAATAATGGTCACTGCATTCGTCCCGATAGCGAAGGGTGCGGGTTCGCAGACTGGACAGTCTGCCGCCTGGTCCGCGTGGAACTTTTTCTAGTAAAATTTTCTTTACATTTAAACTATATACAAGTTGAATTTAAACTTTCTAAACTTCAGTTCTTGTTCTGAGGTGTGAATTTATTAAAATATCGCAGTTTAATACCCGAAATAACACTGCAGATACATAAATCTAAAGAAAAGTTTACTAGAAAAAAAACCACGCGGTCCAGGCAGCGGACGGGACTCGAACCCGCACCCTTCGCAATCCGGGCGAATGCACTGACCATTATGCTACCACGGCCCTATTCGCCGCGTCGAAATTTTCCTAGCTTTCAGCTGCAAAGCAGCGCCATCTCTTCGCATTGTAGGTAACCCACAATGTCAAATGAATACTTTTTCAAGTATTAAAAACATTTGAAAGAAGAAATAGCAATTACAGTTATGTATATCCGCTGCCTGGTCCACGTGGATTTTTTTCTAGTAAACTTTTCTTTAGATTTAAACATCTAGCAGTTAAATGCTTAAAAAAAATGGGTGCGTGTACTTATGTAGGCGCGTGAGAAGTTATCCTTCTTTGGAATCGTTTAAAATTAGTTTTTAATTGCATGCAAATAATTAATTACAATAAATTAATAAAAAGTCTGGAAAAGGACACAGTCAATAAAGTTCAGTTTTAATTTGAAAAAATAAATAAATAATCAAAATATTCAATTAAAATCGCTACTGAATATAATTTATTAGAACATATGTGATTTGCACTTGTATGAAACACGTATTCCGAATATACAAACTAGAAACATGTGGATAAATATTATAAATATGAATACCTATAACTGTTACTTTATTACAAAAAATAAAGATTTGGTTTTTGGTTCTACTACACCAATGATCAAGAGATGGCGCTGTAGTCTCCTGAATCGCGCTTTGGTTCCGTTGTTCCAGATTAATAAATACTTTTGATAGGCCTTCACAATGCAGTCGTTAGCACCCACTAAATAGAGATTCTATTTCTATTTTGTTGGTAGATTTTCTTAATGTGCGGTAAACACAAAAGTAACGCATGAAGTTGCTAAAGCGACCAACTTCATGCTGTTAATTTTTGTGTTACAGTGATGCGCGCGCATCTTAAAATTTCACTCTCATCATTTTTTCATAACGCGCCTAAAGAAGTATAATATCAATAATTAAAAACATAACTGCAGATACATTTTTAAAACTCACCCGATATAAGGAAACTCCTATTGCACAGCTTGCAGACGTATTTGCCGGTCGAGAACTGATGTTCTGCCGCCAAATGTACCGCACGCCTGGTGAATGTACCGAAACGTTGCGGGCAATGGGGACACTTGTATAGCTCTACTGTGCTGTGCTTACGTTGTCTGTAATGTGTGATTTTTCTATTAAAAAAAATGGTTGCGTGTAACTTATGTACGCGCGTGAGAAGTTATACTTCTTTAGCATCATTAAAAATATTTTTTATTTGCAATAATTAATAATTACAATAAAATAATAAAAGGACTGGAAAAGGATAGTTTACACAGTCAATTAAGTTCAGTTTTAATTTGAAAAATTAAATAAATATTCAAAATATTCAATTAAAATCACTACTGAATTTAAGTTATTAGTCCATATTATGTAATTAGCACTTGTAAGTAACTAAAACACGTTGTGTCTATATAGAAACTAGAAACATGTGGATAAATATTATAAATATGAAAACAGTGATCAGAGGCGACGAGCGTGCCAACATTGTTTTTGACAACGCGATCATCTTATGGCGCTCCGTGGATCGTTCAAAGTACCTTTCGAACACTAACATTCATAACGCGCCCGCGGCCAACTTCATGGTGTTACTATTGTGTTACAGTGATGCGCGTGCATCTAAAAATTTCACTCTCATCATTTTTTCATAACGCGCCTAAAGAAGTATAACTTCAATAAGTAAATAACGTGAGATCGTTTTCTAAAACTTGTCAAATACCCTATTGTAAATTATGTTTCTATGTACATTTTGGTGAAAACTAACCAAATATACATAGAATTTAAGAAGACGCAAATGATTAAATCATAGAATTTAAACACTGTTTATTTGTATTGAAACGAAAACAATAAAATCAGTACCCTTAATACGAGTGCGAGCTCACGAAAACAGTAGGGGTGAGGACGGGGTAAACGAAATTCTATTTAGTCCGTCAGTTAGATGATCAAAAAATAATGGACATGTATTTTTTCTTTGAGCAATCAACCAAAAAATGACAAAGTTATAGCGCGTCAAAGTTTGGGAGTAGGGGCTCGTGACGTGACTTTTGAGTGAATTTTCACTTATAAGTGTACTCAAACGTGCGACTTTTCAAATCAATATATCTCTGCAATGTTTATATTATGTGAAAAAAGAAAAAATACGTGTCAAATACTTTTTGATAATCTACCTGATAAATAAGAAAAATAAAAATAGTCATCATCCCTATCAAAGAGTAGTGGTTAAAGCAAATAAAAGGACATTGTTCTGCGTCCATACATTGTTAGCCTAAGAACCAACAATCATGAAATATTATTTTCTAGGTTCAAAATCGTAAGTTAATTACTGTAAAAACAAAGATTATTGACGGACACTTCTGAGAACTTAAATTATTAGGAAAACTAAAATTTTTTTGAGGTTATGTTTAATATTCAATGAAACATAGGTTAACCTATGAATTTAGTATAAACTCAGTATGAAGTGAATTAATATTACAACTAATTCATTTTATTCGGTGCGATTTTAAAGAATAACTATTAGGAAAAACTTGGCTAGGCAGGAATCGTGAATAAAATCTGTAGCTTTGCTTCTTATTTATTGACTATTTTTCACATAATTGTATCATATTGTTTATTGTATTTATTTGTATATCACTTGTAGCTATATTGTGTAAATATGCAGCGTCAATGTGTATCAAGTGTTCTTGAATAATTTGGCAGTATGATCCTCTCAGGATGTTGTGGCACAGGTTCACTAGCACTTGGTAATAAGGGCTCTGCTCTTTGGTAACATCAATGGCATATTAGATATCCGAAATAGTTAAATTAAAGGAAAAACAATCGCAAATAAACACACACAACAGGTAATCCGAAACGAGAATGCACTTTCCGGTTTATTAATACTCTTTGGAATGCACGAATGCCACAGATTACTACGAATGCAAACTGCATGCACCACAACCACAGAGTAACAAGTTTTATACCGGCCCTACACTTGACAACAGTTTGTCCTTGTCATGCTTAATAAGGAATGAAAAGGACAGACTGATGTCATGTTTTAAAATAGCAAATACGAATAGCTAAGTGAAGTGCTGGCATTAGGAAGAAAGAGTGTTTTGTTTGCAGCGCTGCCATAGATAATACACATAAATTTATAACTATTTAAATGGTATTTATTGTCTTAGATTATTTTTTAACTTTTTAATTTAGCTTACTTAACTGGAAGTGTCCGCCACAATCTAAATACAAATATCGCAAAAAATATACTAAGAATGATCATAAATGCCAAGTTGGTGTTGGTTCTTAGGCCAATTTTAACATTGTCCTTTACGTTGAAATGTGAAATTGTGTAATCAGTCTGGTTACACCGGGAATTCTTACACTGGATATTTTTTTGACATTTTTTTTTTGTACATTTTTCTCAGAGGAAATTTAGTTGAGTATCGTTTAAGTAACATTTATTGAGACTGAAATTTGCAAAGGCATTATGAAACATTCAAAGGAGACCCGGCACTTTTCATAGAAAAAATGCTAAACTTGTATACAATTGAATTTGGTCTCAAAATAAAACCAAAATTATTTGCTAAATAAAACTACTTTTGGCTTATTTTTAGTGAATCGTGGAAAGAAGTTATATAATGATTAATATTTTTTGATATGGAAACCCTAAATCCTCAAGGGACAGAATTTTACTTCAAAATATTACTCAAGTGACTGTAAAAACCATTATTCCTTTGCTTTTTCTAAATAAAAATCCAAATGTCAATTTGACAATCCTAAAATACAAACATAAAAATCATTCGTATTTCGCATCCGCTCCCGCGAACTGTGATTGTGAATGTTCTCTGCTGTGATTGCCTTTTTATCCGTTAATTCTCTTGACGACCCGGCTACATATAGAGGTTATATTGACAAACCTACGTATTTGACATTGACAGCTAGCTTTTTTTTTGGTCACCTATCCAATGACCGACCACAGAAACTGTTGCTTAACCTCAACAATCGCAGCCGAACGCGCAAACCGCCCGCGCCATTGAGCTCCTCATAAGCATATAAAATCATATAAGCAAAAAAAGTGTCAATAAAACGTCCTTCTACTGTAGCTATTCCCCAAACTTTGAAAGCATTGTAATACAACTCAATTAAAAAGTAGTGGTTAAAGCAAATAAAATTTACGTTGAAATGTGAAATTTTGTAATCAGTCTGGTAACACCGGGAATTCTTACTCGATATTTTTTTAGACATTGTTTTTTTCTCAGAGGAAATTTAATTGAGTATCGTTTAAGTAACATTTATTGACACTGAGTTGGAGCATGTACGACTAGTCTTACAGAGTAATGAATACCAGCGACATTTTTCATCTAGACACAAACTAAGACACCAGAGACACAGAGTAGACAGACAACCTGTTTATTTGCCATATGTCAACGGAGTGACTGACAAGATCTCAAATATACTGAATAAGTACTCACAAAACACTGTCTTCACTCCTTTACGAAAGGTTTCACAATACCCACGGTCTCCTAAAGACAACTTCCCCTTGGAGAAACCTGGTGTCTATAAGATCGATTGCAGCTGTGGCAGTTCGTACATTGGCCAAACAAAGCGAACAGTATAAAGCCGAATGAGGGAACACATAAAAGCAATCAAGAACAACGATACGCAGAAATCAGCCATCGCGGAACATTTGATTGATTCTGGTCCTAACCACTGGATTGAGTTTCATAACTCACAGATTATCTCGACAGAACGCCAATACATATCAAGATTGGTCAGGGAAGCGATTGAAATAACAAAACATAAAAATTTCAATCGTTTAAATAGTCGAGTGTCTGGAATCCTGTGGTTCGTATGTGTAAAACCGGAACTAATCAAAAAAGTGTCGTGTCGCGATCCGATACTGTAAGTGTTGTGTGTCGAGAACAATTTCGAGTGAATAGTGAGAATGTGAACAGTGGTACGGGTATCGAACGCAATAAAAGACTTCGTCGGAGGGTAGACCGATATGTCTGCCAATAACAGCTTACCCGCAATTACTTCAGTTACTCCGTGATTATGGCGCTTGCAACAGAGCTGAAATATCGGTAACTCGCTAAAAACAAGGTGCATGGTAACAATCCCGTAAATAACTTGTATTACTATAATACAAAAACAAACTAGTATCAAGAAATTAATTGCAACTCACTAGTTGAGGTTAGATATTATCTTCATAACATTGCTCTTTTTTCATAAGAACCGACTCCGTTTGATCTTTTGCAGATTTGGTTCGTATGTGTAAAAACAGAACTAATTAAAAAAGTGTCGTGTCGCGATCGGATGCTGTAATTGTTGTGTGTCGAGAACAGTTTCGAGTGAATAGTGAGAATGTGAACAGTGGTACGGGTATCGAACGCGTCGGAAGACTTCGTCGGAGGGTAGACCGATATGTCTGCCAATAACAGCCTACCCGCAATTACTTCAGTTACTCCGTGATCATGGCGCTTGCAACAGAGCCGAAACTTCGGTAACTCGCTAAAAACAAGGTACATGGTAACAATCCCGTAAATAACTTGTATTACTGTAATACAAAAACAAACTAGTATCAAGAAATTAATTGCAACTCACTAGTTGAGGTTAGATATTATCTTCAAAACATTGCTCTTTTTTCATAAGAACCGACTCAGTTTGATCTTTTGCAGATTTATTATAACTTATTATTATTTAATAAATAACTGCTCGAATTTCTCATGTTTATTCACGCCACATAAAAATCAAAAAAATGTTCTCTAAATGAAAGATTCTTGCATGACATGACATATATGTCATTTTTGAATGGAAGGGCATCCCTTCATATCAAGTGTTTTTGGGTGTGACCAGATTATTGCAAAGTTATCGTGGTTCGACTATATGTATTGCTTTTTTTGTGAATAATTATTGACTCTCCAAATTCAAACTCTTTAGTGGTGATAAAAAATGTTTATTTATGGCATTTTAGAGGGCTTCTAGTTTCTTTGAAACCCAAGTTATCGCAAAAAAGGAAGACATAGGAGCACAGAATCAAACCAACAGTCAAAATATAAAAAAATATAACCAATCGAAGCAGCCGGGACCAACGGCTTAACGTGCCTTCCGAAGCACGGAGGAACTCAAGATAGAAGATTTTTGGTCACCCATCCAATGACCGACCACTGCGAAAGTTGCTTTAGGAGACATACCGGGAGATATTTACACAGCTATTGTGGTCGCGGTAGCATAATTGGTTAGTGTGTTCGCCCGGATAGCGGAATACGAGTATTTTCTAGTAATATTTTAGAAATTTAGATTAATTGTTATACATTAATATTAGATTAAAACAAAAAGGGAAGATGATCACAATTAGCTTTAGTCACAATAGGGTATTTGACAAGTTTTAGAAAACGATCTCACGTTATTTACTAACTAGCAAACCAGTGAAACAAATGTTCACCAAAACCGGATTTAAAAAAAAAAGTATTTAATTAATTGAGAACTTCGAAGATTTTGTGTGGTTTCGTTTGAAATTCGTGATTTCTCGAAAACCGGAAGTGCTACGTTACTCAAATCCGGTTTGTAGTCTTATCAGACTATTCTTAACTTATAACTTAAATATTCTCTTTATCTATCTCTTACGGTTTGGCCGCTGAAACAGCACCACAGACGGACGGACTTGTCTAATAGATAAGAGATGTTTATAGAGTCCATAAAAAGTGGATATTCATCATTATGTTGTGTATTTCGGTAAAAAAACTAAATCAAATACTCTATTTTCAAGTTACCGCGACAAACGTATCTCTGGACAATATGGCGTCTCACTGGTGTGTGACGTCACACGATTGTCATTAAAACATCAAACCATACAATCTAATGTCACTTTAACCGGAAGTTTACTTGCGTGTGACGTCATTTTAGGCTCCGCCAATCCCAAGCGTTTTGGGTCACGTGACAAAAGGCAAGAAAACTATTATCTTTATCGTGGGTTTTTAGTAAAAATATGGATATTTTTTTTTGTAAAAATAGTAAAAACTCCTGCCAATATTCATTCGAAATACAGATGCTAACAATTGGCACTTTATTTTTAATACTGTCAAATACCCTATTGGACATTCAAACACGCTGCATGAGCATTCAATATCGCGTATATTCTGTGTTATAAAAACAAAACAATGCATTTGATTCTTTTATAAAGAACACAAATAGTTCAAAATCAAATAACAAATGCCTCGGCAACACTTTCATTCGTAAAACTAGAAAAACATTTTTACTCAAAAATCACGGTTTGTCGTGAATGTTATTTATGTAATCGCCATTTTGTTATCAAGAAAAGGACAACAATACAGCTCAGTCGTACGGACTCTTTCGCGGACTGGCCGTCTCGCTCGCGCTGCGTTGAAGCGTACAGTTCTGTCTCGCTCGCTCGATTGACTGTTTATATACAGACGTGTGTGCGTGGATGAGAGTTGCTCATGTAGTTGAGTCGGATCATATTTTATTTGATGCTAGTATGAGTGTACCATATCTTCCCTTTTTGTTTTAAGTGGCTTCCACACAATACAATTTTACGTCCAATTTGATTAGATTGACAATCGAATTGTGTTGTGTGGACGGAAATATGAAATTGAAGATCATTGGATGGTCGGTATCGCCCGATTCGGGATTGCCCAATCAAATTGGGTGGTGTGGACGCTAACTGGCCAATTTTTTAACGTAGTCACTGTGCAAGCGGCGTTCAGAGCGGTTGTGTGCGTTAACTTGTCTTTTGAGAAGAAAGATGGAGCAACATAACGACAATATTATGTCTATTTGATCTGAACGGGAAATAATGGAGGAGATTGTAGATATATATAAAGACTTGCCATGCCTTTGGGATGTGTCTAACCCATTATATAAAAATAAACAAGCAAGGCATAATTCCTTAGAGATTTTGCAGAATAAGTGGAAAAATATTGATAAAAATATTACTGTTTAAGTATTAAAGTTTATTATAACTATATTTAAGTGACTCAATTGCTTTCTTTTTAATAACCATTGTTTTGTCCACAGTCTTATTTTTCTTTTTTTCTCATCTACATTTGTAGTTAGAGCCAAGATAAATCCAATTTTTTGCTTCTTGGTAAGAGGCATCCTAATGCAAACAAGTCCATTCAGTAGAGGCAACAAATAAAACTGAAAGGAGAATGGTCATTTTACTTTGGGAGTTGGGCTAAGTTTTTTTCATTGCGTCTTATTGGAATAAGTGTACAACAATAGGGAATCAGGTGTATATTGCGTAGGATAAATATCATTAGAAACTTAAGTAGTGGTTTAAAGAAAATATTAAATTACGTAAGCATTTTAAGGTTATGTCATATGTAGATTCGATTAAATTCGATATTTATACCATACTTAATTATTACTAGGTATACTACTTTAAACTGTATTTAATTAGGTTGTGACCTTTTGTCTTCTATTTTGGACTGGGAGTGAAACAAAAATTGAATGCACACGCTGCGTAAAATCTTATCAACGGGCAGCGTATATTTGTAAACTGTTGCGTTGGTGAGCTGCTATCTATCTCTATTTATTCCAAACATCTCAGTTTCAATAAATGTGGCGTTGTTGAGGTGCGGTTATATTAGTGCTATTTATACTTATTCTCTTTACGCTCAAGCTGCACCTTTGATGCTCTGTTAACCCAACAATGGATCTAATATTATTTAAGGTTTAGGAATCAAAAATAAATAAGACAAAATATTTTAATAATGATAATCATTTATTGATAACACATTTATCCAAATCGATATTTTTATTATATATTTTTGAGGTTATGCCGTATCCAGTGGAACTGTAGTGACTTCGCCTAAAATATCTTTTGTAACTCGCCACCATGTCCTGTTGAGTTTGAAATATCCAGTTAAAGCTCTGCTAAGTTCAATTAACACAGCAGTTTATACATTAAGCGTGCTCTAATCCTGGTTTATATATTGCCTTTTTTTAAAAAAGAACAAATCTGGACATATATATAAGTTGCGTCACACATAACAATAGCGGGTTTAATATCATTTGGTAAGATTGGATTACCAAACAATCCCTCCGGGATTATTTTATTTCTGCTGGCCACTTGCTCCACATTTACATGACCAAAGCCCAAATGTCTTGACACAAAATCTTCAACTAAACAACTTCTAGCTATATTCATTTTTCTCTCCAAGGTCCTACGAGACATTTGAAAGAGGGAACTTAATCGTTCATTGCTGTCCCCAGTTCTTAACTTGACTATGTAAATACAGAGTGCTAAACGGGGATTTTTGACACTCTGTAATAAGCTTGGTACACATGCCAAGAGTTCATCAAACTGTTCAGCATTCATTCCCAGCCAATAATGGCATAAGAAAGGAGCCATTGCAGAAATATTTTCAAAGTCGAAACAATGGGAAACTGCTCTCTGCATTATATTCAAAATTGCATCAAACTGTACACCAGTAAAATCTTGCAGATTTGATGTTAAATCACTCCAACGCCCATTATTCAAGTGATGTTGACATATTCTACAACATGTGGGAACATAGAATTTATTATGTATTAATAACATTTCTCTTATTACTCTGGGTACTAATAAACATTGTTGTTCCCGGCATCCTGAAAACAGACAACTCAATGAAGTGGCTACAGCACGCTTATATACTGATGACTGTATCTTAGGTATAACAGGTCTTGAAGGCTGAACAGGTAATAGACCAGCGGGAAATGGTGGTGGTACTGGGATCACTGGTACAGACTCTGTTGGTTCTACATCAATTTGTTCAATTGATGACCGATTCATCTCTGTCTTCTATTAGCTGCTCGCCAACAGGCAGCACAAACTCTTGAAATTCTTGACACCTATAAAAAAAAGATAAGTGAACTTGAATTTAATGAAAAACCATCTACAACTATTTTATGCAATAGAAATATATTTCTTATAATAATAATAATAAATCATTTATCTGACAAGATATGGTAAATTATACAGATCTCAAAAATATAACCAACATGACCTGTCGCTTTTATCGACGTGCAAATATTTATAGGTAGTTGCAGTATTATCCAGAACTCAATCTTTAAAAAGTATATATATTATTTATATACCATAGTCATGATTGAGTTAGTTATTATATAATCAATTTCATTAATATACTACATGACAATTGTGCAATGTAAAAAAAATGTCAGTCATGTTTCAGTTAGTATTGAAATCAATTTAAATAAATTATTATTAATATAACATTTCAATCATGCAATGCAAAAATAATAATAATGTCACAGTCATGTTTTAATTAGCATTGAAATCAATTTTAATAATTTATTATTGATAATAATATCTTATACCATACCTGATGTGCTGGAGTCCATCTAAGAATATCATCTTTCTGGACAGTGTAGTGAAACCCTGTACGATTGACTTCTTAATATGGATTTTCCACAACCAAAACAGACTTGTTGATGGCCATATTGTGGTGCAGGTACTTCTTCTGTGGTGTCACTAGCTTGTAGTAGCATAAAGCATTCGTTGCACACTATGCCCCCATTCAATATCTATAACAAGTCAAAAATATTTATATTTATTTGAACATGTGAATGAAATTAAAACATTATCTCACGGTTGCGATTGTATAACGATATATTTTTAGTAATATAAGTAAATAATTACTTACAGAATCAGGTGCGATCCATGAGCTTAAAACATTAAGCATTGAATTGGATAGCATGTCCAAAGAATGTACTGGCTGTCGTCGTGGCACTGATATACAACAGTTAATACAACGTCGTTGCATACTGCCTGCGTTTTCTTGTGTAACACCAGATGCCATTGTAAACAAAAATAATTACAATAAACTAAGAGTCCAAATATCTCTGTCAGAATCACTAAAGGTAACTTAACACTAAATCAACGAGTCCAATGCTCTCTTTCCCAAAAAAAAGTTATTAACGGAAGATTACTCAACTCAACATTAAAACTATTCTGCCACAATAGACCACTGAAAACACAAATTCAATTCAAAATTGAAAACTGTACTTAAGTAGTTAGTCACTCGGAACAAACAACAAACACGTTGACAACAAGTTGACAGCTACCTACTTCACTTGCCTATGGTATATATTTCGATTTGATATAGGAATCGATTCCTACACAATCGATTAATAAATGTTTTATTTTCAATGCAAATGCTTAAAATGTTCAAACCATGAGTTAATTTATATATGATTAAGTAATTATATATAACATAACTGATAATTTAAACAAAAATATATTCCCTTTTTTAATCTAAGATGTGAATATGTAGTACACATATAAAAGTTTTAGTATGCGATCTACTGTTTGATGAACAAAATAGTCCGCAGGCAAAAAATCCTCTTTTGCGCAGCCCATTAAGTTCCTTTTAGTTTTTAGATGCAATGAAAGAGAGCAATCCCTGGTAGGTACAGTGAGATAGTCACAACACAGGTCTTACAAATGATAACTTTATGAATTTAATGTTATTTATCATGATATAATATTGGTAAAAATGCTCGTATCCATCATACAAACATTTGCCTCACCGGAATTCGAAACCAGGCCCTCTGAATAGGCGATTTGGGGAAAATAATCTATCCATCGATCCATACAAAAATCAAACAACTCGCATCGAAAACCTCAAAATAAAAAATGACTACGAATTAACGAATGATCATTATTTCGTAGTCATTTACGGTGTTTGGTAAAAATGTTTCAGGCTATTAATTGTTCTATGCTTTCAATTATAATAAACGTTTTATTTTTTCTTTTTGAAGTGAAACTTCTTTACGCACTCTTGACTTGGGGAGTAAGCTAGCGAACGTAAGCGTTAAGAAAAGTGTGATCGGGCGAAGCGAACGGGAGTTGAGTGGGGGATGTAAGCATGAGAAAGCAGTGCGCGTGCACATTTTCTTTCTCTCTTCCTCTCATAGCCAAATACGTTCCGTATATCTAAGCACAGTGCAAGCCTATTGTCTGTATCACAGTGTAGGAGCAAGAGCGCGCGCACGCATTTTCTTTCTCTTTTTCTCTTACAGCTAGTAAATGAAAGAAGTTTCACTTCAGTTGTCTAGTCATAAGCACACTCGTTTTTTTATGTTAAGAATATTTAAATAAAGAAATATAATCGATTTTTTTTCCTACGATAGTATCGACCAGGTGATACAACTTTTATCTATGGTTATTGGTTATTTACTCAGTTTAATAGCCATTTATTTATTATTTTAAATATCCGCATAATATTTACATAATAAACACACATATGAAATGATAATTCAGAAGAAGATTTTTGATACATAAATGCGTCAAGCGCAATCTAGGCGGATTTGCCCATTCTCCTTTGCGATCTTGTTGTGTATGTGTAGACGGACGACCCGATTGTACCCAATTTAATCGGCAATCAGATTGGCAATCAAATAGGGAAGATGCAATATTTTTATTTTTGTTTTCATTTTAAAGAATTCCATGTAGAATAAACCACAGATATGTTAAAAAATTAAAACATTGTGATTTATCGGAAAAAATGCGGTTTTAAATTGACAATTTAAATTTTCGCGCGAAAACGAACCTATGGTTGCGATGACGTCACTCCTGTCTGTCACTGGTCGTAATTGTTCGTTGGTGGTTTTAAATTTTCATACTTTTGCATATTTTTTCAACTTTCGAAATATTTTTTTGTAAAATTTTAATTGGACTATCCATCAACATCATGTGATCATAACAATACCACTAATATTCCGAAAAAAAGCCGTGTTGACTCATGTTTTGTGCCAATCTACTTCAACAAAGTTCCCAAATAAATTGTTTTTGACTGGAACTTCTGACCCAAAACTGAAAAAAAAGTGGTTTCAAGCTGCGAAGAGAAATGACAATTATTCTCCAAAGACCATTATTCGATGCTGAGAAGATCACTTTGACGTAAGTCGGCGAATATACTTGTTATGTGCTTAATTAATCTGCTTGTACGTAAAAACGCATTAGTAACCTACCTAATACTTACAAAACCTGTCTATAACATATTTTTAATTTTACAGTTGGAGAATGACGTCGAAAATTAGATATAGTTTAAAATGTGTGGCACAATCTTCACATTGGCAGAACTGAACCAAGCTTTGCGTTTCATTTAAAATAACTGTAATACGATAACCTACTTTACGTACTTTATGCTCCGAAGAACTCGACCTTTTACTGTACATAATTTTCCATCTCTTTTAATTTGGACATAGCCGATTGCATTATCGCTGTAAGATTTGTAAAAGCCGCTGAATAAAATACGAAGTTTAACAACTACGATTTTTGCATACCGTAGTAATTTAGTCCCTTTCATTTCTACACTTAAAAACTCTGCACTTTGGACAAACAAAGTTATAACCATGTCAACGCTAACTCTTGGTAAATTCCTGGAGTCTGCTTTGATAAACGCAACTTCCATTTTTATTAAATGTAAAAAAACGCAATAAATATAAAGAAATAGAAGAAGAATAACCTCAAAGAAGTTGTCATAACAGGAGTGACGTCACTAAAAGCTGATTGGTGTTTTAAAATACGTTCCGTTTCAAGTATTTTTAATTCGTAATAATTGTTAAAAAACAACATTATGTAAAATAAAAACGTTGCAGTGGCATTTCTTTTATATTTTTTTAACATTTTAATCATAAAATTTTCATAAATATTATATATGCATCTTCCCTATTGTGTCGTGTGGAAGGGGTTTTAATCTAAGATATTAATTGACATATTTATTGTACCTACCTACCTATGTGAATTGAGTGTGTTGTAGTTGGAAAACTCAGCGTCGCACACTTGGCACTTGAAGGGGCCAGTCTTGTGCGAAGGCATGTGCCGTTTCAATCTCTTCTCAGTCAAGAAACCTGGTGGGAAAACATTTAATATCGTCATAAAACCCTTATGTTTATCCCCAGTAACTTCTTTGACCTATTGCAGGCCCTGGGCACATTCGGATAAAGGGGCCCCTATGAACCCCGTTTGGTGAACTAGGGACTTTGTATTTGATCTGAAGTGGGCCCCTTTCGATCGCGGGGCCCTGGGCACTAGCCCAAAGTGACTTTTGGAATAGCTTTGGTACTGAAATACACTAAAATTAGAATGCTCCTTACAAAGGACAATGGGCAAAACACACCCAGCTCCGCCAACAATGTAATTGGTATGAATGGATAGATCTATGAAAAACTAGCCTTTCTTATTATGACACCGTAAAAAAATATCCTGGTAGTCAAAAGATATGACACATGGGTAGATTTAAGTAGCTAAATAAATTAATTGTATAGCACTTTCATTTTACATTATTAGTAACCATAATATGCCATATCGTACTATACAACCAGATATACGACAAAGCCTGCCGACCATCCTGCGCTTGCACTTACTGAGACACCTCAAAACGGTTTACGGGGGTTGACGGACATGCAGTTGCAAATAGTCGACTCGTCTTACTTCGTTGTGATTGTGCGCTCCCTGCCACTTGATTGATTTTTACCTAACACGCTTTCGACATTGGTACACGATTATCGGTTTTGTCAATTAGTATGGATGAACTGGAATCATGTTTTCTCCGAAGTGTGGACAAGTTTGTGTGACTTGTGGTCGCTCCGTTTTACATAGAATATAATTAACAATAACGAACAGAATGTTTGAAAAAACCCCAACCCATGCGGAGATTTCGGGGCAGCTGGGTACGCCCATGAACACGACGCAAGCACTTCTTGTAATAGCTCTCTGAGGCATGCGTCAAGACCTTATAACGTATGCAATAAAGTAGACTTTCAGTGTTTAAATAACTAACCTTTTGGACAGGTTTCGGGCACGATTTTGTGTTGTTGTATATAGGGTATTAGATATCGTTGACCTCGGCACTCACGCGGTTGTCCGCGCTTTTTCAAAGTATAATTTTAACTTTGCGCATTTTTGTAATCTTACGTAAGAACTATCGAGACTTCCCTCCCTCCCACACCCTTGTAAGAAAAATTAAGAAATGGTTGACCCCATCCCCCTTGAAATCGCCTTGCGTAATTAATGAATGGCTGTTTAGCGTACCTTTTGTTAAGACAAAATATATGCACTTATAACACATTTTTATACCGAGCCTGTAGAAGTAGAAGTAGAAGTCTTTATTTGCATTAAATATGGTGTACATAAGATGTTACATATGTGTTTGATGTTATTTTACACATTCAGTATAAATAAAGTATCACATATTTTACTGTCACACAGCATGCAATACAGAAAACATATAAAATAAAACAATCCAAATAACCTCAAAAAATTCAAAATTATGTCCTTGATAAATCTACATCATATTATTAATTAAAAAAAAAATCATTCAAACAATATATTACATATTCATATCAAATCCAAATGTTCATTTCTTATACTTAATAGTCAATGTTTATAAAATTGAAAATCGCGTAAAGTACCAAAGATAATTACAAATTAAATATGCTTTTTTGCTAAAAATTCTCCCACTGAATAAAAGCATTTGTCCTGTAGCCATTTTCGTAACCGAGACTTAAATAATCTTAGTGGAAACATTTTTATGTCCTCTGGTATGTTATTAAATATTTTCACAGACATAACATACGTACTGTTTTTGTAAATATTAGTTCTCGCAATAGGTAATTCCAACTTATTAGGAAATCTTGTCATGAAATTACATACAGTCTTTTTAGTTGTAAAGAGATTCATATTAGTTTTCACAAATACGCAAATATCAAAAATATATAAACACGCCACAGTTAATATTCCAAGTTCTATAAATATAGGTTTACAGGAGGACCAGGGACTAGCATCAATAATGGCTCTAACACACTGTTTTTGTGCTATAAAAACTCTTTGTACTTTGACTGAATTGCCCCATACTAAAATACCGTACCTAATATTAGAAGCCACATACCCATAATAAGCCTTTAAAGCAGTTTGTCTATTAGTAACTTTCGACAGTCGCCATAGTACATATGAAAATTTATTTAGCTTACTGCATAAGTTATCGATGTGGGGTTTCCAAGAACATTTATCGTCAATTTCAATGCCCAAAAAAGTAGCACAGTCAACCTTTTTTAGTATCTTGTCATTACATAAAATTGATAGCTTGCATTTAGTACCCCCTTTGTTTATAAACTGAATATATTTTGTTTTGTCCTTATTTACTATTAAATTATTTTGATTTATCCAATTCATTATGTCATAGACTGTATTATTTATTACATTATTAAATGAGTCATGTGATTTATTACTTATTATTACACATATGTCATCTGCATACGTTATACATGGGAAATCAGTAACTTTTGTAAGATCATTCGAAAAGAGTAAAAAGAAAAGAGGACCCAGGATACTCCCCTGTGGGACGCCTGTGTTTTTATATGCCAAATTAGAACAAGCTGATTCTACGAATGAATCAGAATTTAAATACTGAGATGTGACATATTGTGCTCTATTTTCTAAATAACTTCTGATCCAATCAAGGCACACACCACGTATACCATATGCTTCACATTTCCTTAAAAGTATTTCGTGCGAAACTAAATCAAATGCCCTCTTTAAGTCAAAAAGGATGGCAACTGTCTCAACCTTCTTATCGACATTCTTCACAACTTCATTTACCAGCTTGTACGTTGCTAAAGTAGTAGAGATTTTCCTTTTTGGAAGCCGTATTGATTGGCGTCAATTATATTAAATTTTCCTATAAATTTCATTATTCTTGTATGCATGCATTTCTCAAAAACCTTTGACAGAACCGATATTAAGGCTATGGGCCGGTAATTCGCTGGATTATCCTTATCTCCTTTTTTGTATATAGGCTTAATGTTTGTGATTTTTAAATTTTCAGGAAAGATACCTTGTTTAAAAGATACGTTTATGATGTGTGCAAGAGTTGGTGCTATTATTTGTCTACATTGTTTGATTACTTTAGTAGACAAACTATCAAAACCAACTGAATTAGTATTTTTAAGGTTGTTTATTATTTTTATAATTTCGTCCGGATCAGTTGGAAATAAATACATACTAGAGTCATTTTGTTTTATATAATTATCATATCTTATGTTAGTCAAGTCAATGTTACATGAATTTATAAAATATTTATTTAGAATTTCGCATATGTCCTTTGGGCTTTTATAGATAATACCATCAAATGTTATATGGCTTATTTGTTGGAATGAATTATTAGTCGAAACAATGTTGTCTTTAATAACTTTCCACGAAGCTCTACATATGTTATCTGCACTATTAATAAATGCTATGTTAGAAATTCTCTTAGCAGTTTCAATACAGTTCTTAAAAAGTTTATTGTATTTTTTATATTCTTGTTTGTCAATATCCCTTTTTGATTTATAAAATCTGAGCCTTAATTTACGTTTAGTCTTGCTTGCAATTCTTATACCCTTAGTTAACCATGCAAGCTTTTTGTTTGTGTTAATAATTTTGTTTTTTCAAATAATATAGGAAACATAAATCAAAGAGTAAAACTAAATATTCATGAAATTGATTAAATGCTTCGTTTGTATCAGTTATCTGGTGAATGTTATGCCAGGGCAATTGCTTTAGACAACATTCATATTTTTTTACATTTTCTTTAGTAAAAGCCCGTTTCTTATGAAATATTTTTTTGTGTGGCACATATTTTTCTAGAAGTGGAATGACAAGTAATTGAGCTTTTTCGTGATCCGATAGTGCTAAAGTCAGATTTTTTCCTATAGCGTCTTTAAAATTGCTGATAACTTGATCTAAGCATGCGTTTAATCTAGTGGGTTCATTTATGTGAATTGTGAAATTAAAATTTTCAATTATTCTTTTATATTCGTTCAAGGCCTCTGAATCCTGTAATAAGTTTATATTAAAATCTCCTGTGATTATAAATTTCCTATTCCTTTTTTTACGTAGAAATTGCATTAACTGTTCCAATTTGTAAAGAAATTTATAAGGATTCAATTTTGGAACTCTATATATACATATTATTATACATTTATATTTTGGAATATCTATACCACTTGCCTCAAAATCAAAATCGCACTTCAGATCATCCAAAACAGAGAGTTTATTGTATTCAACATAGTTCCTACACAGAACACAAGTGCCACCACGTCTCTGATTCCTCCTAGAGTACCATGCCGCTAATTTAAAGCCATTAATAACAATATTTGACTCGCATCCAGCTTTGACAAAAGTTTCCGATAAACACAAAATATCTACATCACCGCCCAGCTCTGAAACGTCTTTCAACGCCATCTCAAGTTGTTCAGTTTTACTTAGAAGGCCTGCTATGTTTTGATGAAATACTATAAGCTTGTTTGTAACGTTAGTCTCAAAAAAATTTATTGTTAGCAGGTTCAAGAATAGGAGCAGCGGTGCTTTTATTTCCTATGATTTGATAATAATCAGTGATAGTTCTTTTTAAGACCTTCTTCGCTGTAGCAGAGTTACAAGATACCTCTGTCGTAAGCCGTGGAAAGTAAAATGGTATAGTGCCCCTCATATCACAGATCTTATTTTTTTTTGTCTCATTGAGGAGTAAACGCTTAGCCAGGGTTTTAAAATTCAAAAAGTAGTTTTCATAGTATTTACAGTCTAGTACATAATTAATATTTTTGCAATAGAATTTCAAATTACTTAAATTACAAGATTGATAATATTTCAAGTAATAGGATTTGGGAAAAAACTTGCACATAAATTCAATTTCATTATTAATGCATTGTTCATTTAAATACAAATTCTTAGTTATATTCAATAAAAAAACTGTATGATTTTTTAATTTATCTAAAGTACAATATAATTGTGAGGTGAATTTTAGTCTATTTTTATCATTTTCACCAACACAAAGTACAAAAATGTCAGAAGAAGATATATTGTTGATCTGTAATATTTCATCAGTTTCCGCATTTGGCTTAGTAGTAGAAAATATTGAATATTTTTCGTATTTTGTATTTTGTCTTGAGTTTGATAGCACTGCAGCCAGTCCGGCGATCTGCTGTGATCCATATATTCGTATGCATTTTTCTCTAGGATTGGGAAGAGAGAGATTATTATTTTCATACTTTTTTTCGTTATATACATCTGTTTTTCCATTTAATTGTTTATAATTATCCGAATAATCCTCATAACAGTGTTTTAAAGTTTTCTCATTTATCTCCTGTAAATTATCAGATCCCTTGTTGTGGTGTGATTCGTCTCCGTTCTGTTGTTTGATGCAGATTTGTTTTAACTTATTTATAATAGAATTATTTTCCGCCAATTTTTTCTCTAAAATATTATTTTTCTCTAGTAATATTTCTATTTCTTTGTTAGATATTTCAAGTTTCATGGACAATTCAGAATTTAAGTTTCGCAGTTCCTCCATATCATCGGCATCTCGGGTAGAGAGATCCGGCAGACTTCTTCTTGGTGTTGAGGTTGTGGATAAAAACGAGTTTTCATTATTTGACCTATTTGTCGTCTGCAATATATCAGCTGTATTTCGTATAATAATAAATGTAATATTATTGATATGTTTAAAAAATAAATGAATGAATACAAAAAGCTTTTAAATGAAGGAATTGAATGAACGAACTGTAATTATTAAAATGTATTTATTTGTCAATTTGATTTGTGTAAATTTCTCTGATTTTTTTTTGTTTCTATTTTATTTCAATTCAATTGGTTTAGTATTTTATATAACTTTATTTGAAGAAAAGCTTTACTAGAAAAAAGTCCACGCGGACGAGGCAGCGGACGGGACTCGAACCCGCATCCTTCGCAATCCGGGCGAATGCACTAACCTGATTGCGAAGGATGCGGGTTCTAGCCCCGTCCGTTGCCTGGTCCGCGTGGATTTTATTTTCTAGTAAAACTTTTCTTTAGATTTTAACATCTAGCAGTTAAATGCTTAAAAAAAAACATAACTTTATTTGATTTTCTTTATAAATACAAAGCTGCTCATAACTGTACTAATTGTTGGTGGAAACTTTGTTGATGTATGTTATTTTCTATATTTAATTAATCTACATGTAATAAAATATTGTTTGTTTCCCAAATAAAAATAAAAAAATGGCCCCAAAGCAGCTAAATGTGTGCGTGTGTAGCGACGAGCGTATCTACCATATGTAGTAGATATTTTCTGGGGTGCCGTCCGTGCAGTAATACGGTACTTAGGTGTGTAAATAATCAAAGTTAGATAGCCATATTTACCACCTCCGTGGTGTCGCCTACTCGAGAGGTCCCGGGTTCGAATCCCGTTGGGGGCAGATGTTTGTGTGATGAATACGAGCATTTGTACTCCAGTCATGGATGTTTAATATGTATTTCTATATAAATATGCCTAAATATGTATTCTATCTATTACCCTAATATCCCATAAATCAAGTGCTTGCTTACAGTGCTTACTTTGGGGCTAGGCTAATTGATGTGTTTATAATATATATAAATATATACGTATAAGCTAAGAAATATATTAACCAGAAGCTTTTTAAAATCAATATTTAAAACCAACCTTTACCGCAGGCTTCACAGATATGATTTGGGTAATGTTGATTCATATGCGTATGGTAGGTATACAAGTTAGGCATAACCGCTTCACATATGTTACATTTGAAATCGTCAGGCACTTCGTATTGTGTGACCGGTTTTTTCAACTGTTCGCATGTTATTTTATTTTCAGTGTCGTTTTCTTCTAGTTTCTCTGTAAGATTCTTTTCTGTTCGATTTGCAGTTACTAAGATTTTATCATCTAGAATTGGTTCTGGCTCATTTTTCACTATTATCGATTTCTCTATGGTGCCTGAAATGTAAAAAAAATAGCTAGAGAAGGTAAGCCATTTTCTTTTTTAATCTAAATAAGAACTAGTTTTTTTTTTGAAGTTATAATTCTTTAGGCGCGTTATGAAAAAATGATGAGAGTGAAATTTTAAGATGCGCGCGCATCTCTGTAACACAAAATTTTAACATAATGAAGAGCGACCAACTTCATGCGTTACTTTTGTGTTTACCGCACATTAAGAAAATCTACCAACAAAAAAAATAGAATCTCTATTTAGTGGGTGCTAACGACTGCATTGTGAAGGCCTATCAAAAGTATTTATTAATCTGGAATAACGGAACCAAAGCGCGATTCAGGAGACTACAGCGCCATCTCTTGACCATTGGTGTAGTAGAACCAAAAACCACATCTTTATTTTTTGTAATAAAGTAACAGTTATAGGTATTCATATTTATAATATTTGTCCACATGTTTCTAGTTTGTATATTCGGAATACGTGTTTGAGTTTCATACAAGTGCAAATCACATATGTTCTAATAAATTATATTCAGTAGCGATTTTAATTGGATATTTTGATTATTTATTTATTTTTTCAAATTAAAACTGAACTTTATTGACTGTGTCCTTTTCCAGACTTTTTATTAATTTATTGTAATTAATTATTTGCATGCAATTAAAAACTAATTTTAAACGATGCCAAAGAAGGATAACTTCTCACGCGCCTACATAAGTACACGCACCCATTTTTTTAAAGCATGTAACTGCTTGATGTTTAAATCTAAAGAAAATATAACTAGAAAAAAATCCACGCGGACCAGGCAGACGGGACTCGAACCCGCACCTTTCGCAATCCGGGCGAATGCACTGACTATAATGCGAAGAGATGGCGCTGCCTTGCATCTTAAGAATGGCTAGAGGAATTTTGACGCGGTCCGCGAGGACCGCGGTAGCATAATTGGTCAGTGCATTCGCCCGGATTGCGAACGGTGCGGGTTCGAGTCACGTCTGCTGCCTGGACCGCGTGGAATTTTTACTAGTTAAAAATTTAATAATCAAACCTTCTAATTTCTCATCAATCAATAACATAGGATTTGCAGGGTCATCAATAGAAAATTTTTCCTCTGCCAAAGTTAAAGCATCGTTGACTATCTTGGTAACGGTCACTTGATTATTTTCATTTAATAATTGTATCACTGTAACAGTTAAAGGAAAAGGTTTCACATAAGTTCATCATCATCATCAGCCTATTAATGTCCCCACTGGTGGGGCACAGGCCTTCCCTTTGGATGGAATAGGGAGATTGGGCCATAAACCACAACGCGGGCCCAGTGTGGATTGGCAAGTGCTAACAACTGCAGATGCAGCCGGGACCAACGGCTTAACGTGCCTACCGATGTACGGAGGAACTCGAGATGAAAGATTTTTGGTCACCCATCCAATTACCAACCACTACGAAAGTTGCTTAATTTCATCAATCACATCCGAACACGTTGACCACCCGCACCATCAAGCTCCTCCCCTATCGATCACAGCAGCTACGTTATTAAACATTTATATAGATTTATGCCACTGTGCATGATTATCATTTTTACCAAAGCTTAACTGGAAGAGAGAGAATGCTTTAGCATTAAGTCCGCCTCTTGTACCATTTTAATGCATTGGTCAATAAAGTTTTTTTATTAAATAAATAATGTTGCAAATCTTTCCTCTTAAATACTGATTAGTTTTAATACTTTTTCCAGTTTGATCTCTGCTCCAATAGCGCAAATCTGTCTGCAGTGAGGCAAAACATTCACACAATATTAATAGCTGTTTGATAGCTTAGCGTCTTCTTTATGTGGATTTCTCAATAAAAAAATCAGATATTCAGATTGTAGAATATTATTCATAGTAAAATACAAATCTTATTGAAATTATGTGCATACATTGTCTTTTTTGAATTCGAATTGCAAGAGGGAGAGTGAATGTATATAAATCAAAATGAGTGAATGAAGTAACAAATGGGTACGAAATAAATGTATTAACGGACGATGATGATGGACCGATTGTAGATTCTCTCGCCGAAGGATAGATGGCGTTAACAATAGCTTTCAAAAAAAACTCATGGAAAGCTTTACATAGCAATAGTAAGCGAGTTGTCGTTATTTTTTTGGGAAAACAACTTCTGCAATAGTCATACCTAGGATGGATGACCAGAATTTTACTATCGCCAGCTCCTCCATGTTTCGGAAAGCACTTAAAGCTGTGGGTTCTGGCTGCATCTGCAGTCGTTAGCACACACCCAATCTCCCTATTTCATCCATAGGGAAGGCCTATGACCCCCCATGTGGTGACGCTTATAGGTTGGTGACAACTAAAGTTTTTCCTATTTATATTTATAGAATAACGTAGTGTAGAGCAATATAAACACAAAAATACTTACAACCATTACTTTGGAGAATATTGAGAGTTTCAAATACTTGTGTTCTAAACTTTTGGATGCTTATCAGACTGTGTGCGCAGTCTTTACATATGTATCCGTCATATTCATAATCTTCTAAGGATATCTGTAGAAAAATAAAATTTCACTGGATAAATATAGCCTTTTATTTATTATAAGATCAATTAAATATAACATATTGCAAAGGTTTTATTCAATGTTACTGCTAATTTTAATTAATTTTAATTATTATATTTTTTTTTTTCATGTAGTACTGTCTTAATCTATTATTTCTACAAAACATATAACATAGATTAAATCTACTAACAAATATGGATCACAGATGTCTGAAATATATTAATTATTTAAGTATGTAAGAGTAAAAGAAATTAAAGTTGAAAATGATCACAGTTTAGTCATCCTATTTGCATAATTAGAATATTTAAATGTCCTTCACAAAGTCCATATCTTGATCTCAGCAATCAAAGTTTTGACAAAGTGAAGATGACGAGAACATTAGAAACTCAGATTACAGAACAAAAGGCAGATGGAGTGTACAGTACAAGCAAAGTGCGGCTCGCAACTAGCTTTGTGTGCGCGACAACGCTGTACGAATACATACCGTTAAACTGTTATAGTGTGGGTGTAATGTTACCAGGGTTTACGAAAACACCAGTTTTTTGATATGTTACGTCTTTCCTCTCGCTTTCCTGCAATTTCTGGGAGTGATTTCGTAAAATGGGACCGAAGTGTGTAACGGGAAGTCGCGAAAGCGCGCGCTATTTGATTTGATTTTAGGACATAATGTTTAAATGGCTTATTCCTTTTGTAGTAGGTTTTATTTTCTTTTGACGTGACAACGTCTTAAATTAGGTTGCGGCTGGGAGTCACTTATGAAAAAGTGTAACGCTCGGTAACGTTACGATGAGTCTCTCGTGTTAAGTTTAAGTTTACATGTACAATGTTTTAGTAAACAAAATATATTTCTATAGTTAAAATTTGTGCAATTCTTATTTTCATTCAATTCCTTGTTCCTATTGTGCAATTTAATTATATTCATATCAATAAATATTCTACCGAGAAAAAGACGTTGTCACGTAAAATCTTCGCCCGTAAAACCGACTTTACAGGCAACCATTTTTTTTTTACTAATATAAGGTGAGGTTTCAAATGTTACACATCATACACGACTACTGTAAGGCTCGCTCTTTTTTATTCCATCCATTTACCTTTTGTTCTGAAATCTGAGATTAGCAATGTCAATTTAATAAATCGAAAAAAAAACAGTTACGTACCCACAAAATCATAATAGGAGAAAAAGTAAGCATATTCATGGTTTCCAGTCTGTTTTGTAGATAGTTATAACTAAAATTAAAAAAGAATTAAACAAATAAACTTACCGAAACGTTAAATAATGTTTGCAATAGATTGCCACAGTTTGTTGTCGTATCATTGCTGTATAAACAAGAGAGATCGTTCGTCGATAAGCAGCAAAAGCAAAAATATGTATCTATTGACATTTTTAAGCAAATAAAAATGCTCGACTTTTCTATTAGCCATATAAAATAAAACTTTTATTTTATAAAATCACTATCACACTGCATTTTAGGTTATGTTTTGATACAAAAATACAAACCAAACCCAATTGTCAATGTCATGTTTTTTAATCTTTTTTTTTTGTTGAAGTTTTCCCGTTTTAGGGAAGGCAAAGGGAACAATGCCCATACAGCCTGATCTTTATTTAAATTTATCTTCTTTTTGTTTTTACATTAGAATGTCGGTGTAACGCATTCTAATGTTTCTTGGAATGTTTGGCACGAAATGTATCGAGTTGGCTTTTTCGATAAGCTTCTGTGAGGTAGTCAACACTACAATAAAATTCTCACGTACGTATTATTCGGACCAGCGCGTGACACGCGCTGGTCCGAATAATAAATAATTTGTATTTGAATTATTATCCTTAGATTAAATCAATCTAAGTTATAATCTTTTTATAAATCTAATAACTTTATCTTTTATTAACTAAGCGCTAAAATTATTTGTTTCGTACTTACCGAATGGTGACAACCAGTCTTTCTTCTGGAAGGATTGGTTGTTTATGCCAATTGCCCCAATTTTTCATCAAACGGTTTTTCACTAAATCCAAAATGTAATAAAATGTTTCTTGAATCATTCTTGTATATGTATAAAATCTTTGTTCATCATATTTAATTTTTTTTACAAATAAATGATGGTATTCTCCGAAACGTTTCCTTTCTCTATTTATAGGATGTATAGCTGTTTCTCGCATTTTTAAATAAACATTTTCTAACAAAAACAAATCATCGTCCGATGAGTCCGACATTTTGCTTGATCTGCTTTAATCGGCTTCCTTTATGTAGGAAGGATCGGCGCCGATAAGCGCCGATCGGCTTTCGGCTTTCTTTCTGTATATGGCCTATGTGACAGCAGTCTTTTTTTTATTCTCTATAAGTAGGACAAGGACACTGGTGTCGATTCTGGCATGATTCTCTAAACTATAATTTGACAACAGTGTATCCCTGTCATTCTCTTTACAGATTGAAAAGGAGACTTAAGTTTTAAGTTTAGGGAATCATGTCAGAATCGACACCAATGTATTCTTGATATTCTCCATACAGAATGAAAAGTTTAAGGTAATGTTTAATTTAGTTTCAAGTTAAGACAATCGTGCGAGAATCGACACTACTGCTCTTAAACTTAAGACATTAAAGGTCAGTTTTAATATAATCAACCTTCAGTAAAAGGCACTTATTTTGGTTTAAAAAAAATTCAGGCAAATAGGTTCTAGTTGGCGGATCTCTTACTTTATTATTAAAACTGGCTGTAAGGGTATCTACCCAATCATTTTAGGTAGGTACGGCGAAGCGGTTTTCCCGCTCGAATTAGAGCGTACGTCTGAGGACAGCCGTGGGACAGCCTCTATCATACAGAAGAACACACTAAACAGTGTTTTGATTCTATCGGTAAGGTTCTAGGGCTCTACGAGGTAAGGGTTTGGATCAGGGAAAGCAATGGCGCGAGTGACATTTTTTGTATCGCAAGCGCCTATAGGCAACAGGATGTCCGTCAGTTAGATGATCAAAAAATAATGGACACGTATTTTTTCTTTGGGCAATCAACCAAAAAATGACAACGTTATAGCGCGTCAAAGTTTGGGAGTAGGGGCGCGTGACGTCACTTTTGAGTGAATTTTCACTTATAAGTGTACTCAAACGTGACGTCATGCGACTTTTTAATTAATATATATCTATGCAATGTTTATATTATGTGAAAAAAGAAAAAATACGTGTCCAATACTTTTTGATAATCTACCTGACAAACGAAGAAATAAAAATTAGTCATCATCCATATGGTAGCCGATTACCTTCAGGCGCACCATGTTTGCTTGCTACCTTTTTAACGTAAAAAAGTGTGGGCAAAGCCATCCAATAAAAAATCGTATTTCAATTACTATAATGTCCTATGTAATATTAAAAAGCAGTTTGTTACTTGTTGCGCTTTCACACTTGGAACTGCTGCTGAACTGAGTGTGATGAATTTTGCTATAGAGATAGTTGAGATCCTGGAGACGGTTATAGACTCCTTTTTCCCGCCAAAATTTTATACTAAGTGACTGAAAAAGGGGATGAAATTTTGTATGGAAAATACTCATTTACGTCTTTAAGATACCTACCATACTTCAAAATTTCCACCAACTCCCCAACACAAAATAAAACAACCCATAGACAAAAAGGCTTATTTATTAAAAACTCATCAGCTGTATATTCACAAATCATTTACGGTATGTTGGCGAGATAATCCTTCACGTGCGCAGGCTCTAGGCGACGAAAGCCGGCGGCGTCGCATATGCCGACCTCTATATTGTCTGCTGTCATCTGTCCTTCGAAGCCTTCCTTGAGGGTCAGAATCGCTGTATGCACAGCGTCATCTAACTCCAAGTCTTCTGTATACCTGAACAACACGAGTTTCATCATATGTTAACTATTTGCCATGCATGCATACATTATGAGTTTACAAATAGCGAATAGAAATTTTCATGTGAGTCTATTAATGTCTCAACAGGCCTTTCCTATAGATGGAATAATTCATAAGCCTATTCATGTTTCAATAGGCCTTTAGTATAAATAAAATAATTCATCAGCCTATTAATGTCTCAACAGGCCTTTCCTATAGATGGAATAATTCATAAGCCTATTCATGTTTCAATAGGCCTTTAGTATAAATAAAATAATTCATCAGCCTATTAATGTCTCAACAGGCCTTTCCTATAGATGGAATAATTCATAAGCCTATTCATGTTTTAATAGGCTTTTAGTATAAATAAAATAATTCATCAGCCTATTGATGTCCCAACAGGCCTTTCCTATAGATGGAATAATTCATAAGCCTATTCATGTTTCAATAGGCCTTTAGTATAAATAAAATAATACATCAGCCTATTAATGTCTCAACAGGCCTTTCCTATAAATGGAATAATTCATAAGCCTATTCATGTTTCAATAGGCCTTTAGTATAAATAAAATAATTCATCAGCCTATTAATGTCTCAACAGGCCTTTCCTATAGATGGAATAATTCATAAGCCTATTCATGTTTCAATAGGCCTTTAGTATAAATAAAATAATTCATCAGCCTATTAATATCCCAACTGGCCTTTCCTATAGATGGAATAATGCATAAGCCTATTCATGTTTCATTAGGCCTTTAGTATAAATAAAATAATTCATCAGCCTACTAATGTCCCAACTGGCCTTTCCTATAGATGGAATAACTGAGCTATCACATGACTCACCACCCAGATTAGTGAGTGATAACACAGATGCAGTCAGGACATAAGGCTTAACGTTTCTGCTGATTTTCTAAACCATGGAGGAGGAAGAGATAAATAATTTTCGGTCACCCATCCAAACACTACTACCACTGCTTAATTTTCACAAACAATCAAATTGCTAAAGACGTTTTCAAATTATTATTTTCTTTTTGAAGTTATACTTCGTTAGCCGCGTTATGAAAAAATTATGAGAGTGAAATTTTCATCACTGTAACACAAAATTTTAACATAATGAAGTTAGCCGCGGGCGCGTTATTTGTAATATTTTATTTTCCAAGTGACCGTGGGGCAGATTTGAACAAAGCAAACAGGGCAGATTTGAAATGAAATGAAATCAAATGAAATGAAATTTTAAACGATGCCAAAGAAGGATACTCTTCTCACGCGCCTACATAAGTACACGCACCCATTTTTTTATATAGTCAGGTAGGCAAATGACTCTACCCCACCTGATGTTAAGTGGTGTTAAAGTCCATAATTTATGGCTTGACTAAGGGAATAAGGATTTAGATTTACCATGGTTCATTTTTTTAAATTACTCTTCACTTCTCAACTTCTCCAATCCACTCTAATAGTGGCATGCTATGTACTATTATATAATTAATAAATACCATTTGTGCTTAAGCTATTATAGAATTGTAATAAACCATAAAAAAAAGAATTTATTTACCTTTTCTCGAGGAATGTCTTTCCATTGTTGAAATTCTTGCCCATAGCGGTTGCCTTCCAAGCGAAGTAAGCACCGGACGGGTCACACTGGAACAGGTAGGGTCGATCACCGTCCCAACCGCAGATCAATAGGGATACACCGAATGGACGGACACCGCTGTTAAGAAAACAATAAAATTATTCAGTTTAAACTATACATTTTATTACAGCAACATTTCCTGTACCCTTAGCATGAACCAATATCAAATTCGAATAGTTTGAGAGTGTGAAATGTCATTATCAAATGTGTACTAATAATTAAGTTCTCGTTACGTCCGTTGTGGTGCTGCTGTTTGAGTTTCCATACAAAATGTGAAATTGACATTTCGCACTCGCAAACTATTTGAATTCAATATTGATTCATGCTAGAGTTACTGTTCACAATTTCACAGTATTGCACCTTTCTGGACAATTTAAAGATCAAGAGGACTGAACAACAAAAAATTATAATTATTTGAAATGCAACCAAAACAACATCAGATATTAATTAAAACCAAGACTATTGAAAGTTTGTACACTATTTGAGCACATAAATGTTTAAATCTAAAAAAATTATAATATCAAACTAATATTATAAAGTGAAAAGTTTGTAAGTGTGTATGTTTATTACTTCTTCACGTCTAAACGACTGGAGCGATTTAAAAAAAATTGGCATGAAGTTAGCTGATACACATAGACCACGTTTTACTGCAGGAAAATATCCCTAGCAAACCCGCTAGTGTCACATAAATGTTGTTATTATTTATTTTAATTATATTATAATTATATAATATCTTTTGGGATTGCACCACAAACTACTTCACAGCCACTCGGAACAGTGTGTCCTTTGGACATGGACATTACGTTTACAGACATTCTCAAGCAGTTTCAAGCAGTAAGCAATGTGTTGTCATAATCTATAGCCTTCTGTTTAGGTAACAATTATCGGCGATGACAGGAACTATCTTTATAGCTGCTTACTATTTTGTTATTTTCCTTGCTTACCCAGACTGTGTGTACTCTTGCATGACCGTCGCTACTCGTTGCACGAGCTGAGCCGTGGGTATCGGTTCGTGGTACATCAGATAATACTGCTGCGCCATCTTGCGGGCCTGAGTGACTAGAAGACGGTAATCGGGGCCCATGCCGGAATACACCATGCCTATTGTCCAATAAATAACAAAATATAGAGCTGTAATTAATGTGCTTATTAAGGTTTCTATTTCAACACTTTATCAGTGAACTGTAATTAATTATGAATATTGAATTATACTTTATTTAGCAGTTTTCAGTGAATTTGCCAGTCAGGTCTACTATAATAAAAAAGCACCTAAAGGCCAATTGCATTCGTAAATGCAGGGATCAACCCTATTGATTAAGATATTTTCTGGACACATCATCTTATTGTCTACTCCACTTACACTTAACACCAAGTGAAATAACTTTCCCATACAGCAGCTCGCAGATACATCAAGATACAGGGCATATTTCAGAAATTGTGTAAGCCTGATGCTAGCACTTCCGTGTAATTCATGTTTGCTATTTAAAAACTTGACATTAGTCTGCTCTTTTCGTGCCTTATAAAGCATAATAAGGACAGATTGATCACTTGACATTGGCGGAGCTGTGATAAGTCAGAATGCAAGCCATCATAAAAGAAGAAGCCAAGTTAAGTGTCGGTATGACAAATCATCATTATATACTAACATTTAACACCCAATAAATGGCAAATCTACACTAGCTAAAGCAGGTTTATACATAGGGTTGTTAGGTCCCCAAACCTAATATCCGGCCAGACCAGCCAGTTTGACCAGACATTTGGGTAAAAAGTCCAACAAAAGCCAGACGCTGTTTATTTTGGTCGGACAATATTGTGGTCATGCACCACAATTTAAGCGGATCATTTTTGAGCCGCGAGTGTAGAATCATCCCTTTTTGTTTTAATCTAAGTGCATGAACAACCTGTTCATTTAATTTATATAATGTAGCAAAGTTGTAGGAAATCTCACCTATATGTCCTGTGATCATTTCGACTTTGTTCACACTGTGCTCATCATACAAAATACTCTTGTGCTTGTTCTCAGTGGCGATAACAACCCCATTGGAAGCTGTAATAAAATATTATAACAGTATTGAGTAAGTATAAGAAATAATACGTATTAAAGAAAAATAACTGGCTTGAATTATGACCTTAATATACAATTAAGACATTGATTATTATTATAAAGTGATAAGTTTGTGAAATTATTTAAAAATGCAATTCATGTAAACTATTCGACTAACCTCAAACTTTGCTTCAAGAAACTTACCTTTAATGCCAACGGAGGTGCCTCCGGCGGCCACAGCGGCTAAAGCATATTCGATTTGCACTAATTTTCCTGACGGACTGTAAATAACAAGAGATTATGAGGAGTTCAATACATTTTTGAAGTTAGAATGTAAAAGATAACTTTACCGCTAAGTCATAGCAGTGAACAAGCATTTAATAACTTGAAACAAATAAGTATTGCTCAGTTTTGTATACCAAATAGAAATAATTACTAAAATAGCAGTATTTAAATTAATATTACCTGAAAGTTGTAAGGGAAAAACTATACCGTTCTGACGCCATGATTACAAAGCAAATTGTCAAAAGTTCTTACTTCAGTGTTTCCACTTTAATGATTTCCTTTCCCCACGCCTCAATTCAGATTTCCCCTTTTTAGGACATTTTTCCCCTCAAAAATAATTCTACTGCAGTTTTTAGATTTGGCACTAGTGTAGTAACTAAAGAAAAAAAGGTCTAAGTGTATCTTATTCTATAACAGATAAATAAAATATATAAAATCTGCACGTGTTGCCACAGTTAATTTTATACGGCAAGACTCTAGTCCACGGTATAGGCCATAAAAAATTTGTTCCGTGCCGCATTATTTTAGGCTAGGCTTTACCCATAATTTCCCACAATTATCCCTTTTCATGTCTTTCCCCTTTTTCTTCCCCTCTGGACCCTAATTTCCCCTTAAAAGGGGAATTTCCCCTCATTGTGGAAACACTGTCTTACTTGTCATGTTGTTTTTTAATATCAAAAACTTGCGTTCGGAAACATTCCTCAAACCATAGAGTTACAATTTCTACGCAATACCGATCAAAAAAGTACAATGCATTCATAGCTTAATTTGAGTCGTCACTTCCGTGTCGGAATAAGCTCGTCTTCATTGGTGCAATGTTCCACCAATGACGTTGCAGGATATTCGCTCAATAATTTGAGTTGTCAAAGTTGGGGAAATATTTGGGCTATTTTTAATTTTATAGATCTTGAGTCGAAAACGCAAATAAACCGACTTTGATTATGTTGAGCGGATTGCGCGGTGTTTCGCCAGCTTCGGAAGCTATGTCGGAAGGCACACTCGAAAGAAACCGCGCGGAGAAAGCGCTTATAACAAAAACACCGACGCAGAGTCAAGTCTTTTACAATAAATCGTGTGGAAATGTTAAAAACTACTCTGACAAGAATGGGAATGATGTTACGAAAACCGTGCATAAAGGAAGAAAGACATTCGCGTTTTGGACCCTGGTCTGTTTGTTGTTCGCACTCGCCATAGGAAATCTGTTTCTAACGTTCACCATACTAGCAGTTTTGCGCCTTGGACAAGGTAACGTCAATGTTTTTATTTAATTTTATTTATTTTGGCAACATACTTTTTATATATATATATTTTTAAGCATGTAACTGCTTGATGTTTTAATTTAAAGAAAATATAACTAGAAAAAAATCCACGCGGACCACTTACCGCGGCCCTGAGGGCCGCGTCGAAATTCTTCTAGCCATTGTTAAGCTGCAAGGCAGCGTCATATCTTCAAATTGTAGGTAACCCACAATGTCAAATGAATACTTTTACAAGTATTAAACATTTGAAAGAAGAAATAGCAATTATAGTTATAATTTTTTTAAGCATGTAACTGCTAGTAGTTTAAATCTAAAGAAAATATAACAAAAAAAATCCACGCTGACCAGGCATATACTTTTTATTAATTTAGTTTATTAAAATTTTTACTCATAATCTTCCGCTATGCTTTATTCAATGGTTTATATTATATGCTGAAAATACTCCATTGCTAACAGTAGATGTACCAGTAGGAGACCAGCCCCAAAATTTCGCGTATTTTTGGTTCCCTGGGGGGCAATTCTCATGCACTCGAATTTACAACGGTTTCGAAAAAAGTTCGATAAACATCATTATCGGCCTATTAATATCCCCACTGCTTGAGCACAGGCCTTTCCAACGGATGGAATAGGGAGATTGGGTCATGACCCACCAAGCCGGCCCAGTGCGGATTGGCGGATGCAGCTGGGACCAACGGCTTAACGTGCCTTCCGTAGCTCAAAGGAACTCGAGATAGTAGGTTTTTGGTCACCCATCCAGTGACCGACCACTGCGAAAGTTGCTTAACTTCAACGATCGCAGCCGAACGCGCTAACCACCCGAGCCATCGAGCTCATCTTAAATAAACGTATTGAGTGCATATAACTGCAAGTCCTTTTGTCTAAAACAATACAAAAAAGATGTCAAAGCTTTACACAGTTGAATATTTTCTAGTACTTTATTACTAACTAGTGGCCCGGCCTCGCTTCGCTTCGGTGTAGAGCTGAAGTGTAGACCACAGTTTTTGTTCTCAGATATGATCTCAGACATGTAGAGATTCATCTATGATTCATCTTATACCTGCATGCAAAGACTCAGCCCGATCGGTTTAAAATTGACAAAGTTTCATTCCCTATTTTATACCCTTGGGGGTAGAATTGATCGAAATCCTTTCTTAACGGATGCCTACGTCATAACATCTACCTTGTGGTTTGGGCTGTGCGATGATAGATCACTATGTCAGTCACCTTTGAGTTGAGTTTTATATATATAGATTTTAACCTGGCACCTGTCTTCCCTGTGGATGGAATATCCTTATTTCATCCGTATTCTTTTATTCAATCTCCTGATTGAGTCATGACTCACTACGCGGGCCCAATGCGGATAAGTATGAGTGCGCTAACGACTGTAGACGTGGCCAGCACCAAAGGCTTAATGGCTTAAGGCACCTTGGGCTTAATATAATAAACTAAGTCGTTTTACTTTGCTAATTAGGTTAAAAATTGTTTGTTAATTAATAATATTAATGTTAGGTAAGTTGACATCAACACATGTTTTCAATTTTTGAGGTCATCTTTCAACTGACGACTCTATATGAAACAAAACAGGGAGAAAAAAATAGCCTTTACTGGGTTTCTTGCCGGTTCTTCTCAGTACAAGGTCTCCCGCCGTAGATTTACGAACCGATGGCGTAGCGTTTGACTTTCACAAGAGCTTGTAACAGCCTAGACTGAATAAATGAGTTGGATTTTGCCTTGCAAAGCACGGAGGAGCGATTTAACTTTAATAATCTTTTTAAAGTAAAACTTTAATTGCATTCGCCGCAATTTTTTTTCAGTCACCTTTACTATGTAACATTACATTTTTGATTGAAATTCAAACCTAATCAACAAGCGTCGCTGGTGGGCTTCTTTTTATTAATTACTAGCTGACCCAGCGAACTTCGTACCGCCATAAAAATAGGGGCTGGTGGTAGAAGAGAAAATTTAGGGTTGTATGTATTTTTAATACCACATATTAAAAAAAAAAATATTGTCCGAAAAAAATTTTTGGGGTGTGTAACGTAGTGTTTTATCAATTTCCCAGGATAACATTCCTCCTAACCCATATGAGAACACTACGTTATAATACCTAATACTTTGAATTTTGGCGCGAAGGCGCATTGTAGGTTTCAGAACACTACTTTACAGGCGGACAACCATTATCACTTAAGGATATGAAAAATAGATAGTAGCCGATTCTCAGACCCACTGAATGTGCATATAAAATTTCATAAAAATCGGTCAAGCCGTTTCGGAGGTGTATGGTAACTAACATAAGATATAAAAAGTTTCACTTCCATTGTAGTTTCATTAAACCAGACCAGTTTTTTGGTCACCCATCCGATAGATATAGATTTTACACTTAACTGTACTGGTGTATTTGATCAATGAACCTTTCTAGTCATTTTGCAACCTATTCATTATGCGTTGTGGTCATATAAAGATCTAGTCATTTTTCGATCTAGCCATTTATGCGATGTAATCAATCAAAGATCTAGACGAAATATTAACTAGCCATTTTGTGATACAGTCATTAATGGAGGCTAGTGTGTAGCAATTAAATTTAATAACGTTAAAAACTTAGCAATATAATTCTTAAATATTAAGTCGTAGAAATATTATTATTTATTCAGCGCCATCTATCATCATGCATATAAATTATTCAATATCGAAATCCACTTTGAAAAGCAAAGGACAAGTACAATATATGTGTGAACCTAGTAGTTGCATTTGGAATGTAAGTTAGAGGGAGCTAGTGTGTAATTTTTTTAATGAGATGCGGAAATGGATGTGACGTCACATTAATGTTCTGGAAACATTGAAAGGCGGAGTCAGCAAAACCGGTCCGTGTGCTTCCTCATACCAAATATGGTAATATGAGAGAAATTTGCAATGACGCTGTCACGTGTTGTAGTAGCCTATAAATAGCAGTGCACAAACAGATTCGCTCTCTTTTGGCTGATAGAACCTTGAAGACCATACTTAGAAAATAGCATTAAGACTAGCAGTGGTAGTCAGTGCAGTATATACTTGTTATTTCTCCCCGGATTAACGGGTAAGTTCAATACATTTGATTCGTTAGGCTGTAGGTCCAGTTAGTTCTTTTATTGAATTAAAGAAAAATATGTAATTGGTTCTAGGTCCATTAATTTGGCTAATAAATAACAGTAATAGTCACATTTACTTAATCCTGATTGGAATCTCCTTGGAAATATATATATATATGAGCCTGTGAAGCTTCCTTGAGCAAAAAAAGTGACGGGTTCACGTGATGACAGCAAGTCCTGCTTCATCCCTGAGGACATTTGAGTGATCCTGATGCTCCCATGATCTTGCCAAGCTAAGTAAAACTTATAACTTCTTGATATTGAACCAGTGCATACTCCGGATAACAATTTCTGTTTAACGTGATAAAGGATTTCTATTAGTAAACTATAAAGCCATTATAAGTACATAACAAATTTTTATTGTTAGATTTTCAAAATTTAATATTTTATAACTTGCTTAATAATTTGTTTATATAAGAAACTTAAATTGAGTATTACTGTATTAGCACATGATCTTGAATGTTTGAATAGCTTTAAATCAAAAAAAAAATCTTTGAAGAAATATAACTATGTATTTTTAACTTGAATGTGACTAGTATTAAGTTTTAACCATGATGAAATAAAATCTGAATCTTTTTAACAATATAATATCTTGTTCACTGCTGTTTTAGACATTTTCATTTATCTCCCTCAAATCACAGTATCACGGCGCCCTGATTTTAAATTAAATAAGTTTCGAGTCTCATGTACGCCCTGAAATAGTCGGTGGTAACTAAAATTGTTACAAAATGGCGACCAACTTTAGGGCCGAGCAATAAAATACTGTATTTGAGGGAAATACTGGTGTGCTGATATGATGATAAAAAGGTTGGCGGAAAAATAAATGCTTAAATCCCCAATCAGTCTGAACGGCACACTAGAATTTAACATCTAATCAAAAAAAAATTTAACTTAAAAATCATTAATATTCAGAATTTGTACTAATGTGTTAATATGATGATAAAAAGATTGGTGGAAAAATTTAATGCTTAAAATCCCCAATCAGTCTGAATAGCACATTAGAAGTAAATTACTTAATAACTTAAAAAACTTTAATAAACAATACTTTTGGAATACTAGTGTGTCTAAATGATGATAAAAAAGGTAGGTGGAAACATAGATGCTTAAATCCCCAACCAGTCTGAAAAACACACTAGCATTAATTAACTTAGCACATTAGAATTAATCAACTTATACTACAATAACACCTTCGTATTGATTGGATGCGTAAAAAATTGACCTTGAACAGTGAACAAGATAGTCTTTAAGAATTGAAACTTGTAATAATAAAAGTACCCTCCTTCAAAAAAAAAAAAAAAATTTTTATAAATTCCTTTGTATTTAACTTTCTTAGATTAAATAACTTGAATAAGTAGCTTGATTTAAAAACTTGATTAAACGTAATTTAATAATTAACTTAATAATTAACTTAGTAACAGAAATAACTGACTTTAACTTGAAAAAATCTGAGAAAATGCTCTCTATACAAAAATATGTAAACTACTTAAGAAAGGATGAAATCATATATGAATTGGATATTCTTGGCATTTCCACAGCTCCTGACACATCGGTGGATGCACTGAGAAAGCAGCTTCGCCAAATTTTCAAGCTGAAGAGACGTGGCAGCATCAAGTGTGCTCCAGTGATCACACCACTCCCGGCAAGCGAGCTCAAGGCATGTACGCCGAAAATTGCTGAGCTAGAGGATCTGCTGTCATCAGGTGACCTCGGAAAGGACAGTAATCTTCACTTACGTGTGTCAGTTAGGGCTAATTATCTAATCGATAGACTTGCTCGATTGGAGGTTGACAATGCTTCTCTTGTGGATTTGCGCCACAGGCTCATACGTATCTTAGCTCAAGTAGAACAGGAAGATGAAAGTAGTTCAGACGAATTAAGTGACAAGGAAGGTACTCCCAAGTGTAGTAAAACCGGCATGAAGGATGTGAGGGAACAAGAGACGGATGAATATGTGTTGCCTATCTCGAAAGCAATGATGAATGAAAAGAATGGAAGTGAGGAATTAATCGTCATTAAAGAAAAACCAATTAACTTAAATTCACTCAATTTAAAATATAATGGTTCGGGTTGCGTTAGAAGTTTTATTGAGAGGTTAGAGGAACTTAGACAGGCCCGCGAGATTCCGCAATCTCGTATGCTGACAGCATTTTCCGATCTCTTAGAAGATTCTGCATTGGCGTGGTTTAGAAGTAACAAAGCAAACTTTAACTCATATTCTGATCTATTGTTACACTTAAGAGAGGATTTTGATATTCCGGATTTAGATTATCGACTTAAAAACGAAATTAGACAACGCACACAAGCTAGACAAGAGTCAATTGTGAGCTATATCTCCACGATGCAAGGAATGTTTGCGAGATTGTCTATTCCCATGTCATTAGAAGAACAGCTAGAAATTTTAATGCATAATATTCGTCCGGAATATATGAAAGAGTTGGCTCTTCATAACGTTGATTCTATTCTCACGTTAAAACAATTAGGAAAGCGCTTGGAATTGGCTCAAGTCCGTGCAGAGAAATTTACGGAACCCAATTTGAATAAATTATTTATTTCAAATGACCTTCAGTCACGAAGAATAAAAAATAATTTCAAACCAACCCGTCAGATCTCAACCGTAACTTTACCTCAAAATGTCTCAAATGATAGGAGGTGTATGAGATGTCAGAGTCGAGAGCATTTCACTAGAGAGTGTGTAAATTCGAGAGAAATTCTTTGTTTTAAGTGTGGTAAAAAGGGCGTAAGACGACCTGAGTGCCCACAATGTAATCCAAGTAATAATTCAAAAAACTAAAAAGTGGGAACTTCACATATAATTACGGTAAAAAAAGGTCACCCATTAACTTAAAAAACCGTGAAGTTCTCTTCCATAAAAAAAAGTTTGACAATAGACCTTATTTGCAATTTAAAATATTAAATGTAGATGCGATAGGACTTGCTGACTCTGGAGCGTCATGCTCGATACTCGGCAAAAACTCGCACCTCATCTTTCTGAATTTAGGCTTTAAACTTAACACTTTAGATAAAGAGCGTATTGTAAAAACCGCTAATAGCACTGAATTGCATTGCGTAGGTTACATGTCTCTGCCCATTGAATATAACTCAATACTTAAGGTAATTACATTCTATGTTGTTCCGGAAATTACTACACCAATCATATTAGGTATTGATTTTTGGCACCATTTTGGTTTGACAAAAAACTTGATGTCATCCAACTTTAGTAATATCACTTTAAACTCAGAAAATCCTATTAACTCAATATCATTAAAAAACGGGTTAGAAGATTACAATAACTTAACGACGGCGCAAAAGCGAATAATTAATAAAATAATTGATAAATTTGACTTAATTAACACAGAAAAGGTTGGTCTTGGTAGAACTTCATTGGAACACCATAAAATAGATACTGGTAACCATAGTCCGATTAAACAGCGTTATTATCCCTTATCACCTATCAAGCAACTAGCACTCGAGAAGGAATTAGATAAAATGTTAGCCCTGGGGGTAGTTTCTCCTTCCCAATCGGCTTGGAATTCTCCAGTAGTAATGGTAGAAAAACCCAATGGTGAAACCAGATTATGCCTAGACTCTCGAAAACTTAATTACGTCACAAAACCAGACGCTTATCCCTTGCCTTATATTAACCAAATATTAGATCATCTTAACAACGCTAAATATTTAACCTCAATTGACCTTAGTGCCGCATATTGGCAGATTCCTTATGACTCTGCAGCATCTGCTGAAAAGACAGCTTTCACAGTTCCTCGTAGAGGCTTATTTCAATTTAATGTGATGTGTTTTGGGTTAGTAGGGGCGTCAGCAACCATGCAACGCTTAATGGATAAATTATTTGGCCCAGAATTCGATAATAAGGTATTTGCTTTTCAAGATGATATAATTTGCATTAGTAACACTTTCTCAGAACATATTGAGCTCCTAGAGAAAATATATCAGCGCCTGAAAGAAGCAGGCCTGACAATAAATAAAAAAAAATCACAGTTTTGTCGCAAAGAGCTCAAATATTTAGGGTATTACATTGATAAACATGGTTTAAGAACGGACCCTGGTAAAGTAGATATAATCCTTAACTATCCTACACCCTCGAACCCCAAGGAGGTAAAAAGATTCCTTGGAATGGCAGGTTGGTACAGAAGATTTGTGAATAATTTCTCTGAAATCAGCAAACCGTTATGTAAACTCACCCGTAAGAATGTGGATTTTGAATGGAACTCTGAGGCACAGAAATCCTTTAATTTGCTTAAAACTGCCCTTGTTTCTGCCCCTATTTTAAAAATGCCAGATTATTCGCGCCCTTTCCGTATTTTGACTGACGCATCTGCATACTCAGCGGCGGCCGTTCTCACCCAGTCTTATGACGGAGTGGAACACCCTATTGCCTACTGTAGCCGCTCACTTAATAAAAATGAAGTTAATTATAGTACAACAGAAAGAGAATTATTAGCTGTTATTTATGCATTAGAACAATTTAGACAATATGTTGAAGGTCAGGAATGTACCATAGTCACAGACCATGCTTCACTGTTGTGGTTTTATAAATTAAAAAACCCCACAGGTCGTTTAGCACGATGGAGCATGCGTCTTAGTCAATTTAACTTTAAAATAGAACACCGGAAGGGTCGGGATCATATCCTCCCGGATACTTTGTCACGTATTAAATTAGACTCAATAGAAATAGATTTATCAAAAGATAGTTGGTACTCTTATATGTTAAATGCAGTAAAGAATAACCCACGTAAATTTCCTAACTTCATGGAAAAAGATGGAAACTTATATAGATATTCGAAAAATAAATATGATCTTACTAGCGAATTTGATTGGAAACTGGTAGTTCCTGAAGAAAATAGATCGGCAATTCTTAGGAAATATCACGATGACCCTACTAGTGCACATTTAGGTGTCATGAAGACACATAGGAGGATCGCCTTACATTATTACTGGCCCCACCTATACGAATGTGTGAAAAAGTATGTAAGTGAATGTGAGACGTGTAAGCAATACAAACCTGTGAACACGGCACGTCCCGGTCTTATGGGAAGTCCTAAGAAAGTGACCAAGCCATTTGAAGCCATTAGTTGTGATCTATTGGGACCCTTTCCAAACTCAAGGAATAGAAATACTTATTTAATAGTTGTTTCAGATTACTTTAGTAAATATGTCATGTTGCACCCTATACGGTCAGCAACAGGCATGGCTGTAGCAAACTTTATAGAAAAATATGTATTTTTAGTCCATGGCGTTTGTAAAACCATCTTTATAGATAACGGTCCACAATATGTTAGCTCCCATTTTAGACAGCTGTTAACTAAATATAATGTACCAAACATATATTACAATCCAAAGTATCATCCCCAAACGAACCAAGCTGAGCGGGCAAATAGAAACATAGTTCATGCGATAGCCTGTTATGTAAAATCCGAACATAGAAGGTGGGATGAACACTTAATAGAATTGCAATGTGCTTTAAACACGGCTGTGAATGAAGCAACTAAATTTTCACCCTATTTCCTAGTCCATGGTAGAGAGTATATAATAGATGGTAATTTATATTTAAATTCCTTCCCTCCATGTCCGTTAGATCAAATTACCTCAGACAGTACATTGGAGTATGGGAAAAAGTTGCTTGAACTTAATAATATCTTCCAAAAGGTGAGGAAATATTTGATTGTTGCCCACCAACGGAACGAAAAACAATATAACCTCAGAAAAAGACACATTGAATTAAGAGTTGGCCAGATAGTGTATAAACGTACTCATTATTTATCCAATAAGGCAAAGAATTTTTCTTCCAAATTAGCACCAAAATTTATTAAATGTGTAGTGACGGCTAAATTATCACCTTTAGTTTATACTTTAACCGATTTAAATGGTAAATATTTAGGTAATTATCATATTAAGGATATACTAAAATATTCTGAACAACAGAACTAACAAATCTTTGAATTCCACATAGGATGCTTATTTTAGTCACTTTCAGTATTAAACGGTTGGTTAAGAAGAGTTATGGTATAGGAAGAGTGCATATGGAAATCTGTGGGCTACGGTTCGAAACCTGCCTGAAAATTAAATTGTTTTTCTCTTTTAACTAAATAAATATTTATTTACAACTTTTTTTTTTAACCTATATGGTCACTTTTAAAAAAAAAATATGCTTAAACGAAATTTCGAGGAATTTTAATATTTTAACACAAAAAAAAATTTTTTTGATAAAATTATTTTCGTCAAGTTGTGTTTACTGATATGCATATGGGTATGAGAGTAGTATGAAATGCGTGATGTATGAAAAGTTTTTTTTTTCAAAATAAGCACGTGCAATTTATTTTAATACTTAATAGAAAAATAGATCTTGATGTAAGAAAGGCATAAGCATAAGGAAATAGACATATACTTTAGACTTGATAATTAAAGATAGGAAGATTGTGGAAAATAATCTTAATCTTTTGAGTTAGAAAACATACAAACTTCTTTAATCTTGAGTTGTTTTCTTAACTACCTTAAGTTCATAAGATGAAAAAAAAGGCCATGTTATACCACTGGATATTAGATCCAAGAAAGGTATTTACATGAAACTAAAAAAAAAAAAAAAAAAAAATCATTAAACAGCAAATATTTAATTGTTGCTATTGACTTAGAGTTTAGAACATTACGTGGAGTAAATAAATGGATACTCACGTATATAAGTTTAAATTTTTTATCTTGGCTAATACTTAGTATTGTTGATTTGTCTGTAAGTCAGTTGCAGGTTAATTAATTAAAAAAATTTTTTTTGGGAAAAATTTTTTGAGATAAGGGGGATGTTGTGTAGCAATTAAATTTAATAACGTTAAAAACTTAGCAATATAATTCTTAAATATTAAGTCGTAGAAATATTATTATTTATTCAGCGCCATCTATCATCATGCATATAAATTATTCAATATCGAAATCCACTTTGAAAAGCAAAGGACAAGTACAATATATGTGTGAACCTAGTAGTTGCATTTGGAATGTAAGTTAGAGGGAGCTAGTGTGTAATTTTTTTAATGAGATGCGGAAATGGATGTGACGTCACATTAATGTTCTGGAAACATTGAAAGGCGGAGTCAGCAAAACCGGTCCGTGTGCTTCCTCATACCAAATATGGTAATATGAGAGAAATTTGCAATGACGCTGTCACGTGTTGTAGTAGCCTATAAATAGCAGTGCACAAACAGATTCGCTCTCTTTTGGCTGATAGAACCTTGAAGACCATACTTAGAAAATAGCATTAAGACTAGCAGTGGTAGTCAGTGCAGTATATACTTGTTATTTCTCCCCGGATTAACGGGTAAGTTCAATACATTTGATTCGTTAGGCTGTAGGTCCAGTTAGTTCTTTTATTGAATTAAAGAAAAATATGTAATTGGTTCTAGGTCCATTAATTTGGCTAATAAATAACAGTAATAGTCACATTTACTTAATCCTGATTGGAATCTCCTTGGAAATATATATATATATGAGCCTGTGAAGCTTCCTTGAGCAAAAAAAGTGACGGGTTCACGTGATGACAGCAAGTCCTGCTTCATCCCTGAGGACATTTGAGTGATCCTGATGCTCCCATGATCTTGCCAAGCTAAGTAAAACTTATAACTTCTTGATATTGAACCAGTGCATACTCCGGATAACAATTTCTGTTTAACGTGATAAAGGATTTCTATTAGTAAACTATAAAGCCATTATAAGTACATAACAAATTTTTATTGTTAGATTTTCAAAATTTAATATTTTATAACTTGCTTAATAATTTGTTTATATAAGAAACTTAAATTGAGTATTACTGTATTAGCACATGATCTTGAATGTTTGAATAGCTTTAAATCAAAAAAAAAATCTTTGAAGAAATATAACTATGTATTTTTAACTTGAATGTGACTAGTATTAAGTTTTAACCATGATGAAATAAAATCTGAATCTTTTTAACAATATAATATCTTGTTCACTGCTGTTTTAGACATTTTCATTTATCTCCCTCAAATCACAGTATCACGGCGCCCTGATTTTAAATTAAATAAGTTTCGAGTCTCATGTACGCCCTGAAATAGTCGGTGGTAACTAAAATTGTTACAAGTTACAATGCGACCTAGAAAACATGAGATCAACCCCTAATCACTTGCGCCATCGAGCTCCTGGCAAGAAACCAGGGATGTAACGGAGGTAATTTATCCAAACCGAAGTCGGAGCAGGAGTTTTTAAATTTGATTTATCGGAGTCGGAACCGGAGTCGGAAGTAGGCTTGCCAGGTGTCGCGTCCGGCCAAATATGTACGTGTTTGGCCTGTCCGGCTTTTGTCAGGCATTTTATCAGAGTGGCGATTCGTACGACGATGGGCGGACGAGCGTCCGAGCGGACAAGAGAGCAGACTGTTGCATAAAATAATGCATATATAAAATGCATATATATGGCACACAGTTCATTTTCGATCTCATTCTCACTTTTTACATCACGTATAAATACTTTTTTCAACAGCCCAGCTGTAAAAACATTGTTTGGCAATAAAAAAAAATATGTCCGGCTTTTAGGGCAAAATGTCAGGCCTTATATAGTGCGCAGTCCGGCCTTTGCATTTTATGGCCTGGCAAGTGGCAACCCTAGTCGGAAGCCGAGTCGGGGGCAGAGTCGGGGTCAGAGGCAGAGTCAGAAGTGGTCACAAGAGAGATATTTTTAATTTAAGAACAAATAAAAACATCATTCAGTCAACCTTTTTCATTATAAAATAATCGTTTTTCATTTAAATTTACTAATTTTTAACACAGACTTCCAACGCGACGGGTATGAACCAGTTCGTAACGGTCGATGCAGCCCACCGTCGCTATTTGTTATGCTTCGAGCTCCGATTAAAACCTCCGATTTAAAAGTATCGGAGCCGAAATCGGAACCGAAGCTGTAATAGTAATCGGAAGTTCCGGCGTATCGGAAACGGAGTCGAAGCTCCGTAACATCCCTGCAAGAAACCATTGAAATGAAAATTTGCATTAATTGTGGTTATAATGATGTTTTTAAATGATTAGGTCAGAGCGGACAATAAGCCGTTTCCAGCACGCAAAAACTAATTGAAATATTATGCTGTCTTTTTTATTTTATCTAGGTACTCAGAGCATATCTCTAAGTCTATGTAAGATACTTATTACATTGATAAAATTCATTATTTGTTTAACTAGAGATCTAATTGATGACGACCTCCGTGGCCGAGTGGTTTATACGCCGGGTTTCATTTTGTCGCCGTCTCGAGAGGTCCCGGGTTCGAATCCCGGTGGGGGCAGATGTTTGTGTCATGAAACCGAGCATTGGTACTCCAGTCATGGATGTTTAATATGTCTTCTATATAAATGTATTTATATATGTACAGTATATGTATTCTATCCGTTACCCTAGCATCCCATAACACAAGCCACAGTGCTTACTTGCGGGCTAGGCTAATTGGTGAGTGTTCGAAATATTTATATTTATTTATTTAATTCTCCGCAGGCATGGAGAGCATGGAATTTCTGCCCGAGCATAATGCTGTGAAACTGATCGGAGAAGCTCAGTTGGAGCATGTTTACAAACGTGACGGATTGCTGGAGGGGTTCCGGGATGTGCCCATGATGGTCACCAGCGAAAACGGCTCTGTCAACTTCAATCTGCAGACTCGGTAAGTAGCTATGCAAGATTAAGAAGAAGATTATTTATAATTCTTATATTTTTAAAGCCTGTAACTGCTTGATGTTTAAATCTAAAGAAAATATAACTAGAAAAAAATCCACGAGGATCAGGCAGCAGACGGGACTCGAACCAGCACCCTTCGCAATCCGGGCGAATTCACTGACCGATTATGCTACCGCGGCCCTCACGGACCGCGTCGAAATTCCTCTAGCCATTCTTAAGCTGCAAGGCAGCGCCATCTCTTCGCATTATAGGTAACCCACAATGTCAAATGAATACTTTTACAAGTATTAAACATTTGAAATAAGAAATCGCAATTATAGTTATAATTTTTATTTTTTTTAAAGCATGTAACTGCTTGGTGTTTAAATCTAAAGAAGATTATTTTTGATGATTCTTATCATCATCATCAGTATATTAATGTCTCCACTGTTGGGGCATAGGCCTTCCCCATGGATGGAATAGGGAGATTAGGCCAGGCCATTGGGTGCTAAACGACTGCAGATGCAGCCCGGACCACCCATCCAACGACAGTCCACTGCGAAAGTTGCTGAACTTCAACACGTTAACTATTTGCACCTCGATGGCTATCTCAATATCTGAATGAAATTCCCGGTGGGGCGAATGTTTGTGTGATGAATACGAGCATTTGTATCTAAGTCATGGCAAGTCAAATAAAAAGATATACTTTTATATGTATTGGTATACGTGTTCTATCCGTTACCCTAGTATCATAAGGCTTGTGTTTTGGGATGCATTGCTTACTTTAAGACTTGCCTAATGAGGGCTATCGCGTATGAATCCGCCGCTAGAGGCGCTAGTGTAGCGTGAGGTCTCCGAAATGTCAAATGTTATTGCTTGTTGGTTGACTACGCGGGTTTATTTCTAATTAAAATAATGTTGTGAATAATTGGTAACAATTCGGCTTAATTATGGCAAATATGAGTTATGTGGAATGAATGTCAGTTATTAAAAATTTGAGCTTAGAAAAATGATTATGTTCCCATTTTTTCCGAATAAAACGGAACTGGGCGTCACTGTGGCATGGCCTATTATGTTTAGGATATGGTTCTTTTGTGTTAAAATACGATCTAAATGTAACCTTTGATTTCATGTGCGTATTAATAAACTTTAAAAGTTACAATTTAGGACCTCACTCAACAGTGGCGCCATCTGGTGAGGCAGAAAACGGTAGCCCTCATTGATGAGAGTGCTAGAAATATATATTTATTTTCTATTATAATTTGGGCGTGAAGAGCTCGAAAGCGCGGGTGGTTAGCGCGTTCGGCTGCGATCGTTGAAGTTAAGCAACTTTCTCTGTCATTAGATGGGTGACTAAAATTCTTCTATCTAGAGTTCCTCCGTGCTTCGGAAGGCACGTTAATCCGTTGGTCCCGGCTGCATCTGCAGTCGTTAGCACCCGCCAATCCGCACTAGGCCCGCTTGGTGGGTCACGGCCCAATCTCCCTATTCCTTCCATAGGAAAAGCCTGTGCCCCAGCAGTGAGAACATAAATAGGCTGATGATGACGATGATGATGATAATTTGGGTAGACTCTCCCGCCCGGACACCAAGCTAGTCGTGAACACGTCAGGAGTGTTCGTGCGAGGAGTCAGCTCCTTAGAGCTGGTGGACCCTGACTCAGGACGGCCGGTGTTCAGCACCGCCTCACCTGCTATGAACATACCTGATGGCCTCAACAATATACGAGCTAAGGTAGGTAAAAAAAAAACATTGAGTAAATACAGTATCATTTTTGACAAAACTAAGCTTAGTTTTTAATTTTATAAGCATTTAACTGCTAGGTGTTTAAAGCTAACGAAAATTTCACTATAAAAAAAGGCGAATTTAATAACCATAGTGTACCGCGGCCCTGAAGGCCGTGCCGAATGTTCTCTAGCATTTCTCAGGCTGTTAATCTAATATATTCTATACTTCGTCCGCGTTAACTTTTAGTTCTTTTTTTCTAAAATAAAATTTTTTTTGTAAAATAAAAGTAGCCTAAGTTACTCCTTATTACATCAGCTACCTGCCAACAAAGGTCCCGTCAAAATCGGTCCAGCCATTTCAGAGATTAGCCGGAACAAACAGACAGACAGACAGACAGACAAAAATTGTGAAAAAAAAAATTATTTTGGTGTATGTACCGTATATACATATATTCATATGCATGTAGTAAAAAGAGGTAATTTCAATATTACAAACACACACTCTTATTTTATTTTTAAGTATAGATATAGATCAGGGATGTTATTTATTTATTTAATAGGTGTACTTACAGCTAAACATAAAAACATTAAAAAAAAAACTTAATCTAAGACATATATGCAAGCCTTTACAAGCACACACAACATTCAATTCAGAAAAGTACAATGTAATTAATAATCAATAAATGAATGAATAATCAATACAAAATAGTGCAATTAATAATCAATGTTTGATTTAAAATTAAAAATGTATGTCAAATTGATGCAAATAATAATAATGTAATGTCGAATTGATACAAAAAATAATAATAATAACTATAATAATGCGGAATTAATGATAATTAATGAGAATCAATGAGAATCGAGCAGCTCAAACAATGTTGCTTTAAAGTTTTTCTGCGAAAGTTCAAAAATGTCCAAGTTGGGTGATGAAGACCCAGGTTAGTTCCGTGTAAAGGCAAAGTAAAAGTCTTCGTAAGTGGCTTTCTTGGGCATCTACGGGGTACAGTGACGTTTATTGAGTCAAGTAGATCAGGACACGAAATTTTATTATTTATAATTTTATGTAGAAATAGCAAATCTATTATTGTTCGACGATTCCTCAGTGATGTCATACCAAAAAGGATGTTACGGAGCTTCGACTCCGATTCCGATAAGGCGGAACTTCCGATTATTATTACACCTTCCGACTTCGGCTCCGAAACTTTTAAATCGGAGGTTTTAATCGGAGGTCGAAGCATACCAAATTAGTCCAGTCGGAATAGCCATAATTTGGACCGACTTCTATTCTAAGACACCAGCGCTTAGCCAATTTTTTCCTAGGTAGTATAGACCCCCACGAATATGCCCTCCATTTGTCCCCGCTAGAACCCGTGTTTTGTAGCCAGGAAAATTGTTTAAACAAAGAAAATCCGGCTTTTTGAGTTTTTTTGCTTGTAAACGGGTATTTTGAAATTTTTTTTGAATCAAAGTTGTTCATTAGCTTGCCCTCTACAAAATCAGTCTCTACAAATAGCAGTAAATTGCAATTATGTCGGTTTTAAGTTTGCAACAATTCAACATGTTATAATAAACATTTTGATTTCTAAAGTAGTTTATCATGTGGGTAACGCCACTCCCAAGAGAGTCATGTAAAATTTATCGACCTGTGTCGCAAACTTTAGCAACAATTCTCAATCTCCGAAAAAAAAGTACTTGCCTGTCCCGTCTTTCCCAGAAGGCGCACAGCGGGGAAAAAATTCAGGTGATTCGATTCACCAAGAATTTTGAGGAATCGATCGAGTAGAAAAAAATCGTTAGTAAAAATGTTCGTTTTTGGACGATTTAATTTTTTTTTAAAAATTGACGTAGAATATTTTTTTTTTAAACTAATGTATTTTTCTCTCCTCAACTAGAATTTTTATTCCGACTGCACTAAATAGCGACGGCGACCTGCGTCGTCGTCGAAATTTAAATGAAAAAAGGTTATTTTATAATTAAAATGAAAAAAGGTTGACTGAATGATTTTTTCATTTGTTCTCTTGTGACCACTGCTGATTCTGCCGCTGACCCCAACTCTGCCTCTAACTCCGGTTCCGACTCCGATTCCGACTCCGATAAATCAGAGGAGATTGCTCAAATTGGCCCAAATGCACAAAAAATATTGACATACACGGTAATCCTTGGCGTAATTTATAATTTAATTTACAGCTATAGATTTCAACGGACACCTTTGTATAATATATTTACTTTAAAAAGGACTTTTCATTTTACCGGTTTGGAAAACATACGAATTCACAATCATCACACAGTTTCTGTCACAGAGTACCTTATTATAACCGGAAATGACACCTGATTTTAAAAGTTACTCTTATGCATTAACTTTAAAAACAGGCAACTATCGGTTAATCTACATGCTCTATATACCTGAATCTAATCCATAATTTCGGTACTTGGCTTGATTTCCCTAGTTTACTATATAACTTATTTGTTTTTTATTATTTTAATATGTTCAGTATATATGGTTTATAGAAGTTCTCAGGGGTGTCCGTCAATAATATTCGTTTCTACAGTAATTTATATATAATTTCGAATCTAGGAAACAATTTTTCATGATTATTGGTTTTTAGGCCAAACATGTATGGAAGCTGAGCAATCTCCTTTTAAACTCCGACTCCGACTTCGGTTCCGATAAATATACCTCCTGATATCGATGTATGGATTATCTAAATATCTATTCCATAATTTTCCAGCAAGTCTCCACTAAACGCATAACAGCACCAGTAGACGAAGACTTGACCATTCGCTCTGAAGGCTCAGCCCACCTGAGAGGCTCCGAAGGCACTCACATGGAATCCAAAGAACTCTACTGGAGCGCCGACCAGGACATCTACATCAAATCCATTAATGGCTCCGTAGTTTTGAGCGGGAAAGAAGGAGTGTTTATCGACGTCCACAATTTGCCTATAGCTTCTTCAATAACTAATACGGATAAACAGGCCACTGGACAGTTCAAAGTGTGCGTTTGTATGCCCCAAGGCAAGTTGTTCAGAATAGCAGTGCCTACTGGACAGAAAGTCACATGTTCTCATGTGAATATGACGGGGGATCTGAATCCTTGCGCATCTTGAGACTTTTAAACGTAGCGTGTTACATTTAAAAGTCTCAAGATGCGCAAGGACCGTTCAAGTATTACGTAAGCAGATTTATTACAATTGTTTACCCACTCCTCCCCCTTGTCAGCAAAAGTAAGCAAAGCTCTTACTCCCCCCTCACGTGCTTACGTAAACATTGGTACCTATGCATTTTTCCTTTTGTGTATTGTTTTTTTTATTAATTCATGAGTTTTCATGAGCTTCATGAGCAGCAGTACCTAAATAGGCTTAGGATAGAGGACTTTATCGCACATAATATAAATTTGAAACAAAGGACACCCGGCATTTTGTGCCAAAGTTGTAAACTTTTTAACTTTTTTATCTGTGTTTCATAATTGGGTAACGTAGTCTGGCAATATTTGTCATCACCAGCTAGCTGTCAATGTCAAATACGTAGGTTTGTCAATATAACCTCTTTAAGTAGCCGGGTCGTCAAGAGAAATAACGGATGAAAAGGCAATCACAGCAGAGAACATTCACAATCACAGTACGCGGGAGCGGATGCGAAATGCGAATGATTTTTTTGTTTGTATTTTAGGATTGTCAAATTGACATTTGGTTTTTTTATTTAGAAAAAGCAAAAATCATTTAGAAAAAGAAAAATATTTTGAAGTAAAATTCTGTCCCTTGAAGATTTAGGGTTTCCATATCAAAAAATATTAATCATTATATAACTTCTTTCCACGATTCACTAAAAATAAGGCAAAAGTAGTTTTATGAAGCAAATAATTTTGGCTTTATTTTGATACTAAATTCAACTATATACAAGTTTAGCATTTTTTCTATGAAAAGTGCCGGGTCTCCTTTATTGACACAGTATTCAATATTGAGTAAGGTCCTATTATGAACAAAACCAACTTCTTTCGAATTTTTGGTATATGTATACAATCTTCAGTCCATGACACCCGAATCCATGATGCTGACGTAAATACTATCTCGACCCCCCCCCCCCCCCGATCATCAAAAATAAGCAACGCAAAGACCCCCCCTGCCCCCCTATAGTGCTTACGTAATACTTGAACGGCCCCTTGCCTATACAGTTATAAAAACAGCGTGGGGAAGGCGGCTCTGAAAGTGGCCGTCTAGCAGAAAGAGAAAAAAGATGAGAGACCGCTAGCTATCTCTCTGTCTTGTGCGCATGGCATCCAATGGCATCACATCGAAATAGCCATGCTTACGGTTGCCAATGCGCATGCGCGATTAGAGAGAGAAAGCTAGCGGTCTCCCATCTTCTTTCTCTTTCTATTAGAGGGACACTTCCACTTGTAGTAGAGTCTATACAAATAGACATATTCCGTATTATATACCAGTATACTGGCCAGTGATAATGACGTCATGAATCGACGCTATACTGGTGAATCATTCCGAAATATATTGGCCAGTGCACTGACGTCAAAAATCGACGAAATATTAAAAATTGTGCGAAAAAAGATTTTTTTTTAACTCATCAATCATCAATCAAAAGGATCACACACACACACGCGCACATACACACACACACACACACATATTCATACACACACACACACACTGATACAAATACACCTGATACTTTAAGAAATTAGTTGCTATGTGCCCAAAATTTGTTAACTGCACTAGGCTAAGAGCGAGACATCCCAACACAAGTATTAAGTGTTACTTTCTGGGTTGTCTCAACTTGTCTGTAAACTGACTCTTTGGGAAATAAAAACCATTCTCATTTTCATTTTTCATTTCAATTCTTTTTGTTCTCTAAATAAAAAGAAATAAAATTCGAATGCATCTCACGCACGCTCGATCATACTTCATATTCGTTTTCCCGGAAAAAATATGGTAGTATACCAGTACAACATGGCGTCGGATACGTGACGTCATTACCGCTGGCTAGTATCATCATCAGCCTATTAATGTCCCCACTGCTGGGGCACAGGCCTTCTCTATGGATGGAATAGAGAAATTGGGCCACCCACCACGCGGGCCCAGTGCGGATTGGTGGGTACTGGCTAGTATACTGATGTATATTTCGGAATACACCCTATATCTACCCTACTCTATTCTTATACCTCTAAAGTTACCTCATTGGTTATTAATTACTGTATCCTAGCACGAACCAAGATCAATAGGGGTGATGACGGGGTACAGTAAACGAAATTCTATTTAGTCCGTCAGTTAGATGATTAAAAAATAATGAACACGTATTTTTTCTTTGGGAAATCAACCAAAAAATGACAAAGTTATAGCGCGTCAAATTTTGGGAGTAGGGGCCCGTGACGTCACTCTTGAGTGAATTTTCACTTAAAAGTGTACTCAAACGTGACGTCATGCGACTTTTCAAATCAATATATCTCTGCAATGTTTATATTATGTGAAAAAAGAAAAAATACGCGTCCAATACTTTTTGATAATCTACCTGATAAACGAAGAAAAAAAAAATTAGTCATCATCCCTATTCGAATAAGTATTTTGCGAGTACGAAATGTCATTGTCAAATTTTGTATGGGAACTTGAACAGCAGCGCAACAATGGACGTAATCAGAACTAAAAATCAGATTGTGTTCTGATTCCATCGACATTTTCTAATCGCAAACGTTACGAATTCGATATTGATTCGTGCTAAGGTTATTGTTTTAGGTTTTATTAGATTAAATGTAGTTTTTTGATAAAATGTGTTTTTCTGACCGTTATGCTACCGCGGCCCTGACGGTCGTGTCGAATTTTCTCTAGCCTTAGGCTGCAAGGCAGCGCCATCTCTTCTCATTGTAACCCACAATGTCAAATGAAATACCTTTGCAAGTATTTAACATTTGAAAGAAGAAATAGCAATTATAGTTATAATTTTTATTTTTTAAGCATGTAACTGCTCGATGTTTAAATCTAAAGACAATATTACTAGAAAACATGCCTGTCTGCTGCCTGGTCCGCGTGGAATTTTTTCTAGTAATATTTCCATTACATTTAAACATCGAGCAGCTTAGCAACATGCTTATAAAATAAAAAAAATTTTTTTTTTTACTTTTTTTTAACACACCAATTAGCCTAGCCCAAAGTAAGCACTGTAAGGCTTGTGTTATGGGATACTAGGGTAACGGATAGAATACATATACAGTACATATATAAGTATATATATATAGAAATACATATTTAACATCCATGACTGCAGTACAAATGCTCGTGTTCATCACACAAACATCTGCCCCCACCGGGATTTGAACCTGGGACCTCTCGAGTCGGCGACACCATGAAACCTGGCGTACAAACCACTCGGCCACGGAGGTCGTCGGTCATCATCATCATCGTCATCTCAATGTATTTTTTGTTTTGATTTAAACCAGCTGGTTGTTATACAACAATGCAGTGTTGGCGGTTCGGGGCGTTGAAATAAAGCAACTGACTGCGATTAAAGAGAGAGCATTTATTAGTATTACATGCTATGTATATTAGGAGTAGGGCTGCCATCTCTAAAATGTGGCAACCAGGATCAAAGGCGTGATAAACCCGGATTTTGGAGCCCAGAACCCGGACAGACCAATAAAAAAACAGTTAAAAATGTCACAAATCAACTTTTTTTGTTGATGTAGGCAAAAGAGCTAGCGGTCTACCTCATAATAAGTGGTCACTGCTGCTCATGGACACTTGCAGCACCAAGGAAAGCTGATCTATGTTGGAAGTCTGCATTTATGGTTACAGTGTTAGAATAGATTTATTCATTTTCAAAGACATTTAAATTGACGGATTAATTGGCAACCCAAAACAGGAAATTTTTAAACCCGGACGACAAATGAAACCCCGCCCGACGCTCCCCGGACGCCCCGTAAACTAGGACAAATCCGGGGAAACCCGGACGGATGGCAGCCCTAATTAGGAGAGATGAGTGTGTGTGCATATAGCTAGTACACACACTACAACAATGGTGTCAATTCTGGCATGATTCTCTAACTCAAACTTAAATTTGACAACAGTGTATCCTTGTCATTGAAAAGGAGAGACTGATGTTTAGTTTTAAGTTTAGAGCAGTGTTTCCTAACCTTTCCAATACTGCTACCCCTGTAACCTGTTAGGAAAACAGATTTTACCCCGACTTTAAAATGTTATCATCAGTCCAAGAAATTCCAATTTGGCCGCTACATCTTCGTCTATAATAATGTCATCATCAGGAGAGAATCTCGCCCCGCTTCCCACACTCGGCACCCCGCGGGCTCGCTAGCAAGAAGGACCGCATGCTCTATTTACTACTATTATTTAGATTTGACCAAATAATTAGGTTCTTTGTTACCCCCGAAGTATGGCTGATTTACCCCCGGAGGGGTAATTACCCCCAGGTTTGGAACCCAGGGTTTAGAGGACAACATTAACTATTTATTGTAGGTATACTAACTGTGCCACGCGGTGTTACCCGCGGTTTATTAGGGATATTTTCCCGCAGTAAAACGTAGCCTATGTGTTAATCCAGGGTGTCAGCTACCTCCATATCAAATTTTATCAAAATTGCTCCAGCCGTTTAGACGTGAAGAAGTAAGAAACATACACACTTATAAACTTACGCCTTTATAATATTAGTGTGATAAGTGGTCGCTCAAATTTTAGTTTTTGGGGGGGCTGGTCATACAGTTACTATAGGCATACCAAATTTCATCGAAATCCATTCAGCAATTTTTGCGTATGCGTACCAAATTTTCACGCAAATCATTGTGTAGGTAATGAATGGCGAAACAAAAAACATGCTGTTCAAGCTGATTTTGCTCGACTTCTTTAACTGTTGTTTATTGCAAAAATGTATTATCTCCATATTTGATAAGATTCCTTCAAATTACAAATACATGTCATCACCACTAATACCTGATACATATATATATTACTAGCTGACCCAGCAAACTTCGTACCGCCATAAAAAAATAGGGGTTGGTGGAAGAAGGGTGAAAATTTAGGGTTGTATGTATTTGTGTATAATGTATCATAAAAAAATTAAAAAAAAATATATATCTAAAATTTGAAAAAAAAAATTTAGGGGTGGATTACCCTTAACATTTAGGGGGATGAAAAATAGATTACATCCGATTCTCAGACCTACTGAATATGCATATAAAATTTCACGAAAATTGGTCGAGCCGTTTCGGAGGAGTTTAACCACAAACACCGCGACACGAGAATCTCTTATCTATTAGACAAGTCCGTCTGTCTGTGGTGCTGTTTCAGCGGCCAAACCGTAAGAGATAGATAAAGAGAATATTTAAGTTATAAGTTAAGAATAGTCTGATAAGACTACAAACCGGATTTGAGTAACGTAGCACTTCCGGTTTTCGAGAAATCAGGTTTTGGTGAACATTTGGTTCACTGATCTGCTAGTATTATATATTAGATAATAATTCGATAGTCGGCCACCTCTGCTATAGACGCGTGCGATACAAGATATATATTATCACTCGCGCCCTTGAATTAATGAAAGATAATGCACATTGTATAAATATAATCATAATCAGGAGGAGCTCTATGGCGCGGGTGGTAAGCGCATTTGGCTGCGTTCGTTGAAGTTAATTAACTTTCGCAGTGGTCGGTCATTGGATGGGTGACCAAAAATTTACTATCTCGAGCTCCTCCGTGCTTCGGAAGGCACGTTAAACACCTTTGTTTCCGGCTGCATCTGCAGTCGTTAGCACCCACCAATTAGCACTGGGCCAGCGTGGTGGGTGGGTCCAATCTCCCTATTCCATCCATAGGCATTGTCCTAATACAACGCGATACCGCGATCATCGCGCGTTTAAACGATGCGACCATCGCGTGATCGCGAACTGGGTGTCCTAATAGAACGCGAATACGGAACGGGTTAGCCCTGCCCCTCTCCCCGCTTCCTATCGACGCGACGCGATCATCGCGCGAACTTCAGTTAGGACACCTATTCATCGTTAATAGGTTTGATTATTTATTAGGACAATGCCTAATACAACGCGAATGAGCGATGCGATCATCGTACGAGTCGACGATCAAACATATTGATCTAGAATAGGTGTCCTAATAGGCGATCGAGCGATGCATTCGCGCGACTAAATGTTTAAAAATCTATTCGCGCGATCTTGGTTCGCGCGAACGCGCAATCAAACCTATTAATGATGAATAGGTGTCCTAACTGAAGTTCGCGCGATGATCGCGTCTCGTCGATAGGAAGCGGGGAGAGGGGCAGGGCTAACCCGTTCCCTATTCGCGTTCTATTAGGACACCCAGTTCGCGATCACGCGATGGTCGCATCGTTTAATCGCGCGATGATCGCGTTATCGCGTTTATTAGGACAATGCCATAGGGAAAGCCTGTACCCCAACAGTGGGCGCGTTAATAGGCTGATGATGATGATGATTTGGTAGCAATGTATAGCGAAAAAAAGACATTCTCATCATTAATAACTGTTTATTTTAGCATAAATTTATTACAACCTTACAATTTGTAATTATTACAAAATAATAATAATAATAAAAAGAATAAAAATACTAGCGACATTTTTTTTCAGCTTAAGATATAGTTATTTCGAGATATTTAAACGCACGCGCCCATTCTTCAATTTGTTCGTGTAAAAACCACAATTGGAACATATTAGCAAATAGCTATAATGCGATTGAACTAAGAATAGGACCGACTGGGCGCCATATTGTGATGTCATAGCTGTCAATTCAAAGCAAATAGGTAGAGTGAGCAAAAAAAGTTTAATATTTCATAAAATAATAATAAATTGCTTTATTAATGTCAACAAAAACAAATTTAGGTCAACCGATATTAAAATCAATATTTGTTTACAAATAATTGGTTTTTATTCTTGAATTAGCGGAGTGCTAAAAAGGGGTTCTAAGTTTTTTTTGCAAATCGTAGTTTTCAAGCGACATTTGACATATAGAGGTCATTGGCTTTCCTATTTTTATTTGAATCGTATTATAATTTATATTCAAGGGCATAAGGTCAAACATTCCTTGTGACTTACTAACATAACTTCGCATTACAAATATTCGCGATTCAATTCAATTCAAGCTCTCCCAATTTTGGAACCGGTGGTAGTTTGCGGTAGTGAAGGTCAAATAAATAAACTCTAAATTATATTTTGTTGACGACCTCCGTGGCCGAGTGGTTTGTACACCGGATTTCATGGTGTCGCCGACTCGAGAGGTCCCGGGTTTGAATCCCGGTGGGGGCAGATGTTTGTGTGATGAATACTAGCAAATTACTCCAGTCATGGATGTTTAATATGTATTTCTATATAAATATACTTATATATGTACAGTATATGTATTCTATCCGTTACCCTAGTATCCCATAACACAAGCCTTATAGTGAAAATGACCCCCCCCCCCCCCCCCCTGGGTCCGCCCTTGCACCGTCTTCCAGCCCGTATTCCAGTGTAAATATTGTGCCCGAATTCGAGTAACGTCTTTCGTGCACCCGAATACGCGCTAACGACCAAATGTAATTGCGGTATCACAATATAATACTTACAAAGACTAAATAGAGAATTCTTTTTTTGAAGTTATACTTCTTTAGCCGCGTTATGAAAAAATTATGAGAGTGAAATTTTAAGATGCGCGCGCATCACTGTAACACAAAAGTAACATAATGAAGTTAGCCGCGGGCGCGTTATGAAAAAATGATGAGAGTGAAATTTTAAGATGCGCGCGCAACACTGTAACAGAAAAGTAACACCATGAAGTCGGCCGCTAAACCGCACATTACTCGTAAGTCTCGAAAAAAAGCTTCCAACAAAATAGTAATAGGATCTCTTCGTCGCACATGTTGGGACGCTCGTCGCCTCTGATCACTGTTTTCATATTTATAATATTTATCCACATGTTTCTAGTTTCTATATTCTTAACACGTGTTATAATGTTATACAAATGCGAAATTTATATGTGCTAATAAATTTTATTCAGTAGTGATTTAAATTGAATATTTTGATTATTTATTAAATTTTTCAAATTAAAGCTGAACTTTATTGACTGCGTTGACTATCCTTTTCCAATCCTTTTATTATCTTATTGTAATTAATTATCTGCATGCAATTAAAAACTATTTTTTAATAATTCCAAAAAGAAGTATAACTTCTCGCGCGCGTACTTAAGTACACGCACCCATATTTTTTTTAGACAAGTTAGTGGAGTGCTTTCTTTATCACACAATCACTTACAAGAGACAAGGATGGACGATGGAGGAATGACAAAAAAGTTCTTAGGTACATAAGTATTTAGTGACGGCAAGTTTCAATAATTAAACTTCAGAGATGAACTTACCATACTTCAGGTCACAAAGATGCCAATAGCAAAAACCATATTATATTTCGTCCATAGACTTACTACTCTATATATATTTTCACGCTACACAAGCGCCTCTAGCGGCGGATACAGACGCGATAGCCTTCATTGTAACCGCCCCCCTAGCATGCGCTTATAACGTTTTTTACCACGCTATAATAGGGTATTTGACAGTATTAAAAATAAAGTGCCAATTGTTAGCATCTGTGTTTAGAATGAATATTGGCAGGGGATTTTACAATTTTTACAAAAAAAATATTCATAATTTTACTAAAAACTCACGAAAAAGATAAAGTTTTCTTATCTATTGTCACGTGACCCAAAACGCTTGGGATTGGCGGAGCCTAAAATGACGTCACACGCAAGTAAACTTCCGGCTAAAGTGACATTACATTGTATCGTTTGACGTTATGATAACAGTCGTGTGACGTCACACACTAGTAAGACGCCATATTGTCCAGAGAAACGTTTTCGCGGCAACTTGAAAATGGAGTTTTTGATTTGGTTATTTTTACTGAAATACACAACAGAATGATGAATATCCACATTTTACGGACTCCATAAACATTAGACAATAACGTGAGATCGTTTTCTAAAACTTGTCAAATACCCTATTGTCAAATTACTATGCAGTTTGACGGTTAGACGCGATAAAAACGTGATATAATGCAAATTGTGGTGCTCACTGCTCATGCTACGGGGGCTGGCCGCTGTGTGGTACGAGATTTGGGAGATTTACTAATTTGTAAACGTAGTATTTCCTTCTCTAGATAAAAATTATACGATTTCGTGAAATGGTAGGGTTAATTTATCAAAGAATGCCTCATCATAGGCCTATTTAAATCCCCACTGTTGCGGCACACACCTTCCCTATGGATGGAATAGGGAGATTAGTCTGTGACCCACCACGCGGCTACTGTTAGTGGGTGCTAACGACTGCATATGAAGCCGAAACCGATGGCTTAACGTGCCTTCCAAAGGACGGAGAAGCGAAAGATAATAATTTTGTTGGTCACCCATCCGATGACTGCCTACCAAATAATTTTTATTTGGAATAAAAATCTGGACTTGAATTTTGTCTACTAGTTTGTTTATAAAATAAAACAATGGCTTTAGTTCAATTTTTATTATAGAATACTATAAATAATTCTTTAATTAACTGACAAATACAAAATAAATTATTTTAAAAAAAATGTAGGCATTAAAGAATACCTGATTAATGTAAGGAATATTGGCGCAGCAAAATATGTATATATTTATATATATAATATTGTATTCTACAGTCCAGATGGAACTAATAAGTAAGTATATATTTTTTAATATAAAACTCTCTCAAAAGAGAAAAAAATTTAAGTGTGCTCGGAGCACACATCTGAAGTGAAACTTCTTTTCTTAAATAACCTAACATTAGGGGGTGCATAAGGCATAGGGGAATGGAACAGCGTACGCATCACTCATATATACAGGGTGTTACAAAAATACAAATAAAGCTACAAGGGCGTTGAAGTACATCATATAAGGAGTTTTTTAATTTTCTTGAAATATTTGCATGAAGTGTTAACTTTTATAAAAACAGATTTTTTTAATGGTCCTCGAACTAGTGACGTGTCTTAAAATGATCGATATTTTTTTATTTTATTTGTATTTTTGTAACACTCTGTATATATGTGTGTGTGTGTGTGTACAATTTATACATGTATGTACATACACATATTTCATTTACTAGCTATAAGAGAAAGAGAGAAAGAAAATGTGCGCATGCACTGCCTTCTCTTGTTTCTAACTCCCGTTCGCCTCGCCCGAACACACTTTTCGTAACGCGTAACGCATTCGCCACCTTATCCCCCCAGTCAAGCGTGCGTAAAGAAGTTTCACTTCAAACACGAGATCATCCCGTGTTCCGTAAACTATCAAAGACTCGCACACTACCACAACGTGACTCCATGGAATTTCGACCTTAATATCATTCGAGTTATTATTGTTGGCAGAAACATTTTTTTGTAACCATCCATGAGCCATACAATTTGTTGATGTGTAACATCTTTCCTCTCGCTCTCCTGCAATAGGGTATTTGACAGTATGAAAAATAAAGTGCCAACTGTTAGCATCTGTATTTAGAATGAATATTGGCAGGAGTTTTTACTATTTTTACAGAAAAAATATTCATAATTTTACTAAAAACCAACGGTAAAGATTTTTCTTGTCTTTTGTCACGTGACCCAAAACGCTTGGGATTGGCTGAGCCTAAAATGACGTCACACACAAGTAAACTTCCGGTTTAAGTGACATTAGATTGTATGGTTTGACGTTTTAATGACAGTCGTGTGACGTCACACACCAGTGAGACGCCATATTGTCCAGAGATACATTTTTCGCGGCAACATGAAAATCGAGTTTTTGATTTAGTTTTTAACCGAAATATATAATGATTTAAATCCACTTTTTATGGACTCTATAAACATTATTCAATAACGTGAGATCGTTTTCTAAAACTTGTCAAATACCCTATTTGTGGGTGTGATTTAGTAAAATAGGACGGAAGTGTGTAACAGGAAGTCGCGAAAGCGCGCGCTATTTGATTTGATTTTAGAACATAATGTTCAAATGGCGTATTGTAATCCTTTTGCAGTAGGTTTTATTTCTTTTTTTTACTAATATAAGGTGAGGTTTCAAATGTTACACATCATACGCGACTACTGTAAGGCTCGCTCGTTTTTTCGATCTATTTTCAATGAAAACGATAATCCATGGAAATTTGACCTTAATACCATGCGTGTTAAAGACCATAATTGTTGGTAGAACCATTTTTTTAACCATACATAAGTCATGCAAATTCGATCTGTTTTCAATGAAAACGTTATTACATGGAAATTTGATCTTTAATAACATACGCGTTAAACACCATTATCGTTTGAAGAAACCACGAAATTGTTTTGAAGACTACAGAAGCTAAAATAGTCCAATTTATTTTCAATTTTAACTTAATTAATTGGGTTTTAAATTATGAAATCGCACAATCATCTTATTTAGGTATTGTTCGACGCGCTGCCTGCTTGGCATATAAATAATTTATATTACAGCCTTACTGTAGCTTAAATACTGTTCAAACTGCGCCTCCGCTGCCCTCTGTACTGACGATCTGATATGTGATCAGGTATTCGGGGTATGCCTGCGGAAGAAGAGGTAATAAGAACCTTATTAAGAAACTTTTGTTATAAGTAAATAAATAAATATTTCCAACACCAGCATTCTCAATCTAGAGGGCACAAAGGAGATTGCTCAAATTCGCCCAAATGTACAATAAATATTGACATATACGGTAATTCTTGGCATAATTTATAATTTAATTTACAGTCATTAGATTTCCACGGACACCTTTGTATAATATATTTACTTTAAAAAGGACTTTTAATTTTACCGGTTTGGAAAACATACGAATCATTTTTAATGGCTATGGGTGTAGTAACATTCAGTAGCCAAAGACTGATCAAAGTTGTTTATATAACATAAAAACAAATCTATTTTGTAAAGATCGATAAAATAAATCTTATTTTTTATTACACTGTGGTATTAATATCCACAACTATATTATCATTTTCACTAGATGCAAATGTGCTCAGACAATTGTTATAGATGGTAAGCGACATCATAAAGTCTATTGCCATACATTTTTCGCCAAACACATTATAATCTGTGTTAGACTTTAAGGTATCTATCTATGGGCCTACGTTCCCTGACTATAAATTAATAAATAAATAAAATTATAAGGTTTGATACACTAAAAGTCTCAAATATGGTTATCTTAAAAAACATAACAAAAATAATGAAACTACTGAATATATGGCTATAGAACCTAAATCTCTTAGCTTTCTTTGGTTAACGAGAGTTTGAAAATTCTCTCTAATCTGTGGCTCATTCACAATCATCACACAGTTTCTATCACAGAGTACCTTATTATAACCGGAAATGACACCTGATTTTAAAAGTTACTCTTATGCATTAACTAATAAACAGGCAACTATCTGTTAATCTACATGCTCTATATATCTGAATCTAATCCATAATTTCGGTACTTGGCTTGATTTCCCTAGTTTACTATAATATAACTAATTTGTTTTTTATTATTTTAATATGTTCTGTGTATATGGTTTATTGAAGTTCTCAGGGGTGTCCGTCAATAATATTCGTTTCTACAGTAATTTATATATAATTTCGAATCTAGGAAACAATTTTTCATGATTATTGGCCTTTAGGCCAAACATGTATGGAAGCTGAGCAATCTCCTTTCCCAAGTCCCTTATAATTCCCGTTATCCCCCAAACATTCTTATCCGTTTAACTTACATTTTCCTCTTTATAGATTACATATCGGAAAGCATAGTTCTTGCGAGGAATGCCCCGCTAAAGAGTTGTACCCGGGCGCAGTATGAGCCATTTTCATTGCGCTCATCACCATACACAATCACACAACATTTCGACTGTCCACAACCCCAAGTCTCCCAAAATCCACACTAGATTATAGATTCCATTACAAATGATATTCCTTCTGTCCCTACCCCAATCTCTCTTTAAAACCATTGCCCCCCATTATTCCCAATATCCCCGCAACACATTATCACTCCAAAACACACAAGCACCATCAGATATGATATTCCCACTACTCCCATGAGTATTCTCTACAAATTCCCATTGTCCCCAAAATATTCCCATTGTCCCCGTAGACTATATTCTCAGCAACATCACTTACCTGTTCTCCTCTATAGACTACATATTCAGGGAAGCACAGTCCCCCTTGTGATGGTCTCCCCGCTACCGAGTGATGTCCGGGCGGAGCGTGAGCCATTTTCATAGCGCTCATCAATTGAAACGCTCGGCCTAGCGTCACTCGGCATAGGAGCATTTGTCTGTGGGGAGAGGTGGGTAGATGAAATTTAATTATACTCTTATAATAGTTAACGAACGCACGCCTACTTCATAATGTAAATAATTTTGTAAAATATTCCCTATGTAAGCTTAAATCCATAAATCTTCGTTTGTGTATGAGATTTAATATACAGCCTAGCCTGCCAGAACGGTGTAAAGCTTGTGTTACAATTAAAGTTCAACAGACAGATAGAAAATATTTCTTTTGTGTTACAATAACAGGTTTACTAATAATAATAAACGCTAGCGTATACGTCTGTTATGCACGTGTTACTAGCAATCTCGTTACCAATAAAAACTTTTTTGACATAAGGATTGTACACGTCTGTTTTACTGTAGAACAATAGTTACATACTGCATATTCACTCAGGCACTTTAGTATAACTATTGTTTAAGTCTTGTCCGAAATGAAATTCTGGTTTAATTTATATTTTTCCGCTGAATATTAAAACCACCAAAGAAATCCTACAAAAAACCCTTCAAATAAATTTGCATATCATATTTATTAAAACGTTTAAATTCAATTAAGTATATTTTGTTTTTTGTTACTGCCTTTTTTGATTGTGCTTTTTTTTTAATTACTGTGTTTATTCAAATAACTATAATTACGTTTCAACAATATCAAACTAAAAACTTATCATTAATAATTAACTGTAAAATATTAATATACATATTCACAAGAGGAATATGTCATCCAAAATTCCAATTTGGGGCATGGTACCCAGAACACTGGCTGCATTACCTCGCTGAACGGCTAAACTGATTCTCTGCGCGAAATAGCTGCCAGCCCTCTGATCACCCGAAGAGAGAATCAGTCGATTCGACATATCTATACTTACAATAAATCTGTAGAGAGGTCAATTCTGTACATGAAATATATTTTCAAAATAACTATCAGGGGGTGATTAGTGATCGATACTGATGCCAAAAATGCAATCAGTAAAATTTTTGTCGGTCTGTCTGTCTGTCTGTATATTCCTTATAGAAGCAAAAACTACGACTACTTAAATCGACGGATTTTAACGAAACTTGGTACAATTATTCTTCATACTCCTGGGCAGGTTATAGTATACTTTTCATCACGCTACAATCAATAGGAGCAGAGTAGTGAAGGGAAATATTGGAAAAACGGGAGAAGTTACTCCATTTGTTAAGCTTCCGTCGCGTGTGAAGCTTTAATGGTTAAAGTTACATAGAAATCATGTATGACGGAAATATTATACATGAAATTGTCTAAAAAATATCCCGCAACAGCATATGTCTATCTTTTATGGTTGAATCACAATAACACGTGTAATTATATAAATAAAGTTATTGTTTATAACACAAGCCTGAGAACAAAAACTATAGTTTACACTACAGCTCTACACCGAAGCGAAGCGAGGGCGGGCCACTCGTCCTTCATAAACCGCTTCATGTCAGCCGACCATGATCCTAACGTCTCGAAAGCTAACGCCGCAAACTCATAATCTTCGGTTATAGAAGAGTATTTACGACGCTTGAGAAACTGAGCACGGTTGGCTGCGGCCCCAACTTTAGTACAAGTTTCATGTATACGTTGACGACCTCCGTGGCCGAGTGGTTTGTACGCCGGGTTTCATGGTGTCGCCGACTCGAGAGGTCCCGGGTTCGAATCCCGGTGGAGGCAGATGTTTGTGTGATGAACATGAGCATTTGTACTCCAGTCATGGATGTTTTAATATGTATTTCTATATAAATATACTATGTACTGTATATGTATTCTATCCGTTACCCTAGCATCCCATAACACAAGCCTTACAGTGCTTACTTTGGGGCTAGGCTAAATTGGTGTGTGTTGGAGATAAAAAAAAAAAAAAATAAGAAGGAGCCAGCGTGTCAACGCAAGTTACATCTCACACCAGAGTGCGGCCCAGTCTCCACGGTACAAGCGTAGCACCGTCAGGTCTCCTGCCATCATCTCTATATAGACCACATGCAGTGGCGGCGCCAGACCACATGTGGACGTCGGCGACATCAAGTTCGCGAGGCCTATTTTACTTCACAGTAAAAAACCGTTAAATTAAGTGAGCCAAATTATAAAATAACGTATGAGTAAACGAGTTTTACTGTTGATAATCAAATGATGCCAAAAAAAAAAATAAAAAAAAACAGAAATTTAATTACAAAAGTAGTGTTGCCAGACAGACGATTCTGAATACCTGTAAAGTACTACTCGCTTCCATCACGCACGTGTTCGAAAATAATAAAAGTCATTATCATCTGCTTAGCTATTTCCCCGAATTGTTCGGGGTCGGCTACCTAAGCCAGGCCAGGAGAAACGAAAATAAATAGGTAACTTGTAAAAAATTTTTGCGAGGCCCCCTCAGCCGCGAGCGCCGCCACTGACCACATGGTTCTAATGTAGCCGGTATAGAAACCGTGGCAAAAGCTCTACGTACCAAATCATTATATTGTGCTTTTGATTTTTTAAAGCAGATTTATATTAAGATATTTTTGCCTGAAACACAGGACTATCCTAGTTCAGGCTGAGTAGTTTTTTTCTCATTATGTATTTCTTAAATTTAAGTCATTTACATGTAATAATTGATATTGAATAAAGATTTATTATAATATTATTATTATAAATATTGATTTTAACCGAGTGGTCAGACAGTGTTTAACGTGTTTTTTGTTATTTGCTAGTTTCTGGGTTAGGGGTCCATTTCTTGAGCTTTTTATATGTATACTTGTAGACATTATTGGACTAATAAGTACTTAAAATGTTGGGTTATGAGTAATCGATTATTATTAATATTTTATTATAATGACTCTGGTAAAGACGGCTCAGTCATTTATCGTGGCCGTAAGTTACCGTACAGATTTTCATAACCAAATAAACTATGGGTTGTAATAGGGTGAGGAGCTCGATGGCGCAGGTGGCTAGCGCGTTCGGCTGCGATCGTTGAAGTTAAGCAACTTTCGCAGTGGTCGGTCATTGGATGGGTGACCAAAAATTTACTATCTCGAGCTCCTCCGTGCTTCGAAAGGTACGTTAAGCCGTTGGTCCCGGCTGCATTTGCAGTCGTTAGCACCCACCAATCCGCACTGGGCCCGCGTGGTGGGTCATGGCCCAATCTCCCTATTCCATCCATAGGGAAGGCCTGTGCCCCAGCAGTGGGGACATTAATAGGCTGATGATGATGTAATAGGGTATTTGACAAGTTTTAGAAAACGATCTCACTTTATTGACTAATGTTTATGGAGTCCGTAAAAAGTTGGCATTCATCATTCTGTTGTGTATTTCAGTAAAAGTAACCAAATCAAAAACTCCATTTTCAGATCGCCGCGAAAACGTTTCTCTGGACAATATGGCATCTTACTAGTGTGTGACGTCACACGACTGTTATTAAAACGTCAAACCATACAATGTAATATCACTTTAACCGGAGATTTACTCGCGTGATTTCATTATAGGCTCGGCCAATCCCAAGCGTTTTGGGTCACGTGACAATAGATAAGAAAACTATTATCTTTTTCGTTAGTTCTTAGTAAAATTATGAATATTTTTATTGGAAAAATAGAAAAAACCCCTGCCAATATTCATTCTAAACACATATGCTAACAATTGGCACTTTATTTTTAACACTGTCAAATACCCTATTGTGTTCGATGATAATTTTTCCAAATAAATGTTTGTACCGTAGCCCTTAATAAAAGCAAATAAATAAATAAATAACAAACAAATATTTCCGACACTCACACCAATTAGCCTAGCCCCAAAGTAAGCACTATAAGGCTTGTGTTATGGGATGCTAGGGTAACGGATAGAATACATATACTGTACATATATAAGTATATTTATATGGAAATACATATTAAACATCCATGACTGGAGTACAAATGCTCGTATTCATCACACAAACATCTGCCCCCGCCGGGATTCGAACCCGGGACCTCTCGAGTCGGCGACAGCCATGAAACCCGGCGTACAAACCACTCGGTGGCGGAGGTCGTCATGTCGTCAAATGCATAGCATCTGGTGTGTATATCACTTTTTTTGGAAAATTGAACCTTCTCACCTATGACATAGGTAGCAGCTGCGGTCCTTGTGTGTGGGACAGCCGGAGCCTCCTCCGAACCCGTAAACGTACTGGTTGCTCTTCGACGAATGTTCCGCGAAATATATTCCCGCACCGAACATACCCCCTGATGATAACATATTAACATAAATCTAAAGAAAAGTTTACTAGAAAAAAATCCACGCGGACCAGGCAGCGGACGGGACTCGAACCCGCATCCTTCGCTATCCGGGCGAATGCACTGACCATTATGCTACCACGACCCTATAATAGCCCATGCTAGCATAATGGCCAGTGCATTCGCCCGGATAGCGAAGGATGCGGGTTCGAGTCCCGTCCGCTGCCTGGTCCGCGTGGATTTTTTTCTAGTAAACTTTTCTTTAGATTTAAACATCTAGCAGTTAAATGCTTAAAAAATAAATAAAATCATAAATATTAACATAAACATTACATATAATTTTAATTTTTTAAGCATGTAACTGCTCGATGATTAAATCAGAAGAAAATATTACTATGAATATCTCTTATCTATTAGACAAGTCCGTCCGTCTGTCTGTGGTGCTATTTAAGACGAAGTTAAGAATAGTCTGATAAGACTACAAACCGGATTTGAGTAACGTAGCACTTCCGGTTTTCGAGAAATCAGGTTTTGGTGAACATTTGGTTCACTGGTTTGTTAGTATTATTACTAACTAGCAAACCAGTGAACCAAATGTTCACCAAAACCGGATTTAAAAAAAAATGTATTTAATTAATTGAGAACTTCGGAGATTTTGTGTGGTTTCGTTTGAAATTCGTGATTTCTCGAAAACCGGAAGTGCTACGTTACTCAAATCCGGTTTGTAGTCTTATCAAACTATTCTTAACTTATAACTTAAACATTCTCTTTATCTATCTCTTACGGTTTGGCCGCTGAAACAGCACCACAGACAGACGGACGGACGGACGGACGGACGGACGGACGGACGGACGGACGGACGGACGGACGGACGGACGGACGGACTTGTCTAATAGATAAGAGATTTTAATTTTTTAAGCATGTAACTGCTCGATGATTTAAAACGGAAGAAAATATTACTATGAATATATTATTACTAATACTAATAAAATCTCTGAATAATGTTCAATCAATTAGATCAAATTAATTACTACGACATCAGAAGTATGTTTTTATTATAAAATAATGTATTAGAATTTTGTATTTCCATCTCATTAATTATCAAAAAAAAAACATCTGACCTAACCTAAAAAAAATGGTTGCCTGTAAAGTCGGTTTTACGGGCGAAGATTTTACGTGACAACGTCTTTTTCTCGGTAGAATATTTATTGATATGAATATAATTAATATATTGTTTTAAACTTTCATGGTCACTAACATTATAGTAATATAAGTTATTTACGGGATTGTTACCATGTACCTTGTTTTTAGCGAGTTTCCGATATTTCGGCACTGTTGCAAGCGCCATGATCACGGAGTAACTGAAGTAATTGCGGGTAGGCTGTTATTGGCAGACATATCGGTCTACCCTCCGACGAAGTCTTTTATTGCGACCCGTACCACTGTTCACATTCTCACTATTCACTCGAAACTGTTCTCGACACACAACACTTACAGTATCGGATCGCGACACGACACTTTTTTGATTATTTCCGGTTTTACACATACGAACCACAGGATTCCAGACACTCGACAATTTAAACCCGTCCTCACGATTGAAATTTTTATGTTTTGTTATTTCAATCGCTTCCCTGACCAATCTTGGTATGTAGTGGCGTTCTGTCGAGATAATCTGTGGGTTATGAAACTCAATCCAGTGGTTAGAACCAAAATCAATCAAATGTTCCGCGATGGCTGATTTCTGCGTATCGTTGTTCTTGATTGCTTTTATGTGTTCCCTCATTCGGCATGATACTGTTCGCTTTGTTTGGCCAATGTACGAACTGCCACAGCTGCAATCGATCTTATAGACACCAGGTTTCTCCAAGGGGAAGTTGTCTTTAGGAGACCGTAGGTATTGTGAAACCTTTCGCACAGGAGTGAAGACAGTGTTTAGTGAGTACTTATTCAGTATGTTTGAGATCTTGTCAGTCACTCCTTTGACGTATGGTAAATAAACAGGTTGTCTGTCTACTCTGTGTCTCTGGTGTCTTAGTTTGTGTCTTGATGGAAAATGTCCCTGGTATCCATTACTCTGTAAGACTCGTCGTACATGCTCCAACTCTTCTTGAAGATGTTCCTCATCACACAGGTCATATGCACGGTTCGTCAGTGAAGTCATTACAGAGTTAAGATGTTTAGGGTGGTGATGCGAGGAGGCGTTGAGATAGCGGTCAGTGTGTGTTGATTTGCGGTAAATGGAATGACCAAGCGAACCGTCATTCCTCACCCGAATCTTCACGTCCAGAAAGGCCAGACTTCTGTCTTCTTCCATCTCATAGGTAAAGTTGATTTTAGAATGGATACCATTTAAATTTGCCAAGTGAGACTCGACATCATGTTTGTTACCTCTTAATATACAGAATACGTCATCGACATACCTCTTCCATAGTTTTATTTCTGTGGGTGCGGTGATAAATGATTTTTCTTCAAAATGCTCCATCCATATATTGGCAACCACTGGAGCCACGGGACTGCCCATTGCGACCCCATCTATTTGGAGGTAGTACTGACCCTGATATATGAAGAAATTCATCGACAAACAATGATGCAACAGCTTGGCATATTCCTTCGGGATGTCATTTTCTTGCAACTTCACCTTCACCACTTCCAGACAATCCAACACAGGTACATTTGTGAACAGCGATTCTACGTCAAAACTGACCATCAACTGATTTTCATCTACCTTGTTTTGGTGTAAGATTTCTATGAAATGGCGGGAATCCTTCACAAACGACGACGTTCGTCCCACTATCGGCTGCAATACTTTTGCCACGTGCTTGGCCAGTTCATATGTAGGTGAGTCTATCTGACTCACGATCGGACGTAGGGGCACATTTGGCTTATGGATTTTCGGCAGACCATATAGTTTTGGAGGCTGGATGTTCCTAGGACGTAATAAATATTTGACAATGTCATCGTCTAAAGCGTGGGCGCATTCTTTTATGAGTGAGCGAGTGTTACGATCTGTCCTTGCCGTTGGGTTGTAATTCACCTTCTTGTATATGTGTTCGTCAGTGAGTAGACTCTGGATTTTGTTTTCATACTCACTGGTATTCATTATGACTGTCGCATTCCCTTTATCAGCTTTTAGTACTAGTATATTCTTGTTCTTATGAAGATCTCTCAAGGCCACTGATTCGGAAGAAGTAATGTTCGGTCTTGGTGGCCTCGCATGACGTAACACCACAGCGACATCTTGCCTGAGCGTATCCGCATCTACTGCTGGTATTTTATTACGTATGACACCCTCTTCAACTGACCCAATCACTTCCTCATAGGGAATACGTCTAGGTGTAACGGCGAAATTCATCCCTCTTTCAAGAACAGACTGTGCAGCGTCGGACAACTCAATACTTGACATATTGATTACCGTTCGAGTTGGTAGTGAGTTCTCGTGGTAGGGGACATCCGGCTTTTGTCTTTGTAACAACAACTCGAACTTACGATCTTGTTTTATAGCGCTTAGTTCCCTGGTACGTTGAGCTTGTAAGTATGTAACACGATCGCAAATATCAAAGTCACTTGTCGAAAGAGTTTCACTGCACTTCAGATGGATTTCGTATAATTCACGCTGACTTTTGTCTAAGTGGTACCTACAGTTACGAATCGATTTTCGCAATAGTTTTACACTCGCGTTTCGCAGAATACTCGCGGAACCATGAATGTCTGGTCGTGGTTTTATCCTAACGCATATAGGGATAATGTCCGAATCACGACACTTCACCAGGAAAGACAGTGATTCCTTTAAACACTCACACTTTTTCCGCGCGCGTTCTAGGTGTTTTATTAATTGAGACGTATCCGGCCCGTACCGGTTAACAATATATTGTTTTAAACTTTCATGGTCACTAACATTATAGTAATATAAGTTATTTACGGGATTGTTACCATGTACCTTGTTTTTAGCGAGTTTCCGATATTTCGGCACTGTTGCAAGCGCCATGATCACGGAGTAACTGAAGTAATTGCGGGTAGGCTGTTATTGGCAGACATATCGGTCTACCCTCCGACGAAGTCTTTTATTGCGACCCGTACCACTGTTCACATTCTCACTATTCACTCGAAACTGTTCTCGACACACAACACTTACAGTATCGGATCGCGACACGACACTTTTTTGATTATTTCCGGTTTTACACATACGAACCACAGGATTCCAGACACTCGACAATTTAAACCCGTCCTCACGATTGAAATTTTTATGTTTTGTTATTTCAATCGCTTCCCTGACCAATCTTGGTATGTAGTGGCGTTCTGTCGAGATAATCTGTGGGTTATGAAACTCAATCCAGTGGTTAGAACCAGAATCAATCAAATGTTCCGCGATGGCTGATTTCTGCGTATCGTTGTTCTTGATTGCTTTTATGTGTTCCCTCATTCGGCATGATACTGTTCGCTTTGTTTGGCCAATGTACGAACTGCCACAGCTGCAATCGATCTTATAGACACCAGGTTTCTCCAAGGGGAAGTTGTCTTTAGGAGACCGTAGGTATTGTGAAACCTTTCGCACAGGAGTGAAGACAGTGTTTAGTGAGTACTTATTCAGTATGTTTGAGATCTTGTCAGTCACTCCTTTGACGTATGGTAAATAAACAGGTTGTCTGTCTACTCTGTGTCTGTGGTGTCTTAGTTTGTGTCTTGATGGAAAATGTCCCTGGTATCCATTACTCTGTAAGACTCGTCGTACATGCTCCAACTCTTCTTGAAGATGTTCCTCATCACACAGGTCATATGCACGGTTCGTCAGTGAAGTCATTACAGACTTAAGATGTTTAGGGTGGTGATGCGAGGAGGCGTTGAGATAGCGGTCAGTGTGTGTTGATTTGCGGTAAATGGAATGACCAAGCGAACCGTCATTCCTCACCCGAATCTTCACGTCCAGAAAGGCCAGACTTCTGTCTTCTTCCATCTCAGATTATCTCGACAGAACGCCACTACATACCAAGATTGGTCAGGGAAGCGATTGAAATAACAAAACATAAAAATTTCAATCGTGAGGACGGGTTTAAATTGTCGAGTGTCTGGAATCCTGTGGTTCGTATGTGTAAAACCGGAAATAATCAAAAAAGTGTCGTGTCGCGATCCGATACTGTAAGTGTTGTGTGTCGAGAACAGTTTCGAGTGAATAGTGAGAATGTGAACAGTGGTACGGGTCGCAATAAAAGACTTCGTCGGAGGGTAGACCGATATGTCTGCCAATAACAGCCTACCCGCAATTACTTCAGTTACTCCGTGATCATGGCGCTTGCAACAGTGCCGAAATATCGGAAACTCGCTAAAAACAAGGTACATGGTAACAATCCCGTAAATAACTTATATTACTAGAATATAATTAAATTGCACAATAGGAACAAGGAATTGAATGAAAATAAGAATTGCACAAATTTTAACTATAGAAATATATTTTGTTTACTAAAACATTGTACATGTAAACTTAAACTTAACACGAGAGACTCATCGTAACGTTACCGAGCGTTACACTTTTTCATAAGTGACTCCCAGCCGCAACCTAATTTAAAACGTTGTCACGTCAAAAAATATGCAGGTTTACCTCGTATTTTGATTTTGAATTAAATAGAATTACTATCGAAAACTTTCATAAAATTAATCTACCATCATGGAACTACTGAAATATGTAGAAATTTTTATGATTAGTTCATTAATAACTATTTTATAAGACTCGAAATCACCCGTAAAATGCAATATATACTAGTGAAAATCTACCTACGCGCCGATCAGTACGGCAGCGGCGCAATTTTGAAAAAAGGCTCTTAATAAGTTTTAGAAAACGATCTCACGTTATTGACTAATATTTATGGAGTCCGTAAAAAGGATATTCATCATTCTGTTGTGTATTTCAGTAAAAATAACCAAATCAAAAACTCAATTTTCAAGTTGCCGCGAAAACGTTTCACTGGACAATATGGCGTCTTACTAGTATGTGACGTCACACGACTGCTATTAAAACGTCAAACGATACAATGTAATGTCACTTTAACCGGAAGTTTACTTGCGTGTGACGTCATTTTAGGCTCCGCCAATCCCAAGCGTTTTGGGCCACGTGACAATAGATGAGAAAACTATTTTTATTTTATTTTTTTCTCGTGGGTTTTTAGTAAAATTATGAATATATTTTTTCTAAAAATAGTAAAAACCCAAACTTATTCATTGTAAACACAGATGCTAACAATTGGCACTTTATTTTTAATACTGTCAAATACCCTATTATTGGTCCAACGTACCTATGTAGGCGTGTCGTTCATCGAATCCCTTCTGAACGATGGCGTTTATGAAGGGGGACCCGTGGAATAACATTCGTTCGTTGGGACCGCTCGCTTCTTCGGAGACCTCTTTTCTTCTATGCTGGTAGCGTTCCCATAGGCGGCCGTTCGCTATTTTTTGTATCTAAATTGAAAAGACGATGCATATAAATAAATAAATAAATGAACTGAAATATATTTTATTGGAACATTTAGGAGATTATGGGTAATAGAGGTGATGACGGGGTACAGTAAACGAAATTCTATTTAGGGGGCGTCTGTTCCTCCCTCCCCCCCTGGTGAGATGTCGTGAGATTTTATTCAAACATTATGGGGGAGGGCCCCCATCCCCCAATCTCACGTGAGATTTTTCATAATGTGGGTTTCTTAGGTAAACGCGTTGGATTGATATTGTAAAAAGAAAAAAAAAATGCTTCGTACTTTTATTTACGACTACCTATTTAAGACTAGTAACCAATATTGCTGAGAATTTAAATCTTAAGCATGTACAATCTGGACTAAATGGAGCAAATTGTACATTTTTTTTTGTTTCAATAAAAAAAAAAATTGCGTGATATTTGCCGAGACATATATAAGATACAACATAAGATTAGATGAGATTTGACTCGACCCCCTCCCCCCTTAAACATCTCACGTAATTTATGGACGCCCCCTTAGTCCGTCAGTTAGATGATCAAAAAATAATGGACACGTATTTTTTCTCTTGGGCAATCAACCAAAAAATGACAAAGTTATAGCGCGTCAAAGTTTGGGAGTAGGGGCTCGTGAAGTCACTTTGAAGTGAAAATACCAAAACGTGACGTCATGCGACTTTTCAAATCAATATATCTCTGCAATGTTTATATTATGTGAAAAAAGAAAAAATACGTGTCCAATACTTTTTGATAATCTACCTGATAAACGAAGAAAAAAAATAGTCATCATCCCTATTGAAACACTTATTTCACTGACAAAATTAACTGTACTATATTCACTTCGTCGCCAAGAAGGTATACGTCTGTTCCCTAGCACTGTCCGACACAAAGTGAGGGCTGCACTCAAAGAGTAGTATTTATATGGCTGCACTTGTGAAAAATCTAATGAGGAGCTCGATGGCGCGGGTGGTTAGCGCGTTCGACTGCGATCGTTGAAGTTAAGCAACTTTCGCAGTGGTCGGTCATTGGATGGGTGACCAAAAATTATCTATGTCGAGTTCCTCCGTGCTTCGGAAGGCACGTTAAGCCGTTGGTCCCGGCTGCATCTGCAGTCGTTAGCACCCGCCAATCCGCACTGGGTCCGTGTGGTGGGTCATGGCCAATTCGCCCTATTCCATCCATAGGGAAGGCCTGTGCCCCAGCAGTGGGGATATTAATAGGCTGATGATGATGATGAGTGAAATATTACTGAAGGAAGATGGCGCTTAAACCTCTGTGGTTCACAGTCGTAGACACAGAGGCTTAGACATGACCATAATGAATATTAGGCATACTATAAACTATTATTTAAGAGATTAATTTTTGCAAATTGTTAATTCAAATCAACAGAACAAAGGCAGTGAATACAATTAATGTGCACGATAATAATTGCATTAGTTATAAAAACTGTGTCGCAACTATTAACGCCCACCTCTGAGAGTACATTGGAGTTCCTTAACATACAAACACAAACAATATCTTCTAATATATAAAATTCTCGTGTCGCGGTGTTTGTGGTTAAACTCCTCCGAAACGGCTCGACCGATTTTCGTGAAATTTTATATGCATATTCAGTAGGTCTGAGAATCGGATGTAATTTATTTTTCATCCCCCTAAATGTTAAGGGTTAACCCCTATTTTTTTTTTTATTTTAGATATATATGTTTTTTTTATTTTTTTTATGATACATCATACACAAATACATACAACCCTAAATTTTTACCCTTCTACCACCAATCCCTATTTTTTTATGGCGGTACAAAGTTCGCTGGGACAGCTAGTATAATAATATGTATATTATTTAAGTAAATTTAAATTACACAATGATTTAAATTTTGATTTAAAATACTAAAATTAATAAACTTTGTATTTGGAGAGCTCGATGGCGCAAGTGTTTAGCGCGGTCGGCGGCGTCGTCGAAGCTAAGCAACTTTCGCAATGGTCGGTCATTGGATGGGTGACCAAAAATTAATTAACTATACCTCGCTGCTTCTGCAGTCTTTAACACCCACCAATCCGCACTGGGCCCGCGTGGTGGGTCATGGCCCAATCCTGCTATTCCATCCATAGGTAAGGCCTGTGCCCCAGCAGTGGGGACATTAAAAGGCTAATGATGAATACTAACTTACCCTGACTACTTTGTAGCAACTGAACTGGCCACCCGCATGGTCTCGGTGAGCTCGCACAGACGCCTGAGGATAAAAAAGGATTACACATCATTATACAGGCTAATACAATACAATACAAAACACTTTGTAGGAAGGCCAAAGGGGAAGATCTTCCTCCGAGCTGGGTGAAGGTAGCTCGGGGGCCGCGGCCCGACTGATGTTGGTCGGGAATCGTATATATGAAGAGTTAGCCTTCGAATTTCATTTGCGCGATGTAGGCTTCCATACTAATATTGATCGCAGTGCAGGTAATGTAAGGTCTTGAGTATGGTGAGTAATGATTTGTTATATCCGTTGTATATCTGTGGGGCATATAGATGTCGCCGCCACAACTTTATTAAACACCACAGAAAACATCTCTTATCTATTAGACAAGTCCGTCCGTCCGTCCGTCCGTCTGTGGTGCTGTTTCAGCGGCCAAACCGTAAGAGATAGATAAAGAGAATGTTTAAGTTATAAGTTAAGAATAGTCTGATAAGACTACAAACCGGATTTGAGTAACGTAGCACTTCCGGTTTTCGAGAAATCACGAATTTCAAACGAAACCACACAAAATCTCCGAAGTTCTCAATTAATTAAATAATCAGGTTTTGGTGAACATTTGGTTCACGGGTTTGCTAGTTACAATAAATACAGAGCCAATTAATTAATATAAGATACGATAAAAACTCTTTATTGCACAACACAGTAACAAAACAAGTAGAAAAATACAACATTACACAAAGGGCGGTCTTATCGCTAATGAGCGATTTCTTCCAGATAATAATAATAATATTTTTTTTTTTATTTTCTTTAACATGGTTTAGTTACATTCTATACTCATGATTGAAGCCACCTTTTAAGCAAATAATGCCTGTGACAGGTGACTCCGCTCTTCCATACCTAAAATTACAGTTTGCTTATCGATCTTAATGTTTAAACAAAAAAATGGACTTATAAATGTTAGCACATTATATCAAAGAATAATAAATCATAATTTTTTTACATAGTTTTAAAACAATAATACGAAAGTCTTGTGTCGTTTTATGTGTGTGTGTTTATGTCGAGTGTGTGTGTATTTGTACGTGTGAGTGATAACCCAATGAGCTGGAAATAAAATAAGGTAAGCGAGTAAGGGAGGTTGTGCGGAACACAAGGCAAATGTTTTCCTGATAATTAGATAAGAAAAAGACAAAAAGGGGCAAAAAAAATTAAATTAAAAGAAAAAACAATACAATAAGAGAAATTTTAATACATAGGCAAACCTAAATAAATAAATAAATATTTCCAACACTCACACCAATTAGCCTAGCCCCAAAGTAAGCACTGTGAGGCTTGTGTTATGGGATACTAGGGTAACGGATAGAATACATATACTGTACATATATAAGTATATTTTTATTTAGAAATACATATGAAACATCCATGACTAAAGTACAAATGCTCGTATTCATCACACAAACATCTGCCCCCACCGGGATTCGAACCCGGGACCTCTCGAGTCGGCGTCACCATGAAACCCGGCGTACAAACCACTCGACCAAGGAGGTCGTCAAATACTCAGATACTTTACAACGCTACCGACACCGGTAAGTTCTAATTAAGTGTTACAATGGGCGGCCTTATCGCTAAAAGCGATCTCTTCCATACAACCTTTGGATGGAGAGGATTAGAAGGAAGTGGGAGAGACGGCGGCGTAAATTTCATACATACACAAACAAATACACATACATTTTATATTTATAAATATATATATATTGTTTTAAACTTGCATGGTCACTAACATTACAGCTATTAACGGGATTGTTACCATGTACCTTGTTTTTTATGAGTCTCCGATTTTCGTTAATAGCTCTAATATATATACATATGTGGTAATATATATGTGTTAGCTTGTCAATAGCTTTTAGTAATGTTTTTTGCTGTTATTTTTATTTCCATAAGCTGTTCTAAGATAATAAATAAATAAAAACGAGCGAGCCTTACAGTAGTCGCGTATGATGTGTAACATTTGAAACCTCACCTTATATTAGTAAAAAAGAAATAAAACCTACTACAATAGGACTGAGCCATTTGAACATTATGTTCTAAATTCAAATTAAAAAGCGCACGCTTCCCAAACTTCCTGTTACACACTTCCGTCCCACTTCACGTAATCACTCCCACAAATTGCAGGAAAGCGAGAGGAAAGAAGTTACACATCAAAAAATAAAATAAAATACAAAATCGCTCCTCCTCCTGAGGAGCTCGATGGCTCGATGGCGATGAGCTGGTTAGCACGTTCGGCTGCGATCGTTGTAGTTAAGCAACTTTCGCAGTGGTCGGTCATTGGATGGGTGACCAAAAATTTCTATCTCGAGTTCCTCCGTGCTTCGGAAGGCACGTTAAGCCGTTGGTCCCGGTTGCATCTGCAATCGTTAGCACCCGCCAATCCGCACTGGGCCCGCGTGGTGGGTCAAGGCCCAATTTCCCTATTCCATCCATAGGGAAGGCCTGTGCCCCAGCAGTGGGGACATAAAGAGGCTGATGATGATGATGAAAGTCGCTCCCGTTGTCTGTACGTTTAGATTTTTAAACTACTCAACATCTCTTAAGATAAAATTAAATTTGACAACAGTGTATCCTTGTCATTCTACGGATTGGGGCATTCTGAATGCTGAAAAATAAGATGAAAATCCTAATTCGGCAGCAGATGCTAAAGATTGTCTTATATATTTTTAAGCTTATATATGGTGCCTATAGTTTATAAGCAACGATATTGAATACCCTAGATACACCACGAGCGCTCAAAATGTGTCCCAATCAAGAAGTGCTTTTTTTTTTATAGATAGGTCCGACAAATGACTCCACCCCACCTGATGTTAAGTGAAGGTGAAGTCCAGTCGCGAAGATAGCTGATACAGCAGATCTGCCTGCCACACCAGCCATCCTCACCCTGCCGGCCTGCATGTTGCTTCTTCACGCCTCTTTTAAAGGATCCCAGGTTGTAAGAGGGAGGGAACACGTGAGCGGGCAGAGCATTCAATTTACGGATAGTGCGACAAAGAAATGAGTCACCAAATTTCTATGTACGCGTTGGAATTGTGGCCACAGTAAGACACACTTGAACACCACTCAAGCACTTCTTGGTTCACAGTCACGCGCAAACCGTTAAAAAGTAAAGATGCCGCAGACCTCCGAGAATAAATGCGAAAAAAATACTTATAGTACGTAAAGTGTAATTTTGCGACAGGTATCTTATCAATGTTTGTTAATTTAACGCATTTAAAGCAAATTTTGTTGGTAATACTGACTATAAACTGATTTAATAGAAAATAATTGTGATATTCAAATGCATGGTCGGTAATATAGCCGTCTCTTTTCCTCGCGGTCCGTATCTCCTGTGTTGGTAACAGCGCATTCAAAATTTCGTGCAAAGTCAATGAAATAAGGTCTATATTCTTCCGCATATAGCAATAAGTCGTAAAATTTTACGAGCTTGCATTCCGAACTGTCATACCTCTTTAACGCATGCGTTTTAATTAAGACCTTATACAGTTTGCATTAAAGGTGACTTTCAATGTTCAAAAAATGCCTTGTATCGTTTTTGACTACGCGATCATCTTACGGAGCTCAGTGGATTGTCCATGTACCTTTTGGACAGGTTTCGGCCATGATTATGTTCGTGTTGGTGTATCTATGGTATTTGATATCGTTGTTTATAAGACATAATTTTACTTACATATGCTGGTCGAAATAAAGATTATTATTATTATTCTCTATACAGAATGAAAAGGAGAGACTGATGTTAAATTTAGTTTAAAGTTTATGTAATCACTAGCGGTGTAGAGCTGCAGTGTAGACTACAGTTTTTGTTCTCAGGCTTATATTATACACAATGACATTCATCTATGATTCTTCTTATACCTGCAAATCCTTCTTATGCAAAGTCTCAGCCCGATCGGTTTAAAATTGACAAAGTTTCATGCTAACTTTCATTCCCTATTTTATCCCCTTGGGGGTAAAATTGATCAAAATCTTTCTTAGCGGATGCCTACGTCATAACATCTACCTGCATGTCAAATTTCAGCCCGGTGGTTTGGGCTGTGCGTTGATAGATCACTATGTCAGTCAGTCAGTCACCTTTGAGTTTTATATATATAGATAGATGTTTTGGATAAAATTAGAATTACGTTTTGAATTTTTAGAATATGCAACTATGCGATTGATTTGTAGCATCTTGAATATTGATTGAATTTATTTAAAACATTTAGCTATTTTTACAGGAATAATCCTAATGCAATAGTGGTGTCGTAGTCAGTACAACTTGGCTAGCATCTTCTCTCAAAATGTAATCTACCTCTTTTTTTTTAATCAGTTAAGAACATATTTATTCCTAACATTGTAAGAGCGATTACGCTGTAATACCTGCATCTCTCTCTCGACGATCGTGTACTCGCTGTCACAATCTCCTTCCGCAGTGGTGCTGACGTCCAGAAGGGTGGTGCCGCCATACCATTCTGTCAACAAAATATTATTCATCATTATCATCATCATCATAATCAACCGATGGACGTGCACTGAAGGATAAAGGCCTCCTCTATGTATCTACAAACACAACGATCCTGAGTTTTCCGCATGCAGTGGGTCTCCCCGAGTCGCTTGAAGTCGTCAGTCCAACTGGTAAGGGCCTGGAGTTCGCCATTGACGCACAATGGTGAAAATTAACCGAATACCCGATATATCGTTTTGCCATTTGATCGAAAGGAGATTGGGCATCTTAGTATGGAGCTTGGGGACGAACTAAAGATTTTTGTACATCAATCAAATAAGCTTAAAAATATTGCTTATATTTAATACTTTTAGGATTTTTTTTATTTCTTCAAAATCCGTACTCTCTGAGTAAAGTTATTGGACTTTAAAGAAATATATGTACATAACCGCTATTATGCTACTCTATACTTAATATTACCTACATACATACACATAACCACGCTCATAATTCTAAAAGGGGTTGAGCATGCTGCAGGTAACATTTGTTTACACATTTTATTATTTAGCATTACATCATTAGCATCAATTTAGACGGCAATAGCGAGAAATCGACTGACTGACAGATCTGAGTTCTGACAGTGACCACAGTGACACTGACAGACACTGTTCACATTGACAGAACAACGGTGATTTTTCCGAAACGTTTTGCTGGAACCCCGAGTAGTATACATTATTTTATTTAAGGATTTTTTGTTTCAACCGTCTTTTGTAAATAAATCATAGTCACACGAATAATATGTTCTATTATTCTTTGTATATGTATTTTCGTATCTTGGACTAGTTCTAACAATGTAAATAACATTAATGGGTTAACATTGGAAACCTAAGTTAACATTTCGGAACGCGGGATCCGGATATCACTTGAGATGGCGAGACGACCGACATCCCGTATAGCAATCGGCCACCAAGCACCGGGCGGGCTTATCACAAAGGAAATCATTCTACATTTTAAAAATATCGCATATTTTTCTGAGGATACGAAAATTGCTGAAATTTGGTATTCAGCCATCAATAACTAAATAACGATTTTTGGCAGTATTTTCATTAGTGTACAATTGAGAGATAAAAATCCCTAAAATGCCCAATCTCCTTTCAAGAAACCTATATTATCAGTCGATCCTTGTGACATAAAATCGAAATTTTACTATAGTTTGTCCATTCTATTATTATCTTTTTGACAGGTCGACGCCCATGAAATTTCGTATTGTTTACGTTAAAAATATTGTACTTCATGGACGGGTACCGCCTACTTAGTGATGTGCCACACATAATGATTACTAAGATTATGCCACAGATTACAAACGGTTTGCTCAATGCAAAGTAACAAATCAACACTATATGACTTGTGAAAATAATTAAATATTTCACGAGAGAAAAATACGTAGGCAAATTTTCCAATCGATTTTTATTGACAGAATAAAATAACAAAATTATTTTACAGTAAAACGTCACTTTAAACGCGTTATAAAAAAAAGTATGAAAAGGAGGTTGATAGTTCTTAAAAGACTACTCAACTTAACGTTTGATAAAATGTTCAAAAAGAAGAATTTTGTTGCAACTCGTGCTCAGCACACAATATTTGTACTAGGTAAAATAATAAATCTAATGAGATTTTGTAATAATTTATTAAACACCAGTATTTTTGATAACTAAAATAATTTCGATACTTATAATCGACTAAACAATGTTCTAGCATAAAATCGAACGAGTTATGTGATAGGGTGTCACTATTTTTACTTCGATCGATCTGTCAAAAAGATAATAATATAATGGACAGACTATAAGTTGATTTTCAATAGATCGCTGTGTCATTAAATCAAAAGTTCACCGCTTATCGCAGATTTTGTTTTGCTAGGAGAAGCAATACAAGTTTAGTGAGAAATTATTTTAAACCCAATTACTTAGGTATCTGAAAAAAATAAATGGTATTGTGCACTTACTGTTGGCAGTCTTCAGATTGTGTCTGGCCGCTTTCAGCAGTCTGTGTCTGTGTCCGTACACAGGATAATGACATAAATCTATGTATGTATTGTACACTTACCGTTGGCAGTCCTCAGACTGCGTCTGACCGCCTTCAACAGTCTGTGTCCGTACACAGAATATAATGACATAAATCTATCTACACATTGTACACTCACCGTTGGCAGTCCTCAGACTGTGTCTGGCCGCCTTCAGCAGTCTGTGTCTGTGTCCGTACACAGGATATAATGACATCAATCTATCTACACATTGTACACTCACCGTTGGCAGTCCTCAGACTGTGTCTGGCCGCCTTCAGCAGTCTGTGTCTGTGTCCGTACACAGGATATAATGACATCAATCTATCTACACATTGTACACTCACCGTTGGCAGTCCTCAGGCTGTGTCTGGCCGCCTTCAGCAGTCTGTGTCTGTGCCCGTACACAGGATATAATGACATAAATCTATCTTTACATTGCACACTCACCGTTGGCAGTCCTCAGACTGTGTCTGGCCGCCTTCAGCAGTTTGTGTCTGAGTCCGTTCACAGGATATAATGACATCAATCTATCTACACATTGTACACTCACCGTTGGCAGTCCTCAGACTGTGTCTGGCCGCCTTCAGCAGTCTGTGTCTGTGTCCGTACACAGGATATAATGACATCAATCTATCTACACATTGTACACTCACCGTTGGCAGTCCTCAGACTGTGTCTGGCCGCCTTCAGCAGTCTGTGTCTGTGCCCGTACACAGGATATAATGACATCAATCTATCTACACATTGTACACTCACCGTTGACAGTCCTCAGACTGTGTCTGGCCGCCTTCAGCAGTTTGTGTCTGAGTCCGTTCACAGGATATAATGACATCAATCTATCTACACATTGTACACTCACCGTTGGCAGTCCTCAGACTGTGTCTGGCCGCCTTCAGCAGTCTGTGTCTGTGTCCGTACGCGGCGACTCCCACAGCCCTCAGGTCTTCATGAGACATTTCAGACAATATGTCCACGGTTATTTGTTCTCGTTCGAGTACGGAGCATAGCTGTTCGAGCCCGATGCTGGATGGGGAATGAGAGAATAACATGCGATATAGTTATGAAATAAACTTTTTTATTTTTGAGAACCTCCGTGGCTGAGTGGTTTGCACGCCAGGTTTCATGGTGTCGCCGACTCGAGAGGTCCCGGGTTCGAATCCCGGCGGGGGCAGATGTTTGTGTGATGAATACGAGCATTTGTACTCCAGTCATGTATGTTTGATATGTATTTCTTTATAAATATACTAAAATATGTGTCAGTATATGTATTCTATCCGTTACCCTAGTATCCTATAACACAAGCTTACAGTCTTTACTTTGGGGCTAGGCTAATTGGTGTGAGTGTTGGAAATATTTATTTCTTATTATAATTTGTTGATTGTTAATATAATATCCTTCTTCAACACTGACATAAGTTCCTAACGAAATAATTATTCAAAAACACAGTGTGACAAGGATTTTTATAAAAGTGAGTGGCAGTTCAGGGAGAGCGCTACTAAACTTAGTAGAAAATCTCCCGGTTTTTAGGGAACTTATCTTGGTCTACAGTTTTAATTTATTGCGAAAAACTTTAAGTAATATATATATATATATATATATATATATATATATATATATATATATATATATATATATATATATATATATATATATATATATATATATATATATATATATATATAAATTTATCAAATTATTGTATATATTTCACTTGAGGAGCTCGATGGCGCCAATAGTTATCGCGTTCAGCTGAGGTCGTTGAAGTTGAGCAACTTTCGCAGTGGTCGGTCATGGGATGGGTGACAAAAACTTTACTATCTCGAGCTTCTCCGTGCTTCGGAAGGCACGTTAAGCCGTTGGTCCCGGCTGCTTCTATTTTTTTAATTTAATTAATTTAATTTGAATTCTGATTTCTGTTAAATCGTTTGTCCCAATCCTTAAATATAAGCAGTTTTCAAAAAATTGGAATTGGTTAGTGTTGGAAATATTTATTATTTTATTTATTTACTTGGCAAGGAAGGCTTGTAGAGATTCGGAAGTTGACAGCGCAGAAGCCGGTCTGCCTGCCGCGTCTTCTAGGCTGCCACGAGACCCTTCAGCCCAGTAGTTGCTGGCGACCACCTGGTCAAAGCAACACACTAGTTTTATATATGTTTGATGTGAAACATTTTCTGGCGCACGTAAAGTCGATTTCTGGCGTGGCAACGCTCGCCCGTAAAATGCAATATATCAACGATATTAAATACCTTAGATACACCACGAGCGCTCAAAATGTGTCCCAATCAAGAAGTGCTCTCCACTCAAGCACTTCTTGGTTCACAGAGGTTCACAGTCACGCGCGGACCGTTACAAACTCAAGATGTCACAGAGCACCGCGAAAAAATGCGAAAATAATACTTAGAGTACGAAAAGTGTCGTTTTTTCGACAGGTATATAATACTTAGAGTACGAAAAGTGTCGTTTTTTCGACAGGTATCTAGTCGATGTTTGTTAATTTAACGCATTTGAAGTAAATTTTGATCTAATACTTACTATAAACTGATTTAATATTAAATATGTGATATTCAAATGCATGGTCGGTTATACGTCGCCATATAGTCGTCTCTTTTCCTCGCGGTCCGTGCCTGCTATATTGCTAACAGCGCGATCAGAATTGCGCGTAGAGTCAAAGAACTAAGGTCTAAATTCCTCCGCATATAGCAATAAGTCGTAAAATTTTACGAGCTTGCATTTCAAATTGTCAGAAGTCCTTGACGCGTGCGTTTTATTTAAAACCTTATACAGTATGTATTAAAGGTTACTTTCAATATTTAAATAATGCCTTATATTGATTTTGACTACGCGATCATCTTACGGAGCTCCGTGGATCGTTCAATGTACCTTTTGGACAGGTTTCGGGCACGATTTACTTCGTGTTGGTGTATCCTAGGGTATTTAATATCGTTGATACTAGTGCTCAAATACTCGCCGATCAGTACGGCGTCAGCGCCCTTCGAGGCAGGACCTGTAATTTTTTACCGCACGCATCCCGAGCAATTTTCCGAGTGTCTTTATCGTAAGCCGGCTAGTGTTTCATATCTGCCAGGCGTCCCGTAACGGCTCACATTTTTTTAAACATTAAACTGCCGGACGTTTCAATCTTAAAAAAATATCATTATGATTTTATTTTTATTTTTTAAGCATTTAACTGCTAGATGTTTAAATCTAAAGAAAAGTTTACTAGAAAAAAATCCACGCGGACCAGGTCCCGTCCGCTGCCTGGTCCGCGTAGATTTTTTTCTAGTAAACTTTTCTTTAGATTTAAAATATCATTAGAAAAAAAAACCATGCAGCCAGGCAGCAGACAGGACTCGAACCCACTCTCCAATATCCGGGCGGATATAGGCGAACTATGGGCCTCCCGTAAGTAACCAAATTCGCAGGAAATCAGCAATCATTTAGCTAGAAAGAGAGATAAAAACAGCCAATAGACGACAAAGACGCAGACAATATAATGAACTAAGCGTATTCGCATAAAATTCAATCACCTAGAAAAATATCGTTATTTTGTTTCACTCAAATTTACTTTTTTATAGTTGGGCAGGGCATGCATCGAAGAGCTCGATGGGGCAAGTGGTTAGCGCTGTCGGCTGCGATCGTTGAAGTTAAGCAACTTTCGCAGTGGTCGGTCATTGGATGGGTGACCAAAAATCTACTATCTCGTGTTCCTCAGTGCTTCGGAAGGCACGTTACGCCGTTGGTCCCGGCTGCATTTGCAGTCATTAATACCCGCCAACCCGCACTGGGCCCTCGTGGTGGGTAATGGCCCTATCTCCTTATTCCATCCATAGGGAAGGCCAGTCCCCAGCAGTGGGAACATTAATAGGCTGACGACGATGAGGGCCTGCTCATTCCATTCTCCCTGTATATCTGTGATAAGAACTCAACATCTAAACATATAAAACTCAAAGGTGACTGACTGACTGACATAGTGATCTATCAACGCACAGCCCAAACCACTGGACGGATCGGGCTGAAATTTGGCATGCAGGTAGATGTCATGACGTAGGCATCTGCTAAGAAAGGATTTTGATCAATTCTACCCTCAAGGGGATAAAATACCGAAGCGAAGCGAGGGCGGGGCATTAGTTTAGTATAAACTAACGGCCGCCCGAGACTTCGTACGCGTGGAGTTAGAAATAAAGGTTCACTGCTCGTTCCCCGTAGGTGATAGCGTGATAATATGTAGCCTATATGTTGACCTGACTTCTTACGAATATTTCATTCGTGCCTGAAGTAAATCCATGCATTAATTTTAGAGTTTATCCCGGACATACGTCATCGCGTCTTGATACGTTACCGGCGGCTGTAGTCTCGCGCAGCCCCCACTCGGCATGAGGACGGGGGGCGGGGGCGGGGGCGGGGGCGGTGACGTCATCGCGTCTTGATACGTTACCGGCGGCTGTAGTCTCGCGCAGCCCCCACTCGGCATGAGGACGGGGGGCGGGGGCGGGGGCGGTGACGTCATCGCGTCTTGATACGTTACCGGCGGCTGTAGTCTCGCGCAGCCCCCACTCGGCATGAGGACGGGGGGCGGGGGCGGGGGCGGTGACGTCATCGCGTCTTGATACGTTACCGGCGGCTGTAGTCTCGCGCAGCCCCCACTCGGCATGAGGACGGGGGGCGGGGGCGGGGGCGGTGACGTCATCGCGTCTTGATACGTTACCGGCGGCTGTAGTCTCGCGCAGCCCCCACTCGGCATGAGGACGGGGGGCGGGGGCGGGGGCGGTGACGTCATCGCGTCTTGATACGTTACCGGCGGCTGTAGTCTCGCGCAGCCCCCACTCGGCATGAGGACGGGGGGCGGGGGCGGGGGCGGTGACGTCATCGCGTCTTGATACGTTACCGGCGGCTGTAGTCTCGCGCAGCCCCCACTCGGCATGAGGACGGGGGGCGGGGGCGGGGGCGGTGACGTCATCGCGTCTTGATACGTTACCGGCGGCTGTAGTCTCGCGCAGCCCCCACTCGGCATGAGGACGGGGGGCGGGGGCGGGGGCGGCGCGGGGGGCGGCTGCGGTGACGTCACCACGTGCGCCAGCGGCTGTGACGTCATCGCGTCTTGCAGCAGAGATCTGACGTCAGCAGCTCCAGACAAGTCTAGCGCTGTTTGGCCCTCCTGATTCTTGAGGTAAGGGTCTGCGCCGTGGGCCAGCTAGATAAACAATTACAGGACTTTTTAAACAAGTATTAAGCGCAATTTCCCTATTTACTATCGGGCAAAGTGATTCCTGACAAAAAATGCGCTTGAATTTGTTGTTGACCCTCTTACCGATAATAATACGCCAGAAATTGACAAGCTAAGATTTCTTCTACAGAGAATGCTTCAATTTGAACCTAATAAGGTGAAGGAGTATGAAGCAAAGATGCTTGAAGTTTGACCTATGTTATCATATATATATCAGGGATGCAACGGAGGTAAATTTATCGGAGCCGAAGTAGTCGGAGTCGGAGGCAGAGTCAAGGGCGGATCCAGCTTTGGCGACAGAGGGGGGTCATATAGCCAGCTTTGGCGCCAGTGTGGGGTCATATAGTTGTGGTATATTAAATATTGAAAGTACTTAAAAAAAATGGGTGCGTGTACTTATGTAGGCGCGTGAGAAGTTATCCTTCTTTGGCATCGTTTAAAATTAGTTTTTAATTGCATGCAAATAATTAATTACAATAAATTAATAAAAAGTCTGGAAAAGGACACAGTCAATAAAGTTCAGTTTTAATTTGAAAAAATAAATAAATAATCAAAATATTCAATTAAAATCGCTACTGAATATAATTTATTAGAACATATGTGATTTGCACTTGTATGAAACTCAAACACGTATTCCGAATATACAAAATAGAAACATGTGGATAAATATTATAAATATGAATACCTATAACTGTTACTTTATTACAAAAAATAAAGATGTGGTTTTTGGTTCTACTACACCAATGGTCAAGAGATGGCGCTGTAGTCTCCTGAATCGCGCTTTGGTTCCGTTGTTCCAGATTAATAAATACTTTTGATAGGCCTTCACAATGCAGTCGTTAGCACCCACTAAATAGAGATTCTATTTCTATTTTGTTGGTAGATTTTCTTAATGTGCGGTAAACACAAAAGTAACGCATGAAGTTGGTCGCTTTAGCAACCAACCAGTGCATTGAGTTGCAACCAGTGCATGAAGTTGGTCGCTTTAGCGACCAACTTCATGCTGTTAAAATTTTGTGTTACAGTGATGCGCGCGCATCTTAAAATTTCACTCTCATCATTTTTTCATAACGCGCCTAAAGAAGTATAACTTCAAAAATCCCCCTGGGTTTAGTCCATCTGTACCCAGCCCGGGGGGGGGGGGGGGGGGGGGGCATGACCCCCATGACCCCCCCCCCTGGATCCGCGCTTGGGCAGAGTTGGGGTCAGAGGTAGAGTCAGAAGTGGTCACAAGAGAGATATTTTTCATTTAAGAACAAATAAAAACATTATTCAGTCAACCTTTTTTTATTTTAATCATAAAATAACCTCGGCATTTAGTGCCAAAGTTGTATACTTTTTTAATTTTTTTATCTGTGTTTCATAATTGGGTAACGTAGTTTGGCAATATTTGTCATCAGCAGCTAGGTGTCAATGTCAAATACGTAGGTTTGTCGATATAACCTCTATATGTAGCCGGGTCGTCAAGAGAAATAACGCACTAAAAGGCAATCACAGCAGAGAACATTCACAATCACAGTACGCGGGAGCGGATGCGAAATGCGAATGATTAATCTGTTTGTATTTTAGGATTGTCAAATTGACATTTGGTTTTTTAATTAGAAAAAGGAATCATGGTCACTTGAGTAATATTTTGAAGTAAAATTCTGTCCCTTGAAGATATAGGGTTTCCATATCAAAAAATATTAATCATTATATAACTTCTTTCCACGATTCACTAAAAATAAGGCAAAAGTAGTTTTATGTAGCAAATAATTTTGGCTTTATTTTGAGACCAAATTCAACTGTATACAAGTTTAGCATTTTTTCTATGAAAAGTGTCGGGTCTCCTTTACTTATTATTAATACAGTCTCCCAACACGACAGGTATGAAACAGTTCGTAACAGTTTACGCAGGCCGCCGTTGCTATGCTCCGACCTCCGATTAAAACCTCCGATTTAAAAGTTCCGAGCAGAGCCGAAATCGTAACCGAAGGTGTAATAATAATCGGAAGTTCCAACTTAATGGTACCGGAGTCGAAGCTCCGTAACATCCCTGATATATATATCCAAAATCCAAATCCAAATCATCTTTATTGCGAATACAGGTTGCAAAGTTGTTACATACATACATTTTAATACAGTACAGCCATATTCTATATATATGTTACGGCTAATAGCCGAAGTACGGCTACACCTAGTTTTAGCCGGCTACAACTAGGAGCAGCCCGCCACATGCGGTTAAACTTAGGTGTACCCTACTTATCTTCGGTTACAACTAGGTTTAGCCTTCATTATAGCGGTTAGAACTAGGTACAGCCGCACACTGTAGGTTAAACTTAGGTGCATCCTATTTATTATCGGCTAGAACTAGGTTTTCAGTTCAGTTAAGGATTTTCGTTTTATTTTGAGATTCGTATCTTGCGTTTCCTGATTGATTCGATTTTGTATCATCACCCCGGTAGATAAGATATCTTATCCTAGACAAGCCATAAACTATGCCAGTCCGGAACAAGATTTCTTTTCTTTTAATGTGGAGAGTCCCTCTGTAGTAAAAACTACAGTGAGTAGGCACTAAAGAGTTCGTCAAGTTGGCAGCGCGGTATAGACGCGGGGAAGGAGTAAGTTTACCGCATGTAGCGGGCTGCACCTAGTTGTAGCCGGCTAAAACTAGGTGTAGCCGCACTTCGGCTATTAGCCGTAACATGTATATTACAAAGGACTGACTTAGACAATTCATCCAGCAGCAGGAAGCTACATTGGGACAAAATTGGGCCCTATATTTATCTTGCACTATTCAGCTACGAAAATAACCATCTCACTTAAAGTTCAAATGCAATCTTAAAACTTGTGAATAAGGTGCAATTTGCAACTCACCAATAGGGCGCATAGTTGCGTCCGCGCTTTGTGTGCCGCCTCGTGTAAGGGTGTGAAACCCCATCTGTGGAAAAAAAATCATGATTATACAGGGAGTCCCACGATCATGCCACACGGATAGAAAGTATATTAAATATTGAAGATGGGAGATTTTGCTGAAAGAAAACATCATTTTATTTTCAATAATAAGAAGAAATGAAGAACGTGCCAATGAGATGCCCACATTCACAAAAATTAGCTTAGTCCCAAAGTAAGCACTGTAAGGCTTGTGTTATGGGATACTAGGGTAACGAATAGAATACATAAACAGTACATATATAAGTTATATAGAAATACATATTAAACATCCATGACTGGAGTACAAATGCTCGTATTCATCACACAAACATCTGCCCCCACCGGGATTCGAACCCGGGACCTTTCGAGTCGGCGTCACCATGAACACCGGCGTACAAACCACTCGGCCACCGAGGTCATCAATATTAATGGAATAAGTGGTACAAACACTGTTTCTCCCAGAGGAAGTCCGGACAAAATTGTGGCTTCTACTACGTTCTGGCATTATATGCTATTGATTTAAAAAATATATTGAATGTATAATGCGATTCAAATAAGAATAGGAAAGCCAATGACCTCCATCTGTCAAATATCGCTTGAAAAGTACGGTTTGCAAAAAAATCTCGAAACACTTTTTTAGCACTCAGCTGATTCTAGAATAAAAACCAAACATTTTTAAACAAACAATAACAAATGTTGATAATTAATATTATTTGTTTTCTTTTCACTTATTGAGTATTGGCTATGAATGGTTGATAACCTAAATCGTCAACCAAATGTCACTTTATGTTCCGTTCAGAAACTCGATTTAAAACTTTCGTTTACATATAGGATGCATGTTCGTATGTGACCTGCATGATTATTCATAACTTCTCCAGCGGTAATGCAGAGATGAGCGAAATTGAAGAGCTAGATTCTGATTAATGTTTTTTTTCACACAGTCTTAATAAAGAAATACTAATAAAAATCGGTATTGTTCTTTCTCAACCTTAGTAAATTAATTTTATTAAAAATCTGATGTTTTGTCTCACCTAATCTTAGTAATTAAGTTTTATTAAATAGCAAATTTTTTTTGCTCACTCTACCTATTTGGTTTGAATTGACAGCTATGACGTCAAAATGTGGCGCCCAGTCGGTCCTATTCTTAGTTAAATCGCATTATACTTATACTAGCAAACCAGTGAATCAAATGTTCACCAAAACCTGATTTCTCGAAAACCGGAAGTGCTACGTTACTCAAATCCGGTTTGTAGTCTTATCAGACTTTTCTTAACTTATAACTTAAATATTCTCTTTATCTATCTCTTACGGTTTGGCCGCTGAAACAGCACCACAGACAGACGGACGGACTTGTCTAATAGATAAGAGATCATAACGTAAATACATAAAAATCATACCTATCAGCGGCATTAGGCGGCGTCCCAGCTCTCAGCAATAGGGCAGCCAACTCCAAGTGTCCGTACGACGCGGCATTATGGAGCGGGACCAGTCCGCCCTTGTCCCGGGCCGAGACCGCGGCCCCGGCCTCCAGTAGCGCCTCGGCTACATCGAGATTATTGTAACCGGCTAGGAAGGGAAGAATTTAAAATTTTCAGTAAATGTGTTAAGCCTATTAAAAGACCGTACGGTCATCCTGGGCTAGTAACATTTCATCATCATCGTCATCATCAGCCCAGTCCCCACTGCTGGAGCACACGGCATCCCTATGGATGGAATAGGGAGATTCGGCCATGACCCACCACGCGGGCCCAGTGCAGATTGGTGGGTGTTAACGACTGCGGATGCAGCCGGGACCAACGGCTTAACGTGCCTTCCGAAGCACGGAGAAGCTTGAGATAGTAAATTTTTGGTCACCCATCCAATGACCGACCACTGCGAAAGTTGCTTAACTTCAACGATCGCAGCCGAACGCGCTAACCACTTGCGCCATCGAGCTTCTCAGTTATTTCAGATTATTCATCCATAATGGTAAGTAACAATGATGCTTACAACTACTTATTGTAGCCAGGGGGCAAATGTAGATGTTTCAAATAACTCGTCACTGTTACATTTTTTTAAATAAGCTACATTTGTGGCTCTGCAGAGTAACTTTTTGTCCTAGCTATAAATTCGGTAATAACATAAAACAGTACCGAGTTACATTTGCCCCCTGGCTACAATAGACCCTGGGGAGCGTACCTAAAACACGTATTTCGTTTAATAAAAACACTTGCTAAACTATGAAATTAAAGGGATTAAGAGGAAATTAATAATCCAAGTTGTCCGTACGACGCGGCATTATGGAGCGGGACAAGTCCGTCCTTGTCCCGGGCCGAGACCGCGGCCCCGGCCTCCAGTGGCGCCTCGGCTACATCGAGATTATTGTAACCAGGCTACAATTGCCCCGGGGGGCCGTATCTAAAACACGCTTTTAGTTCAATAAAAACACTTGCTAACTTCCAAACTATGAAATGAAAGGGCTCTTTAAGAGGAAATTATTATTCCATGTGTCCGTAAGACGCGGCGTTGTGAAGCGGGACCAGTCCACCATTGTTGTAACCGGCTAGGAAAGGGAAATTGTACTGAATTTAACAACATTTCTAGATTGTTGTAACCGGATAGGAAAGGGAAATTGTACTGAATTTAACAAGATTTTTAGATTGTTGTAACCGGCTAGGAGAGGGAAATTGTACTGAATTTAACAACATCTCTGGATTGTTGTAACCGGATAGGAAAGGGAAATTGTACTGAATTTAACAACATCTCTAGATTGTTGTAACCGGATAGGAAAGGGAAATTGTACTGAATTTAACAACACTTCTAGATTATTGTAACCGGCTAGGAGAGGGAAGTTGTACTGAATTTAACAACACTTCTAGATTGTTGTAACCGACTAGGAAAGGTAAATTGTACTGAATTTAACAGTACTTCTAGATTCTTGTAACCGGCTAGGGGAGGGAAATTGTACTGAATTTAACAACACTTCTATCTAGAAAAAAATCCCTGCCTAGCCGGTTACAACTAGGGACACGAAAAAAGTATCGATACTTTGTGGTATCGAGTACTTTTCCTTTCGATACCGATACTTTTGTACTCGATACTTTGTATTCGATACTTTTACTAAATGAGTACTTTTTGGCAAGTATCGATACCTTTATTAATTTGGATAAGCGCCTCATATTGATGGCAATGCCATCTTGTTAAATCATAGCAAACCTTCTAAAACGTTCCATAGGGTATTTGACAAGTTTTAGGCAACGATCTCACGTTATTGGCTAATATTTATGGAGTCCGTAAAAAGTGGATATTCATCATTCTGTCGTGTATTTCAGTAAAAATAACCAAATCAAAAACTCCATTTTCAAGTTGCCGCGAAAACGTTTCTCTGGACAATATGACGTCTTACTAGTGTGTGACGTCACACGACTGTTATTAAAACGTTAAACGATACAATGTAATGTCACTTTGACCGGAAGTTTACTTGCGTGTGACGTCATTTTAGGTTATGCCAATCCCAAGCGTTTTGGGTTACGTGACAACAGCACGCATTATTTTTAATACTGTCAAATGTACTGTCTAAAAAAAAAACTGTCAAATACCCTATTGCGTTGTTATAAAGTCAGAAACTGACATATTCAAATTCTTTCCAATCTGTGACTGTGTTTATTTTGCGCTTTATTTTGTTTCATAGTTATTTATTTAGCGACCATATTTATTTATTTATTATTTATTTATTTAGGAACTGTGATTGATTCGCCGTTTATTGTACTTTTAGCTTGACTGTATTTGATTTATTCAAGTGTAACACTATTATTCTGTCTATGCTGTGTAATACCTATTTGAAACCACCTGAAAAAAAGACGGACGTAACCTCTTCTATAATTATAATCTTGAGTGAAGCATGCCAATGGCAGCCGTTAACTACGTGTCAGATTCAAGTTAACATAAGTGGGTATAATGTTTTTTAATGATTAAAATTCAAGAAAAGTAAGTTTAATTTGAAACAAATCTGAAAAGTTCCATACTATTAAATTGTTTAAGATTTCGATCTTTTTAATTAACATTTTAATTATGAATGTATTAATGAACACTTTTTAGTGTCAGAAATCACAGCTATTTTTTTATGTAATATAGCAATTTGTGAATTTACATGTCCTTATTTGTTTTCGATTATACGTACTATAGTAAAATTCCATTGTTTTTCTTTCAATTTTAACACCGGCGGGGCGGGGGGAGGGGTTGCTCATCAGGCCACAGAGGCTCCGATAAGGCCCTGTGAAATGTACTCGATACTTTGAAGTATCGATACTTTTGTTTCGATACTTTTACGAGTACGATACTTTTTTACCGATACTACTCATGAGTACAGTATCGATACTTTCTATTCGATATCGTGTCCCTAGTTACAACAAGATTGTTAATATTGTTAGTAAATGTAGCCAGGCCTGCTAAAAGACCTTACCTTAATAGCCTTTTTTGTGCAATAAAAACGCTTGTCAACTTCCAAACTATGAAATGACAGCTTGAGAAAAGTGACAATATGATATAAAGTTATCTCTTTCCCTAGTATGAAATGAAAGTGAGGAAAAAAATGACACATCAAGACAAACATTGAATGATTATTGAGTCTCGTATTGTTTTATTGACGATTTAAATACTTACCTGCTAAATGCAGAGGCGTAGAGTTGCGACCGTGCGCATCGCGACAGTTCACGTTTTGGGGTGTGATCAGTTTTCTGCGCAAATAATTGTCAAATTATACTAATACTTATAAAACTTACGTTTAATTTTTTTATATTAACAATAATGTCGATTCTGGCATGATTCTCTAAAGCTGAACTTAAATTTGACAACAGTGCATCCTTGTCCTTCTCTTTACAAAATGAAAAGGTGAGACTGCCCTTAAATTTAGTTTTAAGTTTAGAGAATCACGCCAGAATTGACACCAGTGTTGTAATTTTTTTATTCTAATCCTACAATGCACTATCCCGCCGTTCTATTTTTCTACTCTGCTGTGGTTTCGTTTAGCCAAAGGTTGCCTGGTAGAAATTGCTACCTTAGGAATGAAGCCGCCTTTTGTTATAACATTTCTGTTTTTATAGCTATTAACGGGATTGTTACCATGTACCTTGTTTTTTATGAGTCTCTGATATTTCGGCACTGTTGCAAGCGCCATGATCACGGAGTAACTGAAGTAATAGGGGTGATGACGGGGTACAGTAAACGAAATTCTATTTAGTCCGTCACTTACATGATCAAAAAATAATGGACACGTATTTTTTCTTTGGGAAATCAACCAAAAAATGACAAAGTTATAGCGCGTCAAAGTTTGGGAGTCCCTACTCCCAAACTTTGACGCGCCCCTGCTCGTGACGTCCTTTTGAGTGAATTTTCACTTATAAGTGTACTCAAACGTGACGTCATGCGACTTTTCAAATCAATATATCTCTGCAATGTTTATATTATGTGAAAAAATAAAAAATACGTGTCCAATACTTTTTGATAATCTACCTGATAAATGAAGAAAAAAAAATTAGTCATCATCCCTATTGCGGGTAGATGTTATTGGCACACATATCGGTCTACCCTCCGACGTCGTCTTTTACTGCGCTCGATACCCGTAACACTGGTCACATTCTCACTATTCACTCGCACTTGTTCCCGACACACATCGGAGACTCATAAAAAACAAGGTACATGGTAACAATCCCGTTAATAGCTGTAATGTTAGTGACCATGAAAGTTTAAAACAATATTTCTGTTTTTGTATTTCTGAGAAACTGTCTCAGTGCAATAAGGAATATATTCATGCATTCATAATTCGACTACCTCCGTGGCCGAGTGGTTATTGGTGTCTCCGACTCGAGAATTCCCGGGTTCAAATCCCGGTGGAGGCAATGTTTGTGTGATGAATACGAGCATTTGTACTCTAGTCATGGATGCTTAATATGTATTTCTATATAAATACACTTATACAGTATATGTATTCTACCCGTTACCCTAGTATCCCATAAAACAAGCCTTACCGTGCTTACTTTGGGGCTAGGCTAGTTGGTGTGAGTATTGGAAATTTTTATTTTATTTATTTAATATACTTATTACTTAACATATATTCGGGTATTTCTCTGTAAGCTCGTACAGGTCCCATACAAATGCTGTGCTGGCTTTTTATTTCAACATTTGCATATAAATCGTGTGCTATTTCGAAGGAAATTAGAAATTATTTTAATTAGATAAGGAGGCCTACTGAATTTATAAGTATTTTCTGAGTTATTAGTGATTTTCCAAATAATCATGACAGGGGAGTGTTTGAGGCGCTTTGGGACTGAATTAAACGTGAAAGAGGACTGCTGCACTAAGAAAAAATGACCGTTTACATTATTCAGTCAATCATAATGTATATGGCATAATTGCACATAAATAATCAAAAAGATTTATTTAGAGAAAATCAACAAAAACATAACTTTATAACATTCATATCAAAAACTAATCTAAAACGCTAGAAACCCTCTGTACATAGCGAGATGAACATAGTCATATGACTATGTTAATACTATAATTAAAATAATAATCAGTAAATGCTTTGTGCAGTATTTATTAAATTACTATTTATTTATATAAATAATTGTAAAACTTTTTTCAACTTACATCAATTAGCCTATTTACTTAGGGGCCGTTCAAGTTTTACGTAAGCACTATAGGGGGGCAGGGGGGTCTTTGCTTTGCTTATTTTTGATGACATGGGGGATTAAAAAAAAATGTGTTTAATTAATTGAGAACTTCGGAGATTTTGTGTGGTGTCGTTTGAAATTCGTGATTTCTCGAAAACCGGAAGTGCTACGTTACTCAAATCCGGTTTGTAGTCTTATCAGACTATTCTTAACTTATAACTTAAATATTCTCTTTATCTATCTCTTACGGTTTGGCCGCTGAAACAGCACCACAGACAGACAGACGGACGGACGGACGGACGGACGGACTTGTCTAATAGATAAGAGATACCACAAATTCGAAAGAAGTTTGTTTTGTTCGTAATAGTACTTAATATAATTATAATATTTGTTCCTTACTGTATGTTGAGTAATGTGTCAATAAAGTTTGTTTAAATGAATACTATGTGCGTTAAAGTCCTCTATCCTAAGCCTATTTAAGTACTGCTGCTCCTGAAGGTCATTAAAGCTCATGAATGAATAAAAAAAACAGAAATCATTAAATCTAAAAAAAAGTTTACTAGAAAAAAATCCACGCGGTCCAGGCAGCGGACGGGACCCGAACCCGCATCCTTCGCAATTCGGGCGAATGCACTGACCATTATGCTACCACGGCCCTATTAGCCGCGTCGAAATTTTCCTAGCCTTAAGCTGCAAGGCAGCGCCATCTCTTCGCATTGTAGATAACCCACATTGTCCCGTCCGCTGCCTGGTCCGCGTGGTTTTTTTTCTAGTAAACTTTTCTTTAGATTTAAACATCTAGCAGTTAGTCTGCCCTAACTTCCTTAATATTGAAGTTAATGTTTAGTCACACTGAATATAAATAACACTATTTGTATTTATACTGTATGACACAGCAATCAAAATGCAGGTAAACAATTAATGTATATTTAATAATTATGTAATGAAAAGTGACTTCATGAATCACCTCTGAAGTCATTTTTCAATTTGACGACTCTGTAAATAATAAAACAGGGAGAAAAAAACAGGCCTTACTGAGTTTCTTGCCGGTTCTTCTCAGTACAAGGTCTTCCGCCGTAGATTTACGAACCGATGGCGTAGCTTCTAGACATTCATGCTTGTAACAGCCTAAACTAAATAAATGATTTTGATTCTGATTATGAAAATTACCTAGCTCTAGCGGCGTCGCCTCGTTTGGCGGCATCCAATAACGCAGCGTCGCCACGTAAAGCGTCTGCGGTGTCGCTATCGCCGGATCGCACTAATTGTAGTGGTGTCAGACCGTCGCGGTTACGGCGTGTTGGATCCGCGCCGTGCTATAAAGAAAAACAATAGTAACAATTACTAAGAAAGAATTTTAAATCTAATGAAAATATAATTAGAAAAAAATCCACGCGGACCAGGCAGCAGACGGGACTCGAACCCGCACCCTTCGCTATCCGGGCGAATGCACTGACCAATTATGCTACCGCAGCCCTAACGGACCGCGACGAAATTCTTCTAGCCATTCTTAAGCTGCAAGGCAGCGCCATCTCTTCGCATTATAGGTAACCCAAAATTAGAGTAGATTTAAAACATCAAGCAGTTACATGCTTAAAAAATAAAAATTATAACTAAAAAAGAATTATTTTTTATAGTAATAATTTACTGTTAGATTTTTTTTTACATCTAGTTTATTTAAATATCTAGCAGTTAAATGTTTAAAAATAAAAATTATATATCATGAGACTTTTATTTATTTGTCTGTTTATATTATGATAGAAACGGGTGATTAGTGAAAAGATTTCAGCCCTTTTAGCAAAATTGAATTTTCAGCTTTGTTTTGATATAATTCGAAATTATGTTTTACTAGTTGTAGGGCTTTTAGTTGTCACCTAAATTGTAAATTGAGTTAAATTATATCAATAGCATATTAGCTTAATTTAGTTTTACCAAAAAAAAATAATTCATAATACTAGTACAATACAAATAAACTGCAAATTTATTGTTGCGAAAAATGCTAACCGAGGAGCGCGATGGCGCAGGTGGTTAGCGCGTTCTGCCGCTATAGTTGATGTAAAGCAAATTTCGCAGTGGTCGGTCATTGGATGGGTGACCAAAATTTACTATCTCGAGCTACTACGAGCTTAAACGTTACATTCATTTTATCTTAAAAAAGTGATTTATTCATTTCCCCCCTAAAATGTGATTTGTTCTTTTCCCTTGCTAAAGTGATATACTCTTTTTCTCCCTAAAAAGTGACTTGCTCCGTCTGTCCTCCTAAAAAGTATCACTCTAAATCTAAAGAAAAGTTTACTAGAAAAAAATCCACGCGGACCAGGCAGCGGACGGGACTCGAACCCGCATCCTTCGCTATCCGGGCGAATGCACTGACCATTATGCTACCACGACCCTATAATAAATAGCCCATGCTAACATAATGGTCAGTGCATTCGCCCGGATAGCGAAGGATGCGGGTTCGAGTCCCGTCCGCTGCCTGGTCCGCGTGGATTTTTTTCTAGTAAACTTTTCTTTAGATTTAAACATCTAGCAGTTAAATGCTTAAAAAATAAATAAAATCATAAGTATCTCTCTAGTTTTATCTCCCCAGAAAGTGACTAACTCGATCTGTCTCCCTAAGTGACTTTCTTCTTTCGTCTCCTTCGAAGCTTGACTATATTTGTTCTCCTAAAGTAGCTTACTCGTTCCACTGTCCTTGTTTGAGGGACGAAATGGAACTATAAAATTCAACTAGTGGAAAACTCAGAAGAACTATCAGTTTATTTTTTGCGGCGATGTACACTTTTGTTTGTATGGGTAAAAAATGTTAAACTCGCGTCAGGTTTAACACGTGGGCTGATCGCGTCATGACACACAATATAATGGACGAAACATAGTAATATTTTATTTTACCCTATTATAATAATAAGTCTCTATCTAGGACGTCAACGTGGCAGCTTTATTGCGAAGAAAATGCATTTTTTTTACAATAGATGTCGCTAGGTGCGCTTAAACGTGAATCATGTAAGTTGATTTTTCTGAGAGATAAACATTTTTAATGTAATATAAATTGTCATGTTTGTGTACGATAGCGCAATAAATAAATATTGTATTCTACAACATACATGATAGTACTTTTATACTGATAATTAAAGCAATTCGTATAAAATTATGCCCTAACCATTCCAAAATATCAAAAATGCACAACGTTAATATTCAAGTTTTCACTTCTGCCTGCACTCCCGGAGTGCAATCCGTCGTTTTTTTTTGTTTTGAGTGTGTATGCTGTTGGTAGCAGATGACCTTTACAGAGTCACCGGGTTTGGGGACAGCGAGATCTTAAGAGAACCTCAAGCCGATAATTGGCGAGTGCCCCTAGAGGTATTCCAGGCGGATGGCATCTCCCCACGGGGGGAGTCTCCTTTCCTTCTGGAGCCTCTAGACCACTCGAACCTGAGGGCGTCTCTGAGACTCGAACATCGGCTCTAGTTGACCGTTGTCGAAGAGGGAGGTTTATTAAAGTCTAACGGCATCCATATATAAATGATACGTAACAATAGGATAGCGCGAGTCATAATCATACAGCGCCTTCTATCGACACACCAAGTAAACACTAAGGATACTTAACATATTGATATATACAATCAATAGTGCGAGTCACATTGATACAACGCCATCTATTGATGCACGGAGTAAACACGTATCTTGACAGTCCTAAAAAGCGACTCTTTCGTTTTATCTCCCTAGAAAGTCACTAACTCGATCTGTCACCTTAAAAGTGACTTTCTTCTTTCGTCTCCCTAGAAATTAATTTACTGCAGTTGTCCTCCTAAAAAGTAGCTTCCTGGTTCCACTGTCTAAGTAAGCGACTCACCTTTAGCAGTCTCTTCATCTCTATCTCCTTTCCCTAAGAAACGTCTCAACGATATATACAATCAATAGTGCGGGCCACATTGATACAACGCCATCTATTGATGCACGGAGTAAACACGTATCTTGACAGTCCTAGAAAGCGACTCACCTTCAGCAGTCTCTTCATCTCCATCTCCTTTCCCTAAGAAACGTCTCACCTTGACCATCTCCTTGTTCCAGCTCCCACATACCTTGAGCAGTATCCTTACGATGTCCGCCTTCCCCTTGGCGGCGGCCTCATGGAGGGGCGTGAATCGCCACAAGTCTGCCGCGTTGACCCCCGCCCCTAGTTAGTTCGAGTTGTGAAGAAAACTACCCATTATTAGCTTAAACGTGACCTACTGGGTTTGTTCCTCCTAGAAAAGGACTCTCATTTCATCTCCCAATAAACCTTCTTATTCATTACCCACCTAAAAAGTGACTTTTGCCCCCAAAATGTGACTCACGCTTATCTCTCTAGGAAATGACTTTCGAGTTTTATATCTACCCAAAAAGTGCTCTCCATTTGTTTCTCCAAAAATGACTTTTGTTCCCTAAAAAGTGACTAATTCATTTTGTCCTTCCAAAGAGTAACTTATTCGCATTCCCCCTAAAAAGTGATTTATAAGTTTCCTCCCTAAAAAGTGACTTATTCGATTTCCGCATAGAAAGTGACTCGCTCCGTCTGTCACCCTAAAAGTTCTTTTTTTTTTTATTCGGTAATAGGTAAGCGCTTGACCATAATTCGCCTGATGGAAAGCAATATTATGGTCTACGATGGAGCGCGCTTACCTAATAAAAACCGGTTCACTCTTGATTTGAAGACCGCTAGATTGTAGTGCTCGGGGAACAAGGGCTCAGGCAAGGAATTCCACAGTTTGGTGACTTTCTACTTTGGTCTCCTTCGAAGCTTGACTGTTTTTGTCCTCTTAGAGTAGCTTACTCTATCTCCCATCTCTTCTCTTCTCTCCCATGTCTCTTCATCTCCCATCTCCTTTCCCCAAAAAATGTATCACCTTAACCATCTCCTTGTTCCAGCTCCCACATACCTTGAGCAGTATCCTTACGATGTCCGCCTTCCCCTTGGCGGCGGCCTCATGGAGGGGCGTGAATCGCCACAAGTCTGCCGCGTTGACCCCCGCCCCAGCGCCTACCAGCAATTCCGTCACTTCGTAGTGCCCGTAGGAACACGCGTTATGGAGGGGGACTAGACCGCTGGCCAAGAAATATAGGACGTTAAAACTACTTCAAAATACAGTATGAATATATATGTATATATTATATTTATGTCTTATATGTACACACACATGCATAAACACCCCGCTTAGTTTAAATTGTATTTTTGTTTAATTTAGAAGTGCTTTGATTATCGTGAGTTGCACCAACTTATTTTAACGTAAATTTCCATTTAACTTTAACTAGCTCTGTGGTGTAACTCATAAAATAATATATTTAATCTTAATAAAATTAATGACCTTACCATAATGTAACACATGCTAGGGAAGAGTGGTTCTTTTTGGTACAGGTGTCTTACACTTAAAAAAAAAGAGCCCACCTTTATCTATGTAACCAGATGTATGGTAAAGAAATAAAACAATTTTGAATTTTTGAATTTGAATACTACCGTAATGTAGTTACTAGGTTTACTGGGATCAGTGTTGCCAGGTCCGATTTTTAAAAATCGGGAGGCGTTATTGAAAAAAACAGTAGATGTATGGAAAGAGCTACAAGAAAAAACAGTAGATACCGAGGCGTACTTTTTCCGATTTACACCTCCCCCCCCCCCCCTCCCCCCAGAAAAGAGCAAAGCTCGTTTTTTTAGACAATAACATTTATTTATAATAATTAAGGTTACCCCGTTACTAATGGAGGTAAATGCAATTTTATAAAGTAAAATCGTATTCTAAGAAAAACAGTAGATTCATGTTGATAAACAGTAGAACAGTAGAAATTTCAGAAAAACAGGAGATCTCCTGTAAAATCTGGAGACCTGGCAACACTGACTGGGTTTCAATCACCTAATAGAATTCTCAGAAAAAGATTATAATAATAATAATAATCATTTATTTCAAATAAACACCCATAGAATTATTAGAACAAGTTACTAACATAACAATGTCTGGCTTATCCTATGTCAGTATTATTAGTATATTAACAAATTGTTTTTAAAATTACTAGGAGCTAGATGGCGCAGGTGGTAAGCGCGTTTCGGCTGCGAACGTAGAAGTTAAGCGACTTTCGCAGTGGTCGGTCATTGGATGGGTGACCAAAAATTTACTATCTCGAGTTCCTCTGAGCTTCAGAAGGCACGTTAAGCCATTGGTACCGGCTGTATCTGTACTGGTTAGCACCCACCAATCCGCACTGGGCCCGCGTGGTGGGTCATGGCCCAAAAACTCCCTATTCCATCCATAGGGAAGGCCTGTGCTCCAGCAGTGGGGACATTAATAGGCTGATGAAGAATGTTACCAGGTTTCAATCACCTGATGGAATTCTCAGAAAAAGAATCAGAAATCAGACGAGCGTATCTACCATATGTGGTAGATATTTTTTGGGGCGCTTCCGTGCAGTTTACACGGAATCTAGGCGTGTCAATAAATAATATAATAAGTATAATCATAGAATGGGAGTGATCAAAATCTAAGATATAAAAAGTATTGTAATCATATTATAAATAACAATTTTATTTAAACTTAAGCAGTTTTATTATATGGATTACTGTAAATTTTAATCATTTTGCAGGGATGTGGGCTGATGCCTTGTGTTCTATTATACAGGCAGTTTACTGCCCAGTTTGGACACCAGTCTCTCCACCATATATTACTGTAAATGTCATCATCATCATCAGCCTATTAATGTCCCCACTGCTGGAGCACAGGCCTTCCCTATGGATGCAATACGGAGATTGGTCAGACCCACCACGCGGGCCCAGTGTGGATTGGTGGGTGCTAACGACAGCAAATTCTCCCGGGACCAACGGCTTAACGTGCCTTCCGAAGCACGGCGGAACTCGAGATCCAATCACCACCCATCCAATTACCGACCACTGCGAAACTGCGAAAGTTGCTTAACTTCAACGATCGCAGCCGAACGCGCTAACCATCCGCGCCATCGCTCCTCACTGTAAATATAGCTGTTGTTAATACAAATAAATTGTCTGTACCAAAATATTTGTATTGTGGTGAGAATAAATAAACATTATTATTATTAATGAATTTAAGATTGTGTATCTGTAATTGATGAGTAGAAAAACAGATTTATCATTTACCCTTTATCCTTTGCGTGGACATCGGCGCCTCTTTGGAGTAACAACTGAGCTAAGGGCAGACGGTTATATCTGCAATAACAAATGTAATATTTACTTATTCGCACGTCACAAAGAAAAGGGTATTTATATTCAAAAACAGTGTATTGAGATATCGCGTTTTGAAGTTTTAAAAAATCATAGAAGTGGAACTACTTGTTCAAATGTTTAAAATGATACCTTGATTTAAACGTACATTATCGTTCTTTGTGTTGAATAAGTTTAGTTAGTGTATCAATAGTAGTTTTTATTTTAAAAGTACTTTTATGTGACTGGGTAAAGAGAATACCCTATAAGCAGTTCAAATGGCTCAAATGGCTCATGTTAAAATTACAACTAGTATCATTTTAAAATAATTTCGCTGAAAATAACATATTAAATAAAATTTAACAGGCCAGAGGGTATTATTTTAAATAAAACTTCAAACGTGTATTAATCCGAATGGGCAATAGGGTATTAACTTAACATAATACTGTTTAGAAAACTCACAATCATAAATTTTGCCTAGAAATTGACATGTGCTGCTATAATTCAAAAACTATTTCGAATTAAAATACAATTATCTTACCAGTTTATAGAGAAAAAAATGTAGTTTACGAAACGCAAATAAAAAAATATATGGTTTTGCCGACCCTATTGTTTGTGACGTGCGATATGTGCGATACAAACTTAATGACGGTTGTGAAATCAGTAGCGAATGGGGATTGGCCAAAACTAAATTGACGTCACACGCTAGTAAACTATCGGCCAAAGTGACATTAAAATTGTATCGTTTGACGTTTTAATGACAGTCGTGTGATGTCATAAACTAGTGAGACGTCATAAAGTCCAAAGACACGTTTTGGCGGCAACTTGATAATTGAATTTTAGGTTTAGTTTTTTTTACTGAATTACACAACAGAATAAATAATATCCTATATATTTATAGACTCCATAACAACGACATTAAATACCCTAGATACACCAACACGAACAAAATCATGCCCGAAACCTGTCCACAAAGTACATTGGAAGATCCACGGAGCTCCGTAAGATGATGGCGTGGTCTAAACAATATCAGGCATTATTTGAACATCGAAAATCACCTTTAAAGCACACTGTATAAGGTCTTAATTAAACCGCATGCGTCGAAGAGTTATGACAGTCCAAGATGTAAGCTCGTAAAATTTCACGACTTATTGCTATATGCGGAAGAATATAGACCTTATATCTTTGATTCTACGCGCAATTCTAAATGCGCTGTTAGCAATATAGCAGGTACGAACCGTGAGGAAAAGAGACGACTATATTACCGACTATGCATTTGTGTGCACACAAATATTTTCAATTAAATCAGTTTATAGTAAGTATTAAAACATAATTTGCTTTAAATGCGTTAAATTAACAAACATTGATTAGATACCTGTCGAAAAAACGATATTTTACATACTATAAGTATTCATTTCGCATTTTTTCACGGAGCTCAGCAGCATGTTGACTTCTCAGCGATCCGCGCGTGACTGTGAACCAAGAAGTGCTTGAGTCGAGTTCAAGCACTTCTTGATAGGGATACATTTTCAGCGCTCGTGGTATATCTAGGGTATTTAATATCGTTGCTCCATAAACGTTAATAAATAACGTGAGCGTTATATAACTAACCGACATATTTGAATATCACAAATATTTTCTATTAAATCAGTTTATAGTAAGTATAAGAACAAAATCTGCTTCAAATGCGTTAAATTGATAAGATACCTGACGAAGATACGACTATTTACGTACAATATTTACGGGATTGTTACCATGTATACCTTGTTTTTAGCGAATTTCCGATATTTCGGCATTGTTGCAAGCTCCATGATCACGGAGTAACTGAAGTAATTGCGGGTAGGCTGTTATTGGCAGACATATCGGTCTACCCTCCGACGAAGTCTTTTATTGCGTTCGATACCCGTACCACTGTTCACATTCCCACTGTTAACTCGAAACTGTTCTCGACACACAACACTTACAGAATCGGATAGCGACACGACACTTTTTTTTCCGGTTTTTATATTTACGAACCACGAACAAGGTACATGGTAACAAACGCGTCAATAACTTATTATACTATACAGGCAGTCCTCGACTTACGTCGCTTCAAGTTACGTCGAACAATGTTTTGACACTATTCCTCATACGTCAATAGGCATGATGACGGGGTAAAGTAAACGAAATTCTATTTAGTCCCGTCAGTTAGATGATCAAAAAATAATGGACACGTATTTTTTCTTTGGGCAATCAACCAAAAAATGACAAAGATAAAGCGCGTCAAAGTTTGGGAGTAGGGGCTCGTGACGTCACTTTTAAGTGAAAATTGTACCCAAAATGACGTTATGCGACTTTTCAAATCAATATATCTCTGCAATGTTTATATTATGTGAAAAAGAAAAAATACGTGTCCAATACTTTTTGATGATCTACCTGATAAACGAAGAAAAAAAAATAGTAATCATCCTTATTGTTTCGATTCGACATAGGAGAATTCACTTGTCGCGAGGTCAATGTCCGTGGGGCCGGCGTCCGTGGGGATGTCTCGACCTACGTCTCTTTGATTTACGTCGCGTATTTCGAGAACCTAACATGCCGTAAGTACGAGAACTGCCTGTAATGTTAGTAACCATGAAAGTTTTAGTATATCGTTTTGTGTGTATGTATGTCTTTGTCTTACCCGGCCGCGAAGTGTAAGGGCGTGGAGTGTCTGCCGTCAACGTCTCGACAGTTGACCAGTCTCGGCCGCGCGTCTAATATAGAGCGAGCGGTTTCTACGTCCCCAGTTCTCGCTGCTTCTAGAAGGCGGAGGGCGGCCGCGTTTGTGCAGGCATCTGAACAAAATAGAAGAGATTACTGATCGGCGCGTAGGTAGATTTTCACTAGTATATATTGCATTTTACGGGTGATGTTTCGAATCTTATAAAATATTTATCAATGAACTAAATATAAAAATATATACATATTTCAGTAGTTCAATGATGGTAGATTAGTTTTATGAAAGTTTTTGATAGTATTTCTATTTAATTCAATATTAAAATACAAGATACACTTGCATTATTTTTTGGGAAAACTCATGAAGGTTAGATGTTTTTTTTTGATAATTAATGAGATGGAAAATCCAAATTCTAATACATTATATTACAATAAACACATATTTCTGATGTCGCAGTAATTAATTTGATCTAATTTATTGAACATTATTGAGAGATTGAGGCGTTTGAAGTTGTGCATATTATCGTTTTTTCCGTAAACTAGCTGCGGTAGAACGATCAGTACAAAAAAAGGAAAATAGTATTTATGTTTTTATTTATTTTTTAAGCATTTAACTGCTAGATGTTTAAATCTAAAGAAAAGTTTACTAGTTTTTTTTTTTCTAGTAAACTTTTCTTTAAAATAGTATTTGCCAATATTCTACATTAACTTAGAACAGGAAGAACAAATCTACTGTTTACTTCTATTGGAAATAGTCAAAATATTTTTTAAGGGGGTAAACTAGGCGCTCAAAAATTACGATTTTTTGCAAAAAATGTGAAAGGGCTCTTAACTCCTCAAATGTGTAAGCAATGTAACGCTCATAATCCTGTCTGTGTTAGCTCTCCATTGTTGAAGTTACTCATCTTTCGCAATGGTCGGTAAAACGGTATTTGACAGTATTAAAAATAAAGTGCCAATTGTTGGCATGTGTGTTTAGAATGAATATAGGCAGGGGTTTTTACAATTTTTACAAAAAAAATATTCATAATTTTACTAAAAACCCACGAAAAAGATAATAGTTTTCTTATCTATTGTCACATGGCCCAAAACGCTTGGGATTGGCGGAGCCTAAAATGACGTCACACGCAAGTAAACTTCCGGTTAAAGTGACAATACATTGTATCGTTTGACGTTTTAATAACAGTCGTGTGACGTCACACACTAGTAAGACGCCAAATTGTCCAGAGAAACCCGGCAACTTGAAAATGGAGTTTTTGATTTGGTTATTTATACTGAAATACACAACAGAATGATGAATATCCACTATCTTTTTACGGACTCCATAAACATTAGTCAATAACGTAAGATCGTTTTCTAAAACATGTCAAACACCCTATTGGATGAGTGACCAAAAATTTACTAACTCGAGATCCTCCGTGCTTCGGAAGGCACGTTTAAGCCGTTGGTCCCAGCTTGTTGTTGATTAGACCTGGGCCCGCGTGGTGGGTCATTGTCCTATCCATTTGGAAAGACCTTTGTCCCAGCAGTGCGGACATTAATAGGCTGATGATGATGATGATAACGTTTAAGCTGCTTCTAGAAGGCATAGAGTGCCAACTGCTGAGTCAGTCATTGGGAGTGTCGGAGACTTCGGGAACTAACGAATGCGTGAGAACTTGGCAAATGCGGAATGTCAGAAGGAGTCGCCAGGAGAGTCGCTAGGAGTATCACGGAAAGTGTCGAGTGTCTCAACGCGTGGCCCTGGGAAAGTCACTAGGTGTGTCTTAAGAAATGTTTGAGTATCACTAGGAGGGTGGGACACACGGCATTCACTATTAGGCACGGTTGTCGCGGGCTCAGGCATGTCATTAGGCGAATCTCTAGGAGTGCCACTAGGCGAGTCAATAGGAGTGTCACTAGGCGAGTCGCTAGGAGTAACACTATTCGAGTCACTAGGAGTGTCTCTAGGATTGTCACTAGGTATGTCGCTAGGAGTGTCACTAGGAGTGTAACCAGGCGGGTCTCTGGGAGTGTCACTAGGTGTGTCTTAAGAAATGTTTTAGTATCACTAGGAGGGTCCTCCAGGTTTGTCAGCGAGACACCCGGCATTCACTATTAGGCACGGTTGTCGCAGGCTCAGGCCTGTCATTAGGCAAATCTCTAGGTGTGTCGCTAGGCGAGTCAATAGGAGTAACACTAGACTAGTCAAAAGCAGTGTCACCATTGGAGTCACTAGGAGTGTCTCTAGGAATGTCACTAGGGCACGTCGCTAGGAGTGTCACTAGGAGTGTAACCAGGCGGGTCTCTGGGAGTGTCACTAGGCGAGTGACTAACAAAGTTCAACAGGTGTGTTACTCAGCGAATCTCACTAGGAATGTATAATGTCATGATTTTATTTATTTTTAAGCATTTAACTGCTAGATGTTTAAATCTAAAGAAAAGTTTACTAGAAAGAAATCCACGCGGACCAGGCAGCAGACGGGACTCGAACCCGCATCCTTCGCAATCCGGGCGAATGCACTGACAATTGCTATTAGCCGCCCTATTAGCCGCGTCGAAATTTTCCTAGCCTTAAGCTGTAATGGAAGCGCCATCTCTTCGCATTGTATGTATAATGTCAGTCATAAAGTATCAAGTTCGAGTGTCACTAACCTAGTCACCAAGTGTGTCACTAAGCGTGTCACCATACTCACCGTCAGGCGCGGGTGTCGAGGGCTCAGGCCTGTCACTAGGCAAGTCACTAGGAGAGTTTCTAAGAGTGTCCTTAGTTGAATCACTAAGAGTGTCACTAAGCGATCACTAGGAGTGTTACTCAGCGAATCTCACCAGGAGTATATAGTGTCAGTCATGAAGTATCAAGTTCGAGTGTCACTAATTTAGTCACCAAGCGTACCACCCACCATACTCACCATCAGGCGCGGGCGTGGTTTACTCGGGCCTGGTGTCAGCCCCGCAGGCCAGGTCAATAGGAGTTTCACTAGAGAAATCAATAGGAGTGTCACCATTAGAGTCACTAGGAGTGTAACCAGGCGAGTCTCTGGGAGTGTCACTAGGCGAGTGACTAACCGATTCAACAGGTATGTAACTCAGCAAATCTCACTAGGAATGTATAGGCTCAGTAATGAAGTATCAAGTTCGAGTGTCACTAACCTAGTCACCAATATAGGTATTTCTGACAGCCCTCTTTGCAGAGCCTGCCTGGAGGCGGTAGAGACGAGCGCCCATGTCCTACTGGAGTGCAGGGGCGTTGCAAGACAAAGGACTTCTCTAATGGGAAGCCCGAAGACCTGCAGCAACATTCGGGGACTGCTGAGCTTTCTGGAGGAGCTGGGATGGCAGGACTGATGCCAATCCCCATGCAAAATAGGCACTAGATGACGAGTTGCGGAAACAGCCCGCCGTACTACTAAGACTAAGACTAAGACCTAGTCACCAAGTGTGTCACCAAGCGTGTCACCATACTCACCGTCAGGCGCGGGGGTAGTTTGCTCGGGCCTGGTGTCGGCCCCGCAGGCCAGGTCAATAGGAGTGTCACTAGACAAGTCAATAGGAGTGTCACTAGAGAAATCAATAGGAGTGTCACCATTGGAGTCACTAGGAGTGTAACCAAGCGAGTCTCTGGGAGTGTCACTAGGCGAGTGACTAACCGATTCAACAGGTGTGTTACTCAGCGAATCTCACTAGGAATGTATAATGTCAGTCATAAAGTATCAAGTTCGAGTGTCACTAACCTAGTCACCAAGTGTGTCACCAAGCGTTTTTTTTATGTTATAGGGGGCATACGAGCAGACGGCTCACCTGATGGTAAGTGATCACTGTCGCCCATGGACACTTGCAACACCAGGAGTATCACAAATGCGATGCCGGCCTTTAAGGAAGGAGTACGCTCTTTTATTGAAGGTTTTTGGGTCGTATTGATCCGGAAACACTGCTGGCGACAATATATTCCACAGTTTTGTCGTACGTGGTAAAAAATTCTACAAAAACGCACGGTTGTGGATATAGCCACGCATCAAGATGATGGGGATGAAATTTTTGTCGCGTTGTACGATGGCGAAATGCAGCAGCTGGAATTAATCCGAACAATTCCTCAGAACACTCCCCGTGATAAATGCGATAGAAGATGCAGAGCGTAGCCAATGGATCAAGCTGATCGGAATGGTCCTGGTCGTCGACGATTCGAGCCGCTCGGCGCTGGATGCGATCCAAAGGGAGAAGCTGGTACTGGGGAGCCCCCGCCCAAAGATGAGAGCAGTACTCCATGTGAGGACCGAATCTGTGCCTTATAAAGCTGCAGTCGGTGGGCCGGTACATTCTCGATCTATTGAGCACACCAAGCTTCTTAGAGGCCAATTTGACCTTGCCCTCTAAGCGTGTCACCATACTCACCGTCAGGCGCGGGGGTAGTTTGCTCGGGCCTGGTATCAGCCCCGCAGGCCAGTAGGAGGCGGCAAGCTGCTAAAGAGTCTCGTCTAGCGGCAACGCATAAAGCGCTCTCGCCGCGGGAGTCGCAAGCATTTACTTTGGCACCTGTTGTTTGAGAGAACGGTACCCTTAGCACGAACCAATATCGAATTCGTATCGTTTGCGAGTGCAAAATGTCATTGTCAAATGTGTACTGTTAGTTATAACTAGCAAACCAGTGAACCAAATGTTCAACAAAACCTGATTTAAAAAAAAAACGTATTTAATTAATTGAGAACTTCGGAGATTTTGTGTGGTTTCGTTTGAAATTCGTGATTTCTCGAAAACCGGAAGTGCTACGTTACTCAAATCCGGTATGAAGTCTTATCAGACTATTCTTAACTTATAACTTAAATATTCTCTTTATCTATCTCTTACGGTTTGGCCGCTGAAACAGCACCACAGACAGACAGACAGACGGACTTGTCTAATAGATAAGAGATTATTAAACTCTACTTTAGTTAAGCAATACATGTTATTTTTCTAACGCTAGTATGTTTTGATGACATGACATTCCGTATGTGACGTTATGCCAATGTTGCCATTTTCTATAATTTAAATAAGACATGTTAGTACACGGAAACACTTCCGGTGTAGCGGAGTTTGATATCTGAATGATTAATCGATGTAATGTCGATTGATCATTCGTATTCAAGGTGGTAGCATAAACGTTGGGTCTATGCCGTGTTGGCTGTATGGTGACATTGTATGCTTTCCAATTACAGAGCATAATGCGACTCAGTGCCGCACAATGCCCAATTATGCTGATGCTTAATTGGAACGTGAATTAGTTTTCAAATGCACCAGCAGAGTGCGCTAAGTACAGTGTTGAAAAAAAAAGTCAATGTATGTACCTTCATCCATACTTATATTTATTTTTTAACAGTTTGAATGAACTTTGATTATTTAAAAAAAAAAATTTAATGAAACGAATGCTTTTATAATTTTTCAACAATAAATAACATTACTAACGATAACATATAAATAAAACATTTCGATCAATGCCAACTTAAAGAAAAAACACTTGTTAATTTTCTTTCTCTAAGTTGGTACCATTGCACGCATCACACGAAAGCATCACTTTTGAGAGTGCTCAATTGTGCGAAGCGTTGCTGTAGTTGGAACACTCAACGTTAAGCATTATGCCGCATAATGCGCAATAATGCTGTAATTGGAAAGCAACCATTGGTTTTGCGAATCTTATGGGATAGTGTGTGCCCGTCTTTATGAAGTATTGGCTATGATACCGTTCATAGACAAGCTGCATAAAGACGTTAATCTATGAAAAGTGACAAATGTGTGGAGGTGGAGGGTTATAAAAGAGCGCTCCACCTTAGTTTGAGTAACTTTTGCTGCAATCGTCGTCCTAGTTGGTGATTCAATAAAATAGTGAACCTCTGCAGAACTGTAATCTTAATATATATAAATCTCGTGTCACAATGTTTGTCCTCAATGGACTCCTAAACCACTGAACCGATTATAATAAAATTCGCACACCATGTGCAGTTCGATCCAACTTGAGAGATAGGATAGTTTAAATCTCAAATTATAGTCGCAATTTTAATTTATTGCAAATTATTACTTTTGGGCGGTACGAAGTTCGCCGAGTCAGCTAGTTTATTATAAGACTAATAGTACTGATTTTTAATTCTTATTAAGTACTTTGTGCTGGTCAAGTTTCCATACAAAATTTTACAATGACATTTCACACTCGCTATCTACACGAATTCGATATTGGTTCGTGCTAAGAATGCCTATGGCATTAAGTCCGCCGTTTGCATATGTTTGGCAGTAAAGTTTAAATAAGTAAATGTACATACAGTACCAGGCTATTTATAAGTCGCATCGAGCTTTAGAGAGAGAGAGAGAGAGATACTCGGCTAGCTTCGGCTATCTTCGGCTTTGTAGAGCGTCATCTCTGTCACACGAAACACTAACAGTCCGGTATCTATTAGGAGCTGCTAAAACATTTTTTAAGTTTTTTTTTAGAAATCAATACAAAAAGAAAACATTTGGGTAAAAGACAATATATACAGTGGTGGTCACATAATTAAAGAAAATTCCTAATTGACCACAAAAAACTTACTTATTGTACTAAAATAAACTAAAATTGGTATTTAATATAGTGTAATTGTTATTAAACTATACACGACGCTGAATTCTTACAATGTGGGACAAAAAATAGTTGTATTCGTTAGTAGTTTAGACACCGCTCACTATGGGAACATAACACAAACTTTTTTAACGTCAAGTACATAAATTGAAAAATTGATCGCTTCCATGCGCAAGAGATGTCGTGCTGTCATTTCTGCCAAAGGACATGCGACCAAATATTGATACGTACCGGAAAGTTTTACAAATGTGTTAGGAATATTGTGTAATAAAGATAATTTCGATAATAACAAAAAAAATCTATTTCTTCTAAGCTATAAATACGTTAAAAAAGTTTGTTTTACGTTCCCATAGTGAGAACTGTCTAAACTAATACCAATTTCAGCTAATTTTAGTACCATAACTAAGTTTTTTGTGGTTAATTAGGGGGTGTCTTTAATTATGTGACCACCACTGTATGTACTATGTATGTTAATTTATTTATTTTAATGAAAAACTACATTTTTTATTTCCAACCAAATAACAAAAAACTAATAGATATGCGAAGTGTCTCATAAAATATTTACTGCCGTCATCATCCTTAATTTTTTTCTTTCTTTCACGAAATATTTATATATATATATATATATATATATATATATATATATATATATATATATATATATATATATATATATATTTGTTTTAGCAACTCTGTATATATATTTTAAGAAGAACGCGTCCGCTCCTTAGCGGCGTTGAACTACGATTTACAAGTCAGCGACTAAAGGTCAGGTTGACAAGAGTGACAGAGACGGCGCTATACGAAGCCGAAGCTAGTCGAGTATCTCTTGCTAAAGCTGGATGCGACTTATAAATGGGCGGGTACTGTAGTAGTTATCAGAGATTCTCCATAGACATCCATCACTCACCATGCCTCAGCAGTAGATCCATGGCGTCCAGATGCGCATGCTCCGTGGCCACGTGGAGGGGGGTCTGTCCGTCCTTGTTCTTCTCGTTAACGAGCGCGCCTTTCCTTATAAGCATCTCCATAACCTAAGCGACAAATTGAGGGTAAGCGACAACTTATTGAAAACGACATTTGTCCATATGACCTAAATGAATATTTTAATGTTTAGGGAGAGAGAAATGTTTTTTTTTCTCTTCTTTCTTTTTAAATGGCTGTGGCAAAGATATTGTGATATGTTCAGCCAAGCATGTTTTGTTTTTATTTTTATTCCTGTTTTTTTTTTGTTTTGTTTTCTATTTATGTTTTTTTTTTATGTTCTTGATGTTATTGATTCGTGCGACACCAAACCGGTTCCAACGGAAGACCAGCGCTAATGGCAACATTAGCACTATGCTGAGTTGGGACCGTTTTGAGACTTCATTGTTTTATTTTATTTTTTATATTATTGTTTTGTTTTGATGTCTCAAATAAAATTATTTCTTTCTTTCTTTCTTTCTTAATTTTAAGTAAAATGACATTATAGAATAATCAATATGACGACGCATACATGACATATCTACAAAATTCCATTACAGACATCGAAATTGACTGACATTGACATAGGTTATAATTAAAGATAGTAATAAATTTAATAAGTATGTAGTAAATAGTATATTTAATTCAATTTCAATTTTCTTTATATTATTTACTAGCGGCCCGCCCTCGCTTCGCTTCGGTGTAGAGCTGAAGTGTACACTATAGTTTTTTTTCTCAGGCTTGTATTAAACACAATGACATTCATCTATGATTCTTCTTATACCTGCATGCAAAGTCTCAGCCCGATTGGTTTAAAATTGACAAAGTTTCATACAAACTTTCATTCCCTATTTCATCCCCTTGGGGGTAGAATTGATCAAAATCCTTTCTTAGCGGATGCCTACGTCATAACATCTACCTGCATGCCAATTTCAGCCCGATCCGTCCAGTGGTTTGGGCTGTGCGTTGATAGATCACTATGTCAGTCAGTCCCCTTTGACTTTTATATACATATATAGATAAAAGCGGTCATTTTTATTACCTGTATTTATAATCAAACTAAAATTCTCATATTTACGTTATGTAATCGGAATGCTCCGAACTGCTAAGCTATCAGGTTACACGTGTTATTGTGAGTCAACCATAAAAGATAGACATATGCTGTTGGGGATATTTTTTAGACAATTTTATGTAGAATATTTCCGTCATACATAATTTCTATGTAACTTTAACCATTAAGGCTGCACACGCGACGGAAGCTGAAAAAATGGAGTAACTTCTCCCGTTTTCCCAACATTTCCCTTCACTACTCTGCTCCTATTGATTGTAGCGTGATGAAAAGTATACTATAACCTGCCCAGGAGTATGAAGAATAATTGTACCAAGTTTCGTTAAAATCCGTCGAGTAGTTTTTGTTTCTATAAGGAACATACACACAGACAGACAGACAGTCAAAATTTTTACTGATTGCATATTTGGCATCAGTATCGATCACTAATCACCCCCTGATAGTTATTTTGAAACTATATTTCATGTACAGAATTGACCTCTCTACAGATTTATTATAAGTATAGATTATGTAATTTTAAAATGAACGCGACGAACGAAATTTGTACGGCAAACTTTGGTAAAACATGCTGTGCTATCACTTGTACCACCTGTAATTACCATGTTTGGAGCAAATAAAAATTCTTTTTCTTATTCTTAACGATCTAACATTATTAATCTGAACATTAGATAAATTAAATGAAAAAAATATTTTAAATAAAATGTTAAACTTTATGAGCTTCCTTTAATTTAAAATGCTAAGATTATTATTATTTAGGAAAAAAATAATTCTTATGATCTCTTTTCTCTTTCGATGCTTATCATAAAATACGTAATGTGTTTTGTTTTTCACATTTCACCAGTTAGACTCCCGGTTGTGGCAGGCTATTTTCAAAAAATCTGTGAAAGCAGTTCTATTTATTATTAAAAATAAAATGATGTCTTCTTTCAGCCAAATATCATCATCATCATCATTAACAGCACATCTTAGTCCACTGCTGGACATAGACCTCTCCAAATGCACGCCACTCAGATCGATCTATATCATATCTTCAATATTTAATATACTTTCCCTCCGTGTGACAAACCCGTGGGACGCCCTGTATACCACTGGGCCACGGAGGTCGTCGTTATTAGTGATAGTTAATTTTTAACAATCACACCAATATAAGTCTGTCGTACTAAGTCGACCTCTCACTGTCTCCCTCCCCTCATGATTCCGAATCGAAACTTAACGGATGTATAAGCCCAAAAGAAAAACTAGACTGTCACTTAAATTTCTGGACGGACCAAGTGTGTCACTACTATTTCCGAGTGACAAAATTATTGTTACTTTTATTTCCGAATGTCAAATTTTTATCCTTTTTTTCCATTTGTCAATTTAACATCCTTTAAAACCTACCTGTTTCCTTTTTAAAGACGTAGGTCTTTTTTTTGTTTCCTTTTAGGGTAGACACTATTGTAATTTAATCAAATTTTAAATTAATATTTGTATATTTTTATTATAATTTGCAATGCCCTTGCAAATGTTTGCGAGTTGTTATTAAATTTAAGAACTAAATGTAACCAACAAGAAGTAATAAATATTATGACTATTATGACATAGTGTAGAGTTCTATCCCCAGTATTTGCGTGTTGGCAGTTAGCTAATGCTTCGCTACTATACTAAGTAGCATCAATCCTGATTCAATTATAATCTGTCTTCCATATTGTCACAAACGATTCCGAACCAAAACGGATTTATTGGATCAATAATAAAAACCAGACCGTGACTACTGCCTCTGGGCGATATCAAGCCAGTCACTACAATTTCCGAGTGACTAAAAATTTTGTCACTTTTATATCCGAATATCAAAAATTTTCGTAAATTTTATTTCCGAGTTACCTTTTTAAGACCTTCCTTTTTTTTATTTTCTTGTCAAAATAAAAACTGGACAGCCACTAAACTTTCTGGATGGAACAAGTGTGTCAGTACTATTTCCGAGTGACAAAATTATAGTCACTTTAATTTCCGAATGTATAATTTTCTATACTTTATTTGTCAATTTATCATCCTTTAAGACCTACCTGTTTCCTTTTAGGATAGAGACTGCCAGCAGCACAATGTAAAGGCCTATCCCCAGTGCTTGCATGTTGGAAATTGGCCAATGCTTCGCTACTGCATTCGCCGGGAAGGCAATCTGTACTGCTCGACGATGAAGCTACGTTCTGCTGCGGGAGAGATAAATAATTTCAGCGACAGCTATGAAATAAATAAATAATAAATAAATATTTCCAACACTCACACCAATTAGCCTAGCCCCAAAGTAAGCACTGTAAAGCTTGTGTTATGGGATACTAGGGTAACGGATAGAATACATATTATACAGTACATTATACAAGTATGTTTATATAAAAATACATATTAAACATCCATGAATGGAGTACAAATGCTCGTATTCATCACACAAACATCTGCCCCCACCGGGGTTCGAACCCGAGACCTTTCTTGCTTTTTGCAAATTTTCTTTAAAAGAAATTAGTCGTGTTTTTGGCTACATTAGATGTTTGTTACAAAAAACCATTCAACATACCTGATGTTGTGTGTTAGAAGAGGACAGCTGTTTTTTGACTCTTGAAGGCTCCGCCAATCGGCAGGCTTCCAGTAAACAGTGCCCGCGGTATTCGACTGTAAGACAATTGTTTAGTCTAAAACGGGCTAAAATAGGGTAGTCTGGAATAAACTCTCACGACGAACGCGCGGTCGTTTTGTCTATATACTTAGGCTAGCCGCTGAACGGCGTAGTGCTCGGGCCGAGTTTTATGCAACGGAATTTGCATCTGGAATTTTGTTTTCGGTATTTAAATTACGCGATCGGCAGTGCGTTTAAGTAGTTTTGTTGGGTTCACTGTGGACAAAGGGAGTTGTGCAGTGCTAAGCGGAGGAGCTTTGCGGACAGCGTACTGGACCCAAGGTTGGAGCAGTCAAGCTCGCCTTGGAACACCACACCGGACTTAGGTTCTACTTATCACTCATGACACTAAACATACAGTACACCTTGATTTCATTTAGTTTGCATTAACACTATTCCAATTGTCTAGGTGCGCCTCATTAATCTTCAAGTGAGTTATAGTTTATTGTCATTAAATTTATTTTCAAGGGCCCAGCACGATCTTTATTCTCAACAATAATATTTAGGAACTACATATATTCAGTTAACGTCACGATAAGCTGTCAAAAATTAGGTAAACAACAGCACAGGCCCTATGGATGGAATAGGGAGATTTGGCAATGACCCACCACGCGGGCTCAGTGCGGATTGGCAGGTGCTAACAACTTCAGATGCAGCCGGAACCAACGGCTTAACGTCCCTTAAGAAGCACGGAGGAACTCGAGATAGAAGATTTTTGGTCACCCATCCAATGACCAGCCACTGCGAAAGTTGCCTAACTTCAACGATCGCAGCCGAACACGCTAACAGCATAATAAATATACATCGACAGTGGAAAAGCAAAGTCGCTTAAACGCCACTTTAGTTACTTTACAGAAAAGAGGATCAAAGATATTTTTTTTACAAAAAAAACAATTCATTTTGAATGAGACATATCACAATAGGGGGTGATGACGGGGTACAGTAAACGAAATTCTATTTAGTCCGTCAGTTAGATGATCAAAAAATAATGAACACGTATTTTTTCTTTGGGCAATCAACCAAAAATTGACAAAGTTACACGTGGTTATAGCGCGTCAAAGTTTGGGAGTAGGGGCTCGTGACGTCACTTTTTAGTGAATTTTCACTTAAAAGTGTACCAAAACGTGACGTCATGCGACTTTTCAAATCAATATATCTCTGCAATGTTTATATTATGTGCAAAAGGAAAAAACACGTGTACAATACTTTTTGATTATCTACCTGATAAACGAAGAAAAAAAATAGTAATCATCCCTATTAAAATAAAAACATATTCAAACAATAATGTTTTCTAAATATCCTCCAGTCGACCCGCCTTACTATTTTTGTTAAGAGCCCTTTCACATTTTTTGCATAAAATCGTAATTTTTGAGCGCCTTATTTACCCCCTTAGAAAAGATTGTGACTATTTCCAATAGAATTTAACAGTAGAATTATTCTTCGTATTAAAAGTTAACTTAGAATATTTGCAAATACTATTTTCCTTTTTTGTACTGATCATTCGTTCTATTACAGCTAGTTTACAGAAAAACGATAATATGCACAACTTCAAACGCCTCAATCTCTCAATAATGTTCAATAGATTAGATCAAATTAATTACTACGACATCAGAAATATATTTTTGTTGTAACATAATGTATTAGAATTTTGATTTTCCATCTCATTAATTATCAATAAAAACATCTAACCTCCGTGAGTTTTCCCAAAAAATAATGCAGGTTTACCTCGTATTTTGATATTGAATTAAATATAATTACTATCAAAAAATTTCATAATACTAATCTACCATCATTTAACTACTGAAATATGTATATATTTTTATAATTAGTTCATTAATACTTATTTTATAAGACTCTAAACATCACCCGTAAAATGCAATATATACTAGTGCAAATCTACCTACGCGCCGTACGGTACGGCAGCCAGCGGCGCAATTTTGTAAATGGGCTCTTAAGCAAAAATCAAAAAATACGCCAAAGTAGGACGTAGGCGCCGTTGGTTCAAAAAATACCAAAATTAATGTCGCTTCTGCGTTGAGAACATTAAAAATTTCATAAAAAAAGTCGGTAATTGGATGGGTGACCAAAAACTTATTACCTATCGCTTCTCCGTTGGTTCCGGCTGCATCTGCAGTCGTTAGCACCCACCAAGTTCGGCCCGATGTCTCCCTATTCTACCCATTGGGAAGGCCTGTGCCCCAGCTGTGGGTACATTAATAGGCTAACAATGATGTAGTGATACTTACATGCCAACCTCTCCTGTAGTTCCCTGGTAGGGGCTACGTCTAAGGCGGATTTTCCGTGACAATTGAGCAATGTCGGGTCTGCACCTTCGCTCAATAGCAACGAACATACCTATGAAATAACAAAAAGAGAAAAATAAATTAATATTTCCAACAGATACCAATGAGCTTAGCCCCGAAGTAAGCACTGTAGGCTTGTGTTATGGGATACTAGGGTAACAGATAGAATACATATGCTGACACATATATATATATATAGTAGATTATTAACCAAGGATAAAGCAGTGTCTTCTGTCGCGGGTGACGATTAAAATCGCGAGCGTAACGAAGGACTCGAGGTTTACTCCCGAGCGTAGCGAGGGTGTTAAAACGAGCGAAGCGAGAGATTTAAGACGAGTCCTGAGTGTAGCGAGGAATTTAAGTTCACCCAAAGCTAAGACAGCTTTATCACCGAGAAAAATACTCTACTTTTCGTACCATTTGCGAAAAAATTAACACAATAATAATATGAGCTAAGCATTAATTAAAAATGATGACAATTAAAAGCAAAAGTTAACATTGGAAACATTGGTCCAATTAAATACGGCCTCGTCGGTTTTCGTAATTTTATTTAATAATCATAACTGCACAATAAATGCGTACTCCTTTATCAAAAAGATGTATAATGTTTTATATATAAACTCAATGGTGTAAACACAGATGTAGTTCAGTATAAATTTCGGTAAGTATTCTAAATTTAAATCACTTTCTCCCCCTAGAGGATGAATGAAATTGAGTACAATTTTCTTTCCCTGTTTTTAACAGATTAAAAATGACTATTGTTATGTTCGCTTTTTGTGGCATAGAATGTCACTTTTTTGAGCAACTGGTACGAAAAGTATATTTATGTAGCAATACATATTAAACATCCATGGCTGGAGCGCAAATGCTCGTTTTCATCACACAAACATCTGCCCCCACCGGGATTCGAACCCAATCGGCCACAGAGGTCGTTAACTTTTGTTTCTTTTGCGGAAATTGAAACCCGGACAGTACGGAAGGTGCGTTATTATATATATAATTAAAATTTAGATAGAAGGCGCTTTTTCAATAGGGTATTTGACAAGTTTTAGAAAACGATCTCAGATCACTTACTAACAGTTTATAGAGTCCAAGAAAGTGGATATTTTTAATTCTGTTGTCTAATTCAGTAAAAAAAACTACATTAAAATTCAATTTTCAAGTTGCCGCAAAAACGTGTCGCTGGACATTATGGCGACATACTAGTGTGTGATGGCATACGACTGTCATTTAAACGTCAAACACGACAGAAACAATACAATGTAATGTCACTTTGGCCGGATGTTTACTTGCGTGTGACGTCATTTTAGTCATGGCCAATCCTATTTTTTTTAATTGTGAATGCTGTTCTAGTTATTATTAAAAATAAAATGATGTCTCCTTTCAGTAAAATATCCTATCTTCAATATTCAAGATACTTTCCCTCCGTGTGTCAAACCCGTGGGACGCCCTCACCCCTAGCACGAAGCATTATCGAATTCGAATAGTTTGCGAATGCTAAATGTCAATGTCAAATTTTGTATGGAAACTTGAACAGCAGCGCCACAAATTACGTAACGAGTACTAAAAATCAGTATACATTTGACCATGATATTTCGTACTCGCAAACGTTAGAATTCGATAATGGTTCGTGCTAAGGGTACCGGTATATCAATAAACAATTGAGGTGCTGGCGAACAAAACGGTATAATGACGCATCTGGTCAAACTGCATTTTTTTACAGTCCGGAGGTTTCGGGTCCATTGAATTTGAATCTCAAATAATTTTCAATCAAAACCGCCTAAAACAGTGTTAAAATTACTAAATTTATAAATTAAAAACTATGCCAAAAGCTCACTGGAGGTATGTCATTCAGTTTTATACAGCTCCTGTAAAATTTAATTTTATGTAATTAAACCGTTTTGTTCGCCAGCTCCTCAATAGGGTATTTGACAGTATTAGAAATAAAGTGCCAATTGTTAGCATCTGTATTTAGTTTTTACTATTTTAACAGAAAAAATATTCATAATTTTACGAAAAACTAACGAAAAAGATAATAGTTTTCTTATCTATTGTCACGTGACTCAAAACGCTTGGGATTGGCGATGCCTAAAATGGCGTCACACGCAAGTAAACTTCCGGTTACAGTTATCATTACATTGTATCGTATGACGTTTTAATAACAGTCGTGTGACGTCACACACCAGTGAGGCGCCATATTGTCCAGAGATACGTTTTCGCGGCAACTTGAAAATGCGAGTTTTTGATTTAGTTTTTTTTACCGAAATACACAACATAATGATGAATCTATAACTATCCTTTTTATGGACTCTATAAACATTAGTAAATCGTTTCCTAAAACTTGTCAAATACCATATTATTAGTTTCGTATACTTACTTCTAGTCTAGCCTTGCTAGCTGCCTCGTGCAAGGGAGTGAAGGCCCACAGATCTGTAGCGTTGACATCGGCACCGGCTCTTACTAGAAGTTCCGTCACTTCGAAGTGCCCGTACGAACACGCATTATGGAGGGGGACTAGACCGCTGGTGGACAAAATATTGTATTTATTTATTACTTTACTAGCTATGATACCCGGCTTCGCTCGGGAGTTGATATGAGATTGTTGGAGTGGTAGTTGAAATAAAAAAATAAAAAATGACATAAAAAGTAAAAAAAAAAATTTGATAACATTTTCTCATTATTTACACTACTTGTTTATAAACAACATTTTTTTATTTTATTGTCCGTGGTATATATATATATATATATTCGAATTTCCTACTCTTGAGCAAGCTACATATAGCTGACCGTGAGAGAATCAGGATTCTTTGAGGTTGATGCCACAATATTTAAAAGTTTTCCCTTGCGCTTTGTTAATTCTAAAACTAAAGGCTAATTAAATTTATAAACTGCAATTTTTTAATTTGAAATGACAATTCAGAAGAGATCAGTGGTATTCTACTTTTTCATAACTTCTTGAAGTTCAAATATTCGACAACAGATGGTGCCATTACACTTAATTTCTAAGTTCAAATACTGGACAACAGATGGCGCCATTACACTTAATTTCCAAGTTCAAATACTGGACAACAGATGACGCCATTACACTTAATTTCCAAGTTCAAATACTCGACAACAGATGACGCCACTACAATTAATTTCCAAGTTCAAATACTCGACAAAAGATGGCGCCACTACAATGATTTCTAAGTTCAAATACTCGACAACAGATGGCGCCACTACACTTAATTTCCAAGTTCAAATACTCGACAACAAATGGCGCCACTACACTTAATTTCCAAGTTCAAATACTTGACAACAGATGGCGCCACTACACTTAATTTCCAAGTTCAAATACTCGACAACAGATGGCGCTACTACACTTATTTTCCAAGTTGAAGGATTGGAAAAGCCCTTATATCTTTAAAAACACGCCTTTTAGGTTAAAACGGGAACTTTCTTGTTCGAGGGGGGATAAAGAGCTATCACACTATATAAGTCCCTTTATCCGGGACTCCTTTTTAAGTTTTATCGGCAGGCACATTTTATCAATTTAGTTTTATTATATAATAATGATTATTATCATCATAAGACTATTAATGTTCCTACTGCTGGGGCACAGGCCTACTCTATGGTTGGTATAGGGAGATTGGGCCATGACCCACCACCACGCGGGCCCAGTGCGTATTGGCGGTTGCTAACGACTGCAGATGCAGCCGGGTCCAGCGGCTTAACGTTCCTTCCGAAGCACGGAGGAACTCAAGATGGAAGATTTTTGGTCACCCATCCAATGACCGACCACCGCGAAAGTTGCAACGATCACAGCCAAACGCGCTAAAAACCTGCGCCATCGAGCTCATCTATATTATTAAATACATGTATACATACATTAAGCATAAAACTGCAACACGTTGAAATCTCAATAAAAAAAATACTAAAAAAATCCACGCGGTCCAGGCAACAGAGGGGACAATATTGTATGTTAATAATTGAAACTTTATCAGATTAATGTCTCGACTACTGGGGCAGTGGCTTCTCTTAAGACGGGATATATTATATTAATGAAATTGAGACTAGTGTAAATTTGTGGATGCTGGACCTTAGATGCAACCGGGACCTACAGCTTAAGACTTCTTCCCAAAACACGGAGGAGCGAGAGATAGTAAATGAAAATCACTGACATTTTTGTGCAGTATTTATCCCATTAATCACTTAGTACAAATAGACGGTATATTACTAACGTAAACAAATGTACCTAACTAAAAATCCCTGAAAAGAAACGCAACTATTACAGTGAAAGACACAAAGTCTCATTTAGTCAGTGACTCACCCTTTATCCTTGGCATGTACGTCCGCGCCTCGCTGCAACAGAAGGCGGACTGCGCGCGCGCGGTTGTAGCCCGCGGCGAGGTGGAGGGGGGTGGATCTGCCCCCCTCCAATGCGTGCACGTTCACGTTGAGCGGCGTGAGGCGAGTACGAGGGCCAGAGTGATGGAACTAGTTATACTGACCTATGTAGACGATCTACTTCTATAGCAGTTACTAGCAGCGCCTACACTATAAGAGCCTGGTATCAAGATATTTTTACTACCACCAATATGACGGTCTCCTTCTGTAGCAGGTCTTAGCAGCCATGCTTACTTCTACATCCCGTCTAGCTACGTTCACCTATCACGAAAATGCCGACTATGTAGACGATCTTTTCTTAGAATCACCTATGGAGCATTTCACGAGACTAGACACTATAATAGTATTTCACCTTTGTAATGAAAATCATTGACATTTTTGTGGAGTATTTACTGTAGTAGTCACAAAAAGACACTTATATTACTAATCTAAACAAATGGACATAACTGAAAATCCCTGAAAAGAAACGCAACAATCACAGTGAAAGATACACAGAGTCACTCGGCCACTCACCCTTTATCCTTGGCATGCACGTCCGCTCCTCGCTGCAGCAGAAGGCGGACTGAACGCGCGCGGTTATATCCGGCGGCGAGGTGGAGGGGGGTGGATCTGCCCCCCTCCAATGCGTGCACGTTCACGTTGAGCGGCATGAGGCGGGACGCGAGTACGAGGGCCAGAGTGGTGGAACTAGTTATACTGACCTATGTAGACGATCTACTTCTATAGCAGTTACTAGCAGCGCCTACACTATAAGAGCCTGGTATCAAGATATTGTTACTACCACCAATATGACGGTTTCCTTCTCAACACTACCTATAGAGCATTTCACGAGACCTAGACACTATAATAGTATTTCACTTGACATTTTTGTGGAGTATTCACCCTATTAATGACTTGGCACAAATATACACTTATATTACTAAAATACACTTATATTACTATTAAAATAAAATAAAATTACTAATCTAAACCAATGAACCTAACTAAAAATCCCTGAAAAAGACACATAAGAGATTGCACCGAAAATCCCTAAAAAGAAACGCAACTATCACAGTGAAAGACACAAAGGCCCATTTAGTCAGTGACTCACCCTTTATCCTTGGCATGCACGTCCGCGCCGCGCTGCAGCAGGAGGCGGACTGCGCGCGCGCGGTTGTATCCCGCGGCGAGGTGGAGGGGGGTGGACCTGCGCCCGTCCAACGCGTGAACATTCACGTTGAGCGGCGTAAGCAGCGACGCGAGACGGTCGTCGGCGCCAGAGCGAGCCGCTTCTAGGACGTCGGCGGCGCAATACTCGCCTTTGAACGACACATTAATATCCTTAATGCTTGCCATAAAAAAGTTGTATCATAATCAGCCTATTAATGTCCCCACTGCTTAGGCACATAGTTCATAGTAAATGAAATATGTATATGCACATACATGTATATATTGTCACAAACGCTCTCGAAACGTAACCACGAAAGTGGTAGAGATCGAATTTGCCAGATCACCGCGGGAGATTCTAAAATGAGCTTTATGCAGTGCGGTGTAAGGGAGAAAGTGCAACGACATCTGCACTTGTTTACAAGATATGCGCGTTACCTGCGTAGGTATAAGTAGGTACTTTGTACTCGCGGGTGCTAGCTAATTCTCAATTTAACAGGTACTTTCTAGAATGTGTCGATCAGCGTATATAAGCGCGATTGGCGCCGTGCAGAGACAGTTGAGTATCAACAGCGATTTCGGAGCGAATCCAAAGGCGATCAAAGTGCAACAAAAGTGTTCAAGTGCGATTGTTTAGAGACTTGTACAGTGAAATACAGTGTTTAGTGAGTGTACTATGACTAACATTGTGTGTTAATTGTGTGGTGAATAAAGTACTGCCAAGCGTGAACTGGCATATAATTTCGAATCCTCATCCCGACACGTAACAATATAATAGACGATGTGACGGGCAAAAGCTAGTTTACTAGCTTTTAACATAATGTTAAGGTCTCCGTCTGCGGCTGTTGGGACTTGGGAATGTAGGTCAAGACTAACTTGAGCGAACTTGGGAAGCAAAAACCTACAACATACAAACTCGTATGTTACATATACTGTGATACGTGCCAAGGTCGGAGTTATGACGAGAACATATTAAAATACACATCGTTTTTTTACACACTTGAAACTTGTTAAAAGGTAAATTAATTACTTCTTTTGGTATTTTAATAGGTTACTTACCAGTGAGCACGGGTCTTGTGGCTGAATCAGCTAGGTCCAGAGGTGTTTTGCCTTCAGTGTTCCTTATATTAGGGTCCGCGCCGTGCTGCAGTAAGGCTGTAACAAACGATACGTGGTCAGTGACCACATCATCATAAGACCAAAGATACTATTACTTCTTTTATAAATATACAAATTTTAATAGGGAAGATTGTTGGTATATACCACCAGCTTGGGAACCCATTATTATACAACAGATAAAATCCAAACCCCGAGCACACACTACAAGATCAACAGATACTATTAGTTCTTTTTGTTTGCATGATTTAACATAAGAAGGAGACAGAAAGCCTCTCTGAGTTTGTTTCGCCAGTTTTTCCTAAAAAAGGTCACCCAATCTTGGAACTGGTGGTAGCTTACGGTACTTCTAATCTTACGATCTCTAAGTATCATCATCATCATAATCAGCTTATTGATGCCCTCATCGCTGGGGCACAGGCCTTCCCTATGGATGGAATAGGGAGATTGAGCCATGACCCTGACTGCAGTTACAACCGGGACCAACGGCTTAACGTGCCTTCCGAAGCACGGAGGAGCTCGAGATAGTAAAGTTAAAGTTGCTTTATGTCATATGTCATAAATTAAAATTGTCATAATGTCCAGTTATCAATGCATCCAATTGACAGAATGCCCAATTCATGCCCATAATACTTTGTACAAAAGGGCTTTTTTTTATAGATAGGTCCGACAAATGACTCGACCCCACCTGATGTTAAGTGATGGTGAAGTCCAGATGTGAAGATAGCTGATAAAGCAGTTCTACCTGCCGCACCAGCCATCCTCATCTTGCCGGCCTGCATGTTGCTTCTTCACGCCTCTTTTAAAGGATCCCAGGTTGTAAGAAGGAGGGAACACGTGAGCAGGCAGAGCATTCCATTTACGGATAGTGCGACAAAGAAATGAGTCACCAAATTTCTTTGTACGCGTTGGAATTGTGGCCACAGTTAGACGGTGACACTGAAGCCCAGCGCGCGTGGTCCTCTGAAGGAAAGGGGAAGGTGGAATAAGAGAGAATAACTCCTCAGAACACTCGCCGTGGTACAGACGACGGAACGAGCTTAGTGACGCAACGTCACGGCGTAATTGAAGAGGCTCGATGTGTTTAGTCACCTCCTCATCGCCTATGATGCGGATCGCACGCCGCTGTAACCTATCCAAAGCATTGAGCAAGTACTTGGCGGAACCATCCCAAAGGTGCGAGCAATATTCTACGCAAGACCGCACCGCACCGCAAGGGCTTTAGCAAAAGAGCGCATCTTCATGTCATTTTTTTTCAATAAAATGCCTGTGAAACACGGACTTAAGTGACAAACCAATAAGAGCTCAGTTTTCGCCATTTTGGTTAAGGAACCCTAATACCACAGGAACCTAAAAAAGACACTTGCTATTGAGTTTTTTTATGTTATAGGGGGCATACGAGCAGACGGCTCACCTGATGGTAAGTGATCACCGTCGCCCATGGACACTTGCAACACCAGGAGTATCACAAATGCGATGTCAGCCTTTAAGGAAGGAGTACGCTCTTTTTTTTTTTGGTTTTATAATTTTAATGGTTTTATAACATCTGTGTCTGGTTCATATCAATGCACTTAAACTTGCCTTATTGCTAACTGCTTCACACAGATATATCGATGTGTCTCGCTGCTCGTCGCTTATCTACTTTTTTTGATATAATTAATATATCTAACTACATTATGGACACGTATTTTCTCGTTTCTCACATAATCAAATGAAATGAAAAGTCATTTATTCAGTCTAGGCTGTTACAAGCACTTGTGAAGGTCAGAAGCTACGCCATCGGTTCGCAAAACTACGGCGGGAGACCTTGTACTGAGAAGAACCGGCAAGAAACTCAGCAAGGGCTGCTTTTTTCTCCCTGTATTGATTTATTATACAGAGTCGTCAAGTTGAAAAATGGACCTTCCATTACATCATTTAGGATATAAATATATAGTTACAATAAAATTTATATTTAGTATATAAGAAGCGGCATTAGATAGGTACCATATTACTGTTACAAAAACTGACTAATACCCATCAAATAACAAATTACAAGAAACACTATGTCCATGCATTACGATCATTTAGATAATCATTACCTTACATACATAAGAGAATTCTTGATCTGAGATTTAAATTTGGTTAGTGGAAGCTCAATCAGATCTTGGGGAACTTTGTTATACAATGCAATACTACATCCCAGAAATGAACCTCTTGATTTTTGGAGTCTGAAACATGGAACGGCAAGCTTGTTCTTAAATCTCGTGTTAAAGTTATGGGTATGACTTTTTTTTGCAAATGCGTCATAGTTTTAATTATACAAAACATTATAGACACATATTGATTTGAAATGTGGCATGACGTCATCCATACCCTGTATCAGAACCTGTAAATGAAGAAGCCTTATCTCCTTACCAATAAAGACACCAACATTCCTTTATTCAATTCAATTCTTCATTGTTTCCATGGATTAAAAGGTCTTAAAATATAACACATTAACTACAAACATGGTTCCCGTTCGGGCACTGCAACACAATACAACAATTAACTTTAAATTAAATAAAACTCAAATAATATTATTGACATTTCAACGTAGCTCGACACAATTGGGTACTTGATAGAAATAAATATCAATTAATTGATTATTAAGCGCTCATTAAAATGCAATGTCAATAAAGTATATTACAATGTCAATTAAGTATGTATAATAATGTCATTTTATTACTTTAAAGACTCTTCCAAACTATTAAATGCTTTATCTATTAAATAATCTTTTAAAGCTATTAGAAATGATTTATCATCAACCTCCGAATTCAAGTGTTGTGGAAATTTATTACATGAGCGGCCGCCCGCGACTACGTCCACGTAAACTTTTAGATATTTTCTTTTTTTTTGTCTAAAATAAAAGATTTTTACTAATATAAAACTAGCCTAAGTTACTCCTTATTACATGAGCTACCTGATAATAAAAGTCCCGTCAAAATCGATCCAACCATTTCAGAGATTAGCCGGAACAAACAGAGAGACAGACAAAAATTGTAAAAAATATTATTTTGTTGTATGTACCGTATATCTTTATATATATAATTCTTATGTGAGTGTGTATGTCACTGAACTTCTCTTAAACGACTGGACCGATTTTGATGAAATTTTTTGTGTGTGTTCAAGGGGATCTGCGAATGGTTTAGATTCACAATTTTGTCCGCTGGACAATGTTTTTTTAATTAATTTTTAATTTATTAGTAGTTGTTGATTTTGGAATGTTTTACATTGGATCCGACAGACGGCGCTACCATCGCAGTGTCAAATCTTTATATATATAATTCTTCTGTGAGTGTGTATGTCACTGAACTTCTCTTAAACGACTGGACCGATTTTGATGAAATTTTTTGTGTGTGTTCAAGGGGATCTGAGAATGGTAATTTTCATCAAAATAGTCCAGAATATTTTAGCTTATTAAAAAAAGTTTGAAATTTTCAAATTAAAGACGTGTAGACAAGACAACGTCTGTCGGGTCCGCTAGTATATTCATATGCATGTAGTAAAAAGCGGTTAGAGTCTGTGCGGAAAGAGAATGGGATTTAGATTGGAGGGCGCTGTAGTGCATTTCTACCGTATTTGTAAGGTTTTACCCCTTTTAGACATGATTAAATACAAAAAAACCGCAAGAAATCACAACAACAAACAAATCCGTATCAATACAAAACTTTGACGTTTTACAGATTGCTGGGTTTGATTGCCAAATAAAAGTCTTAATGTTAGTATTAAATTAATAATAGTATTGAACAAACTGACACTGATATAGTATGCGAGTCCATGATCACTAAATCTGTTCACTCAGAGATCACAACTAGTTGTAATTCTTTTAAGCAGAGTAACTGTCAGAAGTATATAATGTTATGTGACGAATTAGGTAAAGATTTAGGTTGCTTATTAAAAAAACAGCTGGGTGAAAGCATAATTAATTATTGTTTGCCAGGTGCCACAATGCACCAATTAATGAAAAAAATATTAACTCTTGAACTTGACAAAAATACAAGTTTAATTATTTTAATTGGTAATAGAGGCAATATTAACAAAAATGACATTATGACCTACTATAACTCTTTGTGTTCTTTAAATGTAAATAGAATAGTTATGTTTACATTTCCATATAGTAGGAGTCTATCAAATGAAGAAAATAATATTAGGTATAGGCTAAATTTGGCATTAAGTACCATGACTCAGTATAGTAGTCAAATAGTACATCTAATAGATATAAATAAATTAATATATAATTATAAAATGACAAGAGATAAATATTATCTTTCGTATTACAATAAGAGACAAATAGCTTCTTCGCTATTATTTTATTTTACACACATAGCCAAAAATTTGGCTATCACTACTGCTTCTATTGAGCAGCATAATTATGTAGATCAGACCTTGGAATTTGTTCCAAATACTGACATTAATTGTAATTTAAATTAGTTCTTAAGACAACAGAGGAACTCTCTAGCTACAACATGACCAAGGAAAAGTCTAAATACCTAAATATTGTTCACCAAAATATACAAGGCTTTTCTGGTAAAGACCTAGAAGTATGCTTATTTTTAAATGCAAAGAATATTAGAATATTATGTATTACTGAGCACTGGCTCAGAGATTATGAATTAGTTATGAACTTAGATAATTATATAGTTGCTAGTAGTTTTTGTAGGAAATCGGCTATCAGGGGAGGCTCTCTCATAATCTTACAGAATGATCTTAAATACAAAGAACGTTCAGATATTGTTTCACTTTCAGTTGAACGTAATATTGAACTATCTTGTGTGGAACTTGATGAAATGATCATAATATGTGTATATCGACCCCCATCTGGGAATTACACTCAATTTGAGTCCGCTATGGAAGACGCTTTCAATATAGTATGTAAATGTAATAAAGTGCTTGTTGTATGTGGTGATTTTAATATAAATATTTTAGTTAAGTGTCCGTTAGTGGGTAGGTTTCTAAACTTATTTAAATCATATAACTTGGAGCATATCTTCTTTGAGCCTACCCGCATCACACATGCATCAGCAACCTGTTTGGATAATATTTTTTGTAATAGGAAAGTTTTTAATAAATCAATAATAAATTGTATTAATTCTGATCATAGTGGACAATTAGCCTCTCTTGAACACCATCATGCTTCACACAAACATGACCTAACTTATAGACCAATTACACAAACGGGTATAAATATATTTAAAGATAGTGTTTATCATAAAATGTCGGACTTACCAGTTTGTAATAATAATAATATTTTATATGAAGATTTATTTAATTTAATTAAAGATGAATTTAATAAAATATTCAAACGCAAAGTAATTAAATGCCATAGCTCTAAAAAGAATTTTAGTGATTGGGCCACACCTGGTATTTACAAAAGTAGAAATAAGTTGTATCAATTATATGCTCTCAAAGCAACCTCATCTGATCCTAAGTTTATAGAATATGTCAAAAACTATTCAAAAACTTTTAAAAAGGTGTGTGCCATAGCGAAAGCTAAATTTTTATCAAAAAAAATTAGTCTATCAGATAATAAAATAAAGACAATTTGGAATATAATTAATAATGAAACTGGAAGAAATAAATTCAATGAACGCACATATTCTTTAAAAATAGACAACAAGATTATTCGGACAGATGATGCCGTTGCCAACACTTTTGAAAATTTCTTTTCTAGTGCACCGTTTGAATCAACTAGAAATCTTAATTCTTGTTCTAGGTTAGCAATGACCCTCCTTGAGTCAAGTGTTGATAAGTGCAGTAATGATTTTTATTTTAGACATATCAGTAGTGATTGTATTATAAAAACATTTAATTCTATTAATATTAAAAAGACAGAGGATTTATGGGGAATATCAACATATATAATAAAACCGATTATCACTGTCATTGCGCCACAACTGGCCATTATATTTAACAAATGTATTGATGAGGGAGTGTTTCCAGATCTAATGAAATGTGCTAAAGTTATCCCTCTTTTTAAGGCTGGTGATAAATCAGATCCCAGCAATTTTAGGCCTATATCTGTATTACCAGCGCTAAGTAAAGTATTTGAGAAAATAATTTATAACCAATTACTAGCACACTTTTCTATAAATAAGCTACTTCATTTAAAACAGTTTGGTTTTAACAGAAGCAAAAGTACTACTGATGCTGGAACTGCACTTCTCAAACACATTTTTGATATATGGGAGAGTAAGCACGATGCTATTGGCATTTTTTGCGATTTATCTAAGGCGTTTGACTGCGTTAGCCATGAAACATTGTTAAATAAAATGAAGCATTATGGTGTATCAAATATTTCACTAAGTCTGATACAGTCTTATCTTTCTGCTAGGATTCAGAAAGTAGTTATAAATGAAGCTGAGTCTACAGGAGCACCCATTTCTATGGGCGTGCCCCAGGGTTCAATATTGGGCCCATTGCTTTTCCTTATTTATATTAATGACCTTCCTCACTTTACAAGAGATTTGTGTGAGACAGTACTATTTGCTGATGACACCTCTTTAGTGTTTAAAGCTAGGAGAGGAAATGATTGTTATGACGAAGTAAATTGTGCTCTCTCTGAAGTCCTTCACTGGTTTACGGTAAATAATTTAAAACTAAACTCTAGCAAAACAAAATGTGTTAAGTTTACTTTACCTAATGTGAGGCAGGTTAATACTAGTTTAAAAATAAATGACCAGCCTGTAGAGTTAGTGGATTCTACAAAGTTTCTGGGTATTACTTTAGACTCGCATCTGCAATGGGATCCTCATATTGATGCCTTATCAAGTAGACTGAGCTCTGCGGCCTTCGCTGTTAAAAAAATAAGACTCCTAACTGATGTGGAAACGGCAAGAATGGTTTACTTTGGTTACTTTCATAGCGTTATGTCATATGGCCTTTTGTTGTGGGGCTCAGCTGCTAATATAGAAAGTATTTTCGTACTGCAAAAGAGAGCTGTTCGCGCCATATATAATTTAAAGGCAAGAGAATCTCTTAGAGAAAAATTTAAAGAAATTAATATTTTAACACTGGCATCGCAATACATCTATGAAAATATAATATATGTAAGAAGAAACTATGACGCATTTGCAAAAAAAAGTCAAACCCATAACTTAAACACGAGATTTAAGAACAAGCTTGCCGTTCCATGTTTCAGACTCCAAAAATCAAGAGGTTCATTTCTGGGATGTAGTATTGCATTGTTTAACAAAGTTCCCCAAGATCTGATTGAGCTTCCACTAACCAAATTTAAATCTCAGATTAAGAATACTCTTATGAATAAGGGCTATTATAAAGTTAATGATTATCTAAATGATCGTAATGCATGGACATAGTGTTTCTTGTAATTTCTTATTTGATGGGTATGAGTCAGTTTTGTAACAGTAGTATGGTACCTATCTAATGCCGCTTCCTATATATACTAAATATAAAATTTGTTGTAACTATATATCTATACCCTAAATAATGTAATGGAAGGTGACTTCAGAAGTATGTCTGAAGTCATTTTTCAACTTGACGACTCTGTATATATCAATACAGGGAGAAAAAAGCAGCCCTTGCTGAGTTTCTTGCCGGTTCTTCTCAGTACAAGGTCTCCCGTCGTAGTTTTGCGAACCGATGGCGTAGCTTCTTGACTTTCACAAGTGCTTGTAACAGCCTAGACTGAATAAATGACTTTTCATTTCATTTCATTTCATTTCAGTTCCGTTTTTCGCCACGCCCGTTCTCTTTCCGCACAGACTCTATTTATATGTATCTGTATAGAAAATTTTAATGCACATGACAAATATACTACTGCTAAACATTTCTAATCCACTGGGGAGTAAGTGGAGATTATCTTTAAACATATGTTTGGTTTATAACGAAAGACTGCGATTCTGACAGGTCGTGTCAGTACCTTATAGTGAAAGCATTAGAGTTAATTTTCGAACATCTTTTTTTATTTCTTCTAAAGTGTACTTTATTTTGTCGCCATAAGGAACTGACACGACCTGACAGAATCTCATTCTTTCGTTGGCCGCACTATAGTGGAGGAGCTCGATGGCGCAGGTGGTTAGCGCGTTCGACTGCGATCTTTGAACTGAAGCAACTTTCGCAGTGGTCGGTCATTGGATGGGTGACCAACTAAATCTTCTATCTCGAGTTCCTCCGTGCTTCGGAAGGCACGTTAAGCTGTTAGTCCCGGCTGCCTTTGCAGTCGTTAGCACCCGCCAATCCGCAATCTCCCTATACCATCCATAGGGAAGAACTGTGCCCCAACATTTATAGGCTGATGATGATTAAGGTTAGAATTTTAAGCTCTTTAAAATGTGGTCTGCATTGTTGTTAAATGTGTGTTTAAGTAGCTCCAACTTACTTGAATATAGCTATTTCATTTTTTATAGACTTGATGGGTCTGGATAGGGTGCCACAAGGACGATCGACGGGTTCTAAGGAATTGGAAGTTCCTTAGAACACGTCGATCGTCCTTGCGGCAGTTTCCAGCAGGCACATTTACACCTTTTATAGTACTTACCTGTGTAAATTTCCATGTCAATCTTCCTTTTGGCAACTCCCAGTAGTCTAGTCTTACTTGGTAGGTTGATCGATCTAATCCATGAGCCTGCGAGAGAGACCTACTCGAGGTCTTGGGTCTGGACATCTCATCGAGCCTCAATTTCGGTCGCTACATTGAGTCCATTGCTAAAACCGCTGCCCAAAAACTTGGAATACTTCCTAACGTCAGGCGATATTTTACATCTGAGCAGCTTCTTAACCTTTACCGAGTCCAAGTTCGCTCCTGCTTGGAGTATTGTTGCCACCTTTGGGACGGATCTGCTCGGTATCAGCTGGATGCACTGGACTCGGTGGAACACCGTGCGAAGAGACTCATAGGCAATGACGCTCTCGTTGAGGCTAATCTCCAGAGCCTTGACCACCGAAGACGTGTAGCTTACCTCTCGGCGTTTTATCGGTTACATTTCGGAGAGTGTGCGAAGGTATTACATAATTTGATACCCCCTTCCCGTTTCCACCACCGGACGACCAGGCGCGGCGAGGGCTTCCACCCTTATGTTACCGAAGCGATTTGCTTCCGCTTTCATTATGCGAACGGCTAGGGAGTGGAACTCCTTGCCGAGGTCTGTTTTCCCGGACCAATATAATCTGGACATCTTCAAGAGTGAATAGGCATCTTCTAGACAAGCGTGTACGTGTACCATCTTAGGCCGCATCATCTCTTTCCATCAGGCGAGATGGTGGTCAAACGCTTTGCCTATTAAACATTAAAAAAAATCTAAAGGTCTATCATCTGTAAGTTAGAAGCCCTGTCTACTCACCGATGCACACATCCACTTTTCCCTTGGCGGCAGCTTCATGCAGCGGCGTGTAGCCCCAGTTGTCTCGGGCTGCGGGCGCCGCCCCCGCCCCCAGGAGCGCCCGCACTACGTCCGCGTGTCCGAAGCTGCACGCGTTGTGTAGCGGCTGGAGACCCCCGTCGTCACGGGCTTGGAGCGCCGCGCCGGCCGCTATGAGAATCTCCACGACTTCCCTGCGCCCATAGCCTGATAAACGTTCATAATTTATTTACTTTAAATTAGAGATGCACCAAATGTGGGTTTAAAATGTACCTACCGAACTGAATATGCGGCTGAATCATTCTGTTTAACTCTGCCCGATAAAGAGGTGTACACCGTGCCATCTTTGATCTATTGGAGGCCCTGGGCATATTAAGATAATACAGGAACTAGGGACTTTGTATTTGATCTGAGGGTGGTCCCTATCCATCGCTGGGCCCAGGGCACTTGCCCAAAGTGCCCACTGGGAAAGACGGCTCTGGGTGTACACGTCGGAAAAAGTTGTTACTGTGTACAAAGCAGTGTTCTTAAATTGTTAATTTCTTTGTAATTTAATATTGTTTAATTAATCATTTGTAAAAAAGCATAAGTTTATAATGATATATGATTAAAACTTTATGTAAATGGTTAAAGTTTTTTTTTATATGTCAATAAATAACTAGTACATGCTATATTGGGTTAGTACAACCAGAGATTACCCCTAAAACCTCGCAAACTTTAGAAAGGGAGAGCTAAACTATAGTTTTTGTTCTAATGTATAGCCCATCACACTCACAAATAAAGGGCGCGTTACCCATAGAATACCCCAGCCCCAAGTGAATACCGTTATAAATAAATCATGGAATAGGAAAAATATTATAGCTATTAACGGTTACTAATCATTACCATGTACCTTGTTTTTTATGAGTCTTTGATATTTCGGCACTGTTGCAAGCTCCATGATCACATTTGAAACAATATATAGGAAAAATAGTTCAAAGGAAATGCAGAAATATTCTGAGCATATTATGCTTGAAACAGGACTAACAGGCAGAACTTTGACATATAAAAGCCAAGCAGTAAGGGAAGTTAATCAACTAGAATATGCTTTATACAGTAATGTTTGTCATGCTTTGACATCCTCCAGCAAATGGTGCGAATCTGAGTTGTGGTATGTTTTGACTTTAAAATTGAACAGATACATGAATGGTTTAGATAATATAAATATATATTCTACAGCATTCATCCACTGTTTTTAATTAAAAATAATAACAAAAAGGTGAAACATACATCAACCAAACAAATAGCAGAAACAAGAGATTCAAACAAGAATTTATTATAAGAAAAACTGAAAAACTCATAACTTATTCATGAATTACATAAAAACTAGTGAAACGAGAACAAAAATAGATAAAACACTGACTAACGCGTTCAATAACCGTATCGAATTATGCAATACTCAAAATTTATTGTTTAAAAATACAGCCCTTTCACCTAACATTTTAACTGCTGATTTATGCACATTGCCGTATCAAATTGCATTATTCACCTGCAGCGAAGTGTAGAGGTGTCGATTTTCTGCCAGCAGTGTCCCTAGCGTTTACAGTTTGGGGAGTAATTAATTTCTTAACTCTCGCAGCGTCCCCCGTCTTGCAGGCCTCGAACAACTCTCGCAGAGGATCAGACGGCGCAGGCAACGCGTCTAAAGCTGAACCGAGTATCGAACGACGGCTCGACATTTTAACTACGCGTTTCACATCTAATTTGTTTGTTTACTACAGTTTAAACAGCCATTTTCAATAAATTCATGAATGAAAACACGTAAAGCACAGCTGCTTTCGGATTTTTGACAAGTTACTCAATACCATACCTTGATTCTAATAACCCTATTAATACGTATTACCCAAAAATTGAGAAAGCGTAATTTATGCTTCATGAAAATCATGTAAAGATTCATAATGTTGAACAAGGAGTACTATTCGACCCTGCTAGATTTTTATAAATATTTTCTATAAATTTCATTCAAATTCTGTTCTGTTTCATTTAATAAATGTTTGCACATAATAATATTTATTAAATTTATTATTATACATGAAATAGTTTATTTTATGACATATTCAGGATTAAGCTTAGCATTTCTCTATTTTATTTAAATTTAATTTGAATTTAGGTGTGATATGACAGTACCTACATGAACTAATTGAACAGAAAGGTTTATGGGTTTACTTTTAATTTGCCTTCCTCCTCTATACTTTCCCCCCGAAAGTAGGAAGAAATTTTTGACACTGGCAACAAAATACTTCATAGACATAACAAATAATTTTGGCTTCAGAATAACAATTATACCGCCTCGTTTTGATAATTAAAAGCACTTAAATTTTTAATAAGAATTCTTATTTTATTGGCTGTATTAAGAAAAGGTAAATGAAAATAATTTGTGCTGAAAATGAAACTTATTAAATATTATAATATTGTTTTTATTTCATATTACCAATATTTCTTTTTTGGTCTAAACAAAATAGATCTTGTTGAGAAAATCAAGTTGACTTGTCAAGTCTACTAATTAAAACAAATATGCAACCGTCAATAATAAGTAAGGCTTGACAAGGCCAATTGATCGTCTCCGGGACTAACTAACGAAACGCAGTTACTCTACTTATCTATGACTGTTAGTTGACGAAATCAAAATGGCGTCTTTCTTGAGTTAGCGCATATCCGCCGCATACTTTGCGTTTTCCGTATTATATTGCGTGTGTGAATATTTATCAGTGATATAAACTATTTGTGGACTATTTTTGGAGTGTTTCAGTGTTAAATTCACAATAGCGGACTGGACCAAATAGTGAGATTCAATAGAAGACAAGTTTTTACAAAGGTATGTCCCCTTTCACCTATCGAATAATTTAGTGATATTATCGACTTGATCGCGATACAGAGCTGTTATCATTTGAATGATAAACTCCGTGTGATGCTGACACACGTTGCGTTGTTCTGAGCGCACCGGAAGCCCGGTTCACTAGTTCAATGGGTGATTCAGAGAAGCCAGTTTTTTTTCTAGAGTACGCAACATTTATCAGGGCCGGTGTTCATACTAGTTTCCTTGGTTGTCGCGGCGCAACGTTTACCTGGACAAATATTTGCTGTGACGCCAGTAATTCAATTAGCGCGAGCTTAACTATTACCAGAGTCGAATGTTGATACGTGTGTAGCATTTTCTATACTTGGATTTGCTATATTGGATTGCAGTGTTTGTGTGTGATCTGCCTAACAATTTAACTTGGATAGTGCTTCACCTTCACTCGGTCTCGTTTTGCATATTGACACGTGAAAATAAGGCTTAGTGTTGAATTTTATCATTATTTCGTGTTGAACTAGTGTTGAAATCTTTGCAGTACAACAAAATTGCAAAATTTCGTATAGTACACATTGGGAGCATATTTTGAGTAAGTGGGTTTACTTATATTTGCAAATGTTTTACTAATATAACGTTATTGTAGTTTAAATGAAAGTAATTAGTATTTTGAAGTCATCACTTCAATGTACCTACCTACTTGCATTAATTCAGGGTCTGTTTTTGAAATTGTAATTTGCAAGTGTCAGGGTCGTCTCTGAAATGTATGTTGGACTGACAGTTACATAAAATACTCCAAAGCTAAGTAGGTTTACTCTGTTTTGGAAATACAAGACTGTTAAATATGTAACGTTTTGCAATCTTAAAAGCAGGGAAATGTTTTGGCAACATTAAATGTGATTAATTTTATTTAGATTTTTGCTAATAGCTATAAGATTTATGTTAGTTATTTTATTTGTTCATAAGCCCTGAATATGAGTAAGCTTATTTTAAATTAATATTGTGCCAGTTTTGCTTGACTTGACTTGTCATATTGTGGAGTAATGCTGCTAAGACTAGAGATTAAGAACTTATGATCACTATTGTTTCCTAAACGCTCTATCCTACAAAGTTTTTACCGCAAAGTAAATGCATATTCTCTATGCTCAAGGATAGAATTTCCCTTGAGGCCTCTAACGGGGAAATTGGTTTATATTTAATCTCTATTGTAAAAGACTCTGAGGCACAGCCCTGCCTTGTCCATGCTTTCCTAAGACACCATTCAATGCAACCCTAAAATGTAATCTGCACTTGCTTATTAACTATCAATACACTTAGGTTCTTGTATTAATTAGTTAAGGTACACCTATGCTTTTAGCTCAATTTTTGTGTAATAAACAAACTGATAAACATTTTATCCATCAATCAATTCATACTGTAGAAAAGTCATCAGCAAATTTAGCTGAACTAAATTATCAAGAGACAAAAAATTTTTGGTTAGAAAAACCTCAGACCAGACAGAAAGAAAATTAAAACTGGTCAAAAATAACTGTGAGACTTGTATGCATTGTTTCTGAAATAAATATATAATTAAACACGCAAATGTTAAACAATGGAAAATTCACCCTCTCTGATAAAATTCTGCTCTGGACATTTTCATATAAAATGCAGACGAAAAGGTTGATGGTGCAGTGAGTTAGCATGTCCTGTCTGCGATGGGTAACCCGAAAAGAATGTTAAACTATTGGTCCTGGTATGCATCTGCAGTCTGTTAGCATTATCTGTGTCGCATCTATAGAATAGGCATATTTTTTTTTATATAAGGCACAGTATATTGTTAAATGTAAGTGTTGTCAGTTTATTTTGGCTAAAATATCATAACATACAAAGATTACTTTAAAACAATAATTATAAATTATAGTCATAGCCTTACTTTCCTACAACCATACTATTGTCGCAATAAAATATGAAAACTTAGTCGCCTTTTTTGCAATGGGTGCTATTGAGTTTTGTCCCACAAGAACCCACAAAAAAGAAACGGGTAAAAAGCAAAAAAATCCTCCATTTTCCCACAGTTTACAAAAGCTGAAAGATCTCGCGAAGCATCAATTTCAAATTTTTTTAAAAGTTTTTAGTGTTGCAAATTTAGCATGTAAAAACACAATACATTTTTATGGTTAGTTTAACCTTTAGAAAAACCATAAATAGTGTTTTTGAATGTTACTTTTTATCAAAATTTGATAGTTTGGCATCTTTTTATTAATTTAAGCTATAAATTGAGTAGATAACAACTCTAAAAAAACTGGCAAAAATTGTGTGCGAAATGGAATAGTGAAAATAGTAAAAAAAAAAAAATTACACTACTTTTGGTGTTGTTTTTTTTTTATTGTGTATGCTGTTGGTCGCAGATAGTGTTGCAGGTGTCCCAATTTTCAGGGGTCTAGGGACTCTTCCTGATTTGTACCTAATTAAGACGCTAAATGTCCCGATTAATCAAAAAATTAAATTAAGGTAAATAATATAATACTTTACTTGCACTAGTAGTTTAAAACGCAATAAATTAAACTCAGTGTTAAAAACCCCTTGTTTTTTCTTTACTGTCCGGATCTCCAACCCTAAGTCCCGATTTTTTTGACCTCATGTACCGAAAACCAATCGAACCTGGCAACACTAGTTGCAGATGACCTTTACAGAGTCATCGGGTTTTTAGGACGGCGAGATCCTAAGGCGACCTCAAGGCGAGAATTGGCAAGTGTCTCTAGAGGTATTCCAGGCAGATAGCGTCTCCCCACGCGGGAGTGTCTTCTCCTTCTAGAGCCTCCAGACCACTCGAACCTGTGGAAGTTGGGCTCAACTAGAGGGCATCTCTGTGTCTCGGAACTCAGCTCTAGTTAACCGGGCGGGCAAAAATACCCTAGAACCTGGCATAGCGTGTCGCGTGTTACCGGGTCTTCGCACTGTTATCCTACGGGTGCGGTGTTTGCCTAATCCCTTTTGGTTTGACATTGAGTTTCTGATAGTTTCTGGTGATGAGTGAGGATTCAGGGCTCTGCGGAAGAGGATAGTGTCACTACAGCAAAGGCAATGACCCAATTGATACTGTACCCCAAGCCTGAACTCTTACAGATCCATATTCGTATCGCCATCGTCAAAGTCTCTATGGGAAAAGCTACTTTGTTCTTACGTCCGGTGAGGGCGCTGTTTTGTTTACATAGAAATTTTTACGTTTGTGACTCCTCCGAAGGAAAGGGGTAGGACAATAAGAGAGAATAACTCCTCAGAACACTCGTCGTGGTACAGACGATAGAACCTGCTAAGTGACTTTCGCAATGGTCGTCTTATACAACAAAAACTTTCATGCTTGTCGGGAAGAGCTCCGCACGCATTCCCCACACCCACTGTGACTGGTGTTGCCAGGTGTCCCGATTTTCAGGGGTCTGGGGACGCGGCCCGATTTGTACCTGATCGGGAAGCTAAATGGTCCGATTAATCAAAAAAATTAATTTATGTAATTAATATATTTGACGACCTACGTGGTCGAGTGGTTTGTACGCCGGGTTTAATGGTGTCGCCAACTCGAGAGGCCCCGGGTTCGAATACCGGTGGGGGCAGATGTTTGTGTGATGGATACGAGCATTTGTACTCCAGTCATGGATGTTTAATATGTATTTCTGTATAAATGTACTTATATATGTACTGTATATGTATTCTATCCGTTACCCTGTATCCCATAACACAAGCATTACAGTGCTTACTTTGGGGCTATACTAATTGGTGTTTTATAAAAAAAAAAAGAAAAAAAAATATAATACTATACTTGCAGTACTTTAAAACGCAATGAATTAAACCCAGACTTAAAAACCCCTTGTTTTTTGTTTATTATCCCGATCTGCAACTCTAAATCTCGATTTTTTTGACCTCATGTACCGATTTAAAACAAATCGGACCTGGCAACATTAACTGTGACGCACGTTACCCATTTCCGTTTCATTTTTTCCATAGGATATTAATTACACCCCGTCCCAAAAAGAAATTTCACTTCAAAAATGCTCTTCACATTTTTGCGACTTAATTTGTTCGATCTACTTATAAATATCCTTCTGCGATAAGAACTCGTCGTTTGCGAGTCCAACACGGGTATTTATCTATTTCACTCACGTAAAAATAAAAATATATATTTTATTAAACGACTCGTCAATTATACGGTGAGTAAATTAGCGACAGTTCATCCTAATTAATTTAGCGTTTAGGTTAGTTTCACAGTCACACCCGGTCCGCCTTGACACCGAAGCAGGTTTGGCAACATTCTCATAATTGGATCACATAATTGTGAATGGTTTGATTCTGAACGTACCATTTCCTATAAGGAAATTGATTGATTGTAAGTATTATAGGTCTTAACAGGATTGTTACCATGTACCTTGTTTTTTATGAGTGTCCGATATTTCGGTCCTGTTGCAAGCGCCATCATGTTACCCCGTGATCATGGCGCTTGCAACAGTGCCGAAATATCGGAGACTCATAAAAAACAAGGTACAACATCTAATACTCATCAAACTATTAAATTGAAGCTTTCTTTGAGTAGGTTTAGAAAATCTACACCTCAATCTATATTCCGTCTATGAATTATTACTAGCAAACCAGTGAACCAAATATTCACCAAAAAAAAAATGTATTTAATTAATTGAGAACTTCGGAGATTTTGTGTGGTTTCGTTTGAAATTCGTGATTTCTCGAAAACCGGAAGTGCTACGTTACTCAAATCCGGTTTGTAGTCTCATCAGACTATTCTTAACTTATAACTTAAATATTCTCTTTATCTATCTCTTACGGTTTGGCCGCTGAAACAGCACCACAGACGGACGGACGGACGGACTTGTCTAATAGATAAGAGATAATTAAAAACGAACCAGAAACATTGTAAGAAAAGTGCGAAGTTTCGATTGAAATTTAGTTTTTCGTTGAATTAGAGTAGGTCTCCTGTTTCCACGCACTATTAATTAAAAATAAAATAAATAAATATTTCCAACACTCACACCAATTAGCCTAGCCCCAAAGTAAGCACTATAAGGCTTGTGTTATGGGATACTGGGGTAACGGATTGAATACATATAACAGTACATATATATATATAGGTATATTTATATAGAAATACATATTACATATCCATGACTGGAGTACAAATGCTCGTATTCATCACACAAACATCTGCCCGCACCGGGATTCGAACCCAAGACTTCTCGAGTCGGCGACACCATGAAACCCGACATTCAAACCACTCGGCTACGGAGGTCGTCGATTGAAGCTACCTAATATTAATGACTTATTAATTACTTAGTTTGTTTCCGAGTTTGACAGTACGCTGGCTGAGATTAAATAAAACGTTCAACCATTATATACGTGATACGTAAAACAGAACGTCTAAACATATTCCCAAAAAGTTCCCCAAGATCTGATTGAGCTTCCACTAACCAAATTTAAATCTCGGATCTAGAATTCTCTTATGAATAAGGGATGATTATCTAAATGATCGTAATGCATGGACATAGTGTTTCTTGTAATTTGTTATTTGATGGGTATGAGTCAGTTTTTGTAACAGTAATATCGTACATATCTAATGCCGATTCCTATATACTAAATATAAAATTATTATTGTAACTTTATACATCTATATCCTAAATAATGTAATGGAAGGTGACTTCAGAAGTATCTCTGAAGTCATTTTTCAACTTGACGACTCTGTATATATCAATACAGGGAGAAAAAAGCAGCCCTTGCTGAGTTTCTTGCCGGTTCTTCTCAGTACAAGGTCTCCCGCCGTAGTTTTGCGAACCGATGGCGTAGCTTCTTGACCTTCACAAGTGCTTGTAACAGTCTAGACTGAATAAATGACTTTTCATTTCATATAAAACTTTCACATTTTTAGTATAAGAAGGTCTGTGGTATTATTATCAGTGCGTGATAATAATTTATGGTGTGTCAAATATCCCATTTACTATCTATAAAGATACTGAGATATTATGTAGGTACGCAACGACATGTATGTTGATAAACATTTCTCATATGATAAGAGTTCTTGAGAAAGTATTTGAGATTATTTTCTTAACTAGTTCATATTTAAAGAAAAGTTTTACTAGAAAAAAATCCACTCGGACCAGGCAGCGGACGGGACTCGAACTCGCACCCTTCGCAATCCGGGAATGCACTGACCAATTATGCTACCATGGCCCTGATGGCCGCGTCGAAATTTTCCTAGCCTTAAGCTGCAAGGCACCGCAATCTCTTCGCATTGTAATATTTAATATAGCGGTAATTATTTTGTCATTATTTTAGGTAATGAAAATTTTGAAGACTGGTGTATGGTAAAAACTCGATTGAATTTATATTACACCGTACTAATGAACTTGTAGTGTCTCCGCATATTTACATAATATTAATAAATAAATAAAACACACCTATGGGCCATAAGAGCGATACAGGCTTCGTCTGATGCGATGAAGCCCTGAGAAGGGGATGATGCTGATGCTGCCTTAGCTGCTCATAACTAATAACTTGACCAAAACTTGGTTCTGATTTCATCGTTACTCTTAGCTTTGAGCTGATTGGTTCAATTGTTTGATGTCGCGTTGTTTGATTGGCGATTGGATGGAAGTGTAGTAGGGGCGAGCCGACGACATCGGTTCCCATACAAACGGTCTATGATCACCCTTCTAATCTGTTTCTGTGGTCACAGCGCTATATGAAATGACATAGAACTGCACGCGGAGCAGGCGTCCGCTCCGTGCTCCTGCTTAACGCAGTGCAGGCTCTAAAAAGTCGTATTTCGCACAGTGCTAGTTCAGCAGTTTATTTTTTTATTATTATTACAAGTTCCTACGTCATCATGCATTCCAAAGATGTTACAGGCCTCTATCGCTGATAAGATAACAGAAAGTATTACCCAAACGCGATGCGCAATATAAATCTTCACTATAAATTTGTCAGAAAAAGATCCGCTATGGACGAACGAAGTCATGACAAAAATACTCCATCATCATATAGCCCCACTGCTGGGGCAAATGCCTGATCTATGTATGGAAGGGTCCGTGAGAATATGACCCACCACGCGGCTACTGTTGTTACGTAAGGAGGAGAGTGAGAGATGATAAATTTTTGGTCACCCACCTTAAGACCGGCCATTGCGAAAGTTGCTAAACTTCCGCAACTGCGTTAGGAGCAACGCACATCAGGAGAGGCGCGGCAACTCTGAGCTTCGCGAGTCATCCCTCCGATTCCGTCGGCCTTAGTCTTAGTAGTACGGCGGGCTGTTTCCGCAACTCGACACCCAGTGCCTATTTTGCGTGGGGATTGGCATCAGTCCTGCCATCCCAGCGTCTCCAGAAAGCTCAGCAGTCCCCGAATGTTGCTGCAGGTCTTCGGGCTTCCCATTAGAGAAGTCCTTTGTCTTGCAACGCCCCTGCACTCCAGTAATACCTATATTACAGAGGTGTTTGTTGAAGTAGTGCCGTGGGTATATACCGTGAGCCGTGTATATACCCACGATTTGTTTCAGGGCTTGTCTAGGTAGTCTGATTAACTTACGTGTTAGCTTAGCTGCAGGTTTACCTTAGCAACGGCTTCCCTAGCTTGCCTGCAGTCCGTGAGATGTGACCAGTATTCGTCGTGTTGTCGTTGACAGCGCTCCCTTATCCAGGTTTGCAGCTGTTGATAGGGTATGGGTACAATTGGCTCCGGACCAATGGCCGTCCTGCTGGACCCCTCCCTGGCTAAGTAGTCACCCGCATCGTTACCCCTTGAGCCACTGTGTCCTTTAATCCACTGTAAGGTCAATCTATTGTCGTTAGCAATATTAGTTAACTTACTGTGGCATTCATAAATTATGCCTGATGTCATTATATTGTTGTACAGTGCCTTTAGGACAGAAGCGCTGTCAGAGAGAATACGATTTCGTCGGCCTAAGCGCGTATAAGAATACCCCAACGACAAAATCACCCGCGACAACTCGCCTCCGACTCTTCCCACACAGGCCACAAATACCAACACTACGCAGCTAGCGTACTGGCACACTAGCTTAGCATTAGGCAGACACCGCACCCGTAGGATAAGAGTGCGAATACCCGATCTACACACGACCAGTGGCATCTTTGACCTATTGGAGGCCCTGGGCATATTAGGATAATGGGGCCCCTATGACTTTCGTTTGGTGATTTAACAGGAACCTAGGGACTTTGTATTTGATGTGAGGGGGCCCCCAACCCATCACGGGGCCCTGTGGGAAAGACGGGTCTGCACACGACACGCTATACCAGGAAAATAAACGTACTTGCCGCCCCTCCCCCCACGACAACGTCTACTAGAGAAGAGGTCCGAATCTCAAAGACGCCCCCTAATTGAGCCGATCCCTTCAGTTTCGAGTGGCCTAGAGGTTCCAGATGGAGAGGAGACTTCCTCCGGGGATGATGAGATGCCATCCGCCTGGAATACCTCTAGACGCACTCGCCAATTTTCGCCGTGGGATCCCCTTAGCGTCAGCTCACACCGAAACGCGACGCGACGTTGCACGCTGCACAGAGCGACTCAAAACATAACTTTATTTACTACGCGTGGTGCAATGTATTCTAAATTCAAACAATGAAATCTGTATCTTTTCGCGTAGTAAATAAAGTTATGTTTTGAGTCGCTCTGTGCAGCGTGCAGCGTCGCGTCGCGTTTCGGTGTGAGTTGAAGCTTAGTCCCCAAACCAGGAGACGCTGTAATGGCACGGTAATAATATCATACAGTATTCTATCTTCATATAAACGGTCGGAAAGCGAGTCATACCTACGCCACTCGAGTTCGAGGCTCTCTGGGTGGGCACCTAGTCGCGAATGCGCCGCCGCGCCGCAACGACGACCGAACGGTGTGAATTGTTTTTTATGCAGTTAGCCGTGCTTAAACGTGCGTTTTGTATTGTAAATATTTGATTGAATTAAGTAGATATCTACATAATTTAGAATGGAAAAGAACAAACGACGATCAATATCGTACAACAGCACAATTGCTTGAACTCTTCAATAACACACCCAGAGATATCATTTTTTAAATTACCTGAAATATTGGAAAGGTGTCTTACCTTTATAGAATATTTTTTATATACCTATCTACTAGTACGTAATTTGTTTCTAATATTTAGGTATTTAGATTTTTCCATCGGGCAAAATATCTGGAATAATATATAAATAAGTGATTAGGATGAAAAAAGAGACAAACGAGTAATCTACCTACACTCGCGTTAAAAACAATGCTAACTAACGCAGCGCTCGGCCGTAGGCATTTATTTCAAGGACAGGGCGGAGTCACAATACTGTATAGATAATATTACCGTGGTAATGGTCATCAGCGACCAACAGCATACACACTCAAACGAAAAGCAGCGCGAGCCACGGCGCCATCGAATTATTAGAATTGTTTAATTAATTCACCACAACTTGAACTGCCAAGTTGCAGCTAAGCGATTCACCCGTTTAGCTTAACAGTTATTATCACTATTCATGGACACGCTATTCAATAATGAATATTAACGCTTCAAAGAATTATATCACCGTTGTTGTTTAAGTGTATGCAAACTATTGGAAACGGATTTGTTATTCTTATTTTTTGCATATTTTTAGGGTTCTGTAGACCGGTGGCCTGAATTAAAAATAAAGTGCCAATGGTTATCATTTGTGTTTAGATTGAATATTGGCAGCGCTTTTACTATTTTTACAAAGAAAATAGGTAATCATAATTTTACTAAAACCCCACAAAAAAGATAATAGTTTTCTTATCTATTGTCACGTGACCCAAAACGCTTGGGATTGGCGGAGCCTAAAATGACGTCACACGCAAGTAAACTTCCGGTTAAAGTGAAATTACAATGTATCGTTTGACGTTTTAATAACAGTCTTGTGACGTCACACACTAGTAAAACGCCATATTGGCCAGAAAAACGTTTGCGCGGCAACTTGAAAATGGATTTTTGATTTGGTTATTTTTACTGAAATACACAACAGAATGATAAATATCCACTTTTTACGGACTCCATAAACATTAGTCAATAACGGCAGATCGAATTCTAAAACTTGTCAAATACCCTATTCTAATCTTAGCTAACTTTCTGTACACTGCACTGGCCATGGGGTTTCTAACGCCATATTCCCTCCCTCTTACAACCTGGGATCCTTTAAAAGAGGCGTGGAGAAGCAACATGCAGGTCGGCAGAATGAGGACGGCTGGTGTGGCAGGTAGAACTGCTGTATCAGCTATCTTCGCGTCTGGACTTCCCCGTCACTTAACATCGGGTGGGGTGGAGTCATTTGACGGACCTATTGTTAAAAAAAAAGCGACGGGTTGCACTCCGGGATTGCCGGCAGAAGTGAAAACTTGAATACTAACGTTGTGCATTTTTGATAATTTGGAATGGTTAGGGAATAATTTTGCACGAATTGCTTTAATTATCAGTATAAAAGTGTATGTATGTGGTAGAATACAATATTTATTTATTGCGCTATCGTACACAAACATGAAAATTTATATTACATTTCCAATTTTATTGTGTGTCATGATGCGATCAGCCCACGTGTTTAACCTGACGCGAGTTTAATATTTTTTACCCATACAAAACAAAGTGTACAACGCCGCTAAAGAAGTTTTCACTTCAAAATTAATGACAGTTGATCGGTGAAAATTAACCAAAATCCCGATATATCGATTTGCCATTTGATATAATTGTCAATAAATCGATTTTCAATAGATCGCTGTGACATTCAATCGAAATTTTAATTAATCTATATGCAATAGATCGCTGTAATATTATATCGAAGTTTCAATGCTTATAGCGTATCTCGTTTTGCCAAGAGATGCGTTACAAATTACAAGTGGTAACTTACTTTGACGCCCTCCGTGGTCGAGTGGTTTGTACGCGGTTCGAATCACGGTGGATGCGCGGTCACGCAAACCTCTTCCAGGTTTGTGTGATAAATACGAGCATTTGTACTCCAGTCATGGATGTTTATTATGTATTTCTATATAAATGTACATATAGATGTACTATATATGTATTCTATGCGTTACCCTAGTATCCCATAACACAAGCCTTACGGTGCTTACTTTGGGGCTAGGCTAATTGGTGTGAGAGTTGGAAATATTTATTTATTATAATTATATACAAACCAAACTTGCAATCCTCCAAAAGAAAAATACAGCAATGTAGGCGGAGAGAGAAGGAAGTGAAATTAAAGCCTTAAGGTTCTAATGATTTTAGAAAATCTGTTAGAACCGACATTATGCACGGAATTATCTTAGCCCAGAAAAGGGATAGAAATACAGCTCATAGTGGTATGGAAAGAGAAAGAAGCGCTTTTCTTTGTTATTCAAAAAAAAAATTGCCTGACCTGCATATCCGCCCATATCGAGCCGTTGCCGCCAAATTATCGTAAGCGACACTTTTGTCGAAATGCGTTTTTTGTGGAAACTAATATTTTAAACCGTAACGGACCCATCTCTGTTGATATTTCCCTCCAAAAGAACACCGTTATAGTATAATAGAGGGAAGAATAGAGGGAAATATCAACAGAGATGTGTCCGTTAAGGTTTAAAATATCAGTTTCCACAAAAAACGCATTTCGACAAAAGTGTCGCTTACGATAATTTGGCGGTAACGGCTCGATATGCTTCTAAGCTCCAGATATTTTCCCGCAGTAAAACGTAACCTATGTTTTAATCCAGGGTCCAGCTCCAGCCGTTTAGACGTGAAGAATTTACAAACATGCACACTCACAAACATTCGCCTTTTCATTATTAGTGTGACTAGTGTGTGTCTTAAGAACAACCTGTATAATGTATGTGGCACTTATTGTCTCGAGAAAAATGCGAAATACAAAAAAAAAAATTTTTACGCAAGAATATATTTGTCCACAATTGCGGTATATATTTAGTTAGACCCGTCTGCGTCTGTGACGTCAGTATTATATTTCATTAGTATGTAACTTGATTACATCCTGTATATGATGTATGTGGGACTTATTGTCTCGAGAAAAATGCGAAAGTTCGAAAAAAATGTTTATTTTTTACGCAAGAAAATATTTGTACGGGTCCGGTCGCAGACTTTCTCCCATGCGCGTGTACTGTTGTGTACAAAGTGCATTGCATGCGCTCAAAGAAATAAATATATTAGGTCCTTACATATGTAAGGTACTATAATGTTTATATATTTTTGAAATGGCAGTTTTTGTAAAAAAGTATTTTCACTTATATCAGAAAAAAAAAGATGTCGAATATAGAGGTAGAAAAGGGGACGATTTATGTGTCTCAATCCAAACTCTAATGGTTTTTTCTAAAAATGCATATTGTATGTCCATTCGTATATTTAATAAGTTACCTTCAAATATAAAAAAATGACTTTAACCAAATTTGGGACTGAATTATTTACATTTTAATTAACAAAATGTACTATTCAATTAACGATTTTTTAAATGATAAAATAGCCTAATATAAATGTATGTTTGACATTTGTGTGTATTTAATATAATAGTTTAAAATATATGTCATTTTCTGACATTTTAATTCAATATTGACGCAATTTTTCTTGACTATTTTAATAATGAATAGATTAGTAGTAGTATTTTTTGTGACATTGAATATTATTATTATTACCATTAAATAAATTTTATTTATTAAGACGTCACTGGACCTTATTAATGTAAATTTCCTGAAATATTTGCATGTTGACATTAAACAAAATATGCTGGTAACTAAAGAAGTATGTAACAACTATTGTAACCATATTTTGTCAAATAAATTATTATTATTATGAAATTGGCGTTTTGTACGGGAGGAATATAAAGCCAATATTTTTTTTTGTAAAATATGTTTAATTAATAAAAGTATGCACCGTTCTTATCTATGCACTTTTGGCATCTCATATGTAGTTCATTGATTCCTTTACAAAAAACACCATGGGAGTGAAAATCAACAAACTCTTTGAAGATGATTTGGTCTGCCGCATTGGAGTTGAATTTTTTCTCCTTGTATAAAGTTGTCCAAATTGCGGAAAAAATGGTAATCAGTACCCCTAGCACGAACCAAAATCGAATTCGTAACGTTTGCGAGTCTGAAATGTCATAGTCAAATGTGTACTGATTTTTAGTTCCTGTTACTAAGTTTAAAGTGGCGCTGCTGTTCAAGTTTCCATACACAATTTGACATTGACATTTCGGTTTGCAAACTATTCGAATTCGATATTGGTTCGTGCTAGGGGTACTGTTGGAGCAAAGTCCGGGGAGTACAATGGATGTCGCAGACATTCCAATTGTAGCTCATCTAACTTAGTGGTTGTTTGTTGTGTGTGGTCTTGCGTTGTCGTGAAGCAGCAGTGGCCTGGAGCGATTGACCAATCTCGGTGGTTTAGCAGCTAGTTCTTCCTTCATGGTTTGCAGTTGCTGACAATAGATATCTGCCGTTATCGTTTGGCCAGATTTTAGAAAGCTGAAGTGAAGGACACCGACGCTAGTCCACCAAACACTCACAAGTAACTTTTTCTGAGTCAATTTTCGTTTAGGGCAGAATTTGGCTGGGTCTCCAGGGTTCAGCCTTTAAATGCTCGGAGGAGTATGAGGAGCTCGATGGTGCAAGTAGTTAGCGCGTTCGGTTGCGATCGTTGAAGTTAAGCAACTTTCGCAATGGTCGGTCATTGGATTGGTGACCAAAAATTTGCTATCTCGAGTTTCTTCCGTGCTTCGGAAGGCACGTTAAGCCGTTGGTCCCGGCTGCATCTGCAGTCGTTAGCACCCACCAATCCGCACTGGGCCCGCGTGGTGGGTCATGGCCCAAACTCCCTATTCCATCCATAAGGAAGTCCTGTGCCCCAACAGTGGGGACATTAATATTTTGATGATGATACATGCACGGAAAGCGATTTTTTTTATGCTGTATTATAAATCCTCCGTTTGAAACTTTTGCACGCAACCGTACCGCTATGTTAGTCTAGTTAACTTAACATCTACTCTGTTGGGCGGTTCGCGCATTCCACAGCTTAAGCACCATTGTGCTTAAGCTGAAGCACCAGAAGTATTTCGGCGTTCCAACCAATGGGTTCTTCTGGAAACTGTGTTATTTTATTAGGGTTCCGTAGTAAAGGGTGCCGTGAACAAGGAACCATTAGTGGTCCTTACAATTTTTTATGGGTCCACTGAATTGATATGAATTTCAATTATATTTTTATGATTTTTTAAGCATTTAATTGCTAGATGTTTCAATCTAAAGAATATTAAGATTTGACTAGAAAAAATTCCACGCGGACCTGGCAGCAGACGGGACTCGAACCTGCACCCTTCGCTGTCCGGGAGAATGCACTGACCATTATGCTACCGCGGCCCTGACAGCCGTGTCGAAATTTTCTATAGCCTTTCTTAAGCGTCTCAAAATGTGTAAGAATAAAATAGAGTTGATGTAATTCAATGTGTCAATACGTGTCGTCAGGAATCAATGAACATTACCGAAGGTGTGAAGAATCATGGCGGTCATTATAACCGGACATAATTTATCAAAAATGGGTCATAATAAGCGACATGTCACTGTAAGCGAAAACCAAACTTCGTAGTGTAATTACGTCATAATAATCGGTTGGTCAATATAGGCGGAGTCATAATAAACTGATTCTACTGTATATTGTAAAAGAGTGTCAAGTTTACGAGTGAAATGGAATTCAAGTTCAAATAAATTTCTATTCAAATTGACTCGACCGACATTGGAGGCGTTCCAATTAGGCTATCAGTGTTTATTTAGCGTCGCTGCGGCGGAAAACACACGTAAATATATACCTATTGTGTTTTTGAAGTGAACGCTTTCTATGGGAGGGTAAACCGCTTCGTTACGTAACGCGTTACGGCGCTGGTCTGTCTGGCTTCTCTTCCTCTCATACATACGGCAGCGGTAGGCAGGCTCCTCCTCTCACTCTGGACTCGAAGCGCCGATTAGATTAGTTTAAGTTATCACTTCTGTCGTGTCTGGAGCCTCTAGACCACTCAAACCTGAGGTGGTCGGCTCGACTAGAGGGCTTCTTTCAGACTCGGACCTCGGCTCTAGGGGTCATCCACGAATTTCATGTCTTTTTTGCGCCTCCCCCCGTCCTTGTCACAGCTGGTCACATTTGTAAGACTCCCCCCCTCCCTAGTGTGACGTCACATATTTTGCAAATTTACATTTAGAAATCATTGAATGAAAACAGCGGTTCTGTAATCAGTTTTATTTCCATTTAAATTGTTTTTCATTATTATTATAATCAAATCAAACAATTAACAAAACAAAAAAAAAACGATTAATTACATTTATTAAAGAAATTACCGAACAAAAAGTGATTGACTATGTTAATTAAAGAAATTAACAAAACATAAAATATTAATAGCATTATAATTAAATTAAAGATACAAACTTAATAATCTTGAGTCCATGGACATTGATCCCACTCCTTTAAATTATTTATAACTGGCATAGCACCACTTTGTTCTCGTTTGGGTTGTTAATGCTTTCGTAAAGTAATAGTTTCAACACTTAGATTTTAATATATTTTGAAATGTGACGTCACGAAATTTAGGACCCCTCCCACCCCTTGTCACACGATGTCACATTTCGTCGACCCCCTCCCTACCCCTTAAAGTATGACGTAATTTATGGATGGCCCCCTAGTTAGCCATTGTCCTCCCTCAAGAAGCTCAGCAGTCTCCTGACGTCCCCTCAGGCCTCGAGCAGCGTCTGCGAACTGCCTAGGTGTGTCATCCGTTGTCTGATCACGCCTCTGCACTGTAGCAGGATGCTCGCCTCCTCCTCATCCTCCATGCAGGCTTTGCACAGAGGACTGTCCGAGATACCTATTTTAAAAATAGGTTTATTAAAGTGTCCATGTCATGTGAGTCCATCGCACCAATGCGTCAATTCATAAAAAAAAAAACAATATCGTTTATTCAGTCTAGGCTGTTACAAGCACTTGTGAATGTCGAAAAGCTACGCCATCGGTTCGCAAAACTACGGCGGGAGACCTTGTACTGAGAAGAACCGGCAAGAAACTCAGCAAGGGCTGCTTTTTTCTCCCTGTTTTATTTCATACAGTGTCGTCCAATTGAAAGTTGACATCAAACTTGCAAACATGTGTTGAGGTCAACTTCCATCACATAATGTCAAATATGTAACAATCAATGAATTTACTAATAATAAATATAAAAGCAAAGATAAGTCCCAAAATAGCAAGAAACAATTTTCAAAACAAAATGAACAAGTATATGAAAGGGAGTAAGTGCAAGGTTCTCTTCAAAACTCTTTCTAAGGCTGGGAGCCTTAGTTTTAATATAACTTTTGAAAAATTATCTACAGAATTCTTAAAGAAGTAGGAGTCACCGTTTGGCAATCCACAGTCTGTTTGCGTAGGATCCTCGCATACTTCGGTCACATAGTCAGGAAGATAAACGATACCCTGGAAGTGCTCCTGGTGTCAGGAAAAGTACAGGGAAGGCGACCAAGAGGAAGAAGCCCCATGCGCTGGAAAGACCAGATGCTGGAGACCACAACAAGTGGAAAGCGATCGTCCACAGAATAACTCGTGGAGGTCACGACCCTCAGCTATGAGGAGCATGTCACAAGGAGTCCTGTGAGGATGCTCAAAATTTGTTTCAAAGCGTGTTTGTCGGACCTATCTATAAAAAAAAGTATTAGACAGACACACTTTCGCATCGGTAACATTAGTATCTCTTATCTATTAGACAAGTCCGTCCGTCCGTCTGTCTGTGGTGCTGTTTCAGCGGCCAAACCGTAAGAGATAGATAAAGAGAATGTTTAAGTTATAAGTTAAGAATAGTCTGATAAGACTACAAACCGAATTTGAGTAACGTAGCACTTCCGGTTTTCGAGAAATCACGAATTTCAAACGAAACCACACAAAATCTCCGAAGTTCTCAATTAATTTAATACATTTTTTTTTAAATCATGTTTTGGTGAACATTTGGTTCACTGGTTTGCTAGTGTATTTATAAGTTAACATGCGTACGAGATTAAAGAACATAATACCAAGGGATTCTTCACGAGTGACCCCTCCTCCAATTGACCTCGTCTGACCTACACCGGTCTAATTGGCCCCAATCGAAACTGTGCCGTATTTTGTCCTATATAGAGTTCAATCTACCACTTTGGATAGGCTAATGAGATTACTGAAGTCGCACAGTGACTTATTATTGTACAATCAGCGACACATAAAGTTACATAAGAGAGTGAAGATTTCTTAATCGAATTTCAATGTTATATGAAGACTGATGAAGTTACAGGTGTTTGAATATTTGGATAGCTTGTGCTCAGGAGTTGACGTTAGAGAAACTTTATTTCTCATATAAAAACCGGCCAAGTTCGAGTCGGACTCGCGCACCGAGGGTTCCGTACAAACCTGAATTTTCATTTTTTTTTATTATATGATGTAACTAAATATTTACGGTTTTCGCAATTTTTCCTTTATCTGTGTACTAGAAAAGAAAGAAAGAAAGAAAAATAAATTTATTTGAGACAACACACACACAACAAACAGAACAAAACACACATATTTTTTTTTGTCTCAAATCGGTCCCAACTCAGCATGTGCTGATGTTGCCATCAGCGCTGGTCTTCCGTTGGAACCGGTTTAGTGACGACACGAAACAATAACATTAACAAGTAATAAAATAAACATAACAAAATAAAAACAAAACAACAACAATGTGAGTTCAGGGGGGCGCCACTATCGCCATGTCAAAATTGATTGCACCCGGAGCACAGGTTCCGAACGCGGCCCCGACTGACATTGCCATTCAGAGACAATCTTAGTAATCTGTGTATTGTTCTTCTGATTACTAGAAGACGTTACTTCGTACCAAATTTCAAGATTCTAAGTTCACGGGAAGTACCCTGTAGGTTTTGATTGCCGTGCGAGTTTCGAAAATTTGCGGCATAAACGGCGGCTGTATCTTTTGATTGCTTTTTCTTAGAAGTTTGATTTTTTCACAGCTCCAAGGGACAGTAGACCTGAGTATTATATATGAATTTCAGTTTGATACCTCCACGCGTTCTTGAGAAAGACGTTATTGACAGACGGACGGATAACCAAGTCATCCTATAAGGGTTCCGTTTGTTCCTTTTGAGGAACGGGATCATTGGAGTCGCTTCCATGAGAAAACTTTAGTTAGGAAAAATCTCCAGAACCTTGACCACCGAAGACGTGTAGCTTGCCTCTCGGTGTTTTATCGGTTACATTTCGGAGTGTGCGCGGAGGTATTACATAATTTGATCCCCCTTTTTTTTATTTCTCTACACTGCTTAGCGCGAAGCCGCGGGGTCCCCGTTTAGGGAGTCTACCACGGCTTCGCCCCCAGCAGCTTCCCGGCCTCGCCGGGGCTCCACGGCAGGGGTCTCCCGCGGTATTTCGGGGACCCCGCAGACGTGCGCAGGTAGGCCCGCGCGTGGGGGCTGGGTACGCGGCCTACTGCCCACCATACCGCCCCCATCCGCTGCGGAAGGCTAAAGCCCTCCGCCACCCTCCCCTTGCAGACAGAACCACATGAGGAGGGCCGCCGTTCCTGGAAGGGAGGACCGGGAGGGGAAGCGTAGTTCTTCCCGTCCCTCTCCCCCCTCCCGGTCGCCTACGTCTCCCCGGATCTTCTCCTAGGAGAAGATGGGGGAAGCGCGGGCGACACCATCCGCGGGGAATTTGATCCCCCCTTCCCCTTTCCACCACCGGACGACCAGGCGCGGCGAGGGCTTCCACCCTTATGTTGTCGAAGTTCCTCCCATTCGCACGAAGCGATTTGCTTCGGCCTTCATTATGCGAACGGCTAGGGAGTGGAACTCCTTGCCGAGGTCTGTTTTCCCGGACCAATATAATCTGGACATCTTCAAGGCCAGAGTGAGCAGGCATCTTCTAGGCAGGCGTGTACCATCCTAGGCCTCATCATCACTTTCCATCAGGTGAGATTGTGGTCAAACGCATTGCCTATTATGCATAAAAAAGAAAAAGAAAAAAGTTTTTGTGTAGTCCGAGGTGCTCGATGGCGCGGGTGGTTTGCGCGTCAGGCTGCGATCGTTGAAGTAAAGTGGATGCTCATTGGATGGGTGTGCTCATGACGTTGAAAAGCGTACTGCTTGTCTGCTTAATTTGCTTTTGCATTGCAGACTTTAGTTTAGTTGCTTATCGTTTCAACGCTCACTTCTACAAAAAATCATAAATAATGTAGGATGTCCCGCCTTTTTACCCAAATGCCCGGCCGAACTGGCTGATCTGCCCGGATATTAAGTTTGGCGACCTGTAGCCTTAGTACAAGTTTTACAATTACGAAAACTATGATAGTTTTCGCGAGCTCGGGGGTACTGAATTTATTGGTTTTCGTTTCAATACAAATAAACAGTGTTTAAATTATATCATTAAATCATTTGCGTCTTCTTAAATTTTAAGTATATTTGGTTACTTTTCACCATAATGGACATAGAAACATAATTTACAATTACGAAAACTATGATAGTTTTCGTGAGCTCAAACTCGTACTAAGGGTACTGGGGGCCATTCGCCTAACGGGATTGCTTTTTCAAAACGCTATCGCTTACGATTTCATTTTGTTATTTCTAGCCGCCTGAGGTTTTCAAATGCCTCGCGCTCTTTTTTTTTCTTTTGCATTGGTAATAACAATATTATAGAAAATGAGCGTGAAGTATTTGAAAATCTTCGGCGGTCAGAAATAACAAAATGAAATCGTAAGCGATAGCGTTTTTCAAAGCAATCCCGTTAGGCGAATGGTCCCCTGGCAACCCTAGCTACACTGTAGATCCCATCTCTGCTTTCGGGTTTGATAGAGGACCAAGAGCTTACCCATTAACATATAGATTATCTATAATATAAAAATGATTCGCTGAATGTGTTGCTAAGCTCAAATCTCGAGAACAGCTGAACGGATTTCGACAATTCTTTTTTTAGAATATTCCTTGAAGTACGAGGATGGTTCTTACGCAGAGAAAAATAAAAAAAAAATCTGTATAGAAAAGTGTTGTTAGTTATTTCAGGTATGGGAGTATTCCCATACAAACGTTTCGTTATAATACTTAAAAGTCAATTTGAACTTTAATACCATACCATAAATTTCAAAAGTGGAGAGATTCCGGGAAGGCAAAACAATTGAGTGACGTGATGTCAATAGAAGTTTGGATAAGGCAAATATACTTACCATTTTCAGTTTTTTTTATAATTATATGAAGAGTCATTTTAGTCTACACCACAGCTCTACACCGAAGCGAAGCGAGGGCGGGCCACTAGTATATATATAAAAAAATAGTGTGCACGGACCACACATCTGAAGTGAAACTTATTTTCTTAAGTAACTTAACATTAGGCGGTGCCAGACGCAACGCACGCACGTACGCACTCACACACGCACACATAGACACACATATATGTATATATATATATAGTCATGTAACGCATTTCCGTTTCATCTTTTCCATAGGATTTTTCCATTTACATTCCGTCCGAAAAGTACAACTTATTTCAAAATTTTATGAATAAATATGAGATACAGACGGACATTTAACGAACTAACGGCATGTACGATTAAACGGTGGCAATTACGAAAAAATAGGACATTTCACTTAGGACAACAATTCAAACTTATTTATTCAGTCTAGGCTGTTACAAGCTCTTGTGAAAGTCAAACGCTTCGCCATCGGTTCGTAAATCTACGGCGGGAGACCTTGTATTGAGAAGAACCGGCAAGAAACTCAGCAAGGGCTATTTTCTTTTTCTCCCTGTTTTTGTTTCATACAGAGTCGTCAATTGAAAGATGACATCAAAAAATTTAAAACATGTATTGATGTCAACTTTTATCACATTGATATAAAAAATAAGTATAGCTAAGTACTATTTTTAAAGTAAGAAGTGGCGATTAAACAATTTTCAACCAGATTAGCAAAGTAAAACAATTTAGTCTATTATTATATTAAGCCCAAGGAGCCTTATCATTTATGAAATCTTTAACAGTATAGTAACCTTTTTTGGAGTTTACTTTTACAATCGATTTGCATATATAAGGGGCCCGGTATGAGAAAAATGTGAGGAGTAAAATCTATCGATGAATGACCTCGTTACGTTTTTGGTGCGCATCCTATGTCGCGCAACTTTGACAAACAAAGATGACGGATTGACATTAATATTTTTTTTAAAACCTGAACTGAATTTAGATGTTGTTTCTGATAGAGCAATGGGGACAACGAGGTATGGTACAACCATTGATGCGGTATTTTCAAGATTCGTGAACCACGTATCTACGAACGTCCATGTGTCTTATTTTAGTTACCATAAACCACTTGTCACTGTAATTAATAATGCAGACAATGTTGATTTAATTAATATTAAAAAAAATGATAATAGTCTGATAATAATAATTACATAATTTATCAACATTCCTAATGATATATTTATGCACATCTGAAATTGACTATTGTAAAAAGTTTAATGTAAAATATTTCGTCGATTAGTTATAATAAATGTATATGAAATGAATAAATATATATTTATGTATGTATATTATTTTCATTAATTTGTTAATTTACCCTTTCATACAGTATCAAACTTTTTTAAGTTAAATAAACTCTTTTTGCGTCTGGTTAGACTATCGAACTTAAGGAGTAAACTCCAGTCGTGCGTCGGAGCTGACACACACAATTTTTTTAACAATTAAAATTGAATCACATTTCTATTCTAGTAAAGATTAGGGCCATATTCTCCGAAGCTCTTTGCCTCGGATGCGTTCATAGAATGTTAATACCTCTCTCTCTCTCGCGTGAGACTTGATGTCACAAAACATACGACGATCGATGACATCACCGTGACTCACGTAGCCAACAGGCATGATATGTGTATGAGTTTTTTCAATAAAACGTTTTCCCTACAGTTGCGAATGTCCTTATGCCGTCACTGTGCGAAATACCACCACGAACAAACACGGCCAATAATACAAGGTTTTTTTTTAAACACACCAATTAGCCTAGCCCCAAAGTAAGCACTGTAAGGCTTGTGTTATGGGATACTAGGGTAACGGATAGAATACATATACTGTACATATATAAGTATATTAATATAGAAATACATATTGAACATCCATGACTGGAGTACAAATGCTCGTATTCATCACACAAACATCTACGCGCCCCCACCGGGATTCGTACCGGGGACCTCTCGAGTTAGCGACACCATGAAACCCGGCGTCATAAGGTTGTTGATTTGACTGGTTGCGAGAACACGCGCATCCTATAAGTAGGGTAATAGAGATGATGACTAATTTTGTTTTCTTCGTTTATCAGGTCAATCAAGAAGTATTGGACTCGTATTTTTTCTTTTTTCACATAATATAAACATTGCAGAGATATATTGATTTGAAAAGTCGCATGACGTCACGTTTTGGTACAATTTTCACTTAAAAGTGACGTCACGAGCCCCTACTCCCAAACTTTGACGCGCTATAACTTTGTCGCGCTATAACTTTGTCATTTTTTGGTTGATTGCCCAAAGAAAAAATACGTGTCTATTATTTTTTGATCATCTAACTGACGGACTAAGTAAAATTTCGTTTACTGTACCCCGTCTACACCCCTATTTTTTAAAGGCCCACTGATTTATATGAATTTAAGTTATATTTTAAACATTTAACTGCTTTATGTTTAAATCTAAAGAAGATTTTACTAGAAAAAATTCCACGCGTACCTGGAAGCAGACGGGACTCCAACCCACACCCTTCGCTATCCGGGCGAATGCACTGACCATTATGCTACCGCGGCCTTGACAGCCGTGTCGGATTATCGCTAGCCTTTCTGAAGCTGCAAGGCAGCACCATCTCTTCGCATTGTAGGTAACTAGGGTTGCTAACCCTACTATATTAGGAGATCAAATACTATATTTCTAAAAAAATGTATATTTAGTAGGTGAAACTACTATATTTTAAAGCATAGCATATGCAGCCTCCGTGGCCGAGTGGTTAGTACGTCGGGTTTCAAGGTGTCGCCGACTTGAGAGGTCCCGGGTTCGAATCCCGGTGGGGGCAGATGCTTGTGCGATGAATACGAGCATTTGTACTCCAGTCAAGGATGTTTAATACGTATTTCTATATGAATATACTTATATATGTATTCTATCCGTTACCCTAGCATCCCATAACACAAGCCTTGCCTTACAGTGCTAATTGGTGTGTGTTGGAAAAAAATATATTTGTAAGTCCACGCCTATACAAGTTTTTGGACAAATGCTAGTTATAATAATGGATGTGTCATTTTATGACATGTACTTCAATTGAATGCTATATTAAATTTAGTCCATATCGCCCGGTACAGGAAACTTACAGCGATAAAACATTGTTCACAACGTCCAGTTGAATATTTGATTAATTAAAATGCTATTAGTCATTTTATTTAATTACAATTTAACTAGAATAATGTTAATGAGGAGCTCGATGGCGCAAGTGGTTAGCGCGTTCGGCTGCGATCGTTGAAGTTAAGCAACTTTCGTAGTGGTCGGTCATTGGATGGGTGACCAAAAATTAACTATCTCGAGCTTCTCCGTGCTTCGAAAGGCACGTTAAGCCGTCGGTCCCGGCTGCATCTGCAGTCGTTAGCACCTACTAATCTGCACTGGGCTCGCGTGGTGGGTCATGGCCCAATCTCCCTATTCCATCCATAAGGAAGGCCTGTGCCCCAGCAGTGGGTAGATTAATAGGCTGGTGATGTGAATGTTTTTGGCTACCTCAAGCAATCTATTTTTCATATCCTTAAGTGATAATGGTTGTCCACTTGTAACGTAGTGTTCTGAAACCTACAATGCGCCTTCGCGCCAAAATTCAAACTATTGGGTATTGTAACGTAGTGTTCTCATATGGGTTAGGAGGAATGTTATCCCAGGAAATTGATAGAACACTACGTTACACACCCCTAAATTTTTTTTTATAATGTGGTATTAAAAAATACATACAAACCTAAATTTTCTCTTCCACCACCTGCCCCTATTTTTATGGCGGTACGAAGTTCGCTGGGTCAGCTAGTATCATATAATAGCTTTGGTCTCATATCTTATTTTGAAATGCCTCACTAGGGCACTTCTTCAAAAAGGTTCAAAAGCTTATATGATTAAATTATGACTTTTTTACCGACGAAAAAGCCGGAGGTGTTTTTCAAGTCGGCGTCTATATATATTTGTATATAGTTTCGCATAATTTTTTAACAGAGTACGCCAATTTTGATAATTATTTTTTTTATTGGAAAGGGTATATTCCGAAGTTTGTCCCAGATGAAATTGGAAAAAAGACAACCCTAAGGGTAGGAAAACAGGGGCTGATTGATTGTTCACTCACTGATTGTAATCTATGACGACGCTTAACTTTTTATCGAGTAAATCTAAAGAATATATTACTAGGAGAAATTCCACGCGGAATAGGCGTTCGAGTCCCGTCTGTTGCCTGGTCCGATTGAAACATCGAGCTGTAACATGCTTAAAAAATTTTTTTTAAGTGAAAACTTCGTTTGTTGCATTGTACACTTTTTTTTGTGGGTAAAAAATGTTAAACTCGCGTCAGGTTAAACACGTGGGCTGATCGCATATGGCACACAAAAAATTGGAAAGGTTGTTGACTTTCAATATATTGGACGAAAAATAGTAGAATTTTATTTTCTCGTATTATAATAATAAGTTTCTATCTTCGTCTACGTGGCAGCTTTATTGCGAAAAAAATGCATTTTTTTACAATAGATGTCGCAAGGTTTTTTTTTTATGCAAAATAGGCAATGCGTTTGACCACAATCTCACCTGATGGAAAGCGATGATGAGGCCTAGGATGGTACACGCCTGCCTAGAAGATAAGGTGCGCTTAAATGTGATTCATGTAAGTTGATTTCTTTACAATAGATGTCGCTAAGTGCGCTTAAACGTGATTCATGTAAGTTGATTTTTCTGAGAGATAAACTTTTTTAATGTAATATAAATTGTCATGTTTCTGTACGATAGCGCAATAAATAAATATTGTATTCTACCACATACGTGATAATACTTTATACTAACAATTAAAGCAATTCGTGCAAAATTATTCCCTTACGAATCCAATGCACATTCCATATCAAAAATGCACAACGTTAATATTCAAGTTTTCGCTACTGCCGGCACTCCCAGATAAATTTGTTAACTTAAATCCTACCCTAAGGGGGTAGGTCAGGGTAGGCAAAGGTGCGAGCCATATTTTTGTATCGTAAGCGTCTATAGGGCTCTGGTGTGCGCCCTTTAAGCAAACTTGTTTTAGATTTTACAATAATTAGTTTTTTGGCAGGTTAACCTTTTTTTGATGTCATCATCATCCTTTTAATGTCCCCACTGCTGGGGCACAGGCCCTCCCTATGAATTTTTTGCATGCTATTAATATGGCTAAATAGGTTTAAGATTCTTAGCTTTTAGCATAATATGCTGGTGTTTGCAATATAAAGCATGATATGCTTTTGTCAACCCTATTTAATGCAAATAAAGATTATTCTATTCTATTCTATGGATGGAATAGGGAATTTGGGCCATGCCCCCACCACAGCCCAGTGCGGATTGGTGGCTGCTTACGACTGCAGATGCAGCCGGGACCAACGGCTTAATGTACCTTCCGATTTTTAATGTATCTTTTGAATATATAAACTTCACGAATGCCCATGTTCAAAAATTTTCTAATACACTGTTAAAAAACCTCCAATGAGTTCGTCACACAACACAACCGCACCTCGCATTTCACGAATTCCTTCTCAACAACTTAGCGGTCTTATCTCTTAAGTGGTAAGTGTCATTTTCGTACGGCAACGCGGTTATCGCGAGGACGTCTACAAGGTCGCGCAGATAAATAAATTGGCCTTATGAAAATAAAATTAGAATATATTATTTGATCGGTATTTTTGGCGACCTACGCGCAGTCTGCGCAGTTTTGCGGTGCGGTTTGTGTCATCCATCATTAAACTTTAGATGGGTGTGTGCATATAGACTTCGTGTCGGGAGCTGTCTGTGTATTCTTAATAGGCTTGTTGAAAATATATCGATATTTTTTTGTTCGATATATCGATATTTTTTGCCGATATATTTTGATTCGATATATCGATACAAAATAACCAATATCGAAATTCGTATCGAAAACGATATTTTTTTAATTATTAGCGGCATATCACGATCTAACTAAATTCGTCTCTGGAAAAATCGTAACTGGATCTCAGATTAATGATATTCAACATATCTATGATCTGTGCTGTAATTAGTATTGTCTATGTCATCATTCGAAAATAGGGTCTATTTTTAGGGAGATAATTTTCGTTCCATTATTATTCCGCGTGTCATATTTCGTGAGCTACTGTACGATATTTTTGGGAAAATTGGTCCGATATATTGATATATCGATGTTTTTTTCGCGATATATCGAAGCCGATATTGATATTTTTTAAAAGATCGATGTATCGATATGTCGATATTTTTTTCAACTTTCGATATCCCTAATTCTTAAGAGCGTATAGGCGATCTGAGACACATTTGAGAAATAGGTATTTAAAAAATACTATTGCTGTCGCAGATTGGCAAATACCGTGCGATAAGGACAATAGTAGCAAACGCTGAAAATTGGGTATAAAAATTGCAAAGTTGGAGGTTTGGCTCGGGCAGCAGACGGGACTCGAACCCGCACCCTTTGCTATCCGGGCGGATGCACTGACCATTATGCTACCGCGGCTCTGACGACCGTGTAGAATTTTCTCTAGGCTTTCTTAGGTTGCAAGCCTGGCAAGGCAAAGAAGAAATCGCAATAGGGATGATGACTATTTTTTTTCCCCTCTTTTATCAGGTCGATTATCAAAAAGTTTTTATTGCAGAGATATATTGATTTGAAAAGTCGCATGGCGTCACGTTTTAGTACAATTTTCACTTAAAAGTGACGCCACGAGCCCTACTCCCAAACTTTGACGCGCTTTATCTTTATCATTTTTTGGTTGATTGCCCAAAGAAAAAATACGTGTCCATTATTTTTTGATCATCTAACTGACGGACTAAATAGAATTTCGTTTACTGTACCCCGTCATCATGCATATTATAGTTTTATTAACTCGTATATTGTTTGTGTTTCAGCAGCAGAGTGCAGGCACTGCGGCGTGCGATGTGTAAAGACGGTTGAGGCGGCCGCCCGCCGCGCAGGCGGGCCACGGTACCACCATGTCGTTCTTCAACAATCTGAAGAAGGTGAGAGATATTAAAGTCATCGTCAATCTATTCATGGGGCACAGGCAGTGGCGGGGCAAGACCTAAATTTGATGTGGGCAAGACAGATTTCGCGAGGCCCTGTTCTGTAGCGATCTGAAGACGGATTTTATAAAATAATTGTAGGAATGCCAAAGGGGAAGATCTTCCTCCGAGCTGGATGGCGGTAGCTCGGGGGCCGCGGCCCGACTGATGTTGGTCGGGCATCGTATATATGAAGAGTTAGCCTCCGAATTTCATTTGCGCGATGTAGGCTTCCATACTATTAAGATCGCAGTGCAGGTAACGCCATCTCTTGAGGATGGTGAGTAATGATTTCCTCCATCTGTTGTATATATGTGGGGCATATAGATGTCGCCGCCCCATAATAAAAAAAAACGTTTTTAAGCAATGCATAAAAGTTTTTGAGGCGCGAGGCCCCTTGTACCGCGAGGCCGTAGGCGGTGGCCCACGTCGCCCACGCCTTACGCCGCCTCTGGGCGTAGGCCTTCCCTATGAATGGAATAGAGATACATGAACACCACCACGCGGATACTATTGGTGGGTGCTGACTGCAATACCCTTAGCACGAACCAATATCGAATTCGTGACGTTTGCGAGTCCGAAATGACATTGTCAAATGTGTAGGTATTTTTAAGTTCTCGTTACGTACTTTGTGGCGCTGCTGTTTGAGTTTCCATACGAAATTTGACATTGACATTTCGCGCTCGCAAACTATTAGAATTCGATAATGGTTCGTGCTAGGGGTACAGATCGTTTTCGCCAACGAATAACTTCCATTTGTCCTTTTATAAGCATCATTATCATCAACCTATTTAATGCCCCCACTGCTGTGCCCCAGGTCTTCCCTATGTGTGGAATGGATTGGGCCGTGAACCACCACGTGGGCTCCGTACTGATTGTTGGGTGCTGACGACTGAACGTGCCTTCCGAAGCACGGAGGAGCAAAGATAATAAGATTTTGGTCACCCATCCAATTACAGACCATTGTGAAAGTTGCTTAACTTTCACGATCGCAGGCGGAATGCGCTAACCACCTGCGCTATCGAGGTCCTCAGTGCTTGTTATTACAGTGCAGCCAACGAAAGAATTTTATCTCGTGTCAGTTCATTAATAGCGGACGCGAGCTGAGAGACATTTGAGATAAAGGTATTTGAAAAAACTGTTGCTATCGCGCATTGGCAAATACCGTGCAATAGGGACAACAGTAGCTAACGCCGAAAATCTACTATATAAAAATAAGTCGAGTTTTCCTTCCTGACGCTATAACTCCAGAACGCACGAACCGATTTCCACGGTTTTGCATTCGTTGGAAAGGTCTCGGGCTCCGTGAGGTTTATAGCAAAGAAAATTTAGGAAAAATTAAAAAAAATCTTCTTTTAATCACCAAACGAAATGTTACATAAAACGAAGCCATCTGGTGGCGAAACGGAGTTCGCCGGGTTTGCTAGTTGCGTATAAAAATTGCGAAATTCGAGGTTTGGCTGTCGACGTTTTACTCCTCAATAGTAATAAGCTTTATTTTATCTCCACAATCTAATACATGCTTCATGAGTAACAGATTATAAAACTTAGGACTAAGATTGTGAGAGACTGGTGACCAAAGTAAGCTGACGCCTGTGTCTCAGAGCACCAGCCTCGCGTCGAGCGGCCTCGACTTGAAGCAAATAGCCTCAGTTTGAGGCTGCTCGCTCTGAGGCAACGGCTACAGATCAGCTCGAGGCGTGTCGCCTCAGCTTGATCCGCTGGCGGCGCACTGCGCAGTTAAAAGCCAAAACGCGATGGCACCAGACGCGCGTCGAGTAGCTGCTGCTTTAATAGCAATAACCATTATTAAGAAAAAGAGGACAAGCAACAAAAAGCTATACAAAAGAGGAAGCATTGCTGGTAGTTAAAATAATTATATCGCAATAGAACTATACATGGATGTGAACACTTGCTATTGGACATGACGTTGGAAGGTGGCGATAGCTTTCGAAATTTTAGCGACCGTCTCCATTAAACACACGGCTCGGACTGAGGCGCCTTTGAGCACGGCACAGAAACCGACAAAATATGACTCGGCTCGCGGCGACGAATTTGCCTCGCGTCGCGGCGTGCCTCAGGTTGAGGCAGCGTCTCCACTTGCGCAGCCTCGGAGTGAGGCAGCCGCTCGACCCGAGGCTGCCTCTAGTGGATACGCGGCTTTACATAAGCAAAAAAAGGAGAACAACGATAATTTGTATGATAGTGTTGGTTGTGGTGTTTATGTGCATGCGTCCCTCGAACCGAGGACACTGAACGACCGAACTGGGGATAATCTTAGAATATTTACTTTCATAGCGGCAACAAAATGTTCGCACACAGTGTGCGTTGAGTCCGTGGCGATGGAGACAAGTTCTCGGCGGGCGTTTTTTTTTTCACGATTCAAGGATTTTCGTCGTCTGCGCAGGCCATAATGTTTACTTGAGCTTTGGAATTTTGCTAGCGCGTTGTAGCCTTTCACTGCTAGTGCCATCTGTTGACACGTAGTGTTTAGTCTTCCACATCCCCGCAGCCATAGTACACATAAAGAGGTTAGAAGGGCCTTGAAGGCGGGGCAGGCGCGCCACAGTTATATGCTTGGTATAATGCTCATAACTTTACCAAAACTTGGTTCTGATTGCGTCGTTGCTCACGGGCGTGAGCGCTGATTGGTTCGATTGTTTGACGTAGCGTCGTTTGAGAATGAAAATGAAAAAATGTTTATTACTTACATAAAGAATGTTACAATAATAGAGTTTGGATTCCCCTTTTAAGTGTAAGAACACTTGTGCCAGGGAAGGCCATTCTCCCATAGCTTGAAGTGGTTATGTAAAATATAGCCAGTGCATAATAAGAATATACAAACATTACTTATGTTAATAGTAAGTCGTACATGTTTACTACAATAATGTGTACTTGCAAACTGTTTATCCTATGCTATTCAGTGTTGTAAAGTTGAAACTACTTAATTATCAAGCTTTCTGTATCCTCATAACTAAGAGTTGTCAGCCAGTCGGTAAGCAGTTGTTTGTTTTCGAAATTTGTCTTTAAATAAATGTTCAGAATCTTGTTTACGGAGTTATAAAGGTGAGATGATCGATTTTTGTACTGGTGATTTGCAAACTGCGTTTTACAATTGCTGGTCTTGGCTACGATGTCTTTCCTTCTTTTGGTTAAAATAAATGAATCTAGCGGTAGGGATTTGTCGTTTGATTGGCTATTATCTATTAGGTGGCATTGTAGTGGGGGCTAGCCGGACATCGGTTCCTAACCTCTTTCTGTGTTCTGTGGCCGCCACATTTAACGTTGCCTTTCTTTCTCTACACACACAGGTGCTCCACCTAGGTGGCGGGCACGATGCGAAGAAGAAGAAGGTATTCAACAACATACGGGACAACTGCGACCCCGCCGACAACTGGGAGATGATCGGCGAGCTGGGCGACGGCGCGTTTGGAAAGGTGAGCCGCATGTGTAGCCATGAGAAATTTAGCTCTTTGAAGGGATAAGAGCTGTATAGTTATTTACTCAGTGAAGAGATATGTAGCTTTGTTTTCGGTCACGTGACCGTAAAAGAAAAGCATCATTTCTATTTAATGATCGTTAGGAAAGTTATTAATTATTTTTTTCTCTTTAATAATAAAATCGCTGCTAATATTCAATAAAATACAAATGCCAGCAATTGGTACTTTCTTTTTCATAATGTCAAATAGTTAGGTATTCGACACTTAGATTTTTAGTCGAAATATTGTGCTACAATGATGTCGATTCTGGCGTGATTCCCTAAACCTAAAATTAAATTTGACAACAGTTTATCCTCGTCTTTTCCGTTCTTGTTCGCTACACAGTTTGAAAAGAAGAGATGTTAAATTTAGTGTAGGTTTAGAGAATTACGCCAGAATCGACACCAATGTATTTAATAGAAACTAAATTAAAAATCTCTTTTCCCAGGTGTACAAAGCTCAGCACAAAACGACTGCTCAACTCGCCGCCGCCAAGATGTGCGTCCTAGACAACGAGGACGACCTCGCAGACTTCACCGTGGAGATAGACATACTGACGGAGTGTCGCCATCCCAACGTGGTCGAGTTACACGAGGCGTACTTCATAGACAACAAACTGTGGGTGAGTGACAGAGAGAGACAGAGATAAGATGTGCGTCCTAGACAACGAGGACGACCTCGCCGACTTCACCGTGGATATAGACATACTGACGGAGTGTCGCCATCCCAACGTGGTCGAGTTACACGAGGCATACTTCATAGACGACAAACTGTGGGTGAGTGATAGAGAGAGATAGACATACTGACGGAGACAGAGACAAAATGTGCGTCCTAGACAACGAGGACGACCTCGCAGACTTCACCGTGGAGATAGATATACTGACGGAGTGTCGCCATCCCAACGTGGTCGAGTTACACGAGGCGTACTTCATAGACAACAAACTGTGGGTGAGTTAAAGAGAGAGACAGTCATACTGACGGAGACAAGATGTGCGTCCTATATAACGCGAACGACATCGCCGACTTCACCGTGGAGATAGACATACTGACGAAGTGTCGCCATCCCAACGTGGTCGAGTTACACGAGACCTACTTCATAGACGACAAACTGTGGGTGAGTTAAAGAGAGAGACAGACATACTGACGTAGACAGAGACAAAATGTGCGTCCTAGACAACGAGGACGACCTCGCCGACTTCACCGTGGAGATAGACATACTGACGGAATGTCGCCATCCCAACGTGGTCGAGTTACACGAGGCCTACTTCATAGACAGCAAACTGGGTGAGTTACAGAGAGAGACATACATACTGACTGAGACAAAGACAAGATGTGCGTCCTAGACAACGAGGTCGACCTCGCTGACTTCACCGTGGAGATAAGACAATACTGACGGAGTGTCGCCATCCCAACGTGGTCGAGTTACACGAGGCCTACTTCATAAACAACAAACTGTGGGTGAGATGATGACCACGTTGTACCTTTCCGACAACTTGAGCAGCTTCTTTAGAACTGTGAGCGTACACTTTATCACTTTGCTCATTGTAGTGTTCTTCAATCGTGAAAAATTTTTCATCGGTAAAGAGGATATTTCTGTGCTTTTCACCTGCGTATCGCGGCAGAAGGCGTTTTGATCGATCCACTCTCTTTCATTGTAAAGATTGATTTATGGCATGTCCTGTCATATCGACGATAAGCACCGAGCTTCAGGGGGCCATTCGCCTAACGGAAATGCTTTGGAAAACTATCGCTTACAATTTCATTTTGATATTTCTAGCCGCCTGAGGTTTTCAAATGCCTCATGCTTATTTTCTTTAATATTGTTCCAATGAGAATAACCCTACTATTTCATCCACCACAGATGCTTCTCGAGTACTGCGACGGTGGAGCCCTTGACTCCGTAATGTCGGAGCTGGAGAAGGGGCTGAGCGAACCACAAATAGCCTACGTATGCCGTGAGATGTGTCGCGGCCTACAATATCTTCACTCGAGGCGGGTCATCCATAGAGATCTGAAGGCTGGCAATGTATTGGCTACAATGACTGGTGGTGTTAAGCTGGGTGAGTTATGATTAAGTATATTTATATAGAAATACATATTGTTACGTGTCGGGATGGGGTTCGAAATTATATGCCAGTTCACGCTTCACAGTTCTTTATTCAACACACAGTTCACACAATTAACACACAATGTTAATTACAAAATACTCACTAAACACTGTATTTCACTATACAAGTCACTAAACTATCGCACTGGAATACTTTTGTTGCACTTTGATCGCCTTTGGATTCGCTCCGAAATCGCTGTTGATACTCAACTGTCTCTGCGCGGCGCCAATCGCGCTTATACGCCGATCGACGCATGCTAGAAAGTACCTGTTAAATTGAGAATTACCTAGCACCCTCGAGTACGAAATACCTAGTTATACCTATGCGGGTAACGCGCATAACTTGTAAACAAGTGCAGACGTCGTTGCACTTTCTCCCTTACACGGCGCTGCATAAGGCTCATTTTAGAATGAGCCGCATTACTCGGCCTCTATCGCGACCCGCGGTGATCTGGCAAATTCGATCTCTAGCACATTCGCGGTTCCGTTTCGAGAGCGTTTGTGACAATATTAAACATCCATGACTAAAGTACTAATGCTCGTATTCATCACATAAACATCTGCCCCCACCGGGATTTCAACCCTCCTCGGAAACTTGGGACCTCTCGAGTCGGCGACACCATGAACCCTGGCGTATTAATCACTTGTCCACGGAAATTGGCGAGATAATCATCATCATCAGCCTATTAATGTCTCCACTGCTGGGGCACAGGCCTTCCCTATGGATGGAATAGGGAGATTGGGCCGTAACCCACCACGTGGGCCAAGTGCGTATTGGTGGGTGTTAACGACTTCAGATGCAGCCGGGACCAAGGGCTTAACGTGCCTTCTGAAGCAAGCAAGAAGCAAGGAAATCGAGATAGAAGATTTTTGGTCAACCATCCTATGACCGACCACTGCAAAGTTGTTTAACTTCAACGATCGCAGCCGAACGCGCTTACCACCTGCGCCATCGAGCTCCTCATGAAATCGAGTTATGAAATAATAATAATAAATATTTCCAACATTATCACCAATTAGCCTAGCCCCAAAGTAAGCACTGTAAGGCTTGTGTTATGGGATACTAGGGTAACGGATAGAATACATATATAGTACATATATAAGGTGAGAGTGGTTTGTACGCTGGGTTTCAAGGTGTCACCGACTCGAGAGGTTCTGGGTTCGAATCCATGTGGGGGCAAATGTTTCTGTGATGAATACGAGCATTTGTACTCCAGTCATGGATGTTTAATATGCATTTCAATATAAATACTTATATATGTATCAGTATATGTATTCTATCCGTTACCCTAGTATCCAATAACACAGGTCTACAGTGCTTACTTTGAGGCTAGGCTAATTGGTATGTGTTGGAAAACTGTTTTTTTTTTTAACCTTATTATCTATTTCTGTCTTTCAGAACTCCTAACATTATAGAATAGTAAATACATTCAGATTGTGGTAAATATTTATTTCCAGTAAAATTTTCTTTAGATTTAAACATCAATCAGTTAAATACTTAAATAACATTACTGTAATTGCTTTTTCTTCTTTCAAATGTTTAATACTTGTAAAGGTTTTTATTTGACATTGTGGGTTACTTACAATGCGAAGAGATGGCGCTGCCTTGAAGCCTAAGAAACACTAGAGAAAATTCGACACGGACAATTAGGAGCATAATGGTCAGTGCTTCCGCCCGGATAGCGGTGGTTTGGACACCCACCTGCTGACTTTTTTTTTAAAGCCAGTTAGGCAAATTGGTGATAAAGTCTAAACGCGAAGATAGCTGGTACAGCAGTTATATACTGCCACACCAACCATCCTCACCCTGCCGGCCTGCAAAAATGCTTTTTCACGCCTCTCTTAAAGGACCCCAGATTGTAGGAAGGAGGGAACACGTGCGCGGGCAAATAATTCCACTTACGAATAGTATAATATATTAGAACGAAGTTCCTTACGGCAGGCTTGGAGGGGATAGGGATTTTACTGCGCGACCGAACTGAAAAAAATGTGATAGTAAAACCGTAAGAAAAAATCCGTGGAATAAAACCGTTAAATGAGACGTGCGCAGGCGCGACAGTCGCATACACAAGCGAGTTTGCAATTTGTGTCGATTCTACATTAGCCGAAGGAACTTCGTTCCTACCTGGTGTCCCACGACACCACATCATTTTTCTTATCTCATCCCTTACTTTGTCCATACAGCGGATTTCGGCGTATCAGCCAAGAACAAGTCGACACTACAGAAGCACGACACGTTTATCGGCACGCCGTACTGGATGGCGCCAGAAGTGGTGCTGTGCGAGACCTTCAGGGACCACCCGTACGACTTCAAGGTGAGAGAATAATTCATACTCATATCCTAGTATGAAAAATGAAAAGGAAAAAAAAATGTGTTCACTGACCACACATTGGTAGTGAAAACTTCTTTTGTTAAATAACCTAACATTAGGCGGTACATTAGGCATAGGGGAATGGAGCAGCGCACGAATCTTTATATATTATATATGTGTGTGTGTATATATGTATATATATACATAAAAAAATGGGTGCGTGTACTTATGTAGGCGCGTGAGAAGTTATCCTTCTTTGGCATCGTTTAAAATTAGTTTTTAATTACATGCAAATAATTAATTACAATAAATTAATAAAAAGTCTGGAAAAGGACACAGTCAATAAAGTTCAGTTTTAATTTGAAAAAATAAATAAATAATCAAAATATTCAATTAAAATCGCTACTGAATATAATTTATTAGAACATATGTGATTTGCACTTGTATGAAACTCAAACACGTATTCCGAATATACAAACTAGAAACATGTGGATAAATATTATAAATATGAATACCTATAACTGTTACTTTATTACAAAAAATAAAGATGTGGTTTTTGGTTCTACTACACCAATGGTCAAGAGATGGCGCTGTAGTCTCCTGAATCGCGCTTTGGTTCCGTTGTTCCAGCCAGATTAATAAATACTTTTGATAGGCCTTCACAATGCAGTCGTTAGCACCTACTAAATAGAGATTCTATTTCTATTTTGTTGGTAGATTTTCTTAATGTGCGGTAAACACAAAAGTAACGCCAACTTCATGCTGTTAAAATTTTGTGTTACAGTGATGCGCGCGCATCTTAAAATTTCACTCTCATCATTTTTTCATAACGCGCCTAAAGAAGTATAACTTCAAAAATCACAATAAATACACACATGTCATGTCTATGTCGCATGTATTTGGTCGAATTAACAGAACAGTTTAGATGTGACACCCGAGAGCAACGGAGCCATCAGCAAGTTTAAGTCAAGTTATGAGCATTTGCTCACACATGGCTGTGGCGCGCCTGCCTCGCCCACAAGACCCTTCTAACCTCTGTGTTCTGTGACTTAGATTGCAGTAACAAATTATGTGCAAACTATGATGTAATGTAAGGATACGTCTCCACAGAAACAGAGCTCTGTGGACCTGCAATCTTATAGAATTGGCCAATGGCATTGCCCTAAATATACGCACAATTTATTTCGAGCAATGTTATTGGCCAAATTTATTTAAGACCCTGCTTACCTCCGCGCAGCTCCACTTCTATGGAAACGCATCTTATAGTCTACATACTACACAAAAAAACAATTTTTTTTAATCAACTTATCAATAGATAATTTAATTAGAAAAAATTCCAGGCTGCCGACGGTACAGGGCCTGGTCCGCGTGTAATTTATTCAAATTTTTTCAATACATTTAAACATCTAGCATTTACATGCTTAAAAAACAAATATAACTTAACAATACTTAATTATTCAATACAAAATTGTAGTTATTTTCATCATATTTCTTTCCCAGGTGGACATCTGGTCATTAGGAATAACACTTATAGAATTCGCTCAAATGGAGCCTCCCAACCACGAGATGACACCGATGAGAGTGTTGCTCAAGATACAAAAGGGGGATCCACCATCACTCGATCAACCATCGAGGTGGAGCAAGACTTTCAACGACTTCATTGCCAAAGCACTTGTTAAGGTGAGATCGTAGAAAAACTTTTGTAGCGCAGGGTTTGGGATTTGGTTTAGCTTGGAGGACTTTGATAAGAGTGTTGCTCAAGATACATAAGGAGGATTTACCATTGCTCGATCAGTCATCGAGGTGGATCAAGACTTTCAACGACTTCATTGCCAAGGTACTCGTTAAGGTGAGAACGTAGAAAATGTTATGTACTACAGTGTTTGGGATTAGGTTAGTTTAGGTTGGATGAGAGTGTTGCTCAAGATACAAAAGGGGGATTTACCATTGCTTGATCAGTCATCGAGGTGGATCAAGATTTTCAACAACTTTATTGCCAAAGCACTCGTTAAGGTGAGATCGTAGAAAAACTTATGTACCGCAAGGTTTGGGAATAGGTTAGGTTAGGTTAGAGGACTCTGATATTTAGAGTAAACAATTAAGTAGAAAAGGAAATTGAAGGTAAAGCACATGGTAAAATTTTGTATGAGCAACTGCCCTAATAATGTATAAATATTGTACTTAGTAATATTTCATGCTGAATGGCTAATCGGTTATAATTTCAATGAAAAAAGGCTCAGGAACTTTTGATAAAGTCAGATCAAGTAAACAAGTTGAAAATTATGAGAACTCCCACAATGTCATTACCTTGCTACGTTTGATAAAAGATGTTGCCAATTGTTTACAGAGCCATCAAAATCGCATTTTCTTGGGATATTCCTCCCATTTCTCTGATCAATAGTTTTTAAAGCAATAATAAATACAAATAATTTATTGTCATCGGCCAAACAGGAAATGTAAGTTTTAACTTTTTATAAAAACAGTTATTTTTATTAAATAATAAAAATATCGATCATTTTAAGACACGTCACTAGTTCGAGGATCATTAAAAATAACTGTTTTTAAAAAAAGTTAAAACTTCATTCAAATATTTTAAGAAATTAGAAGACTCCTTATATGATGACCTTCAACGCCCTCCAAGCTTTATTTGTATTTTTGTAACAGCTTGTATATTTTTTTTTATATATATATATATTTTTTAATCTCTTTTTCGTAATCAGGAGCCAGAGAAAAGGCCTACAGCCATCGAGCTTCTCAAACACGATTTCGTGAGCGGCGATCTGGACTCGAAACCGCTTCGGGACTTACTGCTGGAATACAGGGCCGAAGTGGTGGAAGAAGAGTTGTTGGACGATGACTCTGAGGTAATTATGAACCTTAATCTGAAGCAAATAAAATCGATATTCGCCTGAAAAAGTATTAATCAGTTTTGACTTGAGTACTTTTTCATCGGCCTATCAATTTCCAGCAGCTTGATGACGTAGTCACGTACCACCTTATTACAAAACGTGGATTAACTTTAACCTTGACCTTAATGCTGTCACCTTTGTTGGCTAGAAAGAAGACAGAAACAGCATTAGATTTAAACTGAGACTAACTTTAGTCTCGGTTTTGGAATAGTGGTTAGCGCGTTCAGTCTGCGTATGTGGTATAAGTATTTTATAGTTCTTAGAAGTTTGGAATTAATATTATTTTTTTCGATATATCGATCGAAATAGTATTTATGTAGATTTATTTTTATAAAACGGAACATTTTCCTTTTGGACTCGGATATGAAGTCAATTTTTATACTTTGAAATATTTGATTATTGAAACAAATATTTTAATGTTGCGAGCTAGTGCAAAATAATAGGGTATTTGACAGTATTAAAAGTAAAGTGCTAATTATTAGCATCTGTATTTAAAAGCAATATTGGCAGGGGTTTTTACTATTATTACAGAAAAACATTCATAATTTTACTAAAAACCCACGAAAAAGATAATAATTTTCATATCTATTGTCACGTGATTGAAAACGCCTAGGATTGGCGGAGCCTAAAATGACGTCACACATTAGTAAACTTCCAGTCAAAGTGACATTACATTGTATCGTTTGACGTTTTAATGACAGTCGTGTGACGTCACACACCAGTGAGACGCCATATTGCCCAGAGTAACGTAACGGCAACTTGAAAATTTAGTTTTTGATTTAGTTATTTTTACTGAAATACACAAGAGAATGATGAATATCCACTTTTTATGGACTTCATAAACATTAGTCGTAAGGTACGAAAGATCGTTTTTAAAAAACTTGTCAAATACCCTATTATACATGTTAAGGGCAGTTTATTAGCCATGTCCTTTCTTATTGCTATTCTGCTTCAGAAAAAATCTTTAGCTTTAAAAAGGCTGATGATAAGGATTTTCTTTCGTATAATACATTAATGCAAACTAGACTCCACTAACATAATTATAAGTGTCACTATCGCTTGTACGCACGCTTACTAACCGGATCGGGCGTAGACCAAGTCCAGGCGTGGGAAGTCGCGTCCCAACAAGGAGAACTATCAGCGAATTGGTTAGTATCATACACATGGAGATGTACTGAGCGATTACCTTCATGTCCCTTCAATACTCCTTCCTGACACAGGCAAATAAACTTGTCTACTAGTAGCTCTCAAATATTTTATCACTAGCATAATATTGGTTATAGAAATAAAGTATTTTTGATTTTGAGGTTAGAGAGAGGAGAACGATTTTGATGTGAAACATCTCTTGGCACACGTAAATCCGATTTCTGGCCCCCTGTAACAAGTGATGTCAGTGCAACATTAGTAGAAGCTGTAATACAACAAATACAGTAGTAGCTCCTCCTTGTATTTATTTCTTGACCACACCTAAACGACTCCATATTTGTCATCGCCTAACAGAAGAATCAGTTTTGATGTGAAACATCTTTTGGCGCACGTAAAACCGATTTCTGACGTGGCGACGCTGGCGAATGCTATATATATCAGTGCTCAACTACTCGCCGATCAGTACGGCGCCAGCGCCCTTCGAGGTAGGACCTATGTCATTTTTTAACGCACGCATCCCGAGAAATTCTCCGAGTGTATTTATCGTAAACCGGTTAGTGTTTTACACTTGCCAGGCGTCCGGTAACGGCACACATTTTTTTATATATTTGGAAACCAACTGCGTTACAAAGTATGCATTCAAATCCACGTGGGTTTACTATACCTAAACCATTAATAGGCTTTTGCTATCTGCACTGGAAAGTTAGAAGCTGTCGCATTCCATACTTCTCTCTCGCTCCCAGTCCATTGTTTATTTAGATATTCGTTAATGGTAGTACTTTGCGTTTGGTTTACATTGCTTCCGAAACGGAAACGCAGCCGCTCGGGCGTCCGCCTGCGTCGAAGGTATGATAATCTCTTATCTATTAGACAAGTCCGTCCGTCCGTCTGTCTGTGGTGCTGTTTCAGCGGCCAAACTAAAGACAATATTTAAGTTATAAGTTAAGAATAGTCTGATAAGACTACAAACCGGATTTGAGTAACGTAGCACTTCCGGTTTTCGAGAAATCACGAATTTCAAACGAAACCACACAAAATCTCCGAAGTTCTCAATTAATTAAATACATTTTTTTTTTAAATCAGGTTTTGGTGAACATTTGGTTCACTGGTTTGCTAGTTTTAGACTAATCCTCTAGACAGAGGTTTGTTAATCTTATTTAAATATTTCTTATTATCTATATATTTGCATGCTAATATAGCGAATCATGTTTGGGTATCATATGTATTGTAACATCTTTTTATAACACATTTGCTCGTTAAGCGTCTCTTATTGCACCAATTTCAATATCATAATGTATCACATTACACACGCGTGCGGTAATGTAAAGTAAAACGGACGGCTTATTATGTTCCGTCTAAAACGAACGATACTTTTTTTAATCTTAGCAAAGAGTTTTTTATGTCAGAACGGTAGCCAATATTTTGTTAATAAAGTTAACTTTGGGAGATAAAATATAACCATTTAATTCTTTAATTTGATTTATTTTGACAATAAATTACAACTATGTATCGGTAACAAATTCACAAAAATATTAATTTACTTTATTAGTAACACTGGCTGTTTTTTGTTCCTTTGCCTAAAAAAGCGTTGATGCGCGCGCATCGCTAATCTATGAAATAGTTATTTCTTTTTCTTTCCGCTATATTGTTTTTATTTGAAAATATTGTCAAGTAGTAACGAATTTATTAATTTGACACCGCCAGAAGTCGAAAAAGGCTACGCTTAACCTCTTGCCCGAAAAATCCACGGATAGATACTTACAGTCAAGCGTATCAAAATTTCATCTTATGGAAAACAAACAAAGGTGCAAATTCATTTTTATACGTAGGTAGTATTATTTCCTTGCAAATGTGTTATAAAACGTCGTGTGACATACGTGCGGTTTGATAATTACAGCCTCTGCCTTCTTATAGCCCTCACCTACGGCTCGGGCACAATATCGCCTCGGCTGTAATTCTCAACTTACCGCACTTATATCATAATGTACTTACGTGTTAATTTACGAATGTTCGCAACATTCATGAATTCTTTGACTAAGGCTATTCATATTTGCCATTTGTAATCTTGATAGCAGTATGTCCTTAGCATTCTCCCTGTAGGTTGAGAAGGAGAGATTGAAATTGACAAATAGCAAATATGAATAGCCATGTGAAATGCTTAGCTATGGTATTTTATATGGTAACTAAAAAGAAAATGGTGTCATTTATTTTTCATTTGATTCAATTAGCTTTTTATTAAAGAACAAAATAAAAATGCTTTTCTTTATTTCTCAATTTTTTATTAATATGTCTGTTTTTTAATTAAAATAAAAATATAAATTAAATAAAAAAAACCAAACATATTAATAAAAAATATTAATTTATTTATTTATTGACGTTTCATAAAAACTAGTTTTAATTTATTGTTAATTTGTTGGTTTGCTTGTCGTATGGTACAGGAACATCGCAGCTCACAGATGCACATGGAGGTGGAAGATGACTCCACGTCTGTCCGGTCGGGCGACACGCCGGACGTCAAAAGTGAGTTACCAGTGTTACCACATTAATATTATGAAGGCGAAAGTTTATAAGTGTATAGAGTCTGTGCGGAAAGAGAATGGGATTTAGATTTTAGGGCGCTGTAGTGCTTTTCTACCGTATTTGTAAGGTTTTACCCCTTTTAGACATGATTAAATACAAAAAACCGCAAGAAATCACAACAACAAACAAATCCGTATCAATACAAAACTTTGACGTTATACAGATTGCTGTGTTTGATTGCCAAATAAAAATCTTAATGTTAGTTCCGTTTTTCGCCACGCCCATTCTCTTTCCGCAGACTCTATGTGTGTTACTTCTTCACGTCTAAACGACGATGGAGCGATTTTAATAAAATTTGGTATGGAGTTACCTGACGCCCTGGATTAACATAGTCTACGTTTTACTGCGGGAAAATATCAGTTAGTGTTATATAAAATTAAAAGAGTAGTTTATGCTACTTTATGCCATACAAGAAGGGATATTAAAATTGTATTTGATCTGAGGGGCCCCCCTATCGATCGCGGGGCCCTGGGCACTTGCCCAAAGTGTCCACTGGGAAAGACGCGTCTGCTTCTGACTGACGAAATCATTTAGTATCCTAATTAGAAAGCTATCTAGGAACGTGTGATATACAATATACATGCATCTAAACCCTGATGCTTCAGTAGATTACGTAGATTTTGTCTACGATCACGAATTACGCAAGTGCGCGATGTCGGCGGTAAGAGAAAAGGAAGTTATGAGTAACATAATGGAATTGTATAAACATATGCCGTATCTTTGGATCAAAAACGATAAAATTAACATTCATAATAATAATATTTTTTACTTTATTTATTCTAATTGAGCTTACTGCCAGGCCTACGAAAACACCGATTTTTTGTTGCTTTGACAGCACTGGAGCCATTAGGAAAAAGTTCGACTGAATTCGCCGCACGCTTGCAACTGACTGAATCAGTAACTAAACTAGTCAAGTGTAATCAGAAGCTTCTAATTAGCTTTCTTTTTAGGATCCTAACTAAGACGTCTGAATTTAGTCAGGTGAAATACGCGCTTTATACTAAAGCGGTTAACCTATAGTAGTATCTCTTATCTATTAGACAAGTCCGTCCGTCCGTCCGTCCGTCCGTGGTGCTGTTTCAGCGGCCAAACCGTAAGAGATAGATAAAGAGAATGTTTAAGTTATAAGTTAAGAATAGTCTGATAAGACTACAAACCGGATTTGAGTAACGTAGCACTTCCGGTTTTCGAGAAATCACGTGATTTCTATTTCAAACGAAACCACACAAAATCTCCGAAGTTCTCAATTAATTAAATACATTTTTTTTTTGGTGAACATTTGGTTCACTGGTTTGCTAGTTGATTATATTTATCTAATTCCCGCTCCCCACCCACACAGTGTCGGAGGCGGAACCCCCCTCGGGCTCCACGGTACAGGGGGCCACGGTTCCCCCCGCCCCGGTCCCGGCCCCGGCCCCGGGCCCCGTCCCCGCCCCCGGGCCCGCAAAGAGGCCCCGAGACGACCCCGCGCCTGTTGACAGGAGGGCGCCGGTGAGTAAATATTAAATAATAATAATAATCATTTGTTTCAGATAATTATAATAACATTATAATCCATAATTATTAGTACAAGTTAGTAAGAATGTCGGGCTTATCCTATGTTAGTAGTATTAGTATATTAATAAATCATTCTTAAATTACCAATTTATCCGCCATATTGATTATATTCACAATTATAATATATTCTTCATGTCAATTAAATTCAATTAACAATTAATAGATTCAAATAAAAAAATCAATAGAAATATATAGGTACGATTATTCTGAAATCGCAAAAAAATCTGCTGTTTAGGTCGATTAGCTGATGCACTTTCTACGAAACAGCTGATTTTTTTTTCGCGATTTCAGCGTTGGTCCCATAATAAAAGTTGTTGCTGTTGATGGGTAGAATCAATGACCTTTCCGATCAGCTTGATCCTTTGGCTTTGCGTAGGGATGTAGCTTCGCTCTGCATCTTCTATCGCATTTATCACGGGGAGTGTTCTGAGGAATTGTTCGGATTAATTCCAGCTGCTGCATTTCGCCATCGTACATCGCGACAAAAATTTCATCCCCATCATCTTGATCTATCTAGCGTGGCTATCCACAACCGTTCGTTTTTGTCGAAATTTTTTACCACGTACGACAAAACTGCGGAATATATTGTCGCCAGCAGTGTTTCCGGACCGATACGACCCAAAAACCTTCAAAAAAAGAGCGTACTCCTTCCTTAAAGGCCGGCATCGCATTTGTGATACTCCTGGTGTTGCAAGTGTCCATGGGCGACGGTAATCACTTACCATCAGGTGAGCCGTCTGCCCGTATGCCCCCTATAACATAAAAAAAAAAAAAAAGAATCACCCCTAAGAGGTTGTTGGTGTTTTAAAATTAACCCTGTATAAAATTACATATTTCGTCCACTCAGGCGCCCAAGAAAGAGAAAGGTCCCGCTCCCCCTCCCCCGTCCACTCCGCCCGCGTCCCCCGCCCCCGTCCCTACCCCTTCTCCCACCACTACCCCATCAACTACCCCCTCCACCGCCCCCGTCGCGTCAAAGAAACCGCCCGCGCCGCCGCCACCGCCCGCAGCGGCTGTATCTGCCGTCGCCGCCGCCCCGCAACAGGTCAAACAGCTAGTCGATCAGGTAATCATACTAACAAAACAGGTTGCTATTATAATATTTTTTTAAGCATGTAACTGCTCGGTGTTTAAATCTAAAGAAAATATTAGGAGAAAAAAAAAATCTAGTGTTAGCAGAATTGTGGCATATTTTCCTTAGATGTAAATATCGAGCAGTTACAAACGGAAAAAAAATTATAACTATGATTGCTATTTGAGGCCATGAGAACCATAGTGGCCAAACTCATTTTTTTACAATTTTGAGTTTATGATTTTTTCCAGTTCAAATAGGGAAGATGCATATATAATATTTATGAAAATTTTATGATTAAAATGTTAAAAAAATATAAAAGAAATGCCACTGCAACGTTTTTATTTTACATAGTGTTGTTTTTTAACAATTATTACGAATTAAAAATACTTGAAACGGAACGTATTTTAAAACACCAATCAGCGTTTAGTGACGTCAGTCCTGTTATGACAACTTCTTTGAGGTTATGGTTGTTAAAGTAAATATTATTTTATGGGAATATTTATTGCGTTTTTTTACATTTAATAAAAATGGAAGTTGCGTTTATCAAAGCAGACTCCAGGAATTTACGAAGAGTTAGCGTTGACATGGTTATAACTTTTTTTGTCCAAAGTGCAGAGTTTTTAAGTGTAGAAATGAAAGGGACTATATTACTACGGTATGTAAAAATCGTACGGTATAGTTTATTCGTATTTTATTCAGCGGCTTCTACAAATCTTACGGCGATAATGCAATCGGCTATGTCCAAATTAAAAGAGATGGAAAATTATGTACAGTAAAAGGTCGAGTTCTCCGGAGCATAAACTACGTAAAGAAGGTTATCGTGTTACAGTTATTTTAAATGAAACGCAAAGCTTGGTTGAGTCCTGCCAATGAGAAGAATGTGCCACACATTTTAAACTTTATCTAATTTTCGACGTCATTCTCCAACTGTAAAATGAAAAATATGTTATAGAGGTTACTAATGCGTTTTTACGTACAAGCAGATTAATTAAGCATATAACAAGTATATTCGCCAACTTACGTCAAAGTAATCTTCTCAGCATCGAATAATGGTCTTTGGAGAATTGTCATTTCTCTTCGCAGCTTGAAACCACTTTTCTTTCAGTTTTGGGTCAGAAGTTCCAGTCAAAAGCAATTTATTTGGGAACTTTGTTGAAGTAGATTGGCACAAAACATGAGTCAACACGGCTTTTTTTCGGAATATTAGTGGTATTGTTATGATCACATGATGTTGATGGATAGTTCCATTTTAAATTTTTCAAAAAAATATTTCGAAAGTCGAAAAACTATGCAAAAGTATGAAAATTTAAAGCCAGCAACGAACAATTACGACCAGTGATAGACAGGAGTGACGTCATCGCAACCATAGGTTCGTTTTTGCGCGAAAATTTAAATTGTCAATTTAAAACCGCATTTTTTCCGATAAATCACAATGTTTTAATTTTTTAATATATCTGTGGTTTATTCTACATGGAATTCTTTAAAATGAAAACAAACATAAAAATATTGCATCTTCCCTATTGATCATTTTGATAGAACCAGAGTGGTCTAAAAGTGATACAACGAATATTCACTAGATGGCAGCAGTGATGACACTGTTACGGTTTTTAGTCTGTGATCTAAATTTGAGGTGCCATACTGGCCTAAGTAAGATAGGCCACTATGGTTAAAAAATGAGTTAAGCCACTATGATACTCATGGCCTCATTTCTTCTTTCAAATGTTTAATAAACGTAAAGACATTGTGGGTTATCTACTATGCGAAAAGATAACACTGCCTTGCAGCTTCAGAAAGGCTAGAAAGAATTCGACACGGCCATCAAGGCCGCGGTAGCACAGTGGTCAGTGCATTCGCCCGGATAGCGAAGAGTGTGGGTTCGAGTGCGGTCTGCTGCCTAGTTCGCGTGGATTTTTTTTAGTAATATAATTCTTTAGGTTGCTTTTAGTTAATAATAAGGCGTCTTGTGAGGCGGGTCGTTACGTTCCCTAAAATATGGTTCAGCGAAGCGACGGCTGGTTCATGCGTCATGCTCGCGAATGCCTGCTAGCTTCGATGAGCCTGCTCAAATATTTAACAAAACTTATCTGTAATCCCGGAAAGAAACAACGCGATTGGCAGAAAATTATATGGGAGTCGCGATTTTAAAGAATGTCTGTATAAAACCATATTTAAATTAGTGATTCTAATATTTCGACATGAGTGTAAATAAAAGTACATCTTTGAATAGTGTGTGTGTGTGATGAATTATATTTAACATGTGTTTATTCAATAATGCATTAAATAATCATGCTTCACTAAGTCGTGTTGTTGTATCTATAAGTAAATTTGATCATAGTTATGTCAGAATGTGTCAAATTTCGACAAATGGTTATTTTATATCTAGTACTTTAAATAAACTGATATATGAATATACTATAAATGAAGCAATGCGGGCATTCAACTTTCAATTTAACGATTAAAATTAGGTGAAAAAGAAACAGTTTAATTATATTTTGTTGAATATACATACATAAAAGTAACATGTCTATTTGTTATTTATCTATCTCTTTACCATCACCAACAGGTATGTCGAGAAGCAGAAAAGGCTGTGGAAGAAAAGAAAGACCTAAAACAAGACAAGGATAGTCCCAAACCGGTTTCAACGAGAGTCACGCCCGAACCAGAATCTAAACCGGCAGACAAAGACACAAACAAACCTAGCGCTCAAACCAATGACCTACAAAAAGACAATAAAGAAATTAACAGGACAGAAAAAGATATTAGCAAACCAGTAGAAAGAGAAGACAGGCAACTCAAAAAGAGCGATAAAGATGTCGGCGTAACTACTGAAAATAAAACAGAACTTAGACGAGAACAGAAGAAAATAGAAGTTAATAAAGATAAAATCGTACCTAACAATACTGAATTAGATAAAGTAGAAATTAAGAAAACAGAGAAAGAGGTCGTAGAAATACAAGTCAATAATAGAAATAGTAAAGACAGGACTGAAATCAGAATTGAACACGAGAACAAAGTAGACAAGGTTGTCAGTAGAAACGAAAGACTTAACGATAAACATAATCGTTCGAGTTTCTCAGAGGGTAAAGTTTTAAGCGAAGTCAACAGGATAGATTCTAGGAATTCTCTGAACGAAGACAGGTCTAGCATGGAAATTTCTAGATCTAAACTGAATGAGAAGTCTAGTTCTTTCGAGAGATTCGACAGTGTCACTGTTAATAGTATAGATGAGAAGATTGAGAAGTTCAACAGGTCTGGCTCTGTGGATGGTAGAGATAGAGAAGAAGTGGATAGAAGGTCGAAGCTTAGGGAGAAGAGAAAATCGCTGCACAACTCTGTGGAGATCAGGCCGGTGACGGTGAGTTATTTGACTGTGTAATAAATAATACTTTAGTACCAGTACTTTTAGTACGAATATATCGAAATCAAATTCTTGATACGCATTAAATGTTAAGAAGTTTAGTATAGAATAGGGTATTTGACAAGTTTTAGAAAACGATCTCATGTTATTTATTAGAGTCGATAAAAAGTGGATATTAATCATTATGTTGTGTATTTCGTTAAAAAAACCAAATCATAATCTCTTATTTTCAAGTTGCCGCGAAAAACGTATCTCTGGACAATATGGCGTCTCACTGGTGTGTGACGTCACACGACTGTCATTAAAACGTCAAACCATACAATCTAATGTCACTTTAACGGGAAGTTTACTTCCGTGTGACGTAATTTTAGGCTCCACCTAAGAAAGAAAACTATTATCTTTATCGTGGGTTTTTAGTAAAATTATGAATTGTTAACATTAGTAAAACATCTAAAGAAAAGTTTACTAGAAAAAAAATCCACGCGGACCAGGCAGCGGACGGGACTCGAACCCGCATCCTTCGCAATCCGGGCGAATGCACTGACCATTATGCTACCACAGCCCTATTAATTTCGATAATAGGTAGTAAACTTTTCTTTAGATTTAAACATCTAGCAGTTAAATGCTTAAAAATAAATAAAATCATAATTAGTAAAACATGTTGATTTTGCGTCAACAATCAATAATGTAATTTGAAATTGCCGCGAAAACGTTTCTCTGGATTACTAACTAGTAATTTGAAATTTTAAAATTAATATTAATGCTTTATTAATTTCCTCTCATTCTATTGTTATCTCGCAGAAAGTGATACACACATTCTAAATTTAATTTTTCTAACAATCATCATTTTGGTTACGAAGCAGCAGCATGATATTGACATTTTGTAGATGTAGTATGATTATTCTTATACATCTCAATTTATTGATGAGGAAATCAATTATTTATATAATATAATTTTATTTTATTTAATAAAAATAATTCTTATAGAGTCTGTGCGGAAAGAGAATGGGATTTAGATTGGAGGGCGCTGTAGTGCATTTCTACCGTATTTGTAAGGTTTTACCCCTTGTAGACATGATTAAATAAAAAAAACCGCAAGAAATCACAACAACAAACAAATCCGTATCAAAACAAAACTTTGACGTTTTACAGATTGCTGGGTTGGATTGCCAAATAAAAATCTTAATGTTAGTTCCGTTTTTCGCCACGCCCCTTTTCTTTCCGCACAGATTTCTAATGACCAATATTTCTATTTTAATTTCAAATATTATAATATTATAATACTATCCACTGTAATCACAGTCAAAAGATAATTGTCATCTCTGAATGCGGCCGTCACAATAATAACTCTTTTCTTTGAAGAGATTAAAAAAAACCCTTGAAAGGAAATAAAGGACGATTTGATAGATTTTTTAACCAATCTGGCGTTTCGGATCCTTATCAGTGGTCGCAATTATTTTTAATAAAATGCTTAAAAAACCTAAGAATATGAGAGTATAATTAGAAAATCTTCCACCGCAGCCTCCACAGCCCAAAGAGCCGGACCAGACTTCATACCCCGTGATAGCTACGGTCGCCTTAGCGGCAACCAACGTAGTAGTCCCCGTAGTGCCCGTATCTGTGGCCGTATCAGACAACGTAGTGGTCGTCGAACCCAACTCTTTGGCTGCCACTCCTGCTGGCCATGTGACAGTTACTACCACACATCCGCCTGTCATCAGTACTGCCGCTCAGGTGAGTAAATCTATATATATAAAACTCAAAGGTGACTGACTGACTGACATAGTGATCTATCAACGCACAGCTCAAACCACTGGACGGATCGGGCACAAATTTGACATGCAGGTAGATGTTATGACGTAGGCATCCGCTAAGAAAGGATTTTGATCAATTCTACCCCCAAGGGGGAAATCTGCAAAAATACTTGTAATTGCTAATGCCTCAAAATCTTTTTGACGAACGAAAATAAGTGATTAATTTATAAAGTAATAATAAATAATAATACACTACATTTTATAATTCTAATATATAAAATTCTCGTGTCGCGGTGTTTGTGGTTAAACTCCTCCGAAACGGCTCGACCGATTTTCGTGAAATTTTATATGCATATTCAGTAGGTCTGAGAATCGGATAACATCTATTTTACATCCCCCTAAATGTTAAGGGTAATCCACCCCTAATTTTTTTTTTCAATTTTAGTTTTTTTTTTCAATTTCTTTATGATACATACATACAAAAATAAATATAACCCAAAATTTTCGCCCTTCTACCACCAACCCCTATTTTTTTATGGCACTACGAAGTTCGCTGGGACAGTAACATACATAATTCTTAAAAATTGTACATTTAATACCTACATTCGAAATTTGCAATCCCGCATAATACGCTTTCCCGCTTAAGACGCGTTTTTGGTCGAGTCCCTGTGAAATCGTCTTAAACGGGTTTTACTGTACTTCATTTTGAACGATAAACTATCAAATTGTAGCTTTCTTTGAGTAGGCTTAGAAAATCTACACCTCAATCTATATTCCGACGACGAATATTATTATAATTAGAAACGAACCAGAAACATAGTAAGAAAAGTGCGAAGTGTCGAATGAAATTTCCGTGAATTAGAGTAGGCCTCCGTCCTGGAGTGTGTTGTTTTGTTGTTGTAAATCAGAGATTCCCATACTTTTTTATGTCGTAGACCCTTTGTAGGGTTTTTGGTTTTGGGTCGACCCCTACTTACCTGATATTGATTTTTTGTAAATTTCAATCTGGAGGGAAGTTTGTGTAACAAGATGATACTGGTTTATCATTATATGCAGGTTTATACAACTTCAAAATGTAAAGCGACCACAAAGCGAATGCCTACATCTTACAACTTACAAAATTTTATAAACATATATATAACTAGCAAACCAGTGAACCAAATGTTCACCAAAACCTGATTTCTCGAAAACCGGAAGTGCTACGTTACTTAAATACGGTTTGTAGTCTTATCAGACTATTCTTAACTTATAACTTAAATATTCTCTTTATCTATCTCTTACGGTTTGGCCGCTGAAACAGCACCACAGACAGACGGACTTGTCTAATAGATAAGAGATATTTTTTATTATTTCATAGGTACTTTTATAAATAATGTATATGTCTTTTTAATAGAAAATAGCATAATGTTAGTAAATAAGTGCTATCAGTGTGTGTTGAGATCCATTATTGTGGACCCTCATTTTCATTTCATGAACCCCCAAAATTTTTTTTCGCTGACGTAGACCCCTTGCAGGTCGTCATAGACCCCTAGGGGTCGATATAGACCACTTTGGGAATCACTGTTATAAATAATATGGTTACATTTGTTTATTATCTGTCCGTTATCACCCAGCTGCCCCCCAACGCGGTGACGATATCGACGACGCCGCCGATCGCCGATGAAGTGGTGATCGTTGGCGCTGGATCATCGTCCGATGATGACTGCTTCGCACCTTCATCGCTGGACTCGTTGGACTGCACGCATTACAGTGGCAAGTTACATATTGTTATTTTGTTTTCCCGGACCAATTTAATCTGCATATCTTCAAGGCCAGAGTGAACAGGAATCTTCTAGGCAGGCGTGTACCATCTTAGGACTCATCATTTCTTTCCATCAGGCGAAATTGTGGTCAAACGCCTTGCCTATTAAGCATTAAAAAAATAACAAATATGTCTATACTGTAATCTATGTATATAAAACTCAAAGCTGACTGACTGACATAGTGATCTATCAACGCACAGCCCAAACCACTGGACGGATCGGGCTGAAATTTGGCATGCAGGTAGATGTTATGACGCAGGCATCCGCTAAAAAAGGATTTTGATCAATTCTACCCTCAAGGGGATAAAATAGGGAATGAAAGTATATATGAAACTTTGCCAATTTTAAACCGATCAGGCTGAAACTTTGCATGCAGGTATAAGAAGAATCATAGATGAATGTCATTGTGTATATTACAAGCCTGAGAACAAAAACTGTAGTCTACACCGAAGCGAAGCGATGGCGGGCCGCTAGTCTAAAGATAAAATACACGCGGATCAGGCAGCAGACGGGACTCGGATTCGCAGCATTCGCTTGCAGACTAAGAAATGATAGAGAAAATTCGACATTGCCATCATGGCCGCGGTAGCATAATGTCAGTGCATTCGCTCGAATAGCGAAGGGTACGGGTATTATACGCAGCCTGAAAAAGATGCGAAACGTCATAATTAAATAAATCACTGCATTTCTGCCGTTGATACTTGTTTTATTTCATATGTTTTGTCTGTTATATAGAACGAACTCGCGGGCGTCGCCTGGACAGCAGCGAGGTGTTGATCCTCAGCCCCGCCGCCGCAGACTCCGGCGTGTTCGACGACAGCAACCACCACGCCGGAAACTTGGTAAATATATCATCACCATCATCGGTCTATTAATGTCCCCACTGCTGGGGCCAGGCCTTCCCTACGGATGGAATAGGGAGATTAGGCCATGACTCACCACGCGGGCCCAGGGTTGATTAGCGGGTGCTAATGACTGCAGTTGCAGCCGGGACCAACGGCTTAACGTGCCTTTCGAAGCACGGAAGAGCTCGAGATAGTAAATTTTTGGTCACCCATCCAATGACCGACAACTGCGAAAGGTGCTTAACTTCAACAATCGCAGCCGAACGCAGGAACCACTTGCGCTATCGAGCTCCTCGGTTAAGTTTAAGTTTACAAATGTTTGGTTTTTATTCTAGATTTAGCAGAGTGCTAAAAAATGGTTCCAAGATTTTTTTGCAAACCGTACTTTTCAAGCGACATTTGACAGATGGAGGTCATTGGTTTTCCTATTGTTATTTGAATCGCACTATATTTACCTAAACTGCAGTAACGGAATTTTGTAAAAGGGCTCTTAAATGAAGTTTAATGTTTCTTAGGACACTTCCCACGTATCCGTGGTAACAGTAGGCAACGAGGAGGTGAGAGTGAGAGATTCTCGAGCAGCACCTGTAGCCAGACTCAGCCCCGATAGCTGTGGGAGGTAATGTATCAGCATGTTTAACAATAAAAATAAGTACTTATTATATTTGTTTCTTAGGTTTTCACGCACCTCACTCATTAAATAAAACTAGTTTTCACGGGTTAATGCATGAAATTTTATTTATTTCTTGACGTTTCGTAGCCTTTACAGGCTACGTCGTCGGTATCAAATTTTTATTTTGAAAAATTTGATAAAAATTTGATTCCGGCTACGGAATTAAGGCTACGGAACGTCAATAAATAAATAAAGTTTCGTGCATTAACCCGTGAAAAACTAGTTTTATTTAATAAGTACTTATTTCTTGAGTTCTCACGCACAACACTTTTATTGTCTTTAAGAAATCGCTCTTAGCGATAAGACCACCAATTATAATGCTTTGTTATGTTTATTGTTTGTTAATGTTATGTAATTATGTATTTGGTGTTATAATAAAGTGTTAATCTATCTATCTAACACTCGGATTCAGGTACTCACTTTCTCCGAAACGAACTTACTATATTGAGTTCAAATGAAATTTAATTTCCTCAATTTAAGGTTATACTTAATTTGAACGAATTTGAAAAAAAATAAGCTTTCTTTGAGTAGGCTTAGAAAATCTACACCTCAATCTATATTCCGACGACAAATATTATTGTAATTAAAAACGAACCAGACACATAGAAGAAAAGTGCGAAGTTTCGATCGAAATTTAGTTTTTCGTTGAATTAGAGTAGGCCTCCAGATTCAGATTTATTTATTTGCAAGAAAAGTGGTCCAAAATGTGTATCATTATTTGTTGAGACGCGCTCAATTCACCAGAAACTGGCATACAATTTTTTCACGTTTTCAGGCTGCGTTATCAGAATAGGGTATTTGACAGTATTAAAAATAAAGTACCTATTGTCACGTGACCAAAAATGCTTGGGATTGGCGGAGCCTAAAATGACGTCACATGCAAGTAAACTTCCGGTTAAAGTGACATTACATTGTATCCTTTGACTTTTTAATAACAGTCGTGTGACGTCACTCACTAGTAAAACGCCATATTGTCCAGAGAAACGTTTTCGCGGCAACTTGAAAATGGAGTTTTTGACTTGGTTATTTTTACTGAAATACACAACAGAATGATGAATATCCACTTTTTACGGACTCCATAAACATTAGTCAATAACGTGAGATCGTTTTCTAACACTTGTCAAATACCATATTTAAGGTTATACTTAATTTGAACGATAAACTATCAAATTGAAGCTTTCTTTGAGTAGGCTTAGAAAATCTACAACTCAATCTATATTCCGACGACGAATATTATTATATTTAAAAATGAACCAGACACATAGTAAGAAAAATTCTAAGGTTCAATAGAAATTTAGTTTTTCGTTGAATTGGAGTAGGCTTCCAGATTCAGTTTTATTTATTTGCAAGAAAATTTGTTGAGACGATAGATGTAATGTCACCGGAAGTTTACTTGCGTGTGACGTCATTTTAGGTTCCACCACTCCCAAGCGTTTTGGGTCACGTGACAATAGATAAGAAAACTATTATCTTTCTCGTGAGTTTTTAAGTAAAATTATGAATGTTTTTTTTGTTAAAAATAGTAAAAACCCCTGCCAATATTCATTCTCAACACAGATGCAAACAATTGGCACTTTATTTTTAATACTGTCAAATACCTTATTGAGCTGCGAGTGCAGTATCTTCCCTTTTTGTTTTAATCTAAGGGGAATATTATAAATATTATATGTATATATATTTAAATGTATTCGATGCATGTATATTTAGGGATTTTTTAAGTAAATATTTATGTAGTTACTTTTATTGGTGTATGTTTATAGTTAATCACTTTTTTTCTTTTTTAATAAAGCCGCATTCGTGAATTTCTCTACGCCTAAAGGTTGACTAGCAGAGAATGCTTTTAGCGTTAAGTCCGCCTTTTGTCCATTTTTTTAATTGTGGCAATAAAGTTTAAATAAATAAATATTAATAAAAAATTGTTTTTGTTATACAAGAAGTCCATAAATTGTATGGGGTTTGACTATTTTAAATGTAATCTTTCCTCCCATCAGACGATCGCAATCCGATAGCGGCTCTGTGGCGTCATCAAGCTCTAGAGTGGCTCACGATGCTGATTCTTTAGCCACGAGCACTGAAGATCATCAACATCACGACGATCACCACGAACCGGAGGCCAATGGAGGCACTAGGTGAGGAAATTGAAAATCACACTATCACACTTATCTATCTATATACTCAAAGGTTTTTTTTCAAACTGACTGACATAGTGATCTATCAACGCACAGCCCAAACCACTGGTCGGATTGGGCTGAAATTTGGCAAAATTTTTTTAGGCATCCACTAAGAAAGGATTTTGATCAATTCTACCCCCAAGGGGATAAAATAGGGAATGAAAGTTTGTATGAAACTTTGCATGCAGATATAAGAAGAATCATAGATGAATGTCATTGTGTATAATACAAGCCTGAGAACAAAAACTGTAGTCTACACTTCAGCTCTACACCGAAGCGAAGCGAGGGCGGGCCGCTAGTAATACTATAAAGGTGAAACTTTGTGAGTGTGTATGTTTGTTACTTCTTCACGTCTAAACGGCAGGAGCGATTTTAATAAAATTTTGTATGGAGTTTGCAGACACTCTGGATTAACACATAGGCTACATTTTACTGCGGGAAAATATCCCTATATACACCGCGGGTAATACCGCGGGGCACAGCTAGTGAAAAATAAGCAATAGGCGCGTCTACACAGAGCGATCAGCCTCGCGAGGCAATTGTTAACGTGACAGCATCGCGGCGCAATCGAGCTCCTCAATAATAATGATAATGATATCATCATCATCAGCCTATTAATGGCCCCACTGCTGGGGCACAGGCTTTCCCTATGAATGTAATAGGGAGATTGGGCCATGACCCACCACGCGGAACCAGTGCGAATTGGCGGGTGTTAACGACTGCAGATGCAGCCGGGACCAACGGCTTATTGTGCCTTCCGAAGCACGGAGGAGCTCGAGATTATCGAGTAAATTTTTGGTCACCCATCCAATGACGGACCACTGCGAACTTCAATGATCACAGCCAAAAGCGCTAACCACTTGTGCCGTCGAGCTCCTCTATGGTATATGTTATTTAATTTATTACTTGTCCATTATCTCCGCAGAATCAGCACGGATGTCCAGAGTCTAGAGAATGGTGAAGCTGTGGTGCTCAGAAGGAAGACCCAAGACGGCCAACCAGTCAATAGGATACAAAGGTAGGAATTTATTTATTATGTTCAATATAATATTCTTAAAGAAAATTCTAGTGCGAACCCTCTTCAAAGTTTAATACTTTGAAAAAAAGATTGATGAATTTGGTAAAGAATAGAATATAGTACTTCTTATTACGAGAAAGATTAATCTGGTTATCTGTCATGTTGTAAGGTTAGTTTCTGTTTGAGGTTAGAAGTTAATCTACGGTTGGTCGAGTCTCAGATTAATCTGTGGTCACGTGACCAAAGAGGCTGCGTCATCTGCGATGCAAATACCGAACGAGGCTATCGTTGATTTGAAGATCATTTAATATGACCCTTTTTTGAGAAGCTCGATAGCGCAAGTGGTCAGCGCGTTCGGCTGCGATCGTTGAAGTTAAGCGTCTTTGGCAATGGTCGATCATTGGATGGGTGATCAAAAATTAACTATCTCGAGCTCCTCCGTGCTTCGGAAGGCACGCTAAGCCGTTGGTCCCGGCTGCATCTGCAGTCGTTAGCACCCACCAATCCGCACTGGGCCCGCGTGGTGGCTAATCGCCCAATCTCCCTATTCCATCCATAGAAAAGGCCTGTGCCCCGGCAGTGGCGACTTAATAGGCTAATGATGACCCTTTTCAAATTATATTCGACAGGTCTAAAGAGGACATCCACCTGGCGAATTTGAAGAAGAAGACTCGAAAGCGGACGAGAAAGTTCGAGATCGATGGCGTCATCGTCACCACTACCACTTCCAAGGTGAGTGTGAATCATGTTTAAATAAATTATATGTTTGTAATGAATAAACTCAAATCTAATGGGTGGACACGAAAAATTCCCCTACAACAGGATATTTGACAAGTTTTAGAAAACTGCCTCACGTTATTTACTAATGTTTATGGAGTCCATAAAAAGTAAAAAGTAAAGAAAAGTTTACTAGAAAAAACCCACGCGGACCAGGCAGCGGACGGGACTCGAACCCGCACCCTTCGCAATCCGGGCGAATGCACTGACCATTATGCTACCACGGCCATATTCGCCGCGTCGAAATTTTCCTAGCCTTAAGCTGCAAGGCAGCGCCATCTCTTCGCATTGTAGGTAACCCACAATGTCAAAGAATACTTTTTCAAGTATTAAACATTTTGCTCATTCTACCTATTTGGTTTGAATTGACAGCTATGACGTCAAAATGTGGCGCCCAGTCGGTCCTATTCTTAGTTGAATCGCAACACAACATTTTTATTCAAACACCTAACGTAGGTTTCACAAATAAAATTCTGATTTATTTTCTAATATTTTTCACTAAACAGGTAATATGGGGCGACGAAGAAAGCGGTCGCACTTGGGACGATCACGCGCTTCGTAAACAAGAACTCAGGGAGATCAAGATGCTGCAGAAGCAAGAGCAGAAGCAGTTCCAGGATCTCCACAATAAAGAGTTACAGTTGAAGGAACAGCAAGACAAGAGGTGAGTAGTGTCTGGGTGTTAATAGACCCGATATTCCTCTGAAATTCAGTTTATGAAGACAAGGCTTCCTCCAGAAAATCCAGCACCAACTTAATCATATACTTAAGGATCCATCATCATCATCATCAGCCTATTAATGTCATCACTGCTGGGGCACAGGCACAGGAGATTGGGCTATGACCCACCACGCGGGCCCAGTGCGGATTGGCGGGGGCTCAGTTGGCGGGTGCTAACGACTGCAGATGCAGCCGAGACCAACGGCTTAACGTGCCTCCCGAAACACGGAGGAGCTCGAGATAGTAAATTTTTGGTCACCCATCCAATGACCGACCACTGCGAAAATTACTGAACTTCAACGATCGCAGCCGAACGCGCTTACCAGTTCACCTTACGAAACCTTACACCTTAATGAATTCAATGGAATATATTTATTTAATGGGTTTCTGTTTCGTGAATGTGAAGCGTGCACGTTTGGATATTCAATTTTTTTTTATTTCTGAACGAAGAAAAAAACTCTTAAAAAATATGGGTGCGTGTACTTAAGTACGCGCGTGAGAAGTTATACTTCTTTTTGGAATTATTAAAAAATTGTTTTTAATTGCATGCAGATAATTAATTACAATAAGATAATAAAAGGATTGGAAAAGGATAGTCAACGCAGTCAATAAAGTTCAGTTTTAATTTGAAAAATTTAATAAATAATCAAAATATTCAATTTAAATCACTACTGAATAAAATTTATTAGCACATAAAGCATATAAATTTCGCATTTGTATAACATTATAACACGTGTTAAGAATATAGAAACTAGAAACATGTGGATAAATATTATAAATATGAAAACAGTGATCAGAGGCGACGAGCGTCCCAACATGTGCGACTAAGAGATCCTATTACTATTTTGTTGGAAGCTTTTTTTCGAGACTTACGAGTAATGTGCGGTTTAGCGGCCGACTTCATGGTGTTACTTTTCTATTACAGTGTTGCGCGCGCATCTTAAAATTTCACTCATCATTTTTTCATAACGCGCCCGCGGCTAACTTCATTATGTTACTTTTGTGTTACAGGGATGCGCGCGCATCTTAAAATTTCACTCTCATAATTTTTTCATAACGCGGCTAAAGAAGTATAACTTCAAAAAATGGTTTTAATTTTCTACGTTTACTTACATTTTACAGATTCGAAGCAGAACTAGCATCATTATCGCGAGCTCACGAAGCCGACTTGGACACTTTAGCCCGTGCCCAAAGAGCTTCGGCCGAAAGGGCTGAACAACAACTAGAAGGGGAATTAAGACATGCGGCCAAAAGATTGAGGGCGGAACACGAAAGACAACTGAGGCACTTCAGAGATACTCTCAAACAAGAATTGAGGCTGCTGAAACAGGTAAATTTCTATCTGTAACATTATATATAGGAATCATCATCATCAGTCTATTAATGTCCCTGCTGGGGCACAGGCCTTCCCTATGGACGGAATAGGGAGATTGGGCCATGACCCACGACACGCGGGCCCAGTGCGGATTGGCGGGTGCTAACGCAGATGCAGCCGGGACCAACGGCTTAATAGTAATTTTTTGGTCACCCATCCAATGACCGACCACTGCGAAAGTTGCTTAACTTGAACGATCGCAGCCGAACGCGCTAACCACCTGCGCCATCGAGCTCCTCGAAGGAATAGGAATCATGAAGTATATAATAACTAGCTGACCCAGCGAACTTCGTACCGCCCTAAAAAAATAGGGGTTGTGAAAATTGTGAATCTAAACCATTCTCAGATCCCCTTGAACACACACAAAAAATTTCATCAAAATCGGTCCAGTCGTTTAAGAGAAGTTCAGTGACATACACACTCACAGAAGAATTATATATATAAAGATAATAAAAACCGGTAGCTTTAGGTAAGGTGTTTTATACTATATTGGTGTATTTTACTTCTATGAAATAAAATAAATGAGATAATAATAATAATAAATTTTTCCAACACTCACACCAATGGACAAGAAATCTGCAAAATTTAGCCACTAGGGGCGCTGTAATCGCTTGACCCAAAATTTCTATTAAATACGTACCTATTAGCTTATATTCATTTTTAAGCTTTTTATTGAACAAATCACAAATGCCGCCTTGTGCTATTCCTGGTTTTTGTGAGAACATTGCATGCTTACCGACTAATATATAATTTTATATGTTGCTTTGAGAGGGGAGTAAAACTGAGCTGATGTTTACATCATGGTATGTATCTGGGGCAGGTAATAGGGTATTTGACAAGTTTTAGAAAACGATCTCACGTCATTGACTAATGTTAATGGAGTCCGTTAAAAGTGGATATTCATCATTATGTTGTGTATTTCAGTAAAAATAACCAAATTAAAAACTCCATTTTCAAGTTGCCGCGAAAACGTATTTCTAGACAATATGGCATCTTACTAGTGTGTGACGTCACACGACTGTTATTAAAACGTCAAACGATACAATGTAATGTTATTTTAACCGGAAGTTTACTTGCGTGTGACGTCATTTTAGACTCTTCCAATCCCAAGCGTTTTGGGTCACGTGACAATAGATAAGAAAACTTTTTTTTTTATTTATTAAATTTTTTCATGAAAACTAAGTACAACACTTATTTCTATTCTGCCAAACTGTGCAACTGTTTGTCGGCAGTAGCTCTCGTGGACGTTACATAATTATTTTTGTACTTATCTCACTATATTTAAAATAGGTAGTATTATCTGTTTCATGGGTTTTTAGTAAAATTATGAATATTTTTTTTGTAAAAATAGTAAAAACTCTTGCCAATATTCATTCTAAACACAGATGCTAACAATTGGCACTTTATTTCTAATACTGTCAAATACCTTATTGCATCTGGATAACTTCATTTTGATCAGAAAAAACTGCTTCAAAATTAAAATATCGGTCATATGCCTCAAGTCTGTTAAAAAACGTAAATGTTATACTTCCCATTTTAATCAGAGGTAACTTAACTATGAGATTAGATTTGACTAATGAGCCTGCTAAAAGTTACGGAGATCCATGAACTATTAAAATAATCATGGAAAATGCATCGATGTACCTAGAAAGTGCATTCAAGCATAATAATAGAAAGATTACCTTTCTACTAGATTAGCTTTTCGGCCTTGCCTCTCCTTTTCAACTCTGTTTTCAGCTGTATTACAGACCATGTTCTATACATTTTCACCACATATTTAATATTTTGAACAACAAAAAAACACGTATATAGTTTGACAGCTGCAATATTCGGCTGTGGTTAGGGTCAAGCGTTTGCAGCGCCATCTTTGTCGAGCTTTGCGTATACATCTCCATTGGCCTAGCCCCAAAGTAAGCATTATAAGGCTTGTGTTATGGTATGCTAGGGTAACCGTTAGAATATGTATATTGTAAATATATAAGTATATTTATATAGAAATAGATATTCAATATCCATGACTGGATAACAAATGCTCGTGTTCATTACACAAACTTCTGCCTCCGCTGGGATTCGAACCCGGGACCTCTCGAGTCGGCGACACCATGAAACCCGGCGTACAAACCACTCGGCCACGGAGCTCGTCATATTATATAACAGTTAGAAGTAATGGTATTCCATTAGATTTCTTTTTGTTTACCCGACACGGTCTTCAAGCCCATTCCAGTGGAAATATTGGTGCGGGTTCGAGTCCCGTCTGCTGCCTGATCCGCGTGTAATTTATTCTAGTAATATGATTTATTCAACAGCCCTTGCTTAGTTTCTTGCCGGTTCTTCTCAGTACAAGGTCTCCCGCCGTAGTTTTGCGAACCGATGCCGTAGCTTCTTGACCTTCACAAGTGCTTGTAACAGCCTAGACTGAATAAATGACATTTCATTTCATTTCATGATTTTTCCCAAACAGGAAGTGGAGTTAGTATCCAAAGAGCGTCGCAAAGACGCTTACCGGGAGCGTCGCGCCCGTCTCGACGCGGAACACGCGGAGAGGGAGAAGGCATTCGTGGCTTCCTTGGCGGAGACTCAGGATGCTGTGCTGAGGAGGATACACGATCACCACAGGGACAGGCAGGCGCTGGCAGACCGACAGTATCTGCAGCAGAGGCATCAGGTGACGATATGTACCCTAGAAGATGTTATGACTATCTTACAGGTTCAAAACTTGAAGAATTAGAGGAAAACGCGGCAAAAACGAGATAGATCCAGTGTGCTAAAGTGATTTCTCATGGTTTTGGTGTTTTCAGACAGATTTGTAGCCAAAAATCTAGTTCTGTAGCTAAAAATGTAGATGTGTAGTTAAACTCTTGTCGGTGACCATTCTTAAGTAGCATTTGCAGCAGACCGCCAGTACATGCAGATGCTGATGAAGATAGATTGATGATATGTGCTCTAGCAGATGCTATGACTGTCTTACAGGTTTCTCAATTCGCACTTCTCTGGTTATTTCAAGTTTTTATCTTAAGTCGCTTGGTAGAATATACTCATAGAGACATTAGAGAGTCGAGTCCGTCTAGACGCGGAACACGGGAGAAGGCATTCGTGGCTTCTTTGGCGGAGACTCAGGATGCTGTGCTGAGAAGGATACACGATCACCACAGGGACAGGCAGGCGCTGCGCTGGCAGACCGACAGTATCTGCAGCAGAGGCATCAGGTGACGATATTAGATATAATAACTGTCTTACAGGTTCCAAACTTGAAGACATGTTGGCGGATCGGAGCAAAACGCGAGTGAATTCTGATGATTTTTGTGTTTTCGGCAGTTTTTAGATAAGAATTTGTTGATAGTCATTCAAAAGTTGCTCTTATTGACAAGATACACAGATATACCCATAGGCAGATAGAATTTGATACAGACAGTGAATTCTGATGAATTTTGTGTTTTCGGCAGTTTTGTGGCTAAAAATTTAAATTTAATATGGCATTACATTCAATACAAAAAACATGAAAAAAAGTTGGTGAAATGAGATGAAATGAATTGGTTTAGATAGGAATTCTCATGATTTTTGTGTTTTCAGCAGTATGCTAGCTAAAAATTTCGCTATAATTAACATAGGTCATTAAACTTTAAGCAGAGATAATCATATCGTTTACAGCAATGTTCTAGTTAAAATCATGTTGGTAGTCATTCAAAAGTTGAAAGATCTTGAAATTTCTTTAGCTATATATATATATATACATGTATATACAGATACATATTTAATTTACTAGCTATAAGAGAAAGAGAGAAAGAAAATGTACGCGCGCACTGCTTTCACTTGCTTATATCCCTCACTGAACTCCCGTTCGCCTCGCCCTAACACACTTTTCAAGCGTGTAACGTAACGCATTCGCAAGCTTACTGCCCAAGTCAAGCGTGCGCAAAGAAGTTTCACCTAAAAAAATCCAGCATTTATAGCGAACTTTGTTACAGATAATGAGGACACGCGAGGCTGCTCTGTGGGAGTTGGAAGAGAAACAGATACATGAGAGACATCAGCTCGCTAAAAGGCAGCTCAAAGATGAGTTCCTGTTACGAAGGCATCAGATGCTGGTCAGGCACGATAAGGAGCTCGAGCAGATTAAGCGGTGAGGACAATGATTAAATATTGAAGATAGGATATTTACTAAGAGAAGATATCATTGGAGTTTATTCCTTAAGAATCGATTTGCATATATAAGGGGCCCGGTATGAGAAAAATGTGAGGAGTGAAATCTATCGATGAATGACCTCGTTACGTTTTTACTGTCTACGCTGTAGCAGAGTATCGTAGCGTACCTTTTTGCCTACGACGACAAAGAAACCGCGTCGGTGTACCACCGCGCCATTCGTTGAACACAAAACCATTGAGCTTTTTATTTTCATTAATTTGTTAATTTACCCTTTCATACAGTATCAATCCTTTTTAAGTTAAATAAACTCTTTTTGCGTCTGGTTAGACTATCGAACTTAAGAAGTAAACTCCAGTCGTGCGTCGGAGCTGACACACACATTTTTATTTTATTTTAAACTAGTGGCCCGCCCTCGCTTCGCATCGGTGTAGAGCTGTAGTGTAGACTATAGTTTTTGTTCTCAGGCTTGTTTTATACACAATGACATTCTTCTTAATACCTAATTACAATAGGCACACGCCGCCAGACCGCCGCCCGGTAGCGTCGGAACCGCTATGTCTCTGCATTTTAAATCTGTAATATCTTCGAAAATATTCATTTAAATTACATGCGTTAAAGGGCCAAATTGAACTATATGGTCAATGTATTTAAGGTACTTAATTGGATAAGGATGAATGTTATATTGCTGAAAATCGCTTCGTAAATAATCTATTATTTCTCGTAAAAAATATAGGATAACAAATGGTTATTGTGGGTTATCCCTAAGAGACAGTCATAATATACCATCGCGAACTTCTTTGTAGACCTTTTTAAGGTGTACAATACTGTAGTACATTATTTTGATCTATCTCGTAGGGTTCAGCCAGCGTTTGCAATGTAAGCGCAAAAAAATGTGTTCATTTACGACCTTACATTAAAAACCTCTAAAATTATCAGTGTTTCTCTACTATATTATGCATGTATTATACATATAAACCTTCCTCTTGAATCACTATCTATTAAAGAAAACCGCATCAAAATCCGTTGCGTAGTTTTAAAGATCTAAGCATACATAGGGACATGGGGACAGACAGCGGGAAGCTACTTTTTTTATACTATGTAGTGATAATAACTAGAACTGCATTCACAGTTTTTAAGAAATCGTCTTCTACAACTACATATTTCATTAAGCTTTACAATAAGGACTTATTTATTCAATTTCTCTTATAAATAAATTCTTATGTTTTTATTTATTTTTAAGCATTTAACTGCTAGATGTTTAAATCTAAAGAAAAGTTTTACTAGAAAAAAACCCACGCGGACCAGGCAGCGGACAGGACTCGAACCCGCACCCTTCGCAATCCGGGCGAATGCACTGACCAATTATGCTACCACGGCCCTGATGGCCGCGTCGAAATTTTCCTAGCCTTAAGCTTTCTTTTCTAGTAAAACTTTTCTTTAAATTCTTATCTTCTTTTATGTCCAGTAAAAACGCTCGCAAAGAGGAAGAGCTAGCCAAATGCCAAGCGTTAGAGAAGCGGTCCCTCCCCAAACGCATACGAGCCGAACAAAAGGCGCGAGAGATGATGTTCCGCGAGTCGCTGCGAATAAGTGCCTTGTCTGCACCACACGAGGACGACAGGGAAAGACTTAAGAAGGTAATTTTCATAATCATCATCAGCCTATTTAAAATTGAAAATTATTTAACTTTCAAATTCAACGGGCCCAAAACCGTCTGTAAAAAAATTAGTTTGACCTGGAGCTCTACTCTCTTTCTCCGAAACGAAATTTCGGTTAAGGAACGAATTTTAAACGAAATTTTGCCAATGACTCTACTCTATTTCATTTTCGAACACGCACATGAAGTTCGGAATCACAGACAATTTTCGTGTACGAATGGAATGAGTCATGTTTGTGAATTCTTTTATCTCTACTTTTTAGATTACCTGTTTTACTTGGAAATAATATTACTTTACTACAAATTTTTTGATGACATAAAAAGAACCTTTAACACTTGACATTGGCTAAATGCACAAGCGAAGCGTGCGAAGCAATTAAAAAAAATATATATATTTAACAGCTAGATGTTTAAATCTAAAGAAAAGTTTTACTAGAAAAAAAAACCACGCGGACCAGGTAGCGGACGGGACTCGAATCCGCACCCTTCGCAATCCGGGCGAATGCACTGACCAATTATGCTACCGCGGCCCTGATGGCCACGTCGAATTTTCCGAGCATTAAGCTGCAAGGCAGCGCTATCTCATCGCTTTGTAGGTAACCCATAATGTCAAATGAATACTTTTTCAAGTATTAAACATTTGAAAGAAGAAATAGCAATTATAGTTATGTTTTTGTTTTCTTCTAGTAAAACTTTTCTTTAGATTTAAACATCTAGCAGTTAAATGCTTAAAAAATAAATATTACAAAGGACTTTTTGGCGGGATCGGAAAGCGTCACTTTAGCAGTTTTGTTTTTTCTTGTTAAAAATTGTGTTGTGGCGGATGTTAGTGTCTAATAATGGTGGATTATTAACCACTAAGTGTTCGGGAACATGCACAAGTGTTGGCAAGTGCAACAAAATAACGGAAAGTGTCTTTCGACGTTCCCTCAAGAAGTCCACGGGGAGGTTCCATTAAAAGTCCACACATTTACTGAAACACTGGGAAAGGGGGATTGACTTGACTGCCACTTACTTTGACTTCATATAATACTTTGACCACGAGTGCTATAGAATTTGTAAACATTTTTAACACTTGACATTGGCTAAATGCACAAGCCACAAGCCGTGCGAAGCCATTGACGAAAAAAAATATATATTACTAATGTTATTCTATCCGTAGTTCCAAGAGAACGAGAAGCGACGCTACAGAGCCGAGCAGCAGAGGCTGATGACCAAACACACTAAAGCGAGGGAGGAGTTACGCGCCGCTGGGGAGGTAATTGAATTAATAAATAAATATTTCGATGATTGTGGCCTCAGTGGCCGAGTCGTTAGTACGCTGGCTTTCGTGGGTTCGAATCCCGATGAAGGCAGATGTTTGTGTGGTGAATACGAGCGTGTGTACTCCAGTCATGGATGATTAATATGTTTTTGTATGTAAATATACTTGTGTATGTACAGTATATGTATTCTATCCGTTACCTTAGTACCCCATAACACAAGACTTACAGTGGTTACTTTGCGGGTAAGGCTAATTGGTGTGAGTTGTTCAAAAAAGTAAAAAAATCTAAAACAGGTTATGTGTCTTATAAATCCGCCGCTAGAGGCGGTTGTGTAGCGCGAGGTCTTCGAAATGGCAAATGTTATTGATTGTTGGCTCTTTACGCGGGTTTATTTCTTATTAAAATAATGTTGTGAATATTGAATGAATGAATGATAAATTTATTGTACACGATTAAATTTTAAATAGGGATGATGACTAATTTTTTTTTCTTCGTTTATTAGGTAGATTATCAAAAAGTATTGGACACGTATTTTTTCTTTATTCACATAATATAAACATTGCAGAGATATATTGATTTGAAAAGTCGCATGACGTCACGTTTGAGTACACTTATAAGTGAAAATTCACTCAAAAGTGACGTCACGAGCCCCTACTCCCAAACTTTGACGCGCTATAGCTTTGTTATTTTTTGGTTGATTGCCCAAAGAAAAAATACGTGTCCATTATTTTTTGATCATCTAACTGACGGACTAAATAGAATTTCGTTTACTGTACCCCGTCATCACCCCTATTACAATTAATTAAGATTATTACATAACAGTACAAACTTCGGCCTTATCGCTAAGAAGCAAGAATTCTTCTTAACCTACGGTTGCCTGGAAGATTTCTTCCAGGCAACCGTAGGATAACTGGACTGTTACTTGGGGAGTGGGAAGTAGATGGTGTCATTTAAAGTGTAATTACCTTTAACCCTTCAATTGCTGTAGTGCAGCGCTGCACGCCTTCGTGAGTAAAGTCCGTTTGGGGAAGTGTAGATCTGCTCGCTCGTCACCCGCATTCAATTTTTTGCAATTTTGGGAATAAATACAATGCAATACAGTTCAAAGTCTTTTGAATTTTATACCCAGATGAATACACCATTCACTCATTGTGGTGAAGTCGTTCTTATGACCAAACAACCGTTAGTACGACGATTTTAAAATCGAGTATCGGGGAGCTCGCAACTAAAAAGTAATTTTTAAAACAGTTTATTAACAACATTATATTACAACAGTATATTATTTTTTTGCAAAAATCTATTGTTTAGTTATTCAACTTTGAAAAGGTTATCAATGAAAAGCACAAGTATTCGTATAATTTATTCAAATCGCGTTTATGCCACCTAAGGTGCGAAATTGATTTTGTCTACGTTTCCTGTTAAAAATAAAAAGGTTGAAACAATTTATATAGGAAATTACTAAAAAAGAAGGTACATTGACTATCTATAATTGAAATAAAATATTTTGCTGCATGTCGACCGAACGATTTATTAAAGTTATTGAATAAATTTCAAACCGCGTCGAGCGCGCGCTGCGGCCGCGCAATCGTTCCGCAAGCGGGGGGTGTTTTAGGCGGAGGCTTTCCCGCAATTGAAGGGTTAATAATACTTAAAAATGATTATGTACAACAAAAAATAAAATTCAAATACATTTATCAACCAGAGTTAAGTCTCCATAGTAACCATACAGGAACATAAATCAATGAAAAAGAGTAGATAAAATGACCATAAACAACAACATTATTTAAAGAAACACCTTTTCGTCTAACTCATTATACCATTGATTCAATCGGACGACCTCCGTGGCCGAGTGGTTTGTACGCCGGGTTTCATGGTGTGGGGGCAAATGTTTGTGTGATGAATACAAGCATTTGTACTCCAGTCATGGATGTTTAATATGTATTTCTATATAAATATACTTATATATGTACTGTATATGTATTCTATCCGTTACACTAGCATCCCATAACACAAGCCTTACAGTGCTTACTTTGGGGCTAGGCTAATTGGTGTGAGTGTTGGAAGTATTCATTTATTATTTATTTATATTTAATTCGTCCACCAGGCGTTACTCCGCGAATTGGAGCAGTACCAGAACGAGAAACGCAAGGCGTTGATGAACCACGAGTCAAGCAAGATGAAGGCTGTGGAGGAGAGATACGCGGGCGATCTAAAGGAGTGGCGGGCTACCCTCAACGACAGGAAACTGGTGAGTTGTGATGATAATTAAATAATAAATAAGAAAATATTCATTTCTTCTTAACAGTTTTCTACAAAAAAATTCAGTGATCTGGGTTAATCTAAAAGGCCTGCGTCAGTAGGGATGAAACGATGCCAGGTATCGATACTTTTACTCGATACTGTATCGGTCATAAAGTATCGGTACTTTTTCTCGATACTGTATCGGTCATAAAGTATCGATACTCTTACTCGATACTGTATCGGTCATAAAGTATCGGTACTTTTTCTCGATACTGTATCGGCCATAAAGTATCGGTACTTTTTCTCGATACTGTATCGGTCATAAAGTATCGATGCTTTTACTCGATGCTGTATCGGTCATAAAGTATCGGTACTTTTTCTCGATACTTTGGTTATACCCACAGAACATAGACATAGGTTAGAAGGCCCTTGTGGGCGGGGCAGGCGCGCCACAGTTGTGTGTGAGCAAATGCTCATAACTTGACCGAAACTTGGTTCTGATTGCGTCGATGCTCTCGGGCCGTGACCGCCAATTGGTTTCAATATTCGATGTCGCGTCATTTGATTGGCTATTATCTATTAGGTGGAAGTGAAGTGGGGGCCAGCCGGCGACATCCTCTCTGTGTTCTGTGGTTATACTTGCCGACATGATCTCGGTTGTACAAGCATGTCTTAGCATGGTACCTAACGGCATGATGCATGTATGTTTTCCTATGGTGGTGGATTCTGCATTTTTTTTTTCATTTAAACGTCTCATCGTGAATCTAGTCGCATTTTAAGAAGTGAACAAAGTTGTCAAGTTCCTTTAATATTTCATCAAGTCACGTGACCTCAATGTTTAAATTTTTCTCTGATACACGGACGAGTTTGAAAATTTTAGCATAAATTTGGAGAGAGTGTTTTTATAGTCTTAAATAATTGGTTTCGTAATCTAGAGTAACTCGAATATCAGTCTTACGTACACAGTTTTAAAGCTTTTTTTTATATTTCAACTCAATCTTCTATCAATCGACGTCAAAAAGGCGACGGTACGCAACAGGGTTTTTGACAAGTTTCGGAAAGCCATCTCACTTTACTTACCAATGTTTATGGAGTCCATAAAAAGATATTCATCATTCTGTTGTTCATTTCAGTAAAAATAATTTAAACAAAAAGCCAGTTTTCAAGTTGCCGCGGGAACGTTTCTTTCGACAATATGGTGTCTCACTGGTATGTGACGTCACACGACTGTCATTAAAATGTGAAACGATACAATGTAATATCACTTTGCCCAGAAGTTTATTAGTGTATGACGTCATTTAGGCTCCGCCAATCTCAGGCGTTTTCAATCACGTGACAATAGATATGGAAACTATTATCTTTTTCGTGGATTTTTAATAATATTATGAATATTTTTCCGGAAAAAATAGTAAAAACCCCTGCCAATATTCATTCTAAATACAGATGCGAATAATTAGCAGTTTATTTTTAATACTGTCGATGCCGATGAATGAAAATATCGGCCTTACATTGATAAAAAATAAAACACTCAAATAGGGTATTTGACTTAGGGTATTTAAATGTTGTTACAAAGGTTTGATTCAACGATGACACCGTCCTTTTATTAATAATGATTTTATGTGAATATTCAGTTGAAACGCGCTGAAGATGAAACGGTGCACTAAAACATTGTAAATATGCCTCGGTCGGAATTTTGGAAAGAATGTGCTTGCTTCATTGTGGTCTTAACTCGAGTGTTTGGCTTTCTATAGCTGCCACTTTTATGGTATTTGCTATTTGACAATTTTACTGCAGCAACGATATTAAATAACCTAGCTACAACATCACAAACAAAATCGTGGCCGAAACATGTCCAAAAGGTACATTGGATCATCTTATGGAGCTCCGTGGATCGATCGTGGAAGGCATAAGCAAGTCGCCTTTAAGGCATACAGCATAAGATCGTAGTAAAAACGCATGCGTCAAAGATTTATGAAAGATTTATAAATGCAAGCTCCTAAAATTTTACGACTTATTGCTATATGCGGAAGAATATATAGACCTTATTTCTTTGTCTCTACGCGCAATTCTGATTGCGCTTTTAGCAAAATAGCGGGTACGGACTGCGAGGAAAAGAGATGACTATATTACGGACCATGCATTTGTATTAAAACAAAATTTGCTACAAATGCGTTAAATTAACAAACATTGATTAGATACCTATCGAAAAAACGACACTTTACGTATACTTTTAAACGGTCCGCGCGTGACTGTGAACCAAGAAGTGCTTGAGTGGTGTTCAAGCACTTCTTGATTGGGACACATTTTGAGCGCACGTGGTGTATCTAGAGTATTTAATATCGTTGTACAGCAGTCTTTACTTTACTTCCCCATAGAGTGCGATGAGGATAAACTGCTTCCAAGGTAACAAATACTAAATTGACAGTGGAAAATCGAAATCGCTTATACGCCGCTTAGGTGCTGTTTAAAAAATAACTTAATTTCAGTTTTTGAAGTGAAACTTCTTTACGCACGCTTGACTTGGGGGGTAAGCTGGCGAATGCGTTACGCGTTACGAAAAGTGTGTTCGGGCGAGGCGAACGCGAGTTGAGTGGGGTATATAAGCAAGAGAAAGCGGTGCGCGCGCACATTTTCTTTCTCTCGTTCTCATTCATTTCATTCATTTTTATAGCTAGTAAATGAACATACAGATAAGTTTCACTTCTGTCGTGTGGTCATAAGCACACTTTTTTTTTATTCAATGTTAATTTTTAAGCAGCACCAAAGTGGCGTTTTATCGATTTTGCTGTTCCGCTGTCGATTTTCATTACTATTCGTATTTGCTATTTGTCAAGTTTGACGGCAGTCTCTCCTTTTCATTTCGCAAAGGAAAGATAGGGATAAGGATATTTTTATTTTTTGAGTGTGTATGCTGTTGGTCGCAGATGACCTTTACAGCGTCACCGGGTTTGGGGACGGCGAGATCCTAAGGGGACCTCAAGCCGAGAATAGAGGTGATGACGGGATACAGTAAACGAAATTCTATTAAATCCGTCAGTTAGATGTTCAAAAAATAATGGACACGTATTTTTTCTTTGGGCAATCAACCATAAAATGACAAAGTTATAGCGCGACAAAGTTTGGGAGTGGGGGCTCGTGACGTCACTTTTAAGTGAAAACTGTACCAAAACGTGACGTCATGCGACTTTTCAAATCTATATATCTCTGCAATGTTTATATTATGTGAAAAAAGAAAAAAATACGTGTCCAATACTTTTTGATAATCTACCTGATAAGCGAAGAAAAAAAAATTGGTCATCATCCCTATTGGCGAATGCCTTTAGAGGTATTCCAGGCGGATGGCATCGCCTCGCGGGGGGAGTTTCCTCTCCGTCTGGAGCCTCTAGACCACTCGAACCTGAGGGGGTCGGCTCAACTAGAGGACCTCGGCTTTAGTTAGCCGTTGTCGTGGGGGGCAGGGAATAGGGATATACTACTTATAAAGTTACAAATAGCAAATAACCATGTGAAGCGCTTGTAATAAGGCTTTTAACAAAGTCGGCCTCTAATGACTAGGTTCCGAAAATCGAAGTCATTAATGAAATAGCAAGAGCTTACGTCTTTCATTAGACATGTGTGGCATATGAACCTATTTAAACATGTACTGTCGAGTCATAAATAATAAAATTAAGGTACAAAAACCTTTTTAAAAACAAGCTTTTATTCAAATGCGCTAAAAAGAAAAAAAGAAAATTTAGTTAAAGTTTGTTTCTAAATAGATTTTCAAATTTTAGAAGTCCGCCATATTGGATTGAGAGTGACGTCACATTTTTTTCGAGTTACTCTCAGCAAGCCCTTTAATTTGATACCCATATTGTAGGAATGCATTAAAAATGATTGGTCCGCCATTTTGGGTATGCCACCATATTGGATTTAGAATGACGTCACACTGTTAAGCATGCATTGCCATCCGAACTGAACGAGCATACCAAATTTCAGCTTAATCGGTTGAGGGCAAGTGCTTTAAATTTGAGTTGTAAGATTTGACCGTAACAAACATACATAGCAAGTTAAATAAAAGCTTGTAAAAACACTCGTGCTGGGACCACAGATATCTTGCAATATTCAAAGTGCATTATCATTGGTTTTATGTAATGTTTCTTGCATCTAAATAGATTTTTCTTCCGTCTTCATTCTCTCAACTGAGACTGTTTAGATTGGCATTTTATAGTGCTTTCATTTTCGCGTTAAATTTCGCCATATTTAATAAAAAAATGTTTTTTTTTTTATGAAAATTCCAATAGAATGTTTTACCGGTATTTACGTCCTACCCGTTGGTAATTTATTACCCACCGAACGACAGGTTTTTCACCACATTATTGTCTTGAACGCGTTTCAATTGTGTTTGTGCCGTCCTCAAGCGCCGCACTAACACAAGCTTCTCCCGACAGAACCTCAATAAGATCTTCGAGAAGAATCTACTCGACCACGAGAACAAATTCGGCATGCCGATCAAAGACAAGAGCATTTACCTCGACGCGCCGTGGCCCAAGAACGTTTTACAGCACGTGTTGAGCGCTTACCACCAAAGGAATTCTCTCATGGGCTCCTTGTCTCGATCCAGAACTTCTCTGAACTTCTTATCGGCCGCAAACACTCCCAACATGGATAGAAGACGAAGCATCAGCCCCATTAACTCTAGAGAAACGAAATCTGCCGCATCCAGCGCTCACAACACGACGAAACGCGGCAAAACATCCAAACTAAACAAATACGGTTCCACATCCAATCTGAAATTGGTTTCCGAGAAAATATCCGGGTTCTCCGTATTCAATAGCGCGGATGACGTCAAAAGGGACCCCATAATGGCGTACGGGGAAGTCCCGAAAGAGATAGAGGAGGAGCCGAGAAAAAGTATCGAAAGATCGCGGCCTGTCGATAAAATAGCGAGTGCTAAACGCGTAGTAAACAGGCAGAGTATGTCAAGCGTTCTAATTAAGCAGATGGATGAATTGGAGCCGCAGATGAGACGTAGCGTGTCCCAAATGAACTTGAACGATGACATTGCTATGGAAGCGGTCATGATAGATTTGCCGTCTTTGGAGGCCGAGAAATATGGCACTGTTAAGAGTAATAGCACTTTTGGCACTATTTCCAGAGATGGTAGCGAAGGAGATGAAGAAAGTAGAAGTTTCAGTCGATGGGGTCCTGTCAGGGGATCCAATAGTTATGCAGATGGACATAGCGTACCGGTTAGTCAGTTGTCCACGTTGAATTTGAAGACTACCATTGTGGTAGACAAATTGGAGAAACCAGGCGATTCTGCCGCTTGAAATGCAACTTTTTAAAGTCTATAATCATCTGAGAAATCATATTAATGTTCCAAGTTTAATTTTTTCTTATTACGATGGTATAGAGTTGATTTTTTAATATTCAATAGTTGTACGTAACTTGGATGATTTTGAGACTACATTCTTATACATTAAAATAATGTTTTGTACATTTAAGTATGATTGTTTTTCTTATCAGTAATTTTAGTATTTAAGTGCTTTATTTATATGGGGCCTTTTCGCTTTTACAGAGGACATCGCATAAGATTTCTTCCAAGTGACAATTATTCCTCTGTCAACTTAAGATATGTTTCTAATCAAATATTTTGTAAAATACAGAGTTTGAAATAGATTTAAGGCTTGGAATTTTGGATATACTACTAGCGTATTTTCTAATATGCTTATATAAAATGCGCCTTTATGTTCTTGTGTATATTGATGACATGATAATATTCAAAGAGATTTTTTAAAGCAATAATTATTTTCTTCCTGTCGATTGGTGCTTTAAAATTTTATATAAATGCCTAATTATTTGTATGGGAATTTTACAATGAACTACTTAAAGCCTAATGTGTGATCTTTTAAAATTGCCTTGCAGAAACTTGTATTTTGTCAGCCTTTTAAACGCTATTAAGCTATGAAATGAATAATAAAAAATCATTTAAAATTAGAGTTTAATCATATTATTTGATTATTTTCATTATCTTAGTTCGGTTTATTATTTAATTCTCCATTACATTGAAAGATCATTTTTGTCTACGAATACCAAGACGTTAGATGATAATATTATTATTTTTTCACCACAATACAGTATTAATTATTTTTATGTCAAATGTTCAGTACAATATTAATTTGTCTACATATTTCTTAGCTACACGAATGATTTTTTTATCGGTTTGTAAGGTTCCGTAGTCCTGATAAGGAACCCTTATAGTTTCGTCATGACTGTCTGTCTGTCCGTCCCCGATTTTGCTTGGAGACTGTTAGCACTAGAGAGCTATAATTTAGTGGAGATTTGTATATCAATTATGCCGATAAAATGGTGTAATAAAATTTAGAAAACAATATTTTTTTAAGGTATTTTTTCATTATCTACCCCATCGTGCGGGGCATCGTTAAATAGGTCCTTTAAAACGCCTTAGGCGTTCCTAAGACTATTTTTCGATTTAGGGATCCGTTTGCGAAATATTGAACTTTAAAGTGCTAATTTTTGTTCGAGTAGGGCGTCTCCCCCTCCTCTTAAAGCTAAACCATTGACTTGAAAAACCTGAAAAAAATCATGTTAATTGTGCTTTTCATGAACTTTTAAGGGAAATTATAAAGATTAAATATATTAAAATTATAAAGGTTAAAAATATTTAATAAGAAAACATTAAAAGTGACTCAGATGCAGTAATTGCTTAAAATATAGACTCTTTTCAAAATATATTGTGATGACGACGAGCAACTGCGGAACCTTACACTGCGCGTGGCACGACACGCACATGGCCGGTTTTTTCTAGTTTTAAAAAGTGACCGGATTTTGAGCCTTCCTGCTTTGATTTAAAGTCCTGAGTTAAGTCATTACGTCAGTTTATTACCATTTGTATATTTTGTATTGTCATCCTCATATTTGCTTTCGTGTATGTGGATATGATTCGACATACATACGATTCAGTATTAATTGAAAAATGCCAAAGAGATGTACCTATTTCAAGACCATTATAAAATTTAACATGGAAAATGATCATTCCATAATGACGAGTCAATACATTGTTTTCTGAAGTCGACAATTATTTATGCAGGATGAAGAAAACGATGGGACAGCTGATTGAATGGAATATTGTTTATAGAAAATACAACGGGTTTACAATAAAAGGTAGTCTTATTCTACTGTGTTCTTCTGTAAGATGGGGGTTACTTTCAATGAGGGCTATCGCGTATGAATCCGCCGCTAGAGGCGCTAGTGTAGCGTGAGGTCTCCGAAATGTCAAATGTTATTGCTTGTTGGTTGACTACGCGGGTTTATTTCTAATTAAAATAATGTTGTGAATAATTGGTAACAATTCAGCTTAATTATGGCAAATATGAGTTATGTGGCAATGAATGTCAGTTAGTAAAAATTTAAGCTTAGGAAAATGATTATGTTCCCATTTTTCCGAATAAAACGGAACTGCGCGTCACTGTGGCATGGCCTATTATGTTTAGGATATGATTCTTTTGTGTTAAAATACGATCTAAATGTAACCTTTGATTTCATGTGCGTATTAATAAACTTTAAAAGTTACAATTTAGGACCTCACTCAACAGTGGCGCCACCTGGTGAGGCAAAAAACGGTAGCCCTCATTAGACAGATTTGCGCTCCAATTATGCAGATTATTAATAATTTAATTTTTCAAGCATTTAACTGCTAGATGATTTGATTTCTAGTAAAATTTCTAAGTTTTATCGCTCAAACATGGGAATTGGATTTTATTTGGAATTTTTCAAAAGGTCTAATTTAAACCAGTCATATCTTGATCGTTAATTGATGAATGGATTTACAATAAAAGCGCATTTAATTAAAATCTCCTGTCACAGTGTTTGTAAAAAAAACTCCTCCGAAACATTCTTACCTATTGTTATGAAATAGATTTGAGAAGACGGCTCAAACTAGTTTTCTTACCCTAAAGTTAGAAGGGAGGTTAAACCCAAAAATACTTTTTTTGGACAATTTTTTTTTTAATGTTTTTGCATAAATATACTTTCATTCTTCTAACACCAACCCCTATTTTTATAACAGTACAAAGTTCTCTGTGTCTGCTAGTGTTTCAAGAAATCAATAACGAAATTTAAAGATAAAGTTAATTGACTGAAGTGTCAAATCCCTTTTTAATTTAAGATTAGAGTTATTTCATTCAAATAAAAGTATTTTTTGAGTAAATAATGTTTTTATTCAATGTGATTCACGCAAATTTCACCAGCTATCCCTGTTGTTTTGTTCATCTTGTATGATCTTATTTTCCTTTTAAAACTGTGTATTTGATAGGTGAAACGATTATATTAGTTACGACTCCAGCGACATATTAAACCACGAATTGATGTCACAAAATCTTCCTATAATATGCCAATGCCTAGTTATCTTACAGTATTACAAAGGACATTGATAAATTTTGTATATTTTTTATGCTATCTATGCAATTTGAAGTGTGAAATCTTGATACTTACAGTATATTTATTGTACAAGTATCTTTTTTTATTCTTAAGCCAAAAACTTTGTCGCCTTAGTCTAGTGAAATGGTGGACGTGTTGGAATGAATATCGACAGAGGAAGAGCAAAATAGGTTATACGCCATTTTGGTCGAAAATCAGTTATATATATCATCTAAAGAAAATTTTGCTAGAAAAAATTCCAGGCGGACCAGGCAGCAGACGGGACTCGAACTATTACCCCTCGCTATCCGGGCGAGTGCACTGACCATTATGCTACCTATCCTGATGGCCGTGTCGATTTTTCTCTAGCCTTTCTTAAGCTGTTAGGCAGCGCCATATCTTCGCATTCTAGGTAACCCACAATGTCAAATGAATACCTTTACAAGTGTTAAACATTTGAAAGAAAAAAATAGCAATTATATCATTTTAATTAGTTTTATTTCTGCGTCGATCTGTAAATGTTTCGTGAATATTTGAGTACTTTTTGGCGCTTAAGCAACAAAATTTTTTGAACAATTTTATTGTTCACAACGCTGAACCGACATAAGTTTCGGTGTTTTTTGAACCAATGGCGTTTACGCCCTACTATTTAGCGTATGATTTGATGTTTGCTTGACAAAAACTGTATGGTGCGCAGAGTGATTTTCGATTAAGCGACTTAAGCGAGATCTAATTCGTAAAGTAAATGCACTATGTTACTTTTTTATAGGAGGATATTTAGATTTATTTTTTACGAATATGCTTTTTTTATGGCGCTGCTTCTCACTTACTTAATAACCAGTTTTTTTTGTGAAAAAAAAAATTTATCCTCGTTTCTATTAAGTTACTAAAGTGGCGTTTAAGCGAATTTGCTTTTCCACTGTCGATATGGATAGATGATTACTTTAACTTGATCTTGTAGAACGTATATGCTTATAAAATTTGAATAGGCTTAGGCTTTGAGATCAAGCGTATATTGCTTTAAATGGTAGTGAGTACAAATAAAGAAATTATATTCCATTTTTAAACTTGCGTGCATGTTTGATTAAATGTTAATGTCGGCTCTTCACTCGGCTATTCGTAAACTTGGCAATAGTCTGTCATTATCACGCTTTATAAGGAACGAAAAGGACAGTCTGATGTCAAGTTTATAAATAGCAAACACGAATAGCCAAGTGAAGCCATAAAGAGTCTTCTTCCATTGTCAGGACAGATTAAGCTAATATTGACGCCGGAATAAAAAGTCTTCTTCCATTGTCAAGGCAGATTAAGCTAATATTGCCGCTTCAAAGTTATACTGGCTGCCAACTTATGTTTGGCAAACGTGGCATTTTATCGCGACTGTGATTTTTCTATGCCACAGTATAGTTTTTTAAATACTTGCCTAAATGATTATTTCGATACGAGAGCGGGGTAGTTCGTTTAGTGTAAAGCTAAATATTTAGAAGTACGTTTTAACGATAGGTTACATAATCTAAGCTTGGAAAGAGACGCACGTATGCATCAGAACGTGACGCCAATATTACACAGTAATTTATCTCTTTCTCCAGTATTCGTGCGTCTCGTTCTGACACAGTTCACTCATCTATAGGTTTTATCATAGATGTAGTTATTATTATTACATTCGATGTGCCTAAATTAAAAGCCTTGTTACAGATTTTATATTTTGAATTGTTGAAAATTTGATATTCTAATCTTAGTTTTAGCGTGGTACGGTGACATCTCCCGTGTATTTTATTAGTTTTTGAGAAATTGATATAATATGCAATAATGAAATATATTTCTGCGTACAGCAACAACTGGTGTTATCTTTATTGGTTGCACTGTAGTGACATCTAATTATAAGTGCGGTTGTATCGCGTGACGGTTGAAGAACGCATAGATCTTTACTTAAAGCCTGTGACCCAGCAAAGAGAACATTAATTCTAATCGACAAGTTTTTGTAAACGTTTAAACGTTATTGATTATTGTGTATAGTAAAAATTTGATTCACCTAATTGCGAAATTTATGGTACAGTCGATGACGTCCATGCTTTTAGGCTCAACTCACACCAAAAGAGCGTCGAAGCGCAGCGAAGCGGAGCGCAGTTTCAGTGTCATATGAATTTTAACTTTATTTTCATTACTATATTACTTATTATCGCATGAGAAACTCGAACGACTCGTGCGGATTTCCGCGGCGCCGCGGGAATTCCGATGAATTCCATAAGCGCGTCCTCTCTACCGAGCGGGTCGCTGCGCTTCGCTGCCCTTCGCCGCTCTTTCGGTGTGAGTTGACCCTTAGAGTGTAATAAGACAATGTCATTATTGCAAAAAACATGATATAAACGTGTTCGGTGTAGGGATGTTCGCAGCAATATTGGCAGATCCAAAAGCTTAGAAGTATTCATCGTCGTAGTTTTATACTAATTTTGTAATTTATAATGTTAGGATATGATGGGGCTGGCATATCCTGTAAATTAGGTAAATCCTCTAAATAAATAAGAAAAAAAAAGAGAATCCCGTAAATAACATAAATTACTATAATGTTAGTGACCATGAAAGTTTAAAACGATAAAAAAGCTGATCTTAAATATGCCGGGGAAACGGCTTCTCTAGCAAATATGACGTGTTTGCAGGCAGGTGACGTCACACGGCTCTCATTAAAACGTCAAACAGTACAAAGTAATGTCACCTCGACAGGATGTTTACAAGCGAGTGACGTCATTTTAGACTCGGCCAATCCTTAGTGTTTTAAGTAACAGGACAATAGGTGAAAAAATATTTTCTTTTTGATGATTTTTAGTATTATAGATATTCCAATAAATTTGTACTTTATTTTTAATAGTGTCAGTCTATTATGTTGTTCACTACTCTAATGCACGGGAGTTGAACTGTACCACAACCACATGTTAGCTAATGACATAATAAATGTAATGTTGATTAGTGATAATAATCTTATTTATGTATGATTAAAACTAAAAATACTAATTACTAGAGTGTAAGTAACTTTTAAATTGGTTTTAGCGGAAACGTCAAAGAGTTTATTCGCCCCGGATTCCTATTCATATTATTTTTAAGAGCCTTGACACAAATAGCCTTTGGTTTAGATTATTAATTAACGTGAAAGATCCAAGTAAAATGGCGGGTGTTGCATTAAAAGTTCGGGATATTTAGGCTTTGTATGGGTTAATTATTTAACTTTATTTATTTTTGTAAAGATTAAAAAAGCGTTCTTAATGTCAAGGTTTAAATAAATCGGAGCGTGTGGTTACCTTAAAGACGTGTGAAATAATCAATAACCAAGACTTGTATATTATCTATAATATTATGATGTTACTCTCACTTCTGTCGCGCACTCTTTTTTTTTCTTTGACAAAAATGTCCGAGATTCGAAGATCCGCATCTGAGCAGGCTTTTAAAATTTTAAATTTTAAAATAGGGACGACTTAATCTGTGATGTTTTTGCTAATCATACTTTTAATATAACAACATTTCTTAGTTAAGTAAGTATTGGAACACAGCAATTCATGTAGGTGTCTAACGAAACGAAGATTTTGATTAAAAATGATGTAAAATCTGCAAAAAAATCGGTTGTCTGTAAAGTCGGTTTACTGGCGATAGTTGAACGTGACAACGTTTTTTTACAATGTAAATAGTTTTTACAAGTATGAATGTGCTTTGAGCAATTGTTTTACAACTTTTAAACGTGTGTGATATCATTACCTTTATCGCCGCAATTATCGTTGCTATAAACAATTGACACCACATTTACTTTTCACTGCCCTTCATACTTGACGGAAACATGTAAATGTATTATTGTATAGCAGCTGTCCACGCGGACGCATCGCTCACTCAAGTAGGAGAGAGTCAGATGTCGAACGCTGCCGAACGCGGAGGTCGATTGTGCCTCTTTGTCGCTCGTTGCGCGCTCTCGCTTGCACTTCAAGCCTTAAATGGAACGCCTCAGAGCGAGGTAACGCCACATGAGTCATGTTTTTTCGTGCGTGCAGCCAGCTCCATCGAATTATAAGACGTTGTCACGTCAAAAATAATTATCTTTTATACTCACTTTTTATTAATTTGGGTACAGATTGTTTTCAATACATACACAACTGAAAACGATGCAAGAATATAGTGGGTATACTTTTTGTAAATTATATAAAGCATTCGCATAATGCTGCCTAAAATGGAGTCCAAATAAATTTACTTATCAAACCAACATCTGCCGTGTGCACATTTTGGAGATTTCAATATATCCCTTATTATTACCAGTATACTCTAAGTTAAATTAACCGATTTTCGAATACAAAGACTAGTATGCGAATTTTAAGCATAATATAGCGTTGAACAGAGGTTGCTTTTAAAAAAATGCATCAGCCAGTTATATTTTCAAATATAAACTGCTATGATAACGTTATTTTTTGCACATAGCAGGCCGATTATGAAAACGACGCTAATTATCGAGTTGAAATCTGAAATTCGCTTCCATGATCTATTTCAATAAAAAAATCCTTTATCATGTTTTAACTCGTTAACATTCCATCAGTTTTAAAATAAAGCTTTAATCGTTATACCGTTTCTTACAAAGTATAAACTAACAGCATTCCATTAATTTAAGTACTGCTTGAAAATTAAAAACTTTACGGCTCTAGAGATAGGTCGTTTCGCCAAGATAATCTATGGTTAAACTTCTTCATACAAAAGTAGGCTCTAACTATCCCAAAAAACGGCTTATAGTCCCGTGGGTTGCGCGCCCTCGGGGCGTGCGGTGTTTGACCGTGCGATGTATTTTTCGAGCGCGCCCCGATCGAGGCGTGTGGTCTTATTTGAGTAAGAACTGTTTAGAATAAAATCCAATTGTAATACAGACTTTTTGCGATACATTTCACCAAATAGTGTTTTATTACTGAGACTGTAAGGTTGCTTTTTCATAAGCGAACTAATTCAAATTAAGATCTTGCCTGAAATGTCTGTATAGGGTGGATGGATCTAAGTCAGCTTTCCATTTTACGCGCAGTGATTTTAAATAAAGAAAAAACGTTTTAGGCCACAATGCTAACAGCAAAATAACAGAATTTGATGTAAAACGGAAATCACCTTTCTAGTTATCATTTGCATCCGTTGATCAGTAACACTCTTTGTCACTTTAAAATTAAATTGTTTAGAAGGAAAGGCCACTTTCATCAAGATTTAAAAATCAAATTAAGCTAAATCCTGTTTATGATGAGGTTTAAACATGATTAGCTTTACTATTTGATTTAAGAACCTGGTGCAAGTTGATCTAAACTGCTTGTTCTTTGTTTTTTCTAAATGCAAGTACCCTCATCTTGTACTAAGCCATTAATGTAAGATGTATGTAAATAAAGTTGTTTATACAAATGTGTGGGTTGTTTAATTTGTGCTCACCCAAGGTGATGATTGTAAATATGGACTTTTGAGCTTATTGACTTTTTAAAGTTGAAAGAACTCAATTGGATAAGCATTTGCAGCGCCTGATGGTAAGTTGTGGCCTATGGCCTAAGAGCTTGCATTACCGGAAATATCAACGAATATAGCTCTTATTGCGGCGTGATAAAAACGCAGTTGATATGAAACGATATTCATCCTCTTTACAGTTCAAACTGAGAATACATTTGGCGATTGTTATTCAAACTCTTTGCTTTAAAGGAGCGGGAAGATTAAAAAAAAACGGTAAATCTATTAAGGGTTACCATCCTTTCGTGCGACGTTAAGCTTTTAAGCCCTTACTTAATTTTGTATTAAACGTAAACTATTTAAAAATATTATGCAAATTGTTAAGTAAACTTTCCTCGCAAGCAGTCTTGTAAATCTTCGGGATGTAATTGAAATAGGTGTACGAATAAAGTAAGGGGATTTTTAAAATTTTCAAATGGTTATACTAAACTCTAAAGAACCTACAGTCGATATATTTTTTGTTTTGTGTCCTATTTTGTTTTTGTGGCATAGACTTTTGTAACGGCTGCTCTGGTATGATATACATACTGCACTTTAAAAGCTGACAGAGCCGGATTTAAAGCAGTTTTGTAGCCAGGAGTCTTCCCAACAGATAAAAAAAAATACGACATACTAGGGGGCGGGGAGGGGAAATTATCTGACTTATGGGAACACCGTTACAATATCAAAAAATAATCTATCTTTGCGACTGAATCAAATTAGTTTACAAATGTTAATATTTACACCTACTACGTTGTATTGTTGTATCTAACTTAGTCTTGTGCTGGCACATCGCTTGTGTGTTTGTAAACTTGACATCAGTCTGTCCTTTTCATTCCATATAAAGCGTGACAAGGACATACTATTGTCAAGTTTACAAATAGCAAACACAAATAGCCAGGCGAAATACCGGCATTATACATATAAAAAAATATATAAATAAAATAAAAGTGTAAGCGCCAAAAATTTTGAGAATTACTGGATACACTTATTTTTTAAGAGTGGCATGAATTTCTATGCAGGAGCATGTGCTTTATATTAACAAGGTGTCAGGTTGGACTAACGACTTGGATACTGGATTATTTGCATCTTTGCATGGTATGTGGTACTTTCTGTTATTTTCTATAAATATCTCTTTTTTATATATATACACAGATTATTTTATATACTTACATAAAAATTATTTTATTCAATATTTCGACAGTAATAAAAACACATTACACATCAAAAATATTACATAAATTTCACAGCTGTAAAATACTGTATTATATAATTTTCAACTATTAAAACTTTATTAAAAGGCATTTCACAGGGTATACATATATATCAGTATATATTTACATAATACACATTGGTATTTTTGTAATTTTATTGACACTTAATTATGTTCTGTATTTTTAACGCGGATTTTCGTCTCCGTAGACGTTGGAAGATGAGTTCGCAGCGCAGCTGGAAGAACAAGAAAGGTTGACAGCCAATGCCCGTATGCCGCCACCACACCCGTCTGGCAATATGCCGCCTCACAGCTCTACGCTACATTCCTCAAGAACAAGCCTCGCATCAAGCCATTACGAATGAAGAAAAACAAGTAAATTGTATAAATAACACTACGTGTTAATGTAATTTAGCAGTGAAAACTAGTAAAATCTAAAAAAGTCAACAACAGGGTTGTTTGGCAAAAGGATTGAGATCAGCTTCTGTAAATTTGTTTTTAGTTTCAAATTAAAAAGTCAACACAGAAGTTGCATGTCTCGAAAGGGTTTCTATCTACGTCAATGAAATGAACGTAATTTCTAAACTATTATGAAATTGATATTTTTGGCGAGAATGTTTTGTGGTGGCAGCGGCAAATTTCTTAAGCTAAACCACAGACTAATAAACTTGCGCAGTAGACGTTATTGTTTGTAAAATTGCAACTGCGCAGGCTTCCTTGTCTATGGCCGATGTTCAAGTTTGCCAGAGTGCATATCTGGAAATTATGTCGAATATAGTGGTATTATCATAGAGGTATAAGAATAGAGTAGGGGAGATAAAGACTCAACTACAAGTAAAAGTGTCCCTCTAATAGAAAGAGAAAGAATATGAGAGACCGCTAGCTTTCTCTCTAATCGCGCATGCGCATTGGCAACCGTAAGCATCTTACTATTTCGATGCGATGTCATTGGATGCCATGCGTCACAAGAGAGAGAGGTAGCTAGCGGTCTCTCATTTTCTTTATCTTTCTACTAGACGGACATTTTTGGTGCCGCCTTCCCCACTCTATTCTTATACCTCTTTGGGTATTATAGACCTTGAAAAAATAAAATAAAGACCTTATTGTCCACGCAAATAAGGAATTAGTGGAAACATATCCGTAAAATAGATTTGAACTCTATCAACTAGATGTTAAAGATATACTATGCTCACTAAGAAAGAAGAGTTTACATTTCCTGTGCCAAATACTACAAGATACATTAGGATACAATGCACTTGTATGAGGGGCCTAGCCACGGTTGTATGTAAGTCGCTATCTTCATTGCTGGAGGTCGTGTCTAACTTGAAATTTTGACCACCCGATGTATGTGCTCATTTCATGCTAGATTTCTTTGGAAAATAGTGCAGTGGTTTCCTGTTGCCTTCTGCACCAGACATTTCGGGAAGTATTTGGTTCCCCAGGCTGCTGAAACCACATCCAAACATAGTAGGACATAACCGGAATTTGCACCTCCCCTCCCTAGAATAACTAAATGACTTAGTATCTTTTGTCTTCTCTATGGGGAAATTAAAAGAAAATGCAAGTAAAATTAAAAAGTTGGCAAAGAGATTGCGTTTGTCTACGTCTGTAGACTTACTGTATCATAGTTTTTGAGTCCGGATTTGAAAAAAGAACTGTTTTATTAGTAGTGTCATGAATATATTTTGAATCGCATTGGCGCGAACTAGTGACGTAAATTTTCATAAATACCCTTATTGAAACAGCTGCTAAAGGAATTGAGAGTAGTTTTAAATACTTCGGCGTATTAGAAGTATTTGCTTGATAGTTGTGAAAATATTTCATATTATTATGTCCAAAAAAATTTTCAATAAAATTGTTAGTCTCGAACAGATCTTTCCAATCTTCTCGTCCGCTCTGAAGTTGTTTCGCGCAGGTGTACAGTCCTATACACATCTTCGTCCCTCAATATAAAAACATTACGTGTCTTTTGTTATTGCGACGCGTATTGTACGGTGTTCAGAGCGTACTAAATTATTGGCGAGATCTGTAAAATGAAATGAATTGTTTTTATTCAAAGGAAACTCTTGAGAAATGTCCAATATATTACTTTCACTTGTTCGGGACGTCCTTTAACTTGTGTAAGAAACAGAAGTAGCGATATTTATTATTTCATAAAAATATATCTGTACAAATCCCACAAAAAAATTAAAAGGTTTCCCGCGCTTTTTCCTTTTCAATATGAAGTAGATAAAAAAAAACAAAACTGTCTCCTAGGCGAAACAAGAAGGATCTATTCGTTCTCAATGGTTCCTTAAAATATGAAACAGTGACGGGAAAATTTACCGCGTTACATTTCGGTACAACGCCATCTAGTGGCAGATGTTATAACTACTATACATATTTTTTAATGCTTAGTTGTACAATGTCGTTACTTCTAGTAGCGATTTTTAGTAACAATAAAAAGTGAACCGAAGCGCCGAGTCTGAGAGAAGAGACTGAGAAATAGACAATTTCTGTCTCATGCGGAGTGGCATGTGCAAGAGCGAGATAGTAAGACGCAAAAGATTATTGGGCTACGAAGAGATGTTGCAAGTTGAAGAAATAACAGACTTCTATTTGCGTCGTAAGGCACAGAAATTGCTCAAAATTTGTTAGATGTAAGCCACTACTTATTTGTGCGAAAATTATACTTATTGCTAATGTGTTAAGAGCTTAGGCAGTCATGACGGATATAAGTACATAGTTGTAAGATTTTGGTGAAATTATAAAATTGTAAGGGTGCGTTAGGATGACCTAAAAGCGTTTTGATCAATATTGTTTTCTGAAGTGGTCTGTACAAAAGAAATGGTATTTTTTAATAATGCATTTTGGTGTATTCTCTAATTGGCGTTGCAAGGTGAAAAAAATTTAACTACAAATTACAGAACAAAAAGCAGATGGAGCACATGGTACACGTAATGCGTGCCACCAAAGCAAATACGAAGTCAAGCAAAGAAGAAGTAAATGCTTTTTATGTCTTTGTGAACAGTTTTTGCGATGTGATGAACAAGGCGGCACAGTTTTAACAAAAACTTAATATTCACGGATGGGTGATCAAAAATCTTCTATCTCGAGTTCCTCCGTGCTTCGGAACGGACGTTAAGCCGTTGATGCCGGCTGCATCTGCAGTCGTTAGCACCCGCCAATCATCACTGGGCCCGCGTGGTGGGTCATGGTCCAATCTCCCTATTCCATTCATAGGGAAGATCTGTGCCCTAGCAGTGGGGACATTAATAGGCTGATGATGATGATGGTTCACTGACGCGAATTGATAGTCGCTTTCGACTTCGTATTAGCTATGGTGCCACGCATTGCGTGTTCCGTGCACTCCATCTACCTTTTGTTCTGTAATCTGAGGATACAACACCGTTGCGTTAAGTAATATTTAAACAGGTTATACCTAGTACATGATTGAGCCTTATCTCCACTACATAAGGTCTGATTGACTTTCGAGAGCAATAGGAAGTATGATTTGGCAAGATTGAAAAAGCTTACACGCCTATTAAAATGTCTTTACTAGGTATACTACACTTAGAAATCGATTCGATTCGAGAGTTACATGATATGAACAGGTTAAATTTTTAAAGAGAATTGTACTCATAATATTCCTTTTTATTACGTTATTTTGTTTCTTTGAAAAAAAAAATGTTTTCTTGTATCAGCTAAAATCATTTAGCCCACTTAAATCATCTTTGAAAAACAAAGAAAAGTAATATCTTATATGGATGAACGAAAATGTTTCAATTAATATATAAATAAAAAGGTCTGATGGATTGTGCACTTAATTATTAGTATATTTAAAGACAAGTTTGGATTGTGTAAGTAGTCACAAGAAAATGTAACTGGAAAAAGGATTTTAAACATCGTGCCTAAACTGAACCTGCAGGCCAATCGCGCTACTTATGTATTTTGAACGATCCGCCAAAGGTCAATTATGGTTTAATTTAACTTTATACGAAATCGATATGGCGCTAATTTCACCTACAATCGTGATACGTTCACACATGGAGGTTAGAGAGAAGGAGAACGATCGCTGTAGAAAATAGTGTCCCAGAAATATGGACGAAATAAGTGAGGCGCTGCGATCGCTAAGTTGTCCCAATAAAAGCGGGCTGTTGTGCGCTAAGTTGAAATGACAAATGCCGCGAAGACAATTTGTACCTTATTCAACTAACTTCATCTACTTGTACTCGTAAACAGCTAACTTCACAGATACTACTTACCGACGGCAGCGCGGCTGGTGGCTGAACAATTAACTTCAATTTCTACCAATTTTCAGGGACAGGCGGCCTAATGCTTTAGTACGTAGCAATCGTTCTCCTTCTCTCTAACCTCCATGCGTTTACATCTCAAATAGCAGTCAAAACTTAGCCCGATACGAAATGTCATAAAAAGCTGCGGTTCTTTTACGGTTCAATGCATTTTAGTCGTTTGACATTTAGCGCGACCACGGCCTCCTGGACTAAAACTGAAGCTGTCACTTTTGTTTGCCAAAAACAAGACAGAGACATCATTCGATTTAAACCAAAACTAAGTTTAAGGTACAATTCCGCAATGGGCTGCAGGCGACACTGCGGCTGACCGTGCATTATATGCATTGTGCAGCCGCGGCATGTCGCCGCGCTCGGAATCAATTTCATAGAGATTCATAGAAACTAGTAGTGTCACCTGCAGTCTGCAGCTGCGGCCTGTGGTCTGGTCTGCAGTTCGTAATTGTACCTTTAGTCTGCGTTTGAAATAAGGGAGATATTGGTGTCGATTCTGGCATGATTCTCTAAACTTAAAACTCAATTGAACATCAGTCCCTCCCTTTCATTCTGTATAGAGAACGACAAGGATGCACTGTTGTCAAATTTTAGTTTAGATTTAGAAAACCCTGCCAGAATCTACACCAGCGACCATGTTCGCACATAGTCATGTCAGCACCTTACACGCCGCATTTAGAATTTCATTATAATTTCTAATTAAAAAAAGGTGACACAATTTGAAGTAGGTAGGTACGTATTAAATCCTTGTCTGTGGTAGGACCTAAATTAATACAGTACCTATCGATTAAAAATCTAAATTGTGTTTACTTTGAACTGTTAGCCATTTTGAGAATATCGCTGGAAGAATTTTGTAAGAATGTAAGAATTAGGGTAGCTATTGGAATCATCTAGTATGAGAATCTAGTCTCAAGAATCTCGTGTGGCATGAGAGAAGTTTGGCGGGGTCTATTTGATGGCGAAACCAACGCCATCTAGCGAAAGGAGTTCGAACTAAATTTGAAATTAGCTGTAGTAAAATTTAGAAATGCCTTGTTTTTTGCAATTTCTTGTAAGTAATAATTGGTAAATTTTGAAAAGGAATTGATTGATATTGTAATGAGTAATAATAAAATGTTAAGGTGCTTAATCGAGTGAAATTTTGTAAAGAGTATGGTTCGTTTTTGGTATTTCCATCGTGTGAAAAAGACTGCTGTTCGCGACACCAAATAGATTAAGGTTGCTTGTCGTATTGTGTTTTTGGATTGGCTGGATTGCTTTTGTGTGAACGCGCTTGTTGTTTGGCATTCGATGAGCGCCATTTTCAAGAATTCTCAAATGGAAACTTATAATGAAAAATCTCATATGGATACAGGGCTGTGTCCCAAGCGTTATCCGTCACTTCGGAAATTAAAAAGATAGTGCAATCCATAGACAAAGGAAATGGACTGGGCGATCCATATCCAAATGTGAAGAAAAACGGGGGGAAGTACGAGAGAGTCGAAGAATCGTGAAGCCCGCAGTTCTTATATGTATTGGCTGTCCTTTTTTTTCTAGAGTTGTCAGTATCATGCGAGTCCATCTTCTTTGTCTGTGACCCACACGAACACTACGTCCTTGTAAAGGTGCGTACGGATTAGAGTCACTCTCAGTTTGAGCAGTCTCGCCACGAATAGCTCGTGTGGGGAATGCCGCGGTAAATAATTAAATCAACATTAAGCCGGATTCTCTTTAGCGAGCTGTAACCGTAACCGTTGCATGCACTGTAACTAAAAAGCATAGTGTGTACGTGGTACGCTAACCTGCTGCGAGCTGTACGCGTCCGGTTTGCAGCGAGCCGACGTTTGCAACTGAGCTACAAGCGTAGGGTGCGGCCAGAGTGCACTCAGATTCAGATTCTGAAAACAAGCGCGAGAAATAAACAGTGTAGTCTAAGCAGGTTGCCTGCATTTTCTCGCGCTTTGTTTTCTGAGTCTGAATCTGAATCAGGAGTGCACTCTGGCCGTAACCTTCGACTACACTGTTTATTTCTCGCGCTTGTTTTCAGAATCTGAATCTGAGTGCACTCTGGCCGCACCCGTACACACTATAACCTCGTACTGTATCACGCATGTTACGGTTACAGCTCGCTAATGAGTACCCGGCTTAAGGCAGCAACCCAAGGCAACGAGCCACGAAGGCGCGACTTCAAAATGGCGCCGATCGTCTTTAAATCTGATTCACTTCTGCGTCTTTCCTGTCCGCCATTTTGCACCTCTAAATATTTGATAAAAAATAAATTACAGAAATAAATGCCACGGGCGCGGCTGCCTCTAATCCGTACACAAGTTAATGCTGGCACTTAACAAGGCTTTTGGGTATTTGCCATATTTAAATTGGACTGCAGTCTTCATAAAGAGCTTGACAAGTATATAATGCTGTCAAATTTACATATGAAAAATACCGAACAGCCATGAGGAGTGCTAGTATAAAAGTTTTATTTTTCTATAACTAAAAAGAAAGCGTTTGTTGTCGAAATAGTTTTAAGAGTTTAGTCATAGTGCGACTGCTATGCAAGTTGATGTATATTTTGTACATACAAGGACATGCATAAGATCGGCGTCATAAATTTTGTTTGCACAGAAGACTGTACTTTGATGTAAGACTTGACAACTTTTCAGTCTCGTTTGGTATTTGTGCGAACATGTCAATTAAATTATCTTTAGAAAAGTATTTCGTCCAGCTAGTTCTACCGATAGAACAGAATATGAAAATATTTCCATACAAAGATAGAACTACTGAATTTTAATAACCTGTATATACTTATACAGACTAGGTACGTTTAAAATAATACAAACATTTTAAATTTTTACTCATTAGACAATAAGTTTTAAAATGAATCTGCAAGAAAAGTTGACGCCATGCTATAAAATGTTCCATAAATATCTGGAATAATAATTTTGTGACATTGATATTTTTTTGACGCCGAAATTATGCAAATTAGTCATCTGTTAAAATGAGAACTGGGGATTATTTTTAACATAATGTAAGATTATTAATTGTATTGTAGTCCTATTTAACTTGTTGTTGTTGAATCTTTTCAAACGGGTACCTAAAAATGTTTGTGAAAAAAATTTGGTGCCAAATACTTCGAGAGACATATTTTATTATAATAAATACAATCACTAAATTAAGATGTTTTTTTTTCTATTAATGAAGATGAATAGATGTGTACTAGACTATAGACGTATTTTGATTTAATTTAATGTAAAATGTGGCAAATAAAAAACTGACAAACTCAAATTTGAAATAAGTTAATCCTAAACAAAAGAAGTGGGGATTGCTTTCTACATTTTTTTTTCAGTATACGTTTGAAAAGATCGTGACAAAACTGTTCTGGAACATTTTTTTCATGTACAGTATCAATAATTTTGATACAGGAATGTGCCTACTTTTTTTTTTATTTCAGCGTCTACATTTTTTTTCTCTGCCATATGCCTACTTATACTACATGGGAAACCAAAGACATATATACACCATAAAATCCGACGTTTTTTTAAAAAATAATTATTACTTAATATATTATATTTTCAAGAAAAAAAAAACAGCTAGTCTTTTCATTGGGCTGATATTCATTACTTACCATATAAAAAAATAAATGTTTTCAATCTTATTTTTTAAACTTGTATTAATTTTAACATTAAGTTATGCCGCAGAAGTATCCACAGTTATTTCTAACTTATTGATAGTTGGTTTTAAAGACAATTTATATTGCAAAGATTTATATTAGCGATTTTAGTTGTAATTGTACGTCAAAGTTGTTTTTAGAGAAATGCAATCGAACGTCTCTGTTAGGTTATAATAAATACTGTGTATGACTTAGCACATGGTAATATTATGTGAATTGGCATCAAAATGAGCATATTTTTTTAACAATTTTCCACGGAGATGCAGCGATTCTATTTGCGAGGAAAAACCCCATGAAAATGTTTTTGTAAAAATGATCTAATTTTAAATAAATATGGCGTTTATTTTTGTGTAATTTATTGGTGAAAAACAAATGAACCGTTTCTCGTTTTGTAGTCAATGCGGGAGGTTCATATTTTTAAACGTAATTAATTTTATGAAAAACAAATTGTAAATAATAAATTACCTTTGTAAGTGCATTTCTATTTTGTATGTATTTTTTAACATATTTTTTTTTTCTTCTGTATTTGAGATTATTTCAGTATTTTGTTATTTAGGTAATACCCAGATAGCCATACATCCACATTTTTTAAATGTTAATTTTTGTCTATATGAAATTAAAAATTAAATTATTGTTATAACTTTCCAAGATATAAAGAACTTAATTTGTATATTTGATTTGTTTTTATTTTATAACTAAACCCCTTACAAATATATAGGTATTAAAAATAAAAATTAAATTTATTTTACAAATATATTTTATTGTATATTTTAAAAGTTCTTGGTCTGTGAAAGCAAAATGGCCGTCAAATCTTCTATATTTTGAGTTCCACTGAACCTATTTATGTCTATAATCAATCTTAAATATTTTCTGCATCTATTTATCTATTCTATATCTAAATATTGTATAATATTGCGTGGCAGACATCCGCCATTTCCACAGACAGGGGCATAAGGAGGTTAGAGAGACGGAGAACGATCGCTGTAGAAAATAGTGTCCCAGAAATATGGAAAAAAATAAGTGAGGCGCTGCGATCGCTAAGTTGTCTCAATAAAAGCGGGCTGTTGTGCGCTAATTTTAAATGACCAATGCCGCGAAGAAAATTTGGACATTATTCAACTAACTTCGTCTAATTGTACTCATAAACAGCTAACTTCACAGATACTACTTACCGACGGCAGCGCGGCTGGTGGCTGAAAAATGAACTATAAAATCTACAGATTTTTAGGGACAGACGGGCTAATGCTTTAGTACGTAGCGATCGTACCTTCTCTCTAACTTTCATGGACAGGGGTTTTCTGACGTTGGCAGAAATCTGTCATTTACACAGACAAAGGGAATAACACAGTCTATAACCCGACTGCAGCTCCAGCTATCGGTTTGTATCGGTAAGTTTAATTTTCTATGCAACTTGCGTATTTTTTTCAACGATATTAAATAACCTACTAGTTACAAGAACATGAACAAAATTTTGACCGAAACCTGTCCAAAAGGTACATTGTACGAGCCACGGAGCTCGATAAGATGATCTCGTGGTCAAAAACCATATTAAAGCATTATTTAAACTTTTAAAGTCACCTTTCATGCATACTGTATAAGGTCTTAATGAAAACGCAAGCCTCAAAACTTCTGACAGTTCAAAATGCAAGCTCGTAAAATTTTACGACTTATTGCTATATGCGGAAGAATATAGACCTTATTGTTTTGACTCTACGCGCAGTTCTGAATGCGCTTTAGCGCTATAGCAGTTACGGACCGCGCTAAAAAAAGACGGCTATACGGTGACGTATAACCGACCATCCATTTGAAAATATATTTTATATTAAGTCAGTTTATAGTAAGTATTAGAACAAAATTTGCTTCAAATGCGTTAAAATACAAACATTGATTAGATACCTGTAGAAAAAACGACACTGCGTACTAGAGTCTGTGCGGAAAGAGAATGGGCGTGGCGAAAAACGGAACTGACATTAAGATTTTTATTTGGCAATCAAACCCAGCAATCTGTAAAACGTCAAAGTTTTTGATAAAGTCTGATTTTTTAATAAGTATAAAAGATTAGCATTATAGTCAGTGCATTCGCCCGGATAGCAACGGGGGCAGGTTCGAGTCTCGTCTGGTCTGCGTGGAATTTCCGCTACATATTGTTTTTTATTTAAAAAAGGATGAAAAAGGTTATATCTCTCTCCAATTATGGCGTGACCAAAGGATTTTTTTAAATTATATTAAGTAATAGGCTAGTTTACTCATGTCAAATTGTATTAAATAAATGTTTATTTCTTAAAGTATTTAGTCTAAGGAACCTTAATATATCGATTTCACTTCATAAAAGCAGAAGATTGCTGTAGAAATTTAATTTTAAAAAATATTTTTTAGTCTATATTTTTTAAACACTAAAAACGCTGTTCGCCACATCCGCCATGATTTTGACGTCTCTTCTGGTAAACAACTAAATGTCATTCGCGTGTTACTGTAGGTGGATTCTTTCGTCTGACTAAATTTATCATAAAACACTTTTAACTTTAGGAAAGAAAAAACAGTGAACTTAGTTTTTTTTTGACAAAACTAATTATGGATGCCGGCTCTGTGAAAGCAGAAAGCACAAAGCTGCCAAGAATTGACGCATTGATGGTTGGTGAATTTATTGCACTAAACCCCGATTTCTGCTCTGCGGAGCAGAGAAACGACAAGGCATCTATGTAAGTACAGTGCATTTAGTATTACAATGTAGTAATAAACATAAAACTGATACAACATATGAATAAGTGTAATAAAGTTGCGTAGGTTAATTTCTTTCGGCACTTTAATCGACAACTTTCCTGGAGTCTTCAAGGATGTGTTTTTATATTCTCGTACAATACAGTAATGATAATTACTTTATTTTTCGTGGTATTTATTAGAAATCATGTTTTTGTTTATTATAAACTCAGTTAAAAGTAATTTTCTACGTGTTTACGAGTTTTTGTTTACGACAGTTCACGTCATAGCATAGATAATCTATAGACTAAAATGGCCGACAGCGTTTTTGTATGTCCATGAAAAGTCTATTTTAAAATTAAAGATTTGTAGCTTTCTAGGTTTAAAAAAAATACAATACATTTTTTTTCGGTCTAATAGAACATTAATTAACCATTTAAAACCTTTTTCCAAAAAGGGTCAACTAGCCTATTCTGGTGGTTGCTAATATGGCGAACTAAAGGAAGATGGGCATAGAATAATCTTGCCGGTTCTTATCAGTACAAGGTCCCCGCCGTAGTTTTGCGAACCGATGGCGTAGTTTTCGAGTTTCACATGTGCTTTTAAAAGCCTTAACTGAGTAAATGATTTTTAATTGAATTGAAATAATATAAAACCCCGATGTTATGGTGGTTTTCTATTCCGTGCTGCTGCATGAGGTATTCTCCACTTCTTACCTGTGGCGAAATGACGTTTCGTTATTTTTATGAGTGTATATTTAATAATACTAGACTGAAAAGCACGCTTCAACCAGAAAATGATTTGAATATTACACCAAACAAAAATTATCTATTCCAGTCTATCTTCACTGAAAATGTATTTTATTTTAGATTTAGAGCGTACGTTGCGTTAAGCGGGGCATGGAACGGGCGTCCTTTCGGCGTGCAGTTTTTATGTCATTTCATAGAACAGCGCGGCGCGGGAGACCCGCCTCACACAGCGTTCCTACATTAGGCTTGTTGAAAATATATCGATATATCGATATTTTTTGTTCGATATATCGATATTTTTTGTTCGATATATCGATATTTTTAGCCGATATATTTTGATTCGATATATCGATACAAAATAACTAATATCGAAATTCGTATCAAAAACGATATTTTTTAATTATTAGCGGCATATCATGACCTAACTAAATTCGTATCTGGAAAAATCATAACTGGATCTCAGATTAATGATATTCAACATATCTATGATCTGTGCTGTAATTAGTATTGTCTATGATTTGTAAATCTGTTTCGCTGGTGAATTGGTTATGCTGAATTCCATTATATTCTGTGGAAGTGTGTGACTATCTAGGCTTTGTTTACGAAAGATGGTACCTGAGAGGCCCTGCAATCATTTTCATCATTCGAAAATAGGCTCGTATTTTTAGGGAGATAATTTTCGTTCCATTATTATTCCTCGTGTCATCTTTCGTGAGATACTGTACTGTCATGTAGTGTAGCGGCAATTTGGTACTTTGAAAATTCTTTCTTTAATTATAATTTGTATGTTCTAGGCTGACCAAAATATATTTTTGGGAAAATTGCTCCGATATATCGATATATCGATGTTTTTTTCGCGATATATCGAAGCCGATATTGATATTATTTTAAATATCGATGTATCGATATATCGATATTTTTTTCAACTTTCGACATCCCTATCCTACATGTAATAACATGAAACGTACACGCCGAGCGGACCTTCGCTTCGTGTACCATTTATCACAGTGCATGCTCTAAGCGAGAGCTGACATTGTGCAGTTACGTCTGATTTCATATCGCAAAGCTGCGTGAGGCGGGTCTCCCGTCGCTCCACGCGGCGCGGGCGTCGAAGCACGCTCAATTGGTGTCTTCAGGGCTCTACGTCGTCGTTTGGCTGGGTAATATTATCAACAAAAAAAATGTGAGCCGTCACGGAACGCCTGGCAGATGTGAAACGATAAATACACTCGGAGAATTGCTCGGGATGCGTGCGGTGAAATATGACATAGGTCCTCCCAGGAAGGGCGCTGGCGCCGTACTGATAGTGATAGGCGAGTAGTTGAGTACTGGTATATATTGCATTTTACAGGCGAGCATCGCCACGTCAGAAATCGGTTTTACGTGCGCCAAAAGATGTTTCACATCGATATTCTATTATCGACTGTTCACCGCGCGCTCGATATTGTACAGGCGGCGTTACCCGCGACGGAGCACGGAGTGGACCTCAGCAACGGAAGTTTAGTTTCCAGGCGTTTGAAAGAGCAGCGCTGCAACGTGAGATCAGACGCGGTCGCAGCCTGAAATTTTGGAGGGTGTCACTCATTACACTAATGAAAAAAACCGGCCAAGAGCGAGTCGCACTCGCGCACCGAGGGTTCCGTACACACCTGAATTTTCAAAAATATTTTTTATTATATGATGTAACTAAAAATTCACGGTTTTCGCAATTTTTCTTCATCTGTACTATAAGACGTTACTTTGTACCAAATGTCAAGAATGACCTTAGATTTTGGGGGGGGGGGGGGGGGGTCATGTCCCCTGTGACCCCGGGCCGCGCTTGCGTGAGATCCGCCCGTAACCTGCCTCACTCAGCGCTTCTCTATGAAATAACATGAAACAAACACGCGGAGCGAACGTCCGCTCCGTGCTTCCGCTAAACGCAGCGCTGGCCCTTAGATTCAATACAGAGAGTATAAAAACGATAATTTGTATTACTTCTGACAAACTCAAATAATAGTGTCATCGTACTTACTGAAGTGAAAATTCCCAGTTCATGTTTTCCGTTAAATTTCAAACTACACATCTATTTTATTAGATAAATAAAACAAAGAAGAAAAATGCACATATCTATTTAAGCAGACACTTTAAGACGGCACTATGAGTGTCCCCACTGCTACAAGATACACCGGAGTTGCAGCAATACCACAAGAAACTGTCGGAGACAGGTATAGAAGATGTACACTGCTGAACATTATCCAACATATAGACATATATGGTAAACTAAATTCGGTTTACACGGAGAGATGTAGGCGTGGCTTTCTAAATCAACCAATGAACGTGACCGCAGTTTCTTCATCGCCGAGAAAACTAGCCAATGAAACAAATAAAAGCAGTTCTAATGAGAAACTCAGCAAGTTTACTGTCACAACTAAAGTGTCCGACTTGTATCCTGGCCATGATGTTCTGTCGAAGAGAGCCAGGAAAATGCGCGTGTGTGCTATTAGAAGTCTGCCGTTGGGTGTTGTGGTTGCTAGGTAAAATTAGTCAATGAGTTTGGTAGAATAAAGTCCTTTTTTGTGTACCCGCTTGTATTCTTTACTCTGTAGACTTCATTGTTGATGTTTTTTTTTATAGCCAGGTAGGTAAATGACTACCCCACTTGATGTTAAGTGGTGATAAAGTCCAAACGCGAAGATGGCCGCCTCCGACTCCTCCCACACAGGCCACCAACATCAACAATACACAGCTAGCATACTTGTACACTATCTTAGTATTAGCAGACACCGCACCGCACCGCAGGCAGATAAGAGTGCTAACACCCAGTCTACACACGACACGCTATACCAGGTACAGGTGTCTGAGCGTTTTTCCCCTCCCCCCAAAACTAGCAGTCTTATAAAATCCATCCCTGAGGCTAAGTATCCCACAGTTATAGAAAGTCTCTGACTTGCGGGAATCGCTTCACGCATTAATGTGTTTTATTTTCGATGTTCACTCGAACCAGCTCTAACAATATGGTACCTGATACAAATAAGGCCTATGCTAAAATAAGGCCTGTAGTGCAGAAAAGTCTATTAAAATATGTTTACATCGAAAATACTTTATACACGCATAGATGACAGTTCTACAACTCGGCAAATTGAGCACGAGCGGTCCGCTCGAGCTCATAGCCGTATTTAGTAAAATAAATTAGAATGTTGTCCAAGAATCCCGTAGAAACACTTGATTAAAGGCTCAGAAATACATATTTGAATATAATTTATACTTTAATAACAATATTCCTATAATTTAAGTACATAGGCTTTGTTAAGTCACTATGTTTTTAAAAGGCCTAAGGCTAAGGTTACAGAACTAGCTCTTTTTAAATGATTTCTTATAATAGATTGTAATAGGTATGTTTTCTCAATTACTTAAAAATTATGAACCAAGGAATAATTCCTTGCTTTTATTTATCATGATATGAGTGTTTGAAATTAGGTAGGCCTTATTTGTATATAAAAAGATTCTATTTTTTAGATCATCTGGTTACGTGTCTTGCAGAACATGTAATAAATGTTCATGAGTGAAGCGGTTCCTTAGTTTATAACCACTCTTTGGACCAGCATTTCTTTCTTTATTTTTATTCTTTATTACCAACAAACAAAACAGTAAATGGCGGTCTTAATGCCATAAGCATTCTCTACCAGGCAATCAGTATGGGTGTTGTTGAGACGGATGTTTTGGCGATAGAGTGCGAGCTACTAAAGTTAGAGAAAATAATAATATTATCCTACAGAACTATTCTTCTTTCTTTCTTCCTCTTTTCCTTCGTTTTTGTACAAACAACGTTAGGTCAAGTAAGGTCAATCTGAATTCGACATCATCGTTCGTCTCCCTTTTCCCCTGGCTAGAAATTAAATGAGTAATTGACGCATCGATTGAAGATCTTCTATCACTGGCACCTTCAATTGAAACGATCAATCGCGTACCAATTGACGAATGATCGTCTCCGGGGCACTTTATGCTGGAAGTGCTTAGATTTAAACAAAAAGGGAAGATCCAGGCACTCGCGGCTAAAAAGTGATCCATAAATTGTGGTGCATGCCCACAATTCGCTTTAGTCACAATTGGACATCCCAGCAATATGCATGTGCACTCAATATAAAAATATTGCGTATATTCTGTGTTATAAAGATAAAACAATAACTTCGATGTTTTTATAAAGAGCTCAAATGGTTCAAGATCAAAATAATAACAAATGCCACGGCAACACTTTTTATTCGTAAAACTATAAAATATTTTTTTTCTCAAATTCACGGTTTCCCATGAATGTTAGTTGCTGATTCGCCATTTTTTATCAAGAAAAGGACAACAATACAACTCAGACGTCTGTAGAGAGAGAAATGAAAACGCAGTCGGCTGTAAAGCGACGCAGACTCGCCGTTTCGCTCACGCTGCGTTGAAGCGTACAGTTCTGTCTCGCTCGCTCGATTGAATGTTATTTTACAGAAGTGTGCGTATGTGAGAGTTGCTTGTGTAGTTGAGTCGGATCAAATTTTATTGGATGCTAGTAGGGACGTACCGTATCTTCCCTTTTTGTTTTAATTTATGGGAAAGTGACTCCTTTCTGCACGTGTGTGAAAAACTTTTTTTAAATTTTAAGCCTTGCGCCATGCCTATAGGAAACTAGAGCCACGCAGGTCAGTTCGAAATTTAAATAAAACCTTTGCTAAGTTATCTCCTTGGTTCCCTGTTTCGAGGCAAACGATAGTTCCATTTTTAAAAAAACACGATTTACACGACAGATGACTTATTTTTCTTTTTTTTAATGGTATGCACGGTTTGTGCGTTCAGCCAATGTCAAGTAAAAAGATATGACTTTAGTATTTAATAATTGAAATAAATGAGTGTTTTTTTGGATTCTGCTCTTCGGTGTGTTGGTTAACGCACGTGTTCTGAATTTGGCCTCGTTTTAAACGTTCAATTTGTGTTTTGAGATTCTAAATTGTGTTGTCCCTTTTGTGTTGGTTGTGGTTAACTTAATCAGCGATTTGGTAAGTCTCTTAATATTAATTCTCGATGGATGTAGGCGAGGACGACCCTCCGGACAGGGGGGCCGACCTCCAAGACGACGCCATGATGGCGTCCTTACCTGTATTTTCACAAACTCAATTAACAAAGTCTGCTCAGAAAAGACCTTCTACATTGGATGATGACATTATAAAACCGAAAAAACTTACGTCTCCTTCTGAATCATCTCAAACCATGTTCGTCTTGCCGGAATATGACAACAACAATAAATTGAAATTCTCCAACGTGGACAAGGCGCCATTTTCAGTCCAGATTTCCAAAAATGAGGAGTTAAGCGTCCAAGGTAGTACTTTAAGCGCATTGAAACTTGCACAAATACTACATAAAAACCGTGTCCCGGGTATAGTTCAAGGCGGTATCAAGTCCGTTGGACGGAACAAAATCTCTGTCGAATTTAAAAATGCAGATGAAGCCAACTCTTTCCTAGACAACAATATCTTAGCAAATAATAAGTTATCTGCTAATATCCCTAGATATCAAGTATCCCGTATGGGTATTATCAGACATGTCCCTAAAGAATGGTCTATGGAAGAGCTGGTTTTGTCTTTAAAAACACCCAGTAATTGTGGCCCGGTTATTAAAGCGAGGCGCCTCTCAAGAAAACTTTTTATAGACAGCCAGAGTCAATGGGTCCCATCATCCACAGTAGTCCTGACTTTCACTGGTCAAGTCTTACCTGAAAAGGTATACTGTTTTAATATGGCACTCCCTGTTGAAACATACCAACTCCCAACAATACAATGCCGCAACTGTTGCCGCTTTGGCCATGTAAGTAAAGCCTGTCGATCAAAACCCAGGTGCTTCAAATGTGCCCAAAATCATTTAGGTGATTCCTGCGTAGTCCCAGACATTGATGCCTCATGCTTTTTATGTCTCGGTAGGCATAAGGCTACAGACCCAAAATGCTCAGAGCACTCAAGACAGAAATCAATAAAAATTGTCATGTCTGAGGAAAACATCTCTTACTCTGAGGCCTCTAAACGCTTCCGACCCGCTCGCATGCTGTTTTCAGACTCCGTTAACTCAACTCTCCCCACACCTTCTCAGTTTAACTCGTCCACTACTGATGCTCCACATTGCTCACCAATGACCCCTAAAAGGTCTTATATCAAAACTGTCACCCTAAATCAGCGTACTAGGGCTCCATCAGGTCCTGGTTATGATGTAGAAGCCCACGAAAACTTAATAAAAACACCGGCATATTCCCTGCCAAATGGCAGCGCATTACAAGCTCCAAGAGAGCCTCCCTCACCAACCCCGAATGATAACCTCGCAGAACTTTTGACTTCAGCCTTGATCAATATTTTGGAAAAATTCTCGGATATCATCCCCCCATACGTTCTGACCCTGCTACACCAACTTATTGTCATGTTCCAAAACAAAAACAATGGATCCAGTTCTCCTACAGTGGAATGGTAGAAGCATCAGGAATAAAAAACAGGAAATTATATACCTTATCAACAAGTTCACTCCGGTTGCCCTTGCCCTCTCTGAGACATGGCTCAGACCAGATAGAAGGTTTTCTATCTCGGGATTTGCGTGCCTCCGGGATGACAGGGACGATGGTCGGGCTGGTTGCGCCTTACTTATTAAAAATTCTGTAACATTTTCCCAAATTGATATTCCCACTCACAGTACTAACCTCCACATTGTTGCAGCCAGAGCCCTTAGTATGTCAATAATTTCAATTTATATACCTCACCCTAATTTGGAACTGCTTGTAGAGCTGAACAGCTTACTCTCTCGCATTCCTGGACCCCTTGTTATCCTGGGAGACTTTAACTGCAAACATGAATTATGGGGATCCTCCTCTTGTGACCCTCTATCTACCTATCTAATAGAGGCATTTGATGACCTGAATGTCTGCGTTCTAAATGATGGTTCACCCACACGCAGAGTCGCTCCTGACCAGAACCCTAGTGCAGTTGATTTATCCCTTGCTTCCTCATCATTGGCCCCTTTAGCCTCTTGGAAGGTTCTCCCAAACACATATGGTAGTGACCACTTTCCAATTCTCACAACTCTTCATACCTCACCAATTCACCCTAAGGAATGCTCTCCCCTTTTAAAATACCGTACCAATAAAGCAGACTGGAATACTTACTCTTCCCTACTCGATAGTGAGATCAGATCTCTCGAGCCAGTCAACAATGACAACTTTTTGGCACAATATAATAAACTCATTGAGGCGATTCATAATGCAGCAAGTAGCGCGATTCCTTTAAAGAACTCTGCCATGAGGAAGCTTCCCTCCCCTCCATGGTGGGACTCAGATTGCACCCAAAGCACCCGCGAAAGAAAAGCCGCTGAGAATATTTATGCTAATAATTTGACCCTAGAAAACTACTTCCAGTATAAAAAAGCAGCAGCTAAGACCCGTAGACTCCTGTCAAAGAAGAAATCCCAAGGTTGGAGAGACTTTTGTGAATCACTTTCACCACGTACACCGCCATCTTTAGTATGGAAAAAAATTAAATCTTTCAAGAGGTCGTTGACTAATGATTATGGTACCCGGTCCAATGACACTGATCCCTGGCTGTCACACTTCACAGACAAATTAGCTCCCCCATATGTCCCACCAAAGGATTGTCTACCCACACCTACATCTTCAACTACTGTTCCCCCAGGGGATGCAATGAACGAGGAGTTTTCCTATGCAGAACTTGCCTGTGCACTGGATAATCTAAAGGATTCTTCTCCAGGCATAGATGGGCTCACATATTCTTTTGTTTCCAAGTCCTCCCATTTTACTAAATTATATTTCCTCAATTTAATTAATTTTTTTTTTCTAACAGGTGTAGTACCAAGAGATTGGAAATCCCAAATTATTGTCCCAATTTTAAAATCTGGCAAGAACCCAAACGAAGCTCATTCATACAGACCAATCGCCCTCTCCTCAGTAATGGCTAAAATCATGGAACACCTCATAAAGAATAGACTAGAATGGATACTAGAAAATAGAGGCCTTCTATCTACCACTCAGTTCGGCTTTAGAAGAGGTCTCGGTACAACCGACAGTCTCAGTATCCTAACAACTGACATCCGAGCCGCTCTTTCTCGAAATGACCATGTAATAGGAGTATTCCTTGACGTTGAGTCTGCGTATGACAATGTTTGTCTCCCGATACTCAGGCAGAAATTGCTACAGCTGAGTATTCCCGAGAGAATAGTTAACCTTACTTGCAACCTCTTCATGGAACGCTCTATAATGATCCGCAACCAGGGCAACAACCAACCTCCCAGGTATGTATGGAAGGGCCTCCCTCAGGGCTCGGTCCTTAGTCCCCTCCTTTATAACTGTTATACCTATGACTTGGATAGAACAGTAAACTGTTTCTGCAACATCCTGCAATATGCAGATGACTTAGCTTTATAATTATGCAAGCGCTACAACAGTTGTCGAAGCTTCCAATAGATTAAACACCGCCTTACACTATTTGAATGACTGGTTTAAGAATCACGGCCTCTCTATCTCAGCTAATAAATCCAATGCAATTTTATTCAGTAGGAAAAGAAACCCCCCCCCCAATTTAATCTCCTTTTAGAAGGCCAATCTATAAAATCCCAAGACTCTGTAAAATTTCTCGGCTTTGTTTTAGATGCAAAACTCTCAGGTGTCCCCCACCTCAACTATATATGTAAAAAGGTAGAATCAAGTATCAACATCATGCGCGCTCTCTCTGGAGTGCGCTGGGGCTCTCACCCTTATTCTCAAAAAATCCTATATAACGCCATCGTCCGTAGCCATTTCGACTATGGCTGCTTCCTTTTGGAACCATGCCAAAAACTTGCCTTATGCAAACTCGATAAATTACAATCCAGATGCCTACGAATTGTTACAGGCGCCAGAAAGTCATCCGCCATCAATGCACTGCAGGTGGAGTGTGCTGAGCCTCCTCTACACCTGCGTAGACAATACCTAAGTGACAGCTACCTGTGCAATGTTCTCCAAATATCTACACATCCCCTATTAGAAAAACTTAGAATACTGAGTGAACTTGTCCGTAATTCTGCATACTGGAACCATAAGGTCCCTCCAGCATTAATAAAAAGCTTAAACAAGTTATCCAACTTACCCACTATACATCAAACAGGAAAAAATCCAATCTTCGAAATCAACTACAAATCACTTATTTACCAACCCAAAATCTTGCTCAACACTGGGATTGACAGAAACACCACAAATGCTAACGAAAAGTTCAATAACATTCTAACACAAAACTGGAATGAATGGCTTCATATTTTCACTGATGCTTCAAAATTATCTGATGACAACAATGTTGGATCAGCTGTGTGGATCCCTAAATACAAAATTTTACTAAACTTCAAATGCCCCCCTCAAGCCTCAGTATACACCGGAGAAAACATTGCAATTCTTGAAGCAATACTGTACGCAGAATCCCACAAGTTAAATAAATGCATTATATTCACGGACTCGCTCAGCTGTTTGCAGGATATACAAAAACTACCATTCCACTCCAGATATAATTTTTACATTACCTTACAAACCAAAGACGCGCTGGCGAGGTGCGCATCCGCTGGCATTGAGCTGATTTTAGCCTGGATTCCGGGCCACAGGGGTATCATTGGCAATGAAACAGCTGACCTTTTCGCAAAAGAAGCAACTCAAAATGGAAGCCTGTCTTATTACAGATGCTACCCCCGTGATCTTCGTACATTGGCAAGACCTCAGATTTATAAATCATGGGACTTTCTTTGGCAACAGTCCAGAACTGTTAAGGGTATATATTACGGCAACTTACAACCTGATATTCCACGCAAACCCTGGTTTTTCCGCCAGCGCAACATGAATAAATTCATCACTTCTATAATAATCAGGCTACGCCTGGGACACGTAAATACACCAGTTTTCCTTGCTAAACTCCGTATTCGGGACAACTCCTTGTGTGAGTGTGGACTAGAGGACGGCACCGTGGAACACATATTCTTTAGATGTCTGAATATCCAGGTACATTTATATGACCTATTACCTAAAAATATCCCAAGACCAGTAAATATTCCGTTCCTATTAACGCAGGTCAATTCACCCTTTATTAAAGTACTAGGAAAGTTTATAAAGGCTAACAACATTGTCTTATGATGTCCAAACTATTTATATATTTTGCCTTGTCACCTCTTACAATCCAACTCCAATGCTTTACTACAGTAATAAAGACACTAACACTTTGTATGCTTGGGCACATGTCCGCTTGTGATGTTATATGTGTTGTCCTATTCTAGAATCTCAACTCCACGCGATAGCTCCACGTAGTAACCGGGCTACCACACCGTACAAAGAAGAGTACCGATATAACAGTGCCTTTCTTAACCCTGCCATTGGCAGAATCATCGTGCATAACGATGGAGCCATAATACCCAAAGTGGAAGTGGAAGTGGAGTGTTTTTTTTATTTCCTCGCAAAATACATTGAAATAATAATGTAAGGTAATTGCGCCTAATAAGGGCCGGGTTTTTGGAAATCGAAATAAATCAATGTTTGGAAGTGTGATAATTAGTACGACGTCATGATCAACCAAACTGTTTTTATTTGAAAAGAAAACGTTGCACAAAAACAACACACGAATGACCATTTATTTACAAAAAAAGTTTTTTAAAAGCTTGTTTATGGTCTTTATTGTGTACTAGGGCTCGAATTAAGGTCCATGATTGAACTGCAAGATTTCAGACGTTGAGTATCAGAAAAAATAAATCTTTAGACAGCAACGGCTTTAAACTACTTTCAACTTCATGGCTTTCCAATATTAAAACGGTAATTCATATAATTTAGTATTGTGGCCCTTATAAAGTCATACGAAATATATATAAGTTGTAACTTATATATTTTCTAGCTATAAATAAAACAAATTGAAGGTTTGTGCAAATTTTTATTAATTTTACTAAAGACAATCACTAAAAGTTACTAATGAGTTATTTTTTCAGTATTAATCTTTGGACCTTATTAGGTATAAGACTTATTTAATCATAGTGTGGACCTTATTAAGTGTTTCTAACAGGTAACACGGCAACCACTGAACTTAAAGGTTCAGTGTGTATATACTTATCCTTATTAAATATATTTTCTATTCAGTAATCAAAATAAACGTATATAAATGCCACTTGCAAGGCCAGGCTGCTTATTTACACTCATATAAGTCAATTATGTAACTAATCATGCCTATTTTAAAATACCGTACCCCCAATAAGGGCCGGCCCTTATTTGTAGACAACAACTTGGACCTTCTTAGGCAATCACATGTGTCCTGAGAAAATGAAACAAAACTTAGAAAATAAGCAATAATTTTAGTAACTTGCCCCGACAATCCACGTTCTGAAAGTATTTTAACATTACTATTGCAAAATTATTACATAACACCGAGTTTTCTTACTGAAACAAAGCAAAATGGATCAGAATATTTTATTCGTTTAGTCACGTCGACTGCACCTGAGGTTACACACAGAGCCACTGCCAAAATGGCCGGCGCGGAGGCAATGAACGTCAGTGCGCTTTTATGATTGGTTACTGGGGAGGCGCTGCGCAAAATCAGTTTTGGTTTAAATATTAAGTGCGGGAAGTTTGAAAAGATGGACCTTATTTGGAACCGGCCCTTTTTAGGCGTACTTACCTTATTAAATTTTTATGTAATAGGCTGAATGTAAAAAAAAGGTAAATTTAAAAAATCAAAAAACCCGACTGCTTAATTATACTTCAAATAAAAACTGAAAAGAAAAAAACAAGTCCAGTAGTCTATAATTCTGTTAATAAGGAACAAAGCTACTTTAACAGCCGCGACCCATTAGATATTCAAGAATACATAATATTTTTCAACAGTGGGTCCCGACTGTTGAAGTAGCTTTGTTCCTTATTAACAGAATTATAGACTACTGGACTTGTTTTTTTCTTTTCAGTTTTTATTTGAAGTATAATTAAGCAGTCGGGTTTTTTGATTTTTTAAATTTACCTTTTTTATTTCACACTTTTTAGTTAGTTAGTTGATTTTTTAAATTTACCTTTTTTATTTCACACTTTTTAGTTAGTTAGTATTTTAAGACGGTATAATGATATACCGTAGTCTTGTTACTTCAGTAAGGGAATTAATATCGTGGGAATTATTAAGTACGTCGGTCTAAAAGATTGATTTATTAAGACATATAGAGACTTTACCAGCGGGGTCAAGGCTACAGATGGGCCTTAATTTTCGCAAAAATGTGTGAAGTTAAATCAAGTCGTTACATAAATATCTATAATGTATGTAAATTTTATAGTAAAGTAGCACTTACTCAAAAAGTCATCTTTTGTTTATGTTTTTTAAATAGTTTAACAGTAAATATAAAATTCATTTACTTTTATTCGTTGACTATTTAAAATTGGCAGTGGCTGCATTGTCATATCAATGCCTGACGTCTAAGATTGTGATATACACAAATGCAGTGTCAGTCCCTAGTCTCATAATTTGATATACCCACATAATTCATAGAAACAATTATAGTTCTCTTTGTAGTTTTCTTTTAAAGCGTTCACTTAAAACAGGTCAAAGACTTTGTGATCGACCCTTTTTTATTGGTAGTGTAAAACTTGAATGAAGAGTACTCCCAGTAGGGCAATCATGGCAATTATTTTCCAATTTTTTTTTTTGTTTAAAAAAATACCGAATAACGTATCTAATATAACTGTTAAGCACAAATGCTGAGTAACTTTTACAATTATAATCAAATAAACCTATTACTTACTTTATTTTTAAATCTTTTTCATCAATTAAATACTTATCATATCCTAACTATCTATACTAATATTATAAAGAGGCAAGATTTGTATGTTTGTAACAAATTGTCAAACTACTGAACCGGTTTCAAATATTAATTCATCATATGGTAGCTACATTATTTATTATTACATTTTTATTTATTTAAATACATTTTGTCCGAGTGACATAGGCTTTATTTCATCCCGATAAATAAATTACGCCCGTACAATGCCCGGGTGGATCACTAGTAAGTATAATATAATATTATAGATGTGAAAGTGAGTTTGTTTGTTGCGCTTCCGTGCCCTAATAGCTAAATCTAATATAATGAATTCTCATATAGAAGTAGATGGGAACTTGGTTCTTAGCTACAACATCGCAATACTTATTGGCGTAGGGTGATGAAAGGGGTGATTTACCTATAAAAATCTACATTATTTACTTTGAATTTTGTAGAATTATTACAAAGCCAATATTATCGCGAGCTGATTAATAAATACAGGGATTCCAATAAGTATGTACTTACTAGCGATAAATGGGTTATTTGTCATTATATTAAGTAAACCTTTTTTGTAACATTAAGTAATATCGTTAAAAAAAATAAAAACAGTAAAATTCAGAGTTTTTCATTAAAATTCAATAATCATAAATACCTATTATGATAATATATTTTTCATCATTTAATAAGAAAGAACTGTATCACAGTTTTATTCTTAGTGCTTCGTATAGGATCAGATACTGCGAATAGCCCATTTTTTTCTTTTACATAGTACACCGCGCTATCACTTTGTCATCGTTGTAACTTTTTAAATATTTGTCGAAATGACATAGTGTAAAAAGCAAAGTTTATCGTCTTTAACTATCAAAAGCGATAAAAGTATTTGTTTTGATAAAAAATGATTTGTTAATACAAAATGTGCATTTTGGAAATAGATATCAAATAATATTTTAGTTTTGATTCACTATTTTACCGATAATGACTTACACATTAAAAATAGATATATGGTGACACGGACTTTTTTTTAGAACTATTTAAGAGATACATTTTCACTCTACATTACATTCATGTAACATTTATTGTTTTCGCAGTGCAGGCCAAAATGGCTCGCAGATGGGAGATTTTTTTCCGTCTTATGTGACACTTATTGTTATATATTGGCCAATTCACTCAATAACTACATAAATTATTATATATATGTAATTATCATATATGAGCTATATTACTGTTAAGTTTCATTAAAATCCATTCAGTATTTTTTAGGTGAAAGAGCAACAAAGATCCATACAAATGTAAGATTGAAATTAAAAGCGTAAGTGGTTAATATACAACTTTAAAGCGTTGTAGATCCTAAACAATCATATTAAATGAAAAATGGTGTTAGGAACCTAAATATGATTTTTGATTATCTAGACAGTGATATCCCACTCGACATATTTTGTCAACTTATTTTTTTTACTTCGTCACAATATGGCGCCTAATTTTGCCCATATTGAATTTTGATTACTATCATATCTTTAGTAGCACTCCCATGATTGAGACGAATCGATTGATGTATGAATCATCAAAATCGGTCCAGGCGTTTGGTCTCTAGTGTGCCACAAAGGAATAAACATACATATATAGACTGTTAAACACATAACCCTGTCTGCGCGTCGCGCTTCGCGCTCTTGCATTGCGCAGCTGGGTAAAAAGAGGAACGAATTCGTAGTTTAAAATAAAGTTCCCGCGGTTCCCATACAATTTTCTGCCGATCGTGTTTTGTTTTCGAGATTTCAATTTTTTTTCTTTTTGTCTTTTCAGAAGACTCTAGGTTTAATTTCAATAATTGTTCCTATGAGTGAAAATAAAGTATTGCAATAAAAATTACGTATTAAAACATGAGAGCCTGTTATAATAGGTTGACTCGACCCCTTCTCATCCATAAAATGTTATATTACACGTGAGCGTAAAAGCAGTGGCGGGGCAAGACCTAAATTTGATGTGGGCAAGACAGATTTCGCGAGGCCCTGTTCTGTGGCGACCTGAAGACGGGATTTTATAAAATAATAAAAAAAATTGTGTGTGTCAGCTCCGACGCACGACTGGAGTTTACTCCTTAAATTCGATAGTCTAACCAGACGCAAAAAGAGTTTATTTAACTTAAAAAAGATTGATACTGTAAATGCCATATCCACGTTTACTTGTAAAGCTCAATGGTTTTGTGTTCAACGAATGGCGCGGTGGTACACCGACGCGGTTTCTTTGTCGTCGTAGGCAATAAAGGTACGCTACGATACTGTGCTACGGTGTAGCACTACGGCTGCTACAGCGTAGACAGTAAAAACGTAACGAGGTCATTCATCGATACATTTTACTCCTCACATTTTTCTCATACCGGGCCCCTTATATAGGCAATTCGCTTTTAAGCAATGCATAAAAATTTTTGAGGCGCGTGGCCACTTGTACCGCGATGCCGTAGGCGGGTGGCCCACGTCGTCCACGCCTTACGCCGCCTGTGCGTAAAAGGAATGCGTATTACCTTCGATCAACAATTCTACAGATAACGGGTTGCATATAAAATCAAAGCTAAAAGCTGTCCGTATGAGTATATACTTATGCAGCTACATTCGATTCCCAATGAACAAAGGCAAATGTTATAAAACAGTTTAAGTTGACCCTAATAACAACCATGTCACAATTGAACTATTTGTGTTCTTTATAAAAGCATCGAAGGCATTGTTTTATCTTTATAACACGGCATATTATGCAATATTGTTATATTGAGTGCACTTGCAGCGTGTTTGAATGCCCAATTGTGACTAAAGCTAATTGTGGTCATACACCACAATTTAAGCGGATCACTTTTGAGCCGCGAGTGCGGTATCTTCCCTTTTTGTTTTAATCTAAGCAAATAACTATAATAACATCCATAGGGTGTCAAAAAATAAAAATCTGGTTTGCGTAAATTAGAAAATTTATTGAAATATTTCGAGTACACTCAAAAGGTGTATTTATGACTTAATCACTAAGTGAAACTAAGCAGCCACGCCGTCCTGTGCGCCATCCTCGTCTGAAACAAGCAAAACATTTCAATATAAATATTTTAGTTAAGCAACTTTTGCAATGGTCGATAATTGGATGGGTGACCAACAGCTTGTTATCTCTCGCTCCTGCGTCCTTCGGAAGGCACGTTAAGCCGTTGGTCCCGTTCGGCTGTGATCGTTGAAGTTAAGCAACTTTCGCAGCGGTCGGTCATTGGATGCGTGACCAAAACTTTACTACCTTGAGCTCCTCCGAGCTTCGGAAGGCACGTTAAGCCGTTGGTCCCGGCTGCATCTGCAGTCGTTAGCACCCACCAATCCGCACTGGGCCCGCGTGGTGGGTCATGGCACAATCTCCCTATTCCATCCATGGGGAAGGCCTGTGCCCCAGCAGTGGGGACATTAATAGGCTGATGATGATGATTACATCTAGATTAAATCTGACGCGTTCTGTAATTACCACTCAGAACAGTCTGATGTAAATCAGTTTGCTCGGAGTATTTTTTTGACCGAAGAGAAAGATTAATCTGTCACGCTGTGAGGTTTGTTTCTGTTTGAGGTTAGAAATTAATCTACGGTTGGTCAGGCCGTTGGGTAAACGCACTAACGAATGTCTAGAAGCTACGCCATTTGTTAGTAAATCTACGTCGGAGGACCTTGTACTGAGAAGAACCGAAGAAACTCAGCAAGGGCAAGGGCAAATGGGCAATCACGTGATTAATGGACGGCCCCTAATTAAACTGCATCATCATCAGCCTATTAATGTCCCCACTGCTGGGGCACAGGCCTTCCCTATGGATGGAATAGGGAGATTGGGCCATGACCCACCACGCGGGCCCAGTGCGGATTGGTGGGTGCTAACGACTGCAGATGCAGCCGGGACCAACGGCTTAACGTGCCTTCCGAAGCACGGAGGAGCTCGAGATAGTAAATTTTTGGTCACCCATCCAATGACCGACCACTGCGAAAGTTGCTTAACTTCAACGATCGCAGGCGAACGCGCTAACCACTTGCGCTATCGAGCTCCTCTGCGCCATCGAGCTCCTCTGCGCCATCGAGCTCCTCTGCGCCATCGAGCTTCTCAATTAAACTGCAGACTTGCAAAAATACACATATTAAGTGTAACTCACCCTTATCGTCCGTGTCCATTGGTTCGGGTGTCTCTTGGTAGGCGGGCGCTAGGGGCGATACTACCACTCCGTCCCATACGGTAATTTCCGTGGAAATATCTTTACCGCCCTCAAACGCTTGCAAGCCCAAAACGTAGCGATGTCCGCCGCGGGCGACGACGCGCAACAATCTGCGTGGAAATCGGAAGAAATGGTCTTAATATATAGTTACTAGCTGACCCAGCGAACTTCGTACCGCCATAAAAAAATAGGGGTTGGTGGTAGAAAGTTGAAAATTTAGGGATGTATGTATTTTTGTATGATGTATCATAAAAGAATTAAAAAAAAAATAGGTGTGGATTACCCTTAACATTTAGGGGGATGAAAAATAGATTACATCCGATTCTCAGACCTACTGAATATGCATATAAAATTTCACGAAAATCGGTCGAGCCGTTTCGGAGGAGTTTAACCACAAACATCGCGACACGAAAAAATTAAAAAAACAATATCGTTTATTCAGTCTAGGCTGTTACAAGCACTTGTGAATGTCGAAAAGCTACGCCATCGGTTCGCAAATCTACGGCGGGAGACCTTGTACTGAGAAGAACCGGCAAGAAACTCAGCAAGGGCTGTTTTTTTCTCCCTGTATTATATACAGAGTCGTCAATTTGAAAAATGACTTCAATATGAGATAACTCATGAAGTCACTTTCCAAAAGAAAAAATTAAATATATTTTCACAACGATATTAAATTCCCTAGATACACCGCGTGCATACAAAATGTGTCCCATTCAAGAAGTGCTTGAACTTCACTCAGGAGCTTCTTGGTTCACAGTCACGCTCGGACCGTTGAAAAGTCAAGATGCCGCAATGACTCAGTCATATCTCATTTTTGCGCAGTGGCAACGGCCAAGTCTCGCGCGACGAGATGGAGCACTTCTTGGTATTTTTGACAGGGTTTGTTTGGAAATGATGTTCTGTGCATTGACAATGTAAATATGTCTTCTTTTTGTGGCTTTTGTGAATCAGTGTCATGTTAGTGTGTTATCGTGTGTGAATGCAGCAATATCTCACGTCGGCGCTGTGGCATCGGCCAAATCTTGCGTGGCGAGATCCAGCACAATATGGGGCGCTTTTTGCGTGGATTAGTGTCACGTATGTATGTTTTGGTAGCTTTGTGTGGATTAGTGTCACGTATGTATGTTTCGGTAGCTTTGTGTGTATTAGTGTCACGTATGTATGTTTTGGTAGCTTTGTGTGGATTAGTATCACGTATGTATATTTTGGTAGCTCTGTGTGGATTAGTGTCACGTATGTATGTTTTGGTAGCTTTGTGTGGATTAGTGTCACGTATGTATGTTTTGGTAGCTTTGTGTGGATTAGTGTCACGTATGTATGTTTTGGTAGCTTTGTGTGGATTAGTGTCACGTATGTATGTTTTGGTAGCTTTGCGTGGATTAGTGTCACGTATGTATGTTTTGGTAGCTTTGTGTGGATTAGTGTCACGTATGTATGTTTTGGTAGCTTTGTGTGGATTAGTGTCACGTATGTATGTTTTGGTAGCTTTGTGTGGATTAGTGACACGTATATATGTTTTGGTAGCTTTGTATGGATTAGTGACACGTATGTATGTTTTGGTAGCTTTGCCTGGATTAGTGTCACGTATACAGGGCGTCCCACGGCTACCTCACACGGAGGGAAAGTATATTAAATATTGAAGATAGGATAGTTTACTGAAAGAAGAGATCATTTTATTTTTAATAAAAACTAGAACTGCATTCACAGATTTTTTTAAAAATCGCCTGCTACAACTGGGAATCAAACTCGTGAAATTTCGAAATAAAAACACGACCAATCTTATGATAACCATCGAAAGGTTTAATCATAAGGATTATTTTTTGCTAAATAACATAGCAATTGAAATGACACTAAATGTAAAAGTGTGTTAATGCAGTAATATCTCACGTCTGCGCGGTGGCCGCGGCCAAGTCTTGCGCGGCGAGGTCAAGCGCTTTTTTATGTTTTCGACAGTTTTTGTTTGGAATTAACGAAGTTATCACAACTTTTGTGCTGTGGCAATGTAAAGATGCTTCTATTTTGGTGATTTTAATGTGCATAAATGTGTTATTGAGGTCGAGCACAATATGGGGGGACGTTTTTTGTGTGGATACAGTGTTGGTGTTTGTGGCCTGTGTGGGAGGAATCGGAGGCGCGTTGGCGCGTGTGATTTCGTCGTCGAGGTAGTCTAAGACGTGCCTAGGCTGACGGAATCGAAGGGAGGGTGTTAAATGCAGTATTATCTCACGTCTGCGCAGTGGCCGCGGCCATATCTCAACGCGAGATGAAGATGGAGCACTTTTTGGTATTTTTTACAGGATTTTGTTTGTAAATGATGTTCTGTGCAGTGACAATGTAAATATGTCTTCTTTTTGTGACTTTTGCGTGAAATAATGTCATGTTAGTGTGTTTTCATGTACCATGTCACAGTGTTTTCTTGTTTTAATGCAGTAATAACTCACGTCTGTGTTTTATTAGTATTAGTATGCGTTCATGGTGATTACATTAGCGTTAGCATGTGTTCATTCGGTGAAAATGTAAAGATGTTTCTATTTAGGTGATTTTATGTATTATTGATGGTGATTTTTGTCTGTTTTCGTGTGTTAATGCAGTATTATCTCACGTCTGCGCAGTAGCCGCGGCCAGGTCTTGCGCGGCGAGGTCTAGTGCAATATGGGGCGCTTTTTGTATGGATTAGTGCCAAGTATGTATGTATTTGGTAGTTTTGCATGGATCAGTGTCAAGTCAGTCAGTGTTTTCGTGTGTTAATGCAGTATTATCTCACGTCTGCGCAGTAGCCGCGGCCAGGTCCTGCGCGGCGAGGTCTAACGCAATATGGGGCGCTTTTTGTATTGTCACAAATGCTCTCGAAACAGAACCGCGAATGTGCTAAAGATCGAATGTGCCAGATCACCGTAGGTCGCGATAGAGGTTGTGTAATGCTGCTCATTCTAAAATGAGCCTTATGCAGTGCGGCGTAAGGGAGAAAATGCAACGACATCTGCACTTGTTTAAAAGTTATGCGCGTTACCTGCGTAGGTATAAGTAGGTACTTCGTACTCGCGGGTGCTAGCTAATTCTCAATTTAACAGGTACTTTCTAGAATGCGTCGATCGGTGTATATAAGCGCGCAGAGGCAGTTGAGTTTCAACGGCGATTTGGGAGCGAATCCAAAGGCGATCAAAGTGCAACAAAAGTGTTCAAGTGCGATTGTTTAGAGACTTGTATAGTGAAATACAGTGTTTAGTAAGTGTTTTGTAATTAACATTGTGTGTTAATTGTGTGAACTGTGTGGTGAATAAAGAACTGTCAATCGTGAACTGGCATATAATTTCGGACCCCATCCCGACACGTAACAGTATGGATTAGTGTCACGTATATGAGTGATTGGGATTTTGCGTGGATCAGTGTGAAGTTAGTCAGTGTTTTCGTGTGTTAATGCAGTATTATCTCACGTTTGCGCAGTAGCTGCGGCCAAGTTTTGTGCGCTTTATGGTGTATGGTATATTTGGCAGTTTTTGTTTGGAAATAATATTTTGTGCAGGGACACTGTAAATATGTCTTCTTTTTTGATGTTTTTAAGTGTTAGTGATGGTGTTTTTGTGACAGCTTTTGTATGTTAATGGCTCAGTAATATCTTAAGTCTGTGCAGTGGCCGCGGCCAAGTCTTGCGAGACAAGATGGAGCACATTTTAGTATTTTTGACAGATTTTGTTTGGAAATGATTTTCTGCGCAGTGCCCATGTAAATATGTCTTCCTTTTTGTGTCTTGCTTGAATTAGTGTCATGTTAGTATGTACATCTTTTTGTGAGTGTCAAGTTAGTCAGTGTTTTCGTGTGTTAATGTAGTATTATCTCACGTCTGGGCTGTAGCCGCGGCCAGGTCTTGCGCGGCGAGGTCTAGTGCAATATAGGGCGCATTTTGTATGGATTATAGTCACGTATGTATGTATTTGGTAGTTTTGCGTGGATCAGTGTCAAGTCAGTCAGTGTTTTCATGTGTTAATATAGTATTATCTCACGTCTGCGCAGTGGCCGCGGCCAAGTTTTGCGCGGCGAAGCAAAGCCCTTTTTTATGTTTTCTACAGTTTTTGTTTGGAATTAACGAAGTTACCTCAACTTTTGTACTGTGGGAATGTAAAGATGCCTTCTATTTTGTAATTTTAATATGTATAATGTGTTATTGATGGTGATTTCTTGTCAGTTTTCGTGTGTTAAATGCAGTATTATCTCACGTCTGGGCTGTAGCCGCGGCCAGGTCTTGCGCGGCGAGGTCTAGTGCAATATAGGGCGCTTTTTGTATGGATTAGTGCCACGTATGTGTTTTTTTTTTTATAGATAGGTCCGACAAATGACACCACCCCACCTGATGTTAAGTGGCGGTGAAGTCCAGACGCGAAGATAGCTGATACAGCAGTTCTACCTGCCACACCAGCCATCCTCACCCTGCCGGTCTGCATGTTGCTTCTTCACGCCTCTTTTAAAGGATCCCAGGTTGTAAGAGGGAGGGAACACGTGAGCGGGCAGAGCATTCCATTTACGGATGGTGCGACAAAGAAATGAGTCACCAAATTTCTTTGTACGCGTTGGAATTGTGGCCACAGTAAGACGGCGACAACGTAGGTCAGCGCGGGTGGTCCTCTGAAGGAAAGGGGAAGGTGGGATAAGAGAGAATAACTCCTCAGAACACTCTCCGTGGTACAGACGATAGAACGCGCTTAGTGACGCCTCGTCACGGCGTAATTGTATTTGGTAGTTTTGCGTGGATCAGTGTCAAGTTAGTCAGTGTTTTGGTGTGTTAATGCAGTATTATCTCACGTCTGGGCTGTAGCCGCGGCCAGGTCTTGCGCGGCGAGGTCTAGTGCAATATGGGGCGCTTCTTGTATGGATTAGTGCCACGTATGTATGTATTTGGTAGTTTTGCGTGGATCAGTGTGAAGTTAGTCAGTGTTTTGGTGTGTTAATGCAGTATTATCTCACGTCTGGGCTGTAGCCGCGGCCAGGTCTTGCGCGGCGAGGTCTAGTGCAATATGGGGCGCTTCTTGTATGGATTAGTGCCACGTATGTATGTATTTGGTAGTTTTGCGTGGATCAGTGTGAAGTTAGTCAGTGTTTTGGTGTGTTAATGCAGTATTATCTCACGTCTGGGCTGTAGCCGCGGCCAGGTCTTGCGCGGCGATGTCTAGTGCAATATGGGGCGCTTCTTGTATGGATTAGTGCCACGTATGTATGTATTTGGTAGTTTTGCGTGGATCAGTGTGAAGTTAGTCAGTGTTTTCGTGTGTTAATGCAGTATTATCTCACGTCTGGGCTGTAGCCGCGGCCAGGTCTTGCGCGGCGAGGTCTAGTGCAATATGGGGCGCTTCTTGTATGGATTAGTGCCACGTATGTATGTATTTGGTAGTTTTGCGTGGATCAGTGTGAAGTTAGTCAGTGTTTTCGTGTGTTAATGCAGTATTATCTCACGTCTGGGCTGTAGCCGCGGCCAGGTCTTGCGCGGCGAGGTCTAGTGCAATATGGGGCGCTTCTTGTATGGATTAGTGCCACGTATGTATGTATTTGGTAGTTTTGCGTGGATCAGTGTGAAGTTAGTCAGTGTTTTGGTGTGTTAATGCAGTATTATCTCACGTCTGGGCTGTAGCCGCGGCCAGGTCTTGCGCGGCGAGGTCTAGTGCAATATGGGGCGCTTCTTGTATGGATTAGTGCCACGTATGTATGTATTTGGTAGTTTTGCGTGGATCAGTGTGAAGTTAGTCAGTGTTTTGGTGTGTTAATGCAGTATTATCTCACGTCTGGGCTGTAGCCGCGGCCAGGTCTTGCGCGGCGAGGTCTAGTGCAATATGGGGCGCTTCTTGTATGGATTAGTGCCACGTATGTATGTATTTGGTAGTTTTGCGTGGATCAGTGTGAAGTTAGTCAGTGTTTTGGTCTGTTAATGCAGTATTATCTCACGTCTGGGCTGTAGCCGCGGCCAGGTCTTGCGCGGCGAGGTCTAGTGCAATATGGGGCGCTTCTTGTATGGATTAGTGCCACGTATGTATGTATTTGGTAGTTTTGCGTGGATCAGTGTGAAGTTAGTCAGTGTTTTGGTGTGTTAATGCAGTATTATCTCACGTCTGGGCTGTAGCCGCGGCCAGGTCTTGCGCGGCGAGGTCTAGTGCAATATGGGGCGCTTCTTGTATGGATTAGTGCCACGTATGTATGTATTTGGTAGTTTTGCGTGGATCAGTGTGAAGTTAGTCAGTGTTTTCGTGTGTTAATGCAGTATTATCTCACGTCTGGGCTGTAGCCGCGGCCAGGTCTTGCGCGGCGAGGTCTAGTGCAATATGGGGCGTTTCTTGTATGGATTAGTGCCACGTATGTATGTATTTGGTAGTTTTGCGTGGATCAGTGTGAAGTTAGTCAGTGTTTTGGTGTGTTAATGCAGTATTATCTCACGTCTGGGCTGTAGCCGCGGCCAGGTCTTGCGCGGCGAGGTCTAGTGCAATATGGGGCGCTTCTTGTATGGATTAGTGCCACGTATGTATGTATTTGGTAGTTTTGCGTGGATCAGTGTGAAGTTAGTCAGTGTTTTCGTGTGTTAATGCAGTATTATCTCACGTCTGGGTTGTAGCCGCGGCCAGGTCTTGCGCGGCGAGGTCTAGTGCAATATGGGGCGCTTCTTGTATGGATTAGTGCCACGTATGTATGTATTTGGTAGTTTTGCGTGGATCAGTGTCAAGTTAGTCAGTGTTTTGGTGTGTTAATGCAGTATTATCTCACGTCTGGGCTGTAGCCGCGGCCAGGTCTTGCGCGGCGAGGTCTAGCGCCGTATGTGCTCGCGCATGGGCCGCCTCGCAGGGGTCGGGAAGCCCCGCACACCCGGGTAGGAACAACCCACCCGCTACTAGAGACAATGCGCGCCTGTCGACAATGACATTAACAATATATTGTTTTAAACTTCCATGGTCAATAACATTATAATAATAATAATTCATTTATTTCAACCACAAAGATCATAGCATGAAAATGACAAAATAATAATAAATAGTAATAATTATGATACATAAAAACAAATTAAATTACATCTCCACATACAATTACATTTAAAACAAAAATAAAATTCAATTCAATTATAGTATAAGAATAGGACCGACTGGGCCCTATATTTTGACGTCATAGCTGTCGATTCAAACCAAATAGGAAGAGTGAGCAAATAAAAGATTTTATTTAATAAACTTCTAACTAACATTCAGTGAGAAAAAACATAAGATCTTTTTTATTAAAATATTTACTGTAATTGTGAAAAAAACAACAAATTTTTAATCTCTTATCTATTAGACAAGTCCGTCCGTCTGTGGTGCTGTTTCAGCGGCCAAACCGTAAGAGATAGATAAAGAGAATATTTAAGTTATAAGTTCAGAATAGTCTGATAAGACTACAAACCGGATTTGAGTAACATAGCACTTCCTTCTTTTTTTTTAATCAGGTTTTGGTGAACATTTGGTTCACTGGTTTGCAAGTAAATATTTATTTATTAAGACTGTGTGAGAAAAACATAAATCAGAATCTAGCTCTTCAATTCTGCTCAATCTCTGCATTACCACCGGAGTAGTTATGAATAATCATGCACTATTACTAGGTCACATACGAACATGCATCCTATAGGTTAACGAAAGTTTGAAATTGAGTTTCTAACCGCAACATAAAGTGACATTTGGTTGACGGTTTAGGTTATCAACAATTCATAGCCAAAACTCAATAAATGAAACAAAATATCAATCAATATTAATTATCAATATTTGTTATTGTTTGTTTACAAATGTGTGGTTTTTAATCTAGAATTAGCAGAGTGCTAAAAAAGGGTTCCAAGTAGAGATGGGCCGACTATAGTATTTGCCGACTAACCGACTAGCCGACTAATCGGTTTTCAAATTGCCGACTATTCTGAAATGCCGATTATTCTAATATATTAGGAGGATGTTCTGAATATTTCGTCATGACTCGGCTTGCTTACGGACGACACGAGCCTCCCAAAACGAGCCGAAATATTCATGATCCAAAAATCACAATTTGCCTCTAAGAAAAACAAAATTTACCTATGGACTTCTTTAAGACTCGCTAGCACTTAAGATTTCACTCATTAATGCGTACGTACTTCTCACTGTTATTTTGTTATTTGCGATATTCATTGTGTTTAGTTATCTGAATTACTGATAGATTTTTAAGTTCCTCTAATAAAATAAATAAATATTTCCAACACTCATACCAATTAACCTAGCCCCAAGCTAAGTACTATAAAGCTTGTGTCATGGGATACTAGGTTAACGGATAGAATACATATACTGTACATATATAAGTATATTTATATAGAAATACATATTAAACATCCATGACTGGAGTACAAATGCTCGTATTCATCACACTAACATCTGCCCCCACCGGGATTCGAACCCGGGACCCCTCGAGTTGGCGACACCATGAAACCCGTCGTACAAACCAATCGGCCAAGGAGGTCGTCTAAAACAATATTTTAAGACTGTACGTAACTTTTAATAATAACTCTAGGTACTATTTAAATATTCAAAACAAACGTAAGACATTTTAAATTATTAATTATTTATGATCATCATCATCATCAGCCTATTAATGTCCCCACTGCTGGGGCACAGGCCTTCCCTATGGACCGAATAGGGAGATTGGGCCATGACCCACCACGCGGGCCCAGTGCGAATTGGTGGGTGCTAACGACTGCAGATGCAGCCGGGACCAACGGCTTAACGTGCCTTCCGAAGCACGGAGGAGCGAGAGATAGTAATTTTTGGTCACCCATCCAATGAGCGACCACTGCTAAAGTTGCTTAAGTTCAACGATCGCAGCCGAATGCGCTAACCACTTGCGCCATCGAGCTCCTCATATTAATTATTTATAGACATTTTTAATTATTTTTATTTTAAAAAGTGCTCATTTCTCCGAAGTCTATGATCGTTCTATAGACAATATAGTCTGACCTGAATGCCACGTTGATCGGCAGCGCCTGACGGGCGGGGTTGTTCATGATGCAGTGATGCGCCAGCAGGTCGATCATCCAAGGGGTCAGGGGTTCGAGGCCCGAGTGGCGAGCGCACATATCGCGTAGAAGGCGAATAAGGACCTGTGCGAAATGTTTAAATACATATATTAGACATGTTTTTATTTTTTAAACGTTTAACAGCTGTTAGATGTTTAAATCTAAAGAAAAGTTTACTAGAAAAAAATCCACGCGGACCAGGCAGCAGACGGGACTCGAACCCGCACCCTTCACTATCCGGGCGAATGCACTGACCAATGAGGGCTACCGTTTTCTGTCTCACCAGATGGCGCCACTGTTGAGTGAGGTCCTAAATTGTAACTTTTAAAGTTTATTAATACGCACATGAAATCAAAGGTTACATTTAGATCGTATTTTAACACAAAAGAACCATATCCTAAACATAATAGGCCATGCCACAGTGACGCGCAGTTCCGTTTTATTCGGAAAAAATGGGAACATAATCATTTTTCTAAGCTCAAATTTTTAATAACTGACATTCATTGCCACATAACTCATATTTGCCATAATTAAGCCGAATTGTTACCAATTATTCGCAACATTATTTTAATTAGAAATAAACCCGCGTAGTCAACCAACAAGCAATAACATTTGACATTTCGGAGACCTCACGCTACACTAGCGCCTCTAGCGGCGGATTCATATGCGATAGCCCTCATTATGCTACCGCGACTCTGACGGCCGTGTCGAATTCTTTCTAGCCTTTCTAGAGCTACAAGGCAGCGCCAACCTTTCGCATTGTAAAAATATTACTACAAAAAAAATGGGTGCGTGTACTTATGTAGGCGCGTGAGAAGTTATCCTTCTTTGGCATTGTTTAAAATTAGTTTTTAATTGCATGCAAATAATTAATTACAATAAATTAATAAAAAGTCTGGAAAAGGACACAGTCAATAAAGTTCAGTTTTAATTTGAAAAATAAATAAATAATCAAAATATTCAATTAAAATCGCTACTGAATATAATTTATTAGAACATATGTGATTTGCACTTGTATGAAACTCAAACACGTATTCCGAATATACAAACTAGAAACATGTGGATAAATATTATAAATATGAATACCTATAACTGTTACTTTATTACAAAAAATAAAGATGTGGTTTTTGGTTCTACTACCAATACTACTACTACCAATGGTCAAGAGATGGCGCTGTAGTCTCCTGAATCGCGCTTTGGTTCCATTGTTCCAGATTAATAAATACTTTTGATAGGCCTTCACAATGCAGTCGTTAGCACCCACTAAATAGAGATTCTATTTCTATGTTGTTGGTAGATTTTCTTAATGTCCGGTAAACACAAAAGTAACCAACTTCATGCTGTTAAAATTTTGTGTTACAGTGATGCGCGCGCATCTTAAAATTTCACTCTCATCATTTTTTCATAACGCGCCTAAAGAAGTATAACTTCAAAAATTACTAGTAATATTTTCTTTAGATTTAAACATCAAGCAGTTACACGCTTGAAAAAGTAAAAATTATGACTGTCGGAGGATGTGGTGAATAGAGTTGATTGTTGAATGCCAAGCGTGAAAAGGCTATTGTTTACACTTTAAATAATTTTATAAAATCTTAATTTAATTTGATTTAAATTAATTACATTTTTTTGTATTATTCAGTAACTTATCAATTGAATAAAAGTCGCTAATAAATTATTTTATGTCGCGTCCAATCAGAGCAGAGCACGTGCCTCGAGTGGGGTCGAGGCGCCATCTTGATTTTCACAGGTGGGAGGTATTTTTGCGCGTATTTAAAGGCGAGGAACTGATCGTAGCGGCTCGTTACAAGAAAGGTGATAAGGTAGTTCAGTGAAGTCAGATTGGTGCCTTGAACCCGCTGCTCGGTTGTTATTTAAGTGTACTTATTAAAGTAGTGTGTGTGAAACATTTTTATTTTGTTTTGTTAAAAGAACGCAATCATAATAGGGGTGATGACGGGGTACAGTAAACGAAATTCTATTTAGTCCGTCAGTTAGATGATCAAAAAATAATGGACACGTATTTTTTCTTTGGGCAATCAACCAAAAAATGACATAGTTATAGCGCGTCAAAGTTTGGGAGTAGGGGCTCGTGACGTCACTTTTGAGTGAATTTTCCCTTATAAGTGTACTCAAACGTGACGTCATGCGACTTTTCAAATCACTATATCTCTGCAATGTTTATATTATGTGAAAAAAGAAAAAATACGTGTCCAATACTTTTTGATAATCTACCTGATAAACGAAGAAAAAAAATTAGTCATCATCCCTATTGTAAGAACAGTGATTGAGTGATTGTTTGGTTTTGTGCCTGTAAGCCCCGATGACGCCCACTAAGCCCGTGAACGCTAATGACAAAGTGAATAGTCGCTTTCCGAGATAACTATAATTGCTACTTCTTCTTTCAAATGTTTATTCTTGTAAAGGTATTTATTTGACATTGTAGGTTTCCTACAATGCGAAGAGATGGCGCTGCCTTGCAGCTTAAGAAAGGCTTGAAAGAATGCGACACGACCATCAGGGCCGCGGTAGCATAATTGGTCAGAATGCACTGACCAATAATAGTTGTATCTGAAATGATTCTTACCTTGATTTTATTTATTTTTTAAGCATTTAACTGCTAGATGTTTAAATCTAAAGAAAAGTTTACTAGAAAAAAATCCACGCGGACCAGGCAGCGGACGGGACTCGAACCCGCATCCTTCGCTATCCGGGCGAATGCACTGACCATTATGCTACCACGGCCCTATTAGCCGCGTCGAAATTTTCCTAGCCTTAAGCTGCAAGGCAGCGCCATCTCTTCGCATTGTAGGTAACCCACAATGTCAAATGAATACTTTTACAAGTATTAAACATTTGAAAGAAGAAATAGCAATTATAGTTATGATTTTATTTATTTTTTAAGCATTTAACTGCTACATGTTTAAATCTAAAGAAAAGTTTACTAGAAAAATCTCTTATCTATTAGACAAGTCCGTCCGTCCGTCCGTGGTGCTGTTTCAGCGGCCAAACCGTAAGAGATAGATAAAGAGAATGTTTAAGTTATAAGTTAAGAATAGTCTGATAAGACTACAAACCGGATGTGAGTAACGTAGCACTTCCGGTTTTCGAGAAATCACGTGATTTCTATTTCAAACGAAACCACACAAAATCTCCGAAGTTCTCAATTTTTTAAATACATTTTTTTTTTTGGTGAACATTTGGTTCACTGGTTTGCTAGTATATTCTAATAGATTCTTACCTTGATAGAGGAATGGTGAGCGTTCTCTTCGAACCAGCGACTATGCCTAATGGCTGCCAAGTGGCTGTTGATCACCTTGTATTCCAGATGTACCTGCGGACAAACCAAGATTTTTATATATTGTTTTAAACTTTCATGGTCACTACCATTATAATACATAATTTATGTTTTTACGGGATTGCTACCTTGTACCATGTTTTTAGCGAGTTTCTGAGATATCTAATATATAAAATTCTAGTGTCGCAGTGTTTGTGGTTAAACTCCTACGAAACGGCTGACCCGATTCTCATGAAATTTTGTGTGCATATTGGGTAGGTCTGAGAATCGGACAACATCTATTTTTCATCCCCCTAAATGTTAAGGGTAATTCACCCCTAATTTTTTTTTCAATTTTAAATATTTTTTTTAAATTATTTTATGATAACAAAAATACATACATCCCTAAATTTTCAACTTTCTACCACCAACCCCTATTTTTTTATGGCGGTACGAAGTTCGCTGGGTCAGCTCGTATATAATTACATAAATTACTTTTGCAAAAATAAATATCTTGTGTTGGAACTGTTAAACCTACAATGCAAAGAGATGGCGCTGCCTTGCAGTTTAAGAAAAGACTAGGAAAAATTCGACACGGCCATCAGGGCTGTGGTAGCATAATATCAGTGCATTCGCCCGGATTGCGAAGGGTGCAGGTTCGAGTCCCATCTGCTGCCTGGTCCGCGTGGATTTTTTTGTAGTAGAAATTTCTTTACTTTAAAGATTTTATTAAACCATAATTAAATCGAAATATTGTCTCATAAACAATATCCTATGATCACCATACCTTTGTCATTCCATGCGTCCGTACATACGTCTGCGATTTCGTCCGCATTATTCTATCCTAATATTATAAAGAGGAAAGATTTGATTGTTTGCTTGTTTGTATCGAATAGGCTCCGAAACTACAGGACCGAATTGAAAAATTATTACACATTTAGAATCCTACATAATCCCTGATGAACATAGACTATAAAGTATTTCCAAAAAAGTTAGGGTTCCGTCTGAAACTTTGATAATGAATAAAATACCAAAAAATAACCTTATATCGCTTACGATGCGGAAGTCAGCGACTAAAGTTTTATAGAGGACATAAATATCTACAAAAAAGTCCGCGATATCGTATGTCTTACTATTACAGATATTATGTCACAACTAAAGATCCCCTGCGGTTTCACCCGCGTTAATTAGAGGAAAAAGGTTCTAGTGAGTCAAACTTAAAAGATGGGCATATGCTGTCGCAGACTTTTTTATAAAACTTTTAAAGTGAAACAATGCCGTCATACATGATTTTTGGGTAACTTTAACGGAATCTCCCAAAATTCCCAAAATTTTTACCCGTTTTTGCAATATTTTACATTGACACTCCGCTCCTAATGGTCGCAGCGGAATATTATGTAGCCTCAAGCCGTCTTCAATAAATGCACAACACAAAAAATATTTTATCAAATCGGACTATTATTTCCTGAGATTTGTGAGTTCAACCAAAAAGATTGTGCATTCAATGCAACGGGTCCTAAAGTACGCAACAAATTTTCACTATCAGTTAAATAATTTTTCATTTACAATTTCGTGATCAGCCATGCCACAGTGTTATATATTTTTTTCTTAGATCCACTTTTAATTCACTGACATTCATACTCGTATTTGGCATAATTAATCAGAGATACTATTAATTTATTCAGAACATCAATTTAATAAGAAATAAATCCATATTTGTTGCTTAGGTTTTAGAAATAAATTCGCGTAGTTAGCCCACAAGCAATAACATTTGACATTTCGAAGACCTCACGCTACACAAGCGCCTCTAGCGGCGGATTTATACGCGATAGCCCTCATTCCGGCATGCTTCTCTTAACCTAAGTTTTAAAGTAGTGTATCTTTAACATATTTTTTTATATTTTAAGGTAATATTTTTTATTATTACCTAGATCGAAGAGGAACAAGTGGACAAAGGATATTATTGAGTGGTACCCCTGAGATGGTAAACGTAGTAGAGGTAGACAACATAAAAGATGGAAAGATGATCTACCCAAGAGTTGGCGACGAGCAGCCACAGATAGGAACCAATGGGCTAATTTGGAAGAGGCCTATGTCCAAGGACAACCTGTTTGTACACGTACCGATGTCAGCGATTAAACTAAGTTTTAATTTTAAGTTAAGTCACTTTTAACATATACAATAGAGAATAAAGGCTATTTTTATTTTATTTTACTTATTATCTTTAACATGCATTTATCCTATTCATGTGAAATAGAGAATTGGACTCACATCAGGCTCCAGTTTCCTCAAGTTCTGATGCAGAGTTGTGACCAGAACTCTGACCGCAGCCCCTGTAGCCGTCACTGTGAACCCTCGCTCGTGGCACGCACAAGTCACGCAGCCCGCTGACTCGGCTACCATCAGCTTGTTGACTTCTTCGTTCACCTGTCCAATCAATCGATGGATAAAATATAATAATAATAATCTTATGTCTTGTATAGATACTGCTGAATCTCGAACGTGAACTCGCCCGCGATAACACAGATCGTGGGACAGCACCTTAACGGTTTTTAAAAATAGGATTTTTTTAAATTTTTTGAAGAAATGGAACGATAAAACTAAAGCAGAGAGACAAGGCCTTGAAGTTGCATAAAGTATTTGTGTCACCTTTCAGTTAGTTTCTGTAAAATAAAACTAAACTAAAACAAATCAAAGTTAAAAAAAAAACTATGGCAATTGTTGTAGTACTTAAAAGTTACCTTATTTGAAAGTCCTTCTACAGCTTCTTTGGTCGGCAGTGTCTTCATGATGACGACAATATCGGCCACGTTCTTGCCCGCCATCATGGTGCCCTTCTTATAAGACCCAACTTGACGAACTTCTTCCAATTGCTGTAAAACAAACATTTAAATAGTCTTTTCTTTGTAGAAAAAATTGGATTTGCCTACCATATAGAAATCAATCTAAGAATATTTTTTTTATAATGTTTTATATTATAAGCTGTACATGTAAATTTGTCGAAGATAAATTATGTTATTATAAGTTGCTCAATAATTTCTTTATTAATGGTCGTCTATAATACCTACGATTATATTTATTATATTATTTGAATCCACTAAGAAAATTGACTTTTCTAATACTAATATTTTGTTATCAATAAACATTTCATCTTATAAATATAATAAATGTTTATTTCATCTTCACAAGTAAATTGTTAGTTAAAATTATGTTCACAATACTATTTAGATCTGTATCTTAACATCAATATTATAAGTTGCAGCATGAAATGTGTTGACCGTTATTGAGCAGAAGTAAAAATTCAGATGCCTTGGGGGGAAATGAGGTGTGCGGGTGGGCGTGCATTGCATCAATTGGCTCTCCAGTCGTACCCACACGCAGCTATCCCCTCCGCGTTTTGTTCAACGCTAGAGTTACGTGCCTACCGGTAACTATAGAAAGATGACTACTCACACAAGCGGCGAAATCTCCTGGCGCAACTACCAAGTTGTCTAGGACGCTTTGTAGTTTAGTGACAAGACTGAGCACTGCTGACTGTTCTGTAGGTGTTGGACACAGCTCTGCATGTCTTTTGAGGAGCGCCTGTAAATAAGGTAAGGTGTTTTTTAGAAGGATGTCAGCTAGTAGTATGTAATGTACATCTACATCACACCTATCAATTATTAAAATTATTAAAAGTGTAAGTTTAAAAAAATACTTGTGGATTTATTTATTTATTTTTAATTACCACAGCACAATACCATTTTAAACAATTAGTTACAAAAAAACAAAGAATTACAAACATGAGGATTCACACTCATTTTTCTCACAAAACAATAGACAGTCAAATATTATTTTATTCCATCCATCTGCATACACATTAGTATAATAAAAGTCGTTTGATAAGTAACACACTGGACTGACTAAATGTCTTATTTCCAAAGGATTTATGGCTTCTTTACTTAACACAAACAATAGGGGTGATGACGGGGTACAGTATACAAATTTCTATTTAGTCCGTCAGTTAGAGGATCAAAAAATAATGTACACATATTTTTTCTTTGGGTAATGAACCTAAAAATGACAAAGTTATAGCTCGTCAAAGTTTGGGAGTAGGGGCTCATGATGTCACTTTTGAGTGAATTTTCACTTAAAAGGGTAAAACTGTACTTCCAGGGCCCAAAAGGTGATACTTGTTTTTTTTTGTAGAAAAGGTCTTTTTAACAGTTTTTTTTTCTGGCGCTTCGCCGGCCGCTGCCGCGGCACGCTCGCTTTGCTCGCTCGGCTCGCGCGTTATGGTCACAACACTAACCTAACCTAACCTAGTGTGAAGTATCACCACTTGATAAGAAAAGTAAATTATTAGCAATATTTTTTTCTAAAAAACTACCAGTGCATAAGTGTGACATTTTTTTTAATAATGTGGTTAACAGAAACCTTTTTAACAACAAAAATGCGAAATTACAACCAACAAAACTGTGAAGTTTTTACTTTTGGGCCCTGGAAGTACAGTATATCCCTTAAAAGTGTACTCAAAAGTGACGTCATGCGACTTTTCAAATCAATATATCTCTGCAATGTTTATATTATGTGAAAAAAGAAAAAATACGTGTCGAATACTTTTTCATAATTTACCTGATAAACGAAGAAAAAAAAAATAGTCATCATCCCTATTAGATATGAAAAAATATCTATTTAGAAAATAAAATTACATAAAAAAATCTATTCTTATTTAAAATCCTTGGGGTTGTACGGATTCTACCAAATTTAGTTATTTATTGCATTTGCCATTACTACTAATAGCCATTTAGGCATAATAGGTAAAAATATTAAGAGGTTAAGCGGCTTGCAGGTATATGAACAACATTCCCAAAGAACAATCTATTAGGGGCATTCTTAGATTAAATACTGTGATTTTCACCTACCTGTGTTAGGGCTGAATCATCAGGTGCAGGTTTACATCTTGGGAAGGCGGGTTCTGCAAGTATTAGGTCAAAAGGAGGTCTCAGCATCAAGACCCTTGGCCTATTGAAGGGCGGACGGCCCATTCCTCCTCGCCCTGGCATCCCCCGACCTCCACGACCAGCTCCGCGAACCATTATACCGATAGATTTGATAAAACTTTCGTTCAGAGAACCAACCTCACAAAATCCACTTGACACACACCACAGATCACTATATAAGTAGACACACCCAATCGAAAAAAGCGCGCGTAACTAATTCCAATTTGTACAATATGTGCTCTGCGTGTTCACTATAAAATTAACACGTCAAATTCTAACAAAATATACGCTAATTTATTTGTTGTACTGACAAAATGGCAGGAAACAAAACGAGACGCGGCATTCCGTCGGCAGATCGATTTTGAAGGTTAGAATTGGGGTTGCAATTCGTAAATAAATAAATATTTTCTTCGTTTTCTGCCGGCTCCACACTTGTGCCGTGTAGCTCCGCGAACAAGCATAAACGTGAATGTACAGTGCGACCAAGATCTCAATGAATGTTACGAAAATTCAAACTATTATAACACCGTCTTAGTACACCTCATATCTTTTATGTCAATTACGGTCATTTACGTAGACAATGGTGTCCATTCTGGCGTGATTCTTTAAACTTAAAACTAAATTTAACATCAGTCTCTCCTTTTCATTCTGTATAGAGAATGACAAGGATGCTCTGTTGTCAGATTTAAGTTTAGATTTACAGAATCGTGCCAGAATCGGCACCAACGGTGTCGATTCTGGCGTGATTCTCTAAACTTAAAACTAAATTTGACATCAGTCTCTCCATTAAATTTGACAAAAGTATATCTTTGTCTTTCTCTATAATGAATGAAAAGGAGAGACTGATGTTAAATTTAGTTTAAAGTTTAGATAATCATGCCAGAATATATTATATATATATATAAATAAACTTATCTGCCTCGGAACCTTCATTGGTATAGAGGGTGCTTTCGATAAGACCAACTTCACCAGCATTGAGTCTGCTCTAAGGAGACACGGAGTAGAGCAGCAAATCATTGACTGGACAGTTAACATGCTTCGCAATAGAATAGTTCGGGTAAAAGGTGAGGACAGCAGAGGAGCACTGGTGGCACGAGGATGTCCGCAAGGAGGGGTTCTTTCGCCACTTCTGTGGAACCTCGTAGTTGACGACCTGCTGACCAAGCTAAACTCGAACCACTACTACACCATAGAGTATGCAGATGACATTACTATACTTACCCTAGGCACCCACGCCAGCATTACCTGTAAGACCATGCAAGGTGCTTTGAAACTGGTTGAATGCTGGTGCAGGAAATACGACCTCACAGTTAATCCAACAAAAACAGAGCTGGTAATGTTTACAACCAAACGTGACGTAGGTGCTTTCAACTTGCCGAAGCTGTTTGGTATCACACTACAACTGTCAAAGGAGGTAAAGTATCTAGGCCTTATACTTGACAGTAAGCTAAACTGGAACCATGTGGAACACAAAATCAAGACAGCCAGCGTAACACTTTGGCAATGCCGTCAAATGTTAGGGAAGCGCTGGGGTCTTGCACCAAAACTGTTCCTATGGTTATATTACACAGTCATACGACCAATGGTAAGTTATGGCGCCATCATATGGTGGCCGAGATCTATCCAGACTACTTGTGTCAACAAACTACAAAGCTTCCAGCGGCAGATATGCAGCGTGGTGACCGGGTGCATGAGTACAGCTCCAAACGCAGCACTGGAAGTTATTTTAAACATCACACCGCTCCATATCTACATAAGACAGGAAGCGTCTAAAACAGCGTTGAGACTACAAAAGTTTGGACTGGTAAGGTTCGAAACAGCAAAGCATCTCAACGGTATACTGAAGGAATGGGTAAACACTCCGCTCATAGATGCTGCATGTGACAAAATAATACCCGCCTTCATATTTGACAAAAAGTACAGAATACATCTACTGGATGACAACGATCCAAAGGTAACACACAAGGCTCTCATGATCTACACCGACGGCTCTAAAACCTCATCGGGCACGGGCGCGGGTGTTTTCTCTGAGGACCTCAACATACACATCGCGTTCCCCTTAAGCCCATACAACACTGGCGGCAACAGCGATCCTTTCAAGAAAGTAACAGGTCAGGAAATACGAATACTGTCCGACAGTAAATCAGTCCTACAAGCTCTAGATGCCAGTTTAGTCAGATCGAGCCTCCTACAAGAATGCCACCAAACCTTAAACAAGGTAGGGTCAAGCAATTCTATTACCATCCAATGGATCAAGGGACACAGTGGATCACGCGGAAACGACGCTGCGGATGAGCTGGCCCGGAAGGGATCTGATACGACCCCAACAGGTCCTGAACCAATCGTCCCAATACCGGTAAGCTGTCTCGTCAATAAAATCCGCGAGCACACTGCCGAACTACACCAGCAATACTGGCTCGACCTGGAGACGTGTAGGCAGACCAAGCTCGCTTTGCCACGGGTGAACGCTGCCTTCTCCAAAACTCTCCTACAGCTAAGCAAACCTACATTGCGCATGGTAACGGGTGCTATCACTGGACATGCACATTTTAACAGACATCTTTTCAACTTAGGTGTCACGGACAGCCCCCTATGCAGAGGATGCATGGAGGCAGAAGAAACAGCTACTCACGTTCTGCTGGAAAGCAACGGAGTGGCCGAATACCGGGCGAAATACCTCGGCTCACCGGGAAACCTTCAAGAGGCAGTCACCAATGTGAAGGCCCTGGGGGCGTTCCTGGGGGAGCTGGGCTGGCTGGAGTGATTCCGGCCATACAGCCTCCTCACGCAAAACAGGCGCCATAAGGACGTCGAGTTGCGGAAACGCCCGTAGCAACAAGAAGAAGAAGAAGATCATGCCAGAATCGATACCAGTCAGTACCGTCCTTCCAGAACTGTCACTCACAAGATCTTTATGTATCGTGGTCGCACAGTAGATGATTTTCGCGGCTTCACGCACGTTCAATGTAGAGCGTAATCACCACTGATGAGAAATTACGGCACGAATTCATGGAATTTCATGGTACAAGTGTGGAGCCAGTACTAAACTATTTGTTTGGGTGACATCGGTTGAAAATTTTCGTTGGCAATACTGATACCCACAGCCAGTGTGACCAGATTCAGTATTTTAATACTTTTTCAGTATATTTTATCGACATTTTCGGAGCGTCAGTATTTTTGTAAGTATATTAGTAAAGATCAGTATTTACTAGTATATTTTTGATAAAAAAATATATTGAAAACCGTGGCGTGATTTTTTGTTATTATTAATTTAGTAAGTTAAGTTACAGGATATGACAGGTAAATCATTTAAGAGCTAAGACGATTTAAGTAAAATGATGTTCCGTTCTTCAGTTCTGTTGGCAACGTGCTTAAAAATACGCTGCTTTGTGTTAAGTATTAAAATATTACTATAATATTACTTCCTATCTTAAAAAACACAACTTGAAGCTTCTGGATTGCGTAAACAAGTCACAGTGACCATAATTACATCACTCGGCGCCTCGCATATTTTTGCGGGTATATATAGGTATCCAATGTCTTAATTCAAATCAAAATCTACATGCGGACCGAATTCAATTCTATTCAGTAGTTATTGCGTGATTGAGTAACAAACATACGAACTTTCATATTGATAATATTAAGTAGGATATCTAGTATGTATACCTTTGTAGTAATATAAGTTATTTACGGGTTTGTTACCATGTACCTTGTTTTTAGCGAGTTTCCGATATTTCGGCTCTGTTGCAAGCGCCATGATCACAGGCGAGAACAGTTTCGAGTGAATAGTGAGAATGTGAACAGTGGTACGGGTATCGAACGCAATAAAAGACTTCGTCGGAGGGTAGACCGATATGTCTGCCTACCCGCTATTACTTCAGTTACTCCGTGATCATGGCGCTTGCAACAGTGCCGAAATATCGGAAACTCGCTAAAAACAAGGTACATGGTAACAATCCCGTAAATAACTTATATTACTATAATGCACTAACATTATAGTAATGATGACCATGAAAGTTTAAAACAATATATTGTATACCTTTGGGTAAAAAGGTCGTATAAACCAAAACCCGACTTTTCAGAAATGCAGAAAAACTATTTTTTTTCCATAAAAATTCATACCTGTTTTGTTTTTGAAGTTATAAAAAAATTATCTATGAGAAACGTTCTTACAATTTGCAAATGAAAAAGGTTAAATAATTGAAACCTATCTATCTTATCTATCTAAACAGTACAAAGAAACAGATTAAATGAATAAAACCTCTTTCGAAAATCAGCATTTTTATTGTTTCTTAATATTTATTTAAGGTGTTTCGGTATTTTCATAAAATTAATTCTGGTCACACTGCCTACAGCTATAGACAGTACAAAATGACGTGGAGTAATAGGTTAGGAATTTGTTGTATTTAATAATTTTTACTCAAAATCTACGAAAAACTAGTTAATTAATACAAAATGATTGAAATCACGGATATACAGAGTAAGTATTTATATCCTTATGTCAATATTTATAATAAGAATGAAAAAAAGTGAGTTCTTATGAAATCGTTTAAATCTTTCCATTTAAATGTTGTTTATTAGCCGTCTTTTAATAAAGATTTTTATTTGAATCACATATAATCACATAATTTTATGTTTTAATTACTAACAAGTCGATTAAATGTAAACAAGTGGTAGTAACGGCTACTTATTAACTATGTAATACGCCTTCATAAATATCAACATAACAAATCATTTAAATATATTTTGCCTTGGTCAAGATAAATAATAGTGACATTTTAATTCACAACTTGAGGTCTACGAACAAATTTATAAAAATTATTGTACAAAACTTCTGAAGTAAATAAATAAATCTGGCTAAGTGAAATGTAGAGTTAAATCATCTGTTGCAATATTTTTTTTACATTCATTGGGTGCCCACGATACAGAACCTCCTAGTGTGGGACCCATGGTTATAAGCTGACTATATGATGTAAATTTTAATAAATATATTTGTATTTGAATTTAACTTAAATCAAATGTGATTGTTACAGAGATTGGCGTCGGCCTGGCCGGCTTTGGGATGACATTCCTATTCCTCGGAGTATTATTATTGTTTGATAAGGGTTTACTTGCTATTGGAAATGTGAGTGAAGCACTCTTTAATTTTTTAGCAATATACAGTCTAAACCGGATATAATGTCATTGAAGGGACCAAATAACTTTAGATGTTATGTTCGATAGTTGGTTAAAGCAGTATACACATGTAGTCATATTAATTGTCTTATGTTTGTATGTAGTTTGGATATAAAATGTATAAGAATACAACCCAAAAACCTTCAAAAAAGAGCATACTCCTTCCTTAAAGGCTGGCATTGCATTTGTGATACTCTTGGTGTTGCAAGTGTCCTTGGGCGATGGTGATCTCTAACCATCAGGTTTTGAAATAAAATTTTGAATAAGAAGAAAAAAAAATTTGAAGTACGTACAGTATGTTATGTACATAGATATGAACTATATAGCTATATACATGAACTATATTGGTATATCCAATGTTATACGTGGTTTGTTTCCTTAATGGGTTGTAAAGGGCTTGGGCCGGGACCTTGCCAATTAGTATTAATAACCGATTCATCGTTATAAACGATATTGTTAAATTCGGTTTTTACTGTAACATGTTAATCATGGATATTGATGGTGCAATAGTTAGTGTGCTTGCCTTTAATATGTTGTTTGCTGCTGTATCTTGCTCAACTTGCTCAATGTGTTTGTTCTCTCACAGATTCTATTCATCAGCGGCTTAAGTTGCATCATAGGGCTACAGAGGACGTTCTTCTTCTTCTTCCAAAGGCACAAAGTGAAGGCTTCGGTCGCTTTTTTCGGTGGCATAACAATAGTGCTGCTAGGCTGGCCTATGATTGGCATGGTTGCTGAGATATATGGGTTCCTATTGCTGTTCAGGTAAGATTAACGATAAATAATGCATGTTTTGTTTTGTAAATATTGCAAGTAGATCAGAGACACTTGAGTGAGGGTGGACGTTTTGGGTCAGAATGGATGGGAGACTATTTGCTGAAATATTGCTGAAAACATAAATCTTCCCCACTGCTGGGGCATAGACCCACAACGTGGGCGCAGTGCGGATTGGCGGGTGCTAACGACTGCAGATGCAGCAGGGACCAATGCTTAACATACGTTCCGAAGCATGGAGGAACTCGATAAAGATTTTTGGTCACCCATCCATTGACCTACCACTGCGAAAGTTGCTTAACTTCAACAGTCGCAGCCGAATGCGTTAACCACCTGTGCCATCGAGCTTCTCAGTAGCTTACTTACACCTAATATTTAATTGAATATTATAACGTGTAAAGATACTAACAATCAGTATACGTATACTAAGTTAAAGGAATAATTGTGTGTCAATGACATTCCAGTAGTTGTGATCTTTAAGAGCGGACAAGAGCTGAGAGACATTAGTGAAATTGGTATTTGAAAAACTAGTGCTGTCGCGCATTGGCAAATACCGTGCGATAGGGACAACAGTAGTTAACGCTGAAAATTTAGTGTAAAAACTTACAAAATTCGAGGTTTGGCTCTCGGCGATTTCCTCCTCGAAAAGTTATATGTAAAAGAAATTTTACTCAAAGAATAAAGAGTACTTATTACTGTGCCTCTATGTTTTGCTTGTTTTGTAAATGCTTATTAAATCGCCACACTAGACGTCTTTGGTGGTGATAAAAATTTGTTTATTTATTTCTTAGCTTTTTCGAGGGCTTCTAGTTTCTTTGAAACACAAGTTATCGAAAAAAGGATGACATAGGAGCATAGAATGAGTAAAATTATATTTTATGTATGAAAATCAATTCATTGGTGTTAAAAATCAAGGAGGCATCAGGCGATAACTTTGTATAAAAATTATTGCCCGACTCACCTCTTAATACAGTTATTGTTACAAAAACGCAAAATAACAAACTTATTTGCCTACGAATATGTTAAAGTTATCTATATGCATTTGTTTTTTAATGTTTTAGTAACAGGTTCTGTGTTTTAAAATAGGGTATTTGACAGTATTAAAAATAAAGCGCCAATTGTTAGCATCATGTTTAGAATGAATATTGGCAGGGGCTTTTACTATTTTTACAAAAAAAATATTCATAATTTTGCTAAAACCCACGAAAAAGATAATAGTTTTCTTATCTATTGTCACGTGACCCAAAACGCTTGGGATTGGCTGAGCCTAAAATGACGTCACACGCAAGTAAACTTCCGGTTAAAGTGACATTACATTGTATCGTTTGACGTTTTAATAACATTCGTGTGACGTCACACACTAGTAAGACGCCATATTGTCCAGAAAAACGTTTTCGTGGCAACTTGAAAATGGATTTTTTGATTTGGTTTTTTTTACTGAAATAGACAACAGAATGATGAATATCTAGTTTTTACGGACTCCATAACCATTAGTCAATAATGTGAGATCGTTTTCTAAAACTTGTCAAATACCCAATTGTGACAAAACTAAAAAAAAAAACTACGAATGAGGCACAATTTTTGCGGTCGCTTAGCAGAATCGATACCCAGGGCCGGATTTAGAAGCCAGAGTAGGCGGGGGCCCCCCTCAACAGACATAACAAAACTAGGGGGGTGCATATCGTAAGTGGTACGGCCCAGGTTTAGGGGCCCCCACACCTCTAAATCCGGCTATGCTAACAATCAAGGGAAATTTTTATTTATCAGGAGCTCAATGGCGCTGTTATCAGTGCGAAATCACCGTAATGCCTAATTTAACAAATGCATATGACAATATGTGAAATTATCAATTGGATAAAATTTTTATAATGTTTCAATTGCTATTAATCTCCGTTTTGGAATGTTCGCTTTGCTTCAAGACTATTGAATTAAAGTTTTATGATTGTAAATTAAACTAAAAAAAATATAACTTATTTTTAATAAAGTTAGTTATTATTCAATAAAAATATGGATTTGTTGACATGAATAATGTGATGACATATGACGATTAATTGACATGTATAATGGAAATTATAGTTTTAATTTGATTGACATTAATGTGACTAATTACAATATTAATATTTATTGGATTTATTGTAAAATAATTTGGTATTTGCATGCTAATTTAGCGAATAATGTTTACGTATCATATTTATTTAAACATCTATTTATTGTACCATGTTTCTTGTAAATAAATATATGATTAAGAATATTGTGCTTTTCTTGTTCTGCAGAGGATTCCTGCCTGCCGCTGTGAACTTCCTAAGGATGGTTCCCGTTTTAGGGACGCTGTTGAATCTGCCTGTGATACGAGGGGTGAGTAACTTAAGGGTTCTGGAGTTCTTTACTCAGCTTAGAAGCGATAGCCGCAGAGGACTATAGTTTGAATAATAACTATGAAAGCAAAAATTCAAAATTCAATATCTTTTATGCAGTCTAGCCTGTTACAAGCACTTGTGAATGTTGAAAAGCTACGCAATCGGTTTGCAAATCTATGGCGGGAGATCTTGTACTGAGAAGCACTGGCAAGAAACTCAGCAAGGGCTGTTTCTTTCTCCCTGTATTTTAAACAAAGTCATCAAATTGAAAAATGATTTCAATATGAGATAACTCATAAAGTCACTTTCCATTACAAATGTAAATGATATAAAAATTATGACTATGTAATAAAAGGAAAAAAAAGTAAGTTTAGGAATGCCCTGTGTGTAATCACAAAAAGTCAAAAAAGTCTTATTATCTTTTTGACGTGTCCTGTAATAAATTTCGCAATTAAATGTCATAGAAAAGTATAAAAAAAGTCCTTTTTTTCTTAAATAACCTAACAATAGGCGGTGCATAAGGCATAGGGAATGGAGCAGCTCACGCATCACTCGTGTATATGTATATATCGTGAGTTGCACCAACTTATTTTAACGTAAATTTCCATTTAACTTTAACTAGCTCTGCGGTGTAACTCACAAAATAATATATTTAATCTTAATAAAATTAATGACCTTACCATAATGCTATGGAAGAGTGGTTCTTTTTGGTACAGGTGTCTTACACTTAAAAAAAAACCCTACCTTTATCTATGTAACCAGATGTATGGTAAAGAAATAAAACAAATTTGAATTTGAATATATATATACATATATATATACAGGATGTAAAAAAACCTTTAACGAAGTCGAAGGCCACGTATTTTCCACATCATGATGATCATTTTTTTCTTCTGGACCATACCTGGGAAATTTATGGTTATGTAGATATTCTGGGAAATTTATCCTTTTGCAGAGGATTGGTTTCCGTGGTCCTAATAGAACTAGGTCTGACAAAACGTTTGTACAAACAATTCAGCAGGACCAAGTTTGCTGCAAATAGTTTCATTTCTAGAGCATGTCACAGCTATAATAAATACTTCAGGGGATTGGATATATTTTGCCTTCTTTCTTACAATCAATTTAGGAATGAATGCTATAAGGTTGTTTTACCCTAACACTTAGTAATTATTTTCTTACCATAAATTTTGATTATCATGTTTATTCTATTCACATAACTCTAAATATTGTACGTAATTTTAAGTAAATTATGTAAGTGTATGAATGTTTCAGTCTGTGGTAACTTAACTGGTTTATGAAAAAGTAATAAGTATTACTTAATTGAATTGTGTAAACTGTATGTTTCCCAAATGAAAATATATAAATATTCAAAGTCATCAGTCACAATTTTTCTTTAAGATTTATACATTCATATTTGCAAAACGTCATTTAGAAACTTTTTTATCGACGCATAGCGTTCGAACGCTCGGCTAGATTCGGTAATCTTCGTCCGCCATCGTCGCGTGCGGTTTTTTGACAATAGGGGTGATAACGGGGTACAGTAAACGAAATTCTATTTAGTCCGTCAGTTAGATGATCAAAAAATAATGGACACGTATTTTTTCTTTGGGCAATCAACCAAAAAATGACAAAGTTATAGCGCGTCAAAGTTTGGGAGTAGGGGCTTGTGACGTCACTTTTGAGTGAATTTTCACTTATAAGTGTACTCAAACGTGACGTCATGCGACTTTTCAAATCAATATATCTTTGCAATGTTTATATTATGTGAAAAAAAGAAAAAATACGTGTCCAGTACTTTTTCATAATCTACCTAATAAACTAAGAAAAAAAAATAGTCATCATCCCTATTGCGCCGTGCATTTTGCCCCGTTCACACTTTGATAAGTAATTAGGCGAGTTCATACATGTTCTGCGAGATTTCTAGACATTTTTTTCTTGTTCCAGATCGTCGACAGAATAACAGGCGACAACGGGCGGAACATGGTATGATAGTGCGTGCACCATAGACAAAGTAAACTCTAGTTCAGTGGGTGTGTTGAAACGGAATACCTATTTATTGTGTATTGTGTACCATAATAATTGCAAATAAATTGTAATAATATTAGTTAAGGCTGAATTGTGCTATTTCTGTGTCGGCTTTCGCCCTGACTCCGCTTGCGGGAATGGTGAGTTTTTTTTTAAAGTGAGACTTTTGTTACATGGGCACAAATGTTTTTGTTCATATTTATTTTCATTGTTATTAAAAATTCTGATCATATCAACAAGTATCCGTGGTTTGATGGTAGAAAGTTTGCCTGCTACGCTTGGGTAGGAATTGAACCCAGGCTTCGGGTTCGAATCCCAACCAAGGAATGAGTTTTTTTTAATAATGATTTTAAAAGTTGCGTTAGAACCACGCCGATTAATCATTATTATGGCTTTGGTAATATAGTAGAAAGATATTCAGTACGGAGAATGTCAAATAAATTTAATGTTTCATTGGGCTTAGTCTGTCATGATTTTCTAAACCTAAATATTCATCATCAGCCTATTAATGACCCCACTGCTGGGCCACAGGCCTTCCCTATGGATGGAATAATTAAACCTGTAACTTGTAACAGTTAATGTAACTTTGAAATATGTCAGAATCGGGTTCATTTCTCAACCAGTTTGAATAAACAACCTCCAGCCAGTTAAAGGTAAGGATGGAGAATCTGGTTCTGTGTCTTAGCAACAATTGCTGTCATTTTAATATATCTTTTTGTGACAATGTGTATTATTAAATAAATAAATAAACAAAATATTGAGGTAACAAAGCTCTTATACGCTTTTGACGACCTCTGTGGCCGAGTGGTTTGTACGCCGGGTTTCATGGTGTCGCCGACTCTAAAGCTCCCGGGTTCGAATCCCGGTGGGGGCAGATGTTTGTGTGATGAATACGAGCATTTGTATTCCAGTCATGGACGTTTATTATGTATTTTTATATAAATATACTTATTAAAATGTATTCTATCCATTACCCGAATATCCCATCACACAAGTCTACAGTGCTTACTTTGGGGCTAGGCTAATTTTATTGGTGTGAGTGTTGGAAATATTTATTTATTATATGCGTAGCCTATCTCTTACTGAAGTTTGGTTATTCAAACTGGTATTTAGTCACGTGTTATCTCATGCTGTTGTTATTGCAAAAAAAGCGACATCCAGGGCCGGATTTAGAGGGGGGCCCTGGGCCCACGAAGGAGTGGAGGTCTTAATCCGACCCTGGAGACAACTTTAGTCAAACTAAAACTTAGTTAATTTTTCTGAGTGCCGCCGAGAGTATCTAAAGTATTAATATTTACTACTAAAAAACTCATGAGTATAGCAGCTAACACTAAAGTCATAGCATATTTTAATTACTAATGGGATTGGAATATTTGTATCTGGAATAGTATGAAGTTTAAAAATAATTACATTTCTTTGGGACTGCACTGGGCTCAAGCGGGCAAGGTGAAGAAGGCTACTGACAGCTCTGTAATCGTATCGTCTTCGTCGAAGTTTATTTATTTAATTCAAGGTCAAAATTATTATGAATGTTTCTATGAAAACCCGCCCCAAGGACTTGAGGACGAACTGGCTCCGTTCATGCAAAAGACGATGTTAATACAATACGGATCTATCATAGTTCGTGATTGGCCGTCTGTACAGTTTAATAACGTATCAGCTATTTTCGCTACTGGACTCACCATGCACTTCACATTTTATGGGGCTGGAGCAACAATATTAAATATTCTAGATACAACATCACAAACAAAATCGTGGCCGAAACTTGCCCAAAAAGTACATTGGTCTATCCACGGAGCTCCGTCAGATGATTGCGTATTCAAAAACAATATAAGGCATTATCTAAACATTGGAAGTCATCTATAATGGATCCTGTATAAGGTCATGCGGCAAAGAGTAATGACAGTCCAAAATGCAAGCTCGTAAAATTTTACGACTTATTGCTGTGAGCGGAAGAATATAGAATAGAATAGAATATAATTTTATTAACCCTCATATTACAGATATTACAAATACAAATTAAAAAAAAGTGCGACATTGTGTCGCACCAGCGCTGTTATTCTGACAGGGGCCTGTTTAGTGACACAAAAAAAGACATGTAAAAAATTTTTTTTACTTGAAAGGATGTATGGACTTAACATCCTTTGCTTTCAAGTAACAAAAAATTAAGATAAATATATGTCAATCAAAAACAGCAAAAAACACAACAGTATAACAGCAAGCAAAGCAATGCAAAACAAAGCGAAGCAATTAATTTCTGCCTAAAAAAATCATTTAAATTCAAAATATACATGATTGATAACGCAACCGCAACCGCCACCCAAAAAATATAGATCTTATTTCTTTGATTCTATGCGCAATTCTGAATGCGCTGATAGCAATATAGCGGTACAGACCGCGAGGAAAAGAGACAGCTATATTATCGATCATGCATTTGAATGTCAAAAATATTTTCTACTAAAACAATTTGTAGTAAGTATTTGTACAAAATTTGCTTGAAATGCGTTAAATTAACAAACATTTATTAGATACCAGTCGAAAAAAAACACTACGTACTATAAGTATTTATTTCGCATTTTTTCACGGAGCTCTGCGGCATTTTGATTTTTCAACGGTCCGCGTGTCTGTGAACCAAGAAGTGCTTGAGTGGTGTTCAAGCACTTCTTGATTGGGACACATTTTGAACGCACGTGATGTATCTAGGGTATTTAACGTCGTTGGGCTGGAGTCATTTGCCAGTACTTTTTTTAAATATATGTTTAAATTTACTTTGTAAATAGTTGTAATTGTATTCTTTTGGGGATGTTAAACTTATCGATAGCCTGTCTTATACAATGAATAGGGAGATTCAAACTTAATGGCGGCTCGGTAAAATATTCGGGAAAAGTATTTGCTGCCAAATGTATAATAAAGCTTGCCTCATTGGCAAGCGTTAAGCCTGGGTCATTTTACCCACTACAACGTGGTTAGGACAATTATTACTTTAGTCGAAGCCTATCGAAGCGCCATTGAGAAACTTAGCATGCAACCTTGTCTCCGAAACGCAAAGAACATAATCCTTCTGAATAGATTTTTAAGACAGGTAGGGCATAGCGGATTTTCATCTCGAATAGGGTATTATTGACAGTCTTAAAAATAAAGTGCCGATTGTTAGCATCTGTGTTTAGATTGAATATTGGCAAGGGTATTTTTTTTTAAATATATTCATTCGTATTTGACAAGTTTTAGTCAATCTCACGTTATTAACTAATGTTTATGGAGTCCGTAAAAAGTGGATATTCATCATTCTGTTCTGTATTTCAGAAAAATGACCAAATCAAAAGCTCCATTTTCAAGTTGCCGCGAAAACGTTTCTCTAGGCAATATGGTGTCTTACTAGTGTGTAATGCAACGTCACTTTAACAGGAAGTTTACTTGCGTGTGACGTCATTTTAGGCTCCGCCAATCCCAAGCGTTTTGTGTCACGTGACAATAGATAAGAAAACTATTATCTTTTTCGTGGGTTTGTAGTAAAATCTATATACATTAGGGGGACCAAACCACTACATTAGATTTGATAGACCACAGATCCTTGCAGCTGAGCGGCGGTTCGTTCCTCGAATGATGCGCGAGGCTATTGAGATTAAAAAATATCCAAATTTCAATAGGGAAGATGGTTGGTATATACCACCAGCTTGGGAACCTATTATACAGGAGATAAAATCCCAACCCCGAGCACACACTGCAAGACCATCAGATACTATTAGTTCTTTTTGTTTGCATAATTTAACATAAGAAGGAGATAGAAAGCCTCTCTTGAGTTTGTTTCGCCGGTTCTTCTCAGGAAGGTCTCCCAATTTTGGAACCGGTGGTAGTTTACGGTAGTTAGGGTCAAATAAATAAACTCAAAATTACAAACAAGAATTTTAAATAAAATACTTTATTAAGTAAATTAAATAATAAATTCATACATAGACAATAAAAATTTTAAAAATCTTCCAATGAAATAACCGAACGCACAATATAATTCTTTCGAAGGTAGCTCGACAATTTTTAAATAAAATCATTATTCTGACGATGCAGACCTGAAAAGGCTGCGAAACGTCAATAAATAAATAAAGTTTCGTGCATTAACCCGTAAAAACTAGTTTTATTTAAATCTATATACTTATAATAAATCTGTAGAGAGGTCAATTCTGTACATGAAATATATTTTCAAAATAACTATCAGGGGGTGATTAGTGATCGATACTGATGCCAAAAGTGCAATCAGTAAAATTTTTGTCTCGTCTGTCTGTCTGTGTGTATGTTCCTTATAGAAACAAAAACTACTCGACGGATTTTGACGAAACTTGGTACAATTATTCTTCATACTCCTGGGCAGGTTATAGTATACTTTTCATCACGCTACAATCAATAGCAGCAGAGTAGTGAAGGGAAATGTTGGGAAAACGGGAGAAGTTACTCCATTTTTTAAGCTTCCGTCGCGTGTGCAGCCTTAATGGTTAAAGTTACATAGAAATCATGTATAACGGAAATATTCTACATAAAATTGTCTAAAAAATATCCCCCAACAGCATATGTCTATCTTTTATGGTTGACTCACAATAACACGTGTAATTATATAAATAAAGTCATTGTTTATAGCACTAGCCTGAGAACAAAAACTATAGTTTACACTACAGCTCTACACCGAAGCGAAGCGAGGGCGGGCCACTAGTTATGAATATTTTTTTCTGTAAAATTAGTGGAAATCCCTGCCAATATTAATTCTAAACACAGATGCTAACAATTGGCACTTTATTTTTAATACTGTCAAATACCCTATTTGCAATGTTACTTTCTGATTGACGGTTCGATGCGCCTCGACTACTTGAAATGCTGCATCTAGTTTGACCCATGCTTATTTATAGTAAAATTCTTCTTTAACTTGATTTTAATGATTCTCATTGTCTTAGATTAAGAACTCACGGAGCGGTTTTTTTAAAAACGGCGGCCGCAGATCTGTTTTATTTACGAACCCACCAGAGCGCGTCTGCTGGAAATCGCGTATCGCAATATATGCTTACGCACAATGCGATGTTAAGTTTTTTTCACGTTTTCGGGGAGATAATCGCGCCGTGAGTTCTAAGCCTTAAAGTCCATTGAAACTGAAATTCTCAATAAATTTATGTGAATAAATTTGAGAATTCGATAGTTCGAATTAAATTATAATTCCATTTATTAATTGTTAAGGACGGGACACATACATCAAATAACAAATGGAATGGTACCGTGGCAACTCGAGGCGTTGAGTTTAATTTGAATGAAATTCAAATTTTGCAGCACGCACTTTACGCTCATCGGCAGGGCCGGATTTAGAGGTGTGGGCCCCAGAGCCCTCTTTCCCAGTGGGCACTTTGGGCAAGTGCCCAGGGCCCCCTCAGATCAAATGCAAAGTCCCTAGTTCCTGTTAAATCTCCAAACGGGGGTCGTAGGGACCCCATTATCCTAATATGCCCAGGGACTCCAATAGGTCAAAGACGGCACTGATGAGCCCTTTACGAGGGTGTATTTAACGATTTGATTTTTTATCTCCATTGTGCCACAAGCCTGCTATACCTTAAATCCGACCCTGCTAATCAGCATCAGCGATATTGAATAATTTGCGAAGATCAATATCAGTTGTCACCTTTATCTTGCAGATTGAAAGTATTTATTGAATTGTTTTAGCATGCTGTGCGTGCTGGCAAATAATAGGGCCAATCTGGTGTTAAGTTTATCAATGAAATGCGCTTTTTATTTTCGGACCTTTCTATAATTAAGTTTCGTTAGGCCAAAAAAGATAAAATAAATATTCCAACCTGTTTTTAATTCGATGTATGTGTGCACGCCTTTAGAAATCTATTCTAAATGTTGTACAGTATGTTCTATGTTAGAATAAAACATTTTTGTAATTATAATCCTTTAACAAATATTTGGTAATTTTCTTCATAATTTACGTTGCCTTGGTGATTTTTGGATTACAGGCTATTTAAAATTACTCACATATTATGGCAAAGATTAAAAGGTTTTTCCCAGAGTAAGAATAATAAAAGATTTGAGGAAGGAATTAAAAAGATCAGGGCCGGATTTAGAGGTGTGGAGGCCCCTAAATTTGGGTCGGGCCACTTGCACTCCCGGTTTTTTTATCTCTGTTGTGGGGTGCTCTGGGTCTCAGCCCCGTCCTTAATCTGACCCTGTTATATATACAGAGACCCAAGCGCGAACTTTGACAGTTCCGTAATCGCACATATCGCATCGTCAAAGTTTCTATGAAAACAAAGCAGCGCCTCTACCGGATGTAAGGACAAACTGGCTCCTTCCATACAAAGGAGACGTTAATTTTTTTTATGGAGGGTGATACCTAGTGAGTTTCCGGCAGACTCCAATTGTAAATCATTTAACAAAAAAACTAACCTTTAAAAATAGAAATATATAACTATAACTAGCGGCCCGCCCTCGCTTTGCTTCGGTGTAGAGCTGAAGTGTAGACTACAGTTTTTGTTCTCAGGCTTGTATTATATACAATGACATTCATCTATGATTCTTCTTATACCTGCATGCAAAGTCTCAACCCGATCGGTTTAAAATTGTCAGTTTCATACAAACTTTCATTCCCCATTTTATCCCCTTGGGGGTAAAATTGATCAAAATCCTTTCTTAGCGGATGCCTACGTCATAACATCTACCTGCATGCCAAATTTCAGCCAGATCCGTCCAGTGGTTTGGGCTGTGCGTTGATAGATCACTGTGTCAGTCAGTCAGTCACCTTTCAGTTTTATAAATATAGATAGATTGCTATTTCTTCTTTCAAATGTTTAATACTTGTAAAGGTATTCATTTTACATTGTGGGTTACCTACAATACCAAGAGATGGCGCTGCCTTGGAGCTTAAGTAAACACTAGAAATAATTCAACACGGCCATCAGGGCCGCGGTAGCATAATGGTCAGTGGTCATCTAGCAGTTAATTGCTTAAAAAATAGAAAAATGTAAAAAAAAACTACAATTTTTTTTAATATATTTTTAATACAAAATTATATAATTATTGATTGGCAAATGGCAAGTTTATTTATATATTTTTGTTGCCAAAGCATCTGATATATAATGTATCAGTTTATGTATTCTATCTGTTACCCCAGTATCCCATAACACAAGCCTACAGTGCTTACTTTGGTGCTAGGCTAATTGGTGTGATGTGAGTATTGGAAATATTTATTTATTATTGAATTGGTAACTAAAGCAGTCATAAATATTTTATTCCTTACATTTTTAGGCATTTTGGTTCAAGAAGAAAGTATAATAAGTTCACGATTTCACGAATATCGTGCATGACTGAACTGATATCTGCAATAATTATTGAGTGGATGTTATGAGCTGCCACACACTAAAAATATGAAATTACATATGGCAGGGTGGCCGGCATCCTTACAAAATTGTTAAACTTTTAAACACGATTAAAAAAATAATCAGATCAGGGCTTGAAACCTGTTTCAAAAATACCGGTAAATAAAGGTTGATACCGGTTTTAAGTAAAGGTTTCGTTCGGAGCGCGTCCGAAATGAAGGCGGTACCTAAAATCTTAATAAACCAGTTTAATCCATTGCGACATGTGCACGCGTCGGCATCGCTTGAAGTTTGTTTTGTTTGAACTAATCAAGTCATAACTTTTTAATGCTCAAAGATTGATGCATTTATTGACATGTTTGCTAGCGTCTAGTGAGTCAAGTTATTCATTTTGTAGTTGTGTATTTATTTCAGCCGTCAGTAAGAGCGAAATGAAACCCATTAAAAACCGCTTAATTGATTCAAAACCTATTTGATTTCGTTTTTTAGGAAAACCGGTTTTTTAAGGTTAAGATAGAGCCAAACCTAAATAAAACGCTCCTAATGAACTTGACACTGATTTAGGTTTGAAAATTAACCGGTAAACAAGCCCTGAATCAGATAAATAAAAAAATAAACAACGTTAGCCTCCGAATTTCACTTGCGCGATGTAGGCTCCCATACTATTGTGATCGCAGCGCAGGTAGCGCCATCTCTTGAGGCGGCGAGTGATTATTACCTCCATGTTAGTTATATGTGGGGCATATAGATGTCGTCGCTACAAGTCAATGTTCATGTTGTAATAAAAAACAAACTTTCAAATGGTATAATAAAATGTTTCGTCGCTGCCGGAAACCGACTAGGTACCACTTTTGAACCATCACCTTTGACGTTAACGAAACGATTACGGATCTGCAAAGTTAATGCTTCGGCCTCAATTTTAAAAACAACGCTCTTCTTCCGCAGGATGGCCAGTCATGACACAAGAAGATCAGCCGCAGAAAACCGAGTGCCAAGTTTCAATTTTAAATTCCACTTAACACGTTAACTTAAAATCTTGTACATGAAAACCACGGTAAAGGCTTAGATTAAAACAAAAACGGAAGATACGGCACGCTCATACTAACATCTAATAAAATATGATTCGACTCAACTACATAAGATACTCTCACACACGCACACGTCTGTATATAAACATTCAGTCGAGCGAGCGAGATAGAACAGTACGCCTCAACGCAGAGCGAGTGAAACGGCGAATCAGCTTCCGAGTGCGATCGGCTGAGGTGTATTGTTTTCCTTTTCTTGATAACAAAATGGCGATTACGTAAATAACATTCACGACAAACCCTCATATAAAAAAAAAACGATTTTACAGTTTTACGCATTTGTTATTTGATTTTGAACTATTTGTGTTCTTTATAAAAGCATCGAAGGCATTGTTTTATCTTTATAACACAGAATATACGCAATATTGCTAAATTGAGTGCACATGCAGCGTGTTTGAATGTTCAATTGTGATTAAAGCGAATTGTGGTCATGCACCACAATTTAAACGGATCGCTTTTGAGTCGCGATTGCCGTATCTTCCCTTTTTGTTTTAATCTAAGGGTAAAGGTTACGTAACCAATTATCTGTAAAAAAGACAAGTTGTGCGCCTTTAAAAGGCATTAATCAGACGGTATCCATTTCGTATCCCGCTGCAGCCGATGGACACCTCTTTTTCTTCGTAAAAAACGCACTGTTCCACTATAATCTTTAGAAAAAAAACTGATATTAGCAGAATCAACTATATCTTTGACAGAAAACCATTAAAAAATAACTGATAAATCGACAATTGAAGAGTGCCATCTATTGAATTAATGGAGCAACGTGTGTAAAGAGAATCTAATTTAAAAATTGACGCAATCCGAACAACGTTATTGATGGTTACCACCGAAACATTCCGTTTCAGACATTCTTTTGAAAATATATATATTTTAATTATGTTTTTAACTGTGTTTTATTCTAAAATATTGACTCGCTTCGTACCTATTAGGCGTAATAATATTCAATTTGGATTCCGTGGGCTGTGCGCGTGCTGCAACCACACCCACCCTCTCAGCATGCACTAGGGGGACAGCGGTTCTCATGGTGCGTGTCGGGTGACGGTGCAGGAGTATTGTCTGGTTTTTAGTGGTGCTGGTTCAGTGCCGTCTTTGACCTATTGGAGGCTCTCGGCATATTAGGATAATGGGGCCCCTATGACTTCCGTTTGGTGATTTAACGGGAACTAGGGACTGAGGGGGCCCCCTATCGATCGCGGGGCTCTGGGCACTTACCCAAAGTGCCACTGGGAAAGACAGGTCTGGTCCTGTTCAGGCGCGTTAAGTAGGGCCCTGTTTACTTCATTCGGCCCCAGGGCTGGCTGAAAGGAACGTAGAGGAGTCCCACATACCTTCTTCTCGCTCCCCCAGTGGTTGAAGAATGCGTAAGGCAGGACCAAGTTAGTAGTGTCTGTAAAAAAGTAACGGGAACCCTGCGTGCCCTTTATCGAATGAAAAATTTTTTGCCGGTCAATATCAAGGCAATGCTTGTGCAAACCTTAATATTTCCCATAATCGACTATGGTGATTTGTGCTACTTCGACCTGAATGCAGATCTATTCAACAAACTTGATCGTCTTCAGAATAACTGCATTCGATTCGTTTTCAATCTGAGAAAATATGACCATGTTTCCGCATACCGATCTCTCTTAAAATGGATGCCCATTAGGCAGCGCAGAACTATGCGGGCTCTGACCACCCTGTTCTCTTTGCTAGATTCTCCAAATGCTCCCCCTTATCTCACTTCTCAATTTCAGTACTTATGTACCTTTCATAGTAAAAATCTTCAATCTTCTTCTAATCGTTTACTTATCGCTCCAGCACACTGCTCCGATATTATTCACTCTTCCTTCTTAGTAAAAACCATACTTTTGTGGAATGATCTCCCGCTAGATATCAGAATGTCCCCCAGTAAATATACCTTTAAAACCAAACTGCGAAGCTTTTTATTAGAACAGGCGTTTCTTTGAGTGGTTTGTCGTCATTATTTTGTATTTATTTTGGAAGTCTGTATGTATTTGTGTATTTACTTAAATATATTAACTTATGTATGTGTATGTTTATATATTATTATTTGTATAAACTTTCTTTCCATGTGATTTCCACTTCAGTTGTGCACCCTACCACTAGTAATCTCCACAACATCCTATGGTTGACTGGTAGAGAATGCCTACGGCATTAAGTCCGCCATTGTACATTTGTGCATAAAGAATAAATAAAATAAATAAATAAGGCATTTCCCAGACACAAAAAAGAGGACTCCGTGGGGTAGAGGTTTGGATCAAATTTGGCAACAGCACGAATGCAAGTTTTTTTTTATCTATTTGTTTATAATCAGGCAACGTAGGCCCATAGATTTTTTTTTAATTTTATGACCTGGTTACAAAGACCTTTAGGTCATATAAATACCTTATAGTCTAACATAAATACAGATATAGGTATTACATTAAATGTTAGTAAATAAAAAATAATAATAACCACTACCGGATTGTGGAGGCCCCCTCATTATAGACTTCGGAAAAAAAAATCTTTCAAATTCCAACTAGTAAACACTAGTAAACATCTTTTCCTTTGATATTTTTTTTTGCTCTTTTACCTTTAGCCAGGGCCGAATTTAAAGCAGGGCAGGTGGGGCTGTGGCCCAGGGGCCTCTACAACAGCTTAAGAAATACCAACATTTCGATGGGTCAATAAGCATACAAATCCTAAGTGGCCCGGGGCCTCCACAATCCTTAATCCGGCCCTGATAATAACTATAATAATCATAATCATAATTAAATATTGGTTTAGAACCTTAAATTAACAAGATTATTGTAAATTAACTTGAAAAATATAGGGACAATTCAAAATCAGCTGTTTGCGACAGTGTTGCCAGAGGAGGAAAAAGAAAAAACATTAATTAAAATCTAGCTCTTCAATTCCGCTCATCTCTGCATTACCGCCGGAGTAGTTATGAATAATCATGCAGGTCACATACGAACATGCATCCTTTATCTAAACGAAAGTTTTAAATCGAGTTTCTGAACGCAACATAAAGTGACATTTGGTTTACGATTTAGGTTATCAAACATTCATAGCCAAAGCTCAATGAAAGAAAAAAAAATATCAACCAATATTAATTATCAATATTTGTTATTGTTTGTATAAAAATGTTTGGTTTTATCCAAGAATTACCTGAGTGCTAAAAAAGTGTTCCGAGATTTTTTCGCAAACCGTGCTTTTCAAGCGACATTTGACAGATGGAGGTCATTGGCTTTCCTATTCTTATTTGAATCGCATTATACAGCAATTCATAGTTAATTATGATATTAGTGCGGTAAGTTGGTTATTACAAACGTGTAGACGAATGTAAGCCCGAGACGAAGTTGAGGGTTTTCCATAGTCACGAGTTTGTAAATATCAATGTCACACCAATATCATACAACGATTTGAACACATTTGCGAGGATTCAGTATATTTTTACCCGGCTGCGCAATGCAAGAGCGCGAAGCGCGACGCGCAGACAGGGTTATTTAAGTAATGAAGCTAACAGTTTCTAAAACGAAAATGGCGCGCATTTGCTCGTGGCGCCACGTGGTAGTGATGAAAATAAGAACTAGATCTCCTGGCTCTTTTTAATTTTATATTTTAAAGTGAGGTAAACGCATAAATCAAACGCGCTTCCAAGGAGGTTCGATCGAAATAAAAAAAAAACGACGTGTTGCACTCCGGGAGTGCCGGCAGAAGTGAAAACTTGTATATTAACGTTGTGCAGTTTTTATATTTTGGAGTGGTTAGGGAATAATTTTGCACGAATTTCTTTAATTATCAGTATAAAAGTACTATCATTTATGTGGTAGAATACAATATTTATTTATTGCGCTATCGTACACAAACGTGACAATTTATATTACATTAAAAAGTTTATCTCTCAGAATTACTCATTTAAGCGCACCTAGCGACATCTATTGTGAAAAAAACGCATTTTCTTCGCTATAAAGCTACCACCTGGACGTCCTAGATACAGACTTATTATTATAATTCGATGAAATAAAATATTACTATGATTCGTCCAATAGGTATATCGAAAGTCAACAACCTTTCCAATTTTATTGTGTGTCATGATGCGATCAGCCCACGTGTTTAACCTGACGCAAGTTTAACATTTTTTACCCATACAAAAAAAAGTGTACAACGCCGCTAAAGAAGTTTTCACTTCTTAAATGAGTAATTTATTCTGTGGGATAAACTTTTTAATGTAATAAATTGTCATGTTTGTGTACGATAGCGCAATAAATAAATATTGTATTCTACCACATAAATGATAGTGCTGATAATTATCAGTACTATCAATTAAAGAAGTTCGTGCAAAATAATTTTCTAACCATTCCAAAATATCAAAAATGCACAACGTTAGTATTTAAGTTTTCACTTCTGCAGGCACTCCCGGAGTGCGACCCGTCGTTTTTTTTAAATTTACTCTTTATGTTAGCGCCATCTAGTAGAAATACACATACGCACAGTAAATGTAGTGCTGACCAATTTAAAAAATACATGGCGCTAAACGTGCACGGTAATTTTTAAAAATTAGTTTTATTTTAAGTGCAAACCAATTGAACAATCGCGTCGTAATTTAAATTGGTTTTCTTTATTGGTTTATAAAAAACACCCTAGTTTTCTATCGAGAATTCATATCAACGCAAACCAGTTTTATAGATAATAGTGCCATCTAAAACTAGATAGCGTGTTTTTGGATTAAACCTTAATAGGAACTGTTATAAAATCATCATCATTATCAGCTTATTAATGTCCCCCCTGCTGGGGCACAGGCCTTCCCTGTGGATGGAATAGGGAGATTGGGCCATGACCCACCACGCGGGCCCAGTGCGGATTGGTGGGTGCTAACGACTGCAGATGCAGCCGGGACCAACGGCTTAACGTGCCTTCCGAAGCACGTAGGAGCTCGAGATGGTAAATTTTTGGTCACCCATCCAATGACCGACCACTGCGAAAGTTGCTTAACTTCAACGATCGCAGCTGATCGCGCTAACCACTTGTGCCAGCCTTAAAAAATCAAGCCATAAAAAAAATCGTTTCTTTATTTTTGTTCCCTTGTACATTATCTTTAATTAAATTGCTTCTGTATTTAAATAAATAAATAAATAATAAATACATATTTCCAACACTCACACCAATTAGCCTAGCGCCAAAGTAAGCACTGTAAGGCTGGTGTTATGGGATGCTAGGGTAACGGATATAATACATATACTTTACATATATAAGTATATTTATATAGAAATACATATTAAACATCCATGACTGGAGTATAAATGCTCGTATTCATCACACAAACATCTGCTCCCACCGGGATTCGAACCCGGGACCTCTCGAGTCGGCGACACCATGAAACCCGGCGTACAACGGCGATGAAGATTCGATTGTTCCGCCGCCCGCGGCCTTATTTGTTAATACCAGCTATTTTTAATTGTATATCTTTATGATTTTATTTATTTTTTAAGCATTTAACTGCTAGATGTTTAAATCTAAAGAAAAGTTTACTAGAAAAGAATCCACGCGGACCAGGCAGCGGACGGGACTCGAACCCGCATCCTTCGCTATCCGGGCGAATGCACTGACCATTATGCTACCACGGCCCTATTTTATATCTTGTTTTTTTTCGAAATATTTATTCATAAAAATACTGTAATTGCAATCATTGGAATGGTAAAGATTTTTGATAAAAACCAGAGCCGTATTATTAAACAAGTTTAGGCACCTACAAAACGTTTAATCTCTTATCTATTAGACAAGTCCGTCCGTCTGTCTGTGGTGCTGTTTCAGCGGCCAAACCGTAAGAGATAGATAAAGAGAATATTTAAGTTATAAGTTAAGAATAGTCTGATAAGACTACAAACCGGATTTGAGTAACGTAGCACTTCCGGTTTTCGAGAAATCAGGTTTTGGTGAACATTTGGTTCACTGGTTTGCTAGTACTTAACTATTCATATATTGTAAAATACTGGCCAAAATTAAATATTCTATACTGAAATTGCTTTCATAAATAAATAAAAGCTTTATTTAGTAAATAAAAAAAAAACAGAAAACTTAACAAGAGGGTACCATTTGACAAGTTTTAGAAATCGATCTCACGTTATTGACTAATGTTTATGGAGTCCGTAAAAAGGAGGGATATTCATCATTCTGTTGTGTATTTCAGTAAAAATAACCAAATCAAAAACTCCATTTTATCATCATCATATTACCGCGAAAACGTTTCTCTGGACAATATGGCGTCTTACTAGTATGTGACATCACACGACTTTTATTAAAACGTCAAACGATACAATGTAATGTCACTTTAACCGGAAGTTTACTTGCGTCTGCCGTCATTTTAGGCTCCGCCAATCCCAAGCGTTTTGGGTCACGTGACAATAGATAAGAAAACTATTATCGTTTTCGTGGGTTTTTAGTATAATTATGATTTTTTTTTTGTAAAAATAGTAAAAACCTCTGCCAATATTCATTCTTAACACAAATGCTAACAATTGGCACTTTATTTTTAATACTGTCAAATACCCTATTCGGGTACGAACCACCGGCCACTTGCCTCGACCTCAAGAGACCGATTGCGTTGGGCTATCTGTCTCTTACCCCCTACGAAGAATATGCATGGATTAGTCAATCCATGTTTTATCTCTGTCTATTGAATGACAAATGTCATTTGAGTGACATGAACAAAACACGGCGTTACTAGTCTTAGCTTAAGAAAATATAACTCCACTTGGACTAGGCAGCAGACGGGACTCGAACCCGCACCCTTCGCTATCCGGGCGAATGCACTGACCAATTATGCTACCGTGGCCCTATAATAATATTAACCCCTCTCAATACAGGAAGCGAAATTTGATACTGGTGTCGATCCGGTTTCTCCGGATTTGTCCTAGTTTACGGGGCGTCCGGGGAGCGTCCGGGCGGAGTTTCATTTGTCGTCCGGGTTTAAAAATTTCCTGTTTTGGGTTGCCAATTAATCCGTCAATTTAAATGTCTTTGAAAATGAATAAATCTATTCTAATAATGTAACCATAAATGCAGACTTCCAACAAAGATCAGCTTTCCTTGGTGCTGCAAGTGTCCATGGGCAGCAGTGACCACTTATTATGAGGGTAGACCGCTAGCTCTTTTGCCTATATCAACAAAAAAAAGTTGGTTTGTGACATTTTTAACTGTTTTTTTATTGGTCTGTCCGGGTTCTGGGCGCCAAAATCCGGGGTTATCACGCCTCTGATCCTGGTTGCCACATTTTAGAGATGGCAGCCCTAGGCATAGGCCACCCCGTCTGGGGATTACCTAGTACCCTAGAGCAATCCCCCAGAGGCGTGTCGCCCGGTCCACTCGTTGGACCGGGCCGGCCCGGGGGCGTTCCAGTGAAGTGGCGCACACAGAGGTGCGCCGATCCTGACACGCTCCCACATGGGCGTAGGAGGGTACCGGTGGGTTTTAGTGGGAAGGACCGGCGTTGTTCCGTTGTTCCGGGTCTGTTTCACGATCGCTGAGTTCTAAGTAAGCTTATCTGCTCAGTAAAGAATAGGGATTTTTTTTGGAAAAGCGTTTAAAAGCAAGTTAAATTGCCCTGTCAACGTCAAAGTCAACATCCCAATTTGTTTACTGAACAGTTATGTTCTAAGTAGCTTATTGAGAAATTTACACAACGATTGTGAAATACTTCTTCTTTTCAGGGCCGGATCTACCATATGGCTTTTTGGGCTTCAGCCCAGGGCCCCGTGGATTCAAGGGGCCCTAAAAATACATTGTTGAATATAACTCCATTGATATTACCCTTATAATGGGAGGAGCAAATTAAAGAATTTGCCATTTCTGCACCTTGTAGAAAGGTTTCTTTGTAATTTGTCCATTTATTAACGATTGTATAACACAAAGGCATAATATATTATAATTTAAATTAAAAAGTTTACTGTCTCATTTTTTCTATACTTTGAGTAATAAGGTGGGCCCCTAATTACTAATACCCCAGGCCCCCTGAACTCACGGTTCGGCCCTGCTTCTTTTGTGAAAATGGTGGTGCAGTTTTGTAGATTTCGCCAATTTCAAGTGTAAAATGTATAAAAATACTATAGCAATCGTGGTCAAGGTACAAATCAAGTCAAAGTAAGTGGCAGTCAAGTCAAAGTAAGTGACAGTCAAGTCAAAGTAAGTGGCAGTCAAGTCAATCCCTCTTACCCTCTGTTTCAGTAAATGTGTGGGGATTTACTGGAACCTCCCCGTGGACTTCTTGAAGGAACGTCGAAAGACACTTTCCGCTATTGTGCATGTTCCCGAACACTTAGTGGTTAATAATCCACCATTATTAGACACTAACATCCGCCACAACACAATTTTTAACAAGAAAAACAAAACTGCTAAAGTGATGTTTCCCGAATCCCGCCAAAAAGTCCCAGTTACTTGTTTTTTTTTCAGTATGTTGTGAAAGCACAATATGCGAGGTCCTTAGAATAAAAGATAAAATTACAGATATTATATCAAATACTCTTTCGTTACATCGAATCTCGTTACGATACTAAAGAAGTTTTCACTTCAAAAGAAGTATGCAGATTATTTATACTAAGCAAAATCTATTCTAAACCTTAAATACACTTTAAAAAACCTTATCGATTAGTTTTTTAAGATACCATCTGTGTCCTACGGCGCAGCATTACTTCGGTAGACAGGATTAACTTTTTGTGCCACTCATCCAATCCAATCAGGCTTTTATACAAGATAATGAGACCATTAATCTTCTACCTTTTTTTATAGCAAGGCATGTTTTAGTAGAAATCTGCGCTGTGGTAGTTTTATTTTTAAGGCTGTATAAGTTCAAGAAGTGAACTGACGGAGACAACTCTTGTTTTCAAAGTAAAAAAGACCCTTTATTTCAATAAAATATTAAAGACGAATACTTTAATTCATGGAAAATTAAAACAAAACGTAATTCAGACGCGCGCAAACAAATCAGCGAAACGCTATCTGCATTTTGACGTCTGTGGAACATCGATAAAGTATTGTAGGTGGCAGCACCGAACGAGACTAGGAGTTGAATCAGTGACCGCCCGTGCCCGGGCAAAGGTGTGCGCGGCATTTGGCGACAGCCCAAAAGAGAAAACGCGCCCAAAATATCCTAAACGTACCCAATTAACATGAATAAAAAACGGAAAAACATCTTCAAATAACAACATCAATGCTGGCTAGAGTGCTTTTTAAATGTTCTAAACGGACTATCAATAAACAGAAAGATTTGTATAGACATAGAAAGGTGTACGAAAAAAGGATAGGCTGAATTAATAAAACTTAATGGCTAATTAAATTATGAATAAAAATCTTTGCCGTGTGTGTGTGTGTGATTAAAAAAAAGTGATTCGTATTGTTTGATTTTCTTCCGCTGTCAGTTCGAGATTTGGGGGGAAAAAAATTAACAATATTTTTTTGTTTATTCCAGTAATGTGACTATTGTGAGTATTCATTTGATTTTTTATATTTACATACATATTTTTAGTGAACGCTATATTGTTTGCATGGCTTATGCTGTTTTCGTTTCTGCTTTTTTTCTGATTCGTTTTTGCTATTAATTAACATGATTTATATAGAATTCGTTATTTTTATTTTAATAACGCCATATTGCATCGTTATACAGATAAAATCGCTGCATACTTTTTGGTTAATTAAGATTTTTTGCATGTTTTGCACGTCCAGATGGATCGCCGCCTGAACTTTTTAATTTTTTTGTTTATTAAATTCACTTATTTATATTTGTGGTTGTTTTATTTGCATTGTGTGCTTTCATA